>OW052071.1:15531772-18031772 GCA_932526445.1 Phragmatobia fuliginosa
TTTAGTTAAAGACATTTTCTTTAACTGTTTTCCGAGATATCAGTGATTTTAATCTCGAAAAAGTTCATGATTTTTTTTGCCCTACTCATGGGCAATTTTCAAGAAGAATAAATCCATAATAATAAAAATAACCTGGAACTACATAATCTGGTTACAAATTAAACAAATGACGTGTTAAACCAAGCCACCCTGCATACACACACCCATCTCTAAAAATACCTGCATATTACATAGGTACGATCATGGTAATGACACTACAATTTTCATTTGGCTGGATGTTGTTGGAATGGGACCCACGGCCTTTGATTTAGACTTGACAAGATGTGCCTCATTAATGGCCAGAATGACAAATTGCTACTTACTTTTTTGTACAATTTTCTTCGCAATTATGTATCACATCAGTGTTATTATTTTGTACAGATGTATTATGTATTCTTTGTATTAAATGTTATATTATTAACTGTTTGAGTCTTGCCAAAAACAGAGAGCGTAATTGTTTTAGCGATAAACTTTGATAACCTTAAAAAAGTATAATTATGTTGAGGTATGTTAAAAATTAAATAATACTATCAGTTTTATCATGAAATAATAAACATTGTTAAATTTATATTAAATAAACGTAGATATATTATCTGTTAATGATTAAATGTCACTATCAAAATAATAAAAATATGTATAATCATATTAATATCATGAAAAATCTTACAACTTAATCCGAACAGTACTATAATATAGTACTGTTCGGATTGTTGATAATATGATACAACCTACATATTATGTAGGTTGTATCATATTATCAACAATCTTCAATTGTCCATAGCAGAACATAGGTCTCTCCAGTATAATAACTAAACACAACATCGACAAAGATTGCGCGTCCATTGGCCCGCGCCGGGCGCACCGCACGCAACGGATTTTATTTTGCTTTGTATGATTTCACATAGTGCTGCTGGATAGTGGATCCACGCCGCCCGCACCGAACGCCGGCATTTCTGAACAAGGCAAATCCCTTCAATCCGTTGCGTGCCGTGCGTCCGGCGCGGGCCAATGGACGCGCACCTTTAAAGATAAAAGCTTGAAGACATTGTCATAGAGCCACCCATTTATTGGCCTACTAGGGCCGGCTACTCAATGGCTTTTAAGTATTTCATGAGTCTGTTACTAAGCAAACGTCTGACGCAAGTCGTCGGGCTTTTCAAAGCAAAGACTGTGTTTAAGCTTTGATAAGCTATAGAAGAAATAGTTCCGTGATGACGTATGTACATGACAATTTTAGATAAAGGATAACTGAATAGTTAACTTAGTGTTTTAGTGCAGGTAACAGATTAATCTTTTCAATAACTTTTGAAGAAAAAGCGATATTGAATATACCAGCAAATATTTGTTTATATATAATAAACAAATATTTGCTAGTAAATCATAAGATATGAACACGAGTTTTATAAGACGATATCTACTACACATTAATATTTACCTACATAAATGTTTTTAAGAGAAAATAGCACTTATGTAACACAATCTTTAAACATGATAGATATCTACCTGATTTTCATATCTGTAGATTTAAAAAAAAAACACCTAAGTGCCCAAATTCCTGCCTGTATCTATACCGTAATAAACAAGTAAGAAAATATTACATTGAAAATCACCGCAAATTCCTTAGTAACTGACACCGATCTTCAAAACATTGTTGTCGATTTCATTACTAAGCACTTTACAACGGCCTCGCATCATTGACCCGCTGTAATTGAATACTTGGTAATAACAAAAGCTTGAAAGATGAAGCTGGACTATTTGCGACGTGCTCTATGTCACGTACGCCATGTCGAGGCAGATGGGGCAAAAGGAGAACAATAGGGGGAAAATTTAGTATCCTTAACCAATTTAATTAACCGTTACTTTCTGTTACATTTAGGTAATAACACTTTTGTGTGTTATTGTACTTTGCGAATTTTAACAAATTATGTGTATTGTTTTTCTCACTCTCAAGATAATTATAT
The DNA here is from genome assembly GCA_932526445.1 of Phragmatobia fuliginosa. Lineage (NCBI taxonomy): Eukaryota > Metazoa > Arthropoda > Insecta > Lepidoptera > Erebidae > Phragmatobia > Phragmatobia fuliginosa. Next base: position 15,533,773 of record OW052071.1, read on the forward strand.
CCGATTACGTTCTAGGCCACACACTTTTTTGGTATCCTGGTTCACTTGGTTTGGTAATCCTAAAATAAAAAAAGGGAAGAAGGGGGACAAAATCTCGTAAATAATTCATCATCACACATAATTAACAACCTTTAACAGTAGACTGCTGGACGTAGGTCTTTTCTTTAAAAGATTTTAGTCTACTATACCCCGCAAACCAGTCAGGTTGGGCCACCACCCCTATAAGGTGACTCCGTATTGTAAATCGGTCGCCACACGAACACGGTCCATAATAATGATAATTGCCTCAAAAAAAAATATTACAAATTTATGAACACTGTCACTTAAGCTAGGGTTTCCTTTACTATACGATTTGGAGACCACGTTTAGGTAAACGTAGTGCAGGACGCCATGTGGCACGATGTACCGACGACTTGAAGAAAATGGTTAGCGGCAGATGGATGCGAATTGCCTAGGAGTCTAGGACCGGGATGTTTGGCGCTCTTTGCAGGAGGCCTTCGTTCAGTAGTGTACGGCAATAAGCTAAATTGAAATTGAAGAAAATAGGAAAATATTATTCTCACCATTTTTGACATGTATGTCAATTATTATTACATTCATCAATCATCATCAGACATTTGAACATAAGATACGATACAATCTCATCTGTTATTTTTAAGACAAAAGTTATATGTTACGTAATTCGTATTGATAAATCGCTTAGCTAAATCACAATACAATACTGTCAGAGCTAATAATATTAACTATTAATTAAGCCGATTTGTTACTGATGAAAGCTGAAAGAATATGATATACCTACACAAAAAAATATTAAAATTTGTAGTTGATCGGTAAAACAGTTTTGAAGCCACTTTTGTTACCCATAAAACAACGTAATTACTTATGACCCCTTCGACTTTTAAGGCCTATTTACCTGTTTATCGTCATCTTCATAACTTATATTATTCCCAAGAACTTTTGGGGTCGGTTAATAGTTCAACTGGCTTTACCTGAATATGTTTTTCTCCGAAACCCCGAGAGCTAACTGAATTCGAAGGTTGAACTAGTTGTTAATATAATATTGGGCCTTCCCAATAACGATGGTCATAGATGTTTTTGTCCACCGGGGCCGATTGCTTACCGTGTTCTCCGAGGCACGGGTGATAAACACTACTAAATTTCGTACTCCGGACTGCTGTTAAGAGTCTCTTCTTTTTAAGTAAAACCCAACAACAGTCCGACCTGAGAATCGAACCCAAGACCTAATCAGCAGTCGCATTTTATATATATTTTTTATATATACATTTTATACAGGAAAAGTAGGCCTATTCTCTGAAGTAATGTTTATTTTTTAGCATTCCTAGTAATTCGCCCATGCTATCTTAGCAAGTTAAATGCGAATGCCATTTATCAATGTACATGTTTATCAAATGTGTAATCTTACTCAAATATCTGGTGAGGGGAAAGGTATGTACGTGTCTTATACGTGATTGTAGTGTCCTGTTGTGATATTAAACATGTCACAGTTTGGCATTTCCGATGTAAACATGTTAGATAGAAAACAGGTCCTGGCTGCTCACGCGGAACTGTAACTGGAACAGCGCAATCGGCAAAGAGTTGTCTCTTGACCTTGTCCTGACCTAGACCATAAAACAATTACTAGATATCGGAATGTTTATAATGGCTCATAAATGTATTATATCATATTTACTCAGTTTATACTGGTTTATACACATCATGATTATATAAGAAGGTAGTAAAAGTAAGGATTCTCCGATTATGACGATTTTGGTAAGTGTGGATAGACTTAAGTAAGTAACTAGTTATGGGTCATCTTCATAATTTTCCCACATTTTGCTACTATTTTTTCATAACTGGTACCCCCTACCAAAAGTTAACACCATTTGGGAATGTACTCATAGGGATTACCAACATCTTGGATGAACAAATCTAGGGTCTCTTTTTCTAGGATCTTAAGACTGCAGACGCTCGTTGGGGATCGCTTTTCAAAATGTTCGTCCAGGCAACTCAGATAGGGTTCTTTTACAAGTATTGCTGTTTTTTTTGCGTATTTAGGAATTACTCTCTTCAAGAGCTCGCTGAACACAAAACAATTACTACATGGTTATCAAATATGTATTAACAGTATCGTAATATTCATAATCTGCAGTGTAAAAGCGGAATTTTATGATTAACTATGTTTCGTAACATTTCGGCAGTAGCCTAAATATCGGTACACGTTCCACCGATTCAATTTGCCGTCTTATCAGCAGTTTTATAAGACATCTGATTGATTGCGATTTGCCCGACGTGAGGAGTCGCTGGTTTGCAATTTTCGGTTTTATACTTATATAATTTATGGTTGTATGATATCTTAAATTGACTATAATAAACATTAATAGTGCTAAGAGATACTCGCAATCGATTTTTACAGAATTCTTCATTGTCTACCTCGACCGATAATTTATCAAGGAAACTGTTACGAGCTGACAGACAGACTCTTTCAGAAACAGAATGTTCAGACGATTTATGGAATACAACGATTTATAGCACAGATCATCTGATTGAGCGACCAGAGAATCGCTCAACATTCAATCAAACTGCGTTTTTTTAATTACTAATACTGATCTTGCTTCCACCGAAGCTGCATCTGTGATGTGTTCTAATAAAAATTTCTTTCATGAGCATATCGACAATTACTTTGAATCTTAAATATAAACACTGACAGCTCAAAATGTGTTATAATTTTTAATTTTTTAGATGCTGAAAAAATTTATAATTTTTATCACTTTCTTTTAATGAGATTTAATTCAGATTATTATTGATAATCAGCCATTTCTGCCAACTTCAAGTGTTTAAAATCTTCAAATCGTCGTCATAAAGCGATCAATGACAAAAAATGTGAATGAGATGAAATCGAAATCGAGACAACCTTTCGAAAAGATAATAAAGGAAAAAATCAAAATGGGTTTTTTGCCATACTTATAGTGCAAGCATAATTTTTTTAGAATCCCAAATACTTTTCAAGGCCGTTATATATATTACTAAATTGAAAATATGTAACAAATTATTTAAACCCACCAACTTCCTTGTAGATTATCTGATTGCATAATTAGTTCTGTACAAATATATCCAAGGACACGTGAAGTTTTGGTTTTAAATGTGCCTGTCGTTTAATGTTTTTTTTTTTATTTATTTCTCATAATAAAATATTACTTACTTATAAAAGTTAATAGATACATAAGCATTACAGAAAACCTATACGGTTTGTAGACAATGCTAGTTGTTGGTCTATGTCGCTAAACATGTAGTAAGTTTGTTATTTTGCTTTTTAGTTTTTTTTTTAAAGTAGGGTTTTAATTTATATTTTATATTGTGAGGTTTGACATTACGTAAATGTGAGGGTAGTGCATTAATAAGTCGAGGAACTAGGGTAACCTACCTTTTAAGATTTATACACCACCCTAAGTTTGACTGGAAGATAATATACCCTGGGAATGAATTCAGCCGATGTACAAAATAGGAGCATATCCTTACGAATATTATAAATACGAAGGTAAATCTTTCACGCTAAAACCACTAAAATGATTTAAATTAAATTTGGTACCTAGATAAGGCTCAGACCCTCAGAAAGGACATAGGTTATTTTTACTGCGATAACCGATATATCCGCGGGCGGAGATGCGAGCGAAAGCTAGTAGTAAAAATAGAAAAAATAAATATTCAAACTGACTTACAAAATTTTTTTTTTCGGACATTTCGCACACAACGTTATCCGGTCCCAAACTAAGCAGAGCTTGTATTATGGGTACTTGACAACATTTGGTCCGAAACGGGAATCGAACCCGAGACCTCTTGATCAGCAGCCGCATACGCTAACCACTAGACCAACAAGGCAGCGTGATCATACATCATACATATTAATAGCTGATGATTTATCGGAATATAAGTTTTTCCATGGAGCGATACCTAGTATAGTACCTCCGCAACCCCAAGGGGAATTGTATTCAAAAGTTGATCTAGTCAGTATATTTACAGTACAATATATACAATAACGATTGTCATAGACGTTTCATCTTGTGTGTTTCCTTATTTTGCTACTGTTACCGCAAATGTCAGGGGCCAGCTGAAAATCAGTGCTGTGCTTCAGTACAGCGTTAACTGAGCTGGTAGCCTTTACTACACAATGTAACATAATATTTCCTAAACGATTGTATCTTGTATGTATATTTTATTTTGTAGTAAAAAATAAATGGTTTAAATGGTTTATGACAACCAGGACCGGCGGCTTATCTAGGACCGGTGATAAACCGCTCTTCCTATATCATCTTTCCTCTTTTAAAGAAAGAGCATTGCACTTGTATTTCGAGTGGCAGGTATCCATATTGGCGGCGTCAGTCCTTATCAGGAGACTCATTTGTGTGGGACAAATGACACAATAAAAAAAAAACATCCAATATCATCCATCACCAAAAAAATAATATATTGGGCTTCAAATTCGCATTACGGTATGTGGGATTGGTTCCGATAACTCAGGCTATCAGCTTTTGAACTCTAGATAAAAAAGATAATTATGGTAAAAGGATCAGAGGTTCAGCATGTATGGATGACTACTTCTACTGAAGCAACAGGTATGTATTAGATTTGCAAGTTAATGTTAACGGAGACTTTTTTTTTTTTTTTTTTTTTTTTTTTTTTTTTTTTTTTTTTAACGTGTGGAAATCCCCGCGGACCGTCACCCCGTCGGGGGTTACGGCGGGGTGGTGTGTCGGACTCGAACCGACTAAAACCACACGGTGTGACCCTCTCTGCGCCTTTGTATTGGAAGGAGTCCAGGGAGGGGATTTCCTTCTGGACTCCAACCGGCGCCTGCCCGCACTGTTGCGGGCACCTACTCCAGTTTCGACTCTCTATTGGGCAACGTCCGGTCACACGCGGACGGTGCCCCCTCGCGGTTGGCCTCTACTGCGGACGGACGGGAAACCCGTCCCGCCCATCCGCGGCCACTCTCAGGGCGGCATGAGACGCAGGTATGCGCGCCTCCGCCGCCCGGGGCGCCGGCGGCGGATCGGGTCCGATTGGATGGAATCCTCCCAATGTTAACGGAGACTTGAGCCAACCTAAATACTTAAGACATTATACAGACTAGTAGTCTCTTTCAGTACGGCCTAGTTCGGGGTCAACTCTTTGGAGGGGAGTGGATGGAAATATTGCTGTATTTTTTAGGATTGACGGTTAAAGGACGATAGGTACTGGGCTACAGGTAGCGATGGAATAAAATCAGATTTTTTGAACCCATCTGATAAAGAGATCAAGCTATATTTCGACTACATTGGACTGTAGTACAAAATCGCTGATATCAGTGTCGTCTTGAGATTAGTCGGATAAAATATGATTATAATAAATCACTTGTCATGCAATCGTTTTTCATATCAAAATTCGATTAACACGATAATTTCCAAAATTCATAGTACGTGCAATCATCGCACGTATGTTCATCAAGGTTATATTAATTAAAACCTTCTTTAAATTGATAACATTCCCAAATACATAGAAAGTTGTGATAATACGGCACTCCCGTTAGAGACATTTGATAAGAAACTGATTCATAAATAGTTTAGATATGTACAGATTATACAGTTTAGAGATAGACTGTCTTGTTGGTCTAGTGGTTAGCGTATGGAGCTGCTGATCAAGAGGTCGCGGGTTTGATTCTCGGGTCAGACCAAATATTTGTGTGATCTACAAATATTTGTTTCGGAGTCTTTGTGTTTTCTATGTTTAATATGTATATACTAGCTGACCCGGCGAACTTTGTACCGCCTTAGAGTATTAATTCATAATAGAGTTATTAACTGATAGTGAGAAATCGGCAGCACCGTCAACTAACGGGCCCCGGCCGGTACCGCCACAATCGCTTTGTTCCTGCATTTTAAATCTGTAATATCTTCAAAAGTATTAATTTAAATTACATACCGTAAAGGGCCATATTAATCTATATTAAATACACAATGTATTTAAGGTACTTAATTGGATAAGGATTAATACTGTAATGCTTAAAATCGCTTCGTAAATAAGCCATTATTTCTCGTAAAAAGAAAAAAAAATGGTTATTGTGGGTTATCCCTAAGAGATAGACATATAGCATCGCGGATTTTTTGTAGACCTTTTTATGATGTACAATACTTTAGTATATTATTTTGATCTATCTTTTAGGTTACAGCCAATGTTTGCAATGTAAGGGTGAAAAATGGGTTTATTTACGACATCACATAAGAAACCTCTAAAATCATTATCTACTATATTAAGCATGTATTATACATAAAAACCTTCCTCTTGAATCACTCTATCTTTAAAAGAAAATTTCATCAAAATCCGTTGGGTAGTTTTAAAGATTTAAGCATACAGAGGGACAGAAAAAGCGACTTTGTTTTATACTATGTAGTGATTTACAAAAAAAAGTATGTCTATGTATTTATATCAGTTATTTAGTACCCATAATACAAGCTCTGCTTAGTTTGGGAGGGACTAGATGACGTTGTGTGTAAGATGTCCGAAATATTTATTATTTATATTTTGTGAAGCACATTTTGAGTAGCAGGAGCCTGCGGTTTTACTCGCATTTTCATTTCATGGGTAAAATTTACAAAAACATATATTTTGTGAAGACTATCAGTCAGTTTGTATTTTATTATATCTGTTCTGGTACAGATAATAAAAGACTTTTTAAACTTATATCTTTTGCATAAATAAAAAATGTGAATGACGTTTTGATAACTTTGAAAGTTATATAAAATATTATTGAAAAAATTTTTGGTATTGCAAAAAAAAAGTTTATTATTTTTTATAAACTTTTTTTTTGCAATACCAAAAAGTAATATTAAAAAGGCATAAGGCTTTATAACAATAATTATCAAGTCTTTCCTAATTTATTAGGAAATACTTTTATATGATATTTTTTTAAAGTTTATTAAATCATTGAATTTTTTTAACTATTTCCTACCGAGTTACTACTAACCAATAATTTTAACAAAGTTATTGCAAATCGCAAGGTCATTTAAATTATTTCTTATACACATATTAAGATTATAACTTAAACATTAATTAACTTTTACGAATGGAAAACTGAAAACAATTTCAAACACCAATTACTTAAAATAACTGAAAATAATAGAAAATATTGTTTTTTGACATTGTTATGTGACCTTTTCCGTCCGTCCGTCCGTTCGTCTGTCCTTGACTTCCGTACAAACGGTTAGTGCTGGAAAGATGAAACTTTGCATGTGTATGTGTTTTTATCACGTCGACAAAGTTCAAAAATAAATCAAATAATAAAATATAAATAAAATAAAGATAAACATTTTTATTCACAGTAGCTGCCCTACACGTAATGAAACGGATACACGTTTGGGAGTTATTCAACTTTAAAGGGCATTTTTTTGTTAAACAGCCCCCCCCCCCACTAAACAGTTTGTTCGAAAAATCCAAAGAAATTCATGATGGTAGTTGGTGGAAATCTATAACGGATTAGATAACTTTATTAATTCAGCAGTTATAAAGGCTTAACTTGTAAAATACGCTTACTTGGAAGACTTCTTCCAAATATGTAGAAAGAAATAATAAATGAACGACATTTTCTTGAACACGATTTTAAATCCACGTGGGTTTGTGGATGACTACATAACCCTATTCCGATTTTTCCGATTTCCAACTTAATTGTTCATTGTTATTAACACAGCGCAATAGTATCTGTTAACAGAGCTACTTTCGCAATTATAATACAATATCAATAAGGATTGCACTTCATTTGGGATCTATGGCTTTACAGAGGTCAATGTATAGTTTATGGACTATATAGCAGCAACCAATAGTAGATGTAGACATCTTGACGTCATAAAGTATTCAACTTGCGCATAAAGTTTGCATGGCGTCGTATATGAAGATATAATGATATGTAAAAGATACAAGGAGTATTTTCGTCAGATGTGGTTTTACATTAAATTAGACGTCACTGAATTCTACGTAGTAAGAAACGGATTTTTTGACATTAATAATATATTATTCCACGTAAGTTTTGGTTTTTATTCTTTCCCAGGTTATAACGATTGAAAGGATAGATAAGAAATAGATAGATTCTGCTGAATTATGTATGCCATTATTGAGGTGTACGAGCTTGTGTAGCAAATACTTTACATGAATACTTTAAATTATGTAATTAGTAATTACTATTAGTGACATTTTCATCTTAAATTTTTATCAAAGAGCAGGGAAAACGTGTATTTGATATCAGTTATAAAAGATATTGCTCTGTTCTTACATAAAGGAACGATTTAATAGTGGTTATGATAATACATTTACACCAATGTGCAATTAACAGTTTAAAAATAGTCCACTCACAAAATCAGGCACTTCCTATAAAAATAACCCGAATGAATTATTTATAGAATCAATAACAGTTTTTTTTATTACTTCAACCTTTATAAATTGAAGTTTATATTTAGACAACTACTACTACCTAATATAATTTGTCTGAATATAGTATGTCAATGAACCCGGCGTAAACTGATGGCCCGACATGATTAATTTTGTATGTGTGTAGTTTTACTTTATTTATTCGAACAACCAATAAGAGCATGCACCTAAATAAAAGCTAAGAGACAAAAAACTGATACGTCCCGACATTGACATTTTTCAGGTCGAAGGATGTGTCAGAGTAGTTTACCTATAGAATTCTTCTTTGTTTCTCCTATACTCATGGTGTGGAATCGACCTAACGAGTAGGTCATACACCCGGAACAGTTGTTTGTTCAGTAAAATACATGTTAATGACACAACTCTCAAAGAAGAGAAAGAGAACAAAGGTGTTTGTTTGCTATCATTTTTATTTTTTATAAATCTTTTAAATTATTGGCGTTATACTTTGACCGGCAATTCGACCACTCTATGTAGGCTAAACTATATTCATGTGACGTCTGTACGTCACATACGTATTTATGTCACGTGATACACACTGACGTCGACTACTCGTAAACAAACATCAGACACATTTAACATAATGTTTATCTAATGGCGAATAGATAACGTTTTTGATTTAAACTGTATTTCGTAATGCTTAGGCAAAAATTTTAGTTATTTTCGAATATATATATAACACCGCTTAAAATCGGTTTTATTTTATTTGAGGTTTTAATTTAACTGAAGTTGTACCGTATGTTCTTTTATAACTGACTAGGTTATCGCGGTTAAAAGTAGCCTTTCCTTTCTCAGGCTTTAGACTATCTGGGTATAAAATTTCATTTAAGTCGGTGCAGCGGTTTTTGTTTTTTTTTTTAATAATATTTAGTGATGTGAGGACTGTAAAGATAGAAAGTTACTATAGCAAAAACAATGACAATGCAGCATATGACGTCGCTTCACGTTTAGTCATTGCCGCGCCGATTTATTTACTTAACAAAATTAAATATGATAGTAATGTTTATTTATGCAAATCATCAAGTATGGAAAAAATAATCTGTATTTAGATTAGTCAAATACCTTGTTTGATATTCTCTGGTGTGGTAGCTGTTCACACACTCAACGCTATTGTTGCCTGCGTGTAGTGAATTCTAGTGAATCTTCTCACATGGCATAACATCTTATTATCAATTGTCTTCAATATAACCGTCCTAGAGTCTTCCAAGTATCGAAGACGGTCGCCATCGAGCTTGTTAGACATTCATCAAGAAGATTGATTTTTAAAAATGAAGTTTAGATAAGTATCCAAATATTTTCGTATAGTATCCCTGACTAACTGATCCATTATCGCAGAATTTAGACCATTACAACAAATTTAAAACTTTGCAAACTTTTTGGAAATTCCGTCTGCAAATAAGTAAAATAAGAAAGACTGGTTGTACGGAAATACGTCATTTACAAAGATATATATTAAGAAATAATTAAGGACAATGACTTTATACTAACAGCTACCGACTGCTACAACTAAGGGGCCGTTCATATATCATCTAAGATGATTTTTACTACTTTTTGACTCCCTCCCCTAAATAAGAAAAAACAATTGGCGGCCTCTCCCCTCTGTTTAATATTTAAGACTTAAAAATCTAAAGGAATAAGTGAATTAATGGCTTCGGCTGGTTTTAATGTTTATTTTTTAAGAGTTATAATTTTTAGCAAACTGCACTACGTATCATGATGAATGGTCATTTTAATAATTTGGTATATCCAAATAATTTAAATGACTGCTACTCACTACTCTTACTTTGTGTATTATTTCTTACGTAAGTACTACCGAGACTCCCTCCCACCCCCTTGTAAGAAAAAATAAAACATGGTCGACCTCCCTCCCCCCTAAATCGTCATACGTTATATTGGCCACTAATGACAATTCCAGTATATTTTAGATATAGACAGATAGTAAAGGTTACTTATTTACAAATAAAATCTTTTTCTTTCATGAGGATGGTGAGTCCTACTCCTGGATTCTACTTATGCATTCCATCCACCATGTAGAATGGTGGCTTAAACATTAAAAAAACAGTCCCCTTATCCAAGTTGTGAACGTTTTTCGTTTTCTATTCCATTCTCTATTATCTTGTTTATTTGGCTAATATCACTCAGTCACGTGATCAAAACAAAATATTAGCCAACTAAACAACAAAAATAAGGAAATAATAGATTAAAAAACGAAAAACGTTTTGCAACTTGGCTAGAGGTTCTAAATTGTAGCACTATTTGAGTAATTAGCATAGCAGTATGTACATAATATAGAACTCATGATAGAACCTCATTAGATTCCGTAATATGTGTGAAATTAATAATAAAACTTCTCGTGTAACGTGACGTAGTTTTTAATTAAGTAAATACCTAATACTTATCGTATTATTCTCTTTTCGATTCTGACGCAATTTTTATCGCAGCTGTTCATACCACCAATGGTCATATAAAAAATAGTTGCTAGTTAAAAAATAAACTTCAAAATAAAGCATTCAATTAACAGTAATAAAACTAATGAATATTTAAAAATAATCTGTGAAGGTTCAGATTTATTTCAATTGTGAATTCGAGATTACAAATTTAGATAGTTTAAGGCAAGCGACCACCCGAGATGTTTAGTTATTTATACAAGTCTTATTGTTATTTAAATTATTTATGATGTGACCTTTTCGTTAAGTTGCCAACATAAAGTACTTTATCAATGTTTTTTTTACCACTCATTTAAATAAAGTTTAGTTATTGAATTATAGTATAGATTATTAATATGTCATTTATTGGTCATATATACATTACTACATATTAATAGGTATGTCTTAAACATTTTAATTTATGTGGCTTATTTTTTATAAAGTTTTTTGAACTGTTTTAAAATGATCTGAGGTTTATATAAATAATAAACTTAAATAATTTTAACAAAAAAACAACTTCAAAGAAAAACTACTCCGAGTACCCAAATCGCGACAGGTATGATTATGATATTTGAGGAGTTTCTCCGATTTCTCCGATGCTATCATTATATCCTGGTTTTTTTATCATGGGACCAGCTTTTGAATATTTTGTTTTTATCAAAATCGGTTACCCCAATCGAAAATTCTGGGGGGTTAACATAAAAAATACAGTCGATTTGAAAACTTTCTCCTTTTTTGAAGTCGGTTAAAAAGCGTAATTGTTTTCAATCCAACAAAAGGTATTTTTCTTGAAATGAACTATCTTCTCTTACTTGACTCTTACCATTTATTCTTCATTGAAAGTGACCAAAGTATATTTTCGTTTGATGTAAGGTAACAAAAAAATTCTAGAACATTTTAATATCTGACGTCAGAAATGCCAAAATCCTCGTGACTGACAATTGAAATGTTTCCAAACTCTTTAACATCCCACACAAAAAATATTCATAGCCAGACTGAAAAAATTAATTTTTTAATCTGTCCTTATTTATTTTTTCTGTTTTGTTACATAATTTAGACTGTTGCACTGTAAAGCGATAGTTTTATAACCATTTATTAACTAGAACATATCACTTGAGATTCTAGATATTGCAACTAAACTTGCAATGTTTACAAATATGACGTACTTACGCACTCTGAGGCATCGTAACATAAAAGACAATAATGTAGTTATGGTAATTTACAAAGTAGTATATGTATTACGTTGCTCTCATCAGAATCACGCGACAGTCTACGATACTTCTAATTATATAATATTAAGGTGAACGGTAACTAACCTCGACTGTTCAATGTTTTGTCGGTCACGTGACACAGGCAATTGCAACGCTGCCAAAATGCCAACAGCTCATGCAGTCTCAATATTACACAACTGAATAAAAAATAACTTTTGAAAATGTGAATTTTCTCACCTTCGATTATATTTTTGTAACAACCGTAATTTGTAACTAGCAGGTGCTTTAAGAGCTCCAAAAAACTTTGATGAATAATTTTAGTAATTTCACTCACACTTAATTTTCACTTAGTAAACTTCTTCAAATATTCTATCTTTTCATTAAAATGTTTTTTTTGTTACAGATATTGCAGTAACTACAGGAAATCAACTAGAATTTTATAGCAATAACACAAAGACATATAGTGAAGGCGTCCAATTCAGGGATCTTACAGCTTTAGCGTACGATGCTGTACATAACATGTTGTTGTTTGCTGACAAACAAAACGACAATGCCTCTATATTCAGTTATTACTTATCAACTAAGAAAAACCAAGCTTTAGTGAGAAGAAGATCATATGAAAATATTCACGGATTAGCTTTCGATCCTGTTAAAGGAATGCTCTTCTGGACTGATACTATCGATAGGAGTATATACTGGATTTCTATGAAACCCGGGTCGACTAACGATTTGTACGGAAACCTTTTAATCACGATGGATGATGAAATTCCACGAGCTATTGCTGTAGATAGTTGTAGAGGGTACGTTACTATAATAATCAACAGATTACAAGACCCAAAATAATATTTTCCATTTAATTACAATATTTTATACATTACAGGTACATCTATTGGACCAACACGAATATTATGAAGCCCACTATTGAGAGAGCTCGCTTTAATGGGACCGAAAGAGAAGTACTTATAGACACCGATATCTATCTGCCAGTCAGCCTCGCGATAGATCAAATGACTAAGAAAATATACTGGGCTGATGATAAAGAAGGCATACATTATTCAATAGAAAGTGCAGACTTAGATGGAAAAAATAGAAAAACTTTGTTGGTTGGCACAAACCATCGACCAAATGCTTTGACCATTTCAAAAGATTCAGTGTACTGGGTAGATTTAGATTATAGAACCATCTGGAGGTTACCAAAGAATCCTCCCAAAGACGCTGAGCCAATTAAATATATAGAGTTTACTAATGAAATGCCCTTCGGTATCGCTGCAAACTATCCCATCCAAGAGCAAATCAGTGGTCACGGCGAGTGCGAAGACCTAGCGAATCTATCGCAAAACAATTCTGCTATTAACGATTCCTTCAACATCCCAACTGATGTTGGTTTATTCTGCGTCCATGGAACCAAAGTTAACGGAAGATCAATATGTAAATGCAAACCTGGCTACACCGGTGAGAGATGCGATATTTCCGTTTGTCAGAACTATTGCTTGCAGGGGGACTGTAGTTTTACAACAGAAGGTCAACCTAAATGCAGGTAAAATAATTACAGTTCCTTTACTTATTACGTTATTCAATTTCAACTCCAACGATTTACATTGTTTTGGATTTTCTAGGTGTAAAACTGGTTTTTCCGGAACACGTTGTGAAATCGATGTGTGCCAAGGCCATTGTTTGAACCATGGTACATGTTCATTGGACAATAATAGTCAACCAGTTTGTCAATGTATAGGAGATTTTGAAGGCTTAAGATGTGAAAAACTAAAAATAATTACCACAACCACGGAAACGGTAACAACAGTACCTTCAAACAATTCTACCGTTCCTGTTTGCGAGTGAGTATAAAATTCAAGTTTTTGTGATATTCAATCCAAAATGGATCATATTTATTTTTAACTTATAACCATGTATTTCCTCTCATTTCAGTTGCACACTTGAAAATAACAAACAAGAGTTATCACCTAAACTGCCGGCAGATTTCCAAGTTCTAAATGATTCTCGACCTTTACCTGTCCCAATGGATCCTGTATCGCAAATGGTTGATGAAATTATTCCTACTTGCGAGGATACGTGGGATTCTGTGAAGGATTCTATCATATTAGCTTTATCCATCCTCGTTGGGGTACTATTCCTGATCTGTGTTTATCTTGTGACCAAGATACTACAGCTTAAGAAACGTCCCAGGTATGTTAACTTTATATCTGGAATTTGTAAGGATTAATTACATAAACCCAGGTAGAGCCAACGTGTCGACCCGACCGGGGCAATACTACCCTCTCACAGAAGACCAACCTACAATGACAGTACGTACTGACGTGTTTTATTTGCGAGTGCAAGACCGGAGGCTCAATGTCGCAGAAGCATTTCAACTGAATTGTTACACTATCTGCACTCGCAATAAGTATAATTATCTGCTTTCTATCAGACAGAGTTGACAACTTGGCCAGCTCATTTATAGAGTACAGAAGCTAGTATTTCAACAATTGAATTAATTATATTCAGAAGACTTTGCAATGACGATGTGTTCTTTATGTTAAGGTCATATGTTCTCACGTTGTATCTCGGATTTTTATTATAACTACTTTTATTGTTTTCCAGAATAAAGAAACGTATAATAGTGAATAAGAATGTAACACCGATGACCGCTCGGCCTGACCAATGCGAGATTACCATTGAAAACTGTTGCAACATGAATATCTGTGAAACTGTAAGTTTTAACTTTATCCATCATTGCATTCTACAAGGGGAATAACTAAATATACATATATACCTAATATAATATTGTAGAATACAACATTCTACTTTAATTTCAGTTTCTGGTTTAGACAATGATAAGACTGTATAGTTATACAGTATTTATAAACAATAACTGTAGCATAATTAATCTGTAAACTGCTCTTTTCAAATTGCACATACTATCGTTTACACATTCTAGCATGTTTTTAGATATAACATATTTCTACGATATCTTCACCTATGTAAGTAAATATTAGTCGGGAATATCGTTTAGAATTTATTGCACTGAGTTACTTCTATCAATTAGTCAAATTCTTACTGTTTGTTTACACGTATTTTTCGAATGTTGTGTAATTATATCTCGTTAGTTATAAACGCGAAAAAGGTAGTTAGTTCGATGATGTTTACAGTGGTCAGCTGAAAACAGTTGAGCGTTTATTTACGATATATAATCCAATAATTTTAATACACAAAGTTATAAACATAACTCTCCTTTATAGCAATCGGGTAAAAAAGCCTAAAAAGAAAATTAAAAATCAATCATTAAGTGGGTAAATACGAACTGAGAACAAATACTATTTAACAGTCACACAGTATGTTCAGCTTCAATAAAGAGAAACACTTGAGAGGAACAAACAAACAATCGACGTATTATTATTATAAGAGCCTAATGCAACTTCAGCAATTCTAAGAAAAATAAAAAGTTTAAGATTTAAATGCTCACAGTTGAATCCTTGCCAAGAAAAAACGGACAGCAATGTACCTAGTATTTTTTGTAAAAAACGTTCCAGTGTACATTAAATTAGTATGCCAAAACTTTACCAAGGAGAGGCATATGTCCAGCAGTGAACTATAAAAGGCTGTCTTATTCCTTTTGCGTTTAATCTCATATTTAAAATTAAAACTCTTTCTCTGCTTATCAATGGCTAGTTTTTAATTAAATCATACTCTGTTTAGTAGACAATTAAGTATCAACATAATTAAATGATAGTCGCCCATCTTTCAAATGAATAATGTTTGTTATACATTTACGAGTATTGTTAACTCGCACGTACCATGTTTTTGCTGCCTCAATTACTAGTCGCCATGTATTACACACATAAGAAATCAATTTTATTAAAATCGACTAAGTGCGTTTCGGACCCGCGCAGTAAGGGTTTCTTACCAATAAGTGTACATTTCAAGCGTCTACCTGTTGCCGTTATAAATGGCGGGTAAAAAAAGGGCAAAAAAAATCACAATTGTTGTATGGGATGCATTGTCTCTCATAAATAGTTAATTTATTCTGTTATTAGTATTTTTTTTGTAATAACGGCAACAGTAATACATCATTTGTGAAAAAATATGAAATGTCTAGCTTTAATGGTTCACGAAGAAGCCTGTTTACATGGAGACAGACGGACGGACAACGGAGTCTTAGTAATAGATTTCCTTTTTTACCCTTTGGTCGTACCCAAGCTAAAAACTATAACAGGATTGTTTGTAGGAAATACCTAATATTAGCTTTGTTTATTAAATAGGTTTTGTTTTAAGTGTCAGAATTTAGAATTAATAACTTTCTTGATACATATAATAATAATGTTTATTTCATTGACCAATATATATATAACTAGCTTTTGCCCGCGGCTCCGCCCGCGAGTATGTCGATTTTCGCGGTAAAAAGTAGCCAATGTCCTTTCCCGAGGTCCCATATATCTCTATACTAAAAATCATCAAAATCGGTTCAGCGGTTTAGGCGTGAAAACGTAACAGACAGACAGACAGAGTTACTTTCGCATTTTTAATATTAAGTAGGGATTATAGGACATTATAGGTTACATATAGGTTTTATTTATGGTTAACCAAAATTGCATGTTGAATGTGTGAAGAATGTTTTTATTGTGAATGCAACTAAACATTTATTGTACACTAGTTAATACGGTTTATATAAAATAACATAATAAAAACAGATTGACCATGTACAAAAAACAAGTTTAAACTATAGGAAATATTTATTATGGGAACTAAACTAAAAGAATTTTCTTTATGCAAAGCCATGGTTCGCATAGATCCAGACTTCCAGGTACTATGACAATAGAAATATCAATTAATATATTAATTAATTTAAATACTGTAACTTTAAAATGTAACATTAAAATTATTTTGGTTGTTAATCTTCAAAGAAGCAGTAAAATGTCAGCCGTTAAAATCATGGATCTGCGATCGCGGCCATCTGTGATTGTAATCATTAACGATCTTGACATAAGTAATGTAGGTACAAGGCTTTAGAAATATGTTTTCATTTTGCTAATCTTGAAAGAATATTTTATATAATAGAAAAATGAGTAGTAGTAAAAAATGACAAAAAGTACCCAAAGGACCCAAATTTGAAACAAGCGGTTTATCTAGATGTCGAGATGTGAAGTAAATGCACATTTCTTCTTTCTTTTTTATTTTCAAAGAAAAAGAAATCGTAAATATCGATATTTTTGTCTCGTAAAATTATTTACAATAATTAAAATATGTTTAAAAAAATTTAAAATATTAATTGCAAATTATTTAACAATGGATACATCTTAGGATGGGTACATTCTACAAATGGAAGTCTGAATGACAGTGTTAAAACTAGAATTAGTCAATATATTAGCAATAATAAATGATACCGAACACTTTCCACACAGGTTGATAATGCTTGGGAAAGTCAACAGCCATGAGCTTAGGTGTAAGCTTGCCGTTTGATAAGGTTCACATTTTGTTCTTTCATTTAGCTTAGCTTAAAAGGTCACACGCCTACTAACACAAAAAAAAACTTATTCAATTATTAAATGTTTTAATGACCAATTAAATAAAACAATGAAACGACTTTCATAAATAAATATGTACATGACCTAAATAATGGTATTGCTTTAATAAATTAGTTGAAGACATACAAGTGAATACACATATACTAAATATAAATATTTTTTATAAAATTACAAAAAAAGGAAATAGCAACTTAACAATAAAACATTTTTTTTTAATTTAACTACAAATTTTGTTTGCAACACCTAGGCAACAACATACTTTTATTTCAACGCAAAATTTTTAACTTTTGTAACGCAAAAATTTGTAACTTATCTTAAATTAACTCTTTTTCTATTATTTAATATGATTTATGGAAATAATTTCATATCTTTTTTAATATGCACCACCTTTTTGCACGCACGCTTTTGCACGTCGCTTCTCTAATGAATGAATTTTAAAAAAATGAATGTCGCTAACAATCACAATACGCAAGGTCGAATGTATGTTTTTACTAATTATTATAATAGGTTTGCGGTCAAAAGTAGCCTTATACTACAACAAAAATAAGTATACATAAATAGAACATAGTTACATCAACTCTAAATATTATAACCGATTAATTATCTTTCTATATCGGTATTTATACTGTTACCTTTCTATCCTAATTCAAAGGCTAAATTTCCTTTTCAATAAACAAAATATAAAGCATGATAATAAATTCTCTAGAGTGAAGGTATTTTCAAATTATCAATTTCAGATAAACTATAATCTTTATATTTGTTACAGCCATGTTTCGAACCAAGAAGTACGATACGGCCATCGCTGCTAAACTCTAAGCCTGGCAAAGAAGAGAAGAAGAACCTAATCGCGAACATGGAATTACCCGACGACCCGTATTAAATTGCCGTATAAAGCTTGTGTGACGTACAATACTTTGAATACACATCTAAGGCACAATATTGTTAGGAAACCATTTGTGAACTTATCATGTATTTTTCATTTTTATATCATTTTATTATGTACTAGCTTTCCGCCCGCGGCTTCGCCCGCGTGGAATTCGTTTATATCGCGCGACACGGTAAGGGTAGATTAAACAATCTTACATGATTTTATGTTTGATAGTAAGGAACTTTGATACAAACTTTCGTCCCCTATTTCAAACCCTTCTACCTTTATTTTAGCGATAAAAATCCTATGTTCTTTCCCAAGTTCAGTTCTATCTTCATAATAAAATACATCAAAATCGGTTCAGTGGTTTGTTTTGGTGAAAGCGTAACAGACAGACAGACAGACAGAGTTACTTTCGCATTTATAATATTAGTAGGGATTACACCACCGGAAAGTAGAGAAGTAGAGATTTTTTTGAAAAAAGTAGATATTTTGACGGGTGAATTTTCCCTATTAAGCCAAAATAGGGTGAAAAAATTAAATATTTCAAATCAAAAAAAATTACAGTGTATTCGGGACATAAAAAGGTAAGTTTTCACATACTTTGAGGTTAAGTGAAAAAAAGTGTAAATAAAAAATCGGCCAAGTGCGTGTCAGACCATGCACAGGAAAGGGTTGCTCAGTCACCCATAATGGTACGTGGATTAGAAATTGTATCCAATGGATAATTGTTATGTTTACGTATTACTTAATGCGTTAATTTTGTATGACGTTTTCCAAGTAAGCACATTGTAGAAGTTAAGCCTCTATAACTCCTGAACTAACAAAGTCATCTAATTCGTTATAGTTTTCATTTAAAGTTCAATTTTTTTCCAGATTTTCTGAGCCGGCCGTTTAGCTTTTAGAGGGGGAGGATGCCCGGTTTTACAAAAAATCGGCCAAGTGCGAGACGGACTCGCCCATGAAGGGTTCCGAATCAACAATTAACATTATATAATAGTTCTTGTAGTTAGTTGATTAAATGAAAGGTAAATTGCTGTTTACGCTTTATGACATATTAAAAAAAAACTACTTACTAAATTTCGTTCAAACCAATTTTCGTTGGTAGTTTACATGGTAATTTACAACATATAATGTTTTTAGTTTTATCACTCTCTTATTTTAGAAGTTAGAGGGGGGGGGACACACATTTTTCCACTTTGGAAAAGTCTCTCGCGCAAACTATTCAGCTTAGAAAAAAAACATCTTAGGAACCTCAACATCATTTTTGAACACCTATCCATAGATACCCCACACGTATGAGTTTGATGAAAAAAAATTTTTTGAGTTTCAGTTTCAAGTATGGGGACCCCCAAAATGTATTGTTTTTTGTCCATGTTTATCTGAAAATCTTAATGCGGTTCACAGATTACATCTACTTACCAAATTCCAACAGTATAGCTCTTGTAGTTTCGGAAAAAAGTTACTGTGACATACGGACGGACAGACAGACAGACAGACAGACTTGACGAATCTATAAGGGTTCCGTTTTTTGCCATTTGGCACCGGAACCCTAAAAAGTGGCCTTTAAAGTGGAATTTCTCGCAAACGGATTCCTAAATCAAAAAATCGTCTTAACAACCCTTTAATGTTTTTATAAGACCTATATAATGATACCCCACATGATGGGGTAGCCGCGAGAAAAAAAAAACATCCACATTTTACGTGTCGGGGAGGTACCCTAAATAAAAATATTTTTCATAATTTTATTGTAGCACTTGTCGACGTAATTACAATACATATTCATGCAAAGTTGCATCTTTCAAGCACTTACTGTTTGGATGGTAAGTCGAGGACGGACGGACGGACGGACAGACGGACATGACGAATCTATAAGGGTTCGAAGTCATAAACTTCGGAACCCTAAAAAGTTGTAGATCTTTTAATTACCTACAACTTTGCCATTTAACTTTTTTCCGTAGGACTTGTAGTTTTGCCGGAAATTGAGATAACCCGTTTTTTACCCTTTGTTTGATATATTTAGCCATCCAAAGTGACTCTACCCTGCCTGATGGAAAGCATGAGCAGAATCCAAGAGTCGGGGCTACCACACTTGCTGCAAATGCAGACAATAATGTATGGCGGCCCATTTCTTCAATGGGTTTCATCGAACTATAATTTTGTTTTCAAAAATTTGTCTACTTAAAATTTGACTCCTTGTCTACTGGTCTTTAAGTCATTTACAAACTATCATTATGGTTGCCATGCAAGTGTGTTATGCCTAGCAACCTGTGAAGTTTTGACAGGAGATAAACATGGATACATTTTGACATCTATGATTTATGTATTTTTATAATCACGGTAAAAAGGTAAAAACCTTTGTACCTCGATTATTGCAATAAAAAGTAGCCTATGTCCTTTCCCAAGTTCAGTTCTATCTTCATACCAAATTTCATCAAAATCGGTTCAGTGGTTTAGGCGTGAAAGCGTAACAGACAGACAGACAGAGTTACTTTCGCATTTATAATATTAGTAAGGATTTAAAAAAAGTATTAGCACTGTCGCTGTTTGTATGAAATTATTTTTATTTCTTTTCGGAAAGAATTTCTATAAAAACGTTTTTATTTTATGTAATGTACATAAGTACCAGATTGCGATTTCTATCCAGCTATATTATGTACTTAAAAATAAATTTTCTTTGCAATATTGTGCCAAAGGTTTACATATTGTGATATTTGTTTAAGGAGTGCGATAGAACACGTGTAAACGATTACATTAATCTTTACATCGTCAAAGGGCTGTGTATGATTGCTAAAATCTGAGTGCGAGAGAAACTAGATTTTAGGTGTTATTAAATTATTTGGGCTTTTGGTGAGAGAGCTGGCATATGTTGAATACGTAAACCTTGTGTTTCACTAAAATTCTCATGCTTTGGTGACAATAATTCTATAATGTAATAAATCATGAACAAGGTGCCTTTTGATACAGTGCTTTATCTTATATTTATGGAACATATCTACTTTTTCTTATTTTTACAAATACTCCAAAGCGTGTCAACTTTAGTGAATATTTTATTTTGGTATTTCAAGTCTTATTTTTGTTTTTTTTTTAGCCAGTGCTATTTCGTCTATAATATTTTATATTAATTTCTGTTTTGTAGTAAAGTAGCGTTTGCCACCGGGCTTATATGTTGCTCATCTGTTTATTTCTTCCATAAAACAAATTTTGTAACAAGTGTTACCAATAGTAAATATCAAAGTGAGATGGTTTTCTGAAATCATGTAGCATTTATAAAAGAATAGTGTACTCTCGTACAGATTTTGGTTACTAATATTAAATAGTAGATAATAATAATGTATTGCAACCAAATTTATAAATTAACTATTCATATTGTTATTTAATACTAATTAAATTATTTTTTTATAGTATTTGACTTGTAATTATATGAACTTGGAAAATGCAGCCAGTTTAGCATATAAAAAATTTCTTTTTCATTTTAATTTTGACTTATTTAAAATTACTCGATTCCATTTTGTGTTCAATTCAACGTCATTTTGTTCATTAAGTGTAAATGTTTAGTTCCATTACTCGAAAAACACTATAAACTTAAGCCTTATTTATAACTGTTATTTTCAATTTTATGACTGAAGTTGAGAATAACTTGAATTGAATAAAGGTGTAAGTTTAAATCTTAAATATTGATATAGAAAGAAACTATATTTGAACTACAAGCTGTCATATCATTGCAAATGAACCATTCATTGGTTATTCATCAAACATGAAAGGTTGTTTACTTAGTTTGTAAAATGGTTGTGCAAATGTCAGTTGCTGTATTTGCAACTGTAAATATTAAAGCCTTAAATGAAACCAATTGCTTCCATATTTTTCATTTAAAGCATGAGTTTCTGTGCTAGATTTTGAAGTATCTGTTTCTAAATGCAGTGCCTCATCTCGTCTCGACTTGGCTCAGTACGGATTATCGACTAATATTCTTTTAAAATATAGAACTAACGTGGAATGGAATGAAATTATTCTTATTTCACATAAGTCGAGAGTCCGAACATTTATAAAATAACGTAACCAATGTTACCGTTCAGAAATGTAGAATAAGATTTTTCGTGTTCCTATAGTTAATTCTAAAACATATTTATCGAAGTACCTCGGTATAAATGTTGAGTTCTCGAACACTCACGTGCAGTCATAAGTATTTATTTTTAATTTTGGTTGTATTTTGTTGTGATTTGACTGTAGCGTTACATTTGACGAAATCCTGTAGAATCTCAAAATAACGTGCTTCAAAAATTGTTGTATTAAAATTGATACTTTCATATTTCGGAAAATTAGTAACATTTGACTAATAGAGATGATATAATTGACTAATTGTACTTAATGACTGTACTTAATATGTTACTTATTTGCCTATATTATGAAAAGCTGCATTTGTAACAACTTATGAAATGGCACCTACTTTTGTTGCGGGCTCTATTGTTGGTACTTAGTTAAGTAAATAGACAATTTAGAATTTACGTTTTAGTTTTTAGTTTTAGTCGTGGATGAATAATATCCACATGAGAAATGTGATATTATTGAGTCTTTGTATAAGCCTATGATAGTTACTATTGTGATTAAGGTGATTTATTAGAAATAAAAAGAGCTTGAATAATTTTTTTGTTTTAATGATAGACATCAACTAATATTTCAAATAAAAATAACATTCAAACATTTATCATATTAGTATAAATATGTGGTTTATTTGACTATTGTACCTTATAGGTAGCAAAACATTGGAAACAGTTAAAAAAAAAACTAATAAATTTTATTTTCTATATATATTCTATTTATACATATACATTTCTCTAACTACAGTATTCAGTATTGTATACATACATATATTATGCAATTTGAACTTAGTATATATCAAATAATTTATAATTATCGGCGCTAATGGTTTAGCTAGTAAAACAATTATTGACTTTTCATGGACATTTCACTAAATAACAAGAAAGGAATGTACAATGCTTTATATAAATATCATGAGAAAATGTCGATCGCTATATAAGTAAAAAAATATAGTAATGAAACATGAAAACGTAATACCCGATTAAGATTACAACACGCATATTTCATTGTTGATAAGCATGATATCGATTATACCTAGATAATCTACAGCTAATGGTATGAATAATCTCAATAGATAATATTATTAATAGCCATTATCTCAACAGGCATAAATTATTAGTACTAATTGGAGTACTAGAAGCTCTCATAGCCAAGACCTAGGAGATTGGAAACAATCACCGAGGGTAAGTGTAGTGTATGAGTCACTCAGTAATTCATTCTCTCGCTCACAGACGCACGCGCCCACTCGCTATCGTCGTTAACAGTCGACTAATAAACTGTGTCACGACCGCAAGTGAGCTGGAGATGAAATTTTCTTTCATTCATTCATAGATAGTACAGTGAACGAGTGAATTAATGACTGAGTGCCACATACACTACAGTAAGCAACGACGGCGAGGTCAGTAACTGGATGGGTGACCGTTAGTGGCATGATACCATGAGCGTCTCCGTGATACGGAGGCCACCTTAAGCAGTCGGTCCCGGTTGTTATCATAGGTCGTGGAGACTGGAGGCCTTCGTGCGGCTTTAAAACATCCAACGGCAAGATTACATAG
This sequence comes from Phragmatobia fuliginosa, assembly GCA_932526445.1. Lineage (NCBI taxonomy): Eukaryota > Metazoa > Arthropoda > Insecta > Lepidoptera > Erebidae > Phragmatobia > Phragmatobia fuliginosa. The sequence continues at coordinate 15,557,902 of OW052071.1, forward strand.
CCACCAGTTTGTCTTGCCAGGGACGAATGGCCTTAACCATCTCCTGAGAGGAGACTCTAGCCATACAATGGGACATGAGTGGTTGGACATGGTGTGAATTGATGGGGCGGCATGAGATAGCTAGATATTATGTCAAAAGAAAAACGGGGCGTTACTTGTACGCCTAAGACGCATTCGTACAATATAGGCCCGTGTGTCAGTCTCGAAAATTGACTCTGAATATATAAATCAACAATAACTTGATTTGACAGTTCCAACGTAAAATCATCAACCACATATCGAGGACGCTCCCAAAATAATCTTGGTAATAATAAAGGCTAGGTATAAGAATACATTGTATTGTTAACTTTAAACTTTTTTCAGGCAGTTTCTACGACAACGTTATTTTTTTATAATTTATCTCACCTGGCGTTATTATCAGCGCCCAAAGTAACTTAGTTGTTAAAAAAACATGGTTTTCTGTGATGATGTGGTTCAACTCTAATTAAAACTATCTACAAATAAAATAAAATAACATATATTGCACGCCTAACACGCTACGCCATCTAGCCTCAAACTATGCAAAGCTTGTACTATGAAAAAGATTGCTTTACATACATTTATATACTTTTTTTATTACGTAGGTATATATTATATATATAGGAAATACCCTAACTCTGAAACAAATATGTTAGCAAACTACCGAAAATCAATACTAAGGTTTTCATTAAGTATACATTATTGAATATTAAATAGCTATTATGTTAGTGATGTATTAAATATAGGAAGCTAAAATATGGTGCATAATTTTGTGATAGCTACCTAGAGATCGTTAACTGAATTACATATTTTAAATCAATAAATAAGTAGAAATATGGTAATAAGGTACCAGTCCCATTAATGGTAATTATATTTTTATCATTATTAATAAGAATCTTATTACCAACTGTAGATCTACTGAGAAAAAAAAATAGTTTAAAAAACTAAACAAACACGCTTTTAAATTATATATTATTTTATACTTTTTAGTTTAAAAGCGTGTGTGTTTATTTTTTTAAAACTATTTTTTTTTCTAGACTAGAAAAGACTTATTAGTTTAAACATTTTTTTTAGGTTTTTGTTTAGTTTTTTTTTTCAAATTAGTGTATTGTCATCGGTCCTCGATAAATCTACAAAGTTTGAACAAAATCTGGCCGTTTAAAGTGGGTCAAGATCACACCCAAAGGAGTCGGTTACAAACAAACAAACATACAGGTGAAGCTAATATAAAGCGTGTAAAAACTATGAAATACACCTATTTTTACTTTTAATTGAGGGTTAAAATCTAAAACATTTTTTAGATTTTTACTCTCTTTCTCTATCTCCTCGTTCAGCGCTTCATTTGTTTTGTTTGCAACAAAATTTATTCACCAATTGCAGGTCCAATTCAAAATAATCATATTCACTACAATAAGCTTTTCTATAACTATCACTTTTTTGTAAAAACAGATTCTCATTAGATCCATTTCTATAGGTTAAAGTACCTAAATAATGGATCTAACAAGGATCCATTACAGATCTAGCCAAGGGATCCTCAGAGAGAAATGAATCTCTACTGTGTGCGTAGTAGTTTATATCATATATAATAATAAATATACATTATGCATTACATACATTTGTTCCTATTGTCATTGTAAACTAAATATCTAATAAACACATATATCTAATACGATACATATAACTAATAATCACATAACTGAAACCCTAATGTGCTCGAATTACTTATATATTAAAACATATTATTTGTTTAGCTTTCTTAAAAATAAACAAAATATTATGCAAATGCAGGTACAAAGTTAATTCTATTAACTTTTAAAATTTGGTAATTATTAAATAAAAAGGTAAAGTTTGGTGATTACTAAATGTAAAGGTAAATGTACTTACCATAAGTACAAACTAACATCTTACCCTAGTGGATTCAGGCCCAACAGGGGTCCTAAATCAAGTGCGTAATAACCTGTTAATTTCATTTGTATACATTTTATGTGCGGCCAATTGTTTTGTAGCAACTAAAATTAAAAAAGCAGACGATAAGTTTATAATGAAAGGTGACCCACACCTTGTAGGCAAAAATCTAAAAGTACACAGCGTTGTTAGGACTAACTAGCTAAGTATCACGTTACTAACATGTCGCTATATATCACAATCTTAGAGTCTAGTGTGATTTTATTTTTAATCTACTTGATGATCAAAGCGACCATGTTCGGAGTTGCGATTGGCCAGCACTAAATACTTCACCAATCACAACGCAGAACGTGTAGGCTATCGAGAGCGAATTGACTCACACTGGGCCCTCTGTCCTTCATTTTTCCTGTATTTTTTTACTTTATACATAAAGTATCTTCGCACCGTTCTGCATTCCTGGTTTGTGCTTTATTATAATTACATATTTTCTTTCCTAACTCCCAAATTGTAAAGTGTGTATTTATTTCATGATAACGAATCAAGTATTAAATTCAGTTAAATTCCACATTCATTATCAGAGATACAATTTTTATAACTTAGATAAACAATAATAGCTTCTATTACAGATTAAATAAGTGCTTTTCTCTATCGTTTAAGTTCTTTCATTAATACATCACCGCTATCAGTAAGTAGAGCTGCCAATTCAGCCACTCTGTCTCGGTTGGTGTGCATATAGGCAGCTGCTTCCCACAGCATGGTGACGAGGATATCGTCAGCGCGTTCGTCCATGGCGACGTCCTTGGACATCTGTGGCGCGAACCGATAGTAGGGTACGCCTAGACCTGAGCACCAAGCCCTGGCACGTTCCACCACTCGCCCGTCTGCTTGGGTCGCCTGTTATATATAAAAAAAACATGGATCATTGTCAAGGTTATTATCAAGGTCACGAATTATATACACACAAAATTTATGAGCATTTAATAGTTACTAGCTGAGAACCGCGGTTGTTGCTGTACCTTTACAACAACAAATGCAGATGACGCCGCGGGAACAAGCTGGTGTGCGTTACCCCATCACAATCAAAAAAGAAATTGGGCTTTAGAGAGGTGTAAGTTTACAGTAAAAGTTAACATAAAATTAGTGTGTTCTAAAGAGTAATTTGTAATAAATAGCAGGTCAAGTTTTTTTTTTTTTTTGAAATGTATTAGTCCCAAACGAAATACATGAATAGATAGCTTTTATTACATTTAAAAGGTTAGCAAACAGCAAAATTTGTGAGTGTTGTGTTTCATTAGTTATTGAAAATTTTGCTGGGGTAATGTTTTGGACTTGCCTAGAACTTGAAAATGGATAAACGCCGAAATTTAAAAAAAATACCATCGATATAATTTGCTTAAATTTGTTTACTACTTAGTTTTTAATTTGTTTGATGAATGTGTAACAAAACCAGTGTATTTAACTGGTTTAGAAAATCAGGAAAAAAACTGTTTTGCTAGTAAATCAGTATACTAACAATCAAATAAAAAGCTGTAACATGTAGCCATGGTTTACATTTATAATGACTGTAAATTTGGATAAAGTAACTTTAAGCAATATGAAGATATAGATAAATATTATTAATTTTTAATGGTTTATTTAAATCATTGAATTTTTAAATAAAAATTGCTGAGGTAACGTTTGAAAGGTTACTCCAGTAATATCAGTTTTTGCCGAATTACTTTTAACCTGTTACATAAACAAATTTTGCTATTTTGTCACAAATTACTCCTGAAAAAAATGAGTGTACTCATTTTCTGTTATACTCTCACCTCTCTAAAGCCCAATTTTTTTTGAGTACGCTGGGTTAACGCACACGACAAGCTGGCCTTAAAGTCAGAGTTACTCTTTCCGTCATCAACTATCGGCCAGTGAAAGTCCCGTCAAAATCGATGCAGCCGTTCCGGAAATTAATTATACCGTCATGTACGTATAGAAAATTTGATGTAAGTGGCGTACATACTTTACATATTAATTTAGTGAAAAGCTGTTGATTTAAAATTACAAATAGATACTTTAGTTTCATTTCTTTGTATATGTGTAATTTTTAATTAAATGATTGAAATTTTGTTGGAACACAATTTCAGATAGTAAACTTAGTATTATATTGCTCATAACTTAAATATAGTTTTGCAATAAAATCAAGGGAATGAAACTTTTAATTACCTGATCGACTAACAAGCGTCCAATGGAGCTTATTCCGAAGGCCAGACGCGCCGTATCCCACACACTTTCTGGTTTGAACACATCTATATCCTTCATTTTCGTTACGGGTATCAGACCTGAATTGTTCCAAACAAATATATGTATAAATAACATTTATCTCTGTGATATTAATTTTAAACCAAATCGTCCTGCTGCTACAGAATAAAGTACTATGAAACATGGGTAAAAAGTAAGGTTCGTACCAGCACAACAATCTCACTCTTGATTTAGACTCCGATCCATCGAATATATTCCTGTCGCGGGGGACTTTACAAACATAGAAGAAACGGTCACAAAGCATACCCATACTCGGAATAATACTCTGTGGATAACACAAATTCCATGTAGGATTTGAACCCACAACGCAGTAGAAAGCGACGTGGCGACCGCTCCATTTTTGTATAGAACAAACTATTTTTATCATAACTTGAAAGTGGAATTGGATTCGTATTTCTTAAATTTGCTGGAAGCATCTTGATTTCTTCAGTAACAAAAACGCTTTCAATTACTAATACTTTTAATTTTTAAATTTCACAATCACATTTCTTTTACATCATCCATTTTTCTTCACACCCATCGACCATCTTTTCCTACTTCAGATTAACAATAATGTTACCATGGACAAATATTTATTTTCGCGCTTTTCTTAACGTCAGATTGAGATTGAATTCAAGAGTGAGGACGCTGATCGTAAAATATTTTGAATCATGCACAGAGTGTATAACGACTATATTACCAAGTTCGGCTAGGATAGCCGATAGCGTATCGCGGAAGGCGTCCGAAGTCAAATTGCTGTACGCGGATTAGTAATATAAACTCTGACAAATGAAAATTGGTTTGAGTTATGCAAAAAACAGCCTTATTACATTATTAGTGACAGGGCTTTTTCATAATTCGATTCAATTGTCCTTTAATTTATATTTAAAACAGATAATGATATATAAGCAAATACATATCTTTTAATTTAACTTTGCTAGAACACTAACAAATATATAAATTCAGGATAAACTTACCAGTTCCACAAGAAACGACAACTTTCAAGCTAGTTTTCTTGGCCTCTTCTTGTTTGCCAGTGGCTCTGAGAGCGAGATTCAACTCTGTCAACTCAGTCAAGACATCCAAAGTCGGATTGTTGCCCATCAAACCTCCGTCCAAAAACCTTGTACAAAATGAAAATATTAAATAAATAGAACAGGAAGTGCTCATAGCCAGGTGGTTGGTGATTGGAAACAGTCGCCGAGGGTGAGCAACGACGGTGCGGCCTGACCTAGGTGGACTGGACTACGCCACATGCCAAATATCCCACAAACGATCACAATCTAGATGGGTGACCGTTTGTGGCATGATATGCTATAGTATTGAGTATTTCCGTAATTCGGAGGTCACGTTAAGAAGTCGGTTCCGGTTGTTTTCATAAGATAACAGCTTAGTTGAAGGCTAGAAAGAGATATTGCTATCTCGCGGTTTAAGGGCTCATACACACGAACGGCATGTTGTCAACGGCAGCCGTCGACACGGGTCGACGACAGCCGTCGACCTATAGCTATATTGCAATTATAGCGTGCCGCATCGGCCATTGTCAATGTCAGTCGATTGCATTTAGTTCAAGAGTGCGCAGGCGTCGGAAATATGTAAAATTATTTCCAGTGACGAATGATATTATTAATCAATTACTTTATTGTACACCAAAACGACTAAATCCATGTTGAATTGCTAATTGTGGTCATCAAGAAAATGCTTGTAATTATATTTGGAATTGTAAATTGAAAGAATACAGTAATAAAACAATAAAAAACAGCATGGATGGCGGCTTGTGAACAAGTTATCAGCGATTTTAATAATCCATAACGAAAGTGCTTTTATTTTTCGATTTTGTCGGCTTCGACGAAGTAAAAGCAATAACAGTGTTTCTTCTTCGAAATCTATTCTGTAAACTCCTATACTATGTGAACTGACGACGGCTGCCATCGACAACATGCTGTTCGTGTGTATGAGCCCTTGGGTATGCGACTGTCGATTAGGTTCAATTCCCGGATCAAACCAAAAAGTGTCTACATTGAAACTATTTATGATGTTGTCAAAAGCCTTATTACGTACGTAAGGAGTACCATCAGGAGTTACAGCTGCAGAGAACGTACCTGCCGGAAGCTCTGAAGTAGGAAGGTGCAGCACCAGTGGCCCGGGCGGCCTGCCACACGAGCTGCTCGCAGGGAGGAGGGGGGGCCGCCAGAGACACCACAGACGCTTGGTCACCTGCCTCGGCTATTGGACCTGCTCAACATTTTGTAATCGGAATTTAAAATACTAACATCCTCATACGTTTGATTGCAAACTATGTATATAATGTTGTACTAAGATGATTAACTGCTGATAGACTTCTTTTTCCTAGCCTTATTTCCAAATTTATTTGGGATCGGCTACTAGTTCAACCGGTTTCACCTGAATATCAGTTTTTCCATGGAGCGCTTGGCATCGGACCTCCGCAACCCTAAGGGAGAACTGAAATTCGAAAGTTGAACTAGATGTTAGTAAATAGGACACTGAATTCCAAACAACGATTGCCATAGATGTTCATGACAACCGGGACCGACGGCTTTTCGTGCTCTCCGAGGCACGGACGTGAATCACCGGCAAACTTCCAAACTCCGGGCTGCTATTAGGAATTTCCTAAGAAGAACCCAAAAACACTTTTTGTCCCGACCCGGGATTTGAACCCAAGTCCTCTTGATTAGCAGTCGCATACGCTATCCATATACGTACCAACGCATAGACCAACGAGACATATTACTGCTGATAGTCATTTTTTAATGTATACGTATCATAACAACAATTTAGTTGAGTCCGTGTGGTGACGGATTAAGAATACAAAGTGTCACCACCCCTATTCATTCCATGGGTGTCGTAATAGGTGACTAAAGGAACAAAATAAGCAGCTAACATCACTGCCAAGAGAACGAAAACTTGAATCAAACCCTTTACCAACCCGTCTGGCCAGCGTTGTATAGTAGGCCGAAACCTCCTTTCAAAGGAAAAGCCTATGTCCAGCAGTGGACTGTTAAAAGCTGTTGATGATGATTACTGATGAATTTAGTTAATAGTCATGAGAGGGAGGGAGATAAATTTGAACTATTTGTATGTGTGACGCCCTCAGTAGCGCTATGATATCCGACTAATGTGCTCCGAATTCCTAATTGGACCAATGGTTGTCTGATCTGTAAATATTTGTTGTTGTGCGGAGGAATGGGTGTCGTATTCCTTCATTACAAAGAGAGGATTTCGACCAGGCGAGGTGATCATGCCTGGCGGGCGGACAGTTGTGTTTATGCTAATCAACGCGGGAATTTCTATATCGCGATTCAGGATTAGTGACTACGTGGTTCAGTGTTTCTTCAGTTGATGTCGCTGTTGTATGATTTTGTTTGCGCTGTATGTGGAAGTCGACGCAGTTGTGTTGTTGTTTTCTGTTAGCATTGTATCATTAATAGTACAAGCTCTGTGGAGTTTGTAACTAGATGAGGTTGTGTGTCATAAGTCCAAAACATTTATTTTATTATTTATCCATTCTTCATAAGCTGATTACTCACTTTTTGTTCCATTATGTTCGTCAAGTATCTCTTGAGCAGACTTGTAGTTCCTAAATATGTGCAAATCCACAGGTTTGCGGTCAGCTAATACAGCTAAGATCAACAGTTTGGGATGTTTGATGTCAGCCATCACCGTTTCTGTTCCTGTAGTAAGGAAAAAAGTAACATTAATTTTTAGTACACTTATATCATGTCTGTAGTAGAAATTGTTCACTTAAGTCAAGCTTAGCCATAATTAACAGAAATGTTTTATAGAATTTTTTTTTTACTAGCTGACTTCCGCAGTGTTACCAGCGGTGATTGTTGTAAGTGTGAAGAATAGCGTCGAAACTAGTTTATAAAAAAATGCCTTAGTTACTTCTTATGTCATCAGCTTTCTACCAGTGAAAGCTCCAGCAAAATCGGTCCAGCCGTTCCAAAGATGAGCCGGAACAAACAGACAAACAAAAAATTAAAAAAGTAAAAAAAAACTGTCTGTGTAAAAAAAAATTAATATTACATACAGACACTCTAATTTTATTTATTTGTATAGATTTTCAAAAATAGTTCAGGCCAAAAGTCTGATTTGTTCTTAAGTAGATAAGAGAACAGAAATTACTAAAATACTGCCTTGTAAGTCTTTTATTTAAACTTTATCACCATATACTAACCTAGACATTCCTTTAAAATATTTTCCAGCGCTTCTGATGGATAAGGCCTCATACCAACGAAGGCATACTCCTTCATCCTGAAGTACACCCTCTGACATTCCCTCAGTGATTTGCCACACGATAAGGCCAAGGCCAGAATACCCCCAGTACTAGTGCCAGCCACCCAGTCGAAGCATTGTATGATGGGTCTACCAACTACTACTTCCAAGCTTAAGAGCAACTGAACTAAAACCAGGCCTCTGATACCGCCGCCGTCTAAACATAGTAACCTGGAAAATGTATATTTCATACTTATACATTATCATAAATTCGAAATAAACGATTTCGGGTTAAGGTACGAATTATTCGCTGTTTTTTTAAAAAACTTTAAAAGACTTTACATACATACATGAAACGGATACAAAGAACACCCAGACTCAGAAAAACAATTTTTGAATCACACAGTGTTATTCCACGTGGGATTTAAACCCACGAAACTTGGCGAAGTACAAAACGGGGTGGCGACCGTTTAAACCACTAGGCCAATCGAAATGTGAACCAACCAAATGAAATTTAGTGTTGATGTACTTTGATGCTTGAGGTCATTGAATACTCTTTACCGCGACAGATGACATATACCTGGGCGGAGCCGCAGGCAAACGCTAGTAAACTATCAATTTAGGTAGGCTTTAGCCTAGGTTTACTTGTTAAAATCCCGGGCCAGACCATAAGTGTTGTTGGGTTGTTCTTATAGAAAATTTCAATAGCAGCCGTAAAACCGGTTGAACTAGTAGCCGACCCTAAATAACATTAGGAATAAAGACTTGGAAGAAGAATAAGTTATTGAACATGCAATTTGTAGGTGATGTAGGTAACCTAACACTCACCTTCCTTGTTTATGGTTTGAGTCATAACATGCAGACTTCTCCATAGCAGCAACAGACAACATCTGGTCGACGAGATCTCTAGTCATGGAGCGAGCAATTGATGGAGGAGGAACACCGTTGTAATCCCCCCGGTGAGAACAACTGGGGCCACATCCAGGAGTTTCAGGGGAGCATCTGTTGAGAAAAAATTATTACAGAATGGAGTTCTGACATTTATTCAAGACTAATCTACATATCATAATCCCTACTAATATTATAAATGCGAAAGTAACCCTGCCTGTCTGTCTGTTACGTTTGTCTGTCACGCCTAAACCGCTGAACCGATTTTGATGAATTTTGGTGTGGAGATATATGGAACATCGGCAAAGGACATAGGCTACTTTTTACCGCGAAAATCGACATACTCGCGGGCGGTGCCGCGGGCAAAAGCTGGTCTATAAAATATTTAACAGGTAGTAGAGCCATGCTGATTTCAGCACGAATGGGCCTACTACCCTCCCACAGAAGACCAACCTAAAATGACAGTATGTAGCCTGTCATTGGTGAATGTGAGACCGGAGGCCGAATCTCCCGGCCTCCGAAGGTCGGGAGATTAATGAAACATCTCACTAAGCCACCATAGTGTGGGTCACCATGCTGCATTGTATGCACTCACAAAGAGGATGGTGGAATCATTTGCTTTCGGTATTATAATTTTTGCGTATTTGTTTTACAAATCTGTAATACTGAAACCAATAAACCTTTATTCTATTCTATTCTATTAGATAACTGAGAATTCCGTTGAATCGAAAAAAAAAGAATCATTCGTTATTAAACGATTTAATATCTACTATAAAGCATACTAAACTCCAAAATATTCTTACATAAATTGCGTTAAAAAAGATGTGTTACCTTTTAGCTCCAACCGCATGCAGCATATACAATATTCTGTCATAAGGGCTATTCGACAATTCCGTTAATATTATATGCCTTGCAGTATTACCCATGTTGTTCTTAGCTTCCAAATCGGCGCCGAAAACAATCAAAGCTTGTACGATTGATATATTAGTTTGTTTTACGGCTAAGTGTAAAGGAGTGTTGCCTTCCTTGTCTCCTATAGAAGGCTCAGCACCTCGGGACAGTAAAGCTATGGCACATTCTAATCTGCCGCGTAATACCATGATGTGTAAAGCAGTTCTGCCGTCGAAGTTGAGTGCGTTTATGTCACAGTTTTTGTCGGCTAAAGCCTCGATCACTTCTCGAGATGTGGACCAATGTAGAGGTGTGCCACCATGTTTCATATCTTGTGTGTGGAGCTTTGGTTGGTTGTTTTGCATCAGATCCCCGACGATACCTTAAATATAGGTTAATAAATAAGACTAGGAATAAATTCTTAAGTATATCTTACTAGCTTTTACCCTCGCTTTCGACAGCGTTTTCCTAAGTTATCACGGTAAAAAGCAGTTGTATTTTCTCAAACATCAAAGAAATTTAAAGATGCCAACTAAAGATTTACATGAAAAGAAAAGCCAACTATAACGATCTGTGAAATTGACACGGTAGAGAAATATGAGTGGACACCTCACTGATCTAGATATACTCGGTTCATTACTATTATTAATAGGAACTATTGCTGTAATTATGCGAATACTACAAGGGGAATTACTCGGTACAAAGTATCGAGTATTTCCCCTTGTAGTATTCGCAGTATGATTCTCAATCGTCTGTTATCAGTAGTGACAAAACAATTCTCAAGACAATTCATTTCAATTCATAACATTCAATCATGATTATTTTGATTTAGGTATATGAGATGCAAACAACAATCGCCAAAACGATATTCAGATGTTGAATAATTTCGGCAAATACTATAAAAAATGGGCTATGAATACCAATTTACTTTCAACACTTTTTTTACCAAAATTCATTAATTAATTTATTTTGTTTGTAATTAATAAACAGAGGACGCTTGTATTAAGACCGAATATTGTTTGCCTGTTTACTCGGTATGAGATTTGTTTAGAACTGATCATCTCTGCGAGTCAGAAAAATCAAGGTTAACACAGCCACTCAGATTTCAGAACGAATGGGATCGGGGCAGTACTAAGACTACCCTCACACAGAAGACCAACCTAACATGACATTGGTGCTGTCGTCTTTCGTTGGTTGAGTGTGAGATAGGACCACACACCCCACCCACTAAGCGGCCATGGTGTGGGTCACCAATGCCGCATTGTGTGCACTCACAATGAGGATGGTAGCCCTTCTCCTGGATTCTACTCATACTTTCCCTCAGGCAGAGTAGAGTCACTTTGGTAGGCTTAAATATATAAAAAAAAAAGTCTTTGTGATGAATTTCAGAGGTCAGTATCCAGAAGTAAATTTCTATAACAGAAGTGACGATTATAATCATTACTACTACTACTACTCTGTTACTGCTACAGTAATGACATCTAAATTCTCTAATAACCATAAATTGTATGGTTATTTCTTATATTACATGTTGCCAATAGGGTAAAAAATATTCAACCCATATATAGAAGGTTAATTTTTTATACTTTAGTATTAATTATGGAAACACTAGTTAATGCTAATCTTTTAAATATGACGCACAGCTACATATTATAATCACAATTTATCAAGTTGATTTATTAAATACTTCTTCACAACAAGGTTAAATTTAAATTCACAAATATTAAATGTGTTTACATACAGATAAGGTTTTTTTTAATGCTTGTTCTTTATTTCTGTTTTTAAATATAAAACAATCTAAATTGCTAATCATACTACCCTTCACTAATAAAATAAAACTGTTACTTACTTCCCACTTCATTAACTACCCACATTTTATTTTATTTTTAAGTATCGAATATCACAACTTTGTAAATCTTTTAGTAGATTATGTTCACCAATCGAATTACACTGGATAACTTGTTTCAGGTACCTCTAGCAATAAACTGATTCGATTATGTATAATCCTTCAACTATTAAAGTAAACAAACACTGTTAATAACCTTTGCCATACAAACACGATAAGGTGACGTATAGTCACTTCATATGAAATGCAATCAGTTTTCCTCCATAGGTAGTCATCGAATTGATACTACGCAAACTATTAAACTTCTGGCCACTCATCTAGTCTGGTGTGGTCTCACTAACTACGGTGTATTTAACCGCGAGCAAAATACCCAACGGCGGGCGCCAAGGTACTTGTCATACTAATTTTCCAGGTAACTCGAAGAAGATAGACCGCGTGGAAATTATTACCTTGGTTTATGTTTTTCTAAACATTTAACTTCTATTTGAGGAGGCTTGTTAATGGCGTATAGTTGCTACTTCTATAATCTATGTTAAATGTTTTGCTGTAAGCGTCCCTAAGATTAGTAAATAAATAAATTTAAGAAGATGTTAGAGAAAATGGCCATTAGTTCCGGATTTATACAGGCACTCATGGAGTTATTGTCATTTTTTCTTTAGATGTGATGATAGATGAGTTTAGCTGCAGGATTTTATCCGTCCGTCCGCTTTTATTCATAGTTTTGATCCGTCACCAAACGGATACATAATTCTACTTTCATATGCCGAGCAGTCAAAGACTGGAACTCACTACCAACTCACGTGTTTCCTTCCCATTATGATCCCGGGTCCTTTAAACGGGGCGTGAAAAGGCATCTCACTAAGCCACCATAGTGTCGGCAGTCATACATTATTGTCTGCATTTGCAGCAAGTGTGGTGGCCCCCACTCTCTGGAATCTGCTCATGCTTTTTCTCAGGCAGGGTAGAGTCACTTTGGAGGGCTGAATATATAGATAAAAAAATACTAATAGAGTATTTTCTAACCTGGTAATGTGCTAGTAGATCTTTTAGCAGCTGTGAGGTTAACGTCAGCCCCGGCCGCCATCAATGCGCGTACGCAGTCTGGTGCATTAGCGAGACATGCTGTATGAAGAGGCGTATACCCTTGCTTGTTATATAAGTTTAATGATGATCGGTTCTTGCTTACTAATGCCTGTAAACGATATTAATGAAAAATTTTAATCTTTACAGAATATTTGTGATTTTCTTTATCTATCAAATGAAAGTTATAGGAATATTATAAGAAAGTTCTTTACGATTTCTTCTACTTCATTTCAGAACGTTGAAGATGAGAAGGAGAAATTCAAAATGTAAAAAAAAAGTAATTTTAGTAACTCCTGTTTACAGGTATCTTTTGAATTAAATTAAAAAAAAAACACAAGAAGTTAGCTAAGCCCAGTATACATGTATATTGATCTGTCGTGATACGTAATTCTATTTAATGTCAGGTTTACAAGTTAATAAACAAAAACATAACATTCATTTTAATCTCAATTCGACATCGCGAAGATCTCGGTCGATGTAGGTTCAAAGTAAAACCGAATTTGATCAATCGTATATATCTAGTAATCATAGATAGTTCAACTTACATTAACAATTTCCTTATTGCTCCCACCTGCGTAATGGAACACGGTGTTACCTTCTAGATCGATCACCTCTAGAGAACTGTTTAAAGACACCAAACTTTGAACCATTCGCACGTTACAAGCTTTTACTGCAACCTGAGAAAAAAAAAGAAAATATATTGTTCTGTATTAAGGTATTTGTCAACGTCAAATTGTAAATATCTTTAAATTACAATTTTTCTAGCGAGATTGTGATCTGTAGAAAAATTGTGAACCGTAATATACGCCGTAATATATTATTGTAATTTGACACAATTTTTCTTGTATAGATTATAATTTAACGAAGTGAAACCGTCAAATTGTGAAATGGTATGCGACAGAACGCACCTCGCACGCTGATAGGTTAAACGGCATAGGTAAGTATGCCCCAAGCCGCCATTTCGTTTATTAATTCCTTTGTTGTCGAATAAAAACAAAGTTGTGGTGATTGTAAATTGATTTTGTGTTGAAAATGACTCACAGCTTTAGAATTAGTTACATAAAAAGGTTGCGGAAATAAAATAAACCTAACCTAAGTTTATAGAGACACATACCGGCCTATGTAAAACCAACCAATCAGAGAACGCCAAATAGTTGACAATTTAACGCACGACAGATTGTGATTTAGCTGTTTCACTTCGATAGATTATAATTTACCTAAAAGTAATGCGTTAAATTGTAACCAGTAGTTACGATTCACAATATTTCGAGAGTTCACAATCTCGCGAGATTAATTATAATGTAACGGTGTTTACACTTTCACGGTGACATATACACATAAATAAAATTAGTCTGTCAAATTTCAAGTAACCAGTTTTTTACTTAATGCGTGTTAAAGTATATCGTTAATAACATCAACAAAGCAATTTTTAGAATTTCTGTCTGTCTGGTTTTTAGGGTAATCGAGCGAAGCGAAAGAGATGGCGGAGCGAGACCGGGAGAGGTTCAGAACTCTTCCGGTCCGCTAGGCCCGGGAACGGGCCAGGTACCGCAGGCAACTCGGGCGCCGGAGATCGTTAAATGATCTCCGTTCTCCATAAGCGCAGGCCTGGTGGTGGCAGATTAGGCCATCTGTCACCCTAGCAGAAGCAGGCCGGGGTGGAGGCGCGAGCGCTATAAAGCGCGTGCCGTGTAATTTTTGAGTGAGTGACACAGAAGGGGCCATCTACTAGCGGTAGGTGGCCCGAGGTTCGTCGGGGTTCCAGGGACTTCCCTTCGAGGGTATACCTGGTTCCCCGACTCATAGTACCCGAGACGGCGTGTGGTTTTAGTCGGCTCGAGTCCGACATAGCCACCAACGTGTGGCATCCGTGGGGATTTCCGCACAAAAAAAAAGGGGAATCTCTGCAACGGCTAGACCGACTTTTACTGACAGAAAGCTGATGACGTAAAGAGTAAGTAACTTTTTTTTAAACTTGTTTCGTACCGCGGCATTACTCGCTATTTACGACACCATGAGATTAAGCAATTTTATAATGAAATAATTACCTGATGTTAATTAACTATCCTATCTTAAGCACGCCGGCAAAACATGCATTTAAAAGAAAACTTGAATATCACAGAGAGCAACAACATGACAGGAGCACTATAAATATATGATAAGTAATTGGATGCTAAAACGAACCTAAAGATTTTTGTCTGATTCTTTGCTGAGTCATATCTTTTATCTGTGGAAAAAAGTCGGAGAAGTAGTAAGCGCTCATTTTTTGTGACTATAATTTCACGTAATATATAAGACAATCATATTGTCGTGAAACGAACGAACATATTGCTAAATATTTACATGTAAATTGGGTAAATTACACCTAGATACAGAAATATACACCAATCGTAATCGCGTGGTTATAAAATATACTCCACTAGTAGAGTGGCTAGGGAGAGTCAGTTAGTCACTAATGCAACCTGGTCGAAACGTCGGGATTTTCAAAAGTATGTACTTAATCCCATTGTGAGCGCTTTAATTCCCGTAAACATAATCTTCGTAACATTTATTGTTCCCCAGATTATTTGTGTTGGTTGATAATTTAACCGGTTTTACTTGAATATCAGTTATTACGCGGAGCGACTGCAACCCTGAGAGCAACCTGAACTTTGCAAACAAATAGGTACAACATTGATTCCCGTAAACATAGTTACTTATTAATTGCGGTTCTATGAAAGTACTCTATCTAAGAACTACTGACAATAATATAATAATTCCCTACAGTTAGAAATAACGTTACTATGATTACATTTCTCTGTTATCTGTACTGTACTACTTATTTAAAGGTTATTAGATTAGGTTTAACAGGTGTATTTATATGTATGTATTAGGTAATATACCTAAGTATATTTTTATAGTTATCGAATTTTTGAAAACGGATAGCTGTGATAAGAGGAAAACTGCCTCGTTCGTCTAGTGGTTAGCGTATGCGACTGCTGATCAAGAGGTCTCGGGTTCGATTCCCGGGTCGGACCAAATTTTTCTGTGAACCGTATGTATGTATTTACAAAAAAAATATGTTTATGTATTTATATCAGTTGTCTAGTACCCATAAATACAAGCTCTGCTTAGTTTGGGGAATAGATGGCGTTGTGTGTAAAATGTCCGAAAAATATTTATTATTTATTTATTATTTATAATTATAAGTTAAAGTAAATCTGATATACATTTCAGGTTTCAGGTTTAAGATAATTTATTTCTCATAAAGAATATAAATACAAAATTCACTTACATGAGAAAATATAGATATTTATAACAATATTTCACTGCGATACAGAAAGATGAAACCAACACCTTACAGAAAATAAAAAACCAAAAAGACCACAACAATCCACTATATCTTTAATCTCACTACATTTTTAATTTACAAAATTAAAAATATAGTGAGGGTACATTGAAAACATCATGCACCTCAAACATTTGTATAACCATGTTATCAGTAAAAATACAAAGATTTAGTACAGCTAGAAGCGACAAAACTGTTTGTATACATATCCAATAATCACATTCTAATGCATATAAAAACTATTGTTAATATAGCGGCGTAGTAGGTATATAATTGTAGTAGTATTTATTACGTATTGATTTTTTTTTAGTTATTAAAATATTTGAATATATATTATTAAGATTTAGGCAATCGATGCATGATTTCTTAAAAAAGTAAATTAATGTGTGACTTTCTAACGTGTGATAACGTGACTCTTTAACATTTTTTTAAAGTTTTGCATATTTTTTGCTTCCTTAATCACATTAGGTAGCTGATTATAGATTTTAGCACCTTCGTACATGATACACCTCTTGCCATAATTCGTTCTTGATCTTAATAGATATATGTCATTCCTACTTCTGAGACCGATTCTATGCACTTCTTTCTTTTTAGTAAATTTTATTTGAGAATGTATATTATTATTTAGTAGTTTCCTTACAAGTAAACAGTTATAATATTTGTATGTCTGTTCAATAGTCATGATTTTAGTTTCTCTGTAAATTCTATGAGATGGCGTGAGAAAATCATAATGAAATAATTTCTTTATTAATTTATTTTGTGCTGTTTGTAAGGTTGCTAAATTGCTTTTGGCAGCAGTACCCCATACTTCTATTAAGTAGTCTATATGCGGTTTTACAAGTGTATTATATATTGTGTGCCGTAATTGGCGTGGCACGCAGCGCACGAAGCCACCCAACAGCCCTGTTAATGATGTACATTTATTTTTTAGTTTTTGTATGTGTGGTTTCCATGTAAGATGGCTATCTAATATCCGACCTAAGTACTTTTCTTGATTTACTTGACTAATTTTAACATTATTTATAGTTAATGGTGGAAAATTTGTAATTTTTTTATTTTTAGCTGAGAAAATTATAAAGTTTGTTTTAGAGGTATTAATTGTTAATAAGTTACTGAGAAACCACTCGTTCAACCGTTCAAGGTCACTCTGTGCATCCGAAATCAGAGTGTCAATCTGGTGGCCAAAATAAAATAACGAAGTGTCATCCGCATATAAATTTAAGTCTCCCTTTAATCCTAGTTGCTGTATATTGTTAATATATATGAGAAATAGCAAGGGGCCCATAATTGAGCCTTGCGGTATACCGTATGTTATGTTTTTAGGTACGCTCATTGTCTGGCCGATTTTAACAATCTGTCGGCGATCGGATAGGTATGATTTTAATTTACTGTGTGCATCCCCGCCAATACCGATGTCACTAAGCTTCCCCAGAAGGATTTCGTGGCTTATTGTGTCAAACGCCTTCTTTAAGTCAATAAACACACCCAGTGCAATTTGTTTGTTGTCGATATTAGTTTTAATTTTTGTTATAAGATCTATTGTTGCCGATAACGTATTAGACTTCGCTCTAAAACCGTACTGCTTGGTATAAAGAAAATTTTGCTGGTTTAAGTATATTTCTAGGCGGCTATACAAGACTCTTTCAAAAACCTTTGACACAACTGGAAGAACCGAAATTGGCCGGTAGTTGCTAGGGTCACTCCTTTTGCCAGATTTGTGAATAGGTGTTACTTTTGCAATTTTGAGGCTCTCAGGGAATATTCCCCGATCAAGACAGACGTTAATACAGCTTGTAAGTTCTTCAAGTATTAGAGGAGACACACATTTGAGAGATTTGGTACTCATACCATCTAAGCCTGTGCTGGTGTTACTATCTAGACTACGGATTATCTTAGCAACTTCAGTTGTATTAGTATGTTTGAATTGTGTTATTTTGTGATTTTTGTTAATTCCCAAAGAACCGGTGTAAATTGTTTGGTTGTGGTATCGTTTTGGAATATTATTTGCTAGGGTTGAACCAATATCTGAAAAATATTCGTTAAAATAGTTGCTGATTTCTTTTTCTGTGGAAATATATCCTTCTGATGTCAATAACCGAGGTGGCCCAGAATTGTCTTTTATTTTATTCACAGATAAACAGTTTACGAGGCTCCACATTTTTTTCGGCTTGTTTTGGCAATCAGCAAACTGCTTGTGATAGTATCGAGACTTCGTTACCTGTATCATGCCAGACACTTCGTTACGTTTTACAACAAAATTTTCTTTTTTTGTTGTATCATTAGGGTTACTTTTATATAGTTTCCACAGTATGTTTCTTTTATTTATCTCTTCTATTATTTCTCTATTTATCCAATCTTGACGAGGGGGATTTTGTGCTTTAAATTTAATAGTTTTGCTCTCATTAATTGCTGATAGTATTCTTTGTTCAAGTAGATGATAACAGCAGCTGTTATTTTTAGTCTTGTCTTCTGCCATAATATGGTAAAGTTTATTATAATTGATTGCTTCATACTTTGCTTTCTTAATAGACTGAGGTGGGTGTTTCTTGATTTCAAAATATATTTGTTTATGGTCAGACATAGGTGTTTCTATTAAAGCAAGATGAAATTTGTTGCTTATTAAGCTGCAGCTTACGTGGTCAATTATTGTTTTTGAGGATACAGTTTCCCGGGTGCAATATTCGGCGTCGATTTTGTTCATAATCTTACAACCGTTCTCATGTAGTATATCTTTGTATTCAGAAACCGCGGGGTCAGCAGTCAATAGGTTAAGGTTAAAATCTCCGAAAACTATTACTCTTTTAGATTTTTGCAAATATTGATTATAGCATTGAAGGAAACTTTTGATGTTAGTAGAATCTGGCTTCCTATAAACAGCGCCAATGTCCAAAGAATAACTTTTGGTGTGTATCCAGACATAGTGATTACCACTTGTGCTATGTTCTTCAACTTCATAATGGTCCAAACTTTTCAGGGCAAATATAGAAACTCCTCCTCCCCTAGTATTACATCTATAACTATAATAGTGCTTATAACCTGCAATTTGAGTTCTTTTAGCTTCATCTTCGTTTTTGATCCAGGTCTCCGTAAGAATGATGAAGTGTAGGGTGTTTGTAAAAGATTTAACTATGCATTTTAGTTCATCTAGCTTTTGCGGTTTCACTATACTACGAACGTTGGCATACAAAAATCGAATCGCTTTTCTGCTACTCGAGATGTTATCGTGGGCAGTAACAGTTTCATAAGTTATGTAATCGTTCTGAGCACTATCACTACCATCAACAACACTTAGTTTTTTGGATGTTTGCTATCTTCAATTATTTTTGGTACGCCATTAATGTATTTAATTTTTAAATTTGTCTTACCACTTTCTATTAGACGATTAAGTTCAATCACTTGTTCATTAAAATATTTCTGTTGTTGCCTTGTCTGATCCGAATAAATCCTGACATTAGTGTGGGAGATTTGGTTTTTGTTGCGTAGTATATTTTTAGCCATTTCTGTTGAGTTGAAACAAACTTTTATGGGTCGATTTTTGGTTTTGTTGTATTTTCCTAATCTGATTATGTTTTCGGGTTCCGGACAATTATTTTTTATAGTTTTTAGTAATTTAATCACTTCCAGCTTGTCCGCGGCGGCACTATTTTCTTTATTTGTCGAGACTGGTTCTGGTATACCAAATATAACAATATTATTGCTTCTTATCTCACGTTGTTTTATTTCGGTGATTATATTTTCAGAAATATTAATATCGTTACCTGGTTGTGAACCTGCTGACGTTAGCTTCTCGACTTTCAACTGCATGTTGTCGATAGATTTTTGCAGAGCATTTTCTTTGTTTTGTAGCGTTTTTATATCCGTTTTGATCACAACTTGTTCGTTTGTAATGGCATAAATAGTAGATTTAATTTCACTCATTTGTTCTTTTATAGAAGTCATGTCAGCTGATATTTTTTCCATGAATTGTTTTTGGTTGGAGTCCACAGATTTCATCAGAATTAACATTTGGGTCATTTCCTTGCGCATCTCAACAATCTCATTATTGACGTCTTCAGATCGTTTGCGCTTATTTCTCATGGCCACATTACGTTCCTCAGAAAATTCAGGTGAATCTACATTTGCTAAATTTGTTAGCGAGCCACATCCAGTAGGTGAGCCCAAGACGCTCATAGTTCTATGTTACGTTCAACTCACGTTTTGTATATCAGCGGTAGTATATTGTTGCTCTTTCCAGCGAGACAGAGAATTCGGTTACCTCTGCAGTGTTCAGTTGAGTAAAGTTGAATAATACACACACTAATCACTCAAATTTAAAACTTATCTTTAAACGCTTACACGCAATTATAACTTGTTTTGTCTTAGAATGTATTTTTAAAATAGAATAACAGTCAGTGGCACGTCTGCACTGTACCGCAGCGAGTGAGTGTTTTGTATGTTTTCCTTGTTATTTTTATTGTATAGCGAAATGCTAAGCTAACAAAATTATTAATTGTCAAAATTTCTAATTATTAATTATAATCTGTACGGTCAAAGTTTATCGCAAGAGATTGTAGACCTCCATTATTGATGACGTAATTATATTTTAAGTCTCTGTGACTTCACGAACTCATGAATGAGAAGTCAAGAAGAAGAACATAATATACAAAACACACAAGACTTAAGACGACAATTTGTAGATCACACGAAGGTAGGTAAAAGAACCACGCTGATTTCAGAACGAATGGGCCACCTCTCCCGGGGCGGTACTCGCTCATAGATGACAAACCTCAAATGAGAGCATTCGTGCTGTAGTGTTTCGTTGGTGAGTGTCAGACCGGAGGCCTAGGACTCCATAGGGTGGGACACTATGCTGCATCGTTTGCACTGACAATGAGAATGGTGACCAGTACTCTGGGTTTCTACTCATGCTTTCCATCAAGCAGAGTTGTCACCTTGTTAGGCCTAAATATAAGTAAAGAAGTGTGTGATCCGTGTGTGGAATGAAACTACAACACATAACATAGTAAGAAGCGGCAACGTGACAGCTTAAACTGCAACACCATCCGTGCTGGCCATTATATTACTGTGCGTGTATCTGTCTATGGTATTTGTTATTACTAGATCTGCTGTTTGAAGAAAATGCAGCGCCCTTGATTTATCTAGGGTCTGGCTATAAATTGTCTTACATTGTTATGAATGAAAATAACTAGCAAAAATATAAAAATTACAATCGAATGCTGTTAACTTACCTACACTTGCATTCGGTTGATTTAATTAAAGGATATGATAAGTTGTTTTCATTAAAATATTGGTTGTTTAAAGTAACAAAAAACTAACTGTTCAAAAGTAATGAATGAACTGAAAAGAGTAAAACAATGTGTTAATAAAATTCGACTGACTAATGTATTATTTTGTGATCTTACTTAATACTTTATGGTGCCGGAAACGTAATCGTATTGTTCTATTACGCGTGTATTACAGTTAGATGAACACTACACAATGCTAAATATTTACAGACAACACCATACTTACCATAAGAGGAGTTGCACCAGTCAATGGGTCAGTCTCATCAATATGTTTTTTTACATCAGCATCATTGAACAATTCAGTGAGACCAAAATGGGCCGCCAGATGTGCTATTGTCCATGACCGGTGTTCTGTTAATGTTTCGCATAGCTTCTGAAGTATCGGTATTGTGCACTGTAACAATATTAAACCATTAATTAATTGATATTCATAATGTGGTGACGGAACTGCCTTGTAGGTCTAGTGGTTAGCGTATGCGACTGCTGATCAAGAGGTCTCGGGTTCAAATCGGGTCGGGCCGAAAGTGTTGTTGTGTTTTCCTGACAGGAAATTCTTAATAACAGCCCGGAGCATGGAAGTCAGGCGGTGATGCATATCCGTGCCTCGGAGAGCACGTTAAGCCGTCGGTTCCGGTTGTCATGAACATCTATGGCAATCGTTGTTGGGAAGTCAGTGCCCTCAAATATACTAGACTTTCAGTTCTCCCTCAGGGTTGCGGAGGTCCGATGCCAGTCACTTTGTGGAAAAACTAATAATAGGGGTTAAAGTATGAAATTACCGTTTTATTCAAATCGTACCTATGAAGTTCTTCTTTAAAAAAATATGCAACAATCGATTATAGACTTTCAGTTTCTTTTATTCAGCTTAGACAAGAAATATAGATACTTCGAAAATTCGAGTGATTTTTGACTACTAGTGCCGACGCTGAACTAACGACGCAGAAACAGCTCGCAATATCAATGTTGCGATTGGAGAGGGGACTGCTAATGAACGCACCGTGCGATTTTTGTTTAAACGCTTTCGTGATGGAAATTTTGGTTTGCAAAACCACATGGAAGACGCCCACACATGTGAATAATAACAATGAATTGAAAGAGATGGTTGAAGCCAATCCGAGCCAAACTTATGCCCACAACCCCAACAGCCCCAGCCCCCAACTTATGAATCGATCTTCACCATTATTGCTCCAGGATAACGCGAGACCTCATACAGAACGAGAAACCGTTTTAACTCTACAGGAACTGCAATTAGAAACCATTCGTCACCCTCCGTATTCGTCAGACCTTGCTCCAACGGACTACCATTTTTTCCGTGATCTGGACAATTTTCTACGTGATAAAAAGTTTTCTTCCAAGGAGGCAGTACAAAATGCTTTCACACAGTTTGTAGAATCCAGATCACTAGAGTTCTATCGCAAAGGTATAAATGACAATCCTATAATAATGGTAGATATTTTGATAAAATAAATATGTTAAATGAAAAAAAAAGCAATTTAAATTTTTCAGTACAAATCGGCAATTTCATACTTTAACCCCTAATATTTAGGTAAAACCGGTTGAACAAATAGCCGACCCCAAAATAATCTTGAGAATAAAGGCTAGGAAGAAGAATGTGGTGACGGATTAAGAACTGTATATATATTACCTCTAATTATGGGCGTCCTAAAAGCCGACTAAGGGAGCAAAACTATGCAAGACAATTGAACTGCGAAGAGTGGGAAGTTTTGAAATACACTTTACTAACCCGTCTGATCACCATGATGTGGTAAATAAAAAACCTCTTTTCTGAGTACAGGCCTATGTCCAACAGTGGAGTATTATATGCTTATTAACATCCTTTCGATTCAAAATACCAATCAACACAACTTCTTCAATAGTGTGTTCATAACTTAATAGTCATAGTCAAACTAGATCTACTACACTAATGTCATATCTGCTAACAACGTTTCTGGTAAACATTGTTTTAAAAAAGTTCAAGGTTTGTTTAGTTACAAAAACCGGTTGAGTGTGTGTCGAACCACGCCTAATGTAGGATTCCCGCTTTTCAATAAAATACAACTCCCGCACTAGGATTTTTCACTAATGCATATTATTATGCAAGTATATCCGGTACAAACAACATAAAATCAATTTTTAAATTTCACTGGCGGATATCTCACCACGCGACGTTGCCCGCGATTGTTATTGAAAAGATACAACAACGAATAACACCTTGGCACTCAGCTAGTTGAATATAAAGAAAATAGCATCCCCACTTCAAGGGTATAGACGTGACGGAATTATAAGAGTTTAGTTTTTGGCATTTTGTCTATGGAACCCTAAAAACATTAAAGTGTAGTCATAGACAAATATGATATCTTCAAATAAGGCGAATTTGTATTTACACACTATCTGGAGGTCAGCAAGATAAAATAAACGCAAGTAATTATGGTCAACCTTATCTACCTATACAAAAATCTTTGATCAGAATGAATGACTTGACTGCCTCGTTGGTCTCAGGTTCAAATCCCGGGTCGGGCCAAAAAGGGTTTTTTAATATTTGGAATAAGGCTAGGAAGAAGATCTATAGAGAATACATTTTTAATTTAGTCTCTTTTTCAAAAATATAGGACCGACGACTTGCATAGTAACTTCCGACCCCCGTTTTACCCCCTTATTGGATGTCTACACCCTCTAAAAATTTCAAGTTTGTAGGTGTTATAGTTTCTGAGATTTTGTGATTAATCAGTTCATGGTATTTCACTTTTATATATTGAAGATTTGGAAGGATATAAAAACTGCCAAATACAATACTCGTAAATCTTTATTATCATCGTCCTAGCCTTTATTATTCCCAAGATCATTTGGAGTTGGCTATTAGTTCATGTGGTGACGGATTAAGAATACAGAGTGTCACCACCCCTATTCATCCCGCGTGGGTGTCGTAAAAGGCGACTAAGGGATAAAATAAGCAAGACAACATCAATGCAAAGAGAAGGAAAACTTGAAACCAACCCTTTTTTTTTTTTTTTTTTTTTTTTTTAGTGTGTGAAAAATCATCATGGACCGTCACCCCACCGGGGGTTACGGCGGGGTGGTGTGTCGGACTTGAACCGACTAAAAAACACACAGTGTGCCCTCTTCGCGCTTCTC
This sequence comes from Phragmatobia fuliginosa, assembly GCA_932526445.1. Lineage (NCBI taxonomy): Eukaryota > Metazoa > Arthropoda > Insecta > Lepidoptera > Erebidae > Phragmatobia > Phragmatobia fuliginosa. Next base: position 15,582,791 of record OW052071.1, read on the forward strand.
CGTTTAGGAGTAGGAGAAGTCCAGGGTGGGATCTCCTTCTGAACTTCTCCAGCGCCTGCCCGCTCCTGATGCGGGCACCGTCTCTTGTTTTTTTTATGACGATCCTCTCTTAGGCGGCGTCCGGCACACACCGACGCCGCCCCCTCGCGGCTGGCCACATAATGCGGGTGGAGGGAAAACCCGTCCCGTCCACCCGCGGCCACACTCAAGGCGGCATGAGGCGCAGATGTTCGCGCCTCCGCCGCCCGAGTCGCCGGCGGCGAATCTGGTCCGATTGGATGTCGTCCTCCCGGGCCTTCTCCGCCGCCTCCTTCTGCGTGATTACATCCTCGCAGAAGGTTGCGACCGCGGTAAACTTGAAACCAACCCTATACCAACCCGTCTGGCCAGCGTGGTATAGTAGGCCAATACCTCTTTTTCATCGAGAGGCCTATGTCCAGCAGTGGACTGTTAAAGGCTGTTGATGAAGATGATTAGTTCATCGGTTTACCAGAATATCAATTTTTAAATAGAGCAACTGGCATCGGAGGGCAAACTGAACTCGACAGTTGAACTATGTAGTTCTTGTATGTACAATAATCACTATATATTGTCATGATGTCCCTGACTACCGGTGCTTATGGCACTGCTCTTTGAGGCACAGGCAACACTGCTAACCAGTGCTGGATTTACACATTTGCCGCCTCAAAACTTTAAAATTTTGCCGCCCATACTGACTCCTAAGATTAGACACACTTTTCACACTTATGTTAATTCCTTTCTTTAGGAAATAATTTAGTTACTAGATTATTTTTATAACTTTTGTTTTATTTAAGCTAAGCAAAGCTAAGGAAGATAGGTAAGTAAGGCCCGATACTGCTAACCATGCACCTTTTTTTTCGCGGGGAATGCTTTTTGCACCATACCCTCCGTTAGGGAGACGGAGGGCATGTATGGGACTCCCGGCGAACCGGTCTATCTACTAAACTCCGCGGCGGCCTACCTCGGCAGAAACGCATCAGCGACTTCTGGAGTCCCCACTACCTTACCCCATGACTGGGGTACATCTCATGGTTATCAATAAATTACCCTTGGGGCAGGACGATATCGTGCCTCTCACCGTTTTACACAGTAAAAGGCGGAACACCAACCCGCCCCAGACGAAACCTTTCAGCCGCACCGGGGTGTCGCCTGCTCGAGTCGCTTGCAGTGGTCACATTTTCCCAAGATGGAGCTGCAACGACCCTTAGGCAACGATTGGGGACTAGCTGCCTCTACCGCATTCCCTTCGCCGCCTCCTTCGAGCGGGATTGGCCCTTTTCCGATACCGCTCTGCGGACTCCTTCTGGAGCATTACGTTCTCACAGAAGGAGACCGCCAAAAATATGGCACGCCTCTGGTGACCACAGAGGATATTGGTGGTTTGAGACATATACGGTTACCGCGGTCGCAACCTTCTGCGATCTATGCCATGGTCATGCTAACCTGAGTGTGGCCGCTTCAGTGGCCTTCAGGCTTCAGTGGAGGCAACGTCCACGTATGTCGTACGTCGCCATGGAGAGATAAGCAATTGATGGCACCCGCTTCACTGAGAGGAAGCACTGGGAGAGGTTCAGAGGGCGAAATATCAGGTTCCTTGGAGCCCTGCTATTTCAGGTGCAGAGTGGCAAAGGTGTTTTAAGTGGTCGTGACGCTGCATTCTACTGCGCCAAGTGTCGTGGGTTCCTACGAGGGAAAACACTTTGTGCAATTCACAAATTGTTGTCCTAAGTCTAGGTGTCCTTTGTGTTAGTTTTATTTATGTTTGTAGAGCCCACCGCGACACAGGATTTATACTCCTAATGCCTAAAAGTAAAAGTACATTGTTCACCGAGGGAGGAAAGGGACCGATTACTAGCGAGTGCGCCTTCGGGCCACAATACTCCCGAGGTAGAAATGGGACTTTCACCCGAGTGCTACACATTTGCTTTTTATACTACACCTGTGAGGAACATTTAAAGTATTTTTAAAATAAAATCAAAACGTAAGAGACCATGTAAGACACAATTTAGCTTAGAATTTGACCAATATTTCGCGCTGCTTTTGTTTTTTTTATTTTTCACAAATGGATGTCAGTGGCACGGAGATTCCATATTTAAATTATATGAAAACTCCTTGAGCAGGCGCGCGCCATAGATAAGATACACATGAGAAATAAAAATTCATACAACTTTCTCTCCCGCTAAAACACGTTAGAAATGGATTTTTATACATTTTTTCCTCCCGCTTATTCAGGTCAAGGAAAATACTAACATTCTCTTTTCATTTTCAGGGAATATTGACTACTGTTCCGATCAGGTGTAGTATAAAGGGTTTTTTTCTATACCAGTTTAGTTTTTGGGCCATTTTGCCGCCCCCCTAATTCTGCCGCCCCAAGCTTCAGCTTTTTCAGCTTATATGGTAAATCCGGCCCTGCTGCTAACATATTAGGTCTTTACCTATGAAATTGCTGGTACTGGTACTGGTCATTTCAAATAAAAAAGTTTGTAATGGCTCTGTATTCTAAATTCAAATTAATTTTGTTTTAAAACCATGACATTCTATTTACAAACTCAGTCTTTTGTTTTTTGATTAGCGTTGTATTTTCATTACATTTGAACATTTTTTGTCTTAATGGATACTTTAAATTTTTTGTGTAATTATGGAATATGAGTTCCGTCGTGGCACCAACGCGACACAAACGGCACGTAACATCAAAAACGTTTACGGAGAGAACTGTACAAACGAACGCACAACCCGTTATTGGTTTTCCCGGTTCCGTTCTGGAAATTTTGACTTGAAAAATGAAGCTCGTGGTCGTCCGGAGACTTTGGTTAACAATAATGAATTAAAGGCGATTGTGGAAGCTGACGAAGCTCAATCTACAGCTGAGCTAGCAGCATATTTTAATGTAAGCATCAAAACAATTTGATCCATTTGCAACAAATTGGCAAGGTAAAAAAGCTTGATAGATGGGTGCCCCACGACCTTAACGATCGCCAGCGCAACGTACGCGTCGAGACCTGCCTTGCGCTGCTCAACAAGCAAAGAAATGAAGGAAATTTGAAACAAATTGTTACGTTCGACGAAAAATGGATTCTGTTCGACAATCGAAAGCGCTCAGCAAGTTGGTTAGACCCTAGTTCAGCAATGCCCTAAACCAAAAATGATGATGAAAGGTGATAGTCACTGTTTGGTGGTCTAGTGCGGGTGTGATTCACCACAGCTTTTTACAAAACAGCATGAGCATTAATGCAGATGTATACTGTGAAGAACTGGAGAGAATGATGGAGAAGCTTGCACATTTGCAACCAGCTTTGGTCAATCGGTCGTCCCCATACTGGGCAACAGACAGTCTCCAAGCTGCAAGAGCTGGGGTTGGAAGCTCTCCCTCATCCGCCATACTCACCAGACCTTGCACCTAACGACTATTACTTTTTACAAAATTTAGACAACTTTTTAGTGGGTAAAAAATTGAATTCCCGAGAGGCAGTACAAAATGCCTTAGAAGTTTGTTGCCTCCCATCCAGCTGATTTTTACGAGAAGGGCATCAATAAACTGCCAATGCGTTGGCAAAGATGCATCAATTGCATGGGTGATTACTTCGAATAACAGAAATAAAAAAGTTTAAAAAAAAATAATTACTTTCACTTATTGCATACAAAACAGCAATTTCATACGTAAAGACCTATTATTACAGTTATGAACAATTGAGTAAATACTATTTGTAAAGCATCTTACCTCTTTAGTTAATTTGATGAAAAGTGGTATTCTTTCTTTAAAAAGAATGAACTTTTCTTCAGCACTTTCTATATTATCTGTTCGAGATAAACTGAAACCACAAGAAATTTAATATTATTTTATTATTACAATTCAATTTTCATCATTAGACATAGATAAAAAAATGTAGTTTTGGTTGATTAAACCATCCTATAAAGTTCAGATCGGTTGGTTATGATTTATTTAAATAAACAATTTAATATTTGTTATAATAAAACAGGTACATCATACAAAACAAAATATTCTGTAGAAATAAATATTTCATTGCAATAACATTGAAAAAAAAACATACTCCTTTTTGGAGTCTAAAATAATTGTCATAATAATTTAAATTGCCAATTGACCTAGTGATCAGAAACATCTTATTAGGCTCCTTATCTTATATATGAAATACCCCCGGCAATAATAAGTTATTTGTTGGCTTATTAAACATTTGTCTTATATGTTACAGTTGTGTTAAATTGTCACATAGGTGGACGCATCATTCCAACATTTTGATGCCGCATATTCAAAACTTGCGCTAAACGCTGTTGTGCAATAAGTAGGTACACTTAAGATGTGAACTCACAACCTTTAGTGCAGGCTATTATTCTGCATTGTCTGTGTTCTCAGTATGATGTATGATGGTATGATGATGAGTATGATGAGGTGAGTACTCACTTTGTCAGGCTCATAAATAAATTATATATAAACTTTTATCCATTTTCAGTCAGTGAGAATATTTATTGTGAATATTATATTCCATACCTGTACATCTGATGCAAGCTCTCAGTAAAAGGTTTATGTAGAACTATTTCATAATATTTATCTTTTGAATTCCTTGAATCTGCCTTTGGACCATACAATAACATAGAATCTTCTCTATAATGTATTGGTCTTGAGATGTAATTGTCAGATCGCACTTCCAAGACTTTGGTTGGGGGATCTTCCGTGCCCATAATGTTACGGAAAACTATAGAAGAAAAGAAAAATAGAAATTTATTGAAAGAAAATATTAGACACTTTTCCGACTTTACAAATGATTCAAAGCCATTGTAAAAAAAAAAAAACTTACAGTTATTAAACATTTTTCCTGCAATTTTCTGTAAAGTGCACCAATGAAATTGTAATATTCTAATTTTAATTAAGTAGCATTACACAATACTTAATACAATTTCGAACTGGCAGCTGGCAGGGCACTGTATTTTTTACTTAGTAGTATGAGTTTTGTGACACTTTAGTGTTGTTCATTTCACGCAGTTTGCTTAGTAGAAAAAAACTGTTAAATATGGGAGGTAAATGATACACGTAGTTTCATAATCTAGTATATTCGCCGACTGATGACAATGGAAAACTTATGAAATAACATCTGTCATTGACACTGCCAGTAACATATAATACAGAACAAAGAGTATGTAACACTACGTACAAAATACCTACATTACACCTCCACCACTAAATTAAGCCCCTTAACTTTAAGAATTGAATTCAGATTACAAACAAGAATAAACTTAAGAACTATGATAAAAACTAATCTATTTCGAAACCGTATCTGAGGACTGGTTTGTGATTTCTCCTAGGATATCTAGGTTCGGGGAGCGGCGGATGCTGAGGTGAGTGGGAGATGTTTGTCTCAGTTTCTGTTATTGTCACTGGTTGCTCGGGAACCACTTTACGCTGCGGTGAGCCTACATTACTCCCATCCACCACCGCACCTTCGTTTGAAACGACATCCTCAACCTCACTGGTAGGCGCGTTTACTGTGGGACAGGGAACATCAGACAGACATGATTTGCGCCGAATTTGGTCCACGTGCCGTTTCATTAGTTGACCGTTACCGCCGTCTACCAAGTACCTACGAGAGCCCTCGTTGTTAAGGATCTTCCCTTCAACCCATTTGTCTCGTGTTCCGTAACCCCTTGCCCACACAGGGTCGCCTCTGTCAAAACTGCGTTGAACTCCACCCGCAAATTGAACTTGATTTGCTTGTGCCTTACGCACCCGTTCTTCTACTACAAGGTCACTGCGGAGTAGATCTAAGCGAGAACGTAATGAACGCTTTTGTAGTAACCTAGCAGGCGTCTCCCCGGTTGTGCTATGTACTGTATTTCTGTAGGTCATCAAAAATGTTTGGAGAGCGGCGTCAACATCGACCTTATCTCTCAATGCTTTTTTTATTGCTCGCTTACATAGTTTCACAGCGTTTTCCGCGGCACCGTTTGAAGCGGGGTGATAAACCGGTGAAAATCCCTGTTTAATACCATTAATTTTTAAAAATGTTTCGAACTCCGAGCTAGTAAAAGGGGGACCTTGATCCGAGATTAGTTGCACAGGTAGACCGAACCTTGCGAAAGTACTTCGAAGTATTTTTATGACACTTGCGGCATTTTTTTGTTTTATTTCGAAAGCCTCTAACCACTTTGAACTCGAGTCTACCAAAATCAAGTACGACAGTCCCTTATAAGGCCCTAGAAAATCAATGTGTAAGCGGGTCCACGGTTGGGAGATGTATGGCCAGGGCTGAGGCGGCGCGCGCGGCGGTGCGTCTCCCTCCCGCGCGCACGTCTCGCACCGACGACACAGCTCCTCCACATCGGCGTCAATGTGCGGCCACCATACATAACTACGTGCCCAGCCCTTTGTCTTAACGATACCCATATGACTAATGTGTAACTGTTTTAACACCGTATTTCTTAAAACTTGAGGAATTATCATTCTGTAACCCCACATAATACACCCATTTTCTACATATAATTCATTACGCCGGTCAAAATACGGCTTAAGTTCTGATACTTGGCACACCGCCGGCCAACCTGCTTCAATATAATATTTTACTCTATTAAGATGACTATCTTTTATAGTAGCTTTTCTAACATCTTCGTTGGACACCGGTAAAAAATCTTCAACGAAATTGCTATACGCAATTTCTTTTTTTGATGTATCGTCTCTCTTGTTTGAGCAGACGGGGAGTCTAGATAAGGCATCTGCACAATTTTTTTTTTGAACTTACATATACGATATCATACTGATAGCCGGATAAAAGTACTGCCCAGCGTTGTAACCTCGATGCTGCCATTACCGGTATACCTACTTTGTTTCCTAATATATATGTCAAAGGTTTGTGATCGGTTTTTAAAGTAAATTTCCTGCCATATAAATATTGATGAAATTTACGTATGCCAAAAACGATGGCAAGCGCCTCCCTGTCTATCTGCGAATAATGTCGTTCCGCGGGAGTTAGCGAGCGCGAGGCGTAAGCGATCGGACGCTCCCCTGCCAGCGTTTCGTGCGCCAGCACCGCGCCGACGCCCACGCTGCTGGCGTCTGCCGTCAGAACCAGCGGCAACGACGGTGTGTAATGCATGAGGACCTCACTACTCGTTAAACTAGCCTTTAACTGCTCGAAAACCCGTTGACGTTCAGCCGTCCACTCGTATTTCACCCCTACCTTCAGTAATTCATATAAAGGCGCTAAAAGCGTACTAATGTTTTTTACAAATTTAGCATAATACATTATCATTCCTATAAATGACCTCAGTTCCCCTATATTCGACGGTGCGGGTGTGTCGTTGATGGTTTTTATTTTTTTAGGACAAGTATGTATACCGTCTTTTGTGATTATATGACCCAGGTAACTAATAGATTCCATAAATAACTCGCACTTCTCTTTCTTAACTTTCAGTCCATATTTTTGTAATCTTTCGAATACTTTATGCAAATTATTAATGTGTTCGTCTGTTGATTTCCCTGTAATTACGATATCATCAATAAAAACCCCTACACAACGTAAATCTGCAAACATCTCCTCTAAATGGCGTTGAAATATTCCTGGACTGGAAGCTAAGCCGTACACCAAACGATTATAAACGAATAAACCCTTGTGGGTGTTTATAACTGTATATTTTTTAGAATCATCTAAAACGAACTGCGCATAAGCTTGAGACAGGTCAATTGGTGTGTGGCATTAACAGCGAAGTTACTCGGCAACGTTTATTCGTTGAGAGTAAGCTGGATTTCGCGAGGGCATTCCGCTTGGCAGCAAGTTTGGAAACTGGCAGTGTCAATCTTACTAAACCGCTTCCCCCCGTGTAAACGGGCTAATAAATCTTCCACCCTTGGTAGTGGGTAACGGTCAATTTCTAAAACTTTGTTAAGAGTTAATTTAAAATCAGCACAAATTCTGATGTTACCGTCTTTCTTTACTACTGGAACGATGGGTGTGGCCCAGTCCGAACGCTCGACAGGTGTGAGAATGCCGTCCCGCACATGCTGTTTCAGCACTCGCTCCACCGGCTCGCGCAGAGCATACGCCAGCGGGCGCGCGCGCAAAAACACCGGCCGCGCCCCTTCGCGCAAGTGTATGCTCACCGGCGCTCCTCTATAACAACCCAGTCCCTCCGCAAACACGTCACAATATCTGGAACTGAATTTTGACAACAATGATTCACAACCTAATGTATTTATATTAGAATATTCAAAACAGGGTAGCTGAATATTGAATTCGAACAGCCACTGCCTACCTAACAAAGCTGTCTTTCCATTTTTTATTACGTATAAATTCACTGTTTTAACTACATCTCTATACCTCACTCGAGGCTTAATGACGCCTGCTGGGTGTGTGACTTCACCCGTATAATATCTTAACACTAGCCTGCTTTCCGTCATTGGTAAATCACTAAACTGTTTTTTGTACATTTCTAAACTAATGCAAGATATCGCGCTGCCTGTGTCACATTCCATATTCACCATTTTGCCATGTATGTAAACAGAAATATAAATTGGTTTACACTGCTTTAATGACAATTGGTTAAAATCAATAAAAGTTACCTCTTCACTGTGGTCGCTGTCGTACAACTGATTATCTTCATCAATTGTCGACGCTACACAGTGCTGCTCGGTAATCCTAGGGCACATCCGTCGTAAGTGGCCCGGCTTGTTGCACACCCGACACACGTACTTACGAAATCGGCAACTCGCTGAGTCATGCGACCCTCCACACACAATGCACGATTGCTGTCGCCGAGCCCGCTCAACACGCTTAGATGTGTCGTTGCGGTGTGCAAGCGATGCTTGTGCGACGTATTTACGAACGCGCGGCCCAGCTGCCTCCCGCGCCGCTTTGCCGCCATCGTCGCGTGCCACAGCCACCGTTCTCGCCTGCATCTGCAATGGTCCAGTCGTAATTGCTTGACAATCCACCGTCGCGGCGCCGCATGATGATCTTACGTGACCTTCCACGGCCGCCGCGTCCTTCTCCGCCGCTTCCAAACTTGCTGCCAAGCGGAATGCCCTCGCGAAATCCAGCTTACTCTCAACGAATAAACGTTGCCGAGTAACTTCGCTGTTAATGCCACACACCAATTGATCTCTTAAGCTCTCCTCCAGCCAAGTGCCAAACTCACACGTCTTAGATATCTTTTTGAGTGCAGCCGCATATTCTAGAATATTCTCACCTTCTCTCTGTACCCTCCTCCTAAATTTATAACGTTCGGCAAGCTCACTCGGCCGCGGTTGTAAATAATTTTCCATGATATCCACAATTTGTTTGAATGTCTTATCCTTCGGTTTCGTGGGAGTGCACAAATTCACCAAAAGTTCGTAACTTTCCGTCCCCATTACGGTAATTAAGGTTGGTACCTGTAACGTATCCGACACCTCATTCACGATAAAGTATTGCTCCAATCGTTCCACATAAAGCCGCCAGTCGTCTTTATGTATATCGAATTCAGATATTCTGCCGATCGAGCCCTTCATTTTACACGCGTAGTTTCTTGATTTCCTCGTCGCCACTGTTAAATATGGGAGGTAAATGATACACGTAGTTTCATAATCTAGTATATTCGCCGACTGATGACAATGGAAAACTTATGAAATAACATCTGTCATTGACACTGCCAGTAACATATAATACAGAACAAAGAGTATGTAACACTACGTACAAAATACCTACATTACAAAAACATGATAATTAAATTATGTACATAACTACAAAATTATGTGGACAACAAGAAATTATCAAATTGATTCAGGCCTGTTTTGTCACAAAGACACAGATGACACTGATTGTCCTGTAAATAAAGCACGAATAAAGGCTTATAAGGCTTCAATAAAGTTTCAGATCGATGACGGTTTTTTAATTAAATGAAAAAAGGAAACGTTTATTTTAATTTTTAATGACATTGCAACACAGTTAATTAATGTTGAAAGAAATAGGGATAATTACTTGTATGGCATTGCTTTAAATAGTAAAAGGTAATTATATAATCAAGTAGGTACGTATTGTTACAAATTAATTAACTTCTATGTTCTCAATACATTATAATAAAAACATAATACAAACATTTGCTGTGCAGTTGCGGCGCAGTGTACAATAAATAAAAACAAATGTTGCTCAGCTTAATACTACACCACTTACGATACAGCGCCGATTTTCAGCAACAGCTTGATGGTGTTAAGGGCGTCTTAAATTTTATTATTTATTTAATATTAAATTTTGACTCAAATTTTGAACGTTAAGTTCAAAATGTGTTTCAAATTTAAAATGTTGTTATGTTATGTATACGAATGTTGATAAAATGTATTATTATAAAGGAGTAATAGTAATGAGGTAATAGCTAAATACATAAAATACAAACGCCAATGTTAAATATTTTTTTGGATGCGTACAAAATCTTTGCGTCCAAGATAACTTTACAATTAAGTATTTAGGTCTATGGCGAATAGTAAAGTGTAATTTCCTTAAATATCATTTTAAGGAGATAGTTATTGCTTATAAATGGTGTAACAAAACAAAACCGTGCACACGAATTCTGAATTCGCAGCAAGAGCTTCTCCGTACGCTTCAGTAGACATGGTCCATACATTGCGTCACCATAATTGAGTTTTGATACCACTAGTGTATCAACCAGGTTCTTACGCAGATCGGTGCTGAGAAACTACCGTATTCTATATACAAAAATTTTAGACGGTAAAAACAGTTACAGCATTGTTAACATGAGACTCAAATTGTAGCTTCGGATCCATGATTAATCCTAGGTTGCGAAACCCGAACACTCTTTCTATCAATTTTCCCTCAATGATGATCTGAGAGCTTGCAGAGTGTAACGTTATCAATTTAATTCTCACTACCGAAAACCATACATTTCGGCTACAGATAATTTAATACTAAAGGGTTCTTCTAGGCCCATTTGAATACTCTGTCCAGGTCCTGATTCATTGCGTTTACAGTTGTTAGAGTCGAATCAGGCGTAGGCTCGAAAAATGCGTATTTTTATAAATATGTCATCAGCGTACATATGGTATTAATAAAAATTTATGCAAATTGTTACGTCAGAACTGTACAGTATAAATAACAGAGAGCCCAAAATAGACTCCTGTGAGTGTGGTAACCCTCCTTTACGGGACAGGCTGGGACTGACCGACATCCTTTACAGGACTGACTTTCTTTCTACACTAAGGCTAGTAAAAAATTGTTTCAGAGCAAATATTCAAAGAGACTGGCAGGTTTAGCTCTTCTTAATATTCATTCAGAGATAGCCCCAGACGTCTCAAATATTATCATACGATTTGCCAATTAAAATTTGATTTCAACATCAGGTTTAACAGACCCTTACTGGATATAAGCCTCTCCTTCCTTTAGGTGTTTGCCCTTTACAAAATGTCGAGCTGTGACCGCACCTGCGAGAGGCATATCGAGAAAATTATTTTCACCAAAGCGGAGAAAATCGATAATGTGAGGAGATTAGCATTATTATTATTGTCGCAATGTGCAAATTGGAGATAGGGTGATTTGTGAGCGGTTTAGGGATAGTATTAGGATATTTCCACTCGAACTGAGTGGAGACGAAACATATAAGTACATACTAGAATTCTATTGGTTGATTCTATTTTAACATACTCTGTCTCCTGTCAATTTATCTCTGCTTTAGTGGTATAAAAGCGTGAACTGATGGCAAACCAATCCTATAATATTGAATTGACATCCAGTCATCATCATCAAGGACTTTCACTGCAGGGCATAGGCCTCAGCCTCACCCAAGTCTATCAGTACGTGGTCGCCACTCGCTTTTGGTTACCCAAAGGAGAAACCCGAAATCCATACAAACTTGGGCCTGGCGTTACAGTGCTAGAATTTGGTCATAAATTACAATATCTATGACGATTTCACGAGCCTAATTTTCAGGTCTCCCAGCAATGGCCAAATCGGTAAAATCAGACAATGTTTACATTTTAGGTTATGTTTATTGTTTGAGTTATTTTAATGAAAAATTGGCCAAGTGTGTGTCAGGCCACGCATAAAATAGGGTAATGTACTCACCCATAATTAAATCGTGCCCAATAGATAATTAATAAAAATAATAAATATTTCGGACATTTTACACACAGCGCCATCTAGTCCCCAAACTAGACAACTGATATAAATACATAAACATACTTTTTTTTTGTAAATACATACATATTATACATTGTTGTATTTGCTTATTATTTCTTTATTTTTGTACGAAGTTTTCTAAGTCAGCTTATTTCACAAGTTAGGCCTTTATAACTTGTAAAATAAAGTTATCAAAACCGCTATAGTTTTCTATAACATGAAAAACACGATTTGATACATTTGTGTTTTTCTATGGCATAGTCACATTAATATAAAAATGCAAAACTACCCTTTCATGCTATATTTAATGCTGCCAGTTGTAGATATTTTGAATTGCCGCCATTGTAAGTAGTTGTGTCACGATTCGCTGGCCAGACTCTATTTACATTGATTAAAATACCTAATAAAACAATAATTTATACTAAAACAAAGAAGTATTAATTATTTATAACAGTATCGATTTCGAATCGATCCGATTTTAGAAATGCTACGTTTGTGGAGCTAGTTACGTATATTGAAATAAGTGTTGCAGAGGTTTACAAAGATTGTTTAAAACAATAGAATTCTACTTATTTTCTACACTTGGCCATTGCAAATGAAGCTAAGATTTCGATAGGTTATAAGCAGAATTCAAGCAGAATAGACGAATTTTTTGGTACATATCCCATTCGTGTAACGCTTAGGCCCAGAATCGGGTTTCTCCTTTGAGTAGTCTTTAGTAGTCTTTATGGCCCCTTGTGATACAGACACTAGTCTGAAAAAAATCTAAATAGACATACATTTATTATTAGTAGCAACATCGTAAGTAGTAAAACGGAATTTATACTAATTATAATAGCATCTCGAGAACATCGGCCCTGGCATTAAATGACTCAGAACCTAAACATGGCTTGAGAACAATCGCGTGCAACGTAAGTGCTTACCTAATGATTCACGCTCAATGTACTTAAATGTAGGTACATAAGCGTAATCGCAGTTTTATATACGACAATTCCCGCACTAGGAATATACTATCTTTCGCGGGGAATTCAAATACATAAATATAAGTATGAAGAATACACTTGCTCCGAATCGTAATGAGAATCGAATCTACAACAAAAGCAAAACAATATAAAATCTTAAAATACTGCGCTACTCGTGTAATCGATCGTTCGCCATAATAATTTCATAAACGTAAGATATTTATGACATTATTATCTGAATCCGCGGTTAGTGTTGTCAATCACTAGTATCGCCGTGGAGCGAAGTTAGTCCAAAAGACCACACGAGTGAAGTAAACAGTAAATGCAGAATACAAACAAAATATCTGCAATGTGTCTACTCGACATATACCCTACTATGAAAGATAGAAACAAAAAATCTGCCAAGTGCATGTCAGGCCACGCACAGTAAAGGGTTCCTCAGTCACGTGGATTTAAAATCGTATCCAATAGATAATTATTATAGTCCAAGATCCCAGAGCCGCCAGACCTACGTCATTTGTGCAAAGCTGAAATTTTCAGGATTATTGGTACAATGTCTTGTTAAGATGTATGCGTACCCATTAGCTTGAAAGCGGGGCCGGTTCTGAGGTAGCGCGAAGTACAGATGGATAAAAACCTTACTTACCTACGTTAAAGGTGCAAAGCTAGTATTTACAATTTTTTTAAGAATATTATTTAAAATTAAAATTCATTACTGCCAGACATTTTCCGTGGGCCATTACTTCTGCCAGACGTCTTGAAAGTTGTGAAAAAATTAGGTAAACTACCATATAGTAGCAAACCTAAATTTTATAACTATATTTTATAAGTAAAAAATTTATACATATTATCTAAGGTAGGTACTATTTTAAAACCCTTTGTATACGGCCAGACCAGTCCGAAGGGCCAGCCCACCGAAAGTGTCTGGCAGTAATGAATTTTAATTTAAAATAATATTCATAAAAAAATATGTAAATACTAGCTTTGCACCTTTAATGTAGGTAAGTAAGGTTTTTTACCATCTGTACTTCGGGCTATCTCACAAACGGCCCCGCTTTCAAGCTAATGGGTACGCATACGTCTTAACAAGACATTGTATTAATAATCCTGAAAATGTCAGCTTTGCACAAATGACGTAGGTCTGGCGGCTCTGGGATCTTGCTCTATTATGTTCACGTATTAATGTGTTAATTTTGTATGACGTTTTCCAAGTGAGCGCATTTTACAAGTTAAGTCTCCATAACTCCTGAATTATTAAAGTCATCTAATCCGTTATAGTTTTCCTTCAAAGTTCATTATGTGGACCACCATCACGAATTTTTTCAGATTTTTTGATCCAGCCGTTTAGCTTTTAGAGGGGGGGGGGGACGCCCTGTTTTTACAAAAAAGTGCCCTTTAAAGTGGAATTTCTCGCAAACGGATACCTGAATCAAAAAATCGTCTTAGAAACCCTTTATTGTTTTTAAAATACCTATCTAATGATACCCCACACGATGGGGTAGCCGCGAGAAAAAATTTACATCCCCACTTTAAGTGTAGGGGAGGTACCCCAAATAAAAATATTTTTCAAAATTGTATTATAGCACTTTGTCGGCGTAATAACAATACATATTCATGCAAAGTTTCATCTTTCTACCACTTACCGTTTGGACTGTAAGTCGAGGACGGACGGACGGACAGACGGACATGACGAATCTATAAGGGTTCCGAGTGATATACTTCGGAACCCTAAAAAGTACACTCGCACTGCTCTCACTTGCTCCTACAGTAACATGCTTAACTCTCTCTTTCTATCTTCACTAACCCATATCGCCCTCTCAACGTCCGTCTGCCTCGCCCGATCACATTTTTCGTAACGCTCGCGTCACGCATTCACCAGCTTATTCCCCAAGTCACGCGTGCGTAAAGAAGTTTAACTTTAAAAATAGCCTAAGTCATCTGCCAGAGAAAGTAAAAACAATCAAAGATAGACAAAACTTCAAACCGAAAAAGATTTTTTTAATGTACCATAAACGTATATATTTGCTTTTTTAATGAACAGAACAAATGAACAGTTTTTTAATGCATATGGCATTAAAAAACTGTTCATTTGATATTACAAACAGACATTTCAATTATTTGTATGTAGATATTATGATTTCGAAGTTCAATTTTGTTAATTTGTATTCCACTTATTTTTATGAGTCAGTCTACAGTAAATATTTGTTTGGTAATTTTGTGATTTCAGGAAGACATTGGATGCGGGCAGCACAGGACCAGTTGTTGTGGAGAGCCTCTGTCAAGCTGTCAGCTTTCGGCAGGATGATGACGATGAATGCAGTAACTTTATAGTGTTTCAGAATAGTGTACTTTTATAATTTGAGTAAAATAAATACGGTATTCAATGATTCAAATAATAGATACCCTACAAATTCTATTATCTAAAATAAAACCAATTTTACAATTAACTTTTATTAGATCAAAAATGGAATGCACAAAACGTAACACTAATACAAACTCAATGAAATACATATAACGAACACCTAAAATAAAATAAGATATTATTCATGTCATACATTATAAAACATATAAATCTTTGGTATCATTTAGTTAAATAAAATTTAGGGGACTAGATGACAAATTAATGGTTTAAGTAAATATTTCTTTTCAATTATTTTTGTAACAATTTAAAGTAAAAAGAATATCTGTATTCAAGATTACAAGTTCCGTATCCGTAAATACCGTATTCATACACGTTATTAAAGTTAAAAATAACACAATAATAAAACTTAAAGTTAAATAATGTTTAATTTTGGCAATTAGAAATATGTTTCAATTTAGTAAAAGCTTTAAATTAACTAATTAAAAAAAGTAAAATCAAAGTGTTTTAGTACAGGAAGAACACCTTTGTGTAAGTTATTCTTAGTGTCTCGGCACTTTTGTTCTGCAACTATCTTTACTAACTATTCAATTTTCATGTAGGACATAACCCGCCATCGCCTGACAGGTGAGGCCATCTTTCACCCTAGCAGAAACATGCAGGGGTGGATGCCCCATGAGCTACTATCATGAAGAGGGTCATCTACAAGCCGTAGGTAGATGGCCCGAGGTACGTCGGGGTTCCAGGGATTTCTTTTCTAGGGTACACCTGGTTCGCCGGCAATTGGTATCTGAGACGGCGTGCGGTTTTGGTCGGTTCGAGTACGACATTACAACCAACTGGTGGTATCCGAATCGATTTCCACGAAAAAAAAAATAGTAGGACATAACGTACTTTATGCAATATATACTCTAAGAATAACACAGTCATCTTAATATAACTTTCAAATAGTGCAAACAAATATGCCCACAACTTAATCTAGAAATTAAGATATCAGCTGTTTCACTTGCATATACGGACACTGTTCAGGTCTTAAGAACTACGGCGTGATGTTACATAGCCACTAATTATTTTAATAAACGCTTAATGGGCGTCACTAGCGAAGGGATTAGTACTATATTTAATAGGAAAAGATTATCAATATAACTTGAGTAACACAATTTTTTCGTGTACAAATTAAAAACCAAACCAAAAATTTCGGAGTAATTTTATGAAAAAAATTACTAACTTAAAATTTTATACAATTCATAGGCAGTGTATATTAAACTAAATAATACAGCCATTACATGGAATGTATAAATGTAAAAATTGTTTTTAAGTACTTTGTTTGTGTGTGTACATGTTTGTGTTATAATATTCTAAGAGCCTGAGCTGACCCACGCAACTTCGTATGCGTCCCTTTTTTTAAATACGCGCCAATAGGTCTAAGCATGATATCGTAATATCAATCGTTATTGGGAAGGCAGTGCCCACCAGTGTTGGGCAAAATTCAATTGCAAGGTACAATTAAAAATAACATTTGATTAATTGTTAAATATCAACTAACCATTAATTAATTGTTAACTGTTAGTTTTGCAATTAACAATTAATCAATTGTTAAACAACAATTAATCAATTGTTAATTGTTCCTGCAATTAAACTTTAATTAAATTAAAATAAAATAAATAGAAGATGGACGCACAGGGTAGGCTCTCACTTGACTGATAACCTTGCAGTCAGCAGGACTGACTGAACTGACGGGACTGACTGAACTGTAGAGACAGGACTGACAGGACTGACAGAACTGACAGGACTGACAGAACTGACAGGACTGACTGAACAGACTGAATGACAGAAGTTAAGTAGATGGCCTTAAGTCTGAGCGAGAGCTTACAACTTTGACAAACGATCTTAACTTTTCGTTTACTTGCGAAGGAAAAAGGTTTGTACCTGAACAACAATAGGTAACAACTGTTTGCATTGAAAAATACAAAGAAACAGAAAGCAAGTTTCGCGGGGAAATAGGTAAGATAAAAAGAAAAATCATTTATATTGTGTGCACCTACAGGTGCAGTGCAGAGAAACATGATTATTAATTGTTAGTTTCAATTGTTTCCTATAAGAATTAAAAATATTAATTGCATTATTTTAATTGTTCTTGCAGTTAACATAACTAAATTTAAATAAATTAATTGCAATATGCAACCAACAGATTAATTGCAATTAAATTAATTGCTAATATTTTTTTAGTCAATTACTACGATGATTAAAATTTTAATTGATTAATGCCCAACACTGGTGCCCACAAATTTTCTGACAACTAGTTGAACTTTCGAATTTCAGTTCTTCCTTAGGTTTGCTTTCTGAAGCCAGTCGCTTCGTGGAAAAACTGACATTCAGGTAAAACCGGTTGAACTAGTAGCCGACCCCAAATAATATTGGGAATAAGGCTAGGTAGGTAGGTAGGAGAAGAGGTCTAAGCATGCTGTTAATTAACGTATTCTAAAAAAGTCCGCGACAGCATATTTTATGCCTCTTTTAAAATTAGTTTACGACTTATCATCATGCTACAGGCAATAGAAGACGCAGATTGGGTTCCGTGGGTCAGATAATATGACACATTTGTCTCCATCCAAGATATATGAACTGTATTTATCTGGCAGATAAGTTCAAAATAATCTAACGGTGACTATGAGTAGATGGTGAAACTGGCTCTAAGTCTATAAAATAACAATTTAATCTGAAATCTAGAACACAAACAAATTAGACTTATAACTATAAACACACATATATTTGGTAGTGAATTTATTCTGAGATTAATGCATATTTATAATATATAAAATGTACATAAAATATATTGTTACAAACAGTGTAAGCTAATGAGCACTTTTTATGTACTTACATTCATTGTAATAGTAGAAGTCATTTCTAAACTGAATACACATAAAAAATAGTCGCCTAAACTTTGGTAGTAATTAAACTGTCACTATAACGTTGTTTAATTTGAATTTACATTTATTTATCACATATATTTTATATCTAAGATATCTGTTAATATTAAAGTTTAAAAATACTAAACGGTATTCCATTTTACCAGATTATACATACATTTCTAAAAGCAGTTGCTAAGGTAATGTTATTTGTAAATACTTCAAGCATACTATAGTAGGTAGTTTCTTAGCTTGTATATATAAAGGTTGTTAGGCCACCTATAATATGCTCTGATCCGTCTGACTAGAATTACACATTATTGTAAAATAACTTGTCATGATCTTTGGAAGCTCATAAAAATATTAAGCTTTGAAAAACTTATTTTAAATTCATATCGAAAAGCTAGGACAAATTAAAGACCATCCACATTACATTAAATAGAATAACTTAATTGGAAATTGTAATATAACTGATATAAGCTGACAGTTTCACCTGAATCATTATTTTACTATAATGAAGTAAGTATGTAGTTAATACTTTTGAGACGAATAAAGCTCTTTATACAGTCATACATACAGAACTTCAAGCAGCGTGACTCTGGTTAGTGTTAGAGCCAAGAAAACTATCAGGATTGGCTAGTGGGTCGAGTTCAGCGAACAGTTTGAACCATGCTGCTTTATCATCTTTCTTTGGTACGGCAGAAGAAGCAATCGGTTTTGGTGTTTGTGGTGGGACGTTTTTTTCGGGTGTTGGAGTCATAGCAGCTTCGAGGACGTTAGATGGACTCTGAAAGAATAATAGTTTATATTAATTAATGTTCAATTAGATCTTTTCACATGCCTTCAGGAGATACTGAGATATTATAGTTATTAATTGAGTTTCGCTTGCCCAAAGTCTTGTCTTGCATGGCTCTTTCCATAGCATGTTGAGCGAGTTTAAGTTTATGGACTAGCCCTACAGTCAGTATCCACGTCAATTTGTCTCATAGGATGTATTTGGCCTGTGGAATCAACTTACCTGCCATGGACGTTGAAAGTCGTAGAGTCATCCCGTCAACAGGTTAGTTAAATCGGGAAGTTCGTCGTTATAGTGTCGGACTGAAGCAGGGCATGGGCTCAGGGAGCGGAGATTACGAGGCATACAACTGGATATAGAAGTCTTCAACCTCCAAGAGGTTTTGAGGAGACTACTCGGCCGTCGGCAGTGGTCAGCTTAGACATATGGCTCCTCCCGAGACACTTCATGAATAATTTAGAACTTCGATTTTGTACGAAGTGACCCGTCACAGAACAAAAGTAACCGATAAAGCTTCGAAAGTTAGTAGGTTGAAGTGGAAATAGGCCGGCTGGTCAGTAAGCGAGATCTGGAGTGGAGACCGCGTCTTTACAATCGTAGTGTGGGGCGCCCACTGACCAGGTGGGTCGAGTGAATTACGTAAGAGGGCCGGCTGGTAAATAATATTTGTGTCACCATTTCCATGGGTTTCATTTAAGCTTTAGTTTTTTTGTATAAATAATATTACTTCAAACATCGAAACAATTTGCCCCAGAATTAATACAAAATGTCAGCACATAGATACTATGTTATCATACAGTGCATAGTACCAGTATCTTATCAGTGAGCCATATTATGGTAGAAGTACTTACAACTGCATAATAATATATGATTTCATGTGTCGGTATTCAGTAACTCAGTTTAGGGCAGATTAGATAAGTATATACATATATATAATTATTACGCGAGGCAAAAAGTTTGTACCCCTTATTACGAAAATTGAAATTTGTGGAGGAGGAGTAAAGGCATTTTTTTTTACGCATGAAAATACATTAAATCAAATAATAAAACGTCACACACACTACCATGTATTTCAGACACACACGCATAGATACTCTTTTGTCTAATTAAAATTGTAGCATAACCTTTGACAATAGAACCTTAATAATTCAAATTAATTTATGGTTTCTACCACTTAACGACCACTAGTAAACTAGAAATAGATGTATGCCGGCTCGAACGGGGTGGTACTACCCTCGCATAGAAGACCATCCTAAATGATAGCGATCGTGCTGTCGTATTTCGTCGGTGAATGCCAGACCTTAGGCCCAATGATGCAGTAGCTTTCACTAGGCCGCCATAGTGCCCTCACTATGGGGGTCACCATGCTGCATTGTCGAAATTCATAGTGAGGATAGTGACAACTACCCTTGGATTCTACTCATCCTTTTCATCGGGCATAGTAAAGTTATTTTTGCAGGCTTAAATAATTCGCTAAGGGCCACAGCACACTAGCTACTTTTAGCATCGGCGATTGGCAAGTAGTCGCTTTTTAGAAGCTAAATACGGCCACCGAACGCTCTACACCGCACACTTAAAAACGCCAAACGCGGAGATTGAGTTGCTTTTTAGAAGCGCGACACAGCAGCTGAAAGCTACTCTCCACACACATTCGGATGCCGGTAGCATCGATTTGGCATCTGAGCAGTCACTAAAACGCGCGTTTCCGATACCGCGATCGAACGCAGGAAGTCGCTAAAACGCGATGCAGCATCGATGCAGTCGCCAAATCGCCGATGCTAAAAGTAGTTAGTGTGCTGTGGCCCTAAGATAAACTACTATTACTGACTGGAGCGTTTAGTTGGCGTCTATCTTGTCTAAAACTTTGTATGATTCAGTAAATTTATTGTTTAAGATTGATTTAATTATGTTTGACGTATGTTTTTGTCATAAGAATTTACTTTTAATGTTATCAATACTTATCGCTTTGATAATGGCAACGGAGTGTTAATTAAATCTGTCAACGGATTTGTGAGATGTGATAATTTTTGTATTGACCTGATTTTCATGTGACTATTATAATCGTATTTATTAAGTTAATAACGTAAGTTAAACGAAATCGCGTGATTTTTGCATTATCTACTAGCGATCTGGTCTGGCTTCGCACGGAAGTCTTTGAAAGTTTCGGATTTCCTCTGCTATAATATGCGTGTATTACACCTTGGCTGCATGGTTGGCTTAGCAGTTTAGCGGTCGTCACAGCGTTTTCTACTGCGCCAAGTGTTGTTGTGGGTTCTAATAATAATAGTATAATAATAGTATTGCACTTTGTGTGATCAATAAATTGTTGTCCTGAGTGATCTATGTGTCCGTTGTGCACACATGATGTAGATTTCTAATGCGAGAGTTGGGTTCCCTAGCCAAATGGCAAAAAACCCTTATAGATTCGTCATGTCTGTCTGTCAGTTCGTCCGTATTTCACACACGATTTTTTTCGAAACTATAAGAGCTATCATGTTGAAACTTGGTCAATAGGTGTATTCTGTGAATCGCATTAATATTTTTACACAAAAATAGAAAAATTAGAATAAATTTTGGGGCTTCCCATACACTGAAACTCAAAAAAAAATTTTTTTTATCAAAACCATACGTGTGGGGTATCTATAGATAGGTCTTTAAAAATGACATTGAGCTTAAATTTTTTCTAAACTGAATAGTTTGCGACTTGAATAGTTAAAGACACTTCCAAAGTGGTAAAATGTGTGTGTCCCCCTGTAACTTCTAAAATAAGAGAATGATAAGACTAAAAAAATATATGATGTACATTACCATGCTAACTTCCACCGAAAATTGGTTTGAATTAGATCTAGTAAGTAGTTTTTTTTTAATAAGTCATAAATCGTAAACCGCAATTTCCCTTTCTTTCAATCAATACACTTATTAAAACATCGATCAAAGTTACAACGAACTACAAGTAATTTAATATGATGTTACTTGCTGCTGCGGAACCCTTCATGGGCGAGTCTGACTCGCACTTGGCGGCTTTTTTTAAAATTCACCCTCGAATCACTCTATTGCTGAAAACTGTTTTAAATTATGTAGTTTAAAAGATCTAAGCGAACAGACAGCGGAAACGACTTCATTTTATACTAATAAATATTTCGGACATCTTACAAACAACGCCATCTAGTCCCACACTAAACAGAGCTGGTATTATGGGTACTAAACAACTGATATAAATACAATATACATACTTTTTTTTCATATTATACATAGAAACACACCCAGACTCCGGAAACAAATATTTGTGTATCACACAATCTAAATCTATTTAAGTTTTTGCCTTCACATTCTTAATTCACTTCACATTATTAAGAAAAATAGAAGGATATATGGCTATTGTAAGTATTTGTTATAAGTATGCTTGTTCCCACTCTTGGGATTCTACTCATGCTTTCCATCAGTAGAGTAATTCTGGCAGTTATTTACAAAAAAGGTTGTATTATCTTCTTATCTTTAGTATAAAGATATAACCACTGCATACTAGATTATAATCTTAAAGTCATTTTTCTATTTCATTAGTTGTTTTAACATACCTGTAACAACTGTGATGGCATGAAGGCTCCAAAAGCAGGAGCATCACAGTCGAGACGTAATCCTGCTAGATCAGAAAGTATGCCTGCATTCCCTTGAGCTTGTTCAGATTCTAAACAACTTGTATCAATCAGGCTTAGAGAAGCATCCAAATGCTGCGGTGCTTCTGTGGACGGTTGATTTTTATATTCGTTGTTGCTTTTAGTTATGTTAGTATTGTTGGTGCCATTTTCTGGTTTTTCATCCTTGTATTCATCCTGGAAGTTATAAAAATAACATATATAAATATAAAATTACCAAGGTTTAACCACTTGAGTTACAAAGTGTGAATTTTGGCAGCTGATGCTAATATCGACAGGTTGACAACAGCACCAATGTTAGAGAAATTAGGTTCATCAATGAGTTCCTTTTGTATGTCCAGATGCACCTATTTTTTGACTCCTTTAGTGTAATTAAGAGACATATTTGTCTTAATTAAAATATTATAGACTAATTTTATGGTTGCATAGCAGAATTAAGTTTGAATTTGATGTTATCATATGTTTGGCCTTTGTAAATTCTAACAGTAGTTTTTTTACAGAGGTATATAATTAAGCCTGCCTAAGTTACTCTACTTTACCTGATGAAAAGTATAAGTAGAATCAAAGATTAGTGGTCGCCATGCTCAATGTGATTGCATATAATACAGGTAGGTAGTATAGACATGCTGATTTCAGCACGAATGGTAGGCAGGGCAGTACTACCTTTACACAGAAGATCATCCTAATAATGACAGCATTCTTGGTGTTGTATTAAGTTTGTGAGTATGAGACAGGATGCCCAATTATTCTGCATCCTTCTCACGATTAAAGAAAAAAAGGGTAGAAAAAGAATGAGGTTGTGTCGACCTCCATATACAGCTCAAATGAAAAGCATACAACAGTGCCAACTAACAAAGAAACACTGAGCCACAAAGAAAACATGGAATGAACTACACGGAGTAACTACTAATCCTGATTTGCGATATAGACAATTCTCACGCCAATTAACATGTACACAACATCCCAAATCAACCGTTGGATAGTGGCCAATCGCCTCGCCTGGTTAGAGGATCCTCCCTTTGTGATGGAGGGACACGATATCCATTCCTCCACAGGGTAACAGAAATTTCACCATATGGGGTTGTATGGAAGTTCATAATTTTTATGTCAATGAACTTAAGAATTAAGAAATTATCAGTTGCACCTAATGTAATAATGTGCCACATGTGTCACATTATTACATTAGCCATTGCTACCAGATTATTTTTTGCCTATTGTTACCATGGGTAATAAATAGTTTAGAATAACTTACACAAGCTTTTAGCGGTCATAAATTGTTTGGTGCATACTTGATACTGTTCAGTCTTAAGTAAAAGATTTTGGTTGTTATTCCTTATGAATTGAGTAATGTGTTATACTGACATATAACATACTTCATTTACTGTATAAATTATTTAAGTTATAATAATTATTATATAATCATAAACATAATTAGGTTTTACCTGGAAGAATAACATTTGATCCTTATCCTGTGGTGGAACATCTTGCTTACTATCACCCTCGTCTAAGCTTTGTGATAATTCTTTTAGAATACAAAACTCATACTGAGGTGTAGCATTCATAGTGTCAGCTGTAGCGACCAAAGTTTGTGACACTTTTGTGGCAAATGTCACGAAGGATGACTGGTAGTTAGAGAGGACGTGGGAAAACATGTTGCATCTTGCTGCAGCTAGTAGATCAATCTGTAAATATAAGTCATAACATATGAGTATGTTAATTAGTTTATTTCTTTTATTTTTATTAATTTATTAATTAAATCTTTTTAGACAAACATTTTTAAAAATATATCCTGTTCCCTTTATGGAGTTTAAACTAACTAGTAGATTACATTTAATATTATTTTAGGATTTATGACTTTATAGTTTTATTGTTGGAAGCTACATTACTTATAAAATCACTTTTTAAATGTATTTTATTATTGAAATTAATTATAAGAGACCCTTACCTTCTGTAAAACATCAAGTGTTAATTTATCAAATAACTTTTTGCTCTCACGTACTTGCCGCTGGGCTTTTCGGAAGTTATCAAGGCCACGTCCCGTATCAGGATCTAGTTGCGCGCTAGTCGACTTCATCCAGCTCAAAGCCGCACGGTACTCAATACGAGCCTTTTCCATAGCGGACACAGTTGCCCGCATATCACTTACAGCGCGACCCCGAAAAGTCTCAACTTCATGATAAAGTCTTAACAATGGGCCTCTCACCGATAATCGCTGTTGGCCGGAATATGAAATAGCTTTGCCCGCAGAAACCATATGTTTACCAGAAGCGTCGGAATTCTTTCCAGCATCTCGTAAAAATTTACCTAAAGCGTTTTCTTCTTGAGCCAAAATACACAATCTTTCCTGATATTGGTCCAACACTCGCTGTAATTGTAAGCAGCTGTCTGATATTGATCGAAATAATTCCAATTTAGCATCGAGCTCGGCGTCGGAAGCCACAATACATTCATCTTCTTTGGTTCCTAATTTCTTTAACACAGTCTTTTTTGTTACCCAGTACTGGTGCTGCATCATATTTTATATGACTAAAACAAAATATTACTGTTTGCCACTTACAACATTAAAACATAAAACTGGAAACTGAAACCAAACCATTCGGCATTCAGTCAGTCCTTTACTGACAGTTGACATTTGTAGATTCAAAATATTACCCAACCACAGAAATTTTAACAAAAAAAAGAATATTCAAATAAATTGTTTACAATTTTTAAAAAAAACTGTATCTAACATAAATCGTATGTTTATTATAGAAGTGGACTAAGTCTAGTAATGTGACTGCTTTACTTTGATGATGTTGTGTCCTAGAAATGTTTTATTTGTGTTTAAATGTGTGTATTATCTGATTGTTTTTAGAGATCTTAGTTAGTGATATTAGATATTTTTTTATCAGTTAGATGATAAAAAATAATAAAGTGTGTGCAATTCATTTTGTAAAATGAAAGCAGGGTACCATAAATGAACAAATTTTTTAATATGGTAAAGCTACAACAGACTTTCGAAATTATTTCTCTATCTGTGACCGACCATGTCATTGTCTATTAGAACTGGGTTGGTATTGGTTCTTGCAATACCGTAACTGTTTATAGGTATTTACAGTGATAACGGTTTTTATAACTACGTATTTTAATAACTATGTATTTGGAATACCTAGACGTAAAACAAAACCTTTATTTCAATAACTTTAGAATTTATGGTATTCTATAACCAAAGTTGGTACTGATATTTTTAATGGTTACGGTTTAGTGATTGAACGGTACGGTACATCATAGGTATTCTGAAATAGATATTGTAGTTACGACGATTTTCTAGGTACTTATTAGTTTTTTTTATATATCCGTATTTAACTGTTTACTATTAACACGGGACATTTTCAGGTTAATATATGTACCTATTATTATACAAAGTCTAAAAGATTTTAAAACTTATTATTTACACTATACTTTAATTTAAACTAAACCTAACTAGGTACTTAATTATTTAAACTAAGCTGTACAAAATCATATAAAATTTGAGAATTTACGAAAATGACTTAGCTAATTATTCGTACAGCGAACCGATCGATGCAGCGAACTCAGAAAGTGCATAAAGACAATAAAAACACCCAAAAGGTGCCCCTTGAACTATGGCCTTGACCTAAATATTTTTTGCATCCATTCTTGTCATTTTTCAAGTAAAACTAAAGTTACATCTCACTCTTTCTGAAAAGAAACACGCGCTATCGCAGTCTAACCAATATCGCGTGCATGCGCTATGTATGTACTATCGTGTTCGTGTTATTTCGATAATGTTCGGCAGACTTCGTACAACAGAGTATTAATAAAATATATGTGTCAATTTCAATCGTCGCGTCTGTTCGGCAAACGTCGGTTGGACTCGGTACCTACCTCAGTTACCAGTGTTATCATATTGTATCGCAGGTTCACGTTACACCCACTTACACCCAGTAAATAGGTTATACCAATAACTAGTTATTGCAGGACTGAGTACCGTACCTTAGGTATTTTACCAATACGTAGTTACAATAACTATTTACAGTTTGTAACGACCACTTCTATTGTCTATGTAGCGAGTATTTACAACCGGAATGTGGAATGGCCGCCGCGTTTCGCGTTAGTACGAATGTATTGTGTTATCAAATCGTCTTAATAATATGTACATTTTTATCAGGTGAGAGTGATCTACTAGCATTAACTTGTGAAAATAAATACAATGTACTGTGCTTCCGATAAAACTATCCCCGGTGTGTCATCATCCCAATCTTCGAAAAACGTCAAAGATGGTAAGTTTGGTTGACATATACTTATTTATTTTGTTATACAATATTAAAATGGTTTTAAATATACGAAATAATACTGGTTGCGCTCTAGTAATTTTTGATTAATTATAACATTACACTAATTAATTGGTTTAGACTTCCAAAAGTTTCGGACTACTTTTTCAAGTTATGAAATTAAACAAAAGAGTGTAAATCGAAACTTAATTTATTATTTATTGCCGCAATATTTATGGATAACCTCTGAGTTTTTGCGATTAAACGCTTAGAATGTTAATTTTGTGTGCCAGATGTAACAGTTACTAAGTAAGGTCATTACCCATCAGTTCCTTGCTAGGCTAGACTTTCAAATTAACGCACGCGATTAACGACCGATTCTCATTTGAAGATTTAGGTCAGAATAGAACAAAAACTGGTTTCCTTTTCATATCTAACGTGTTTGCAAAATACTGTTGTATATGCAATGACCACAGTAGTTGGCACTTAAAAATAAATGTTTCATAACTAATTAATATGTTGTGTATAACTATTATGAAAACCTTACTGTTGGCATATTCCATAAAGTATATACAGTCTTAAAGTAAAAATTAACAATCTAATAAAGAATGAATTTCTGCAACATTGTAAATTAGGAGTAGAGAAAAAAAATATGAGAGCTACTTTTACTGGTGTCTTTTTTATCAAAGGTGAAAACCTACCTTATTGATATCTCTGGTATGATTTTGTATGTAAAGAAATGCAGCAGTTACTGGGAGGTCCACATAACCCACATCACGTTTAAAAATAATAATAAAATATGTTATTACGAATACATTTTTCTGAATACATTTTACTATACTATGATAATGAATACAACATATTAAATGAATGTTTGTAATGAATGGTCAAATATTATCATTTACAACTTATCATGTGAGCTAAATTCGTATAATTAATGTGATCCTGGACCAACATGCATTATGTTATTTGCATCGTACTTTGTATAAAAAAGTTGAACCATGTGATGTATCAAATGTTTTTTGAGTTATTATTACCACAATAAAACCATTTATTTCTAAATTGTACCTAAATATATAAAAAAAACTTATATATAATTCTAAAATACCTATACCAAACCTAAATTCTTTTAATGAGACTAAAAGTTAGCTAATCAACTATTGAAAAATCCATCGAACATGTTAGTTTATTTACTATGTAGATAGTAAATAGTTTTTTTTTATATAATGCCGCCTAGGTGACTTTACTATGCCTGATGGAAAGCACGAGTAAAATCCACAAGAAGTGCTTGAGGTACCATTGAAACAATACTGCATTTTTTGATAACAGAAATACTACCAAATATAAGAGTTTTTTATATTGCTGCCATGGCAGCGCAAAGTCATCTCAACAACTTCTAACCCATAGTCTCATTCATTTGGACTTATTATAATAAATTATTATTACCACATTAGTAAAACAGTATATGAAGTCAATAAATTTTTTAAATGTGGAAAAAATACAGAGAAATTGTGTTACCATATTATATTTTCATAATGCATTAAAGGATTTATTTTGCACTAGTTCTCGCCTGCGGCTTCGCCCGCGCGTATGTTGGTTAACGCCTTAAAGTAACCTTTGTCCTGTTTCAGGCTCTAAATTATTTGTGTACCAAATTTTTTTTTTTTTTTTTTTTAAAAAAGACAACTCCCGCATTAGGAATATGAATTCCTGTGTCACGGGGGACTTTACAAACATACATGAAACGGACACAAAGAACACCCAGACTCAGAACAACTATTTGTGAATCACACAAAGTGTTATCCCACGTGGGATTCGAACCCACGACACTTGGCACAGTAGAGAGCGGCGTGGCGACCGCTTAAACCACTAGGCCAACCGTGCAGTCAATATTTTCATTTAAATTCATTCAGTACTTTTGATGTGAAAACCTTATAGACAGACGAGAGTTTCTCATTTATAATATTAGTAAGGGAATTACGTGTATGGGTGTTTAAAGTAACTGACAGTTATTTTAGTTCTTACATTACCTGTTTTAGTAAACCTGTCGCTCACTATTTCGTGTTTGAATGCCTATGAATATTCCAACCTAACCATTACTGTCCAACTCCACGAAATACGACTTTACAGGAAAATTTGCTTACAGCTTGTTGCGCGAGCGCTATAAAATGTTCCTGGGTTTATTTATGTCTTGTCTGTATTGCTATAGTTACTGGAAATGTGATATTTTATTTCCTCATTTCCACAAACTACCTAATTCCTAAAAGATACTTCTTAAGCCGTATCAAGGTCAAGGTTATCGAAATTTTGCGTCTCGCGTGTCTATTCATGACATATCGATCTCCACTTGATATTGATGCTCGACATTTAACATTCGCATTAGCATACAAGAGGAATTGTCATGGCTGAATTTAAGATGCGATAAGGTAATAGCTGAGTCCCGCGGTGTTTTACGAGCGAAGATAGTTTGAAAAAAAAATAGCTTATGTTACTTCTTATGTCATCAAGAATCTGCCAGTGCAGTCCCAGTCCCAAATTCAGTCCAGCCGTGCCAGAGATTATTATCAGATATAAATATACAGAGACACAACATTTTATAAAGATTGCTTTTTTTATGTACTCGTAAGTTCGTAAGTATGTAATATCATACTATACATTTAAAATATAACTGTTCATTTGATATTATTACAAATTGCGTTGTTGTGTCTTACATGACCGAAAGTATTTAATATTTCGTATGTACATCAAGTCGTGTATAGGACTTTACAAAACAATATTGATATACCTACATAAATAATTTTTGTTTGACCAAAATGTATTGCAAAATAAGTTTAAATAGTGGACTTAAAGTAAATGTTTTTAATGTTTTGTTTCTCAACATATCGCGAGGTTTTCTTTCTGTCATTGAATGTTTAATTAATACCACAGAATACATAATAGTACCAGTACAGAAGCTTCACTTCGAAAAGTAAATTAAAGAAATAGGGACCCTTGGTGTCATTACATTAAGTTCAATTCAGATTGCACAGCGCCGAAGCACCTACGATTATATTTACCTACAATTGCTATCTCTTTCTATCTTGTAACTCTTATCTGTTCTAACGATAATAGGGTCGTCTTCTTTTAAAAATAATTTAAACATAATTAATTTCTTTTTTCTATTACTTTAGTGAACAAATTACTTTTCAAATAAAACTAACGTTGTTAGTAGCACTTATAATTTATTCGCGAATACCTCCATACGTTTTCGGATACTGTTGCGAGAAGTGAGACAGCCTGATGTTGACTAACGTCGTACTATAACTACTCTAGGTACTTTTTTCAATAAATTACGGTTTAAATAATCGGAACGACATACGTAGGACGCAAAAATAGTAGTTCGGGAGGCAATACCTAATATTAGTTCAAACTATATTTTTAATATTGTTATTTTATATTTTTGTACATCACAGATGTAGTTATTTTTAGCCGTCTTGAGCGTTTCTTCATCAAGTAATTCTTCTCTGTGGATTGCTGTTAGCCATTTTTGTCGTCTGAAACATAGCGTAGTCTAGTTTATAATCAGATTAAGGTAATAAAATATTAATTTTCTTTAATTACACTGCCGGCCAACAGTTTGAGACCGTTTAATCAAAGTATTAAAATTAACTATTAGAACTCAACAAATTTAACCGATAGGAATCAAGCTCTATAAGCAGCAAATAAATGACGAATTCATTAATAAAATACAATGAAATATTCATAAAATATATCTTTAGGTGATTTATATTTCATGGTAAATATACCCATAATATTCTAAACAGAGTCTAACGTAAACTCTCGTTTTTGAATCAAATATTTCGAACTTCGTTTTAAGTTGCTAAAATAATCTTACTATCAGGTCAGTGTGAAATAAAAACAAAATAATTATTAATGAGCAGGTCATAAAATTATAAAAATGTCCCTTCCACCTGGCACGCGCACACCACTTCTTGATGTTTTAAAACAATACATGTTCATTGCTCCTATACTATAAATATACAAAAAAATACTTCTTAAATATGCGTTAATAATAATAGAATATAAATTTATGCGGATTCGTTTTCATTATCGGTACTTTTTAATATATTTATAGACTAGCTGAGCCCCGCGGTGTTACCCGCGGTTATTGTTTTAACCACGGGCAACGCCGCGGGGCGAAGCTAGCCTAATAAAAGTACCCTAAGTTACTCCTTATATCATCAGCTACCTGCCACTGAAAGTCCCGTCGAAATGGTCTAGCCGTTACAGAGAGTACCCGGAACAAACAGACGTACACAAAAATTGTAAAAATTGTAAGAAATTGTAAAAAAAATTTTAGTATTACAAATAGACACTCCAATTTTATTTATTTCTAAAGATAATCACTTGGTCTGTCTATTTAAAGAAATGTCACTATAGCTCTCAGACTAACAAAAAAATATATTGTCATCGGTCCTCGATAAGTCTACAAAGTTTGAAAGAAATCCTGCCGTATAAAGTGGGTCAAAATCGCGCCCAAAGGAGTCGTTTACAAACATACAAACAAACATACAAGTGAAGCTAATATAAAGCGTGTAAAAATATCAATCGTTCTTTCAAAAGCGTAGTCTTTCTCCACAGTACAAAATAAAATAATAAAATACAAACTACCGTCATTACACTTGTTATGGTTTTAATACAACAAAATGACTTACCTTTCAATATCGTCAGGAATTTAAAAAAATGATAATTCTGGTTCCTTGTTTTGCCTTTTATTGAAACATCCGTAAACAGAGCAATATCTTTTAAATGGATTAGAATATCGAGGTTTGTGATTAGTTGCCATTGTGGGCATCGAAAGTATAAACAAAAATTTATATACTGCGCGAGAACGACGACGCGGCGACGCGTATCGCGCGTAAGTGACAACCCTGGCCTGCGCGGCAGGCAGGCGGCCGACTATACCTAAAGTGCGGAGTGACACCCCCCTGTTAATACTAGTGCATGCTCGTCGGAATATAGTTAAGATATTTATATATAAATTCTCATGTAAGTGAATGTACAAATTCTTATGAGAGTACAGATTCTGAAACTAATAATCTCAACCGAAAATCCACTGCTAGATATAGAGAGTAGAGAAAAGTAGAAGTAGGTAGCAGAGTCACATTGGCACGCTCTTAAAAATAAACAGGTGTCCTCCAGCGCTCTCCATAACCGGTCCTGTGCTATCCTAATCCAACGACTGCCTTCGACTTTCTCAAGGTCGTCATACCACCGATATTAACATAAAAGATCTAAAAAAACATTCTTCCATCCCTATGTACAGTTATTAGATTGAAGTGCAAGTGTTAGCAATCACACTAAAACGTATTACAGTAATGCATGTTTACATTATCGACGCTCTATTTTATGCTCGTTTAGAAAAAACAGGTAAACTCGTTGTTTATACTGGTAACAGTTGGCAAACTATATTGTTAAAGTTCTATGTAAATGAACTGGACTGACTACGTAGCATAGTTTAAGACGTCCCAACACCTCAATTGATTTAATTGCAGTTTTCCACACACCTGTCATGCTGTGCGCTAGTTGCTGCCGCACTTGCCAAACTTGTACAACACAAAGGATACCAGTTTCCAACTGTTGAAATTGCATACTTTAGAGAGCACGAAATAATTTGGGGTGTTCCCATTTAGTATTTTCTGTTTTTGTTAACCGTGAATACGTATAGCATTTGTTGTCTAAGTGGTGACCGATTAAGAACTTGGAATGACACCAAACGTATTTATCCCTTCATTGTCCTAAGAGCCGACCCAGGGCTGCTTAACACTGCAAATAGCCGTAAAATGTGGTCGGCTAAAACCTCTTATCTAAAGAGAGGCCAATGTCCAGGCGTATCCTATTAAAGATTGTTGCAGATGAGGTTTTTCTTTACCTCTTTGATTATGTAATCATTAAAAAAGTATGAGGAAACGTCAAAAGAAGTAGAGGGCCTTATTAGCGTTATGTGAAATTAGTAGTTCATATCGTGTCTCAGTAACTGGAACGTAACGCTTTCTTTGTTTTTGCCGTCGTCATTTGAAATCATCAAGGAAATTCTTCAAAACTAAAATATTTTATTAAATTTCGCTGTTTTTATAAAATTTTATTATACGACGGACTAATGAAGGACTTAGGAAGTGAAATATTCTCAAACAGACTGTGCTTGATAAAATAAAAATGAAATAAAACTAAAATTTACTATTTCATAAAAAAAATTAATATTATTTCCGCTTTTCAATTATTTTTGCTATTTTATATCAAATATTTCTTGTTAAAAAGTTTATTTCTCTGTGGCTAAAATGTAATTATTATCTGTTTGTTTAATGTTTAAAATGCTCATTAGCTTAGTTTATTATAATATAAACATTTATTTTACTTAACATTTACCGAACTTATATAACTACCTACCTACTTCAAGTGTTCATTACAGTTTGTTAAAATGATTTATTATTAATCAAAACTCTTTCATTTCTGTCATCATATCCACTTATTCCTCGCCATCATGGTGTAGTTAATAAATGTGACAAGTTCTCGTAACTCAGAGAGTTGACAAACACTCATTCCCTTTTTACTTCTAAAACTTTCTTTATGTGTGGTTTTATGAATTTTATATGAGATAAAGTTGAAATGGATTAAATCGATATCAATACTAACATGAAACTAACTCTGTTTTTTATCTGTCTGATGCAGGCACCACACTTCGTTATGCGCTATTCGTTAGGTGTCTACGCCGTATTCGCCCTAATATTAGTTATGCGCGCAAACAACAAACATGCCATCCACACTTCGAACTGGTATGCCAAATAAGCATCAAATAAGGCAAATATGTGTGTTGTAGAGATGTGTAATTGTCATTTTTATGGTGAACGAAACGAATATACTCTCCACACTTCGCCGTATGCGTGCGAATAACCCGCATAACGAATAGCGCATAGCGAAGTGTGGTGCCTGCTTTACAGAGGAACAGCTGTAACGCTTTTACGGCTAAAATTCTGAACCGATTTGAATTAATTTCAGTATAGAAATAGATTGGAGACTTTGGAGAAGAACATACTTTTTGTCACGGTAACCGACATATAATATCATCATCACCATCATCATCAGCCTATCGCAGTCCACTGCTGGACATAGGCCTCTCCCATTGCACACCACTGTGATCGATTTTGAGCTTCTCGCATCCAGCTCCTGCCAGCCATCTTACGCAGGTCGTCACTCCACCTCGCCTGTGGGCGTCCTACACTACGTTTACCGAGACGCGGTCTCCACTCAAGAACTCTTCTGCCCCAACGGCCATCAGTTCTGCGGCTAATATGGCCAGCCCACTGCCACTTCAGCTTGCTAATCCGGTGGGCTATGTCGATGACCTTAGTTCTCTGACGGATCACCTACGCGAGCGGAATTGCAACTAGTAAAGAAATAAATATAATGTACCTATAAGTCCTTTATTTATGTACTATCGAATGAAAGAGTTAGCGAAATATAAAAAAAAAATATAAGTCTATAATAGGTTATTTATACATAATATAAGTTAACTTCTCATTGGTTGTATTAAAAATTGTTATAAATATTGAAAAATTTCGTGAATTTAAATTGGTAATTGATAAAAAAATTGCTGTCTTGCTAAACCGTACGTAGGCCCTCGCGGGCACTTGTAAAAAGTTTTCAAATCCGGCGAGAGAAATTACAAGAAACTTCATGGTGCTTCTTGATTCTATAAATAGAAAAAACTAATTTGAAAAGTATATAAAGAGATGCAATTTATGGGCTGATTGGTACCAATGACGCGACATTATTTCAGTACAGCCTTTAATTAATTTAATTCCAGAAATCTAAATCTTAATGTCACGAGTGGAATAATATGACATTTGCTGGGTAGCGTAAATAATTCGTTTGTCCCAGTTCGAAATAACACTTCCCAGGTTAGTAGCCTGTATTGCTCGCTTCTAAAGGTCATAGGCCGATCAGTGAGCGCGATAACCAGGAAAGAGCTTGACTCACTAGATACGGAGGTAATGCACTCGCTAATAAAGTTTGCACTTATACTCGTATTACTCTACTAGTCGAGTCCTTTATTGTTCTACTCGTAAATACGAATAACGAAGCTAGTAACTCATTATGTCATCAGCTATTTGCTAGTGAAAGTCCTCTCAAAATCGTCTCAGCCCGTCCAAAGACTAGCCTGAACAAGCAGACAGACGGTAAGAAAATTTAAATATTCCTTTTTTATGTAAGTGCCGTAATGGAAATATATATTACTACTACAGTTACAAAACAGACACTTCATTTTTATTTATTTACACGTAGTATAGATATTTTTTAAAATATAAATATTAACGATTTAGAATATACAATTCCCAAAATTGGTAGTTTGTTTCTAACTGTAACGGTTCTAGTCGTCAGTAACACTGGAATTAACAAGAATTTACTACGCCATTAGGTTTTATGGTTTGCGAGATTGTTTTATAAACATATACTTACATACTAACCGGAAATGAACTAGACAAAACTTTCCTTCGATATTGATACAATGACATATTTCTGTATCAATGACATGTATCTTTGTGGCTATTGAAGTTACAATATATGTGTTGTTATACTGTTTTATTAATAAACGTTGTTACTAAGCCACCATAGTGTGGGCCGCCATACTTAATTTTTTGGTATAGTACAAGTGTGGTGGCCCCGTTCTTGGATTCAGCTCATACTTTCCATCAAGCAGGGTAGAGTCACTTACCAATTACCGTTTTCACTAACGTCCAGATTTAAGGGGCCACTTAGAGAGGGTTAGGTACCCTTATTGATATTTTACTAACCTTTAGGGTGTGTATTTTACCAACAAGTGATAGATGTTTCCTAAAATTCAGGCCCTATCTACGCTAGGGGCTCCTATCAAGGAGACTCTTTAAGTGTAGTTGGTAATAACAAGAAAAACTGAACAACGAAACTTTTCCAAGTCTCTACTCATTATGCTAATTGAATAGATACCTGTCACATTATTGTTTCTAATGGTCTTGAACATCCTTGAATGAAACATCTTACTTATATTTTTACTGTATATTTTGGTAAATAGAAGGAAACGATAAACTATTGTATGTCCTCTGTCAAGCGCTCACGGCGAGGTGGCCTTGGTGATTGAAAACAATAAATATTTCGGATATCTTACACACAACGCCATCTAGTCCCAAGCTAAAGCGAGTTTGTATAATGGGTACTGATATAACACAACTGATATAAGTACATAAACATGCTTTTTTTGTAAATCCACCTACCACATCATATTCCTACATCACCTGAAGGTTGATTGGCAGAGAATGCCTCATGGCATTAAGTCCGCCTTTGTGCTACATGTGCAATAAGTTTTAAATAAAATAAAACACCCAAACTCCGAAACAAATATTTATGAATCACACAAACATTTGGTCCGACTCGGGAATCGAACTCGAGACCTCAAGCACAACAGTGGCATACGCTCCCGCTGTGCCACCAACGAACTAGCTTATTATTAACATTATTATATTTATTTAATTTCGAAGCAGATGTGTCACACAGAATAAACGTCGCTTGGCAAAAATGGCGTACACTCTCTGGAGTTCTCTGCGACCAGCACATGCCCATACGCACTAAAGGGAAAGTGTACAAGACAGCAGTAAGACCAGCGATGTTATACGGGGCCGAATGCTGGACAGTGAAGGAAACACATGCTCAGAAGCTGCACGTGGCCGAAATGAAGATGCTTAGATGGTCGGGCGGAGTCACGAGGCTAGACAAAATTCGAAACGAATATGTCCGAGGTAGCTTCAAAGTGACTCCAATCCCGGAAAAGCTCACCGAAACTCGCCTAAGGTGGTACGGGCACGTCATGCGTAGAGACGGCGAGCATGTCGTTCAGAAGGCACTGGCACTTCCGGAGGGCAAGAAAGGAAGAGGACGACCGCCCTTGACCTGGTGGACTAGTATGGCCAATCTCGTAAGGAAGACCCAATTACCTGACCCGACAACCCAGGACAGACTATCCTGGCGCAGGAAGATAAGGAGAGCCGACCCCACCTAACGTGGGAAGGGGCAAAGGAAAAGAAGATTATATTTATTTAATTTTCAAAAATAAAATTACACAGGAATGTGTATACATATGGTATAAAGGGTTTCTTTTATTTTAATACAATTTTAAGTAATAGTAGCTGATCCTGCTTCGTACCGTCCTAAAATTAGTAGATCTTGTATTTATCTAATGATGATATAACGAGAGCAGCGCCACCAACCGTTTCCTATTGTTTTCATACCATCTATACCTGTTAAAACTATTGAAACATGCACGACACATCCGTTTAGGAGGAGCTAGGTGACAAAACTAGTACAGAAGAATGAAATACATGGTCTTATATTAAGATACCATATAATTATTATAACCATTACATGACATACATGAAGTTTATAAAAGAGGGCTGAAACAAGATAGATAAATAAATGTTAATATAATTTTTCGACTCGATCTTTATTAATTAAATCACAATTATGTAAACCAGTTGGTTCTCAAATTTTTTCATTTAAGTTTTAAATGACGTCCGTTAAAACAGAAATTTATTGGTTGATTATATGATTTATTTAAGAATTTAGAACTTGTTTAACTAATTGATGTATGTTAATAAGTTATGAGTACAATGACTAATCCATTAGGAGCGATATTTACATTTTATTTGGCTTTCGTAGAAACATTAATAACTTCACTCTATCGCTGTGACAACAAAAGGGACAGAAGTCTTACTGTGCCCCTCCAAAGCTTTTAAATATCTTGTCAAGTTTAGGTCGCAATATCTCTGGGTCAAACACATTCCCTTTTTATGGTATTGCGAACAAGGAGTTGTAAATAACAACTTTTTTATTAGGACTATTTCATTTTGAACAGTTACGACTATTAAAGTTTCATCAATTTGAGTTTATCATTTTTATGTTTACATGTAAGCCGCGTCAGAGGTACTAAATTTGAAGTACTTTCGGAAGCTTACTGAATTATTTAATGTATCCCGAAGGAGATGTCCGTAATAATGTAAACACGTAAATAAATATACTAAAACCTACATAGGAACCACTTTTTATTATCGGTTAGGGAAAATATGTATATAGGGGAAATACGTTTTTAGGGCTATGAACTCACGAACGATGTTGTTCCTTGCTTTTAGCTAAAGCTTACAAACAGCATTATTGTATGCACAGTAAATTTTGCAGGGTTATGACCGCAAGTCGGGCTGTTTACATTCGCAATTCAATTGTGAGTGGTCTTATAGAGATTGGCACGCTACACGATACGGCCTTGCATTCGAGAGCATTGCTATTTTATAATTGTTCACTTGACTTCTTGGTGCACCAAATAGTGACCAATTAATTTGACTACCAACTAAGTAAATGGAGTTTTCACATTGTTCAA
This sequence comes from Phragmatobia fuliginosa, assembly GCA_932526445.1. NCBI lineage: Eukaryota > Metazoa > Arthropoda > Insecta > Lepidoptera > Erebidae > Phragmatobia > Phragmatobia fuliginosa. The sequence goes on from OW052071.1 coordinate 15,621,309, forward strand.
AATATCAAATTTTAATATTACCTGTCAGGTAATGAACATTTTAACCTCAGAATAATTTAGCCCTAAAAGAACATGCCTAAATAGTTTCCTCTGTTATTTACTGTCTTTGCTTTATTTAAATCTCAGCTCATTAGTTACCTTTAGCTCAAAATAAATGACACTTGCGATTTCAGAGAGCAAAAATTTCAGGTTTCTAGTCCTCATGTTAGATTTTGGTACTTTGCAACCGGTTACATTTTCTAATGTTACCTAGTACATCTGATTATCTCAGAGACTGATAGTTTTACGACAGTCTTCGTCTACAATGTAGATGTTCTTTTTTTGTAGTTTTTATAAACATGATCATTTGATATTTTTTAAATATAAGCCTACCAATGTGATTCTGCTCTACCTAATGAAAGCCATTAGTAGAATCCAAGAGTAGCGGTTATCACCCTCATTGCGAATGCATCAGGGGGAACCTCACTATGGCGACCTATTGAGATACTTCTGCTTCATAGTGCTTCCTATCTCGCACTCACCAAAGAAGCAAGACAGCGAGAACGTTGTCATTCTAAGTTCTGCTATGAGAGGGTAGTGAGGCCCTGGTTGAGCGGGTCCATTCGTGCTGAAATCAGCGTTTCTCTACTAGGTCTAAATCTCGTGATATATACGCCTTACAGTATAATAAATGAAGATGAAGCCTTAAATACTGATGAGCTTTAAACATTAAAAGGAGTTTATGAATTAGAGGAAAGGTAACTTTGCAACAGAGTTTTTTACTCTAGGTATTTGGGGCAGTTAAAAAACCAAATCAAAAAGTGTCCTTTCGCTTTTTTTAAGAGCGGGCAATAATTTGATTTTAAGGAAGAAATAGTTAATAGGAAAATTTGTGTTCTTCTTAATAAACAAGAAATGACAATTTATTTCTGAAACTTATAACGCCTGTTCTATATAGCTAGGTGGTAATTACAGTTCGATGATTTTTCAATACTGTTAGTTCTAAAATACTCCATTGTGCAAAACACGCATCCTTCAAAGTTTTTTCTTACTGAAAGTGATTTCCGCACCTAAATTTTTGGTTTTTTGAAGTAACATAAATATTATAAAAAAGTCAGGTTGCTTTGTAATATTGTATTACTTAATTTTCATGATTTTTTACCTTTTGATTTAAAATAATAACACCACGAGACAGCTCACAAATGGTGATCTTAACTGAAACTAAGCAGTGACTATTTATATACATACATAACATACATAACATACATATTATAGGTATGTTGCATTTAGACTCAGATTAAATGATCACCACACAAATACGACCTCCATTTAAGCAGCTTCATCTAACCACAGGACTCGTAGGTCTGTAACAACTTCGAGCGACATCGTCTAAAATAGGGAATCACGGGATCTTACAATTATGATTGAATGATGAACTGATTTCAATGATACATTTTATTCATATTTTTTTTAAGTACATACTAATATATTTATTTGTATTGACTATCCGAAAATGTTCAATTCATAGTAAATTGAAGATAAGAGTCACGACTGAAGTAGAAATTTCACATGAATATAACATTTAGGACAGAAGTGAGCGACAAACACGAAATTTTACAAGTCGATGAGAAGTAAAACAAGCTCGAATTATAACTGGCAATTAATCGGCGTAACTGTGGTGCCATTATCGTTTTCGTCGAATCAGCGTTAAAGCTAGCAGTAGGTATTTTTTGTAAGCAACATTTATAAGCTGTTCTATAATTCTATATTAATTGTACAAATTTTACTTAATAACGTCAGTTATTTCATGGTGGTAACAATTTCATGTCAGTTTGTAATTATAGTTTGGCTCGACTACAGCAGCGAGTGTATTGATGCGTCGAACATAGAGAGAGGTGTATTCATGAAAGGCCGGGGTGCTCTGGGCGCCGCGTCTGCTGACACAGTTCCGGGCGCCGGCGCGGCGGGCAGGGGCACTGCAGCCCAGCCAGACGACACGCGGTCGCCATCTCGAGCGCTCCCGCCCTACTGAGCTCTCTGTGTCCGTGAGATCGCGAACTTATAACTTATTTGAATTCCGGACGTCTCTGTTTTGATTCAGAACCTCATCCGATTCATTGTTCTGTTGTGACAATAGCGACGTGCGTAAGCTTACTTCCATCTTAGTTTAATTATCAAGGTAATCGTAGACATTTGCAACGGTTAAGTGACGAGGTGACTAAAGTTCGTTTCATAGGAACAGTGAAGCGTTATATCCTTAGGTTTTCCGTTTTTTCGTGCGTTTACATAATATTGAATAATATTGAAAGTAACTTGTAGAGCTGGACAATTTTTTGCCGCTACTATCATTTTGAATCCAGACTTTCTTTGTGAAAAGGCAAACAGAAAGGGCGGCAAGCTGTATTCGTTTGAAAGTTTCAAGGTTTACGAATACGATGAAGATAGGACGTGCAATGGCCACGAAGATGGCTTCGGTACTTCGAGTAGAAGTAAGTAGTATACGTTTTATAGACTCATAAACTGAATTTATGTTCAAATTGTTTGTGCGTGCACTAAAGTTTTTGATGCATCGTTAAAATATCTATTTAGATCTATAACTTCTTTTACGTTACTATATTTATAAATTTAGATGTTTGAGTTAAATACTGATTAGGAAATGATAAAACACGTTAAAGTTGTTATAAATAGATGGATGCTATGGATTAGTAACGAGTAAACTGTATTTAGAAATTTAGAAAAACGTCAAATGAGTATTTTAAGACTACACGAGGAATTCAATGAAGCTATTAAAGACGGAGACAATGGGAAATTGAGATAAATAAATGTAATGAGGGAAATGAGGAAGAATATTTTTCCATAATTTCATTTATTAATTAAAAACTCGAGTGAATTTTTTGCTTTTTCTGGTAACATAAACTTACGGATGGAAAAATATTGTTCTTATGGTAAATCTACATCTAAAAAATAATTATTTTAATGATTGGCAATAAAATATTAATGCATAAATATTCTAAGATGACCCACACGGAAGCCGCTTCTATATTTGAAGAAATTTTAACAAATATATACAACAGTCACCACCAACAGCAATGTATTCATACTTCATATAAATTGCTTATGATCAAATCGAGCTACGTCTAGCAATGATCGTCCTTGCTTGGAACATGTTGCAGTTTCTGTGACCAATCTGCGGAACGAAGTTGCGAACGAGACCGTTGGGTTTTATTGAGCAGAACGATGCTTCATAGTGAGTGCTAGAAACGGAACTAGAGATGTACATCTTCAGTTTTGGGTACATGTGGTTATTCAAGATCTGTCTGCCTGTCTGTCTGTGAATACATTACAAATTTAGAAACTGGTAGAAACTGAACGTAACCGTTCTTTAGTAGTTAAACTATATTACAGTACTTTTAGCTACTGTTCTGTTTTAGTAGATTTTTTCTGTATAATATTAAGATTTCAAATGTTCATTTCATCAAAGAATAAACATTTCTTTTCGGGTTTCCTTGTTTTAATCCTATATTTAAAATAAATTATAAATTATTTAATGATATTAAATAATATTTAAATTATATTATAAAATAAAATTCTATAGTAATTCTGTCTGTTTGCTTATTACACTTTCACGGCTAAGCCGCTGCACCATGATAACCGATAAACACGCGAGCAGAATCGAGGATAAAAGCGAGTAACTTATAAAAAAACAAATCTCACAGATCGCAACTTAGCAATATATTATATCTTATTGTTAGTTCATTATTACCTAACAAAATTTTATAGAGACTGTATCTAGGTATATCAGATGCATTAATTTCTTTAATGAATCGAATGGTTCGGGAACCGCAATTATGTCTAGTAGATTCATAATCAGCCCATCGCAGTCCACTGCTGGACATAGGTCTCTCCAATTGCTCGCCACTTGGTTCGATCCTCGGCTTCTCGCATCCAACTCCTACCAGCCGTCTTGCGGAAATCATCACTCCACCTGGCCTCTGGGCGTCCTACACTATGTTTGCCGAGTCGCGGTCTCCACTCAAGAACACGTTTACCCCAACGGTTATCGGTTCTACGGCATATATATGCCACTTCAGCTTGCAAATCCTGTGAGCTATGTCGATGACTTTGGTTCTTTATCGTATCACCTCGATCCGGATACGATCCTTCAGAGATACGCCGAGCATAGCCCTCTCCATAGCACGCTGAGCAACCTTGAACTTGTGGACCAGCCGTACCGTAAAGCCCGGTTTCCACCGCGAAAGGGTAAGGAGCGAGGCGAAAGGAAATGGACAGCGGAACGAACTCCTTTTAAACAAAATAGGTTTGCATTTCTACCAACAAAGAGTTTTGCCACTGGGAGCGGATAATGCCAGAGCGGACTCGGCGGAGCGAGCTGAACGGAAAATGAGAAATGAATAGTCAATTTCCACAGAGAGCGAGTTCAGTTGGAGTTTTGAACTGGTTACGTGCGGTAGTATTTTGTTGAGTGCATTCGCTATGTTATCGAGTGATACGGAATCAAGTGAGGATAGTGACTATGTATACCGAAAGAAAAAGAATGAATTACCATACCTCAAGCTCAGAAAAAAAAACGTGCAAAACGGAAATTTTGGTTATGTGGGCACTTTCGAAAAAGTCCCATAAACATGGGTATTGTCGTACAGCTTCTATAAATCTAAATCATACTATTACGACAAACAATGTCAACAATGCATTGGGCGCCCGCGCCGGCAGCTGCAGAGTCAGGGAAAGGAGCGCGGGGGGTGGTGGAAACAGTAGCGTTGAGCGCGTCCGTTCCAAATTCAAACTAGTCGGCAAGACAGCGGACATACTTTACTCGGTTCGCTCCGGTCAACTCTTTTTCGGTGGAAACACTACTAAAATTCTATTGCGAGTTGAAAGGACTCATTAATGACTCCGCAGCTCATTTTTACTCTTTTCGCCCTCGTTGTCAACTCTTTGTTGGTGGAAACACATGTATGCAGTTTTGTATTGCGAGGTAAATGGAGTAATTAATGTGTCCGTTCCGCTCGCGGTGGAAACCGGGCTTAAGTGTCCACGTTTCGGCTCCGTATGTCATTACGGGTAGGACGCACTGATTTAAGACTTTCGCCTTTAGGCACTGGGATCGTTGATGAGAAGACCCGACGAAGCTTCCCAAACGCTGCCCAACCCATCTGAATTCTTCTGTTCACCTCGTTTACGAAGTTGTTAATACCTAACTGCAAAATCTGCCCGAGGTACACATATTTTTGAACAGCTTCGAAAACGAAACCGTGTACCGCAACCGGTTCCGGTAGTACATGCTTGTTGATTTTGACCTTGGTTTTGTCCAAGTTCATCCGTAGGCCGATGCGTTCAGAAGAGTCAGCCAGGTCATTCACCATTTGTTGTAGGTCCTGCAACGTCTCTGCTCCATGATGACGATATCGTCTGCAAATTGCAAGTGAGAGATGTATTCACCATTGATCAAATCAAATAAACCATTTTTATTTCAAATAAATCAATACACCGGCACTTTTGAAACGTCAAGTAGTCAGTCGTGAAGCTAATTGTCTGTTCCAATTCGTAGAGCCTATGGAGAAGAACAGACAAGAAACTCCATGGACACAATGCGTGGCGACCTTTTCAGTGCAGCGTTTTGAACAAGTCCTTCATTGCATTAGTGAACAATTTCGGAGAAATAACGTCCCCTTGTCTCATTCCTCGATGCAATAGTATGGGCTTTGTTTGCTGATTCTGAACTTGGACGGACATAGTGGCGGCTTGGTAGTGACGTCTCAACACTTGGATGTACTGCCAGTCCACTTGGCAACGCTGCAGGGACTCCAGAACAGACCAGATCTCAATCGAGTCAAAGGCGCCTTCTCATAGTCCACAAAAGTTAGACACAGGGACTGATTATACTCTTCGGGTCTTCTCTATTATCTGCCGCACTGTGTGGATGTGGTCTATGCTGCCATATCCACTCCGAAACCCAGCCTGCTCCGGTGGTTGGAATAGTAGATTATCTTACGTGAATACTAGTGGGAAATGTTTAAGTGTATGTCAGAAATTTATGCATTTTTTTTGTTATTTGATTCAAAAGAGTATATGATTATGTGTGACTCTGCCGACATTGACAATAAGCAACTTATGGTCACAAATTAATTACCGAGCTTTGATTGCCATTGCTATAATTAACTCCGGTATTTTAAAAATATTATTTTTACGGAAATTATCGCGATCACTCATTAAAGGTATTTCATACTTCTGATTGCCTTACGTTTCGACCAGGTTGCACTGGCCGTGGTCACAGGCTGACTGGCTCATCGGTGCACGCCCTCCGGTTTTCCGTATTTCACAGTGAATCCATAAGTATTGAAATGTTTCAATTAACAATTAACTATAGACTTTCTCACGATTTCAGTATTTTATAGAGGAACCTGCAAAAAACATTTAGAATCCGAATGAATTTGTATGATTTTAATTTAAGTATCTAAGTAATTTATATTTATCACAAGGCAATGCCTACTACCAGCAGAGTTAAGTAATTTACATCATAAATAGTAAATACATTTTGTAAAGGTTGTTATTGCGTTACAGTAGACTATTGAATATTTAAAAATAATAATACTTTGACACAATTCACACTTAGTCGTCTTATGCTGAGCCTACAGAATTATGTTAATATTTAATAAGTAATTTACGTTCTGTTTTGTAAATCTGTAACACGGTGTACAAATAAAGAGTTTTCTATCTATCTATCTATCTATCTATGTTAACTAGAAAACTGATAAATATAACAATTCTAAATATGATAGGTTCGAAAGTAACTCTGTCTGTTACGCTTTCACAACCAAACTGCTGTACCGATTCTTAAACTGAGTCTTGAGCAAGGACATAGCTTAATTTTTCCTGCAATTACCGTCATACACGAAGGGCAAACGCTAGTACACATTATAAATAGAAATTATTCAACAGGTGAAGTTCCTAAGTTTTATATTTTATGATAAATTTGTTTGATAAAATTTAAATTATTTGTTAAATTATTTTCCGATTCCATTATCTAAAAATAAAACGTGTCTTTGCTATAAAATTACTAATCTTATCGCATTATTATCGAATGTCAATCAATCAACAATCTCTTGTCAATTTAACCTGGTAATAAATTCAATTTGAAGCTTCGTAGGTTTGATCTAATTTCGGACTCGTTAAACCAAATAACCTAATAAAGCGTTCTTGCTCTAATGAACAGGCTTATGTAAAAATAAATCAGGGTTAGTACTTTTCTGTTTTGTTTTACAATTTTTACACTTGTTTTACACACTGCAACATGATCAAAGGATATTATGACAAGTATTTCAAGTAGTATTAACAATATCCTTTGAGGAATGAAAATTCAGATTTAATAAAATAAATATATGGGAACATTACAAGTTAATTAATTTATTAGTGTCAGTTCAGACTTTTGTCAGTACAAGTTTGTAAAACTTATGTTTTATCAAATCTTGAGATTAGTCATAGCTCAAATAGTATAGTCAAGCTTTTTTCAGCACGAATGAAGCGGTACTACCTTCCCACAGAAGATCAACCTAAAATGAAAGCATTCGTGTTGTCGTATTTAGTTGGTGAGTGTAAGACCGGAGGCCCAAAGATGCAGAAGCAGAATCCTCATTGTTAAAACTGTTTGCAGCACGAATGTGCCGGCATAATCAGGGCGGTACCATCCTTTCATAGATCTGCCTAAAATGAAACGATTTGTGTTATGGTATTTCGTTGGTGAGTGTAATACTTCTTACTAAACCTAAATTGTGTGGTGATCCATCCATGGTGATCCATGCTGCATTGTCTATGCACAATGAGAATGGTGACCTTTTCTTGGATTCTACTCATGCTTTCTGACAGGCACAGTAGGATCAGTTACTATCCAATATTTTTTTTATTAATTAGTTAATATTATGTTAATCCTGTAGGATTAATATAAAATAATATTGCACTGTAATACAATTTTCCCTGAGTTTTTTCGTCCTTTCTTCTCAGGGCTAGTCCAGTTAGGAAAGGCCGAACTCAACTGCTCAAAAAAAAAAATTAACTTGCAAAAGTGTTCATGTAACCTAATTGCAGAATAAATGATTTGATTTGATTTGAATATTTTTTCATTACTTCTTTATAACCAACCACTGATTTAAAAGTTAAGTTATACTCGTAAGTATCTGTTGGACTTTTACTATTACGGTACTATTTACCATGATGTCGGTTGTCATTCACGCGGGCAAAACTACTAGAAAAAATTGGTACAAATTAAATCATAACCTTTGGAGAGCGTTCCTTCTTTGGCCTTACAGACATTTAGTAAACAAGACTACTCTGAAAGAAAGTTTATGTAGAATCCAATAGTTCCTTAATCCTAACTCAGAAGTTATGAACACCCTGTCTTTTAGGATTACAGTCTTCTATGAACGATCGCTCGTTGCGGTCATCACTCTCTTCGCTTCCAATATTAGGAACTATGTTAGAAAATGTTATTGTCACTACATACCTACTTTCACTTCCGAAACCATTAGTCATCGTAATGATACCTATGAACATTACTGGACACCAATTATGTACAAAACTGCCGTTTATCGTCACACTTGCGTCTTCCTTATTGTCTTGCATTAGCATTATATCTATCGCCTTAGTGACCTCGTCCGAGCGATTTGTGATAATGATAATGATCTTTAATAATGGAATTGTTAAATCATTTATTGATCTCATGTTAGTCATAACACAGTAATGTTTTCATGCACCCTTTGTAACTAATATTGTTTATGTCGTAATCTGCTTTATTTGTACAGTTTGTGTCACTTAATTGATAGCTGAGAAAGTTCTTGAAAGCGAAGTGAATTAAATATAACCAATGTTTCTATTAAAATACTCCAGTTCTAAAAAAAAACAGTTGCGTAATTTCTAATTGAATATGAGTCTACAAAGTTCTGATAAAATAAATTATCAATTTTATCAGGTATCCTTATCTTTATACAAATTCCTGTACTTTTATCGCTAACCGGATTAATGACGACCATAAAACGAAATGAGGTGAATTTATTGTAAACCTCATTTTCATATCTTTTTCTTTACATAACGGAGACAGTGCAAACCATAAATAGCATTAAGCTTCGTAACCGTAATTCGGATATCTAAAATGCTCTGGTGTATTATTAATACACCAGCAGAGAGCAGTGTAACGGTTAATTGAGAGGTTTATTAGTCAGTTATTATGTAAGTTATTATATATAAATTATTATAAAAAATAAATTATTGTTTTGAATACATAAAATATTTGTATTTATTCTAAAGCTTGACACATAAATATAGTGCCGTTTCTATAGTTGCCTGAAAGTTACCGGAATACAAAACTTCATGTATTTAGAACCGAATTTTCATCCGTAACATCCCTGGTGCAAACCATTCGAAACATATAACTACATAGAATGCAATATAAGTAACCAGTCAAGTTAGTGCAACATCGAACAAGTAACCGATGTACTGTATACTTATACACAGTCATCGCAAGATAAGAGTAGGTGAACTGGTGAACGGGCGTTGGCTTGACTTGTCTGTCTGGCCAGCCAGTAAGCACCGGCGCTTCGTTCAGTGAACACGGCGTACGCGCATCCGACGTGATTTTAATTTACAAAGATCTAGGTCGCTCTCATGTGATATCTTAACATTTCTCTCGCTTATTATGGAAAAAGTGTGCTCAGTGGTCATTCACTTTCATAGTTTCTAATTTTTTCTGCACTCTCGCTTCCCGGGGAAATCCATCATGTTTGCAAAAAATTGAAATACCAAACATATTTTCGTTGCTATTATCTATGTAGGCTACATGATAAAGTGTCAAGTGTGTTACTGTTTCGGTTTGTTTGTTTTCGACAAAATCACCGTTAGTAGGTAAACTACTACTTTTGAGTGTTCGTTTTAAATAAGTTTTGGTGAATGAGTCAGCTAACAGGCGTCGGAATTGTTAACTTTGTCAACGTGCTGCCTACGATATCCGAAGGTAATGTTTTTGTGTTTAGACTGCAGTTTAATAATATTTTGTAACTTATGTTATTGTTAAACAACAAAACAATGAATAAAACTAAAGTGTTATGAAAGAATGTAGTTGTTATAGTTCGATAATAATCATAATACATGACCATGATTGTCTTTCTTTTGTTTAAAAACATGTCCTATCTACAAAATTGTAAAACAATCTTAGTATCTATCGCGTCGCTGTAACGCTTGTAAGTGGGGAGAGCACTTGTGGTGATTCAAACGCCCGTGGCGTGTTTATCTGATTAGAAGTATTACGTGTCAAACTGCATTTATTGAACACATACATACATATCTTTAAACTGAACTCGCGCTCTTGACTGCACAAGTTTAATATAAATATTTTAAATTTTAAATGTTACTACAGAACTGTCTATAAATTAAACATTGTTCAACCGTGGAAAATAGTTCGATTTGCTTTATATGTTGGTTCGAATAACCGTAATTTGTTATTATTTTATTATAGATTTTACAAGTCTTGTAATACCGGTTTTTGTTTTAACGGTAAGGTGGAAATTGGGTGTCATTGGAAAAGTGTCCTGAAGGTCAAAAATTTACAATTCAACAATATTTTTTACTTACTCAAAGGGTTATTGAAGACGTAGCAATCATCTTCTTATTATTATGCAGTCTCTTTTAACTGGTTATTTGTATAGCTGGTTCCAATATTCGTGAAAGTAAACTTTCTTTTTTTGCAAATAATCAACGTTATTGTATATCATTTCAAAGAAGCGAGTGCAGATTATTATGACCCAACGTCTTTATACACTACGGAAGTGAACAAAACTCGTCCTGCGAGATCTACAAGAGTTGGTAGAGTCTGAGTCAGATGCTAAAAGCTTGCGGCCTTGGAGGCATCCGCCTTATCCGGTAGTGAGTCGCAGGCGCAGGTGCGATCGGCCGGCGCTTAGGGTCGACGACCGGGAAGATGAAAAAACGATTAACTCCTGATCTGCAGTCTCTAGTACAATAGAACCTACTCACTTATTACCTTTAGCATCTAAAGATTTTAAATTTGATACTACTTATAATTCAGTAACCTTACATTTACTAATGAAGTAATACATTTTATGCTGCAATGCGCTTCAAATGAATGCCAGAAAACAGTAGAGTTATTGTAGCGCGAAGGTTACGCTTGTATGAGAGAGAATGTCAATAATATTATTGTTGTTGCTGAAAAATTCTCGCATCCGTTCCCAATACCTGCTACCTTACAGCTCCTGGCGTGACTAGTTTTTGTTGTCGACCGATAACAAGATATTGCAGACTTGAGCATGTGTTGAATTATAAATTAATATTGACTGTTTCTCCAAAAAGTTTGTATTATTATAATATAGAAATGACAGTTTTATAATACCGTAGCTGAGCCCTATTTTAACCGCGTTTGTTATTGTACCTTTCTCATCATGCACCGGAAGTACTTCATTTTTAATTTCAAAGAGTAACAAACATCTGTCCTTGAAACTTCCACTTTTATAATATACCTGACTTTTTTTTAATCGTAGCCATTACAAGACTAAATTATAAGAACCTTAAATTGGTTTTATATCTATTGTTACCGTTTTCCTCTTAGTATTTTGTTTGACACTTCTAAGACATTGAGAATATGTAGACATTCAAATCAAACCTCAGAGTAATTTAAATACCACCTTTTCAGAGTAATACGTTACAAAATTTATTTATGTACATACATTACATACGTAGGTACATGCATGTATGTATACACACGTCGATACATGCTAAAAATGCATTGAATTGAAACGGCCTCTTAGAATTCAAACTAACCTTTGATTTCCGTTAAATTCCTTTGTTTTAGTATTATAACGTTGTTGTATTTATGCGTGACTATTTTATTTGAATACAAGAAATAATTTCATATGATGTTAAATGCTATTTGAGGGGGACATATTATTTTTCCTGTTTTAGCTAAGAATGCGATAACTGTATTGTTACTCTATACATGACAATAATAGTAGACTATAGACTCGAATTATTATATTTTTTTATCAAGAAGAGCATAATAAAACGCATATTTTTAATTTCTTGGAGAACAGCATTATTATGTCTTGTCCTACAAACACAGGTTCATTGATTTAACAAAAAGTGATGTCTACCTATGTATTCTATTAAACAAGATGCTATTAATGTGCTTCTTTATATATTTTGATAACGAAAAGGCAATTCCATTTCATATTAAAATTTTCAATTACAATTTTTTCTTTTCTCTCTAAACATCAAGTTGGAAAAAACTCCTATCTAGCCTTCCTCGGTCGAAATGTTTCTTTCACGTGTGAAGATGACAAATATAAGACTGACCTCTTTTAAATATTGTAACAAATTGTTTAAATAGAAACGACGTTGATCTAAATCCAGATTAGTGTCTCCTATCTAGGCGTAAGCAATATATTTAAGGTTATAACTGTCCAATATATTTTATAGTAACCGTTCTATCATGGAAACGGTAAATTAATAATTGTGATTCTCATAACAGATAGTGCGCTATCACTCTGACGTGGTCAATATGGCGACATCGTCCGTGACGCGTACTGACGTTATTCCAGGAAGTTAATAGGCGCAACTAAAAACAATTCTCAAGACGTACAAGTTATAAAAACTTAAATGCTTCGTCTTTTAAGCACGGTTAACTCTTTTTCCTACAAACAGAACGTCGAATGTTTAACTTAAATCGATATATTTCTATAAACGTATTCAGAAATTTGTTAACAAAGTATCGACTTATTACAATAGTGAGAAACATTATGACATGACTACTATTATTTAATTGTCTTTACAGTATTTCACTGCGTTCATGCCCGAACTATTCACGACTTGTGGGTGCAATTTTCATTTCATGCGGCTTAAAGAAAGATCGATTCTTGGATGTACATGTCTTTGTTTTATTTCGCGTGCCACTTCGAAAAGGATCGAGATAATAAACGGGAATTTTTATCTTTGAGTTTTTTGCAGGAATTTTTATATTGCGTGATGTTTCCTGCTACAAAGAAAAAGCTGTTTTACCAGACGCAACATTCTACTTAAATCGACGGAGGGTCAAGTGCCCTTTCGTCGTTTAATAAAATAAGATGAACCACGTTCGTAGTTTGAAATCATTTTATATCCATTCTGGGATCTGTAGAGGCAGTACCGAACGGTCCGTTGATCACACGGCGGCGTCGACTCGGCCACGCCTCGACGAACTACCGGCAACAATGATATGGAAACTATTGTACTATTTGCATTAATGTATCTAGTATATATCTGGTCTAGTCACAAAACCAGTTCAAATTAATGCTGCATATAAGATAACACAAGAATGTTCTTAGACATGCTGTGAATTGTGCTCTAAATCAATTCAAATGTGTACATTTTACTGTTAAATTTTATGTTGAATAGCCTTATATTATATAAATATTTTCTAGTATTTTAATCGTCAAGTAAACTTTGACGATTTGCTTAAAACATAAACTTAAGTCGTGAGTAAGAATTAAGTACTTCTTTCTAATAGTATCTTAGTTCTTATCAAATGTCTATAAATTACAATTGTCACAAAAGGAGTATTTTGTGGAGTCATTTTGTAAAGTAAGTTTTCTTTTACATAAAGGTTCATCCGATAAAACACGTCAACAATTCTGAGCTGTTGAACTTCTAATGAGTGATTCTCTTTACTTTTGTCGTATTTAGGTGATAAATTACATGACATTTTTAATTTTATCAACTAGATAACAATGTGTAGCTACTACGTATCTTTCTAATCTTATCATAATAGTAGTACGAAAATGTGTTCAAGAAATCGGGCCTTGGTAACAAGAGTGACATGTTTATACTTATAATAAGCTCGTGTAGTAATTAATAATCTCTACTAACGACACACAATGTGATCGTTATTTCGCTTTCTTGCCTCTCTGGAGATCTTTTCCCTGCGTAGTTATATCTCCAGTTTTAGAGATATGTTTAGACAAAGATTTTGTTCTTCAGTATTCCTCATGTTTAAGTAAGTTTAGTTTGTCGTCATGAAGTTACCAAATCATTCAACATACTCTCGTTTTATTACCGCATTAGTTAGAGATTAATGTAACCTTTTGAAAAAAAAAATCGATGTAGGTAATATAGTTATCGGAAGATCCATATCTAACTGAACGTAAATACAAGTTTTGCATGACTCTTTTTTTTTTGTTAAAGTAAATTTTATTTTAACATTTTCTTATAATCTTTATTTTTTTAATAACAAAGATTGTTACCACAAAAATCTAAACGTGATTATCTCGCAAAATGTTTTCAGTACACACGCAAGCCTCCGAAAATCTTGTTCAGATGAGTTAAAGTTCGCTTAAAGCTAGGTTATGTCTTTGTGAGTATAAGCCCTTACGTTCTGCTTTACTGTCTTGGGATATAGCCTTCGAAGACTATGAGGAAACACAAGTGGGCGGGTAAAGTTGTAAAATTGGACTGTGAATCTTAAAAAGTAATTGTAATTGCCTAAACCTAAACCAGAGGTGATCAATTAAAAACTGTATTTTTTTAATATTATTGCTAAATGATTGTACCACTCACTCATGTTCACAATCCTCATTTGAACGTGGCCAGCATGGTGGCCCACAATAATATGTTGGATGCGTTTTCATAATAAAACTGTAATTCTTATGTGATAGTTTAACATATCACAATAACAGTTTTTTTTGTTACAATGGAGATAACAACTATAACGATGTATTCATTTGCGGGTAATTCATTCGCCGTCAGTTTTCCACGTGGAATGGTTTACGTTGTGATCTGTGCGAACTCATACAACAATTGGTACCAGTCTACGAATGGCACAACGGTATAAATCTGCATTTACATTACAATCGTTCGCATTGTGTGCAGGGTCACAGGTTCGAGGTCACTCCGAGTTTGCACTGTGAACTGTTTTGTTGTAGATAATATTGTTCTTTGAGACTGTCTGTATATGAGCATTTGAGGCGAAGACATTTTTACTTTTTTACAACGAGGCATCTGTTTTATACTTGCCTTATTCATAAATAGTCAAAAATTATATTACAATAGGGTTCTGTAGTTCATGACTTAAACCAGAACACTATCAACCAGAACATCTACCTACTATTATGGGTGACTACGGAACCTGACACGCTCTTGGCCAATTTTTTCTTCTATTATATTCTTTTGTTCTATTTCTCTCCCTTCGAAGGAAATGCTTACGAGTACATCCAGCTGTGGATTATAAAAAAATGTTGATGTGCAACTTGTGTACTAGCGGTTAATGAAACTAAACTACTTACTTAACCTTGAGAAAATGACTTTTAATAGTATTATAATTCTAGTGCTTGTATTGGACTAGGTCCAAAAAAGTCTCGAGTATTTTGGTATTTATTATTCCATGATCGCGGAAAGTATTTCATCACGAACAACCTGATGATGATTGGATACATCTGATATGAATACAGAATTTGCAGATTGTTTTGTTGTGCATGTGTTATCCTGTTACCTCAATCGTTGTTAATTAGACCTTGAGGGCATGTCTTGAAAAAAAAAACACGATCTAAAGACACCGTGATCTGGAATTTCTCCAATACTAATCTTAGTAATGGTTTGGTTGTGACGAACCTTGAAAATAATTGGACGGTCGTTGACCATGTAGTTATAAATTAACATATTATGTTAGCAATTCTTATCAGGTATAACGACTGAAGTGATTGAAATTATATAAATGGTTAAGGCCCCCAAACACATGCAACGCAATTAGAAATTAAATCGATACAAATTAATATTCTACTCACGTAGGTGACGAAACGCACTGAATTTGTTTCGTAGCTTCATTACTTTTTTATCTTGTGGTTATGGGTTCTCTACTAAGAATGGACCGTTTGGTTTTATAGGGCCCTTTATTGTGTGGTTGTCACCTTGCCCCTAATAGAGAACATAAATTATAGTATAACAATTGTTTTTATGTTGCTCCTTATTAACGACTACTATTGTCTACATTCTACATTGTTCTACTACTGCTATGACATCGTTAGGGTCAACCCTGATAAAACTATCAACTTTCAATCAAATTATATGTATTAAAATTGTAAATACACTTATTTTAAACAGCAGAAACTTTTTTCATTCTTAAAATAAACATGTTTGTATCGACTAAAACTTTTTCGACGATTGAAAACATTGTAATCATTGTCTCAATTTTCAACAGTAGATGTTCGAAATACTGTATAAATATTTAATAGTTCCCACATAATTTTTTTCGTAAAATAAACAAATGCCCAAGGTTAATGTTCACCTCTGATCTTTCTGTCTGGTTTACTGTGTCAGTAACCACCAAGATCTTGAAAGAACTGGTTGTGATCATATTTGTTTATACAATTAGTCGAAAAAGTACGAAATTTTACAGACGGGTAAGAGTTTATTTTGTTATCGGATAGGTATGCTAAATGGCGATATTTTTACCTATTCGTTTGGTTTTTTGTGTTTTGTTATGTTTCACTATGGCATATTCGATATATCTTCATCAATAGCGTTTCGTAGTCCACAGCTGAATATAACTCTTTTGAAAGGAGGTTTAATAAGTTGGAAATGGCTTTATTATTATGTATTGGTATATTTTGTATCTTCTGTATTATCATCGAATGTAAAAAATACCCTAAATGTGTACATGTTGAAAATCTATTTTACTCTTTTTAAATCGGGCACCACAAGACTTAATGGTGTGGAGAAAGTTGGCGTAAGCCTATGTCTAGGAGAAGACGTCTTTTAGGTGAGGTCGATGATGATTAAATTATTTATAGGAATCTCCTTTGGTCTGGTAAACAGCGCTGAGAGACTTTTCTTATACATAAATATTTGCGATGCATTTTAATGTTTTTGTGTACTTGTTTTTCCGGATGACGCGCGTCTCATCAATGACTAAATGCTAAAGGAATAAACAAAGTCAAATGGTAATTGAATGGGAATTATAACCGGGTTACTAAACCATGAGTCATTGGAACATCAATGTTACATGACGTCGATTTCAGAAATCAATGTATCATCAATTCGCACTTGGTAAATTAGAGGCAGGTACTTGAGACCGACCTAGATTTCATTTCAAGAATTTTATTATGACTGATGAAATGAGTTTTATTTATTGATGTAAAAGTTCAGTATTAAAATGAAATTAATTTTGAATATATATGCTAAAGTAAAATCAAGCAATCTATCGATTTTGTAAACAGTTAGGATTAGAAGTTCAATTAGTAAGTCAACACTAGATTTTTTGTGCTGGATTGCTTTATTTTAATGTGAACTGGGTTAAAATTAACAAACTAAAACCACTCGATGGAGTACAGACCAGGTGTTATACTGTCAAATTTGGAAGGAACTCCTTGAACCCCCGATATACTCGTACTTAGCTTACTTAGTAGTAATAGTATAATATGTTATATTAAAATACATTCGTCATTATATTTTCTAAATCATTAGATACTTATTTTTAACTTTTTACAAACGAGGAAAGATTCCAATTTATAATTAAATATAAAAATACTCATTTCGTAGTGTTTATTTCACATTACTACTAGTACTTTATATTAAGACGGACGCTTTGCGTGTCATTATTATCGATTATTAAAACCCCTGAACCTGTTAGGTATACAGACAACATTTTCATAGATGTGTGCAGTAACAGAATTTGTTTTATATGTTTGTGTTAATAATTAATTAGACCTCGTGCTGAAATTATTACGATGGAGAAATATACTCATTATTTTGAATTGCGTTGCGAAGTTGTTAATAGGTACGAGTATCTTGTTTGGTCCTCTGTGACGCATGGTCATTAAACGATATGATAAACAACTAGCGTACATCTTCATTATGCAGTTTTAATTGGAACGTTAACAGTTTTTTCAGTCTATGTATGTTTAAATGTTCCACCGTACCTAAATTACTGAACTGTTTTTTAAAAACGAGGTTATATAATTTTTACTAAAGTAGTCGGGTTATATCTTTTTAAACTTTTCTTGTCTATTATTGTACACAAACAAAGATATCGTATGAATTTTATATATTTTCATTTGTGTTTAAATAGCATGAGTAAGTGTGCTGTGGGTATTCGTGTTCAGTAGGTGGAATGGCACGTAGTCGGGCTCGGCAATACGACCTGCGAGACGCTCACGGCAAGGTCGACGAACGACTTTCGCACGTTCGACCAGCGATAACGGCTTAGCTAGTGTTTCCACAAGCTTTTGTCGCACCCGTTCCCTCTAGTTTATTTAGATCACAAGTTGATATCAAGAAACTAGTGTATATACGTTGTTTGCTCTTAAAATGAAGAGCTCTTACGGCCCACACGCTGTATGCAATGTGGGTCTAGTCACAATTGTTTGTAAATATGTCTGTCTTGAGTTTGAACAATAACGATCTTCAAACAATCCAATGACGTTCAGACTCCACGTCATTTGATTGGACGAGCATGCCAGTTACAATGTTTTTTAGGTAGTGTATGAATCATTATCTGTTGTAGAACAGAATAAAAATGTTTAGATACAAATGTTTGTTTTGATTTTCTTCCTAAAAGTTTCTTCGTTTTTTCTGTAAGGTTAAAATTTATTCTGGCATAGAGCGTTTAACGATTGAGTATTCTGTTTTCACATTTAGTTACTTTTGACTTACATGTACCGAATCTGTTGTTGTTGTATTTATTTGAGAGAAAAACAAGACCAATCGAACCTTGTTTTGAAATAGCGCACAACATAATGGTAATGATATTACTCAATGAAAGTAGAATACATATAATATGATGTTTGTCTTACATAATGTAAATAACCCGCTGATGTAACTACTAGGAATCAGTGAGCTGTTATCAAATAGTGTCAATATTTCTGGTAAATGTTACACACAGGTAACACGATAAGGGTAACATATTGTTGGTGATGATATGAACCGTGTATTTTTTTATTAATATTGAATATTCATCAATGTGTACGCCTTATCGGGCATCCGACTGTGTTATTTACTCATGTTGCCATATCAAAGTTTTGTGTGTCAACACTATAAATATAAATAAAACTCCACGGTCTACGTGTAGGTGTTGTCTACCCACGCTTGTCATCAACGTTCAATATTATATTCTTATATGTATAAGTATTTATATTCACGTGTCCTTGATCGTAATTAAGTGATAGTGAATGTTTTTTATTAGAGGACGATGTCATCACATCGAACACGTGTTTACAACGCAACATCTATACCTATGACAATCGCACAACGACTTGTACATAATATTCCTTGAAATGATAATGATTTGATTTAATCATTATTTTCTTGTTTCTATAAGTTTGGACTATTTCTGCATGAAACACGGATTCACAGAAATAAAGTTTATCTACGGAGCTATTTTAATATTTGTCGCAGAGTAATGCGGACGGGCGTGGACATCAGGGCGTGGGCGACAGAAATGAGTTCATTGGACAGTCCCGGCATGCGGAACAGTTGTCAACTTACTACATTTTGTTTACGTACTTTACAAAAGCAAAATCAGAAAAAAAAATGTCACACATGGTTGACGTAAGCAGAGAATCTTTCTATCACATATAATGTAACGCAATGCAGATGTGTCTCTTTCATAGAAATATTTTGTTCTTTCGAAATACGTCTTGCTTAAATGTAATTTAGTTTTTTGTTACAATAAATTTCTAACATCATCCTTCTCAGAATTGTGGGTCAGGATCTCGTGATGTAAATGTGTCTAAGACAATGCATTTTTTATGCACATCCTCCGCGTTGCATTTAGAGAAGGTTCATTTTTTCAATTTGCTGTTGTTATGCAGCAACCGATTGCACTACGATTATCATCACTAAAAAAAACTTTACGACTTTTAAAGTTTGCGGAATATTTGCTGGTGATCGTTCACCAGCCATGTGCAAATAAGCTGGCAAACGTTTATCTGTATTAATATTTCTCCGTGAGCAGATCTGCATAGATTTATGGTTACCTCTAATGTGGTTGTCTAATTTTGGTGTTTATTCGCTTATAACGTTAGGTTGGAAATAGATTTAGGGTCTGTTTCACAATGTCCAAGTAAAGTCCTTAGTAAACTATTTGCCACTCAACTGTCAAATAAAATCATCGTTCGCGTTTCACAATCTTCAAATAAGCTTAACTGGTAAATAAAGTGCTTAGTAAATTATAGGTTAGATGATCTGTCAAATAAGGAAATTATTTTATGGTAAAGTTACTTGTCAGATCATAAAATCAGACAGAAATCGAGAAAATATTAAAAATGGATCTATTTAATGCACTTGACGACGAATTAGATGATCTTTTCTTGTTCTTCAATATATGTTTATTTACTTCGACCAATTTAATTAATACATCGACCTCCTCCCGCGTAAAATTAATACTCTCCCGTTTTTGATTCATTGTTTGAGGCAAAATAAAAGACAATGATTAAAATAAAAAAGAAATACAACAAACGAAGCTTTTACTTACAAGCCAATTCAATTCAAGTGTTTTTTTTTCTATGACAGTTGTTTCACACTTCGTTTTACATAATAATAAACCGATTTCTAAAACAGCTCCTTTGTATCAATAAAATTGTTGCAGACTGTAAATAAAGTATATGTAATACTTACGTATCATAAAATAATGCATTTTTATGCATTCATCATATTTTTAGGAGTGATTTAATCAAAAAATATTTTATGTTATTATATGTTTAGTAAACTGAAACGTCAAAGTGCGACGTTGCCAGTTTTATCACACAAATAACAAACTGACACATAAAGTTAACGGTTAGATGTTTGTGAAACGCAAACTGTTTTAACAGGGAGTTATATGTGGCTGATAATTTATTTGTCATTTAGTTAACCAGTAATTTACTCAGACTTTGTGAAACAGACCCTTAATATGACAAAACGTAAAAGTTATTTTTTTTAACTGCATTTGATTAGTATAGGCCTAATCACTTTCTTCCAGCCTGTTCTATTCCATTTTTAATAGAGGAACACTCGAAATGTTTTATCATATCTTTATATTCAATAACGAAACCAAGCAGAACTACTGACAACTACACACTCTATCTGACTTTGTCGTTTTTCTACGTAACACTCACTCTCACTCACTCACTATCAGATCCTGGCCTACTTCTCTTTCCAGGACGTTGCGTATTCGCAAATCGTAATCACATTCAAACTACATCGCCGTAAACTTATATGAGAGCTTTGAACATAATAAATATAGTCATAATAGATATAACATATAGTCTTCATTTATTAGCTTAAATGTTCATATTTAGTGCAATAAAACGAGTATGAATGGTCTGAAAATAACTTTATCTCGTAGACTTATTTCAAAAAAGTGCTGAACTCATTATAGTGAGTTATGGAAAGGTCATTCATAGAAGACTTCCTTATGTAAATTCTTTAAAACATAATTTGAAAACTTTTACAGTCATTGCAAGCTAAAATAACCGTATGTAGTTTTTTCGATGGCTTACGATTTCGATTAATTAAAAATTACACTACATTATCGAAGCTCTGAATTGGCATTTGCGATTGCACAAGTCTACCTAAAATGTATTTGTGACGTAACCTTATATGTCTGTGATGTTTGGTCAACCCACGCTATACATATTGTTCTAAACGCTTTCCAGATTAGATAGCACAGTCATCGTAAATGTTTGTCCACTCTGGTTATGTTTGAGCAGCTTGTACATCCCGACGCTGTTCACTGGCGCCAAATTTTGTCCTACTTGTCATACAATATTCTACTTTATTGCCTGAAAATAAGAACGTTAGTCAACAAATTGTAATGCCAAAGTAACAAAATTAAAGTAATATAAGCATTCAGTTAGTTACAGCTCAATGCAGAAATACAATTCTGAGCTTAGACTGGCGATTCTTTCTAGGAATAAAATCGCTGACATTTTAACTTCCGATGAAAGTTGTTTTCATTGGAAATACAGAGGATTCACAAGTTTACCGTCTGCTAACTTCATAAAATTTTATTGTACGCCGGAGATAAATGTTCGTATAGTAATGCAATTCGTAGGTCGAACATACTTCTTCTCTTTAATAGCGTTTATTGACTACGACCTGCTTTCGACTAGATTGTGGGAATTGAGCCAAACCACTGGTCTACGCCAGACAAAATTCTGCAATTTCACATGCTCACTTTTACTCAGTTTATTAAATTGAGTTTGAGTTTTTTTTTTCGATAAACGTTTATTCGGTTTAATCCATTTAGGTGCTAATTCAATTTTCGAAAACTCTATAAACTAAACATCAGTATGGGCTCCCACACAAAACCGCGAATTCGCATCGCATCGTAAATATCTGCGAATTCGAACGAATGCATCGCAAGAACTTCCGATCTGATTCGCATCGTGCATTCCTGCGATATTGTAACCGGCAAAATTTCTTAAATCAGTCTCACGCCTCCTCTTGTGGACTTTGGTCTATCTTACTCATGGACATTCTCTTCTCGAACGGGTTCAATTTGAACTTGAAATTTTTTTAGTTGATAAAAATTTCAACGTTGCCAATATTGTTATTTACGATCTCAAATGTGACAACTTTTGCGTCGACCGGGCGCCATCCAAAGTTGGCACTCTATCAATGAACATGCGCTTGTCTTTTTTAAGATCTCCAAGATCTTTAAGATACCAAACTCCTCCGTAACCTAACGTAACAGGGTAGGCAGGTCTGAGAATCGGTCAACATTTATTTTTCATACCTATAAGATGCGAGCATCAGCTAGTAAGTATATTAAATTCTCTAGTCACAGTGCTAGTTGCCATACTCCTCCGAAATGACTTGAACGATATTTATATTTTGTTTGTTTATTCAATAGGTCTGAGGTCGTAAACTATTGTTTATAATCTTAGGACACAAGCGGAGCCGCAGGTATCAGCTAATATCTTAATAACTTAAATGAATATTATTTTAGTCCATACTAATTGAAAGCTTTACTAAATAAATAATTAACTTCAACAAAAAAGGAACTCAAAGAAAATAGCTTGAATGAAAATAAACTTTGCTTTGCAATTGCATTTTAAGAGTAAGAGAACAGCAAAATACAATTAAGATAAATTTTATTTAGCTTTCAAACCGTAAATTTCTGTGATATGTTTCGTAACTTCATTTTTAAACTTTAATGTCCTTTAAAGAGTAACTTAGTCAAATTTTTTACACTAGCTTCGCTCCGCGACGTTGCTCGCGATTTTTAACAATAATCGTGGGTAACACCGTGGTCTTAGGTAGTTCTTTAACTTAAAAATGGAATATTTTACAATTTTCAACTCAATAAAGCGACATTAATGTAGTTAAGAAAAAAATTGCGACAACGAGCGACAGGGCTCGGCTTCTCATGAAGTCTTTGCAACTCTTGAATTTCCTCTACTATAAAATGTATTTATTTCACATGTAAACCATCCTCTTGACTTTCTGTCTATTGCTGAAAACTGGACTAAAATCCGTTAAGTAGTTTAAAAGACCTAAGCGAAATAACAGTGGAAGCAACTTTATTTTTTCTACTACGTATGTATGTACAGATGATGTAGCTGATTTTAATTATCCTTTTTTTTGTCGCTAGCAAAATATTATCACCCGAGATAAGTGGTACGTTTCGCAATGTAAATTATTTCTGCGAGTTTCTCTTCAATGATACCTAACTAATGGAGTAGGTAATAAATAAGATCGATAAAAGGATTGTAAACGCGAGTGAAGTGAAAGCTTTTTACGACAGTAATTACAACTGAGTGTTGGTGATTTGTGATAAATGAAATGTCGAAATAAATGTATTTGCTAAATATATCAGTTATGTAGCAAAACAAGAAAAAGATACAAGAATAGTAGTATTAACATTAAACAAGGAAACGTACCTCAAAACTTCATACAAAATTTTAATTAGAGAATGTTACCCGGGACTTTATCAGAATCTATTGTCACCTCATTTTTTACACCATTTCAGTAATTAAAGCCCAACAATGAAACTTAGGAGTACAATAGACTGATAAAATTAAACTCATTCCTTTTGAAATCCTTCGTAAAATGGTAAAACTGTAAGAAGTATACACCGAAAACCTCACTGCAACAGGAACTGAATAACGAGTATCAATTAGGTTATGATTTATGTCATTGGCGCTTGCCATCTTTTTTTTTATTATGTCACAGATGGTTCTGATGCATGGTGCTGAAGGCACTCTGGGTACGACTTTATGTTAATTTATTATTTACACATCTTTCTAGTCGAATACCGTCGTATACTTTTAATAAAACTAGCTGCTACATATATTATGTACAATGAGTACAGATAGCAATAATATATCTTCTTGTCTTGTGTGTACATGTAAACTTTATAGATGAAATTTAATTAGAACGCGAGCACGCTATCGCATGTGCCGTTGCTTGACGTATACTGTAATGCTGACGTGACTACATCTTATAACGTTTGTGATTAACCGCTAACCGATACGCCTATTGCCTTCAACAATAAAAATACATATCTGTGTGCAGGATAGCCATCAGTAGAATTCGCGTGACAAACATTTGAAATGTAATGAGTTACGGTCGAAATTCGACCAACAATCGACTTCTAGTAATAATTCAATATTGCCAAGTATCCATCACTTTAGTGTACCTACTATCGACCAAATCGTTAACCTTGGTTGTTCTTGACTTCAAACATCCACAAACAGTAGCTTATAGATAAACCACTAAGAGATCGATTCATTTACTTCGTCGTAGGGAATCAAGCCACAGCGTCTTTATTAATTACAATATCATTAATGTTTGTTTATGTTTGTTCGCAGGCGTGACAATGAGAGAGAAAAGGGGTGGCGCAATGAGCAAGATGCAGAAATTAAGAAAACGTCTCTCCCTTAGCTTCGGTAGATTATGTAAGTACCATTGAATATTAAATGAACAGGAAGTTGTAAAGCACATAAGGTTTTCTCTCGAATTCTTACAATCATTAGCTCGACTAGAGTAGTTAAAAGAATAATTAGTAGTACTTTTGTTTTTACAAATTGGTATGGTTTTGTAAGTGCCTAATTATGGGCTTCAATAACCATTAGCATTACGAAAAGGCCTTTTCCAGAGTTATGAGAGATACATATATCACAGGAGTGAATATTCCTACAGGCAAGCCGGTTATCTTTTTCCACTAACAAGACTTGTACTTTATGCTTGTAATCAGTGAATAAGCAAGGTATGGTTACAATATTGTTGCATAGCCGTGATCGAAACCTGCCCTCTCTTGGTTCTAGGGATAGAGTTTCACCAATTTTGACTAGAGTTGCAGGTGTCTCTGAGGACCGGTGGTCACTTACCATCTAATACCCGTCTATCTGTTTGCCCATCATGACATAAAAATACATTTATTTAACAAATCCGTTTAATAAATGTATTTCAATATATATTTCTTCGTAACATACTTTTACGTATCGTATATTTATAACAATACCTACATGTTTACACAAAATCGATGTCTCGTTTCTCATTCAGTATATATGTATGTACAATATGTACCTACATGTATATCGCTTTACGAGAATCCAATTAGCTGCCTACCTTAAACATTTACTTTAGACCTTTTGTTAACATACTGTTATGTATGAAATTAGGTTGGAATGTCAGATAAAGGTCTTTGGAGTATTGTTGAATTAGTAATAAAAAAGTCCACAGCTTTTAAATAAAGCGTATTTTCATCTGAAACATTGTTCAATGTTACAAATATAGATTTACGAATATATTTGTAACATGAGTGTGGGTGTCTTGTCGTCAATTAATTCTATTTTTAAACATCTGTAGTAATGAAATTGCGATGACAATATACATTCATTATGATAAAAATATCAGCTTAATGTTGTAACTTTGATTTTCGATAACTTATCGATATCTCTGCCGATATCGTAATTCTTGGTATCGGCATAACGCGGGAAGTCCAGTTTCGTGACCATTTGGAGGGTAAGGACAAATTAGCTTAAAAGAAGCTTGGTGTGCTCAATAGAGCAAGACGGTATTTTACTCCGGCGCACCACCTGCTACTTTACAAGGCGGTTCGTCCGCATATAGAATACTGGTCTCATCTTTGTGCCGGGGCACCCCAGTACCAGCTTCTCCCTCTGGACCGCATTCAGCGGAGAGCGTCTTGAATCGTCGACTACCGGTATATTTCAGATCGGCTTGATCCCTTGGCGCTGCGTAGAGATATAGCATCACTCTGCATTTTCTATCGCTTATACTACGGAGAATGCTCCGAACAATTGTTCGAATTAATCCCTGCCGCTTCTTTCCGTCATCGTCCCACGCGACAGCATTTCTATCCCCATCACTTAGATGGTTGGCAGTCCAAAACAGTGCGTTTTTTCCGAAATTTCCTGCCTCGCACATCTAAATTGTGGAATGAACTGTCGCCTGCGGTTTTTCCGGACCGATGCGACCTTCAAACCTTTAAAAAAAGAGCATACTCCCATATTAAAGGCATCAGGGTGTCCATGGGCGGCGGCAATCACCTATCATCAAGTGATCCGTATGCTCGTTTGCCCCCTATAATATAAAAAAAATATTTTTGCTTTGATGTCATTTTCAAGACAGGGTGGATAGAAATCGATCATTTTTAATTACCACTCTAAATAAACAAGAATATTTTCTTCTGATGGTATTGATGAATATACGAGTGTGTTAAGCTTTGCCAAACATTTTTTGGCTTAATATTACTACATAAACTTTTAATGCTTTGAAAATGTAATATTATATAATTGAAAATGAGTCTCTAAATTTACCTATCAAATCTCAACAATTTTAGTTGACTCGAATTTCCTTTTGTCGAACCGTAAATTGGCACACAGTTTAAATGTACTACTATATGTCAAATAACTTTTCTAAAACTACTAATTAAAAGTGCTAAGAGACTTGACAGCTTTATTTATTTAGTATTTGCGTGATAATTACTTTTTATAACTTTCCTATTACCAACATCACGCGAATAATCGACTTGATTAGTACATGTGAACCAGACCAGCAATACTTTCATCGATTATGGTTTAGAATTCTCCATGCAAACAGTTTGTTGCACACTATAACTTTAATATTAGATAGATGCTGATATTAATTAGTTACAGCGCTTACAGTTTGCTATACTAACTAAACCCAATTTATTTAAAAACATTTCACTTAGCGTACAATGTAATAATATTTCAATTTATTAGTGTTATATCCGCATTTATATTTTACCTTTTTTGAATTTTGCATACTTTTCAGAATCAGACTTTTCCCTTGATATCTAAAGGTCATTTATTTAATCTATATCTATACAATCTATTATAGTATATACTTATGTATATAAATACGGTACTAACAACAAAATAGCAATTTGGCAGAATGATGACATAACGATTAAGTTGGGCTATTTTTTAAGACTAGCTTAACAATAAACGCGGGTAACACCGCGGGACTCCGATAGTTTCAAATAATTTTGTGTTCATCCTCGTACAATCTATTCATGTACATCATACATGTATGATATCCTCGAAGGTTTCAAATTAGAAGCTCCTAATTGTGTTCTTAAATATCATATTTTAATTAAAATTGATCTGATTGGGAATACAGTGTTTCACTATCTCATTGACTTCTACTTTATTGCACGGTTGGCCTAGTGGTTAAGGCGGTCGCCACGCCGCCTTCTACTGCGCCAAGTGTTGTGGATTAAAATCCCACATGGGACAACACTTTGTGTGATTCATAAATTGTTGTTCTGAGCCTAGATGTTATTTGTGTCCGTTTCTTGTAGGTTTGTAAATTCTCTCGCAACAACAGGATGTATATTCCCAATAGTATTCAAATGTCTCCTTTCTTCGTACACCATTTATCCAGTAAGACGGTCCTCCAAAACCAGTAGGACTTCCTCGTTGGAATTTTTCTCTGTTCAACTGATGTTCATCATCCGCCTCCTGTCCATCATCAAATTGGTTAGTACAGAAAAATACAGTACATCTCGTACAGTACATCTCGCCTAGTGGTGAACTGTTCTTTAACTTTCTATAACAAAGTCCCACAATTCAATTAGGGTGTAAAACATGCACAAGAGACGTGTAATTATGGTAATTGGTACAGCGGATCTGAATGTTAATTAAAATACCTCTCTGTTAGTAGATAGACGCTGATAATATCGATCACTATAGTAGCCATTTGTATATTTGCAGCAATACCACAATACATGCTGTATTGAACACCGATAGGAATAAATTACGATATTACTCCGATTAGATGTTTTTTTTACATTTAATTGTAGGCAATAATAAAAGTAGACGATATGGGGGATAAAGAAACAGCGCTCTTCTGAAATCCAAAGTTTCGTACCCTGAGTAAACTGATTTGCTGGATGTGATTTGAAAGGATAGGTGATCAGAGGTAAAATTCTTTATCGAGCCATCGGACTATTATTCGGGATAAAAGTATCCTAAATTAAACTTGCGTACTAAATAAAGGTGTATAATTCGAAAAAAAACTCGGTCTAAGGTAATCGCGGTCTATGCCAATGTATGCTAAAGTCCTTCATATTAAAAAAGTTTGACCAAGTTTTTTACATTGTTGTACTTGTACTGTAACGGTAAGGCGCATACTACTATCACATTATATTATAATTACTTATTAAGGTTCAGTCAGCAATCTCTAAATATTTATATCAGAAAGCGTAAAGTGATAAACCAATTTATGTATATTTTGTAAGAAGTTTACGTTTACGGTGTCGGCCGTTTCAGTTAACAAATCGCTTATTAAATTGTTTACTAAACTTCAGTTTAAAACTTTTCCCCCGAGTTTTATTCATAAAGCTATGTTTTTGTGTATTGTTTAGGTT
Organism: Phragmatobia fuliginosa; assembly: GCA_932526445.1. Taxonomy (NCBI): domain Eukaryota; kingdom Metazoa; phylum Arthropoda; class Insecta; order Lepidoptera; family Erebidae; genus Phragmatobia; species Phragmatobia fuliginosa. Next base: position 15,650,173 of record OW052071.1, read on the forward strand.
AAACTTTAGTCATACTCGGTGGCTCAGTTGTAGCGTATGCGACTAATGTGCTTGAGGTCTCGGGTTCGCTTCCCGGGTTGGACCAAATGTTTGTATGATCCGCAAATATTTGTTTCGGAGTCTGGGTGTTTTCTATGTATAGTATGAATGTATTTACAAAAAAAGGTATATTTATATATTTACATCAGTTGTCTAGTCCTTATACAAGCTCTACTTAATTTGGGACTAGATGGTGTTGTGTGTGAAATGTCCAAAATATTTAGTTATTTATTTAATTGTTAAAAGTGAAAAATACCTTTGCAAATAGTATGTTTTTGTGTACTAAGTTTTTAGAACGTAACGTGCAAAACTGACTAAACTCAATAAAGACTGAAACAGGCTTTTAACATAAGAAAACCCTAAAAAATCCTAGCTCCAATTTCACACATGACATTTTAATTAGCGAGTTATTTCGAGTATTTAAAAATAACATGTCAGAACACTTTTAGCCTTTAGTTGTGTTCGTGATCAAAGCGATAATTATAATTATTATCGCTTTGTATATTTAATATTTAACAAATTAAAGTTTATTTCTAGCTCTTTTACGTCACCAATTATTAGCAACTTGACGATTAAAATAGAAGTCTCCAATATAAATTAGATAATAATTGACAGTTACTTAACACTTTGGCGCGATAGTTCACTCATCTTGTCTGTACCTGTAGGTTGCTAACATTTATTTCTGTTTTACGGCTGCCTCACTTTTTAGAACATTAAAAGTTCAAATTCTGGTATAAGTGAATAAAAGAACGACTGGACTCGACAGGTAAATAGTAAATTGGTAACTCGAAAGTCAGAGTTTTAAGACTACTTAGAATTAATTGATGGTTCAACCGCTCTTCATTTTCCCTATGACTGTTTGTGATTGATCATACGCATTTCTATTCCTAAAAAATATATTCTTTATTCGTGCGTTATCTGGTAAAAAGAATATTAAATTAAGTGAAAAGGTTTATTATAGTCTTTAGGTACAGTGGATAGTGTATTAGTTGTGTAGATAGTGAATTTATAAAATTTGGGATGTTCTGAATGATGATGTAAGACGAGGAACGAAAGCTGATGCTGCTTTTTTCACGAAAGCAACATATTTCTGCAGTATCTTGGTTTATAGGCCAAGCAACCAACTTACTCAATTTACCTTTTATTCTAATACAGTATAGATTGTTTATTTAGTTATCCATTTGCGTTTCCTCGGCATTGCGTTGCTTGCAATATCCAAACCATGAATTTTCAGACATGTGCAATCTCGACGTTTCAAATACAGCCAATAAACGTCTCTGCACACCACCCACGCAGCACTCCAGCGTGCATTTGTGCGGTAATTTCATTCTAACATTTCTGTATATACAAATGCTCTTCTTACGTGTCTAAAGGAATTATATTTATTATTATTTATGTGCGATTAGGCAAACGTAGTGTAGGACACCCTGCTGCACGATGGACCGATGATTTGAGGAAGGTGGCTGGCGGCGGATGGATGCGGACTGCCCAAGACCGGGATGGTTGGCGTTCCTTGGGGGAGACCTTCGTCCAGCAGTGGACGGCGATAGGTTGACACTTTATTATTTATGTTATATCTTAAAATAGAATGCATGCTTATTGTATTGGTACAGTCACTGTATCTTTCTTGTAAATAGGGGGTTGTAGAGCCACGCTGATTTTAGAACGATTTTAAATCGAAAAGGGCAGTACTGCCCCGGGCTGGCTCGCCCGCGGCAGTACCACCCTCGCGCAAAATCATTGATTATAAATTTCAAACAATTCAGATATCCTACAGCTACACTATATAAAGAGTTTAAAGTTTTAAATGCCCGTCAACTTTTCATCAAAAATATTGTCTTAAGACAACATAATCGAAAACAACGCACGAATGTATCCGATAGAAGAGCAAACTATACTATATTTGACGTACCTGCATGTAATACTAGTTTCGCACAGAGTTTCTTTCACTTCTTGGCTCCGTTACTGTATAATCGAATAAGCAAAATAAAGCCTCTAAAAGATATGTCAAGGTTTGGCTGTAAAGGGGCGCTGGATGAGTTTCTGAGTAACTTGGATTATGAACGAACTGAATGTTTTATACGAATTGAAAAATAGTTTATTTATTATATCTTTATGGCGAACGTGTTAAAAACTTTGATGAAAAAAAAAAACTTATATTATATAAGGTAGATATTATTTGTAATATGGTATGTACATGACGGATTTATATAATGTAGTGATCCTAAAGTAATGTGAATATTATGGATGAATATGTATGTATGTAGGTGTATATGTATTTATGTGTATATATGTGTATGTGTGTATTTATATGTATATATGGATGTGTATGTGGTATACGTAATATAAATCATAATTTATATTACACACACCTACATGGTGAAACGGAAGTAGGTATTATTGTTTGAAAGCGTTAAATGAACTATTGTGTATTTTGATGTTTTTAAAAATAAAATAAAATTTGTCCCGTTGATTATCTATGTTCCTTGCATATACTACTTGTTTACATTAGACTGTAACTTGTCTTCGGAATCTTTTGTATAATGCTTTCTTCAATCCAAAAAAATCTAGCATTGTAAAATGTGTCTTTAAGCAAATATATACAGTTGATAATTGTGAAACGAGAATCTTACCTTGCCGTAACACAGTCTCGACTAGCACGGAAGGTAAAGAAACTTTTTTCTTTGTATACCGCCAATTGACACTTTATTTGGACTTTTAACAAATTGTATCTAGCTAATAGTATCTAAAACATTTAATTTTAAATAATTACTTAATTTATATATTTACTGGTGAATGGTGATTCTCAGAGATTATCGGATTGCACAAACGTACACAAACATGTGTATGTGTTCAGGTATTGTTTTGTTATATTTATTTTGTTTAATTTTAAGTATGTTATACATTTTGTTAAAAATGTTTTATGCTAATTAGTTTATAATGGTATACTGTATCACTTTTTTTGCAAAATAAATTCTATTCTATTCTATAAAATAACATCCTCAAATGGCAGCATTTGTGCTGTATGTTTGGAAAGTGTTTAAAAAGGCCTACTTGAAATAAAAACCTTTTGATTTTGATGTACAGACAGCCGCCCAATAAAAATTCTTACCGTAATACTAACATACGAGCCCCAACCTTTACGTTTTTTGTTAATTTCGTACTAGACTGTAAATATTACTCCATAAGTAGATTCAACAATGCTTTACGTTTCTAGCAGGTATTACATAAAGTATATGATGTGATCATTACTCGATATCGGACTACTAGAGTGTTGTTATGCTTGTTATAAAACATTCTCGTTATATTTAGATTCTTGCTTCGTTTTCGAATAGTTTAATGCACCTTAATGTCTATTGATGTTTTCGTTCTGTTTGTGAAGTAAGTACGTTGCGTAGTTTTACATCTGTGTTTAAGAATAAGAGGATTCATTTAAAAAAAATTATCTTACAGCAAGATTTTTTATGGACTTTTTGGCTAAGTTGGTACTTACGAAAAACAATATACTCTTTTCCAAGCTGCCCCGTATAAAATATAAAACTGCGACACAAATTATGAATCTTGTTATAACACTTATGGTCGTTTTCACCAACGACGACCCCTAAATTTAAGGGGTCACTGAGACCTTTAGGTATAATTTTGTTTTAACCTAAGTACCTATTCTCTTAAGGTGTTACCTACGTTAGGGAGTTACTTTCTAGTAAGGAGTTAATCGGTTCAAGAATAATTGGTGAAAAATAGGCATTTTCCATTTAAACCCGAACTAAAAAAAACTTTTAAAATGGGTTTCTACTAGAAAATTTCATGTATAAAATTCTCGTGTCACAATGTTAGTGACCACACTCCTCCGAAACGGCTGGACCGATTTGTATGAAATTTTGTGTGCATATCGGGTAGTTCTGAGAATTGGACAACATGTATTTTTCATATCCCTAGGACGCGAGCGGAGCCGCGGGCATCAGCTAGTGATTATATAATAGTCTGTTTTAGTAAAAGCAATTCAACGACGAATTTATAACGATTTATCTAATCTACTAATAGATATGCTAATAACATTTTCTACTGAAGTCTTTTTATCGCAAAATTATCTGCCCAGGAAGCTATTAGTAATCGAGTGCACTCTGAAACAAGATTATAGATGTTGCAATTTTCTAATAAATGTTATGGTAATGTCTTTAAATATTGTAGTTGTTAAAATCTTATCTTTCTCTTTTAGCCGACTGCGATAAAATCAAATGGATGTGTAATTGCTTTTGCAATCTATGTATGTTTGTATAGCACCTGAATTACTGAACCGAATTAAATGATTGATATTGTCAATAGATGATAATAGATACAGGCTATTTAAACCTATCTAAAAAAAAAATGATATGTTTACATCATAATAATAATACAAATAAAGATAAATATTATAATTAAGAGAATAAAAAAAGAGTTAAATAATACAATAATGTTAATAACTCAAACATCTTACATACAACGCCATCTTGTTCCAAACTAAGCACAGCTTCTATTATGAGTACTAGACAACTGATATAAATACATAAACTTACTTTTTTTAAATACATATTATTATACGTAGAAAACACCCAGACTCCGAAACAAATAATAATTTGTGAATCACACTAACATTTGGTCCGACCCGGGAATCAAACATGAAACCTCAAGAACAGCAGACGAACCACAGTCAAAGTCAACATTATATAATTAAATTACATACATTATATTACATAGTTATTAAACTTTGTTAGTCATAATAGTGGAGTTTGAATTGCGTATTTAGTTAAGATCAAAGTAGTAATAGTAGTTATTGTCTCTAATATATGGGTATTTCCTATTCGAATCAGTACGGGATGATGTATTTTTAACTCCCACTGCCGTTTATAACGTCGTAAATAATTGTGATTACTGTAATCAGAGACTAGGTTAAAATACTTTGAAGAGGAACACTCAAAGTTCACTTTAGATTAAACCTTAACCAAGATAAATCGCTGGTAATCTCCTAGCACAATCTGTTTTTGCTTTCTCGACGCCCTCTTTCTCTAAATATGAAGTTGTTTTCCTCTAAGGGACGCCGACCCCAGGAGATTAAAATGTCCAAAAAGCCTTTTAGTAAAATACCGTTATTAGGATTTGTGATAGCTTGGTGCATCATTCTTTTCAGGAGGTTTTGTTTCACTGAAGCATTACCTATAAGTAAATGTTTAGTTTTCACAAAAAATGATATAATCCGAATGTAAGGGCCAAAGTAATGCAACATCTGTCAGTTACTGTGAATATGACAAGAAATAAGACTGATTAATAAACAATCACAATATTCTTAATGTTATAACAATGATTAGTTTCATAATAAATGTTAAAGTATACAACACACACGCAGATCCAAATTGATTCGTCTATTTAGGAGCTGTGATACCATAGACAGACACGCAGACATCAAAATATGTATTTTTTGCGTCGATTGCTAAATATAGGCTTTATGTTAATAAGGTGGTAATTTATATAATTATACCTAAATAAAAAAAACTCCAGTTACCTAATATAATCTGAAATATGTTATAAATATTATATTTACGTTGCTTTATATTGCACTTTATAAAATATACATATTTTTCAATATAGAGTAAATAATAATAAAACTCTTGAGCTTGTGATATAAAGTTAATTCATCAGTCAAGACAGCCATTAAATCAAAGGCAAAGTTTTTTCACTTTGGCAGCATTAAATATATAAAAGTAATAGTATAGTAGTAGTATAGTAAGAGTTATAAAAGAGTTCAAACGTAATAAATACGTGTAAGTTTATTTAATATCTAAACTTTTTGTAAATTAAAAATAATGAGTTAAGTTTTTAGCTTTGGGTACGTTATTAACAAATATTCGTATGTGAAGGACTAAGCTTTTGCATGTGATTCTCGTAACGAGGTAATAAATAGCAAATATAGCATTTAGGTACATTCAGAATACCAACTGTGCTTAGTACTGTAGAGAAATTCAGCGAAACCCGTTAATGGATGCACGAATTCACAGAACACATAACGAATTGCAGTGAGCAGCTTTTAGTAACATCCTGGTCTATTCGTTTCTATATATTTTAGCGCGAAAAACATCGCTATTAAAAATTGCAGACAGGAAGAAGTAAGGTAAATTATCTTTTCCTGTATTTATATTGATTATTAAAACTTCCATCAATACTGACCAACAGAATACTTACTTAAAATTAGAAATGTATGATTAATTTTTAAAATTTCAAAACAGTGTTAATCTATTCTTCTATTATAAATTCATATATTAATATGAATTTGTTTGTTTTTATTCCCGAGAGTTATATAGTCGCTATAACGAGTAAACTATTAGTACTAAATCCATCTTGAAAATTATTGTACCAATGCAAAACTACGTAACTTTTGCTGCAACCGACATAGGTGCGGTTATAGTAGGGGGCAAAAGTAGACACCGCTAATAATTGAGTAAATGGAAAATAAAAATATTACAGCACAAACATAAGTTAAAATATGACAAGGAAGCAATTACAAAATGTACGTTATTATTGTTTAAATTTTAGTATCGACATGTCATTTAGTTAATGTAAACATAGTTATTGTTTTTGTCGTACACTGTCGAATATTAATGAGTCACAGATTAGGCACCCATAGAGCGAGTAACCTCGGACGTACCTTATCAGTCACGCTGAAGGCCCGGGCCTTTAGCGTGACTCGATTGAATGGGCACGCTGACGTACGCAGGATGTTGACTGTTGGGCTATTGGATCGCACATACAAAGCTAGCCAGAACGTTACGACCACTCCCGGTTTGCGCACAACTGTAAGAAAAATAAATACCGATTGGGACGATTACGTATCGATTAATTCGTGTAAAATTATACAGTTAAGGTTTCTAATAATAAAATATTTTTGATACGTCGTCTAACAATATTACTCATCACATTTGTAGCCACTACAATATGTCAATAAATCTCATTGATATAGTTCTTAATAAATCATAACAAACAAATTTATAATCGTCAAGCAAACAATGCCAACCAAGGCACACGTGACTTAAATAACATTTCTATTTATATTACATTTACTTAATATTAGTCATCACTGTAAGTTTACAAAGTCGTAAATAGCCATATTGTACAATTAAACTAGCCTCATACCGACACGAACACCGTATGAATCACGTTTGTTATGTAATGTAAGGCTTGATCGAATCACGACTGCCCACCAAGTACATAAACCTACCATTTATAGAAATAAACTGTCGGTTTACTACTACACGTTTTGCGTTACCTACAGAATGGGACCATTAGTGCATGGAATTGGCTTCCGACAGTCCGGGTTGATGTAATAACCCCTGTTGAAGGGAAAGATAGGTCTTCAGTTGGGAAATTCAACTTCCCTTTTAATGTTACTCAGAGAATTGTTATAAACCTTTTCTATTACGGAACTTGTGTTATTTTTATTTTATGACTCATTGTTATGTTTTTAATTCAACGCGATTGTTTATAATTAAAATGTAATGTAGGTACTTTTGCAGATTTGTAGTAACTTGCTGTAGAAGAAAAACAACTTGACTGTGAATAAGTTAACAGTCAAAACTAAACCCTAGTTTTGGTTTATAAGGTCAAGTAGTACATTATTAATTTGAAGATGGGGAAATAATAATTATATGAAGCCTATATAACATGGATATAAAATTAAATATAGCATGTAACATGTTATATTTAGTTACTAAAATGCAATATTTGTTTTGCTATTCGTCATACAGTCGGTACGATAGACGTACGAGAAACGCATAAGTAAATTTATGCATTCATGTGTTTTACCATAATATACGAATTCGATAAAAACCATCATAAAAATAACCCAATAAAACGTTTTACGAGCGTAGGTCGAAAATATTTCCGAATTTTTTATGTGATTGTAATCTTTGACATGAGTTATTTACTGAAGCTCCGGTTTTATTTAAATATGTTATGTATTTTAAATGTACGTTGAGTGAATTACTTTCGTGTTCCCATCAATTATCTCATTGAATTACATAACATGCTTATGCAACGTACTTTTGTTGATATGCCTATTTAAAATTTGAAATATGCATGCCTTATATTTTACCTTATTAATTCAAGATTTAAACCATCCATCCAAACGTTCATTAGTTTCGATTTTCCCGGGGATAATAATATTTATATTGTATATTAATAAAAATAACTAAAATACATTAAGAATTAAATAGTAACATTGGCACTCTAATGTAATATAACTACATAAGAGCGATTAAACATAACATGCCTTTTATGATTGCGTCTAGTCATAAAGTAGTTTCCTACTTCATGTCATAATCTCTTTCAATAAAGGTCGACATCAACTTGTCAAACCATCAATGGAGCAAGAATGGAACCTGTTTAAGAAAAAATATAAAAGCAGCCGGAGTAATAACGGAAGCGAGGAGTGGGAGTGACCTTCACTTCAAACAGACGCTACTAGATGACTGCAGCATAAAGTGGCTACTATGTAATTGCCAGCAACAATACATAATTAACAGTACTAAAATAATTAAGCACTAATGAGTTTATTTTAATTACAATTGGTAGGTTAGAAACATTTTGGCATTAAGTACAACATATTGTGATTTAACGTATATTTTTGACAATATAATAAATGCTCAGACAACATTGAATAAACAAACATTGATATCAGTTTTCATAAACCACTTTAAAAAACAAAAAGAAGTGAAATTAATGAATATATTAAAACGTACAAAACGTAACGAAATAAAATCGGATTGCCAGCTTCTGATGCTCTAGTCAAGGGTTCAACATCTCCATTATCTGGTTGTTGATTGATAGCAGACTTCCGCAAGGTCTATTGATAATAGTTATTGTCCATTTGCCCTACGTGCCTGACAGTACCAAGATTCATTACTCGTTCTTTGACTTCGTATATCAGATTAAAGCTATTTTCATAACTTGTAGTTGTTGTCATCGTTTGATTTAAAACGAATATGCAACAAACTGGCGTTGTTTTGTGTATTTAGATATCTTTAATTCTGAATAACACATATATTAATACCCCAAAAGAGTTACTTTCTAGAGTTATCAATTTAAAGAGGAAACGATTTCACTCTGGCGCCGTCATATTATTCTCCGCTTATTATATCACGATATGCGGGTATGTTGAGTCACTCGACCGCACAGGAACATTGTATTGTATTCCCTGCGACACAACCACGGAGCCTGGACCAACGGCCTATTGTCGTCCCGCCCTATTGTCTTCAACCTATTCAAATACTTTTGTTAAGGCGTTGACATTAGTTTTTTTTAATTACATGTCGGTTCAGCTTCACTTGTTAAGTTCAGTATAAATCTACAATGTGTTACGACCACTTCAATTCCCTACAATTGGTGCAGAGTCGTTGTGTCCCTAATGTTCCATTAATAGTAATATGTACTTGGCCACTTGAATGTTTTCATCTTTATTGGGACAATTGTCGGTTGCTCAACTGACGGCCATTACGTAAGCACCTTGTAATGTCTTGTGCGTAGGGTTCGATGCACTGACATCATATTTGATGACCGCATCATTATCCAACCCGAATACTGTTAGCGTAATCACTACAGTATTGTTGTCTCTTACTGACGACCTTCTTGTATTTCTTCTTGCTAAAATCCTGTGCCCGTATCCTAGTTTTGAGCAAATACATACGTACTTGATACAACTATTAAATATGGTTTGACCTTACTCAAAATTCTGTTCAAAGTTAGTAGTAGAAGGTGAAATGCAGTATCGTTGCTTTTGTATTTTTCGCTTGCTCCGAAAGCAAATCACAATCTCTAAACGATCTCCAGTGCCCAGCGATATTAGAAGCTTCAATAACTTAGTCTTGAATTATCGCTTCTCGATTATACATGTCTACGATTTATATACCATTGTTAGAAGAGTCCTCCACCTTATTAGTAACCAATAAAATTATCTGTACGGTTTGCCTAGTGGTTTAAGCGGTCGCGACATCGCTCTCCACTGCGTCAAGTGTTGTGGGTTCAAATCCCACATGAAACAACAACAAACTGTTGTTCTAATTCTGGGTGTTCTTTGAATCCGTTTCATGTATGTTTGTAAAGTGTCGCAACACAGGATGTATATTCCTAATGCGGGCGTTGTCTTTTAAAAAAATAAAACAACTGTAGGGCCTGATTTTCAATGCATTTGAGTTCATCGCTCTTTGCTTATAGTTCAGTTCTTGTCCTATTTGCTTGGCAAATCATCAAGATAGTACAGAATTAGCATCGAATGAAATGTTCTATTATCTAAGATTTCTAAATTAATGAAGTGTGATGGTGCTATTCTCAACGTTTAGGATTTATTTTGTAAATAAAAGTTAGCGAGTTCATAACTGACGCCTGTTTACAGAGCGTTTTAATTTAAGGGTATCGTTTCCATAATTGCTCGAAAAAGCACTTACGGTTATGACAAGAGAAACAAATTAATTCATTATTTGACAGTAAAAAAAATATCTCAGTTTCTTAATAAATCAATCTATAGAGAAACCGAGTAAAGTTACTAATACGATTATTTATTTTCGAGAAAAAAATCATCAACAGTGACTAAAATCACCGAAATCGACCTTTTCTGTTTGGAATCAATCTAGTATTATATTGCTTTATTTGAAATAAATATTTTATTAGTTGCAAGAAAAAAGTACAAAAAAGAGATTAAGCATTTAAGGTTTCTATTAATTCTCACCAGAAAGTCATAATTTAATCTTAAACATCATTAATTTTTAGCGGCAAAAGTTCCATACATTTTAGTATGGAGAAATAATTTGCGATAAAACAGAGTTCACGCGATCCAAAAATTCAGTGTTCTCCGAATATTCAAGGCGAGCGCACGCTCGTTTTTAGCTCCACACGCACTGTCACGCACACAGAGATTTGATTGTTTACATACGACGACGTGACTGTGTGTAACTTTTGATAATATTTGGTAGGTCTGAGAATAGACACACCAATCTTTATATTTTAAATTATTATTAACCAACTTCAAAAAAGGAGTATTATTTGTGTTTTTTTTTATTGTACATTCATTGATTACTCTGTCAATTGTGGACCGATTATTAAAATTCATTTTATATGACTGCCTCGGTGGCGCTGTGGTAGCATATGCGATTGAGGCCTCGGGTTCGATTCACGGGTCGGACCAAATGTTTATGAGATCCACAAAATTTTTTTTTTTAGGTGTTGGCTGTTTTCAGTGTTAGTTCATAGGGAAACCCTAAAATTTTATAAGCACGTTATAAATAGTTATTAAATATTTTTTTATTTTGTAATGCTATTCCAGACGCAATATCTGACCTGGTAGCCATCATTTCATAATGATGAGGGCAGTAGTAGCGCATGCGACTACTTTGCTTGAGTAAGGATTCAGGTTCGATTCCCGTGTAGGACCAAATATTTGTGTGATCCGCAAATATTTATTTCGGGGTCTGGGTGTATTCTATAGGTAAGCAACAAAAAAAGTATGTTTATGTATTTATATCAGTTGTCGAATCAATAATATAAGCTCTGCTTAGTTTGGGACTGGATGATGTCGTGTGTAAGATGTTCGAAATAGTTGTTTATTTATTATTGTAATATATCATACTGCCTTGTTGGTCTTGTGGTCAGCGTATGCAACTGCTAACCAAGAGGTCTAGGGTTCGATTCCCGGGTCGGACCAAATTTTTGTATGATCTGCAAATATTTGTTTCGGAGTTTGGGTGTTTTCTATGTATAATATGTATGTATTTATAACAAAAAAGTATGTTTATGTATTATAAACTGCGAAATAAATATTTGCGGATCACACGAATATTTGGTAGATGATATTCTGTGTCATTCGTCTGAAATATTTATTTATTGTTATTTATTATAAACTAGCTTTCTGCCCGCGGCTTCGCCCGCGTGGAATTCGTTGATATCACACGACATGGTAAGGGTAGATTAAACAATCTTACCTGATTTTATGTTTGATAATAAGGAACTTCGACACAAACTTTCGTCCCCTATTTCAAACCCTTCTACCTTTATTTTCGCGATAAAAAGTACCCTATGTCCTTTCCCAAGTTCAGTTCTATCTTCGTACCAAATTTCATCAAAATCGGTTCAGTGGTTTAGGCGTGAAAGCGTAACAGACAGACAGACAGAGTTACTTTCCGCTAGTCGTATTTATGTTTTACTAGCTTTAGCCCATGGCTCCGCCCGCGAGTGTGTCGATTTTCGTGGTAAAAAGTAGCCATGTCCTTTCTCGGGGTCCCATATATCTCTATACTGAAATTGATCAAAATCAGTTCAGCGTTTTACGCGTGAAAAGGTAACAGACAAACAGACAGACAGAGTTACTTTCACATTTATTTTAGTAACATTATTGCGGAAATAAGCCGTTTGCATTAAATATATTAAAAAAAACACAGTCCTCTGCCCCTTCAACCTGTCTATTAAACTCAAAACATAACGTAACTTAAAAACTACTGCACCAATTTTCATGATGTTTGCAGCAATGGATAGATTGGTTTTAAAGGAGGGTATAATTTGTCAAATTTTAAATGTTTTTTAAATGCCTATAAGACCATGTATCGTTAATCACACATTATTGACATAATAAAATCTTACACTGAGAGTCACTAGTGTAAGATTACGGCCAATTACGGGTGCGACCTGGATGAACGCTCTGACGTATTATAAAATATTTATTTAAATAATATTGTGTAATAAACAATTTTATTCTACATATTTCATGTAGAATAAAATTGTTTTAAATGTCTACAGTATTTATTATGATAAGGATTAATATTACATTGTTCCAAATTACTTTGAAATTATTATTCACAAATAAAATAATAAAGAAATATTAAAAAAGTATAATTAAAAAAGTATTACTGTAGGTTATTCCTAATTTATGTAACTCGTAAACTTTTGTCAATATTGGCTTTATTTATGTGTTCCTTTAAAATAATAAAATAACATTAATAAATCTTCTTTAAAAGGTAACCTTAATTATGATGAAAACCGTATTTAAATACCTTGCGTATTTAAAACGATCTGAGTTGACAGACAATGCACGCGAGCAAATTTATTTTATACTGTGTAAAATTATTTTATAATCTTTGACCATTCGATTGGTATACAGAAAGTATTATGACTTTCTGTACTGAATGAATCCTACGGGCTTTACGTTATGGCAAGATACATTGCGTGCGTTGTAAGACATTAAAATACGTTCTACAAAGGCGAACAGTTGATGGATATTTAACTTATGCAAAAAACCGAAAGTCGGTGATTGCTTGCTACGGTATGTATGCGACAGTGCGCGATGCGTCTGTGTGCATGTAAAATATGTATGTGGGTGTTCAATCACAAATTCTCACGCTTGGTGTCGCGGGCCTTAATGAGTCATGGGCGTCTGCTCCGGGTATAAAGTCTGTTTGCAAGTGTCCCCTCCCGTCATCGAGCCGATTGTTTGCTCTGAATTGTGTACACCCGGGTTAACGACTGTCCCTGACTCCTTCCTCGGCTCTTTCTCGGCAAACATTATTAGTTTCATGACATCAATTGTTGTCACGCATAAGTATTAGAAGCCTCTCTCATCAAATAAGTGGGTTATGCTTACCTTCTTCACTATTTTCGTAATTATCTTTAATGATCGCATTTACCTTGTGTTACTCGTCTCAAATTACAATAACAAGTCACGATTTTTACAACGTCACAGATTTTATTATATAAGATGTTTTTGTAAAATTATGTGGAAAAAAAGATATTTCAATAAGCAAATTCAATACTTACTTACAATGTACAATACGTACTTTCGGACATTTCGGACTTCTTTTACACACAACATCATCTAGTCCCAAACTAAGCAGAGCTTGTATTATGGGTACTAAACAACTGATATAAATACATAAACATACTTTTTTTTTAAAATACATTCACATTATAAATTGTAAACATAGTCAGAAGTGAGATCTATATCAGTCTTGATTACAAAAGATGAACTCCTATATGCTTTTTAAGTTATTAGGTATCTAGTGATAAACCTAATGTAGTTGCATCCTTATCCGATTTAAGTTAAATAGTTGTCAGTTATCTACACACTCACACATCCTCATTTTAATTTCCTACCTGCAAACAGGGTTTACGATAACACCCGACCAAAGAGGTATAACTATTCCTAATAGTTCTTTATTTTTTGACCTGGCGTAAGTTAGAAAAAAATTAAAAAATTATGTGGTAGATAAATTCATTTTTGAGGGATAAATTTTAATGAGAACCCCTGAAATACTCACTCGAAGGCAAAAAGGAAGATATTTTGTCTAACATTTGCCTACTCGGAAACTTCTCTGGCAATCAGTATCTTTCAAACATATCAAGGTTTAAATATCAGATGCAAGCTCAGTAACGTATCATCCACGATTTGTATAACTGGATGTCTTCAGCTTTTCCATAAGTTTAGATTTCCATTGACGATAATGACCACAAACATAAAAAGTTGTATACAAATCTTCTTATCGGCGCTATGCGACGCGACGAATTCCCAATTGACTTTTTTATCGCTCAACATTTATTTTGTTGTTTTGTTGATGTTTATTCGCCAAATAACCCCTATCTTATTGAGTACGCGACCGTCGAAGGGTTTTTAGGGTCTCTTCCCGATTGCGACGGGAGTGCTTTTTGAAGGGGAAAGTAAAATTACTCGAGCGTTTCGCTTTTACCTTAGACTTATTTCGGTCAAGGTTAAATTTGTTAGGTGCTTATCGCGTTTTGTTGTCTTTCCAAGTGTTTGTTAGGTAGTGATTGATGTATTTGTCATTAGGAATGACAGTTATTATGATTAGTTTTAAAGAGTATAAGAAAAATTTGTTAGTATTTAATTACTGGTTTTATTGTCACTATTCGTCGATGCCGGTCGCTCTGTAGAGAAACTGATATTCAGGTAAAACCGGTTGAACTAGTAGCCGACCCCAAATAATGTTGCGAATAAATAAAAGGCTAGGAAGACATACATTGTCACTATTCCTCTTTAATTTTTTTAAAGATATCGAAGATATTTCGAAGGTCTGTCGGAACCTCCAATTTTCAATCGAACAATGCATGGAATACTGCAATCTCCTTTGAAATACCTAAATAAATACCAACTCGAGACGCACGCCTGCGGACGGACTGCTAAGCTTATAAACGGAAATGTAGTCACGTATTCATTAAGTACTTCTCGAACACAACGTTGCCTGCTTATTGTAAGTTTTTTCAAAGTTGTGCCGTGATAAGTCGAACTTTTTAATCCCGAATCATTTTTATTAGTATACACTATATAAAGTAAAAATGTCTCCAAAAGTAAACTGTTTTCGACGCGGATTTCAATTTAATACTTTCTCGTAGCGAATTCTCCAGGTCAGTCGGTAACTATCGAACTGTTTAATGCGTAAAAGAAAAAATCTATGAATTGCCATTAAACTTTCTGTTTACTATCACATGTCTCATTTTTATAAAAAATAATATTTAAATCCCATCTATGTTGTAAACAGTCATTTGATTAAACGGTTTTCTTTAACTTTTAACCTACAAATATGTAAGTCAAAGTTATAGTGCTGATATCTGGAGTATATGGATTGTTTACTAATTTCATATGAGAATTTATAGCACAAAACTTTTAGGTTGATAATGGCGAAAATATTTGAGTGGCAAGTGAGTCGTCACACTCCAGATGGAGTAAAGCAAACAGTGCTAGACTAGATGTTAGCGTGACCTACATCGTCGGCGGTGAGGAAAGTGCGCAAAATGTCGCACAAACCTTTTACCGCCACCCATTTGTGATCCCGCAAGCTGTTAAACGTCTGGGCTAATTTTGTTAGCATTTTATGCGACTCCTTGAACCGTGAAAATACTGGACGGTTTTGCTTTAGTATTATTAGAATATCTATTATGCTCGCTTCAATGCACCATAGAGTCGAATGATATTGTAGTTATCGCAGTGAATTGTGAACTAGTGTATCAAAGAATAAATTTAAATGTACTATAGCTTTAATGATCGTAACTAATATCAAGAGATGTGATTGTTAACAACTAAATGAATAAGGTAAAGATTCACTTGCAATGCAAAAGCGACGATGAAAGTTAACTACTCAGAGTAACAGGAATCTGAAATACCCAAAACGCCGTCTAAATAGAAATCAAACCACTAAGTTATCATCAAGTCACTTGAATCGATACTATTGCAAATAGGCGATAAGCTCAGTCGCCGAAAGTGCCTCTGACCGCAGGTTCGGAGTACCCTCGTCAACTTTGACATCCCGTCCTACCACTTTGTGTAAACCACAGTACAGAAATAGAAGGCTATCCCGTTCTTTGATAGATTTTGTTCTTATTGATGTTTTATGAACATTGTTAGTTGTTGTTATGGTGTTTAGTGAACTCGAGTGGTTAAGGTACCTGTAATCTTTTATTTAGATGTAGGTTTTAAAATCATCTAATTATTTAAGTGACACCGAGAGTAATAAAATTAAAGTAACCATTCTTGATAATCGTGTTCCTTTTGCTTTTAATTTAAAACTTACAATAAAAGACCATAACTTGCGTCATATATCTTATTTGCGCGCCGTTTTTGTAAATAGGTGCGTGTACGATACGTAATAATTGTTTATGGTTTATATATTATGGTTTCTAAATCACATCAAGCTATCGCCGTCTACTGTTGAACAAAGGTCTCCCCCCAAGGAGCACCAACTATGGCGGTCCTGTATCAAGCCACTGATAGCTATTTTATTCAAATCATTGGTCCTTCGTGGCGCGGGTCGACCTGCACAAGGATTTTTTATTTTTTTATTTAGCCTACCAAAGTGACTCTACACTGCCTGATAGAAAGCATGAGCAGAATCCAAGAGTGGGGGAAACCACACATTATTGCCCCGAATGCAGACAGTTAAGTATGGCGGCCCACATAAACGCAAAAAAGTTTCGTTAAATATGTTTTCTGCTTAGGTTCATTCTAAAATATTTTTAGGCTAAACAAAACATTTCATCAGGGATCCAGCCCTGATGAAATGTTTTGTTTAGCCTAAAAGAATAATATCAAAATGGCATTTTGTTATATGACTCCAAATGTCTATTTTAATGGGTTCCATTCCGAGTCTTTTTTGGCACGCTGACGGCATGTCTAACCCTACTCAAATTTAACAACTCACTACCTCCGACATACATAAATATCAGTAGGCGTCATAAAATTAGACATTTTCTAGTTTTAAGGTACGATTTTTGATACATCAAACCCTAGTTGGTAACTTCGCAGTCAAAGTACTCGTCAAGACGTTTGCTATGAAAGTTTTAAATTAAAATATTGGTGTTGAGAATGTTGTATCTAGTGTTTTGATATCTGTTTATTTTTAATTTCGTTTGAACCATCATGTTATATATATGCGCTTACAATTTTTTTTCACTCACATAATTAATTGTGCTGGTATACATACAAATTACCAGGAGTAGGTATATTTTTAACATAAACATGGTATGATAAAGTGTTATTAGTTTGCGGCCAACTACCAAATGACGCCGCAATGTCAGTGCAATCGGAAGCCAAACATTAACCACATTAACTGACGCTTAATTTTATGTTTGATTTTGCTCTGTAATGATCAATTTTAGCATGAATTCATAATTAACATCCCACTCATGGATATATTTATTATACTGTGGCGACTTCCACAGACAGCGCGACGAAAACATACAACAGCGCCATCTACCAAAGCAACATTGAACCACGAAAAAAACACGGAACGAACTATACGGAGTAACTACTAATCCTGAATCGCGATAGAGAAATTCTCGCGCCGATTAGCATGTATACAAAATCCCAACATTAACCGTTTGGGCAGTGGACCGCCAGGCATGACCACCTCGCCTGGTCGGAGGATCCTCCCTTTGTGTCGGAGAAACACAATACATATAAAACCCTGCTACTTGCTTTTGTCCGCAGCAAAAGTAGCCTATGTCTTTTTGGAACATCCAGTCTATCTCTATACCGAAATTCATCCAAAGTTTAGACAGATAGTTACTTTCAAATTATAAGCTTTATCTACTAAGCAAATATTTAAGCCTTAAATTCTTTGGTGGCAATGATAAGCGGTCCGAGTGACTGATGTTTGTGATCAATATAAATGTCTAGTTGGTGTATCGGTGTCTGTGGAGTGCTCTATTATTGTATCTCTTTGTATTGTCTTGTACACTTTATTTATATGTATTCTGTTTGTATATGTGAGGATTTGTTATTGGCTGTCTATTTTCTTGTCTGCTCGTATTCTGAATGTAAAAGCTGTAAATTCTCCATAGTATATAAATAAATAAATAATATTAGTATGGATAAATTGCACGAAGAGAACAAATTAGGCCTCGGCATAAATTAGCTTTTTAGAAATAACCAACATCGTTTGTAGAGTACTCCCTAGTCTTATAGCGTCAAATCTACAGTGATTTTTGCATATTTTGTACTGCAATATATTTTACGACTAGAAATGCTACACCGTAGTTATGACCGTCTTATGAAAGCCATTACGTTGCAATATGTATTTTAGTATTAATGAAACCGCAGTCTGCAAGGTCGTCGGTCATTCTATTCATTTCCGTAATTGGATAACACTACTTAGATATTAAATGCCATACAACCGCTTTACGGCCGTTTGTCATGATTGAATAAATATTGCTTTACAGAAACACTTAGTATACCTATAATCACAATTTGCTGAAATAATACAAGTTGGTATAGTTTAGGTTCTGTTTAAGTTAAGCAAATATTTTTGAATTTAATACAAACCAGTGGGTCGCGAAAGTTCATTTTGCTTATACAAACACTACGTTACATTTGCGAAATGGTGCCTTTGTTTCATGCTACAATAACATATTTAAGTTATCTGTTATGTATAAGACGAATAGTTTTCGAGTTAAGCTTATGATCGCAATAAATATACTATTTTCTGACCGACGTTGACATTATATATAAATATGTACTTATAATAATCGCTTATATAAACACTTTTCATTTTTATGTTTTACAAAAATAAAGTAAAAATGCCTTTAACTCGAAATCTTTCCTATTTCAAATACCGAGCAGTACAGCGGTGTCGGAATAGTAATTTTGCTGGTCGAAGCTCGAGCGAGCTGTGAGCAAGTCTTCGTTTATTACATCCGTAACTGCCACTTGACGCGAGATAGCTATCTTGATGAGTTAGATAAAGCTGTAGTAGGGATAAATCATGTAGGGATAACCCTAGCTTTACACGAAAAGATTTTTATATGAATAGTTTTAAAACTTCGTATGAAAACCGGGATGTATAACACTAACTTATCTAATTGCATTAACTCGAACTACGGAAGTTAAACGTTGGAACGAAGGTAAACATGTGCACAGCGCTTATTGTTCTCCACAATATTATGAATTAGAAGCACCTTATCATTATCGCACGTGCTGTTGGCCGACTCAGTTATAATCCCATGATAATCCAACTCGGAAAAAACCAATACCCATTGTTTTGATAACATATTTACTGAGGTGTTTGCGCGAATTATCCGTGTGAACACTTTGCTTTACTATTTCAATATCGTAATCTGATTCTCGTGAGGTATTCGGTGTTCAGCTTTTCGCTGGCACTAGTATTTTACTGGATCTCGTGAAGATGATTTCATAAATCGTACGTAATTGCAAAAGTAATAAAGTGTGTTTTTGAAATTGTTATATGTGAGTGGCAAAGAGGAATCCACAACAGCATCTCGATTAGACGATAGCCGCGGGCGAACCACTTGTCGTCCTGTGTCTACATTAAATCCTGCTAGAGAATATCTCTCTTCTCCGTGCTAACCAGCTGCATATGAAATATTGTGAAATGTTCGTGTTTCAGACAAAAGTCAAGACTTGTTGTTCTCAAAAAGATGAATCTCTTCAGTTGTTTTATTGAGACACCAGATTACTTTTTCTTGTTTTGCATAAAACTGCTAAGAATAATTATAATATCCGAGCCCATTTTCGAGCTACATTAATATTCTGCCTTTTTTTTAAATAAACCTCTTTTAAAGTGTCAAATCTACTTAAAATTTAATTTTGTGGTATTTATTTTATCAATTAAGAAAGCTTTTTAAAAAAGACACGTTCAGAAATAGTGACAGATAGCTGATAATGGTTACTTTAGCATCTAAGTGTTATAAATTAAAAAATAATAATTGGCGCTCTTTGGGAGACGCCTTCCTTTAGAAGTGGACCGCAATATCTTAAACTAACGAACGTACGAAGATAGTTCAAAATATTATAACATTGATAGCCCTACAGTTAAATCAATAACTCAATTTATTGTCACGAAAGTAATATTCATTCACTCTTCGCTTTATAGTATTTAAAGTTTCTCTTTCGTGCCCTTTCTTGCTCTTTCGTGCTCTTTCTTGTAAAATAATGGAAATGTCACACCAACTTGTGGGTAAAGTTTGGGCGCACCTAATTAAAGCTTGTTGCCTTTTGGCGTCCGCGTCAGTTGTCACTTTATATCCGTTGTCTTTTATACGTTTGTCCTCTTCCTCTCGCCCGTTTTCACACTTTTGAGGAACCGCCACCCTACTGTATCTGTCACAATTGTAACTAGGCAAAGTTTCAGTAACTTTATTTGAAAGTTATCAATATTTATGTTACAAAGTTACTGTTGATCTTTAAAACTAACTTTGAAACATTTTGAGATTTTCCGAAACAAAACAGTTGCAATTTAATTCAAAATAATGGTTATTGGTTATTTCGATGAAATTTGAAAGGAATGAAGATCTTTCAATACAATGATAATATATACATGTGTAGTACGAATAGTCCAGTCATCTTAGGCCTCATCAACAACCCATAACGTCCCACTGCTGGGCTCGGGTCTCCTCTCAAGAGAGGGTTAAGGCCTTACGTCCCCACGCTGGCCGAGTGCGGGTTGGGCACTGGCAAGACACGTTGTGGCTACGTAATCTTACCGTTGGATGTTTTTAAGCCGCCCGAAGGCCTCCAACTAAGCTTCACGACTGTTACCTTATGACAACAACCGGGACCGACTGCTTAACGTGACCTCCGAATCACGGAAACGCTCATAACATATCATGCCACATACGGTCACCCATCTAGGTCTGACCGCGCCGTAGTTGCTTACCCTCGGTGATTGTTTCCAATCACCTAAGGCCACTCGGCTATGAGCGCTTCATCTTAGGCCTAAGTAGGTGAATATCTCGGAAAATCGACATACCCAGTATATTACCACGTAAAAACTTGTATTTCGGCATCCTAAAACTATTCTCAAAATTCAAGGGTCAAAGGTTTTTTTTTTTGCATATATCTCGTTTTCTATGGGTTTTACGTTATTTAGGGTATGTCGATTTTCCGAAGTCAAATCCTATAATGACTGGTCTAGAAATAGATTAAAGTTGTCAGTCATAATTAGTTCGTGTGCCTCATGGTGTGTCAAATTTCTGAGTAAAGTGGAACATCATTATAATTGTTTTCAAATTTAATGAAGGGTTTATTTACGTATCACAATGGAACCAAATATTAAAGATGTCAAAACAATATGCGGTGGTGTCGCCTCGTTTCCCCACAATACCATTGATGCCATTCAATAAATTAATCTGTCAAAACCGATCGCAATAGCTGGGACGGTGTGTCCCAATTATTGAAATTTGAATTTCAGGAGAAATTTGAGTACGTACACATTTAAACAAGATTTACTCCTTATTTGCGGGATACAATATCTTGTACATTCATTAGTCCCTATTCAGTGACTAGTAGCCTAGAAAAGTTTGTTTTTTCAATTGAATTTAGTGGCTGTCACCTTATCGTCATTAATCTTACTCTAATGATTTTAATAGTGCCATTTACATAGGAGTATTTGTTGCCACCCTCTCTTTACAATTCCATTAGATTAATCTATCGAATGGCCGAAATGTGCTGTTGTAAAGTTTCTCTCCATTGAAAACTGAGTGTCTTTTGTCAAACCGTAATGATCTTGGCTTTGAACAACGTCGCCAAATAATGCCCTTGTACTTTGTGCAGTTCGTACTTAATGAATTTGTGGTTTTAATGGAACGATGTGCGTGAACTGTTGAATGAATTTGGGTAGTCAATTATTTAAAAAGAATGGTATCAAAACTTTTAACTGTTTTTAAATGCAAGCCATTACAAACAGCCCGTCGAAAGTAACATACAATGGGATAGTAAATAAATTTTGAAGCTCGTAAATTTCAGACACAAAAGGTAAATTTAATTTATATGAAAAAACATTTGTGTTTACATTTTTTTTATGTTTGTTTCAGCAACAAAGGACGAGCCAGACGGTGACAGTAGTGAATGTCGCGGGCGACAACAGAACGGTAGTAGTCGGGGCAAGTTACCTTACAACGGCTACTCAGAGGAGTGCCTTGACAGACTCGAGCCCAACGGCAATATACCACATGACAAAGAACCGCATTATGGTGAGTATTTTATTTACTTTTATTTAATTTTTGAATCTTATTGCACAGAGCACTTTAGTATCGCATATTTTTTTTCAAATTTACTATACGTAACACTTTTTATGTTCACGAACAGACAATAAGAGAGAACCTATTCTATTCCAAAAAGCTCTCTATCTGATAAATTTGCGGAAGGATTATGGTACAGTAGCAACCAGGGTTTTAGTTATACAAATGATAAAGACACTAATATTCTGCAGTTTGATTTGGCATTAAGTTGAATTGAGCTGCAAATTTTTTAGCAAATATTTGGTTTGACTTCAAGATATTATCTTACTCTACATTAAAAGTAATGTATTTATTATTTATTAAATGTTATCCACATTTAACCAATGTTTGTTTTTATGATGCGAACAAAATAAAACTCGAGGTCTCGTTATTTACTAACGACTTATTCTTCCAACTAATGTTGAGCAATTTTGTTTCTTTGATAAAAGTTTGTCACAATCTCGTTAATCTGTGTGCCAGATACATTCATGAATGTGCACTGTGGTTAACGTTGATAGTGCGTTCGTGTTATTATGCACAATTACCCTCAAACGACCAGCTATCAATATGTAAAGTGTGGGCCTTTAATCTGTACGTAGTGTATGTCAGGGACGTAGTCATGGGTGATTAAAATTAGACCGATTGTATACACTTCAGAAGACTCTGTAATAACAACATCATATTGTCTATAAATAACATTTTCCATTTAGTAGACAGATTTTGTAGCTTGATAATTCGTGTTCGTGATTTGGCATTGAGGATTAATAAAATATTTCTAGTGGAGCACATAACAGCGTAAAATTCTTAAGAAGGGAGTAATACTAATAATACTTTATAAACAGTTTGATAATGCTAGTTTCGTCATACATATATAGTCCGAAAGTCCGAAGTATATTTAACAGAATATCTCTATTCTTGATGAGCACACGACTTATATGAAATAATAGTGTTTACACATAAATATACGAGTATCTCAGTGTATTTTTTGTAAATAAAAGGATTTAAAGGTTAAATTTATCCTTGAAACGCCATTTGCTCTTTTACTCTACGTTCATACGTTAACCGTAGTACTTAAAACATGTCTACTTGATACAATATGCTGTCTGTAGATTTATACCATCCATAAACGAAGAAAATATGATATAAAAGTGTCACCATCTTTTGTTATATCTAGTGAAGCAGCCATTTCTATCACTTCCTTATCCTTTTATTTCGAATGCCAACAATAGAGAATTCGCTTTATAACCTGATATCTTTTGATGAAAACTCATTTCACGGCTATTCGTCTGCGAGATATTACGAGTTTCTTACATCAATTCATGTACTTGCTTTGTTATCACACAAAATATGTTTCCTCTGTTAAATACTGTTTTATTTCATTATTTACCAGTAATGGTTTTCCCTTAGAAGTATTGCTTTCTACTTTGTTTTTACCTAGCCCTAATACCCTTTATAATAAAAGCGTCATAACTTTTGACACATGTCAAATAATATTGACGAGGTCTGAAAATACTTTAGCCAAAGTGCTGTACCAAATCTTTATGAATAAAAAGGGAAGGTTTTCTCTTTTTTTTTTAAATAACAGTTTGTTTTTGTTTTGTCGAGTTCAAGCAGTTTATCAGTTTATATTGAAACTGTTATGGCCACAGTTTTATTCCGCACAAAATAAATTGGACCAGTACGTACTAATTAATAGTGAAAATGATAACTTAAAAAACAAATGAAGTATATTTTTATTCTTATCAGCGGTATATGAGGTTAGTGTTCATAATACACATGTGAACTTAGCGCTACTGTTTTTTTTAGTTTTATGACCAAGACTGTTTTTATTTTTGACAAGGTATAGATATTTTGTGTCAAGTGTATTAATAATATGCTTTAACTAGGTAAATAAATCATTCAAAAAAATCGGTTCAGTACTTTAGGTGCTATGTTGGTATTGGGACATAGATAGATAGATAGATAGAATACTCTTTATTTGTACATCTTATCACAATTTTACAATAGAGAATAAAAGAAAACAATTTAAAATTAATGTACAAAGGGCGGCCTTATTGCTAAAAGCAATCTCTTCCAGGCAACCTTAGGATGGAATAAAATGATTCGGAGAGACAGCGGTAGTTGACGGTGCGATAAGTTTTGTACAATTTGAAATTGCCAATAAATATATTTCATACACATACATATACCTACACAAATACATATATACGATACATATAAATACTAATACACCCCAATGTGAATACACATATACGTATAAATAAATAACTATTCAGTTAAATTACAATTTGGAAAAGGAAAACATTCACATTAAACCATATGCTGTGACTGACTCAGTTGTGACATATAAAACTCTTCAACCATTTTCTTAAAGGCATTTACTGTTTGCGCTTTCCTAATTTTTATTGGCAAAGCATTCCACAAGCGTACAGCTTCAACCGTAAAAGATTGATCATAGAATTTAGTGGAATGCAGAGGCATCTCCAGTCTCAAATCTTCAGATGACCTTAGACATTTGTCATGTGTGTCATTAAGGAACTTAAATCGTTCTTTGAGGTAAGACGGGGCTCTAGGATTAAACAAGACGTTGTAAAGGAAAATGAGGATATGAGTATTCCGGCGAAAGCGAATAGGTAGCCACTTGAGCATTTGACGAAATTTAGAGACGTGATCGTATTTTCGTAGGCCAAATACGAATCGTATGCATAGATTTTGAAGTCTCTCAAGCTTATCAAGTTGTGCTTCAGTGAGATTTGGATAGCTGACATCGGCATAGTCGAGAATTGGGAGAAGAAGAGCTTGTGCAAGTGCAGCCCTAGTTGCAGTTGGAAGAAAATTACGTAGTCTTCGTAGTGACCCAGCAGAGGCAAATATCTTCCGGCTAACTTCCTGTATATGAGGACCCCAAGATAAAGTCGTATCCATGTAGATTCCGAGATTTTTGACAGTAGTAGTGATCTCAAGTGTGGTACCATTGAAGTGAATTTGTGGTAGTTGTGTCCAGTTAATTTTTGAGACCAATCCAGGACTGCCAATGACACATACCTGCGTCTTTAAGGGATTAACCTTGAGTCCATAGTTATGACTCCATTCGCTGACATGCTTCAGGTCAGCATTGATTGAGTTGAATGCCTCCGGTAACAAATTAACAGGAGTTTGTGTATAGATTTGTAAATCATCTGCATAAAGATGGTAGGAGGAAATTAACTGATTAGAGATTGAGTTTATAAAAACAGCGAAGAGTAGAGGATATAGAACGCCACCCTGAGGTACACCAGCAGAAATACTGCACCAGGAGGACGTTAAGTCTTCAATGCAAATACGTTGCCGGCGACCAGACAGGTAACTATGAAACCAATCAATTGTCCTTGGAGATATGTTAAGAGACCGTAGTATGCCAAGCAGAATATGAAAATCTACAGTATTAAATGCGTTACTAAAATCAAGTAAAGTGAGTACTGTGACTTTTCCACTATCCATGCCTAGTCTGATACTATCCGTAATGTGTACCAGCGCAGAAGTCGTGCTATGACCAGGACGAAAGCCGGACTGAAACGGGTTCAATAAGGAATTTTTGGAAAGAAAGTTATTCAGTTGAGAGTGGATGAGGCGTTCAAGGACTTTAGATAGGAAAGGTAAGATGGAAATGGGTCGATAATCAGAAAATGAAGAGGGTTTACTTTTTTTAGGTAGAGGAATTATTTGAGCATCTTTCCATGCGGACGGAAACACACCACTGGACATGGAATGATTCAGGATATTGCATAAGATGGGTAGGATTTCGTCAAGGATAGGCAGAATCATGTTTCGGCTGATACAATCACTTCCCACTGCGTTCGATGAAATCGCTAAAATGGTCTTCTTAACATCACAAGCGAACAATGGATCAAAGACGAACGGTGGATAGTTGGGAGCTGAGATAGAAGAAATATGTCTGAGAGTATTAGCCTTAGTATTGACATTTATGTCTGACACGGAAGAGAAATGTTTATTAAGTTGATCAATGTTAAAATTTTTCGGAATAGAGTCTTGACGAGACTTCCCGACTCCCAATGTTCTTAAAAATTTCCAGACTTTTGCTGGATCTCCGTTTTCTACGGAAGAGTGGATATGTTGGCGTTGTGCATTTCTACACATCTTATTGCAGAGATTTCTTAAGTACACATATTTTTCTAGGTTAATATCAGTTGGTCGCCGCTTGTACTTACTTTTTGCCAAACATTTTTTGGACATAACCTGTCGTATTTCCTCAGTCAGCCATGGTGCTGGTAAGTGTTTAATTTTAATAGACCGTAAGGGTGCGTGTACGTTATAAAGATGTATTAAATGTTCAGTAAATATTTGGACCTTTTCATTTACACACTGCGAATCCAACAAATTCGACCAATCGATATTACACGCATCCTCTTTAAGTTTAGCAAGATTCATTTCGTTAAAATTGCGCCGCACAAGAATTCTCGACTTTGCTTTGGGTGGACGGATAGCATAAGAAAGAAAAATCAAGTCGTGATAAGAGAAAGCATCAGCTGGATACTGGCCATGGCTGATGACATGATCAGTAGAAGAAACAAGAATAAGGTCAAGAAGAGAGGGGGTACAGTTGGGGAAGTGATGCGTAGGATCAAGCGTTAAAAGTGATAGGTTAGTAGAATCCACTACTCTTCGTAGCGATGAAGAACGAGAGTCATTTTTTAACAGACACGTATTGAAATCACCCATTACTATTGTGTGGCCGTATGAGGGAGATAATTTTTCAAGTAGGTTTTCGAAAGATGAAAAGTAATTGTTTCGTAACGATGGTGAGTAGTAAACTCCCAGTAATACTTTTGTATGATTAAGGTCTAGTTCAATGAAGAGATGTTCACCCGCGTCCGGTGATGGGGGCTGTGATGACATACTTACAATGTTGAAAGGAATGTGTTGTCGTAGATATATACCAACACCACCCCCACCACCCATCGCGCGATCGTTTCTTATAAGGTTATAATCCGGCAGTGTATATAATGTGGATGGTAAGCAGGGTTTCAACCATGTCTCAGAGATTAAGATAGCGTGAATATTTTTAGAAGTGAAGGTAGCCAGCATATCCGAGAAATGAGCAGGAATACTCTGGGCGTTAACATGGACTACATTAAAATTCCGCGGAGCATCAGAAAACTGGTACTGAAGATTCTCTTGAAGTGAGGGTATGCTAGCAGAACTAGCATTATGGCTGTTAGCAGAATAAAAACTATCATCGTCACTACTGAACAGGTCAGACATTATGATGTATTAAAAATAAATAACTAAACAGAACAGTAATTATAAATAAATAAAAGTATAAAAATATAATATATATAGATATGAGAATATATAATAAATAAGAATATAAATTATCAAAAATTATAAATCTACCAAAGCAGTGAATGTTAAATACTATAAATTATACATTTTAGTCCACCCGCCAGTCATGTGTTAGACATTTAAAACACAGATGTAGTACTAAATTTAACAAAAGAGAAAGAAAAAAAAAAACAAAGAAAGGCTTCAAGATAAACAACAGAATAAAAAACAAAACAAAGTCAGTAATTTAACGTCACAAACTGAATCTGGGTGAAATGCCAAATGAAAAAAGCTAAGTTCCAAAGTCTCGAATAATGAAAACAAAAAAAAAAAAAAAAAGAATATAGTTTTTGACGAAAACAAGCGATTTTGACAGATACTCAACTCAACAGGCAACATAGTGTCATAGTGTTTCTACCTTGTAATTTTGTATATCATTTGGCATATTATATCAATAAGTTATTCTAAATGAGGTAGGATAGTAAATTCATCATTAATGTGGCATGATTAGTGAAGAGGGTATATTAAAAGACTGATGTTTACGTGAGACTCACCCAGACAGTGTAACGTTACAACGAAACAAAGAATATAAACAAGCATACATATCCACTTATTTTTTGGAACCGACAGCTGCTCGTTTCGATTTCGAAGTGATATTTTTGGTGACCGCTGGCTTCTCAGCAACCACTGGCTTTATATTATTGAGATCTGCCACACTTGTAATGCGGTAGCGTGAACCATCAGGACCCAATACAAATACAGAACCTTCTTTGGTCCAGCATTTAGTGATTCCAAATTGTTCGCGGGCCGCCATGAAGGCTGAGTGTCGTGACCGTGTCAGGAACTCGGAGAGGGTCACACCAGAGCCTTTCAGTTTCGTCTTAGACGCCCATACCCCGTCCCGCACTGCTACCGTCGAAAACTCCACTAGAATGGGCCTTGGTTTATCACCAGTAGACTGTCGACCCATCCTGTGACAGCGACTAATGTTCTCACATGTAAAGAAATCAAGATTTAACTTATGTGCTGCCACCTCCACCACTACCTGGGAGGTCTTCTCGTCCTTTTGCTCACCAACACCATGAACAAGTAGTATTTTGCGACGGCTGCGTGTCTCCATATTGTCCACCTCATTTACGATGACCTCCATCTGACTTTGAAAGGACTTCAAGGTGTCAAGGATGAGAGTTTTGAATCCAGCAAATTCTTCAGCAAGGCCAGTCAGACTAACAGCATTCGAGGTTCTCTTCAGAAGTTCTGCTTCAAAGTCCGCCATCCTTTTTTCAAAGCAATCCTGTAACTCTTGTATACCCTTCATGGCAACGCTGTGATGACTTTTTTATTTTAGTTATATTTAGTTAATATGAATGGATAACACTAGACCAGCAGGTATTTATTGTTCACAACTTATTATGTTCATTAAATTGATATAAAATATGTATAATGTATTTTTTTTTTAAATAATTAATCAGAGCTTTTAAGTTGTTGTGTTGACCTTTCAACTACCCACACATACATACACAGACTGCCATTACAACTAGTTATATCGCTCGTGGTCACGGGTTGATTGAGTCTACCCATAACCACGAGCCGTATAACCCGTTCGAAATGTCGGATTATAGAAGGTATTGTAACGTTTTAAATAATTCCATCGCCAATAAGGTCCGTTAAACAACAAAAGCTAAGTGTAATAGTCGCGTTAGTCTATAAACTGCCATTACAATAATATCGCCGTAGTAAGGTAAAAATATAACAAAAGCTGAACAAACAATATTACAGGTTATTTTACTAATATAAAAGGTGTAGGTAATAATATTCCGTAAAAGTTATTCCGGTCAAAATATCATAAAAGTTTAAGATACTAATTCGGTTTTTAAATCTTCCATAGTCTCTTTAGAGTAGTTTTAGATATTCGATTATAGATAAATCGAGTGTCAATATTACTTTAAATTAACTGATTGCATTTGCCGAATAACCTTGTTTCATGAGTTTAATTTCATGCTCATTTTTCCATAAACCGTTAAATGATGGACTCAATATACCTGCTAGCTTCTAGTTTAATGATTTCTTTATCATGGTATAATTAGTTAATAAATGAATTTTGTTTTTATTGTTCTTGTTTAATTCAAGATTACAAGCATAAATACAAAAAATGCACACCACGACTTGGATATTATTGCGCTCTTAAATATTGTAAGTTACGTGTATGAAAATATAGTTTTAGAGTGTACTTAAATTGACCAGTCGTATTCACACTAATATGTATAAAAAATTCGAAAGTAACTGTCTGTCTATTTATTTGAATGTACCACGGAGAAGGACATAGGCTCCATTTTGTCGAAATAATTGACATACGCGCGGGCGGAGACGTACCCAAAAGCTAGTTGTTTAAAGTTTCATTAATTAGTTCTCAAACTCTCAAAAGTTTTAGTTATTCAATAAGTCTTATCGAATTTCAAGAATAAAATATTCTTGAAAATTTACCTCTAAGAAAATTATAAAATAAACCATTTTATTACAATCGATCATGTTTAACGTATGTTATAGTCGGTGTTTCTTTTTAATCGTGATTTACCAACACACTGCTTATTTATTCATTCAACATCGATTACCGATTACGAGATTTACCAGACAAACATCTATCGACACATATTTGTATTTATTTCCTTTTAGAAACGACGCGAACACGATTATATTTTGTGCCTATACATTTTGTTTGTAAATTCCCCCACACAAACACGTTGAAATGAAGCATACAAGCTCGCGGCACTCTTCGCTGACGTGCTTGTAAATAAACGTAGCTTAGTAAATATGGGCCGTCGAAAAATAACTGTGGTGCCATTAGAAATAAATCTACAGACATCAGAAACATAATATATAATCCTCGATTTTTCAGTAAAATTATGAAATCAGGACATTCATTTTTATACAAGGTATATACATCACAAGAATATTAAAGTATTAGGTATACCAACTTACCAACTGGCCTATCGTGAAACCTCCTTTCTAAGAAGTCTTTGTCCAACAGTTAATTATTAAAGGCGGTTAATGATTAATGAATGAGGTTGTTATTCTTTAATGTTTCTTTAAAATGTTCAAATGAATATGTATCCAATAACCTTCTAGTCTCCTTTCAAGAGAGGATTAAGGCCATACGTCCCCAAGCTGGCCGCGTGCGGGTTATGGACGAGAGGAGACTCGAAGCCTGCAGTGGGACGTTTATGGGTTGTTGATTATGTTGATGAACTTTCTAGTACGAAACGGGATATTCTTATATTAGATTATCTTTTTATGACAACCTCGAATCATCTGATTACATAAAAAATCTTAGAACTAATATCGTCAACTACTAAGTTAAACTATTATGTATAGGATCAAATAAGATCTTCTTTCTTGCTATTAATTGAAATTGATTTGCTTGATTGCTATTCTTTGAAATAAATAAAATACCGCCGAAACGAAATATAGGCTGTTCCATGAACGGCATAATTTAAAACTTTAAGGAGGTTCTATTCGATTTGGAACTAATCGGATTTCGAGTGATTAGAATGTTCCTGACCCGCGCAACCTCGCCTGCGTCTCCTATTGTCTATATCGTGATGTTATACAGCGTGAATAATTTGTGTCTACATAATAAAAGAGGTTATAGTGAGGCTTCAGCCTTAACCTTTTGACCGCCAGGGTCACATATATGTGACAAGCGAAAACTGTCCCTGTACGCCAACGTCACAAATATGTGACAAAAAAAGCGGTGCACCGAAATACGAAATAAAGCCTTTAAACATTACTTTTATGTCTTTAAATTTATATAAGTACCTTAAGAAGAAGCTCTCACTGTTATCTATTTCCTTAAAACTATTTAAATTGCTTTATGATATTAAGAAAATTTACTCTAAAAAGAAATAAATAAACTCTTAAAAAAGAATGTCCTCACACGCCAGAGTCACAAATATGTGACCACTAGTGATGTAGGGCACGTTAGATGATATCGTAAGTTTATATTAAAATTTCTTTAGCCTTTTTTATTTTTGTTGTTAAGTTTTGTTATTTTACTTATTATGAAAATGAGTAAGAAAGTAATTAACAGCCGTGCTCGTGAAATGACAATTAAAGTAGACAATTATTTTGTAAAGAAGAAAGAGAACTCTTAGTTATTGATACAAAATATAAGCAGTGCCCTAAAAAATGCTTCGTACTTTTATTTTTCCTGATGAGTTGAACTCTGGAGCCTTTAAGAGTAGAGTGAACAGGTTTCTTTTGGATGGGCGTGTACCATCTTCGTCTTCATCTACACTTTCCATCAGGTGAGATGGAAGACAAACGCCTATTCCATTACAACAATAAAAAAAAAAAAAAAAAAAAGTACACTACTGAGGTTTAAATGAAATAAATAAAAGTTTTAAAATGTCCATCACAAGTTGCTTAGCTTTTTTTTCAAAATTCTACTTGTTACTTTTTATGCCAGGATTATAGAAGCTAGTATTTAAAGGCTATAAACGTACATACTGTTTTACATTTTGTAAATTTTTATATAGTTGGGCGTTTTTCAAAATTTTGCTCCGTTACGTACAGAATGTCCATTTATTTTCATATTAAATCACGTCACGTCCTGGACGTTACGTATAACGCGGACTTGTCATCACATGTTTCTTTGGTATAAAAAAATGTGAGCCGTCACGGGACGCCTGGCAGATGTGAAACATCGCCATTATTTTGTAAAAGTAATATGCAGAAAAGAACATATTGTAATAGGAACTAAATATGTCATAATGATAAAATAAAATATTACTAATTATTAAAATAGTAGTCTATATGCAGTAGTGTGTACACCGTACGCACTACTGCATATAGACTGTATATATATACCATCGTATAGCGTGCCGTGGCGACGCGTCGCCAGGCCAGAAATCTGTTTTACGTGCGGCTATAGATGTTTCACATCAAAAAGTTGATTATAGTAGTTTACTAGTACACATTCATTATCTACAACATATTTACTTATAATTTAACACGAGTAGTATATAAAATTTGTTAATCATACCTTTCAAAATCAATGTTCGTACCGAACAAACAAACAGACCCGTTACGTACGTCACGGACCGCAAGTGTTGACGATTGAATTTCTTCAGTTTTAATTCAAAGGAAAAGAACGAATGAATGATAAAAACATTGTCAATATGGCATTGCTTAAAAATAGTTAAAGCCAAAGACAATGTTATTGTTATTCTTTATAAAATCACACCGCTACGTACAGGACTGTCCGCTGTGGCCAGTTTTTAAAATCCGATAATTTCAGTATTTAAATTAGAAAAATATACTACAAACTTATTACATTTTATTTAAAAACAAATAAAATGAGTTATTTCATTCGAGTAATACTAAAGATATCTAAATATAGCTTATATATTCTCCAAAATATATAATCAAAATCCAGGATATGATGAAGGACACATAAAAAAGTAGGATAATATTTGGTATTTTATTAAATATTAAAATATGTTTTCCGCTTAAGTCCTTTGTTTATCTTTTTTTTACAGTAAGTTAAACATTTTACCCTAACATAAAATAATTTGATACTCACTTCCTACATTTTTGCCTTTTAATCAATGGTGAAACTCGTAGGACATAGCAAAATAGTCCTAAGCAAAATTTTGAAAAACGCCCAGTTATATACTGGAATTATAGAAAATTTAAATCTAATTTATAATACGTGTTTTATTTACTATTAGAAAATAGTGTACTCGATAAGCGAGATATTACGTTGCTACATCCCTATTTGAGAAGCGCAATATTCAAAAAAATGACGTACCGCCCACGCCAGGGTCACAATATGAAGACAACAGATCAAGAATAGTGTCGTACCTATAGTTATTATATTGAATTAAATTGTCGTCTCATATCTGTTATTACGGTATTAAACAACTCTGTAAATAGTGTATAACTATTACTAGAGTGGGAAGAGGTGTAATGTTGAAATAAATTCAATGTTATAAGGACATATATTTTGAAATTGCAGACGAAAATAAAAATACAATTCATGTTATCGATAAAGTTTTGGAATCCTTATTTTTTTCGTAGGTATTTCCGCTAAATTTGTGGTCTGGCGTTGAGGGCAAGTTGACCAGTTTTTGCTCTGGCGTTCAAAAGGTTAAAGGATAGATATATGGATATTTTTCTTTAAAATATAAAACGTACGAAACGTAAATACAAAACTACCCTTCATGACCACAGCCCACTAGTTTATGTACACAATTTATTTTTTCCCAACTTTAGGGATCTTATAAAACGTCATGAATTAATAAACAACCACGGGGTTGGCTAGAACAAGTGTTTAACGTCAGTCGAAGTTTTGTCATGTTATGCTTTTGTGTTTGTTTGTTCAGGATTGTTGTTGTATGTTCGTGTTATAGCGTTTGTGTTTGAAATCAAAAAAATACTGAGAATAGTTTGGCTGGGGTAGTGTTTAAAAATAAAGTTTAAGCCAGCAAAAAAATAAACAAATTTGCTATAGAAATTTCTTTCATATGTTAGTTAAATTAATATCTTCTTTGTAAAGCATAAAATGAAGTCGCTTTCACTGTAAATTCTCTTAGATCTTTTAAAGTACTCAACGAATATCAATATTCAGTAATAGATAAAGTGATTCAATAGGAAGGCTTATATGTATAATACATGTATATTGTGCATAATCCGAGAATTTCAAAAACTTCAGTGAAAAACTGGGCCGGGTTGCTAATATTATTATATAATTAGGATTCTTGGTTCTTAAGTTCGTCATTAGTTTGTTAAAAAATGGTCATCAAGTAGTTACGTAAATATACGCGTCGCATTGTAGAGCATATCAGTTGCATTTTAGAAAATACTGTGATAATAATACTGGATCTTTATCTGGACTGAATATATTTGCTTAAAGTATTAAACAGGCGATTCTCCTTTCTATGAGAAGCCTGGTCACCTTAACAGTATGATAGTGATAGCAAGCGATGACCTGTTAATATTAAATCTAGACGTAACATAAAGGATATAATATTGTCCTTTAATATAAGCACGATTTGTGTAAAAAATACCAAATAAATTTATTGTATGTACTTCTTTGTTGGAAAGCCTTAGTGATCATGACTTGTAAACAATCTTTAATACACAAATTATTCAAATATTATTGACCTTACTTAGTAACTAATTGGTAATCTCCAGTACAGACACTAAATTCAAACAGTAAGCGTTGTAGTTTGACTTTACACAATTTCATGTTTTTTACTGTATGCGGGACTTATTCGCGATAAAATAATACTAAGTAACTTAATAAGTAAGTAATAATAAAGTACTTAATTAAGTCCCGAATACAGTAAAAAACATGAGTATGTGTAAAAGTCGCGAAAGCCTAAAAACAGTTTACACAATTTGTTTATATTGAATTAAGATCTTAATGGGCTTCTAAAAAGGCAAAGATTCACAATTTTCTTGTATCTTTTGTGTTGCCATCTTTAATTAATCGACTAAAGGGGTTTAACATTAAACTGTTATTGTAAGGGTGCAAAATTAAAAGATATTTGTAACATGATCAGGAATAACTTAGCGTAGACACCGATCATTTAAAATCCTCATTTACCAGTGGAGTCCAGTTTAAAGTGGAATAAAGTAATTGTTGAGACTTATGAGTTCTTTTACGCGAAATCCCTACTAATATTATAAATGCGAAAGTAACTCTGTCTGTCTGTTACGCTTTCACGCCTAAACCACTGAACCGATTTTGATGAAATTTGGCATGAAGATAGAACTGAACTTGGGTAAGGACATAGGCTACTTTGTACCGCGATAACCGACATACACGCGGGCGGAGCCGCGGGCGAAAGCTAGTTATAAATGTGCAAACAATCCAATCATTATCTAAAAATCAGGCAATCTAAATTCAACACCTACCTACAGTGTGCCAGACATGTGTACTTTTATAATGTAAATATCTATTCAGCGCCAGAACTGTATTATAATCGCAATGAATGCAAACAAACCATACCTAAATACAGTATTCAAATCAACTATTAAGTCTGTCTGAATAGCAATCGTGTCTCATATTACAAATACGAATTTCCATACGAGAAATGTCTGCGAAAATAAATACAAATAAATCCTTTACAATTTCATTTCAATGGAAATCTCGTTACTTATACTCCCGTCTTTCATCGTTTCTTTGCAATGATGGAGAAATGAAAGTGACAAATGGGGAAAATGGATTCTTTGCACAAGTACTGTGTTTATATCACTGCATGTTACATTTAAAGTACAATCTTTTGCAATAATCTTTGAGAAAAGGTCTGTCATTGCTTTATTTTGAACATTTACGGTTTAAGTTTAATTTTGCATGCAATAGTTTCCTCCGCTTATAGTAACCCTGTTTGTCTGTCTGTGTGGCTCTCACGGCGAAACTACTGAACCGATTTAAATGAAATTTTGTACAAATATAGTCTAGAGCCTGAGAAAGTACATAGACTACTTTTTAACGATGTGCCACATTAGGTTAGGGAATGACCCGTGTGGGTTAAATACGAAGTTATTATTTCGACCTAAATTGATAGAATAATTGCTGTTTTCATCATCGTCCCCTTAATTTAAGAGCCCACTTAAAGAGAGTTAGGAAACCCTAACTAATATTTTCGTTTCCACCAACATTTAGTACACACCTAAGTGCTTGGATGTACTTTAAAATTTAAGGGCTATCTACGTTAGTTACTAGTTAGTTAAATACATGTACAAATTGTTCAGAAAAACGTGACTGCAGCAATGTATTTCATTTATTTTGAACTTGTTGTAAAATGTATCCAGTCTAAAGATAAAATTGTCAGTAAAATATTTAGAAGTAATTTATCTTGAGTCCATAAATCACGCTAAATAATACTGACACGATCTAAAAACGTCCGAGCTCCTTTCATTCTGGATGATGTTTCAAAAAACGTTTCTTTTCGTTAAATTTAGAAAAAGTATGTCTAACTTGTTATCAAGAAAACGTAACTAACTAGTTTACTGAGATTTGTTTCTATAGAACTAGATTTTGCCGGTGACTTCACTGGCATTAGTCTGTTTTATGAACTAAACGAATTTTTCACTGTCCACATGTTCTCTCTGTATCCCTGGGAATATCCATCACATTAGTCATGACAATAGG
Source organism: Phragmatobia fuliginosa (assembly GCA_932526445.1). Classification (NCBI taxonomy): domain Eukaryota; kingdom Metazoa; phylum Arthropoda; class Insecta; order Lepidoptera; family Erebidae; genus Phragmatobia; species Phragmatobia fuliginosa. Next base: position 15,687,221 of record OW052071.1, read on the forward strand.
TAAAAATATAAAAACACACATTTATAATGCTACTTAGAATTACCAGGAGAAAGTAGTCTTCAAAATGTACGGTCCACAAGGAGAGCTATGGCCAAAACTCTAATCCAAGGGGTTTACAAGTCAAGCACTGTGTTACAATCATTTTAATTAAACGTATCATGTTCTAAGTTTTTATAGTCATTTACTACGGTCAAATATGCTATGCATAAATAGTTATCCTAATTGCTTGGTTATATCGTGCATAATACATGACATAGCTGAAAGTTCGCTGTCCATTTTAATTATGGTAATACCAACCGAGGAGTGGCCGAAATGACACGAGGATTATTAAAAATTTTATTCCCTTTATGAAGAAAGACGTATCTGTGTCATAAGGGCTAACCCACTAGGGTAACGTTCCTGAATATTAATGTTTGATTATAAATACAAACAAATTAGGTTTAATTTTCCTTTCTTTTTCATATTTTTGACGGTCATGAGTGTATCACACATATATTCGGTTTACTTAAAATCGTATAGTGAGTTAGAGTTTACTTTCAACATAACATACATGTTTACTTATAGAGGAGACTTTAAAGACAATGAGATTGGTACTTGTTTTTTTTACAAACTGGCAAACCTTTGCGAACTGCAATAATTCAGCCTCTATGTATTTATATAAACTGAGTTAAGTATTTATCTTTATAGAAAATTCATGTTAGTCTTAGAATTATCGGTTTTTGTAATCAAATCCTGAATTTTACTAAAGCATGTTGATCGCAACTGGTTCCTGTTCGTTGAACGTGTTAAACTTCTTCACCAGAAGTAAATACCAACATCAAATGTGAAGTACGCCATAAAATGAGATTATGCGACACATAACCCTCAAATTGCGGTATAATGGGATATTACTATTTTATAACCCGGAACTCTTGAAGAAAATTACTCCAGAATAGATAAACAGCTATTAGGTATACTGTAGCTTTAACTTTCACTTATATTACGTAAAGTATTTACAGGATATCTAAAAATAACGTATTTTTTAAAATATTGGCAACACCGGTCTCTGAATTTGTTACATCGTCTGAATTAATTTTAGTTCAATACAATGTTAGTGTACAAACTAATGAGTGAGAGCCTGAATTAGAAAGAAATTAATATATTTTTTGATAAATATAAAATGGAATAATTAATATAATTGTATATAATTATCTACGTTTGATTGGGATACCTTATCCCTCGTTACTTTTAAGCTGAGTTGATCCCAATATTTAAATCGAATTAACAGAATCGGTCTTTAGGGACTTTACCAATAAAATTATCATTGGGTTGTGCTTGGATCGGTCCGTAACCCATAACAGGGGAGGTACGCCCGCACCACCCCATTGACCCACTTGTACATTACCCTGGATACGCGTTTCACCTCACACAAAATTGACATTCCCATCATAGCTTAGCGGTTATAAAGCTATAAATATTATTCGTGATAAAAGGAACGTCGCTATTAAGTACTTCTTCGTTTTCATTATCTGTTATTCGTTTGTAGTATGTATTTAAATGTATGTATATTGTTGTTTTAGAGATGTATTTTTATTTAGGCTTAAGACTTTTGTATTTACTTACTCACGTAATCCACACTAATATTATAAATTCGGAAATAACTTTGTATGTATGTGTATCTGTTACCCTTCACGCCTAAACCGCTAAACTGATTCGAAAGAATTTGGGTATACGTAGAAATTGATTGGACCTTAAAGAAGGACATTTATGCGGGATGAGTCTCGAGCAAAAAGCTGGTAGTCTACTAAAACACTTACCCTCGACAGTTTCTACAAAAAAATCTGTAATTTGACGCCTAAGTTGACGTAGTCCTTTGTTTCTTTTGCATTTAAATCGTGGCGATTATCGATTTGTTATTCGCGTCGCCATCGATATCTACAAGTAATTCGTTTCTTGTTTATGGCGTATCGATAGCCTCTCTTTGTGATGCCAACTTCTTTTCCGAGTAATTCATTTGTCGATACCGAAATATTGAAGTGCGCGCGAGAAATAGCGCCTTTCAAACTCTTCAACTCAACATTTTTATTTTTTTACGAATTAATTTGCTGGCTAAGTGCTAGCGGGTCCCGCGCTCTGTCAGATTTTTTGTTCGTCAATTGACAAGGCTTTCAATGAGGATGTTTATATTTTAGAAAATCAATAAAGATTGTATCATTAGCATTGTGGCAAGGAAAATAAATAGCTGTGCTGTGTTAGAATGAAAGTAATATTTGGATATATTTTTATAAAGATACAGCTCCCGCATTAGGAATACATGTACTTACATATCCTGTGCAGTGTAATTCTCTTTCCTTAGAAAGGTGTTTTTGAAATAATGTACCACGCTGGCCATTTGAGAATATTGTTTAAGTTATCGTAGTTTGCTCCTTTAGTCGCCTCTTGCGGCATCTATTTGAAGAATAGGGATGGCCACACTGTATTCTTAATCCATCATTTACATAATTGAGTGTGAACAGTTTTTCAAGTTTTTTTTTCTGTTTGGTACAGAATGGAGCGGTGGCGGTGGCAACGGCGAGTATCGTGTAAGAAGACAACTATCTGTATCTTCTGACTCAAAACTTTTGGACGAAGCTGCGAGAGAGGAAGCACGAGTAGTGATGAGGCCAAAACGGCCGCCCAGGCCCAAGTCTGAGGCTTTCCTCGGCCCACACGACCACTCCAACCGACGCACCAAGCGGTTTAGTGCCTTCGGGGTAAGTAATAATGTTAAAATTCTCATTTTTTTTTATCACGCATATGTATCTACCAACAAAAATAACATCTAAATATAAGCATTATCATAGTCAAAAACAAATGAAACGAAAATACCCAATTTAAACTTCACGGAAACTTTGAAAAATTCAGTTCATAAAACATAGCTTGAATTCTTTGACACAGGGCTATGAAACTGACAAAGTAATTTTGAACAAGCAATTTGAATTCGTACTAGCTTTGCCCCCCGGTGTTACCCGCGATTTTTGTTGTAAATCGCGAATAACGCCGCGTAGCGATGCTAGTGTAAAAAAATTGCCAAAGTTAATCCTTAAGTCGTCAGCTTTTCGCCAGTAAAAGTCCCACTAAATCGAACCAGCCATTCCAGAGACTAGCCGCTACAAACAGATAGACAGACAGACAGCTTAAAATTTTAAAAATTTCCTTTTTGAGGTTAGTACCGTATATACTTTTGATATGCATTTAGGAAAAAACTGTTTATTTAATATTACACACACTCCAATTTTGTTTATTTATATAGATATAGATGATTATTATTAAATATAGATTGCGGCATAAGTCACTTCATCATCATCATTCATATTCAGCCCATCGCAGTCCACTGCTGGACATAGGTCTCTCTATTTGCACGCCACTTGGTTCGATCCTCGGCTTCTCGCATCCAGCTCCTTTTAGTCACTTATTTGCTCTTTTTGTTTGACGGGACTTTCACTGGCTGAAAGCTGATGCCATAAGCTAATTTTTTTCTTGAAATAACCGCAGGACTCACCTAGTTCAACAATAAAGTATAAATAAACGTTAAAATGAATAGTAAAATTCTGTTGTGGTTAGGCTCTGACGGCAACTAACAAATATGCCTAGTTAGGACCGCCGTTGACGATGATAGATGGTGCGATTAGACCGTGTCGTATCCACATCTTCCTTATCTACTTATTTCTGATGATTTGTGTGGAAAAGGCTTTTTATATCATTTTCGCATATCGTGACGGTACGGTAGAGGTGTGTTTGTGACTTAAAGGATTTTTTTTCGTTAAGTAAACAATTCTTCAAAACATCTTACCTTATTAATGTTATTGGTTAGAATACCTTAATACGCGATACTCGCAAATATCAAATTATTTGCAAATACTGACCCATCAATATATATAACTAGCTGATTCCCGCAGCTCCGCTTGCGTCCTAGGGGTATGAAAAATAGACAGTAGCCAATTCTCAGACCTGAATATGCATTAAAATTTCATAAAATCGGTCGAGACGTTTAGGAGTATAGTACCTAACATCGTAACAAGAGAATTTTATAAGAAGAGATAACAGATTTACAAAAAGCGAAAAATAAAAATGTTTTACTAAATGACCCCACTTTGGGGTAAATTAACACTTCTTTTAACGGAATTCGAATATTATTTATATAAAGCAGTTTATCATTGAAATAGAATATCTTAGTGACTATCTGTTTCTGTTTCAAACTTACTGAAAAGGGAAACCAAAAAGTGTTCTAATCATCGGCATAATTTGGACGTTGACATTTATTTAAATTAATTGGTGAGATCTTTGGTATGAAATAGATAAATACGGTCGGATAGATAACAGTAGGCATTTAAAAATTAGCTTTGAATGCAGTACCGTGAATTGACACACAAATACATAGATACCCCTACTCCTGGGTTCTACTTATCCTTTCCTTTAAGCAGTCACTTATGTAGATTTAAATAAAAAATAACTAAAATACCTACGTTACTTTCACGCTATTGAAGATGTTTATAATAAAAACTAACTACGAATAATCTGCAGTCAAAATTTTGATTAACCGCCAGCCTGCATGCATTCAATTTAGTGGAAGTTCATTATTCAAGCCAAATATTTGTGACGATCGAGCGAACATAGTTGGCCATACATGAAATTGTAAATAAGCTAAACCAACTTGCGAACCTAAAATGAGGAAGGAAAGCAAAGTTTTTTAGTAATTTACACATAACAATATGAATTACTATAAAATAAGCTTTTTGGTTGTTTATTAAGTAGCCAAATAAAAATTTGATAAGATAACTCGTAGATAAGTCTTTTATTTTATTAGAACATATGTGTAACTTTGTGACGACTTTTCTAAGCTTCAAAGCTACAAAAAATGAGTTAAACTTATGCGTTAATAAAATATAATTCCACGTGGAGGTGTTTTGTGTACTAATTTACTTAGATAAATTGTTTAGTTACGTATATATCTGTATGATATATGAGATAACGGTATAAACCATTAATCTGTCATAAATTTTTATAATCCAAACAAACTTAAAATGCAGTTGATTAAGTAGATATCGTTCAAACAGCTGTGTAGTGTCTATAAAATTACTATAAAAACTATTATGATTATTATTATACGATAACGGGGCTTATGCATTTTAAAGATGAGTGTTTGTTTATCAATTCATTATTTGTTTTAGGAAGCGATTCATGATCCCAAAATAATTTACATCTGGCTTCCCTACTATAATAACACGCTGCCTTGACACAAATTTTATTTTTACTTAATTTGTTAGTAATAGAAATTCAGTACGAATTGTTTGTTAATTGGCGTGTAAATTTGCAAAAGTATAGTCACTTACTCATTGGCTTAGAAGTAGTCTGGATAGAGATACCAGATCAATGATTATCTTTGACCTTTGAGATAAATTGAGATAATTGCATCAGACTTGTGTAGACATCGGATAATATGCACTATCAAAATTACTAAATTAGTAATGTGTAGGCATTTTGATAGTGCTATCTAGTAGTTACTAACATTAGAGTTGAAATTAATATCTTTGGCATTTTAATAGTGCATATTATCCGATATCTAGACATGTTTTTTTACGTTTGTCCCCTTAGATATATTTGTTTAAAATCACGGTCTTGCTCTTTTCTCAAACCTCATAAATTAAAAGACTAGACTAGAAAGTATACTTCATGATCATTAATTGTATTCTTTCTTTCAACAGGGTGACTCTCCCTTCGGAAAATCCGAAGCTTACGTAAAGCTTGAGCAACTCGGTGAGGGTTCCTACGCTACAGTATATAAAGGCTATAGCAAGTGAGTATAACTGAGTTACATTTTGTATAGAAAGCTGATGTTTGTTATTAAGAAGAGAGAGAGATAGAGAGAAGGACTTTCCGGACTTCTCCATCTTCAGTTCCGATTCTTGACGTGGATTTGCGTATATACAAACCGCTCTACCCGATAACCTCCAATCATCCTTCTTCCTTACCTCTGAAGGCCGGGAAAGGTTGGCTATCTAACCGAAAATTTGTTGGAAGATCATTATGATAATGATATGGAAACCTTTCTATCAGGAAAATTGATACTTCCGGCTGGAGAAATAACAGCGAAATCAAAAATAATTGTTAGAAAGGAACGTTTATAGAATAATCTATTTTATTTTCAAAGACATTTTTAATAAAAAATTTGCGTTACTATTTGACAAACATATTGAATTCCGTTGTAGGGAAATAAGTAAGAATTATAAACATTGAGCACTTAAGCAGAAACTAATTATTGTAGAATGAGGTCAATATCGTTACAAATATTATGATGTACTTCGACAAACATTCGAACCTCCAATCACATCTCAGCGACTTTTCGAACCCACTCCTAAGTAAAAAGTTTTCTCGTCCTCCAAGTTTTTGATAGCTACTGCCTTTGAGGATTTTATTAACTTTGATAAAGTATACATTACCCGGGAACAATATTAGTTTGACTTTAGATTTGATCTTACAACGAAATTGTAAAAGTTTCCTATGAAGCGATTCTTCACCAAAATTATTCCCAAAATTGTTTAGATGAACTGGTATCAATTTAATTAATTAATTTTCAGTCATCTTCTGAAATCCATACCAATATTATAAATAAGAAAATATTTATGTTTGTCTGTTAATTTTTCATGGTTGAACCGCTGAACCGATTTCGATAAATTTCGGTACACCGATAAATAAGACCTTGTTTAAGCACGTAGGTTAGTTTTTGTCGCGATAACTGATGTACACACTGTTTTCTCCTGTAAGTTTGTGTTTGCAGATAATTTCTATTTTTGTTTTGAGTTGTTTATGAATACGAAACAGCACATTAAGGTAAAAAAAAATCATATTTTCTAAAATTTTGTTGCACGTCACTGGATGTATAATAAAATCAAAATTAAGGGATTTTTGAATTAAAAGAGCAAGATATGTTACGGACACACGTATTGTTTCCCTCAATAATTTTAACATTCCGTCTCGTTAATTTTATTATGTAGCTCTTGCTAAATAGATTGAACATAAAAGTATAATTTTAGCTTTTGCTACACCATGCCGAACTTGAATGGTTCGGATTGGCGAGGTCAGGTCGAGTGGGGTAAGCCAACGGAGTTTACACTGTTCATTACTTGTGAATATTGAATGAAGTACTTCACCTCATGGAGTTGTGGTAATAAGCGTGTTCAACTACAAGTTATAGTATTCATAGAGCTCTAAAGTTCCCATAATATTCTATACGCTAACGGAGAGACGGATAATCATTTCAAGTTGCATCGAACCCAAGTTTTTTAGTTAAATCATTTGTAAGGCCTTGACAATCGAGGACTGAAATTAGGATATCTCAATAATATAACATTATTGTACATAGGCTTTTGAATTGTGCGATTGGTTACTCTTGGCTAGGTGGTATAGTAGACAAAATAATCCGTCTCACTACTACTCTATCTAGCCTACTATCGTCACCCATGAAAATCTATATCTCAAGTTACTTAGTGCAAGTATGTTTTCAGCCTTTAAGTGCCCTCATCAGAAACAGTTCGGAGGGGTTAACTCTTCGGTCTCATTTCTTACCGAGTAAAAAGTAATATTGTATAAAAAAATAATGTAAGAATTTGTATAACATTGATTTTCTCGGAAATCGTAATATTAGCGTGAAAATACTTTGATTTTTGAGGAAGAATATAGGAATAATCTACCATACCATTTACCATAATAACCGATCTATACACGCGTGTACGCGATATACGCGCGCGCGTGGCGGAACCACGGATAAGAACTACTGATATAATATACATTTCGAAAACAATCATCTTTGATCTGATTCGCTTTTAATAATTTACCAATGTTTTAATGAGCATGAATACTTAATAAACAATTGCAGGTAGAATGCGCTAAAAGAAAAGCAGAACTTTGATTATTATGACTGCATTTACTTGCACTTTCCCCTCGTCACTTGATACGAGATATATGTAGCAACAGCAACACAAAGATTTATAGACAAAGTAATTTTAATGTTCTTGACAGGAAGCTGATTAAATTGTTGTTTTAAAACGAGGATTGATACTTGACAGTGTCGTCCTACGTCTTGAATATTAATGTGTTTAATTTCCTGGTCAAGCAGAGGTGGTAGACGTATTGACATTGTAATATCCGGCAGTGGAGCAATAGGTTACTTCCTAAACTAGATAAGTGTTTAACTAACGATTCAATAAATTGGCATATCGTAGGACCTAATTCGGTGTCCGAGTAATGGTGGAAGGGATCTTCTTTAGAAGGGTTACATGCTTCTTTTTTGGTGTTATTTAAGAATGTGGTCGTTAAAGGTACATTGATCTAAAGAAATGCATTTGGTTAAGGTTTCCCGTTTCGCATTAATACAGAACTGAATATTTAGAAACATTCAAATTTTTTTGCTATTACTACTTAGTTTTATTATTTTTTGAGGTTATAAAAGAAGGAAGCAAAAATAAATCTAGTCCTTAAAAAACTTCTCGAAAGATGAAAATTACAAAATGTTTTATTGTAATGTTGCAAATGTAACCTAAAGTAGTTCGGTGAGAGAATTTATCGGTATTAAAAAATCCAGAGAAAGAACAGTTTTAATTGGTTAGGTTAGATTTTTTGAAGAGCGTGCAATGTCAGTGACTCACGGCATATTTTTGCCCGACCGTATGCCATGATATCGTTTTCCAGCAGCAACAATTCCTAGCAAATTATGTAAACAAATACAGACTGTTTATATTACTGTGTCTTTGTGTTTCAATAGTGCATGCATGTGATGCAATTACACACAACAGGTGCATTAGAAATGAATTATTTAAACAGATTGAACGTGTGAACTAGTGAGTCGTGACCGTTGCTGACAAACAAATAGATATTCCCGTATGTTTCTTTGTAAGAATACACGTGATCTCGAAGCTAAGTAAAACAGGTTAATTGTATTAGTTTCTTAAGCAATGTTGACAATGGTATTATTAATTAATTTATAAGCCACGTAAAGAGAATCATGCTCAACATGATTAATTTACTAAAGATTGCAAGTAAGCAACTAGAGCTGGGTTGGATTCCTAAATTTAAGTATAGTATAATATTGACACAGTTAAAACAATAGGTAAAATATCAACTTATTGCGGGAATAAAAATGTGATGCGGCTTGCGAGACATTGTTACAAATATTTTCAAATTGTCTATCATGGTTTTGTATTTGATTAAATTGAAATTTTAATAATCATCGTTTTTGGGTTCGCTTGCGTTATGTTCTTGTATGTGAGTCAAAAGGTCCTTTTGGATGAAAGGTACCTAAGGTTTGCTTTTCTATAATAATAAAATTGAAGATGTATTTTTAATATTTGCATTCATAATGTTGCATATAAGTATGTGTAAGTAGAATAAACTTTACATAATGTTTCGTTCTAATTCGTGTATTTGTTTCATCAGTTTAACGCAGCAAGTGGTGGCTTTGAAAGAGATTAGACTGCAAGAAGAGGAGGGCGCGCCATTCACTGCGATCCGCGAGGCTTCGCTACTGAAGGAGCTGAAGCACGCTAATATTGTCACGTTACATGACATCGTGCACACCAGGGAAACTTTAACTTTCGTGTTTGAGTTTGTGGTGAGAATAACTTTATTACTATTTGAGAGAGAAATACCTTGTTGGTCTAGTGGTCAGCGTATGTGACTGATAATCAAGTTCAAATCCCGAGTCGGGCCAAAAAGTGTTTTTGGGTTTTTCTTAGAAAATTCCTAATAGCAGCCCGGAGTTTGGAAGTTTGACGGTGAATCACGCCCGTGCCTCGGAGAGCACGTAAAGCCTTCGGTTCCGGTTGTCATGAACATCTACGGCATCTAAGGGAACTCAGTGCCCTCAAATATACTGACAACTAGTTCAATCTTCGAATTTCAGTTCTCCCTTAGTGTTGCGGAGGTCCGATGCCAGTCGCTCCGTAAAAAAACTGATATTCAGGTAAAACCGGTTGAACTAGTAGCCACCCCAAAATAAAAACTTGGATTCCCAACTCTCATCTTCCTAGCCTTTATTCAAATGCTAGGAAGATGAGAGAGAAATACCATCTATTTAAATTAAAAATTAACTGCGGCTTTTTTTTATCTATGGGTAATTACATAAAAATGTTATGTTGGTTTCCAAATCACTAGTTTTTTACCAATTTAGTTCCAATGTTACTAATGTTTTTCCCATTTTTCGCGTCGGTTCATGACACATTAGGGATAATAAAACTAAAAAAGCCAACAAACAAACGTGTAAGTACGAGTGATTTCCATTTCAAGAATGTATTTTAAAATGTTTATCTGACAATCAAAAGTATAAATTATGAAATATACGTGGTTTTGTATATAATATGTAGGTTATATTAAAATCATTACAGAGTGACTAATACTTACTTTCCTCATTCTTAGGACACGGATCTATCACAATATATGGAAAGGCACCCCGGTGGTCTGAATCATCACAATGTTAGATTGTACATGTTCCAATTGCTGCGAGGTTTGTCGTACTGCCACAGAAGAAGAGTCCTCCATAGGTATGTTTTACTAAATTTATATAACACCCTATGTCTATGTTTTTCTGTTTTTAATCGACTTTGTAAGCGTATTGTTTCAATAACGTGCTACTACAATAACAGGTTACTATCCAACACAATAAACTTTGAATAGAACTGTATACGGCGTTTATTGTAATCAAAGAAACAAAATATAAGGTGATACTTGTAAGGAAAAAAATACAGGAGATTATAACAACTTCCTCCTATTCAATTACAATATCCTCATCTATATATTAGTATGTGAAGAAAAAACTTAGCACCCTTTTTACGAAAATTACGCAGACGAAGGAGTATGAAATTTCGCACACTAATAGTTTATATAGAAAAAAAGTGCAGAATGCTATTTTTTTTAATAAATATATTTTATATAATAATAATTTAATAAATAAAAAGCACATTAAGTCAATAATAAAACAATATACACACTACCATGTACATATTTGACACACACACGCAAAGATAGTCTTTTTTTTTAAATTAACATTGTAGTGTGCTTTGCCGAAATCCGTGAATAAAATTATAGTCTTTGACAATAGAACCTTAATAATGTTGTCAAGTGACAACATTATTAAGTATAATTCAAATTAATTATTGTCGAATTTCGACTACCAATATGAATATAATATAAATTGAGTGTACGGTAAATCTTACGATCTTTCAATAAAACCAAATATTAATATTTATGCTTATAAGCTGTCTAATTATGTACACGAAGTTTTATATCTCATATTTTGCATAGAAACTTCGTAAACACCATTAAAGTGTTGTCCATACTTTATTTCATAACAATATCCATCAATTCCCCTGCATATTCTGAAGAAGGGGATACTTTGCAGCGCATAACTTATAGATCGATCTATTTTAATATTAGCCCGTCTCGGAAAGAGTAAACAATACACATACGTTAGATGTTGTGTTATCATAAAACTACGTTCTTGTATATTACTTTTACTATCATAAATAATCAAAGTCTGTTCAAGTAGATTTTATATGATAGTATTATAAATAATCCAGGCTCAGAAGATGAAGCATGGATCATTAACGCTTACTCGCAATTCAACATCATGAAACGAATTATGTCTGTATTTTGACTGCCTTGTTGGTCTAGTGAACTGATCAAGACGTCTCGGTTTCGATTCCCGGGTCGGACTAAATATTTGTGTGATCCACAAATATTTGTTTCGGAGTCTGGGTATTTTCTATGTATAATATGTATGTATTTACAAAAAAAAGTATGATTATGTATTAATATTGTTATTGTTTAGAACCCATAATACAAGCTCTGCTTAGTTTGGGACTAGTTGATGTTGTGTGTAAGATGTCCGAAATATTTATTATTTATTTATGTATCTAGTCTCAATAAAGAAATTTCTTACATCAAATATTTTATCTGAAAATATTTAAAAATGAGGATTTGAATATATAGAAAGCATAGAAATCAAAAGATAAAGATGAAAAAAATCTTAAAATAGTGATTATAATTTTATTAAATTTAGTTAAATACTAATGATAAAGTGCTAATAATGAAAATTTAATCACTATAAGTATTATGTATTCATGTCATACTGCAACGTCCTTGCATTTCTACGAATAGTGTTTTTCTACAATATGCGTGATACAACTGTTTCATTGTCAAGTGTTACTTGATTCATCATTGACTCACAATTGACTCATAATTGACAGCATGCAACACTTATTTCAATGTTTAAATATTTATATGTACCGTTAGCTAAGACGGATTACTCAGTGTCCTAGTGATTTATATTACCGATAATGGACCAAGAGCCCAGAGCCGCCAGACCTACGTCATTAGTGCAAAGCTGATTTTTTTAGGATTATTAGTACAATGTCTTGTTAAGATGTATGTGTACCCATTAGCTTGAAAGCGGGGCCGTTTCTGAGATAGCGCGAAGTAAAGATGGATAAAAACCTTACTTACCTACGTTAAAGGTGCAAAGCTAGTATTTGCATATTTTGTCAAGAATATTATTTAAAATTAAAATTCATTACTGCCAGACACTTTCCGTGGGCCATTACTTCTGCCAGACGTCTTGAAAGTTGTGAAAAAATTAGGTAAACTACGTTATAGTAGCAAACCTACATTTTATACATATTATATAAGGTAGGTACTATTTTAAGACCCTTTGTATGCGGCCTGACCAATCCGAAGGGCCAATCATCCCCCCAGACACCTTTAAATATTTGTAGTAATTAGGAAGCTGAGGTATATCATCTTTGGTATTATGTCAAGTATATATAAATATAATAGAATTGTAAAATATTAAATGGTTTTTACACGCTTTTTATTAGCTTCACCTGTATATTTGTTTGTTTGTAACCAACTCCTTTGGGTGTGATTTTGACCCACTTTAAACGGCCAGAATTCGTTCAACCTTTGCAGATTTATCGGGGACCGATGACAATACACTAATATGAAAAAAAAAACTAAAAAAATCTTTAAACAAATTAGTATTTTTCTAAAAGATTAGTTTTAAAAAACTAAACAAATAGGCTTTTAACCTTTTTTTACGCGGGGAATGCTTTTCGCACCATACCCTTCGTGGGGTAAACGAAGGGCGTGTGTGGGACTCCCGGGCAACCGGTCTACCCACTAAACCCCGCGGCGGCCTACCTCGGCAGTTGAGAGGAACACCAGGATCGCGTCAGCAGCATCTGATGTCCCCCCTGCCGTACCTCAAAGTCAGAGGTACAACCCGGGGTGACTAGTTTCACCCCCGGGGCAGGATGTTGTTGCGCCTCTCACCGCTCTGTACAGAAAGAGGCAAAACATCAAAACGCCTTAAACGACACCCCCCGGCCGCACCGGGGGTGTCACCTATCTCGAGTCGTTTGCAGCGGTCACATTTCCCCAGGATGTGACCGCAGCGACCCTTAAGCGACGATTGGGGAGCTAGCGGCCTCTACCGCGTCCCCTTCGCCGCCTCCTTCGAGCGGGATCAGCCCTTTCCCGATCCCGCTCTGCGGACTCCTTCTGGAGCATGACATTCTCACAGAAGGAGACCGCGGCTTCCCATCCCTCGCCACTCGCCAGCATTGCCGCGATCAATGCTGGCGGTGACAAGTTTCGTCCGATCTGTCCGACCAGGACTCGACGCTCGGACTCCCAAGCAGAGCAGTCCTCCAGCGTGTGCTGGGCGGAATCCCGGTCAGACCCGCAATGGTGGCATTGTGCTGTAGCCTCCCGTCCTATTCGATTCAGATACTCACCGAAACAACCGTGACCGGTAAGTATCTGAGTCAATCGATAGGTGACACAGCCGGTCCTCTTTAACCACGCTTCGAAGTTCGGCAGAACGGCTCCGACAGCACGTTGGCTAGCACAGCCCTGAATTTCAAGCCGTGCCTGCCAACACTGCAGAGCTTGAGCATGTGCGTTCCGCCGTAGCATTCCGGGCTCTAGATCCGGCGCTGTCCCCTCGCCGTCCCGACCGATAGAACGAATTTGGTCATAGACCATCGTGTACATATCGGCCAGAATGTCGAAGGGTGGAGATCGCGCCAAGACCGTCGCTGCCTCATACGAGATGGTGCGGTAGCCCCGTACGATCCGTATGGCCATCAGCCGCTGCAGGCTCCTAAGTTGAGCCTTACAGCGGGAGGAACCCTCCAGGTCCTCAGACCAAACGGGTGCCCCATAGAGGACCATGGATCGCACGACGCCCATATAGAGGCAGCGAACTTCCTCCCTTGGTCCCCCGAGATTAGGCAGCAGACGATGTAACGCCCCTGCTACCCCTCGGACTCGGGGGACTAATCGCCCGAAATGCTCTTCGAAGCTCCACCGACTGTCCAGGGTGAGGCCCAGGTACTTCATGTACTGGCCCACCTGGACTTCAGTGTCACCCACCCGGAGGCATGAGCTGGGTGGTTCCTGGCGCTTACGCAGGCCATGGAACCATATTGCCTCAGTTTTCTGAGGCGCCACTCTCAGGCCCAGCTCACGAATCTTTTCTACGACACAAGCCACTCCCTGCTCGGCGAGTAGGAGCACCTCCCCGAAGCATGACCCTCTAGCCAATATTAGAGTGTCATCCGCATAGCAGGTGACACTTAGGCCAGAAGGCAGACTCGTGCGAAGGACCGCATCGTATGCGAGGTTCCATAGCAATGGGCCCAATACAGAGCCCTGAGGAACCCCGCAACACACCTCCCTTCGTCTCTCCATCCCGTTCCGATCAACAAACTTTACCGTCATGTCGCGCAGGTAGGCCTCTATGACAGCCCGCAGATAGGGCGGCACCTCGTGATATTCAAGGGCCACCCTAATTGCGCGCCAGGGGAGGGTGCCAAAAGCGTTGATGATATCTAGGCTAACTGCCAACGCCACCCCCCCTGAACGGACTGCCGACTCCGACAGGAAGCGAACACACCTAACAACGTCTACTGTTGAACGCCCCTGTCGGAATCCAAACTGGCAGTCCGACAGATCAGGGCCCACTCGCGACAGGTGCCCATTGATACGGTCAGAGATAACTCTCTCAAAGAGTTTCCCCGACTCGTTCAGCAGGCATATCGGTCGGAACGCAGAGGGAGAATCTGCAGCCCTTCCCTCCTTTTTCAGGAGCACTAGCCTCGCTTCTTTCCAGTCGAGGGGAAAGATACCGAGGTTGAGACAGGTCGTGAAAATCTGCCTCAGTTTGTCCCCCAGTACCGACAGAGCTATCACCAGTGCCCGGCCTGGAACACCATCAGGTCCAGGCGCGGTGTTGCGCGAAGATAGCCGCCGCACGGCTCGATCCAGCTCTCCCTCCGTCACCTCACACTCGTCGGACTACAGTTGGCGGTCCGAGTGTGGGGTCCGCGGAGGGGTCGAAGGACTGTCCTGGTCCCTTGGGAAGAGCGTTTCCAAAACTCTTTCCAGAAACTCCGGGTCCAGGGTTTCCGTCAACGGAGGGACCCATGGTCTGAGCTTTCCCAGTACCATTTTATATGGTCGTCCCCATGGGTCTCTATCCAGTCCCGCGATGAGCTCTCTCCAAGACCGAGCCTTGGCCTCGGCGATTGCATCGCTGAGAGCCTTTACAGCGGCTCCATATTCCCGCCGTGCTCTGTCGATCTCCTCGACTGTCGCTCGCCGTCTTCTCCGGGCTCGAAGGTACGGGCGGCGCAATCTTATGACTGTCGTTCTCAGCCGCGAGATCTCCTCACTCCACCAGTACGCCGAGCCCTTTCTGGCTGGTATGACTCGGGGCATTGAGGCGTCACATATCGACGCCATAATGTTCCCAAACCAGACTGCCAGTTCTTGCGGATCGGACGAGACTCTTTCCTCCGACCAATCCGCGACGTGGGATGCAGCTAAGACCATATCTCGGTTGAGCCGCTTAAGGGACCATCGTCGCGGAGGTTCTCTTTCCTGGCGGTGGCGGCCAGAGCGGCGGAGAGACACATCAAATATGATGTGCCGGTGGTCAGAGAGGCTAACCACTTCCTCCGCCACTCGCCATCCCGACACCATGTGCACTGCAGAGGGACTCGCCCACGACAGGTCGACAATCGACTCGCCCTGCCACCGCACACAGGTACTGACTGAACCCCGATTCAGAAGTCGGAGGTCCAGTCCAGCCGCCCACTCCAGGAAAGCTTCTCCCCTCGCGTCGTCTCGAGTGTCACCCCACTCCCTTGAGTGGGCGTTGAAGTCACCCAAGACGAATACCGGACGGGAAGCGTAGTTGCGGATGCAAATCCCCAACCCGTGCAGGTATGCTTCATATTCAGCTAGGCCGCGATTGGGGGAGAAGTAGCAGCCTACCACCACCGTTGTTCCCCACTCCACTGCTACAAACCCTGCACCCTTTCTCAGGAGAGAGCAATGGAGGCCTTCCCCACCCGACCAATATATGGCCGCAGTGCCATCAGTCGCCCCGATCCAACGCGGATGGTCCGGGACAGAATGTCCCGACAGAGTAACAGCGGGGCCAGGTTGGACCTCTACCAACCTTTAAACCTAAAAATAGAAAATAATTTCAATGTAAAAAGCGTAGGGCGACGTTATTGAAATATTGTCAGTAAGCACCCCACGTTTTGTGTTTGTGGGTCAAAATCGCACCCAAAGGAGTTGGTTACAAACAAACAAACATACAGATGAAGCTAATAAAAAAAAGCGTGTAAAAACCATTTAATGTTTTAAAATTCTATTCTTGAAATAATACCAAATTTGATATACCTCAGCTTCCTAATTACTACAAATATTTAAAGGTGTCTGGGGGGATGATTGGCCCTTCGGATTGGTCAGGCCGCATACAAAGGGTCTTAAAATAGTACCTACCCTATATAATATGTATAAAATTTAGGTTTGCTACTATAACATAGTTTACCTAATTTTTTCACAACTTTCAAGACGTCTGGCAGAAGTAATGGCCCACGGAAAGTGTCTGGCAGTAATGAATTTTAATTTTAAATAATATTATAGATAAAATATGTAAATACTAGCTTTGCACCTTTAACGTAGGTAAGTAAGGTTTTTATCCATCTTTACTTCGCGCTATCTCAGAAACGGCCCCGCTTTCAAGCTAATGGGTACACATACATCTTAACAAGACATTGTACTAATAATCCTAAAAATTTCAGCTTTGCACTAATGACGTAGGTCTGGCGGCTCTGGGCTCTTGCTCTATAACTCTTATATTGCTGATGTCTCCTAGAAAACTTTATATTTTAGGTGTGCATTTAAAAACAAATTGTAGCCAGTAGTAAAGTGTTCAAGTGTCAGTCTTTGTATTGATTTCATATTTATTTTCATCCTTACTAGTCCTGATTTCCCCACTAATTTTATAAATGTGAAACTACTGAACGGATTTAAATGAAGTTTGGTACCCACATAGTCTAGATCCTGAGAAAGGACATAGGTTACTTTTTACCGCGATAACCGACGTACACGCAGACGGAGCCGCGGGCGAAAGATAGTTTTATATAGGCGTTAAATTTTCCGAGTTTATTTTCGTTTAGTTTCCGATATTTCGGAACCGCTGCCATCGCTCTAATCATGGGCGAACTGAAATGACAGAACTGCAATAGTGCCGAAATATTAAAAAAAGTTCTACAAAATAACCCGTTCATAATAAGTTATGAAGTTTTTACTTGTTTACGTAGACTACCGAACTGACAAGTCAAAGTCGTTGAAGTTTCTGAGCAGTACATAAGGTCCAAAGTGTAATGCCTAAATTATATTGTAGTAATATGAAGTTTGTATAGTTCAAATGTTATTACACAGGGACGTGAAACCACAGAACTTGTTAATAAGTTCTCACGGCGAACTTAAGCTGGCGGACTTCGGTCTGGCACGCGCCAAATCAGTGCCGAGTCACACATACTCGCACGAAGTCGTCACACTGTGGTACCGACCTCCAGGTAAGTGATACTCATGTTATCAACTTGATTTTACTTTTAAATTATAATGTTGTTATACTATATTTACATTAAGAATTTGACAGTTTCGTTAACCAGTGGCCTTACTCTTGAATTAAAGCCCAATTTCAATCTAATACCAAATATATTTCCAATTTTAAGTAACGATGAAAATAGTTAAGTAGTATCGAATTCAAGAGTAGGAAACTTCACAATGTTAATACAGATGAATCGGAACTGTTTTTACGAGTAAGTTTATATTAATTAAATTAGTGTAGAATTTAGACATATTTCCTCATAATGATGTTTATATCTGCACTGTATTCTTTTAGACAGAGAACCATTCTGTAAGTGTAATCGGGTTTCATCAATTAATATCACAAACTCTTGATTGTTCACCCCTGTCATAAGCAAAGTTGACTTGGACACTCGAATACGCCCGTTGTGTCAGATACACTTGCAGAATTATATATTTAATGTTCTGTTTTATTTTATACAAAGATTTCCAGATATCTCATTGTATTTTATCGTTTTTTCTCAATGAAATTGTTGCAACTCATTCACAGAATAACGTTGCTAAATTTAACACTTTGTTGAGGAATTATTGAGCCTGAAAAAACTTGTAGAACACATGTTTAGAATAATTATAGGAATTGTTACTTGTTTGTTAGTATAAAACTTTGCTTGAAATAGAAAAAAAAACGGTTGTATTAAAACCGCATTTCAATACTATCACACCTCACATGACGCGACATTTTCTTCTTTCGAACTAGGTCAACAAATGTAACATAGATTATAGGCAAGCTTTTTCCTCGTAACAGCAAGTCTGCGACTTAATAGCGTCACTTCGGTGTAAAAGGTCACACATTCGTCATGTGCACTAACTTCCGTTTGATAAAACTGTGTTTAGTAAACATAAAACAGTTCATTCTGTTTGTCGAGACATTTTTATGTTCTCTTCGTTCACTCTGCTCCATTCGCATTCTCGAAATTTTCCTTTAGTCTTGTGAAATGTTGAAGGAACTTGATATCTTAGGAATAAGGCTCCTTGATAAAAAAACCGTCAACCAATAAAACGCAGATAAAACTTACTATCTGGGTTTTATTGGTT
Source organism: Phragmatobia fuliginosa (assembly GCA_932526445.1). NCBI lineage: Eukaryota > Metazoa > Arthropoda > Insecta > Lepidoptera > Erebidae > Phragmatobia > Phragmatobia fuliginosa. The sequence goes on from OW052071.1 coordinate 15,706,274, forward strand.
AAGGGTTTGAAAGCGAAAACGCAATCAAAGCGGTTATTTTCACTTTTTTACGCTTTTCATTTATCTTGTCTGGTTCTTACTGATATTAGTTATAAATCGTAAGGATATGTTTTAGAATTATTTTGTAATAGGAACGAGTTACTCGGTTTATATTTACAGGAAAGTCTGCGAGAAAGTTTAAAATAATACAATTTTGATGTTTTAAAAATGTCATCAAACTTGAGTTGATTTTCTAAAAAATATTTTTCTTTTTCCCAAATAATGCTGTCAGTTTTAAGATCTTGTCTGTAGAATGTAAAAATATGTGAGTATAATGTAATGCATTTGTTTACAGATGTGCTTCTAGGTAGCACTGAGTACTCGACATCACTGGATATGTGGGGCGTGGGCTGCATATTCGTAGAGATGCTCTGCGGAGTACCCACATTTCCCGGCGTACGGGATACTCACGACCAATTAGACAAAATATTTAAGGTAAGCTAAAGGTTGCCGCTTGCAGTAATGAAGTATAGTTTTTATTTGAAAGTCGCATTCCCCCGCAGTTTAGTTCTCAGTCGATAAGGTATTTTAATGAAAGCCTACTGGTAATAAAATATTATTTTAAAAGAAGTACTACTTTTTTTGCTTTATGTAAGATTTGCAGTGTTAGCTTTTTTTGGCCGACGTAGAACCTAAGAATTTATGTGGCGGTGACTTTGAAGTAAAGTAGATTTAAATAGGTGGTTATAAGAATGTATAGGTAATTTGGGTTCACGTACGGTACAGGTGGTCGGCACGCCGACGGAGGAGAGCTGGTCAGGGGTTTCAAGACTGCCGGGTCTTCGCGGGCACGTGGTCCGTTGGGGTGCTACGCCTGCGCGGTCCCTAGGAGCCGCATTTCCACGGCTTCGTGAAGCGGGCCGCGACGCAGAACGCCTGGCCGCCGCTCTGCTGCAGCCCGACCCTGCACGTCGCCTGCCCGCCGCTCGTGCTTTACACCACTCCTATTTCGCAGACCTGCCGCCGCGGCTCCGAGAACTGCCCGATGGTATGGACCCGTTTCACATTATATTCCTGTACAACATTACCCACATCCTTCAAAAATATTAACAGATTAACTCATAAACTTCAATTCGACATACTTTGAACTTACTTTGTTAACGAACAAATCATTAATATAATTTACCCTAAAATGCCATTTCAAAAGCCTCCACCTTAACAACTCCATTAGAAAGTTAAACTGTTGTATAGCGTGTTAAACGGTACCTTTTGTATTGTTACAGAGGTGTCGATATTCACAGTGGAAGGGGTTTGCCTGCACCCCGAGACGCGGCACGCTACCATTAAGTGAGCTAGCGCCCAACCCTAGTTGAATCCGTTACGCTTGTACTTTAGTTGTGCCGATGATTCCTATTCTTTAGTGTACATACTCAGTGACGGCGTTCGGCGGAGCGGGCAGCGTCTCACTTCTGAAGAAGCAGCTATAACTCATTAAGGCAAGCATCAGACTGACAATCAAGAATGTAAAACAACAGATTATTTCATTAAAGGGTTAACTGAAATACCTAGTAATATGTATTGGCAGTAATAAGGAACCAATATTTTATACGAACAAAGCCTGTGTAGTCTCGCTTCGCCGCTCGCTCGAGCGAACATTGAGACCCTATACTTTGGAGAAGCGCCGAAATATGGTCGACTCGCTTCATCGGACCAATATTTCGTGATAGTTTTCTCGACTAGATTAAATTATATAAAAATTAAATATCCGAACGGGCATCGAATGCACCGATTGTTCTTCGTTTCTTGTTCAATTTTATTAAGCGTCAACATTCAGTTTGTCCATCCGTCGATTGCTTATTGTTTCTATGTTGTATTAGTGCTTCTTAAGCTTCCAACGGAATATCCATCCATATAATTCAATTATTCTATGGTGACAAGGTAAACTGATAGGTATCGAGTGTATGAATTATATCTATAAATATATAAACAGAGCAGTGTGCCATGTATATCTAATTGAGAAGAGTATGATGTATTATTTTAAAAGATTTTTATGCTGGAAATATATGCTCATAATTTGGTAAAAATTTTGAAGATGTTTATTTATAATTATTAAGTGATAATTGTCGATGAAATTAACTCTAATGCAGTCTTATGAAAACTATACGATTTTTTATCACAGAGCTTCTACTATGACTTGTCGATCGATTAACACCTGTTATGAAAAATTAGTCACTTAATCGTAAATTTGATGAGATCGCGATTCATAGTAGAGGCTCATACATTAATCAATCTTGGCTATCTAAATCTTATGCACACATTCCTTCCACGGTGCTCAAATAGTAACATTAGTGTGGCGAGGAGATGTGTCAGCGGTTCTCGATCACTCGTCTTCTATTGAACTTAACCTCGAGCGGACATCACATCCTAGTCGAGTGAAGAGACCGCTTTCAGTGATACGAAGTGAATTGAACGAAAGTAATATCTACTACCAAAATTATTTAATATCTTCACAGATCTCATGTATAATAACAAGTGTGGGACCGTCCTACTGTAAATTGTAACGTGATAGGGATATTCGACGATGTATAATACTATAGCTAATCTTTGTTCTGTGAGACGAGGGCGGTAGGGGATGGAAGTTAGTTTCCGTCAAACTAAAGACTAGTGAAATTAACCAGTTTAGTGAAATTTTAGTGGTCCCACGTAAAGTTAGAAGCGAATGTATGTAAGGTAGAAAGCCGGTGCATTGGCAACTTGATAATATGTGCTACTATGTGAAAATACGTATGCGTATTGTTTTTTTTGTTTATTGATACTGACTACACTACAGTACACTTCATATAGATTTCAAGTTACAACAGCATCTGCCTATTGCAGTCCACAGTTGGACATACTTGTAGACCTCTCCCATTTCACGTCAATCTGTTTATTTTTGGGCTCTTCGCATCCAACTATGGAAATCCTACACTACGTTTGCCGAGCGAGACGCGGTCGCCACTCTAATACTCCTTTATAACAACGGTTGTCGGTGCTGTGTAATGTAATGCTAATATGGCGAGCACACTGACACGTCATCTTGCTAATCTGGTGAAGTTCCATTGTATTAACAAAATAATAAAATACCAACGTCAAGGGCTTAGAAGACTTTGATGAGGTAAAACATGAAATTTTATTTAAGTTGGTTGTTTATTGAATTGTCTACGTTCTTGTACTCTGATTACAAACAATAAAATTAAAGAAAATGGGGAAATTGCATATTTTTAGTTACTCTGTAAATTTCAAATTAAGACTTCTGTGCATTCTGTGAGACTTCTTCTGTGCATCAAGCACACATTTATTCTAATACTACTCAGTTGTTTATAAATTTATTTGAATTTTACATATTAACAGACAATATTTTTCATAATCAATAGCTTTTAATAGTCCACGGCTGGACAGAAGCCTCACCTGCGAAAATATTTTTCAATATAGCAAGAACTAACCGATGTAAACCGGTTCGAATAGTATTGTCACGTAGTAATCTCTCGGATTTGCGTCATAATCTAGTGACACATAAAAATATCTGTGATTAATAATAGATTTTAGTCCTACATAATGTACACGAATTGTGCCAATCTTGAAATAAACATCACTAAAATCTTTAATATTGGATATTGGCGCTATTCTTCATTTCATTCTTTTTAACACTAATCTACTGTAAATAGATAAAAATGAGGCATTGAAAATATATAGTATTCAGAAGTGGCTTTTTTTTAACCTTCAGCCAAAATTGGAAAAACAAACTACCTATTTGGCTACAACTATTCTAGTTAAGTGCAAAAAGTTATCAAGTTGTCAGTGTGTGCGAGAGTGTACAATAGAGAGCTTAGATCAAGTTAGTGTAGTCTCTACGAGCTTTAGACACGTTTACAATTTGGTATCGTGAGCGGGCCTTTAATCTAAAATTTGAAATTTAATCACAAAATTTAATAAAAGTCACAAAATAAGGACCCGCTCTCGTACTGTCGTAGTTAATTCATAATTCGATTCCGAACACCAAATAGTACGTAAATTGTATAGTATGTGGAACGCAATATTTTCAGTGTTTATGACTTGTTGAGTTTGTGTATGTAATATAAAGAGATGAACTGTATAGGTGAAGAACTGCTTTAGTACGTACACGGCATACGAGGAGTCATTAGTTATGATATTAATGTAATTGATTTATTTTTATTTTCTGTGCGAAAGGATCTCGTCGAAAAAAAGAATTAATTTTCAATGAGATACTTTCTTTATTTAAATATATCTATCGATTTATCGGATCCCAGCATTAGTCGATAAAATCGTGTACGTAGTTCGTAGTGTATATATTAGTTTTTCAACTATACAGCGCAGCTCTAGCTGAAAGGGATGCGAGTTAATTTTCACCCGTTGAGTGAGGCACCTTGTAACATAAAGTCTAACGCGATACGAGATTAATGTCGAGCATTTATATCGAGGATAGTGGAAATTCTATTGTATACATAATAATTTGCATTTGTATCATGAACTGATGTGCGCGTTCGTTTCGAACGAACTATTGTATATAGGTATTATTAATTAATCACTTAGTTGTTACGGTTTCTTAGTTACAACAGTCCTACACGAGTTGCCATTGCTGTTTGTATGTGTTCCGAAGTACACGGAAGATGAGATTTATTTTAATTTTAACTACCTATCATAGATTATGTTCCATTAACTATGTTTTATATTATTTTACGTATTATAAAATGTCCCGCTACTGATTTTAAATCTTTTTTTATTAATTTTGTAATGTATAAACAACGTGCTTTTACTCGTCTAAAAGAATGTAAATACGATATTTGAACTGATAATAATAAAAGTTTTTATTTCTTAATGAATGCTGTGTTTTCATCCAACACCACTTACCCCATTTTCCCTGCGATTCAACATTTACTAAAACCGTAAGAGATAAACTTATCTAGATTCATTTCATAAGAAATAACATCGAATGAAAAATGGTAAGAAATTCCCTGGAACGATATTTTTGATGTTTATTAATATTTAAACGACCTCGTTATCTTAAAAGCCAAGTAAATTAGATAAAACAGGATAACCGCACTATGAATATATTTGGAAGGAAAAAAGAAAAATTATATTAAGTGCTCCGTTGATTTTCGTCGAAAGAGTGCCGTGAAATTTGGCGGGCGCCTAGTTGGCGCGAGGCCAGGCACCAGAGCCGCATTATTCGGCCAATGGAAGTGTACTCTATGTTTAAATGATACCGTCTCTTAAGCTTCACTGTACTTTCAACTATGTAACACATGCGGACGATGTCGTAATAATGATCGTTAATAAGAGTAGTAATTAAGCTAAGGCTACCAAGTTCGGTAGACTACGTACCTATGTCTACCAAATAATGTACTGGAAGATTAACTTGTGAAGGTAAAGTTTTCCGATGTATTTTTTTTTTCAATTTGATTCTGTGTGCTTAAAATTTTGCAATAAATCAAAGTAGTATACGTGTGTTGTTGCATATAGATTATCTACAATTTACAAGACTAAACAGAGGTATCAACAAAATCACAGCGAATATTGAAATAGGTGGGTCACCAAATTTGAAAAGCTTTGGGTTTGCAATGAAAGAAAGAGAAAAAGTAGCAAGCCACGTCAGTTCTAGTAATTGTTCACTGTGGGTAAGTTAGGTAAGCTGCACAGTTATTTGATATGCCATTCAAATTATGAATTTTAGTAAGATATTTTTCGAGAAGTCCAAAATCGTCAATGTACCTATAAATGACTACTTACAATCAGATCCTTATCTTCATAGCTAAATTAACATTTAAAGACGGCGTTATCAATCAAAACTGAAAACTTGACGCAATCTGAATAATATTCCGCTCGAATTATCACCCCTTGTAATTACTTAGGGACGGGGTGACAAAATTAAACTTCCAGAAATAAATTATTTCTAGTGAAAAATGAAGGTTCAACGAAGAAAATTATATCTCAATTTTAATGAACAAATAGTAACTTAGTATTTTAATAGAATTGATATAGCCACAAACGCCTTGGTCGACGTTTTATTAATGCTAAAACGATTTTGTGAAATGTTGACTGGTTGATTTAAAAATGTGTTTCTTAATTTTGTGAAGAGTTTTGAACGATGTCTATACTAGCTCCTATTGCATGCTTATTTACCTTATTTATTTTATTTAATGCCACACAGTATTACCGTTGCAAATACAAAATTCTGGATGTAGTTAAAACATGTGTGAATACTGAAACATCTCATACACAAAGAATCGATGGAGAATGTAGACAGATATAAATTTATTCTTCATCCAAAACCAAAGAAAAGTATATTATCTACTTATTTAGATTGTTTAAAATTAGTACCTACAGCCTAAAAACAGATAAGAGTCGTAGGCTTATAACAGGAACTACAAGAACAAGCTGTTGCTGGGAAGCCTGAGCACCAATAAAATTGTTCAAGTTCGTTCCAATCTGATTTTTTGGGCTGATAAGTATTCGCAAGCATAATTGTCATATCTCTGAAACACGGTGGCAGGGATAATAAACCTAATAGAACTACGTTTGTAACTGTTTCCAGAACTCCAAGCAACTTATTCACAATTATGAATTACTCGCATATCTGCCAACTCTTGAATGAATTGGAACATTTCTCGAGATGAAAGCACATTTCTAAGCTAATTCACTTCAGTGCACTCTGTAACCATTAAACTTTGAGCCTTTGCCTTTGATTGTATGTTCTAAGATAAACTCATTCAGTTATACATTAAGCGATACTTTTAATTACGATCAATCAGTAAATAATCTTTTGTTTCTGTTAGTGGTTCTACATTTATACATCAGCATTCAGCTATTTTCATAACCATTTTCTAAAAACTTAAATTACAACTACAATTGGTATATCATATATCTATATGAAAAAATATTAAATATTATAGATATAATATTTAATTTAAAAGTAATATTACAAGGCCAAGCTAAAAGTAAGGAATAATTCAACTTAAAGTTGGCTTAGTTCCGAGAAAAAAGAGTAGAAAACGGAAATATCAGCAGGCGTACCTATATATCTGAAAGAATTTTAATACTACTGTAAGAAATTGTTTACAGATGTACGTATGTACATATATACGAGTATCAATCAATTGAAAGCAATCATATACATTCGATAAGGTGATTGAGGTTTTTTGGCGTAGAGAATACCATACCAATACAATACGGGACTTAAAGTGCTAGATTCTGACTTCTGGGAATGATATAAGGCATATAAATATAAAACTTCATCTCAAATTTAAATCGAATAATTACAATGTCCATGAAAATGAAATGAAGGTGCCAGGAAGTAACAACAAATAACTGTTACAAAGCAAATTCTTAATTAACTTGATAAACTTGTATTTCTTTTTAATTGGTTTACTTTGAATTTACTTATAATTGGTCTGCGTTGTAATATGAAGAATAAATTCTTTTAATTAAAAAGATTTCGCGTCATCCAAGTAAAATGAGCCTGTATAGTTTTAATAATACAATACATTATTACTAATTAAGCATGTTTACTATAATATGTAATTAGGGTGGATTAGATAATCTCAGCATAGCATAGTTCAAGTAGAGCTTCTTGTGTGTATTTTCAAAGAAGAGCTTAAATTTTTGATAGCACGGAGGGATAAAATGGTTTACTATAGGAAATCTAATATACAATAATCGTAAAGAATAATTGCAAAGATTACATTAAAACTGGTCCTTCGCCTCTGACACACACAAGGGCGGATCCAGGTTTGGCACCAGGGGGGGGTCACATAGCTGTGATCAAGTTAGGGTTGCCAACCTTGCGGCCTATAGGCCCATCATGTTGCCGGACGAAGCGGGTAAGTTGTTTGAGACGGTTCTCTCTGCCCGCATCGTTCGGCACGTCTGCGAGGTGGGCCCGGGCCTGTTGGAAGCCCAATTCGGTTTCCGAGAGGGGCGTTCAACGGTCAATGCCGTGTTGCGCCTTAGGGCCTTGACCGAAGAGGCAGTGACCTGCAGCGGAGTGGTGTTGGCGGTGTCCTTGGACATCGCCAACGCCTTTTATAGTATGCCGTTCACCTGCATCAGGGAAACGTTCCGCTATCACGGAGTGCCAGAGTACATGAGGCGGCTTGTGGCAGACTATTTAGAGGAGCGTACCGTCATGTTCGAGGACCGAGATGGTGCCTTGAGACGAGAAGTGTTCTGCAGGGGTCATGGGATACGACTGGGCCCTACGAGGGCGTCTCCCGCCGGGCTGGGCGTAATTTGTTAAGCCGATGACACTTTGGTCACGGCCCGGGGGGCTAACTTCCAAGAGGCGGCCCGCCTGGCCACCACAGGGTCTCTCTGGTGGTCGGGCACATTAAGGCGCTGGGTTTACGGGTGGCCCTGGATAAGACGGACCCCTTTTGTTTCATGGGCTCCGTCGTGGTTCACCCGTCGGAGCCGCCATCGAAGTCAACTCGGTCCTCGTACCGGTCAGGGCCCAGATTAGGTTTCTGGGCTGGTCCTAGACGGTAGGTGGCTCTTCGACAAGCACTTCGCCCTAGGGTTACTATTGCTCATTTGGGCGGGGCCAGTGTTCCCACGAGGCAGCTGTACACGGGAGTTGTCTGTTCAATGGCACAGTACGGTGCACCGGTGTGGGTGGCGCCTCTGACCGCCCAGAATAGGGCGCTGCTCTGGCGCCCCCATAGGATATTAGCGGTCAGAGCCTTACGTGGATACCGCACGGTGTCCACAGAGGTGGCATGCGACTTGGCCGGAACACCCCCGTAGAATTTGGAGGCGGAAGTGCTCGCCGAAGTTTATCAGCGAGTGGCTGACTTCCGGACGGAGAGCGGTTTTCGCCCACCGCCCGAGGACATACGCGAGTGGCGTGAATCCACTCGCCGAGCCACCATGGTCAGATAGTCGTTCCGGCTGGAAACTCCACGCGCTGGCTTCGCTGCCGTGGAGGTTCTTCAGCCGGTCATCGCCGAGTGGGCAGGGCGGCAGCATGAGACCCTTTCCTTCCGACTGACGCAGGTGCTTTCCGGGCACAGTAGCTTTGGAAAGTACCTGCACTCGTTCGCTAGGAGGGGATTGAGTCCCGCCTGCCTCCATTGCGACTGCAGTGAGACATCGGGCCTGCACACGTTGGCGGTTTGCCCCGCATAGGCAGTGCAGCGTCGGGCCCGCACTGTAGTCATCGGAGAGGATCTCTCGCTACCGGCCGTCATAAGCTCGATGGCCGGTAGCCACAGTTGTTTTAACGCGGTCGCAACCTTCTGCGAGGACGTGATCTCTCCCTGGATTCCTCCTAAAATTGAGGCGCAAAGAGGTCACACCGTATGGTTTTAGTCGGTACGAGTCCAACACGTAAAAAAAAACAAGGGTTGCCAACCTACTAAATAGATAGTACTATATTTGTACTATATCAGGTCGGCGTACTATATATTATTGAAAAAATATAATATAGTACACAAAAGTACTACATTTTCACGAAAACCTAACAAACAAATCTCAGAACGATTACTGCTTTCTCTGGCTACGAACTTTAGATTAAACATTGTTAAAATTGCAAAGATTGCAAAAATATATAGTTTTTATAAACAGGTAACAAATATATACAAATTCGGTTCGGTTTTGTTAGACGTTAGACGTTCTTCAAGCATTGAAGCTCTTAGCATAACGTAGAGAAAGATCTTTCCGCTGTCGCTACCAACTAATACAACAAGTAGCCAGTCATCATTTGGGGTCTACTAGTTCAACTAGTTTACCTGAATCTGGTTTTTCCACGAAGCAACTGGCATCGGACCTCCGCAACCCCGGGGGGGGGAACAGAAATTCGAAGGTTACAGTACATTTGAGGGCACTGACTTCCCAATAAGATAACCATAGATGTTCATGACAACCGAGACCGATTGCTTAACATGCACACCGACCTATGGGCGTGGATCATCGCCAAACTTCCATACTCGTGCTGTTATTAAGAAATTGCTGTGAGAAAACCCAATAACACTTTTGGACCGTCTTTAGAAATCCCAGGACTTGACCTCATGATCAGCAGTAACAGGTAATGTGGCCATAATACACGCCACTGTCGCTATCGTATTGGACTCTACAGTCATGCTAAACATTGCGACAGAGATGCTGTTTGAATCATCTGACAGGATGTTAAGGCCTAATTTGGATTTTTTTGCTGTATTAGAGCCATAATACCATACGGGTCGTACGAGGCTACCGCACGATTTTGTACGAGGCGGCGACGGTCCTGGCACGATCTCCACCCTTCGACACTCTGGCCGACATGGACACGATATCCTACGACCAAATTCGTTCTGTCGGTCGGAAAGGCGGAAAGTGCGGAACGCGTAATACGCAAGCTCTGCGGGCTTAGCAGGCACGGCTCGTAACTCTGAGCTGTGCTTGCTAACGCGCTGTTGGAGTCGTTCTGCCGTTCTGCAGAGCGTCGAGTAGGAAACATATCACCGTCAGCATTGATCGCCGCAATGCTGGCGAGTGAGGAGGAATGGGAAGTGTGGGAAGAGTGAGGACGTTATGCTCCAAAATGGGATCGGGAAAGGGCCGATCCTGCTCGAAGGAGGTGGTGAAGGGGACGCGGTAGAGGTTGCTCCCCCAATCGTCCCTTAAGGGTCGCTGCAGCCACATATTGGGGAGATGTGATCGCTGCAAACGACCCGCGACAAATGACACCCCTGGTGCGGCCAGAGGGTGTCGTCTAAGGTAGGTCGGTGTTGCGGCTCTTACTGCGTAGAGCGGTGAGAGGCGCGACAGCATCCTGCCCCGGGGCTGAGACTAGTCATTCCGGGATGTACCTCAGTCGAAATGTCCGGCAGGAGGACTTCAAAAGCCGCTGATGCGTTCCTAGAGTTCCTCCGAGCTGCCGAGGTAGGCCGCCGTGGGGTTTAGTGGGTAGACCGGTTCTTTTACCCCATGAAGGGTATGGTGCAAAAAGCTTTCCGCGCGTAAAAAAACAAAAAAGATACAGCTCAAATCGCAATTTAAAATTAGATTAGAAATCGACTGTGGTATGGACTAACACCGTTGCCACTTCACCATCCACAGCCGATATTCATTTACAATGACAGAAACTGGAGTAGTATCTACAAAGTAACAATGTATAAGGTTACTAGTTGTTTCACAATGTCAATGTTTAAATCATATTGTGAATTAATTAGTAACAATTTTAATTAGTTTTACACATAAATCCCGGACAGCGCCCAGGGGGGGGGTCATGACCCCCATGACCACCCCCCTGGATCCGCGCTTGGACACACACATCGGTTTATGAGTCAGAATTCTAATGTGGTTTAATACTCTACCTATTAGGCCCTGCTTTGATATTGAACGTATTTTCCAACAGGTATGTACTCAATATTTTCTGTTCCATAAATAGAGCAGTTTAAGCTTTTGTTCTCAAGTAAATCTCTGTAACGCAAAAACTACATAACGGATTTGGATGAAACTTTACAGTAATATAAAGCCGGTTCCAAAAATAACGGGTCAGTCACATAAACCCGAATATCTCCCGAACTACGTATGCCATCCTAATGAAACGAAGACTGTTCAATTGAGAATTTAATTATACAGATAAAAAATAAAATAAAACTTAGTTACACCCACAATATTAATCTTAAATTAAAAAAAAACTAAAGTAGTCATATTTTTCTTAAGATTACATTTTTTTTATGATTGTTTTTTTGCTGTTTTTCATCACTTTCTTCATTTAATACTTTGTATTGCCTCCACGAGCTCTTCTGACAGCTTCCAGGCGATTAGGCATGCTGTACACCAAATTTCGGAGCCGGTGCTGAGGAATACCTTCCCATTCCTCCACCAGTGCTTGTATGAGCTCGGGAAGCGTGATTGGTGGGGGGTTTCGACCTTTCACGCATCTCTGAAGCTCGTCCCAGGCGTGCTCGATGGGGTTTAAGTCCGGGCTTCGCGCTGGCCACTGCATGAGTTCGATACCGACCTCTTCAAGGTAGTCATGTACAATTCTGGCGGTATGGGGACGCGCATTATCATGCATTAATATGCCATGCCGGTCCATCCTGGCCATGAAAGGACCTACATGTTCATTGAGGATCTCTTCCACGTACCTCTCTGCATTTAGAGTTCCATTTTGAATGAGCACCAGCTCGGTGCGGGCCTCAGCAGAAATCCCAGCCCAAACTTGTACGGAGCCTCCACCGTACGCCACTTTTTCCTCCACACACGCTTGATGGAAGCGCTCCCCTGGTCTTCTGTACACCAACTGCCTACCATCATGCTTATAAAGCATGAATTTAGACTCGTCCGTGAACATTACCCTAGACCAATCGTCTAGTGTCCAGTTTAGGTGTTCGCGCACGTATCTCTGTCTTGCAATTCGATGTCCCCGTTCCAGTTTGGGGCCATTTGCGGGCCTCAATGGTTTCAAATTTGCTTCAGCAAGACGTCTTCTTACTGTTTGAGCGCTTAAATTGCCACCTCCAAAGCGAATAAAGTGAGTTTTTAGACCAACAGCAGTTTGAAAACGATTTCGGAGCATTGTAGCCACCAGTTGTCTGTCTTCCCTGGCCGTTGTGCATCTTGGTCTGCCATTTCCTGGTCTTCTAAGGTGTGATCCGGTCTCTTGGTACCGCTGGACTACCCGCTGAACAGTCGACAAAGATACACCAATGTTTCTGGCTGTTTCACGCTGGCTCCGCCCAAGTTCCAAAAAAGTTAGGATTCTGGTACATTCCTCTAGCGTGACTGCCATGCTTCACCTCACAGAATAATAATTATGCACGTGGAAGACGTTCACGATAATTTTTTTTGTGACAGAATAGAAATGGAAAGCATCCATAATGACATGAAACAAAAATTTTGTTTTTAAAAATAGTCATTTTTTTAAATTTTGTTTTTCTAATGAAGTTTTTTTCATCAACCAGTTTAAATAATATGCTATTAGAAGCGCAACTAAAAAGTCTTTATTCTGTTTTTTATTTCATTGATCTAGCTTTTACAGTTCTGGAGGTATTTCAATTTTTGTGACTGACCCGTAATTTTTGGAACCGAGTGTAGTTTATAGATCAGACTAACACATTGGCTACTTTTTACTGCAATAATCCAGCTACACGCAGGCGGAGCCGCCAGGGAAAGCTAGTATATTCATAAAATATGTGGTTCTCAATCCCGCAATAAAATTGGCAGACGGAGAAAACTTTAATACTAAGAGAGAAACGAACAAAGGAAAAATACAGAAAGAAATGTACTTGAGACAGTCATATTGAAAACGCAAAGGTTTTTTATGTCACACTTAAACCGAAATCTTGTGTGATATGAATCACACATGAAGGCTTTTAATTTGTTTAGTATATTTTATGTGAAAAAAAAACCAGTACAACATTGTTTATTACTGATTTATTAATATATTATTGTGTGTACTACACTCGCATAGCTTTCTACAAACCACACTAAACATTACCACAAAAACGCTGTTAAAATCATTAAAGAATGAAAAGATGAAATGACCTTTACTATATCAGTATAGGCATATAATATTTTATTTATATTCTTAGAAATATTCTAAGATATCTAAGAATTATTACTACTCCTATTTCAAACGCTTAACTTAGATTGGTTTGGGGACGTTCTTTATGCAATACCTTTCTTTATACGTTTATGTACGTTTAGATAACGAAATTTAATTTAAAAAAATTTAATATTGTCTCAATGCTCCAAAGACGATTAATACGACGATCAATACCGAGCAGACCTTTGTGTTTTAGTGTTTAGATAGCATTACGCCAGACGTCTAATAATTATATTCAAGGATTGGGTTATAATAATTGTCTTATGAAATTGAATCCTTAGATCCGATTTTGTAATTTATTTAAGCGCTTTCTAGTTATAACTGTTGAAAGACACAATTAGTTATTTTGTAGCTTATTTTCAATCTTTTAACATTAGTAAGGAGGAAAATAAACGCTCTTACATAATATCCTTTTAAAAAATGTTTATTCTTTATATATATAATAATAATTATTATATGTTAATAAAGTGTAGTCTAGTAGTGTAAGTGTCAGATAGTAATAAACAGTATTCACTCGTGTAAAAATTGAAATGTCTGGGTGCACTTATTGTTTTAATTTTTCATTTGCAACACGTTCATGGGCGGACTTATTTTGATATTATAGAAATTTGAAGATAGAAACATTGCAATACAAAACCACACAGTATTTAGTGGGGTCATTTTTCTTTTCAAACCAATGATGATACATTCAGAATTCTATCAGTGACTGGTATAATAAGAATTAAGATTACTTTAATTGTTTACATGAATAGGTATAATCCTACGTAGTTTCTGAAGGAAAAGTTCTTTGTTATTACGTAGTAATTACCAACTCTTTCAATAATGAGAAAAACTAATGAAGTGTTGGACGTTATAACATATTGTTAGTAAGTAGGAAATAAATAAGCTACGATATTGCTTTCCGACACGCACATCCCAAATTAGTAACGATAGGGGAACTCATACTTATAATAAAGTTATATATCAATAGTTAGCTAATGTTAGAACTAATGTTATAGTATAAATACAAATAAAATAATTATTTATCAAAGTTATACGGTTACAGAGTGACAGTTTTGGGTATCAGGCGAGGTTATCATAAATACACGCACAACGTTTGATGTTAAGCAGTTGTGTATATGCTTTTCTTGTGTGTGAGTGAGAATTTCTATATATTATTGGTTGCGCTGTAGGTGGAAGTCGAGGGTACCCGGAGGGTAAGGGTAACAGGAGAGGTACCCTAAATAAAAACTATTTTCGTGATTTTATGCTTGCACTTTGTCGACGTAATAAAACACATATACATGCAAAATTTCATTTTTCTAGCACTAACCGCTTTGATGGTAAGTCGATTTACATCCGAACGGACGGATATGATGAATCCATAAGGGTTCCGAGTCATGAACTGAACTACGGAATCCTAAAAACGAACATAAAAAGCAGTCGCGGTATAGAAAACAATAGTCTGATGAATAAATGTTAAAACAAAAGGTTACTTAACAAAAGACTCCTTAATGATTGCCTAATGAAGGACGACCACAACACAACATCTTAAGTAACTTAGACCATTTGTGTTGTAGTTAAAAGAATAACCAAAATATAAAGAATACGATTAGCAGGCAATAATATTTTTGAACCGTTGAAGATGAAGGAAAACTTGAAACCAACCCTATACCAACCCGTCTGGCCAGCGTGGTATAGTAGGCCAAAACCTCCTTTCTAAGGAGAGGCCAATGTCCAGCAGTGGACTGTTGAAGGCTGTTGATGATGATGATGATGATTTTGAAGATGGGTTCATGGGGTCCAAGCGCTCGTGTTTTATTTTAAGCAATTAGCTGGGCAACTGATCGACGCTTCTCGTGACCAAAGGGCTGGACTTTTTCTAGCACAGAGAATTAGCATTGCCATTCAACGTGGCAATGCTGCCAGTCTGTTGGGAACGCTACCTCTAAGCCATGATGCGGAGGAAGTTTTTGACGCTTGTATGTAAATATTATTTAAGTTAATATTTGTAAATTCTTTTAAGAATAACGGTATCATGAAAAAACAAAATATGTTTGGACCAAGGAAAACGCTGCCTACACAACTGTTGTATAACATCTAGGTATAACATCTAGTAATAATTAAACGCACACTATGTAAGCAAGCATATTACAAGTTGAGCGATTATATCGCTGATAAAAATGCTTGGCTCAATGCTGGTCCTGCTTCACAAGGACAGGGGCGCATAAATTGATAGCATTGAATGGTATTGTTGGAGCTGCTGAAGATTGTACAACTTTCTTTGCATTGTATAGATTCAATCTCTTTAGTATTATATAATCGCATGGCCCATATTATGTGAGTACTATGTACTAGGAAGCTATTCAAACTATCATTCACTGAAAACCTACGTCTTTTCTTGACTTGAATCTGCCCTGGCGGTTGAGAGTATGTCATGCTCACTCAAATGTCACGCTGATGGTGGCGCGTGTGTCGGATCATTTAATTCCCTTCAAAATGGTTGAGTTGAATGGTGCGGATCCATGCGTCATGTTCGTGAACGGGCGCTGTCAGTTGTGACTGGTCATCTCTTAGTTGCCACGGCTTATTTGAATTAATTATTTTAATTTTCAATTGTATTTTTGTTGTACTATGGACACTTTTAACGTGCACGTCTTGCTACATCGTTCTCACATAATGTACCATCTCAACATGAATGATGTAACCAAGATTTTGTAAAAAGCATTTTGATTTAAAAGAGTGTCCATGGAGTTTCTTGCCCGTTTTTCTCCATAGAGATCTACGCTAGGGAATGGGCAACTACAGTACTTTCACAGTTTTTATGTCTTGTGACTGGGACTGTAGCTACATTTTTGTTTCGACAATTCAAAAGTGCCTGTAACTGGCCTACTTGAAATAAATGCTTTGATTTTGATTTTGATTTTGATTTTGATTTAATAAATAAATTAGGGTTGAATATCTTACATCTTCCTAGTCTTTATTATTCGAGGCCGACTACTAGTACAACTGGTTTTACCCGAATATCATTTTTACACGAAGTACCTAGCATCGGACCTCCTCAACCCCGAGGACGAACGGAATTCGAAAGTTGAACTAGTTTTTAGTATATTTGATGGCACTAACTTCCCAATAACGATTCTACCAAACTTCCATGCTTCGGGCTGACCCGGGAATTGAACTCAGAACCTCTTTATTGGCAATTGCATACGCTAAGTGCTAGATAACGAGGCAGTTACGTTCGAAGAGTAAACCTGTACCAGCTCGTAAATTAGCATGTTAATGTAGACTAATATACACTGTTTACGCTTGACGCTTATATTCTGAGCTGTGCTCTCTTATTTTCTAATTAAAGCTACCTCCACAACGCCTGTTTTAAGGTTCAACTAACGTTTTACTTCATAGGGCCTAAATATTTTTACTATTCTGTTTTGTTGATTCGTTCAAAGCTGCATTCTGAATAACAAATAGCCGTGCAAACATCTCAATATAGAATACTGATTGACCCGAGGCGAGGTTGAAAAGGTCACGCTATAAATTGCTGTCAACTTATTTATGTTTTTGACGTCTTTAAGAGTCAACGACCTTGTTTGAAATTCTAATTCGTACTTATTGTTGGTGGTGTATATCTAGAAAATCAATCTAAAACATTTAATAGACTTATTATTCCTTTACGACTGAAAACAATATTTCCAAATTCTCCAACTACCTGAGCTTAAATAACGCAATTTTTGAACTTACAGAACTTTTGTGCCTGAATTTTGTATTTTCTCCTCAGAGAAAATACAAAATTCAGGCACAAAAGTTCTTTAAATACGCTACTTAAAAATTAATTTCAGCAAAAAATCATAGCTCACTACTCACTACCAAAGAACGCGCTCTTTTTTACGCTCTACTAAATAAAGGACCGATTTAGAAGGACTTTATTGTACAGTCTACGTCCTACGCCGCAGAGAAATAAAATCTGTAGGAGATAAAATCAGGACTAGTTGCTAGACATGTCATTATAGTGAACTCTTTAAAGAGAAAACACTCAGGACAAAAAGTTCTATCTCATCTCAACTACATTGTTACATTTTTAGGGTTCCGTAGCCAAATGGCAAAAAACGGAACCCTTATAGATTCGTCAAGTCTGTCTGTCTGTCTGTCTGTCTGTCTGTCTGTCCGTCCGTATGTCACAGCCAATTATTTCCGAAACTATAAGAGCTATACTGTTGAAATTTGATCAGTCGATGTATTCTGTGAACCGCATTAAGATTTTTACATAAAAAAAGAAAAAAAAAACATTTTGGGGGTCTCCATACTTGGAACTGAAACTCAAAAAATTTTTTTTTATCAAACCTATACGTGTGGGGTATCTATGGATAGGTGTTCAAAAATGATGTTGAGGTTTCTAATATCATTTTTTTCTAAACTGAATAGTTTGCGTGAGAGACACTTCCAAAGTGGAAAAATGTGTGTCCCCCCCCCCCTCTAACTTCTAAAATAAGAGAGTGATAAAACTAAAAAAAATATATGTTGTACATTAACATGCAAACTACCAACGAAAATTGGTTTGAACGAGATCTAGTGAGTAGTTTTTTTTTTAATCCCTACTTAATATTATAAATGCGAAAGTACCTCTGTCTGTCTGTCTGTTACACTTTCACGCCTAAACCACTGTATCGATTTTGATGAAATTCGGTATGATGATAGAACTGAACTTGGGAAAGGACATAGGCTACTTTTTACTGCAATAATCGAGATACAAAGACCAAAGCTAGGTGATTATAAAAATACATAAATCGAAGATGTCAAAATGTATCACTGTTTACCTCCTGTCAAAACTTCACAGGTTGCTAGGAATAACACACTTGCATGGCAACCATAATGATAGTTTGTAAATGACATATAGACCATTAGACCAGAGTAGATAATTTTTGAAAACAAATAAAATTATAGTAGGATGAAACCTATTGGAAAAGGAGGAGAATATTATAAAAATGAAAGGAAACATAATTTACGGGCGATCTGAGGTCGGGAAGGGGTAGGGAGGGAGGTTTTCGGGTCCTTTAACCGGGGCGTGAAAAAGCATCTCACTAAGCCCCCATAGTGTGGGCCGCCATACATTATTGTCCGCATTCGCAGCAAGTGTGGTAGCCCCGACCCTTGGATTCTGCTCATGCTTTCCATCAGGGAGGGTAGAGTCAGATTGGTTGGCTAAATATATACAACAAAGGGTAAAAAACGGTTTATCTCGATTTCCAGCAAAACTACAAGGAAAATACTTAGATGGCAAAGTTGTAGGTAATTAAAAGATCTACAACTTTTTAGGGTTCCGAAGTTTATGACTTCGAACCCTTATAGATATGTCATGTCCGTCTGTCCATCCGTCCGTCCGTCCGTCCTCGACTTGTCGTCTAAACAGTAAGTGCTAGAAAGATGAAACTTTGCATGAATATGTATTGTAATTACGTCGACAAAGTGCTACAATAAAATTATGAAATATATTTTCTATTTAGGGTACCTCCCCTACACGTAAAGTGGGGATGTTTTTTTTCTCTCGGCTACCCCATCATGTAGGGTATCATTATATAGGTCTTTTAAAAACATTACAGGTTTGTTAAGACGATTTTATGATTTAGGTATCCGTTTGCGAGAAATTCCACTTTAAAGGCAAACTTTTTGTAAAAACAGGCCGTCCCGCCCGCCGAAAAATTTGTGATAGTGGTCCATATAATGAACTTTAAATGAAAACTATAACGAATTAGATGACTTTGTTAGTTCAGGAGTTATAGAGGCTTAACTTTTACAATGCGCTTACTTGGAAAAGTCATACAAAATCAACGCATTAATACGTAAACATAACAATTATCACACACTTGGCCGATTTTTTATAATATCATTGATCAAAACACTATTAACATCGATCAAAGTTACAACTAACTACAAGAAATTTTATATGATGTTACCTGCTGATACGGAACCCTTCATAGGCGAGTCCGACTCGCACTTGGCCGCTTTTTTATTTAAATGAAAGTTTTAGAACTAAGGTCAGTGACTAGAAGTTAATATAAAATATACGGAAATGCATACTATTTTGATTTATATTAAAAATGCAAGGTTTTTTCCTTAATGTGTTATATTTAAAATAATATTTTTTTGACTTTTTTATTACTATAATAACTTTTGCACGTGACTCCGCGTAGGTTTATGTCGGTTATCGCGGTAAAAAGTAGCCATGTCATAATCTATGAAATTCTTAGCCGTGAAAGCATACAGACATACAGACAGAGATACTGCCGAATTTAAAACATTAATATAGAGTAGGGATGCTAAGTTGGTTTCTGTGTACATTTAAAAAGTCAGATAGTTTTGTTCAGACTACGATCGAATTTCGATAGTAACTTCATCGTATTTCTGAGATGGTTTTTATATTTATTCGTAGGTTATTATTTACTTATTGCATCCATTGCATATACAACACACAGTATAGATTAAAAAAAAAAATCACACAGTACCCAACACACGTTCCATACATTTCCATATTATTATTACAACAAAAGTAACTATTTCCTACCCTAACCAGAAATGTGCATGTTATACCGATTTCTCACGGACATGGGCGTACCCAGCATCTGGCCTAGGGGGGGGCAATTCAAATTTCTTAGGTCGGATCGTCCGCGGCTGTTTTGTCATACACACTACTCAAATACACCTACATGAAACATTAGGTATATGTAGTGTGCCTTCCAAAAGACCGTATATACCACGGCGTCCAATGCGACCAACAGTTGCACGCGGAAGGTTGCACGCGGAAGGTGGTACACGCGACAATAAGTTACTGGCACGGCCAATGTCGTCCCTGGCAAAAGGAGTGCAGTCTAAGGGCTACAAGGGGGGCGACGGGACTGCTGTCGGCTGTTCCTAAACTACTTGGTAGCGGTCAACGCCGAACACCGGCAACCGGTCAGTCCGACCCGCAGACGCCGATTTTCGAGAGCGGGGGCCTTCTATTTTGGAAAGTGGTCAAGAGACGAAACCTCCATTAAAATCATAGAAGCAAAAGTGGCCTAGGCCACATGCAAAGAGCTATCTCTCCAGGTGACCTTCTGTTGGCAGAGGGCAGGTGAGAGAGTTACGTCGGAACGACACTTTATGGGGCCGACGGGGTTGCCGTCGAAGATTCCATATGGAGCCACTGACGGTGATCACTGCCGAACTCCGGTAACCGATCGGCCCAACCCGTATACGCTGAGCAATCGGGAGCGGGAGTCTTCTCGAACGGGGAGGAGGGTGGAGAACACCGCGTGGAAAAAAAGCTCTTTAAAAAATTACTCCTAACCCAAGCTGAGGGAGCCCTGCGAAGAGATTAACGGTTGGGTGGATATGACAGTCGCTAGGGCAACACAACGTTAGCTCACGTATAAGAGCAAAACCATTATGGACGTGACTCAAGAGAATATATTACCCCAGGAGGGTACCGGCCGCGCCGCGGACGGAGAATCCCTTGGCACTCCAGCGTCAGCCTCAACACTGGAGTGTTCTGCCCACCGTATTCTGGGGGAGCGCAGTTACGTACACAAGGGTGTCCGAGTCCGGGTACATCAACCAGGGCGCACAAACCCAGTTTTGTGCGTTCCAGGACGCCGAGCCCGGTGTCTTCTCGCGCCCAATCAAGGGAGCGCTTAGGAGGAAGAGGTAGCGCAGGGCAGGCGGCGACGATCGAGCGTCTGCCTATGGAATCCCTTAATCAAGGGTCCAGGGTTGCAGAAAAGAAATTCAGAATAGAGCGATGATTGGCTCTCTGCTCTGTTTCTTCGCGGTCACCACAAACCCGTAAACCGAAACCGAAGAGCACGTCAGATAAAAAAAACCGACCCAAGAAACTTGCACTGCGAAAGGGCACAACAAGGGATAGAAAGAGCAGTGAAAGTGGAACAGGGATCGAGACGAAGCGTGATGACGCATCGAGTCCATCTTGGTTGCGGCGGAGCTGAGGAGCCAACCCGTCGCCGATATCGACTCTAGTATCGAGGAGTCCCTTTCGGCGATCGAGAAGGCCTTTCAAGGGAGGAAGGGAGTCAAAGGTGGCTAAAGGGCTGCCGTCATAGTTTTGACGACCATCAGGACCGGAGGGGAGGCTACACAGAGAGAACAAGGCGCTACGCTCTGAAATGGCTTACCTCCGAAAGGAGGTGGAAAAGCTACGCCGCGGGGACCCAAACCCCCATCAAAACACCCAGGCGAGCTCCATTACTGCTCGAGGTAAGACCACCAAAGCAGCGTTCTCAAAACAGAGCAGCTTACTGGACCGAGACCAATTCGCGTCCATGTTGGACCGTGTTCTTGCTGAGGTCCGAAAAAAGATGTAGGAGGTCAGTGCCCAGGTACGAAGAACTTGTTGCTTCCAGCGGCCTTTAGTCCGGGGAAGGAAGTGGCCACTGGCGTGGAGTCGTCCAAAGCCAAAAAGAAGAGAAGGAGCAAGAATGGTCAGTGGGCTATACAGATGTCGCAAGCGCCAGTATCGCTATCCCCTGCGCAGGAGAGGCAACAGCCGACAGCGGCCCCATTATCGAGCGAGACGTGGGTCCCTTGGTCGAAAGATCAAGTCCAGGAAAATAGGAGAGACGCCCCAGTCAGGGCGACGGGCTGCTGCTCACCGCCACCGACTATTAAAAGGGTTATGCCGCGACTTCCAACAATAACTACTGTCACAGTCTCCGTACATCCTGGCTCGGAGACGACAATAGCCTAGCTGACGGAGAACGCGAGGCACCAACATCGGATTGGGTGATCTTGGCGTCACAGGTGGTCTCCGCACCAAACGAGCTATGACCGGCGCCCTGATCCCCTTGAAGGAAAGCGCCGCTTCAGCAGACAAACTGGCTGAACGCCTGCAAGATGTTCTGTCTGAGACGGATGCTATTATTGCGTGTCCGTGTAGGGCAGGAGACATACGGGTGATGGACCTGGAGGAGTTAATCACCCAAGCTGAAGTCACCAGGGCTGTAGCAGCGGCGGAGGAACATGCAATCTCCGATGTCAAAGCCGGAGACATACGTGCCTGAGTTCGCTGTCCACCTGCCTCTGTTCGCAAAATAGTGAACGCTAAACGGTTACAGGTGGGCTGGGTTTTGACCAGGACAGAGGCACTGCTAGCACGCCCGTTACAGTGCTACCGGTGCCTTGAAAGGGGACACGTGAGAGCTAAGTGTCCTAACGAGACAGACCAGGGTGCAAGATGTTACGTGTGCGGTGATACAGGTCACGTGACACGAACATGCACAGCGAAAACGCCGAAATGCTCGGTCTGATCGGACCTTAGCCGTCCCGCGAATCATCGGCTAGGGAGCAAGAAGTGCTCCCCGCCGAGTAAAAAGAAAAGGGGGCCTCAGACGGCAACCGCCCCAGCCCGTGCTGACACCAGTCAAAACTTTCGGCTGCAGGAGGAACACAGCCGGAAAACAGTCCGGTACAGGAGGCAATGGAAGCTTAAAATTCGCGTCCATCCATAAATTCTTGTGGGAACATGAACGCGCAGCACAAGACCTGCTTATGCAGACGATCGCTGAGCAATCGGTTGCGGCGGAGCCATATTACGTCTAGAATCATCCTCGGTGGTTTGGTTCGGATGATGGAACTGCCGTTCTAACGCTCGGCTAAGTTCGGTATTCTTCGTCCGCCATCGTCGTGCGCGGTTTTTTGGCGATTGCACCGTGTATTTTGCCAGTGTCTACTGCGCGGCTTATTTAAAAGTTAGAGCATGAAGCCACGTATTCATTAGTAAACATTTGTTGATAAACTGTTTATGACAAGTTTACAATAAACACATACTATATCATACATAGGCCCCGTTTATACTTTCATTAGTAATTAGGCGAGTTCATACATGTTTTGCGAGATTTCCAGGGGGGGGCAGCTGCCCCTCCCTGCCCCCCCCTGGGTACGCCCATGCTCACGGAGGGACTATATGGATTGCCTTTTCGGAAAAATAAAGATATTTAAAAAGCCCTCCCAAGTCTACCCCTTGCAAACAAGAAAATATGTATGTATTTTCCTTTAGCATGAAATTTAGTTTTGGGAAATGTATGGAATATAAGTAGAATGAGTGTGGAATTTGTATTGGAAACGTAAAAAACATGGAAATAGAGATATATTGAATTTGTAACGAGAAGTTTGAATACAGATACGGATTAGCTCCATTATAAACGTTTTGCTTTTGTGATGTTTGTAAATAATTCAATACTACAAAATACACATTTGTATTGAAATAATTTCAACAATGATAGAAGAAAATTGTTCAAGTAGAAATCCAGGGTATATTATTATCGACTAAATTTTGCGGCTCCTCCGATAACGCGGTAATCATTTTTCGGGTTTTTTTTTTGTATATTAGCTGCCAAAAAGACTTTGCCCTGCCTGATGGAAAGCATGAACAGAATCCAGAAGTGAAGGCCACCATCCTCACTGCTACAACGGCCAGTGCAGCACGGTGACCCACACTATGGCGGCCTAGTAAGATGCTTTTTCACGCCCCGCTTGAAGGACCCGGGTTCATAAAAAAGAGGAAACACATGCGCTGGTAGAGAGTTCCAGGTTTTAACTGCTCGGCACAGAAAGGAAGAGCCGAACCGTTTAGTTCGAGAGCGTATGTCAACCACTCTGAAGCGGTGGCTTCCGAGGCCAGCACGTGTTGACCTGTATAGGAAAGGGGAAGGGGGGACCAGTTGGAACAACTCTTCAGAACACTCTCCATGATGTAAGCGAAAGAGGACTGCCATGGAGGCGACATTTCTTCGCAGCTGCAGGGGCTAAGGGACTCGGTGACTTCGTTACTGTCGATAATGCGGATTGCTCGCCGCTGCAACCGATCGAGAGCGTCAAACAAATACTGGGCAGATCCATCGCAAAGATGAGAGCAGTACTCCACGCACGAACGAATCTGGATCTTGTAAAGAGGACACAGATGCCCGGGCTCGAATAAACGTCTCACCCTGTTCAGTACGCCCAACTTCCGCGATGCCGCCTTAATGACGCTCTCAATGTATTCACGCAGGTTGAGATCATGACAGATATCCACCCCCAGGATACTGAGCCTATCCTGCAGTGGCAGTTGAGTGCTCTGAAAAGTAGGGACGGGAAGAAAGGGAGACTTCTTGGAAGAGATCGCGCATACCTGTGTTTTCTTGGCGTTGAACTGGCCGAGAGCCCGGTCAAGCTCAGCGACAAGCTCCCGCCGTTTTTCCTCAATGTCTGCTAGCTTGGCTGTAGGGTGTCCAAAATATCGCCCATGAACTGTGCTATCGTCTGCATAGCAATGTATGTTGCCAAGGGCTAACATATCATTGATATGCAGAAGAAACAGTGTGGGCGACAGGACGGAGCCCTGAGGTACACCGGCGTTTACCTGTCTAAAATCAGAGGCCGCGCCGTCGCAAAGAACCCTAATGCGGCGTTGGTGCAGGAAGGCGGCGACTCAGTCGCAGAGTTTGCGGGGCAGGCCGAATGTGGGAAGTTTGGAGAGAAGCGACCGGTGCCAGACCCTATCACAGGCCTTGGCCATGTCGAGGCTGATTGCCAATGACTCGCCATGCCTATCGATAGCCTCATCCCAAAGGTGTGTTACATACGCTAAAAGATCACCCGTAGATCGGTTCGGCCTAAATCCATATTGCCGATCATTTAGTAGGGAGTGATCTTGACCAATTGTCTGTTGATGATCCGTTCGAGCACCTTGCAGAGAATGGAAGTGATGGCTATTGGTCGGTAATTGGCCGGATCGGAGCGCTCGCTTTTTTTGGGGACAGGCTGAACATTCGCCTCTCTCCAGGCCTCCGGGACAATTCCTGAGGAATAAGACAGCCGATACAAGCGCGTCAATACAGGAGACAACTCGGGGGCGCAGTTCTTGAAAACCACCGCTGGGATACCGTTGGGTCCACTGGCTTTCCGAACGTCGAGTGACCGCAGCTCTACAAAGACATCCCTTTGCCGAATACGAATGACCCGCATAGTGGAGTCGCGGCTCGGAATCGTAGGCGGATGCACGCCACGGTCATCGATTCGGGAGTTAGCCGCAAAGAGATCGACAAGCAACTGCGCTTTTTCTTGCGGCTCATGAGGAAGTGTTCCGTCGGGATATTTCAGCGGTGGTAGCGAGGGCTGGCAGTGGTTAGCTTGCACAGCTTTAGCCAGTCGCCAGAACTTACGGCTACCCGTAGGGTGTGCAATCAGTTCCTGGCCAATCCGTGCAATGCGCTGGGCATCCGCTCTTTTGTAAGCCCTCTTGCAATTCCTTGTGGCTTTGTTAAAAGCTGCTTTTAAGTAATCGATGTCAGGGTCGCCTTGAGCGCGGGCCCTGGCCCATGCACGATAGGCTGATTGCTTAAGTGCAACCGTACGAGATTACTCGCTATTAAACCAGGAACGGGTCCTCGTGCTGACGACATCACTGTGGGGAATATAATATTCCATACCGACAGTGATCTCATCAACAATGGCAGACACACTCTGCGACAGATCTCTTTCTTTGAAGCAGCGTTAAGCCCATGGGATGGATACAAAGTACTCCCGCATTCCATCCCAATCTGTTGACGAGTAGTGTTAGTAAATAGCCTAGAAAATAATGTGACTTTCTATTGGTAAAAATATATATCATATTGTTAAAATAAAATATGGCACTAATAGTGTATAAACTACACACATATATCGCCTCTATAACCATTGAAAAGAGCGAAAAATTGTACAATATGTACATTCAAAGAGCCACACTCTGTGTACCAGAGATCAACATCTCTTTGTTTTTCACAGTTGCTTAGAAGCAAACTATTTTTAAATCCACATACCTGATACACTATAGAAAGCCGATTCTACCTTACCAACACCCTCAACGTATCATATTGTACACGAAGAACGTTGTACGATTTCTGCATATAAGTAACCCGCAGGCTTGAGAGCTCATGTAAAAAGTTTAGCATTATTCTCGAAAAAGCGTAGATTTTACACTCAATGAACAACTTGTAAACCTGCGGCCATGCATGTTTGCTCTAATCGACAACGCTCTCTGTTCTCGTTCAATGTCAAGGTCGTCGGTAAGGTCGGTGGTTAATTTACGACTGAGACATTTAAATTTAACATTCTATTTAAACTTTTAGCTTAGCGGGAGCAATATTTTTATTCATTTTCATGACCTTGAAAGTCACGATCTCAGACATTTTACGGCTGTAATTAAATACCACGTGTTTTAGCACATGTCTAAAAAAAGAAGAGTGATAACTGAAATAAAAATTAAACTCATTAGATAAATAAATAAATATTTCGGACATCTTACACACAACGTGATCTAGTCTCAAACTAAGCAGATAATGTTTTATGGGTATAAACATGCAAATATATATTGGCAACTTTATGATAACAGTATGATACGTGTCCGACAGATAGAAGAAAACAAGTATGTATCGTAGTGTGTAATTTCTGAAACTATGCCTTTAGATTTTGCGCTTTCTTTTGACGGAACTAATCTAACTGGAAAACAGACTGATGTCCTGTCAATTTGAGAATCCAATGCCTGTCAGCTTGTCAATGTAATGTCAACCGATGTGACGTAAAAGAATTTGGTAATGATATGATGACAATTCATAGGGAGATCGTTTTTTTGTATTTTCGGAAGACGATCCCCATTTCATCTCATTTACATTTTATATCTTTGAATTTAATACGACGACGACTTGAAGACTAAAAGACTTTAGAATGGAAGATGTCAAATACTTATAATTGGCAGAAATAGCTTAAATTAGTCGGCTGGTTGCCATATTATTGAAAGAAGAAGAAGAAGATAACTCATATGTATTGCCTTTATATTCAAAGTAGGTTTAATTCACTATATATGTATAATATCCTTGAACAGACCTCTAGAAACTTGGTCTCTAGAAGTTGTGCACGAAGTTCGAAAGGCGAAAACTTAACTCTAAATCCTTTATGAAACTATCAGCGCGTGTAAATCGTTCTCAGATATAATTTGACGCCGTCTGCGCTCGTATGACGTTATAATTCAATTTGGCTTCTGAATCGATCAACGACAGGAAATATTCACTTCCTAGCTCAATACTGTTTCTTTTTTAACAACTGGCTTTGATAAAATACTTATTTTGGTGAAGAATCAAGCTTTTGGTTACTTATGTACAGATGAATATTATGTATAAAGAATACTGTCTTTCTTGGAGTTATTTTGAAGTTTTATACAAGGAAAAGTGTCAAATGAAATTCTAACTGACTTGTTTTTATCTTCGTTTTGGATTTGAACCATCATTTTTATGTTGTTATGTCGGATATGAACCGACCAAAAACGACACCGTGTCTCAGGTACAGAAGCCGGGGAACCTGGTGCACTCTAGAAAGGAAATCTCTGGAATCTAGAAAGGAAATCTTCGGGCCACCTACGAGTTGTAGATAGCCCAGCCCCCCATTTGTGGGTTTTAACCACCTGCTACTTTTATCAGGTCATTGTACGGATAGTTCTTTTTAGATTTCTTCTTTTTACAAGGCTTGCCATCTAAGTTTACTAATGTGAGCGTATAAGCAATAAATAAAAAACAAGGGCCTTTTTATTGTCCATTTAGCGACTTTTATTAAAATAAGGAACATTACAAAGATGATACATGTACCGACAATGTCGTACATAATTACACGTAGTTAGATAAGTCACATTTTATAAGATACAGTCAAAGATAAAATAAAGTAATTATAGGCACGCACCATTTTAGTATATAAGCTCTAATAAGAACTAAATTAAACAGACTAATAAACCACCTTGAGTCTCATTATACTCCTTGGCAGAACAATGGCAAAATACACTTGTTAGAGCACGCGCTTTTTTTAGGGTTTCGTAGTTCATGACTCGAAACCCTTATCGTTTCGTCATGTCCTTCCGTTCGTCCGGTCCTCGACTTACCGCCCAAACGGTTAGTTAGTGCTAGAAAGACAACAATCATTCTATCCTATTTCGTTGGTGGTGTGAGACCGGAGGCCATCCTTGGGCCTCCGGTCTCTCTCATCTCATCTCACTAAGCCGCCATTGTGTGGGTCATCATACTGCATTGTTTGTATTCACAATGTGGATAGTGACCCCTACTCTTAGATTCTATTCATGCTTCCCATCAGGCCAAGTAGAGTCACTTTGGTAGCCACAAATATAAAAAAGTAATATAAAGGTAGCATGCATGTAGGACTGCTTCAGACTGCTTTTAAGTAAATATGGTCGATTGCAAATTGGAAAAAGTACTCGAAGTTAATTGTTTTTATGAAATATTACACTATCTTCCTAGCATTTATTCCCAAGTTTATTTGGGGTCGGCTACTAGTTTAACCGGTTTTACCAGAATATCAGTTTTTCCACGGAGCGACTGGCATCGGACCTCCGCAAACCTGAGGGAGAACTGAAATTCGTAGGTTTAACTAGTTGTCAGTATATTTGAGTGCACTGACTTTCCAATAACGATTGCCATAGAAGTTCATGACAACTGGGACCAACGGCTTAACGTGCTCTCCGAGGAACGAGGGTGAATCAACGCTAAATTTCCAAACTCCTGACTGTTATTAAGATTTTTTTTGTAAGAAAAACCCAACAACATATGGGTTACTACATAAATTAAGCAAATAGTTATTCCGAAATAGTATCCTGCATTTAGCTAAGTAACTTTTTTAAAGTAGTATCAGCCAATGTAACATTACAAGTTAGACCGTGACGGTACCTCTAGAGAAGTAATTGACCTACAAACATTCGGTATTTTAATGTCAAGTATATTTTTAAATAATGAATCACTATTGATTGATGATAGGTCGACACGTGTATGGAATGAAATATTAAAGTGAGAGACAGTGACATTTCCATGGTAAACGAGTTCATAAACAGTTTGTGGGAAATGTCCCCTTGGCACTCGTCAGCGGTGACCCAATTAAGGGACTGTCCCGAACGTCCCCGCAGGCAAGTAACGCTGTGACGCTTGTTGCGAGTACTTCAAAGGTGTAATAGGAACGTTTCTCTGTTTTGGTGGGTAGATGTAGATAAATCCTTACATGTACACCATAGTTACAGTGAATGTATTATGAGTACAGTGAATGTAACGTGTAATTGCTTGCTTTTCACTGTGTGAGTGAGGTTGCCGGTGACGACAATGTCCTATATATTATCTGGTACTTTAATTGACTACCTTGGTGATCTAGTATTTAGCGTATGCGGCTGCTGATCAAGAGGTCTCAGGTTCCCGAGTCGGACCAAATGTTTGTATGATCGACAAATTTTGTCTCGGATTTTAGGTATTTTCTACGTATAAAATGTATAATATGTTTAAAAAGTATGTTCATGTATTTATACCAGTTGTCTAGTACCCAGAGTACAATCTCTGCTTAGTTTGGGACTAGATCATGTTGTGTATCAGATGTCCGAAAATATTTAATTATTAATTTATCTAAATTTAAAAGTAATTGAATAATTTTTGTTATAAGAATACACATAGACGGTTGAATTTAAACCGAGTGAACTGTAAACGCAGAAACTTCATTGTTCATTCGATCACAGATCAGAAGAACTTCTATTTCTTATTTTAATCTTATATTTTTCTTCAAACGAGAAACTCTACTGAATTTCATTTCAATAAATTTAGAACTAGTAAATGCTTTTGTATTATATTAATATTTAGTATGAATAAACAATGATAAACAAAAATATAACAAATCGAAATATACTACTATAATTAACAAAATAATAAAGTTAATATTTAATAAAACATCTACAATACTTTGAGAAAGTTGCAGAATCTTCTTTAAAGTATATGCTTATGTGCCTATTTATTACTATTTTAAGATAATTTAATACCTGAGTGACCTATGAAAAATTTTTGGCTATTAAAATTAGGGTTTTTTTTCGGTATTCAGTCAAAATGAGGTGAAAAAATAGATATTTCAAATCAAATAAATTACGGTGTATTCAGGACATGAAAAGCTAAGTTTCCACAAAATTTCGTTAAAAAATAATTTGATTTGTAAAAGATAAAAATAAAAAACCAAAAACTTGGATTTTTGAATTTTTCACATAAATTTGAGGTTATGTGAAAAAAGTGTGTATGCAAAAGTTGTAAATCTTTTTATTACCTATAACTTTGCCATTTGACTTTTTTCCATAGGACTTGTAGTTTTGCCGGAAATCGAGATAAGCCATTTTTTTCCCTTAAAAACCCCCCCTCTCCCCCTTCCCGACCTCAGATCGCCCGTAATTTATTTTTCCTTTAATTTTTGCAATATTCTCCTACTTTTACAATGGGTTTCATCCTACTATAATTTATGTTAACTTTTTGTTATTTTAAGAGCTAAAAGCACTGGTCTATGAGTGCTTGCATGAAAAATATACAAAAGAAACGATTCATGATTGGATCGTAAATCCAATTTCTGGGTTCGGTTCTTGTATTCACACTTGATTACGCGTTGTTATCGTTCATATTTTATAATAATAAAGAATAAGAATTAATAAAAAGTAAAATATTACTAATATGAAGTGTAGAAAACTTTCGCGACTTTTACACATGCTCATGTTTTTTACTGTAAACGGACTTATTCGCGATTATAATTGTATCTCGAAAAAGGTAACGGTACCTTCTGTTGGAAAATAGAAGGTATCATACCTTTTTAATTAAATCGGGAAAAAGTCCCGTTTATATGCAAGAACAAGGTGTTACAGTAACAACTCGTTTATTTACTTGTTTTTTAGGTTACTTAAATATATTTTCTTTGGTTTCTACTTAATCTTTTTTCAGTTTTCACTCGTATTTCTTGCTGAATTTATAAAAACACAATTTTCTAAATATTTATTTCAGTTTTTCTTGAGTAGGTTCGTAGCCTAAATAAACCGCCCATCGTTTGAATGGGCCTAGGTTCTTGAAATAGGGAATATCAGCTTATTAAATCATTATTCAATGATGGAATTAAAGTTTAAGTTGAAGTACTAATACTGTTTATGATACAAAATAAAGCATACTTCCAATTTATCATGTCATTTATTTCTTTTCTCGTGTCTGCTTTATCCTAGTAGATGCTCTCATACTCTAATATGAAACTTTTGTAATCTCAATCACTATGAATTGAATTGAAGCTAAACGGATTTTTGTGATTTGCATGAAGGAATATTGCGAGCGCAGCCTCGTCTTGAGCCGGAGGCGCAGTGTGCAGTCAATATTTTACATTTTCTGTCTCGGCGGTGCTGTGCTTCGAAGACGGGTGGGTGCATGAAATTCCATTTTACGTCATTATTTTCGAGTGGGCGCGGCATTTTGTACGGGTACGAAGTATACCTCTAATATATTTATGATAGCCTGGTATTTGAGAAAGCAATTTCTGTTTATCCCGCGTTTATCTCGCCAGACAGGTTATCGTTCTAGTCATAATATTTTCTAGTGCCTCGTGAGACAATGTTATAAGTCGCAACTCAATTTAATGATGGGTATATGAGTTATATAAATTTGAATAATTGAAAAAGTAATAAATGTATGATATAAATCAATTTATAGATGATAACAAGCTGCCGAGCATAGCCCTTTCCATAGCACGCTGAGCAACTTTGAGCTTGTGGACCTACCGCACTGTAAGTGTCCACGTCTTAGCTCCATATGTCATGACAGGTAGGACGCACAGATTAAAAACTTTCGTTTTTAGACACTGTGGGATCGACGACGAGAAGACTCGACGTAACTTTCCAAATGCCGCCCAACCCAGGTGAATTCTTCTTAATCCGTCAGAGTACTAAAGTCATTAACATAGCCCACCGGATTAGCAAGCTGAAGTGGCAGTGGGCTATCCATTTTAGCCGCAGAACTGATGACCGTTGAGGTAGAAGAGTTCTAGAGTGGAGACCGCGTCTTGACAAACGTAGTGTAGGACGCCCACAGGCCAGGTGGAGTGACAATTTGCGCAAGATGGCTAGCAGGAGCTTGGTGCGATAAGCCCAAAATCTATCAAAGTGGTGTGCAATGGGAGAGGCCTATGTCCAGCAGTGGACTGAGATGGTCTGATGATGATGAACTAGCTGCTCCCAGTTACCTAGTTAGCTGCTTACAGTTCTTATTGTATATTTACAGCATTAACCACGGCTAGTGCCGCGACGCGCAAATAGTCTAAAAAAGTAGCATAAGTTACTCTTTAGATCTAGTTGACTGACTAGACTGCCTTGTTGGTCTAGTGGTTAGCGTATGCAGCTGCTGATCAAGAGGTCTCGGGTTCGATTCCCGGGTCAGACCAAATATTTGTGTGATCCCACAAATATTTGTTTCGGAGTCTGGGTGTTTTCCTATGTATAATATGTATGTATTTACAAAAAAAAAAAGTATGTTTATGTATTTATATCAGTTGTTTAGTACCCATAACACAAGCTCTGCTTACTTTGGGACTAGATGATGTTGTGTGTAAGATGTCCAAAATATTAAAAAAATATTAAAATAGTTAGTTACCTAGTTGCTAGTGAAAGTCACATCGAAATCAGTCCAACCTTTTAAAACAATTTATTCTTAAACAGTAATTATTTATTTTTTACGTATAACCTGTGTATACTTACATAATTATACATTTGGTGAAAAACTGATTATTTGAAAATACAAAAAGAGACTCATTTTATTTATTTGTAAAATAAATTAAATTGAATTGTAAGATATAGTTCATAATATTACTGTTTATAAGCTGTGCTCACTTAATTTGTAAGTCTTTATTGATGGAGAATAGTATTGCTTGTCTTCTTACAAGTTTAATTTATTTATTTATAGGTCTTCATGGTATACGCGAAATAAATGAAATAATAGAAATCAATCAAAAAAATTTTTGTTAGATTTTTATGTTTTCTGTTAGTAAAACTCGGTTATATTTCTGTAATAAATACATGTTGTTAGGCACCTTTATGTAATTATTTTGTTACAATATGACCTATAAGGTCATCAGTTCTGTGAAATTTGTAATACTCTTAATGTGAAGATGTAAACAATTGTTGGCAGGCCTAAATAAATAAATAAAAAAAAAAGAAGAAACTATGTATGTATGTATTAAGAAATAAACAAATGTTCAAAATAATATCTTAGTTAGTAAAATAAAGAAGAATCGCCTACTAGCGTTTTTTTTAAATCACTTTTGACCAGATTTAGTGAAACCTGCCCTTAAGTGCAGAAAGAAATTCCGATGGGACAAGGGTTGAGTAACGACAGCTATCAAAATATTGGGGTGTGTAAGCGAGCGATCCGAAAGGGTGGAAAAAGTGCACTAAATCGTTTTTATTGCATTTTCGAGCCCCATCCGCTCCTGGAATTAATCGTGTGAATGAATTTGCATATGAAAATTCATCGGTGAATATTAATATCTTTTTTTATGGTTTGTGATATTAATAAATATTTTACAAAAGGTCTTTTTTTGGTTGGTTTACTGTTAAATATTCTCGAACATTAAATTTTTGATAGATAATAATATTTGAAACATTGGGGAATAATAAATTAGTGTTGTGACAAAATAGAAATACTGAGTATCAATATATTTATACATCCCATAATAAATATTTTTCAAAAGGTCTGTTTATGTTGGTTTACTGTTAAATATTCTCAGACATTGAAATATTTGATAGATAATTATATTGGAAACATTGGGGAATAATAAATGAATGTTGTGACAAAATAGAAATACTGAGTATTAATATATTTATACATCCCATGGATGTCACAAAAGACGATCAAGTAAGTAAACTACGCAAGTTAACATAACTGCAAAGAGAAGAAATATCAATTCGTCTGAGCCTGTTCCTTTATCCAACAGAGGCTGATGATGATGATGAATAAGGGGACTGAGAATTATTGTTGCTTCAGCAATTAAAAAATTAGGCGTCGTATGACGTATGGCCTTAACCCAGTCATGAGAGGAGACCTGAACTCAGCAGTGAGACGTTACGGGTTGTTGATAGTAAATAAATAAATAATTCGGACATCTTACACACGTCTTCTAGTCCCAAACTAAGCAGAACTTGTCTTATGGGTAGTAAATAACTTATATAATTACATAAACATGTTTATTTTGTAAATACATAGGTACATATTATACAAAGAAAACACCCAGACTCCGAAATAAATATTTGTGGATCACACAAATATTGGGTCTGACCCGGGAATCGAATCCGTGACCTCTTGATCAGCAGCCGCATCTACTAACCACTAGACTAACAAGGCAGTAAATGATGATGATGATGGGTAGTGGTTTAATAGACTAGTGTCGGTTTCCTCTACTAAACACACTAGTCTCCGTTGAGCACAGAATAATTTCAGAGCTCCACGAACACGGGCAAGGGGTAAGAGGTCAAATTGATCTATATCCTCGAAAAAGCAGCCTTGAAATCAGAAAGGTCATTCACCTCTCTGATTTCAAAGGATGTCAAGGGTACTACACGCGTGGAAGTTTACGAGTAAGGTTACCTGAAAGGTATCAGATAATTATGATAAACTTATGAAGCACTCATAGCAGCCTTAGGTAATTGCAAACTATCACCGAGAGTAAGCAACGAAGGCGAGGTCAGTGTCAGTCAGTCACCTAAATGGGTGACCGTTTGTTTGCATGATATATTATGAATTTTAAATTTACACTGCGGTAAGACTGCCGAGTTGACCTAGTCAAAAATAACCTAACTTACGGCTTGTATCATCAGCTTTCCTACCAGTGGTAGTTCCATTTGAAATGGATCAGCCAGAAAAAAAAGACAGACGGACAGACATAAAAAAAATGCTTTTCTTGATGTATGTACTGCTACCGAATATTACTACTACTACTATTGTCATGTGCATTTAGTGAAAAGTTGTTATTGTAGAGTACAAACAGACACTTCAGAATTATTTATTTATATATAGTGAACATGTACAGGTGATGAAATTAAAAGAGAGAAATGATAACGGACGTTCAATATTTCAGTAAAATGGCTCTCGTTGTTGTTGCAATCGAACTCATTATCATACTGTAAAATATTATACAGGGCAATGCGGTCTATTGAAATAATCTCTGTTTTCAATTATATTAATTCCATATTGGAAAAGATGGTACTATTGTATTTAATGAGATTTTTTTGAGAAATAATGTTACTGCTTAAAAGTAATGAACAGAAAAGAAAAACGAGTATCACAATTTCTATATAAAATTGGAATGATTAATGCATTGTTTTGTAAGTTTACTAAACACTTTAGGGTGCCGCATGCAGTGACAAATGCAGTTTTTAGTTACATTTAAGCAGTTGGGATTTTTGTTTCTTTTTTTGTGTGACAAAGTGACTCTACTCTGCCCTCTGCCTGATGGAAAGCATGAGTAGAATCCAGCAGTGGGGGCCACCATGCTCATTATGAGGGTAGGCAATGTGGCATGGTGACCCATACTATGGCGGTCTGTTTAGATAATTCTGCATCATTCTCCCTACCTTCGGAGGCCGGAGAATGATGCAGAATGATTGGGTCTCCGGTCTCACACTCACCAACGAAATACGACAGCAAGAATGGTGTCATTATTATGATGGTCTTCTGTGTGAAGGTAGTAGTAGTCGTCCCGATATTTTGTACGCTTCCTGACAATTTATGTTGAAACGGTAATATAAATGTAAAATGATATACGTATATAATATTTGAAATAGTATTGTTACGATTTTTCATTTGAAACCCATCTTACTAGGATAAGAAAAAAAACAAGCGCCCCAGTATTTTTCAATTGAGGGCGCCATTTTGAAAATTTCAATTGCCTATGTCACTACCAATATTCTACATACATACTTACTCTCCTAAAACAATACAATTACCCTGTTTCTGACGCAGTCGAGTGAAAATATTAATAAAACATTCATGCACCAAAACAACACCCACAATAATTAATTGAATGCCGTTTTTACCAATAGTAGTGATTCAAGAAGGTTTAAATGTATAATTATGCACATATATTAGTGGAGAAAATCCAAAAGTTCAAATATTCCTGTGCAAAGCCCTTAGCTAGTTAAATTAGAATAAAGTGTATTAAAATAAAACAAAAAATATTTGATTACATTTCATTTCATGTACTGATATATCTTTGGAAAGTTCTTTATTATAATGTTACTCGTATATCTGTAGCTTAGTTGATTTCTTGAATGTTAGTTGACTAAAAGCTGTTCTTGGTTAAAACGAAAGCATTATTAGAAATCGATGGGTTCTATGTACATATACAATATGTGACAAAATGATAACTATACGGTAGAGGCTCCCAAAGCTTAAATTTGCTATAATTTTAGATTGATATAACCGATGTTTACAAAACTTTGCTTGTTTGATAGACAACTGTCTTACTTATTCATACTACAGTATTTTATATATGCATAACTATATTAATATTTTTACTGCACGTTGACCCTTTTACATTTTACAATGTGATTACCTATTAACTGAGTTTACATATAGATAATTTAAATAATAGAACACAATAATTTTATTAATTAATTGAAATATAAGTAGAATTATATAAACTATAAACAAACTCACTGGAGATCTCCCGCGTATAAGTCTCAAATTACTCTATGAACCTTGTACGTTTACATTCATGTACGTGTTTCTATGTCTAAATGTTTTTTTTTAATAGTTCATCTGATTTATTATTCCGCCAAGATGCGTTTACCATAAAAAAACGCAAAATGGCCAAATTGCTAGTTTGGCCCATTTACATAGGACCCATCGACATATTGACTAAATTGTTTAATTAGGGTAAGATTTATGACGTTGCGGTCGGTTTCGAATGAAAAGGAGCAAATTCTGCCACTATTAAGATACGAGTACATAATTATTCAACTACGGTACCAAGCACAAAGAACTAAAAACCAAAGTAATCTTGACGGACAAAAGATTCGTAGAATTAGTGCGTGGATAGAATAATTCACGGAGTTATTAGACATCGTCCGATGTTCGACAATGAATCAGGAAGTTCTGAGTACAAACATGGAATAAATAAGATATTTTGTTATCAAAACAATGGTACATTGATGAATTCTTGTGCCAGAACTAAGGACGTAGCCACGTTTGGGTAAAGTTGGACATTTGGCTCACATTATATGCTGTAATTTGCAACTGAACCTAATCGATAATTTTGATCAATTTAAATTACCAGAATAAGATATCATGGGTTTCACATAATACATCCTGTTGGTTTTCAATTTTTTTTGCTTTTTATAATACATTGATTAAGTACCTCTTCAGTACTAATCTTAGTGGTATTTACTGACTGAAAACTTTGAAACCTAAGTTTTAAATAGATTCATCCCAAGCCACTCAGATTTAAGTTAAAATAAGTACTTTGGATGTTCTTAAATATTTTTAAATGGAATATTATATTTACATCACTGGTTCTAAATTTACCAAAACCTAATACTTTGGATTTTCTTAAATATTTTTAAATTGAATATGATATTTACATTACTGGTTCTAAATTTACCAAAGCCTAAAATAAATAAATTAAAATAAGTCCATTTTTAGGGTTCCGTAGCCAAATGGCAAAAAACTGAACCCTTATAGATTCGGCATGTCTGTCTATCTGTCTGTCTGTCCGTCCGTATGTCACAGCCACTTTTTTCCGAAACCATAAGTACTATACTGTTGAAACTTGGTAGGTAGATGTAATCTGTTAACCGCATTAAGATTTTCACATAAAAATAGAAAATAAACAATACATTTTGGGGGTCCCCATACTTGAAACTGAAACTTAAAACAATTTTTTTTCAACAAACCCATTCGTGTTTGGTATCTATAGATAGGTCTTCAAAAATGATGTTGAGGTTTCTAATTATTTTTTTTTTCTAAACTGAATAGTTTGCGCGAGAGACAGTTCCAAAGTGGAAAAATGTGTGTGTGTGTGTCCCCCCCCCTGTAACTTCTAAAATAAGAGAGTGATAAAACTAAAAAAAATATATGTTATACATTACCATGTAAACTACCAACGAAAATTAGTTTGAACGAGATCTAGTTGGTAGTTTTTTTTAATACGTCATAAATCGTAAACCGCAATTTACCTTTCATTCAATCAATACACTATTATTAAAACATCAATCAAAGTTACAACGAACTACAAGAATATTTGATGTTACTTGCTGCTATGGAACCCTTCATGGGCGAGTCCGATTCGCACTTGGCCGCATTTTTGGAACTTACAGTAACAACGTCAACTCCTTGAAATATAATTAAAAATGAAATATGAAACGCTAGATGTAAACAACCCAGGTTTTTCTAAAAAAATAGATTTGTAAGTGAGCATTTGCTTTTTTTAAATGATCTATTTTACCAAAGTTAATTTTTTCATTGAATATGTTTAGAATGTTGTAGTCAGTTGATCATTTTTAAATTTGAAAATGATCATTATATATATCACAATAATTTTATCAAAAACCTTCCAAAGAATTGCAATATGCAGAAAATTTTAAACGTATTACTCTTTCAATATGAATTTATATCATACGCATAAAAACTTACCGTCTCCAAAAAATAAATGCTGGCCTTCGTATTTTTGAGGTAAAAGTTAAAACACGATTTAGTGGCTGTGGCTAAAACAATGTTATTCATGTTTAAAGGCTCTACTCTGATGAAGACCATACATTTAGGAACATTTTTCTCGTTTTCAGAAGGTTTTTAAAGTGTATCGATAGGGAAAGTAATGGATATTAAAAAAGCTTTTTATGAAGGCCTTTTGTGCTTTTTATTACGCTAGAGGTTTCATTTTACTTCAGCAAAATATTATTGAAATTGGAGTATACCTTCAAATATTATGTGCTTGAATCTTCATAAATATAAATTTTCTGTTCGTATTTTTGTAATTAAACTCCTCCTAAACGGCTGGACCGATTATGATGAAATTTTTGTTTGTGTTCACGTGGGTTTCAGAATGGGTGATCAAGCTTTGATTATAAACATGTCTAGATAGAGAGTTCAAGCGTCTAAACGTCCAAAAAAATAGTATTTAACTGTAAGAGACTAAGCTCGTCGCGGCCGATCAGTGGCGTTACTGTCATTGTACGGTAAACACGTATTGAGTGGCGTATAAAAATGACGTTTTGCATGATAAAAGTGTGCAGGAATTACTTTGGACGATTGAAATCAACTAAAAAAATTAGTTATCATCGGTAAGTAAACTTTAAATAACTATATTGTAAAGAAATAATTAAATTAACTCAGTGAAATTTTATCAAAGTTCGACCACCATTTTGACGGCATTTTTACAGGGTTGCCTGTTAATTGAATTTAAATTTCCCATGTGAGTGTTAGCCAATTTACAAAATGTTGAATCATAACTATAGTGCTGGTTAATACATATTATATATGTATATATCATATATTTTTAAATCTAAGGTGGTAGATATTGTTAATCTGATATGGGTGTCAATTTTGCCGCTCCATGGATGCTATTAATGAAAGTAGTATGTACGACGTAAAGCTGAAGAGATTGTTTGTTTGTTTAAACGCACTAATCTCCAGAATTTCTGAACCGATTCTGAAAATTCTTTCACTAATCGGAAGCTATACCTTCTTTGAGTTTTTAACGAGAACGATATAAAAAACAAGATTTACGAGAAATTGCGAGGAACATCTAGTTAAAAATATAGTAATTAAATTAAATATAACTATGTTGTATATTAACTTAATTAAAGGCCTCTGTGAGTTGGCTTTCCTTCGTCCGCCTTTCAAAGTACCGGAACCTCAGACTACTTTCTAGGGCACATGGTATATTTCTACCAAATTGTTGTTAAGTATTAAGAATAAATAAGCTTTAATAGCAATTCCCTTTTTCACCAACATATACGAGTATTTTAGACTGCCTTGTTGGTCTAGTGGTTAGCGTATGCGGCTACTGATCAAGAGGTCTCGGGTTCGATTCCCGGGTCAGACCAAATATTTGTGTGATCCACAAATATTTGTTTCGGAGTCTGGGTGTTTTTCTATGTATAATATGTATGTATTTACAGAAAAAAAAGTATGTTTATGTATTTATATCAGTTGTTTAGTACCCATAACACAAGCTCTGCTTATTTTGGGACTAGATGATGTTGTGTGTAAGATGTCCAAAATATTTATTATTATTATTATTTTACCTAGTAACTCAAAAGCAAAAACTCTAATACATATTGACTGACTTTAAATT
The DNA here is from genome assembly GCA_932526445.1 of Phragmatobia fuliginosa. NCBI lineage: Eukaryota > Metazoa > Arthropoda > Insecta > Lepidoptera > Erebidae > Phragmatobia > Phragmatobia fuliginosa. Next base: position 15,746,991 of record OW052071.1, read on the forward strand.
TAATACAAATTACATACTTATAAATCTCAAAATCAATACACAATTATTTTCCCTCCTTTCATGGAAAACATTCAAGGGCTGGTATCACTCAGAACGCTGCCACGTCATGCGCGCGCCCGTAGACTACGCTTGCATGTGTGTGTAACATGCACACAAGCCCTGCAAATCTGGCCTGTTGTTTTTATTGCAAATGCAGCGCAACACTCCATCTAGACATGTATATAATCAAAGTGATCAAGTTCTAGGGTTTCAAAACTAAGCGGTACGAAATTTGCCGGGTTAGCTAGTATAATATTGCTTCTTGATATGTGTAATTTTAAAGACGTTTCTAAAATTTAACTTCTTAATAAACATAGGCCTCCTGTAATTTGTCTTTCGATGTCCCCGAGGAGGGTATGGTGTGATAATTTTAACAAAAAGGAACCGACTTCAATGAAAAACTATTCCGAGTACCCAAATCGCGACATTGTGCCTATGATATTTGAGGAATTCCCTCGATTTCCTTGGGATCCCATCATCAGATCCCGATATGGTGACAATGGGACCACCTGTAAGCTACGCCCATTCCAATGCAAAAAGAATTTTTGAAATCGGTTCATAAACGACGAAATTATCGGTGAACATACATAAAAAAAAAAAAAAAAAAAAAAAAAAAAAAAAGATTCCGACGAATTGAGAACCTCCTCCTTTTTTTTGAAGTCGGTTAAAAAGCATTCCCCGCGTAAATGTTTATGAAATATATTCTCACTATTCATCTATGTCATTAAATTTATTTTAACTCGATCGAACCACACGAGTCCTAACAATTTACCACATTGTAAAAAATTCAAAAAAAATCCGATCTAAACAAATAAATTAAATTAAAGTGTCTTTTTACGTATTACGTATTTTCTCAAGCAAAGATTAATTTTAATACACCCAGAAGTAAGTTTAAAAGTAGTTTACAATATGTCTTTAAATAAAACTGACAAGTTGTGCAATAACTTGCCAGTTTTATTTTATTTAAACACGTATGAAATAAAATGAAAGCGTATTTAAAATTCCGTTCCATGAACGATAAATTGAACCCCTGAATCTATGAAAATTAATTACTAGAGGATATTGCGAATTTTCTTAATTCTGTCGTGTTCCAACTGGAAATTTTCTTCCCAGCATTTTTTCTTTATATTAAGCACCGAAGTACCAGTTTTTGAGCCCGAGTTATATAATTATACAATAAACCAAATGAAGTATATTAGTAGTAGTAATTTAATATTGTATAAAATTATTATTGAAAGACAATTTTATATAAACACTAGTTGACCCAGCGAACTTCGTACCGCCCAACTTTAAAATTCCAGAACTTGATCGCAGCGCCACCTATCGGGTCCAATTGCGAATCTAAACCATTCCCAGATCCCCTTGAACACACACAAAAAATTTCATCAAAAATCGGTTCAGTCGTTTGAGAGAAGTTCAGTGACATACCCACTCACAGAAGAATTATATATATAAAGATATATATATAAAGACTAGTTGACCCAGCAAACTCCGTACCGCCCAACTTTAAAATTCCAGAACTTGATCGCAGCGCCACCTACCGGGTCCAATTGCGAATCTAAACCATTCCCAGATCCCCTTGAACACACACAAAAAATTTCATCAAAATCGGTCCAGTCGTTTGAGAGAAGTTCAGTGACATACACACTCACACAAGAATTATATATATAAAGATATTCATCTGGAATACTGTTGAAAGTGGCAGGTATTGATTTTTTAAATTGATGCATGTTTTTTATGGATTGATTTACATTAAAATTCGTGTCTTTTTATAATGAAAGCTACTTTTTATTTGTACCCGTCTGATCGATACAAGCGGGTACATTTGAAAATTACGAAAACTTTTTTTAATTTTTTTCTCTGTCACTCTCTCTCTGTTTATATCTATTATCTTGAACAAAATTGAAACTAATACTTAAGTACTTTAAAAAGCTGCACCTATCCTATTCCAAACCTATTTTCAGTCCTTCCTTGTTCAACCTACGCTACTATAAACATTTTTGAAATTCCTTTTCGGTAAATAGAAACAATTTGTTCCTTTGTAGATAGAATATTGAGGAATTACTCAAAGGGCTTGTGAGGTTATTTATAAGTTAATATTTAGCTTCTGAGGTTAATGAAAAACCTTTGCAGCTAGCTATTGTATTTCTTATCGCCACTTCGAAATTGTAGGTCGCTTTATCTAAGAAACTATTCTATACAAAAATCATCTCTATACTAAAAGTGTTCATGAATGTTACGGTAATATAAAAAAAATGATTTTTATATATTAAGTAGGGTTTGTGTTTAGCTGATGGAAATCATGTGAATAATCCAAGAGTAGTGGTCACCTTATTTTTAGGGTTCCGTTGCTAAATGAAAAAAACGGAACCCTTATAGATTCGTCATGTCTGTCTGTCTGTCTGTCCGTCCGTCCGTCTTTCAATTAAAACACTTTTATTAATACATCGATGAAAGTTACAACGAACTACAAAAACTTTTATATGATGTTACTTGCTGCTACGGAACCCTTCATGGGCGAGTCTGACTCGCACTTGGCCGCTTTTTTGTAAATGCAGACAATGCAAACCTATGACTACTATATGTACTTATGACTATGCAAACTATATCGATCTATTGAGATGTTTCAGCATCGTTGGGCCTCCGGTCTCCCATTCACTAACGAAACACGTATGCTGTCATTTGAGGTTGATTTATTGTGAGATGGGACTGCCCCGGTTGAGTACATTGGTACAGAAATATCGTGGCTCTACCACTTAGTTTTGTCATGTATTATTACAAAATAACAAGTACTAAATATACTTTTATATAATACTAGCTTTCGCCCGCGGCTCCGCCCGCGTATATGTCGGTTATCGCGGTAAAAAGTAGCCTATGTCCTTCCTCAGACTGTAGTCTATCTGTGTACCGAACTTCATCAAAATCAGTTTATCAGTTTAGGCGTGAAAACGTAACAGACAGACAGAGTTACTTTCGCCTTATAATATTAGTAGGTAAAGTAGGTATAATACCACTCAATAAGCCTTTCAATTAACAAAAATACAAAACAAGAACAAAAATTCAACTGGTAACAATACTTTTGTCTCTCGTTAAGTATGTTTTGCATATCAAAGCATAATGACAAACGTTCCTGCAGCCCTGCAAGCCACTTTGACTTTAAAAATTGTCAAAAGATTTCCTTCTTTACATCTGATTAGAAATTATTTTATTCTCTGTATAAAGGCGAGATACTTAGCAAGATTTGCTAGAATTTTTTTTTGCCATTCGCTTGCTTTAATATTAATTTTGACAGCTTATGTACTATTCAGACTTTTTTCCTTTTTTTTTTAAAGACAACTCCTGCAATAAATTCCTGTGTCGGCGGGGGACTTTACAAACACATGAAACGGACACAAAGAACACCCAGACTCAGAACAACAAATTGTGAATCACACAAAGTGTTGTCCTACGTGGGATTTGAACCCACGACACTTGGCGCAGTAGGAAGCGGCGTGGCGACCGCTTAAGCCACTAGGCCAATCGTGCAGTCAAGACTACAGTCAGACTACAATGCATCTCTGTGCCAACAATGGCATTCTTATATTAAAAATCGTTAAACGATTTTAACGTAATATAATTGAATATCAAAACATTCACTTTTCTAATAGTCATAAAATCGTTATTAATTACTACTGGAAACTAATAAAACAACTAACATCAGAAATCTTGTTGCCAATAATTAATAGATTTGTTACCAATTTGTAAACAACAATTTGAAAATTACTCAAAGCTAATTATTATCGTAACGTAAAATAGAACAATTTATTGTTAGCTGTTCCTTCAGAATCTCGACCCACGTTGAGACAACTTTAGCGCTCACTTAAATGCCTTACCGTACCATCAAACATTGGAAAACCAATTGAAGTTTTATGTCTTCCTTCTAAATTTGAACGTTATTTTGTAATGTTTAAAGTTCTTTTTATATTGGTGGTATATTTAAATACAAATCAAAAGGAAGCAATCTTGGGGTTGTTCCCGTTAATTGATTGTTACTTCTGTTGATGGTGACTTTTAATACATTTGCGGAATACGTTCGTGTGCGGGGATTTTCACATTTGTTTATAGTCTATATAAATAAATAAAATTGTAGTGTCTGATTGTAATTTAAAATTACTGCCTAAATAAATAAACTAAAAGCTTTTCACTAAATGCATAATTATCAGTGTTAATATGGTACTTACATAAAAAAATTAAAGTTAAAAAGTTTATTCTTAAATCTCTGGTACAGATTTTACACGCTTTTTATTACCTTCATCTGTATGTTTGTTTGTTTGTATGTTCGTAACCGACTCCTTTGGGTGCGATTTTAACCCACTTTAAACGGCCAAATTTCGTTTAAACTTTGTAGATATATCGAGGACGGATGACAATTCACTAATTTGAAAAAAACAACTAAAAAAATGCACAAATTAGTCTTTTTTGTTTTTTTTTTTTCTAAAAACTAGTTTAAAAAAACTAAACAAACACGCTATTAAACTAAAAGTAGAAAATATTTTACTGTAAAAAGCGTGGGGCGAGGTCATTGAAATATTTTCAGAAAGCACCCCACGCTTTGTTACATTAAAATTATTTTCTACTTTTTAGTTTAAAAGCCTGTTTCTTTAGTTTTTTAAAACTATATTTTAGAAAAAGAAAACACTAATTTGTTTAAGCATTTTTTTTAATTACATATATATAGCCTTTTTTAATCTTCTACTGGATAAACGTCTCTTCTTGGAATAGAAGTATTAACCTACTGCTTGATAATAATCGCAATAAAATTATTTAAAATGTCTATATATTTAGGTTACAGTATCAGAAATATTTAAAAAGAACAATTATCTTACACGATAGAAGTCATTTAATAAACTAACAAAGTTTAAGGAACTAACAATCTCATTTAATTGAACATTTTCATAGCGAATATATCGAAACAAAACACCAATCACTTATACAAACCAAACGTTAGCTATTTGCAAAGCTTTATTAGACTTTCAGCAATTTAAACTATAGCTGTAAACACTCACAACTCTCGTCGACTACTACCGTCAAGTACCATAGCTAACCAGCAAAAGAGATCTTTTATTGTGAGTGCACCGCCTTTTATAGAAATCGTCTTATGGTAGGGATGAGTCTCCTAAATCGGCCTATCTTGACACAGCGTCGTCCTCGAAGCGGTTTCCATGGCGCGCGGCTGGTAGTCTGGTGGTCGCGGCTGGTGGTCCCGACCCTGCAGCAGGCGAGTCGCCACTAGGCCCAGCCGTCTCAGCAGCAGGTTGAGGTGCCATTGACGATGACCCTGTGTTGGGGTCACATACTTCACCGTCTGAAATATGAATGCATCTTAGGAGCTGCAATAATGGTCTTCGTAGTGTAGATCACACACAACATGCAATTCTATGAAAGAAGACTTAAAATTAGTGAGAGCTCTCAAAATTGTGTCCCTGTTTTCACACCCCGCGAAGCTTTCACTGGCCCCGCGCTGCACCTGTGAACAAATCAGACAGAAGGCGTCCCCTCTATCTGAGGTTGACGGAGGCATCTCTGAATCGCACGTCAACAATTTATTTTACAGATCAACACCTCTCTCTATAGGTATGTCTGTTTGGACGGAGGCATCCCTGAATCGCACGTCCAATAATTAAATGCGGCGGACATTAATGTTCCATTATGCATTTTAAGTAATCGCAGTCATGTTTGCGTGGACGTAGGCATCTCTGGCTCGCGTCCAATAATAGATCTATAACAGATAATCACATGTGTTAAGTATATAAAAGGGGTTTATGTTCAAGTGTGGACGGAAGCATCTCTGAATCTCGCATCCAACACAAAGTTCATAGTGAAATGCATCCACCGGCGAATCGTTATCATTTAGCTAATGTTCTGAAAAATAAAACAATTAAGCAATTTACGCAGTTTGGTGTTAGAACCTGAAGCATTTACGTTAAAGGAAAGAAAAGAAAATGACCTCCATATAATTTTTTTTTTTTTTACCTATGGGCGCAAGCGTGCACTCAAGCGCCCACAGACATAGGTCTGTCTATAAAAGTTAATTAGCTTCAGACTCAACACCAATAAAAATTAAATGGATCAAAGTGGTGTGCAATGGGAGAGGCCTATGTCCAGCAGTGGACTGAAATAGGCTGATGACGATGATGAAAAGTTAAATTTAGTGCATCGTGAACGATGGAATCAAAGTTCGCTTGTCATGCATTCACAGCATAGGCTCTAACGTTAGCATACTGTGAATGTCATAAGCGCAAAGCTGCTAAAACGAAGAACCATACTCTCGTACGTTCTTTCAGTGGATTGAACACATTAGAACCTGCGCGCCACCGAAGGCTCGCGCCTCAGTAGGCGGAGAGCAGACCGAAGGCTCGCGCCTCAGTAGGCGGAGAGCAGACCGAAGGCTCGCGCCTCAGTAGGCGGAGAGCAGACCGAAGGCTCGCGCCTCAGTAGGCGGAGAGCAGACCGAAGGCTCGCGCCTCAGTAGGCGGAGAGCAGACCGAAGGCTGGCGCCTCAGTAGGCGGAGAGCAGACCGAAGGCTCGCGCCTCAGTAGGCGGAGAGCAGACCGAAGGCTCGCGCCTCAGTAGGCGGAGAGCAGACCGAAGGCTGGCGCCTCAGTAGGCGGAGAGCAGACCGAAGGCTCGCGCCTCAGTAGGCGGAGAGCAGACCGAAGGCTCGCGCCTCAGTAGGCGGCGAGCACAGGTCCACACCTCGCAGAACAGCGAGTAGGCTGCAAGTCTGCGCCTCACCAGGCAGCAGCACACGCTAGGTCACTGACCGCGCTCGGCTCGCGTAGGCAGCGAGAAGGTCGAAGGACGAGACCTCTCAAGGCACAGTTGTCATCTAAGGAAAGCATGGAACATTGCATTAGTTTTGCATTCGGTATTACTTTTACATCACCAATATGCGTCACTATCGTCATGATTAATTACAGAGCTTTTAGAAGGCGATACCAGGAAGCAAAACTTTTGTGATATTTAAAAATAACAGTGCCCTCAGTATGTACACAGTGATACCGTCAAGAATGTTACTATCTTTCGCTTATTTCTCAAGATGCAAGACCCGGAGGTGGCTACAAAATGTTACAGAAGTCTCACGGTACATAGTTAAGGATGTTCCCAATTATTGCAAAACTCAGGATATAATACCGGGTCACTAATTTTGGTTATGTCTGCAGCTCGACGGTTGGTGTCAAGCAACTTCGAAGCATGTCCAAGTATGGCCACGCATTGAATTCAAGTTCGGACTGATTGCCATCAAAGTCATTTTCTGCACCAAAGCTTGTATGACAAGTGTCGTTCAATTACTTACTGTAATAGGCCACAGGCTGCGTATCGTCCATCGTCATGAGTCTGTAGTTAAACCTTACCATTTAAACCTTTCGGCTACGGCGGCCAGTCTCAATAGTTAACAACCAAAACCACGAAGAAATTACAGCATGCAAATGCTTGTCTAACACAGGTGTATGCTTTTGGTCTGATGAGACGGCCACCCAATATGACCCGAAAGAGATCAGGCGTAGAACCGACGACTCTTCGTGCTCTTCGAGTCATGGAGCTTTGACCACAACTTTTAAATTTCAGGCTGCGAAAAGCAAATCTATAATTAGAAGTACTCAGTATTATTCTTTTTTTTTTTTCAACCAAGAAATCGAACTCGAAACCTATATTGAACAGTAGTCGCAAAACTAACTGTCGGCCCAACGAAACATTCGAAACCATCACTAGTGCTGACGATTCAATATGTACCTCTGCCAGGAAGAGAAAGATCACAATAACCTGTGCTGGCTCGTAACTTCCTCATGAACATAAATTCGTGATCCCATATGAATGTCACACCTTTACTATCAAGTTTGCTACAATGTTTATGTGTAAGATCTTAAAACTTTACACCTGGAGTAGCTAGTCAGGCACGGAAATTATCTTTATGTAACACTACTTGGTACTCTCATATTGACTATTGCTTCAACCTTATTTTCGCTCGGTCTAACCTGACCATTAATAATTATCGTTTCACAAACAGCAATTTTGTCTCGCAAACTTACACTTAAAGTTTACCCGACACTGATGAGGGTATTTAAAACCTTCCATAATGTTTCTATGACTAACAATAGTATGCCTAAGTAGACGTACTACTAAGATCGGTAGACATGTACCTAGTCTTTACCGGTATCAATATTTCGCATTTCGATAAACATTAAAACATGATTAGCATACAGACGATATGTTTCGCTTTATCATAATCTTTCTTTAAATTTGTTGTTGACGTTATGTAAAACCATTAGGATTACATTTGCAATATAAAGTTCCAGTTCGGAGTCCAAACTACGTATTTAAATACATACGCCGTCTAAAGATGGTTCAAAGAAGTTTCTTTGAACTATAAATTACAATAGTAGTCATTTCCGTACTGCCTACTCTGAACTATAAAATAAATTTAACATCATAAATTTAGAACCTAAGCGTTTGCCACTCGATGTCATAACGCTGTATTGATTTTACAATAACAGTTGACCGATACAATTACCAGTAAATAATGTGACATACTTAGTACTTCGCACCGTCTACCGGCGGATGATTCTCAAGTTGTTTTATACAGGCTCCCTTAGGACTAGCGCTGCTGTTCACGCACCCTTTCGCCGTATTGCGAATAGTTACAACACACATTTTTAAAGTAAACATTATAAGAGAACAGCCCATTCATCGAGTTATCAAAATAAAAATTAGAAACGTAATTGATCACCAAATATTTCTTGTTGTTGTATTTTTATTTATTGTTTCATAATGGTCATTTCAATTTTTACATTTATAGAGAAACGTATCTAGTAACTTGGTGTACACACTGTACCTTGTTACAATCTGACAAATATCTATTTTTCGTTTCCATAAATAAAGTTAAATAAATTAATCACAACGTGTGTGGGTATTATGTCTTGTCACACTTGCTGTGTCAATGTAACACTATGTAAATGGGTAAAAAGTTACTTGACCTTTAAGTAATAAGTTCGGGTTGCATTAGGCAGCCACTACAACTGCTATTATTCATCATTCCTTCGTTAAAAATAGTTCGTAACCATAGCAAAGAACGCCTACTTGATTATGCACAGGTGGGGTAGTTACAAACATTCGTTTTAACCGCTTGAGCGCTATTCACTATTTACGTTATACCAAATATTCGCAATAACAAAAGGTATGAGGTCATTGTTAAAACTAAACCAACTACGATCATTACTTAAGCCCTTTTGTAAAGCCACAGCTTTGCATCAGCCCTAAGGCATTTTCGTATACGCGCCAAACAGTCGTCATTTTTTCATCATTTTAAATTGCGCACACAATTCACTTTTGTACACTACATATCAAAATTATGTGAAAATAAATCACAACTCAACATGTAATAAGATTTGATCTTACCAGTACAGCGTCAAGCACAACTCACAAGTTTTTCATAACTGAACCTTCTAATTTTCTCTCATTACCGTGTCGGCACTAGTGGACCACATTGTACACCATGTACATTGGCACGGATGCAGTTTCCATCGCTTAGAATAATGTTTACTAACTGGAAAGAAAGCTTTATACACACGAACACACTGAAACATAGCGTGAGGTACAAATACCCGCATTATTTTATTCAAATAAAGTTTTACGACATTCTAGAAAACTAATTATTTAAAATTGTTTACAATTGAAACTCAAAACCCGATTTATGAATTCTATGTTCTGTCGTCGATAATTAACTTTCCTTATTATTATTTTTTGTAGTTGGCGGTAGTTATTTATAACCAAAACTTTAATTATCGATTTGAATCAAGAAACAATGAACACTGAATTTAGATAGCGAACGGTCTAGAACACATGGTAATCCAACTTCTGAATTTAGGTTACAGTATCAGAAATATTTAAAAAGAACAATTATCTTACACGATAGAAGTCATTTAATAAACTAACAAAGTTTAAGGAACTAACAATCTCATTTAATTGAACATTTTCATAGCGAATATATCGAAACAAAACACCAATCACTTATACAAACCAAACGTTAGCTATTTGCAAAGCTTTATTAGACTTTCAGCAATTTAAACTATAGCTGTAAACACTCACAACTCTCGTCGACTACTACCGTCAAGTACCATAGCTAACCAGCAAAAGAGATCTTTTATTGTGAGTGCACCGCCTTTTATAGAAATCGTCTTATGGTAGGGATGAGTCTCCTAAATATATCAATATTTACAGAAGTTTTCTGTGTATCGCACCATAGATAGGTATACTGACAATTTCTATATCGAAAATCGAAAAAAGGCTATTTAAAATTGCCGCATACTTTTAGCGACGGGTAAACATTTGTTTATTAATTAAAATCAACTGTTGTAATAAGCAAAGGTTTTAATTAATATATTACTTACATTTTACCAAAAATATGTATAACATCTCTTTATAATTTACAAACGTGTTTCTTGTAAGTTTGACATTTGTGATAGTTTTATCCCAAACTACGCAAAGTTTGTACTATAAGTATTAAAACTGCTGATTAATTTACACAAAACTTTAATTAATCTTATATTATAATACTATAAGCCACAACGGCGGTAGTTGTCATTTTTGTGGCGCCATCACTTCACTGCGCTTGGTTATAAATATGAGTGATCTGTTGTATCGGGACGCATTTCTAACGAATGCGTCGCGGAGTGTGGATCATTGTCTTTGGACAATTAGTACTACTCTGTTAACAGACGTGGAAAGCTGTCTTTGACAAGTTAGTACTGTCTGAATTGCGGTGGGTGCGAGGAAAGCTGTCTAACAGCTAGTACAGCCCTATGTGACCGAACTTGCTGTGTAACTAACTGTAATTTGTTTAGTTGTAGTTAATTAACGGTTGTTCGTCTAATTGCATTTCTAAGATTATTTTGTAATTAATGAAATAAATTGTTTAGAATTAAAGTAAATTGTTTAGAATTATAATTATTTTTATTATTTTTCACTTCTGGACTCTTACAATACTATAAAATGAATGTCATGCCTTTATGAAAATTCCCTGAAGAATCTGCAAGTACAGTTGTTAGGTAACAAAGACTCCATGGAGGAAAACCATTTAGGATTCAGATTTACTGCTTTGTTTAGAAATATTTCTTACTAATATTATAAATACGAAACTGAGCTAGTGATTTTCTTACACATTTCGGATTTAACTTCTTACATAATTATTATGTTTTTTTTTAATTCAAAGACTAATAATTATTATGGTTTTTTTTTAAATTAAAACTAGTTTTTGCCTGTGTCCCGCGTCTATGTCGGATATCGCGGTAAAAATTAGCTTGTCCATTTTTAGACCTTAGACTATTTGGGTTCAAAATTGTATTTAAAACGACGACTTTACATATTTTATAATATGTAGAGATAGTTGTGACGATAGAGTAAATTCTATACGTAAATCCTTTTATAACGACCCCTTTTACTAAAAATTATGTCTATGCCTTTCACGAAAAAAAGAATTCTATTTTTAATTCCGTGCTTCTAGTAAAGTTCAAACATTTGCTGAACACTCCAGTTCTTAATTCGAATCTCTTCGCCACTGCTCTTTTAAATTGAACTCGAACCTAGATGTCAACTTGAAATTAGGTTTCATTCTAAATAACTCGCTGTAAGTAATGGAAACGGAATAAACCGTTTATTTTTAAGTTGAGAAATTGCATAAAGTATCTTATACTCGCATTAAAGAGTTTCCTTGTAATTCGTTCTGAAATTAGAAAAATAAAAAGTTTAAATAGTATTTACGATTAATCTGATAACAGTTACTTAATCTTTGCACCAGTGTAACTCAAGTGCAAAACCAAATAATCTATACAAAAATACAAAATTGAATTGTCTGTATGTAATATCAAATTTAAAAGTTTTTACTAAATACATATGAACGTACATCAAAATATATTTATTTTTTATTTTTTTCTCGTTCTGTTTTTTCCGGCTACTCTTTGGAACGGCGGGACAGATTTTGACGGGACTTTGACTATCAGAAAGCTGATGACATAAGGTGTAACATAGGCTAGTTTTAGACTAGGTTCATTCCGCGACGTTACTCGTGATTTAAAACAATAACCGTGGGACACTTCAGAGACACAGGACTTTATCTAGTTGCTATCTATTTACCAACACCTTTTTCGGATTTATCAACACAAATACTGATAGAGCGTATACACATCACTACTAATTTACAAACAAGCCAGCATTAGACAATATTACTGAAATAGTTGATAAATCAATTAAACCGTGGTTAGCGCGCGTAGACAAAGGCCCATTAGGCGTAAGCACATTGCCTGTGGGGGTTGAAATCTAGTTTATTTTACACTGTATTGCGTATATAGGTATAAGTAGGTATTGGATATCTGGTTTGCAATATTACTGAAAGTACAATTAATAAATAATAATAAATAAATATTTTGGACATCTGTCACACATAATTTAGTCCCAAACTAAAAGAAGCTGGTAATATGGGTCGGTACTAGACAACTGCTGTATATAACTGTTTTTAGACTTCTACCAACGTTTTTTGCTGTATTCCGAAACAAATATTTGCAGATCATACAAATATTTGGTCCAACCTGGGAATCGAATCCGAGACTTAATCAGCAGTCGCATACGCCAACCACTAGACCAACAAGGTGTATTGTGTAGTAACATTAACAATATGAGCTTCCTGTTATTAGTATACTTGAGTCACTAGTCTGTAAGGATACATTTTACAAAGAACTATATCCAAAGACTAGATGATGATAGCTACTTATGATAAAATGATTGACATACGAAAAAAAATTTTATCTAATAAAAAAAAAATGTAAAAAAATGTTTGATATACGAAACTTACACATAACACATACTCACACATTTTTTTTATTTGTGGTTTTACTTCTACGAGTACAATGTTGTACTGTCTCAGACTCAGGCTTGGAAAGCAGTATATAGTGTACAGTAGAAAATAAGAAAATAATTATTTTTTAGAACATGATTAGAGGCATAATTATGCCTATGACTGAAATATGATTGAAGAGATGGATGTCTGGAGTGAATGTGAGTGTAATGAATATATTATTGGAAGTCTAAAAATAGAGCCAGGGAAAAAACATCAGAGCAAAAGGTTATCTTGGTGAGGGCATGTGAGACGAAGAGATAAACTCTGACTGACAGCTACTTGATATTTTGGTATCCTGAAATAAAAATAAGCCAAGTGCGAGTCGATATAAGCAAGGTGCTTAGTTATCAACATACTTTTTTACTTAGTGTTCAGAATTGTGAATTTAAAATATCATTAGCAGAAGAAAATGAAAATCCATACCATTTAATGTAAGTGTACTTTAATAATTAGGTTGAATGTTTTGTTATATATGTAATATAACACTCTTATTTGTAAGAAAAGTATTATTTCAACCAGTTAAGCAGACAGTAACTAGATCAACAAGTATTTGCCCTTTGTGAAGGAGTGTGGATCACTGCACTAAAGTATTCCAATATCATAAACAACTTGCTGTACTACACTAATAAATTACCTCGCGGGTCTCTAGCTAATTTGACACATTTGACGTTTCAACCTTTTAGCATAATTGACTTTGACTCATATAGTACAACATACAGAACAACATGGTAAGGTATAGCAATAGGTAAGTATTCCCTTTTATCAAAGCATAAGCCCAAATAGTCATATGCTTTACACTGTTGTGACACGGAATATGTTTATAAGTGAGTGAATTTTTTGTTTAAATTGTTATGTGCGAGTTCATAGTAACAAGTGATTGTTTTTGTATGTGAGTCTAAAATGTATATGTGTGAAGATTTCTCCCCGTTACAGTATTTTTGCATCGAAAACGTCAGTGCTATGATTTGAGGGCCTGTGTTGCTCGATGAGTACAGTACATCATGTAGTTGTACTGTCGTTATATTGTATAGACGCGAATGTGACTAGAAAAAATGATAGTAATATCTTGCCATGTGGTTTCACATATTTGTAGGTAATTGCCGTCCCTATAGACTTGCAATACTTGCAAGACTTACAAGACTTACAATGTTACTGTTTGTTGGATAGTCGTTTCGTCATATCATGATGAGAGTAATGGAACAGAGTTTACCTGTGCACAGACTCGTGTACTAAGATTTCTACAGCATAATAAAAGTTTCTCTAACATAAAAGTCTGATCAAATCAAATCATCAAATCAAATCATCAAATCAAATCAAACCATTTTTATTTCAAATTAACCAATACAACGGTACTTTCGAAACGTCAAGTAGTCAATTACTAGTCAGTCGTGAAAGTATTGTCTGTTCCAATTCGTAGATCCTATGGAGAAGAACAGACAAGAAACTCCATGGACACTCTGGATCATGGAAATATCATGGATCTGTGTTGAATCTGTCTTAGCTGTCTTAGGAGTATATCGTCACATCAGTTCCACCCATTAATTATTTACTTATAAAATATGTAGTTTGAAATAATACATTATTTTCATAACTTTATCGGCGCACCAATTACTTTCACAGTGCAGTTTTTAAGATAAACATTTAATTTCTACTCAAACTTACTACATTAATATATTAATTTGTGAAAACCACATGACAATTTGTTAAGTATTTTTGGATTTTCTGTTCTCACATACAGACAGACAGAAAATATTTAATTTCATACTATATATAAGTATAACTAACAAATCAAACATTAACTTAATTGTAGTTTCTAAGATTGATTTTAATCAATTGATAACTATACCGTAAACCAATTATTATGCCTTTGCCTCTATTTAATAATATATGTATACTAACACGGTCGGTAACGCACATTAGGTGGAGCAGGTAGTACATTAACTAATTAAACTGTAAAGCAATTAACTCTTCTCTATTGTAATATAATGAGAGCATGTATTCGCACGTTTGTATATTTGTTGAGTATATAATTTAGAACGTTGAGAATTCGATAAGATGAACGTATTTAGGCTTAGAAAGAAACAGTAATAGCACAATGACATACGCAGGAATGTGTACATATACATAACTATAATACCCACCTATATATATGTACATCATAGAAAGTAAACATGAGGTATTTTTTGCTTCGTTCACTAGGATTCCATGCTAAAATCCCTTGGAAGATGTTTCGGGTTTTTCGTCCATATCGATCCCCTAGAGATTCTTTATTTATTATTTTGATCTCCAAGGAAAATTTTGTAAACACAACGTTCAATAATACGTATTAATTTAACAATAACAGGGTAAAGAATTTTTGATATGTTATACCTGTGAAAGGAATATTGAAACATTTTGATTCTACTTAGTATAACCTGTATAGTTACTGTAACCAAAGTAACTCTACTCTGCCTGTTGGAAGGCATGAGTAGAATGCAGGAGAAGGGGCCAGCATCCTCATTAAGAGTGCATACAATGTAGCATGGCCATTGTATGCAGCAATGTAGCATGACCCACAGCATCGCGGCATAGTGAGATATTTCTACATCAGGTCTCTGGAGACCGGGAGATTGATGCAGAATGATTGTCTCATACTCGCGAAAGACGATAGCACGAATGCTGTCATTTTAGATTAGTCGTCTCGTCTGTGTGAGGGTAGTACTGCCCCGGTTGAACCGTCTAGTTCGTACTGAAATCACCGCGGCTCTACTACCAAGCAGCTTGTTTCCTAGTGGACGGAGCCAAATTTTCAAACACATCAAACGCTTGTTTCAACCAGAAGTTGTGGTAAACAATTTATTTCAAGGTACAAGTAATAAAATCACGTCCATAATATAAATTATATCTTAAATCTAGAGATTTAAATGTTATCGATAGCCGTTAATCTATATCGATCACCATAATAGCCCCATAAAATGAGTCATGGATGGCCTTGGCATATAACTACCGTTATGCAAGCCAAGTTATGACCTTTATAATATGACTGCCCGAATACTAATGCGGCATAATATTAAATATCGCGTGCCATAACTTGTGACAAATATATAGTAAAGCACTAAACCGTATTTGAGATTGTTTACACTTTTGACAGGATTGGTTTTTATCAATTTGTGTAACTCTTTTAACATGTGGAAATTCCTTTTGGACATTACCCCAAGGTGTACACGATGTGCGATTATGCCCTTGAGAGGAAAATTATCCGGGAACAGCTGATGTCATGATAGCCGTTCCCCTCCTAGAACCTTTTGATTTTTTTAATCGAGAATGTTTTTTGCACTATACCTCCGTGGGGTGACTAAGGGTGTAGCAATCACGGAGAACCCGGCCTACCCAGTAAACCCCGCGGTGGCCTAATCCAGCAGGCGGCGATTATAGAGCTAGCAAAACCTTCTTAGTACCGACGCCTGTACGACTCGACTTGAGACTATCGCAGTGAATTAGTACCTGCTGCTTCAAGAGAAAAAAAACAAGTGCTTGGATTGTGGATTGGGTTATAAACGGATATAAAGATAAAAAATTGGTATAAGTACCGTACCGTATGTACGTATTTAGTGTTATCATCAACAACCCATAATATCCTACTATAGGTCTCGGGTATCCTCCTTGGAATGGGTTAAGGCCATACGTATTTAGTGTACGTTTAGTGAAAAGCTCTTAATTTGATATCACAAACAAACACTTTATTTTTTATTTATATCTAGATAATATTCGAAACAAAAGTATTAGATTTACCTGTTCTATTGCTACTTATATGTTTTATTCTCGTCCCTTTAGAGAATGTCGCAAGGGTATTAATGTATAACTATTAAAAATCTATGAGACCCATTCCCAAATACCCTTGTAGCAACGTTGTCGTTGACTTGATGTATAGAGGGTCGGTGTTCGCCGGAGAAAGTTTTCACTGGACATTGAAAAGCTTTAGCGGAACGGACATATTCTATACAATACATTATTTACTGAAAACTATTTAAAACACACATTCTTAGAACAGGTTTAATCTTTTATCTGTGGCAACTCCGAGGTCTAGATATTTATTTAGTTTTATTAGAAATATTGACCTGCCTCGTTGGTCTAGTGGATAGCGTATGCGACTGCTAATCAAGAGGTCTCGGGTTCAAATCCCAAGGTTTTTGGGTTTTTCTTAGGAAATTCCAAAATTGCAGCCCGGAGTTTGGAAGTTTGGCGGTGATTCACGCCCGTGCCTCGGAGAGCACGTAAAGCCGTCGGTTACGGTTGTCATGAACATCTATGGCAATCGTTATTGGGAAGTTAGTGCCCTCAAACTTACTGAAAACTAGTTCAACCCTCACATTTCAGCTCTCCCATACGGTTGCGGAGGTCCAATGCCAGTCGCTCCGTGGAAAAACTGATGTTCAGGTAAAACTGGTTGAACTATTAGCCGACCCCAAATAATATTGGGAATAAGGCTAGGAAGAAGAAGGAAGAAGAAGAAGAAATATTGAAATATAAAAAAAATATTGTAATCCATTCACGTAGATATAGGCAGTAGTAATTCTAATGATTACGTTTATTTGGTGCTTTTTTTAAAGCCATCTCCCGCATTACGAATATTTGTTCATGTTGTGTCACCGGAATTTTACAAAGCAACATGAAGCACAGCATTACAAAATGTTACTCTTGTCACTTATTCTTTGTGTCCCAAAGAATATCAAGAACAGCAACAACACTCCTTTGGGATACTGGGATTTTAGGCCATAACACTTTACGCAGTAGAAAGTGGCATGAACCAATTTTAATACAATTTGCTGTGAAGATACTTTGATTCTTGAGAAAAGACATAGTAGACTATATGACTCCTTACTCCGATAACTGACATATATTATGCGGATGGATCTGTGAGCAAAAGCTAGTAAAAAATAATAATAAATTAAACGCAACTACTTAACCCCCATTATATAAGTAGGATCAAAACTAAATTGAAGCCATTGCATACTTCTGAAATAAAAGAAGTGAAAGTTTGTACCTATAAAATACTATTTGAATTTATTACGATATAAAGATCGATGGGTAGATTTGATAATACCGCTTGAGAGATCTTACTTGAGATGCCATTTATGTACGTTTCTTATAAAAATAATCCGATTAGATTGTCGAAGTAGGTATTTTTATATTATTTTTCAGAGACCGTAGCTACTTCAAGTATTGCAATTTCGTTTGTGTTTGTTGTGCCTCAAGTATGTTTTTATTCCTACATGTTGTATGGGTATTCTGATTAATATAACTTAAAATTTTACATAGTAATATAGGAATTGAATTGTAAATTTGAAATAGGCTGATGATAATTACCTATATCATTTAATCTGTTTCATTTCGCCTACTAAAAAATCACGTATAATTGTAGTCATGACAACAAATATAGGCTACAACATGGAGTGCAGTTAAAAGTTCTTGGATATTTTGTTCCTGGGTCAAATTGATTCTCCCGAACTGTTAAGAATGATCAATATTTGTATTTCTCGCGATGGCAGTCGTTTGGTCAACAGGACGACTTTTGCTCTGACACAACATAGGTCAATCCTCGCTCAGGACTCGTATACGTCGTTTCACCAACTCCCACCGTAATGAGTAGATATTTTTGCCGGTTTTTGACTACAGTTAGGTCTGAACTAAGAGAGTTGATAAAATGAAATTTTATAACTTGTAACTACCAAATAAATACCTTATTTAGCTATAGATAAAATGCATAGTGAGATTGTACTTTTTTTATATTTAAGCCTAATAAAGTGACTCTACTTTGCCTGACGGAAAGCATGAGTAAATGATAAATGATATTTATTTATGCAAATAAATCTTTTACAGATATTACAACACGTCGGACTTTACAGCTAGAAGGCGCCGGCATTCCCTAAGACGCACTAGAACTAGCTTGTTGCTTTCGTAGTTAAATAATAGCATCATAACATACATTTAACTAAGTATGAAACAGCTAAGTAATTATGTGAGCGAAATACATAAAATTGTCATGATCAGGCTGAAACTTCCTGTACAGCCTTCAAAGTTATTTGTTCTACGACCCGCGTGGCCTACTTCCAAGCTCTCGCGCTTTAAAATGATTAATCACCTAATCTTAATCGCGGTGATGAGGCGGAAAAAGATAACCCACTTTGGCTATACTTTATTTTTCTCGCATTAAATTGAGATCATTAATCGTAAAATATGTGTCGGAAACAAAAAAAATATTGTCATCTTAGCAAGGCCTAAAGTTTTTGGAAGAGCGATATAGTTCTATTCTTCTTCTTTGGTTTTAAAAGATATACTACGAAAATGTCATTGTAAATATAATAAGAACAACATTATTGTAGTTGTGTTTTGTTGGTGAGACTGGAGGCAAAATGATGCAGAAGTTTCTCTATAGGGGCCATAGTGGGGTCGCCATACTGCTTGCCTACATTGGCAATGAGTATGGTAAGCACCTCTTGTATTCTACTCATGCTCCTGGCATGACATGAATGAAAAATGGTTTAGGTCAGCTTGAAGAAATAGTTATACCTACTACAATAAAAAATACTTTATAGTTTTAAGTACATGACACTGCTTTGCATGAATACCCGCACAAAACAACATTTTGAAAACACTGGTTTCTAACACAGCCAAAATGCAAAATAGTCCATAATATATACCTATATATCCTTATAGATTTTAATAATCCTTGATTAATGCCCTTACATTCTATTCTTCTATTGATCAAATACATGAAAAGTTACGACAGAAAATATTTTGTTTAATTTTCAAATAGCTCCCCTGTATAAATTGTAATTTTGGTTTGTGCGGGTATTAATGCAAAGCAGCGATGTGATGTATTATGTATGTGTATTTTGATGTAGTTTTATAAAGGTTTCATCCATTTAATCTTTTATTAAATTAAAAATCGATCAATTTCGCATGAAAATGTTACAGAAATGTAACTCACAAGCGAGTGCCTCGAGCTGGGAAAATTAAATTGATACACAATCCGTAAGGGAATGAACAAGGGCTCTGGACAAGAATTAGGGGATGAGTGTCAAATGCGTGCCCCGGAGGGACACGGTACGTACTTACCCACACTTGTTTTATAACACTCTCAGGTCTACTATCCACAAGTTTTATGATAGAGTTGTTATTTAGTGTAACTAAGTATGTGTTTCAATAAATATTCGTTGTGCTATTTTAGAGATCAATTTAATTTTCTGTTCGATTTTATTTGAAAATTATTTTATAAGGTAAGAAACAACAGATGTAAAAAAACGCATATGTACGTAAATAAAATGTTTTTTCAATTTCGCTCAAACTAAACTCAAAGCTTCTCAATCGTTTCGAAATACCAGGTGTTCAATTATAGACTGTACATAAGCGTTGGAAAAGAGAATGTAATATACTTTATTACCCATGCGAAGCGAAACTTGAAACCTCACTGCGTAAGGTGTGTATTAATATACTACTACTAGCATTAATATACATGTCAATAAATTCTCATTGAAGTATATTTGAAAGCCTTCAGGTGGGTTAAAAACTTCCAACGGCAAGATTGCGTAGCCACAAGACGACGATCTTACCAGTCCCCAATACGCACTCAGCCAGCGTGGGGACGTTCATCCTTAACCCTTTCAGTAGTGGAACATAATGGTTGTTGATGATGATAAACTCGTTAAATTTTTGACATTTTCGGGCGGTGGTAAGTGTCATCTAAGGAAAGTTTTCCAATAATTTTATTTACGAGACTGCCATCTGGTTATTTATTACTAATTTATTTTTCCAAAAGGCGTCCTTAAGATTACTAGTATAGACTTACTAGTAAAGAATAATACTTTGTTGGTAGAATTTGTTTCTTTTAACCTAGAAAATAGCACGGTCCTAACCACACCTTGAAATTTATAAATACACTAGCCACAGATCATAGAAATACATCATAGATATGCAATTGAGGCGTGTCGCTTGCGAACGCATCTGGCCTCAAAGCGGCTTGATGCCATTTTCGGACATTAGTCGCATGTCAACTTGCGACGTCTTCACGGCTCTTGATTTTCGACAAAATGTCGCGTTGTTCAGTGATTTTTTGCAAAAATAACAGCTGTATTGTGTATTACAAGAAAGATGGCATCTCATTTCATATCTAACTATTATAATATTATAGCTTTTCATACTGAATTAATTAAAATATTTTAGAAAAATGATGAAATACCAAATTAATCCCTTTCATTAGGAACTAAAACCATTGCTTGCTTAGTACAAATCGGTTAATGAATCGGCTGGTCTAATAGCGCAATGGATAAGTATTTTATTGATACTCTCACTCACACGATAGTTTCGGGAAGCGGCCGCTGTCGGCCTTTGTGTTAGAGATGTGATGTGATGTTTATGATTGTCGATATTTTATACGTTCCTATTAAGTGCGAATGGTTTTTAAAGATATAAATAAATTGTAATATTATAATTATGTAAACGTAAAAAAAGTGTAGATAAAGTTATGATTTTTAATTTATTGTGGTACTCAAGCATCATTTATACCTTGATTTTATTTCAATATTTTAGCTATCCGACGGTTCCAAAAATTAAAGAAATGTGGATAAATGCGACAGGAAGAGGTCCAAGCTGGTTCCCAACAAAAATAGCACAATATGCTGTTCCCAATAAATTTACACTAACACGATCAATCGCCAATGAATAACCATTAAATAATACTAATAAAGGCCGTAATGGAAAAATATGCAACCGTAAGACTACACTACTTAACTAAGAACGCAACACTTAAACTGTCTAAGCGGCAAGTTTTAAATAAATATTTACATTTTACTGGTCAATAAAAATCCTTAACAATAAAATTATTGCAGTTTTACCTGTGTTCTAGTCTAGATTCGAGAAGATGATATCCGGTTTTTTGGTAGTTAATTAGTAAATATTCCAATTATGATAAAACATCGCTTGTATAGAGTTTAATCAAGGGAAACTCGTGTTTATTTTTCTTTTCACAGTCAATAAAAACTTTAGGAGAAAGAGCAGATAATACAGCTAACTGAATTTCATTCGATATTTTTATATGATTATCACTTCGCATCACTAGTTGCATAAATTGCACATGTGTGGTTTTTCGAAATCCGTAGCTACAGGTAGAAGCGCCGCCCTCTTTTCGCATGTGTTTAATTAGTGGGTTTATTGGTGTCTCTGTAAGTTTCTTTGTGTGCGGGAGAAATACGAGCGTGTGTGCCGTGCTTACAATTTTTGATTTTGTGTTAGTGAAGTAAGTGGGGGAAACGCGGAGACATCTAAACACGAATAAATTTGTGTACAAAGCTAATCTCCTGTGTTTCTATGATCTGTGACACTAGCTTTATGTCCCTCTCTATGACGGCTATCGCTGTAATCAGTTTTCGAGTTAATGTGACACTCACAAATAAAGTGACTTTTTATTGCTAAAACTGTTTTTAAATCTTTTAAATCTCAGCCCGAATGGGCCGGTCCGACCGGGCCAGTACTACCCTCACACAGAAGACCAACATGAAATTACAGCATCTATGCTGTCGTTATTCGTTGGTGAGTGTGAGACCGGAGGGCCAATCATCAACACGGCCTCCGGAGGCCGGGAGAATGATGCAAAACATATCACTATGTGGTGTGGCAAACCCTGCTGCATAGTGATCATGGTGATCACTCACAATGAGGATGGTGGCCCCTAATCCTGGATTCTTCTCATGTTTTCCAACAGGCAGAGTAGATTCACTTTGGAAGGCTTAAATATTTAAAAAAACAAAGATTATCTCTTACAACCTTAAAAAACTTAATATTAAAAAATTAAAGGAGAATATCTAGTCATTTCTGCTTCATCGAAGTCTTCTAAGCATAGTAGATAAATAATTCCAACAATAATATATAACACTTGAGGTGTAATATATCAAAAAAGTAAGACCCTTTGATTCCTTGGGGTCACATTAAGTGAAAGAATTGTCACGCCCTACGCATTACATGTATTATTTACGATCAAAAGTGAACTGTAGTTTGTCAGTTTTTGTGAAATCTGTAAACGGCAAAATTTGGGAGTGAAAATGAATAAATCTTTTATTTACTTTAGTGAATGGGATTTAGTATGACTTTTGGTTTTTATGTTAGTCAAAATAAAATAGAAGTAAAGAAATTAAAATTTCGTTTTTTAAAATTAAATAAGGGATTTTTACTTTTGTAGACTTTTTCCTATTAATCTATTTAGCTATATAAATAAATAGCCAACCCCAAAAAAACTTGGGAATAAAGGCTAAGAAGATGATGATAAGAGTTTGTTTGTAATTTCAAATTAACCGCTTTTAACGCATATAAATTTATATATATATACAACACATAACGTCCCACAACTGGTTTCGAATCTCCTCTCAGGAGAGGGTTAAGGCCATAAATCCCAACGCTGGCCAAATACGTATTGAGGACTGGCAAGACCGTTCTCTTGTAGCTACGCGATCCTGCGGTTGGATGTTTTAACCCGCCCTAAGGCCTCCAATTATACTTCAATGAGCATATATTGACATATGTACATCAATGCTAACTGTACACACACCGCTTACGTAGTGAGGTTTTCAATTTAGCCATATAATTTTTATGTTTATGTCTACTTCTTACGTTTAAAAATATTTAATTGTTTTAGATAGCTTAAATTACTCGACCAAAACTTCTCTGTAATTCAATTAATTTACCACGAAATAACTTAAGTCTCACCCAATAACTTTAGAAGCCACTTTAAGTTTATTGAAATAAGGGGATCGCTGTTCTAGTTCCAGTAACTCTAAGCTGTTTTCCATCTGTCCCTAGAGCTCAGAACTTTGACTATATGTCTGCCTCAAGCGATTTTCGAAATATTACGTCAGAATGATTGAAAATGGAAAGATGAAAATAGTAATTAGGTGAATAGAAAAGTTAGAGGTTTGAAAGAGGAGTGTGGTTCTTCTTCTTTAAACGCTTCTCCAACTAGCGAAAGACAGTGAACTCTATGTAAATCTGCGAGGTGAATGAGATCGGCAGTACATACCTACTCGCGACTCCATTTGTTCCTAAATGTTGTTTAGACACCACTTTCTTTTGTTTGTATATGATATAATTATATGTACTGGACATTAACGCTCTCACGATAGGTATCAAGTGTCATACACTTTACAATGCCTGACATTTTGGCATGTCGCAGTGCAACATCATTAGGGTACCGACTATTAGGTACCCTTATGATGTATACCTATATATTCCTATTGTGGTTGCATAGTAGTAAACATAATTTAAAGGTTTATGTTTTGAGTGTATTTTAGGCTCTAAAATACGGGATGAGTTAGTTAATATATACTTGCTAATTAAATATGGTCAACTATCTTAAATATCAATCATCTCAATCATGCCTCTTATAATATTTGTTTCGTGCATTTTATATTGATATAGTTATAGGAATTTTCACGACTTTAAAACCAAAAAATCAAAAAATCTGTCACTATTTTTACGATACAGTTGTAACGCAAGTTTTTCTGTGTACATATTTAAAAATGAATCCAGAAATTATATAACAACACAGTAGCTTTTCATCATAAATTTTAATAAGAAAACACCTCAGAAACAATTAATCACGTACTACTACACACTAGTATCATTAAAATCAGCTATGTCAGTCACTACGGCGTACAGGAAACTGATTCCCATTATCGTCCCACGCTCGGCGCACATTTTCACAATTTCCGTACTCAATCGTCCTCATTTACTCGCATCAAAATCAACAATGGTTACAGTGCAAGGGTGATTTCTCTCATTACAGCGGATAAATTACTAGTGAGTAACACTGGCTCCATGATTACAGCCCACGCAGCACTAATGAAGCTTTTTATCGAATCACCTTCAGGTTGCAAAGTGGTAAATAAAGCGCAAAAAGGCTTAATGATTTGATGTATCGATTGAACTTGAGTCTCACAAAGGTGCTTTTAGGAAAGCAGTTAATGGCTGTAGCTTTTCAATGTACAGCAATCTATATTATTTTTAAAAGAGACAATGGAAGAATGAGAGATGCTGGGTAGTTTATGAAATAGTAGCTTTTTTCCGTCCCTCTATCCAAGTTCATGTCGGTTATAGCGGTAAAGAGTCTATGTAAGTATTTCCTTTAGAAAAAAAGTATAATTAAAGTTTTATGGTGCTATGTTCTATGTTATGTGGGTGGTTTCCGCACTTAGTCCTTTAAGTGGACCATAGTACGTTTTATGGTGCTATTGGGTTTTGTATTAACATATTTTTTAACATATTCATCTGTTATTTCCCTTTTTATTTGAGCTCAAAATTCATGACAATCACAATTTCTCCATTGTTCCTTAAGCCTTATCAATTCAACCACAATGTGCCAACAGCGAAGCTTAGCATACCAGTATATTTGATGTATCATTTCAGGATAAAATAAACATTATTAATAAAAAATATGGAATATAGAAAAACGTACAATTTGTTCCGTTTAAACGCTTGCTAAATTAGCGCTTACCGCGAGAAGAAGCGGCGGTACATTTTTCGTCCGTATATGATTTATTTCGGTAATATTTTTGTACATTTCCTCGTGCGTGAGTTGATGGAGGGCGCTTCAGGATTACACGTATACACATGCGTAACAGGCAGACCTTCCAAAGGGTAAGTATAACTATATACAAATATATATGACTTTCATGTCGGTAAATTAGGAGAATCCTCAGACTGAGTTCAGCTTCATAATAGTAAACACTTTACAACCCAAATCCCAACTCAGGCTAAGTTTACAATACAAGATATTTATAATCCATAGAAATAAATAAAATTTGAGTGTCTGTATTTAATATCAAATGATCAAATAATAGTAAAGTCTTTACAGCCCTAATCCCGACTCAGGCTAACTTTACAATACAAGATTTTTATAATCCATACAACTAAATAATATTTCAGTGTCTGTATGTAATATCAAATGATCAAATAATAGTAAAGTCTTTACAGCCCTAATCCCGACTCAGGCTAACTTTACAATACAAGATTTTTATAATCCATACAACTAAATAATATTTCAGTGTCTGTATGTAATATCAAATGATCAAATAATAGTAAAGTCTTTACAGCCCTAATCCCGACTCAGGCTAACTTTACAATACAAGATTTTTATAATCCATACAACTAAATAATATTTCAGTGTCTGTATGTAATATCAAATGATCAAATAATAGTAAAGTCTTTACAGCCCTAATCCCGACTCAGGCTAACTTTACAATACAAGATTTTTATAATCCATACAACTAAATAATATTTCAGTGTCTGTATGTAATATCAAATGATCAAATAATAGTAAAGTCTTTACAGCCCTAATCCCGACTCAGGCTAACTTTACAATACAAGATTTTTATAATCCATACAACTAAATAATATTTCAGTGTCTGTATGTAATATCAAATGATCAAATAATAGTAAAGTCTTTACAGCCCTAATCCCGACTCAGGCTAACTTTACAATACAAGATTTTTATAATCCATACAACTAAATAATATTTCAGTGTCTGTATGTAATATCAAATGATCAAATAATAGTAAAGTCTTTACAGCCCTAATCCCGACTCAGGCTAACTTTACAATACAAGATTTTTATAATCCATACAACTAAATAATATTTCGGTGTCTGTATGTAATATCAAATGATCAAATAATAGTAAAGTCTTTACAGCCCTAATCCCGACTCAGGCTAACTTTACAATACAAGATTTTTATAATCCATACAACTAAATAATATTTCAATGTCTGTATGTAATATCAAATGATCAAATAATAGTAAAGTCTTTACAGCCCTAATCCCGACTCAGGCTAACTTTACAATACAAGATTTTTATAATCCATACAACTAAATAATATTTCAGTGTCTGTATGTAATATCAAATGATCAAATAATAGTAAAGTCTTTACAGCCCTAATCCCGACTCAGGACAACTTTAAAATACAAGATTTTTATAATCCATACAACTAAATAATATTTCAGTGTCTGTATGTAATATCAAATGATCAAATAATAGTAAAGTCTTTACAGCCCTAATCCCGACTCAGGCTAACTTTACAATACAAGATTTTTATAATCCATACAACTAAATAATATTTCAGTGTCTGTATGTAATATCAAATGATCAAATAACAGTAAAGTCTTTACAGCCCTAATCCCGACTCAGGCTAACTTTACAATACAAGATATTTATAATCCATACAACTAAATAATATTTCAGTGTCTGTATGTAATATCAAATGATCGTTTTTTTACTAAATACATATGAAAGGATTTACGGTACCTACAGCAAATATTTAAGTTATAATTTTTTTGTCTGTGTGTCTGTTTGTTCCGGGTAATCTCTGGAACACGAACGGCTGGACTGATTTTGACGGTACTTACTCTGGTAGAAAGCTGATGATACATAGAAAAACTTAGGCTTATTTATTTAACACGAGTTTCGCTCCGCGTTTACTCGCAATTTACAACAATAACGGATAACAAGCTAGTAATACATATAATTCAAGTTTCAGATTAATTAATGAACTGCGGTCGCTAATCTTCTCATTTCTTAAATATTTTTTCAACTGTTCTTATCAATATAGTCCTCAAGACAAAGCGAATCAAAATTGAAATTAACAAAACGATGGCCTACAGTTTTTATTATTCAAAGCTCAAGGCGACACTCCAAAGATTTATTGGCTTACTGACTTCTTTTGAAGTTAATACATAATTAATCGAGGGGTGGACGTCGACAAAGGTGATGGGTAATTTTTAGGCCCATATTGTGCCGCTGGAAACTTCGGGTTTCAAATGACAAGTCATTAATGTAATCTCGTGGAATTTCCGTCACTCTCTGAAATGTGACGACATTTCTTCGTGACAACTCAGTAATTTATTTGGAAGATTTTATTTGAATAGATTTTGAAATCGTTTAAAAAGAAAAGTTTTGCGTATGTGAATATGTGTTTGTATCTTATTTAATAACATATACATATGTACATACAACCAGACCTGGCAAACATAGTACCGTCTTAAGATTAATATACCGACAGTAGGGCCACTTAACGAGGCTAATTGTATTTTCAAACCATTCAGGAATCCATTGTCCAGTTGTTATGGAGGAGTTATGTGACAAACACACGTACAGAAGAGTTATGTGTAAATTAAGAATCTAAATTAATCACTTATCACGTCATGGCGTCACGCGCTGGCTGAGCCAATTTGGAGTTTTTTTGGAGAGTTGTGTTTATTATTATCAAGAGAACTTTTTTAAGAAAAAAATATTAAAAACATTAAATGGGTCCTGCTGTTAACGCGTGACGAGGAAAGTAGGAATTTTCTCAGAAATAATTATGACAACAAGTTTGAGTTAAGACAAGACGTCTGTCAGTTCAGCTAGTGCTTATCGAATAATTATTACCCCTTTTAGAATAACTGAGGGGTCTAATGTGTCATGTGTAATTGCTAACTCAGGTGTAACGGAACGGAACCCCCACCCCTAGGAACTGAACATTGTGTACTAAAAAAATCAGGGAACCACTAACTGTAGATTACAAGTGTATCTAATTTCTTTTTACTTAATTTAAACTCTAAGAAGTGTTAAATATGAATAGTCCTTGACCTAATTTTTTTTTTTAAATATTTTAGTAATATTTGTAAGGTATTGAATAGTTGTTAGCACATTCTATTCTATTACAGATATGTCATATTTTTTTCTTTTTTTACAAAAGTTTTTAATTTTAGGTATGGTGTAGATTGAGCACAGGAAATTTGGATTTATATACTCATGTTGTGTATGCCAAATTGGGATCACTGTCTAGATTTATACATACCAATCTCCTAATGTTTAACATTTCTCTACTCGTCATCTAGCAGTAATTCGTAAGCGTACCTTTCATAAATAAATGAATAAAAAAGTCGATATAGTAAATTTTAGTAAATGTCCACCTTAATGTAATCCTTCGTAGGCAACTCTTTTAAAGCTGTTTAAATGCGTTTATTTTTAGTAGACTGCCAATATGCTCAAGGCTTATTAATCTAATTAAATTAGGCACAGTTGTTTGTGGTTCAACAAATCCTTAATCATCCTTAACTATTTAGTCCTCAGCCCGGGTTTATTAATGGCTCAAATCGGGCCGATAAAATGTTTATTGTTGAGTAAAAAGCATGTTAAATCTTGAATCCACTGGGAACGTTAGTAGGCCTCATATTTCTAATTGAGGGTAGACGTGAGTTTAGCGGGTGAGGAGATTGTTCTCGTACATTCACTTTATTGTAGCACTCGATCACGAAATACAGTTAGGACATTGAATAGCAGCCCATGATTAATAATTTTAAATAAGACACTCCACCGAACACGTGGTGCTCACACGAGACGATCCGCGACAACTCTGCTCGTCAACGACGACGTTCCATTTTTAAAGGAACTCACGAACGAATGAACGAACAATAATCATCTAGGGAAGGGATAAAACCATTGTCACCCGTGATCCTTGTCTATGACTTATGACATGAAAGTAATCGACTAAAATCAATCATTCAATCGCGTTTTTATTATTTTAAAGTGTCAATGATTCCCATCCCTGCGGTCATCGGTCGCACGCGCCAGTGCCCGGTGTTGCGTCAGTGTCTTACCTTCAGACACTTAACAGTGTTGCCAGCTAAAATAATCGATACGCCGGCACGGCCATACTGACAATCGCACGTCCCTGTGCGATCACTCACCTCTATAGGTCTCGTACTCCTCGTCAATCAGAGAGAAAAAAAATCGCTCGTCCATCACTGACTCGCTACCAATTCATGACACCTGTTTAAAAAGATCTCGATCTTTACCCCTCGCATCTAAATTAAACACACTGGGCGTCCACCTGACCTCAGGCGTCCCTTCGACCATCCACCAACTCGCATGGTGTATCGGACCTGACCACCCGTCAGCGCCCCTTCCACCAATCACACACACACACTGGGCAGACAACTGACCTCAGGCGTCCCTTCGACCGATCACCAACTCACATGGTGCCTCGGACCGGACAACCATCAGCGTCTCTTCCACCAGTCTCATCGCGTAGTCTGATCAGGTGCATCGATCCGGTTTACAGACCAGCTCCATTTTTCAGATACGCGACTACCAACTACCCATCAACCCTACTATAAATCGCGAAGTCTGATCAGGTGCATCGATCCGGTTTACAGACCAGCCCCATTTTTCAGATACGCGCCTATTAACTACCCATCAATAAGGCTACATACCGCGTAGTCTGATCAGAGGCATCGATCCGTTTTCCAGACCAGCCCCCTTTTTCAGACACGTGCCAACCGAGTATCCATTCAGTGTACGCTCGCTACGTTACGTACCCACGCTCTGGATCGATACTCTACGTACGTTCTCTGGATCGGTTCTCGATAAAAGAACAGAATATACACAAATGAATTGCGCAACTGAAATAACAATTGGCCGGACACGTTTTCCGAAGAAACTACGATATATGAAATCATATAACTATTCTGGCGACCCTGAACAGGAAGTCGAAGTGTTGGTAGACCAGCTGCCAGGTGGTCGGAAGATATAAAGAAAGACTAGACACACCGCATCCAGAAGCGTATGGAAAACCATGTAGGAAGCATATATCCAACAGTGGATGCAAATATGCCGAGGAAGAAGAAGAAAGAAGAAGAGTGCACAAACGTTATCAACTCACCTTTAGTACTCGTCATGTTCGGAGGCAGAGGCTAAAGTATGTAAACTAGATGTCGATGCTGCATCACTTTCCTCATAGGATATTATGTCGATTGTCATGACTATAGATTTCGAATTTCATGAGCATACTTACAGCTTAGGTTAGACCCACCAACGTCTCTCAGCTCGTCTTTATAATGATCTGGTACTTTGACAATAATAGAACCTTACCTTTGAACTTTTACTGTAGTTTGGTTTGGTTACACTCGCTATCCTTGTTAAAGACGAAATTGCCTGCACTGAATGGACTCACTATTGCTCTACTTCGGATGAAGCGTTCTACCTCTGACGTATAGTCTTTTGATATTCTACATTGCTCGTTTGTAAAGCATTAATTCCGCAGGGGAGTAGCCTGTTACTCTGGATCTAGTGGTATTAAAGGCAAGCTGAACTTACAGAAGTTTTGTTTGGTTTGATCTCTACTATTGTATAACACCTACGTTAGTCTGCTTTTACACGCTTCGGTGCACCAAATAGGGAAACAGCCCTCTTGAGAGATTGGATTAAGGTAAAAGCATCGAGAGATGCCGAGTAATGAAAGACACGCACATCATCATCGTCTTTACCGCCCAATCCCCCCGCAATATCTATGTGAATCGCATGTCAGGACCAGTGTCCTTAGGCATTGATGAAAGCCAACTTGCCAAGCCTAAAGGCCCCAGGCGACCGGAAACAACCACCAAGGGCAAGCAACGACGGCGCGGCCAGAACCGGTCGGGCGACCACCCGTGGCACGACACGCCACGAGCGCCACCGCAACCCAAAAGCCACGCCAAGCAGCCAGTCCCGGCTGCCGCCACAAGACAGCATCCGCAAAGCCCAGCTGGAGGCCCTCCAGAAAAACACCATCCAACGGCAAGACCACGCAGCCACAATGCGTTCCAAAAGTCCACAACCAGGGCAGTGACGCACGGCGTCAATCCTCCCCAAGAGGAGACCCGAGCCCAGCAACGGAAACCACGGGCTGCTGACGAAACTTGTTGGGACCCGGAGCAGTCTTTCGAAGCGTTGCATACTGTACAAGAATCAATAAACTTACGTACCTACTTGGTCATCTCTGGAAACCAATAATGCTCAAATAGTTCTTAGTTTCTTAATTTCCGAAGGAACATGATTAATTAAGGTCCACGTTAAGGATCACGGAGCTATTGGTAACCGGAAACTGGTTACCCTTACGCACATCATGGTGCGAGTAGTCCGAGGTTTCTTTGTTCTTATTTTTGTTAATGAGGTCACGAATTTCGATATCACGATTTTGTTCTACCGCTAACTACCCATAATAAAGTTAACAGTCAGCGCCATCACGCGAAGAAACACTGAACCACGAAGAACACACGGTAAGAACTACACGGAGCAACTACCAATCTTGAATCGCAACGGAGAAACTCTCGCGCGAACCAGCACACACACTACATCCCAACACCAACCGCTGTGCAGGGGCCCACCAGGCACGACCACCTCGCCTGGTCGGAGGATCCCCCCTCTGTGTCGGAGGAACACTACACCCGGTCCTCTACAGTATTCTAATATTAAGTTTACAGTTTCATCTGATAATGTACTGGCATTAGAGTCATCACAAACTGTATTTGGGATTGGATGTCTAGACAAGAAATCAGCATGTTACTTGTTGGCACCTTATGCACAATATTGACTCCTGTAGAAATACCCACCACTAATGGTGTATGCTGTGTAATGCTGCCCATACAAACACTGTTTAAAGATCTCGACTACTCAGGTGACTATGATAGTTTCTAGTTCCTACGAATGAAATCGCGATTCTGCGTCAGTCGTTCGTCAACTAAAATATGACACTAAGATATGACAACATGTAGCAAACCATTCTTTCTGTGAATGATTATGGCCCCATAACCGTTAGAACTGGCATCAGTGTGAAACTCAATAGCTGCCGCTTCACGATCTAATATTGTTAGTACAGACTCCTGAGCTCAGTATTTGAACAGTTTTCTTGTAAATATTGTCATGTAGGTCCGTCCACCTTATTGTCCCCTTCAGTGAATAAAGTGGGCCTACCATACGAGTATTATTTGGGTATAAAGTTTCTGAAGTAGGAGACAAGGCCCAAGAACTGTCTATTCTGAGTAGCAATCTTCGGGGTAGGAGAATCGACCACTTCTCCTGCTCTAACTACATGACCCACAAAATGTACTCCTACATTTCTATAAAAAAAAGGAAACCTGCGTCTGACAATGCTCTCAGGGTTAAAGCAACGTTCCAGACAATGGGAATGATTATCAGAGAAACCAAGTCCATAATCAAGGTAACCCAGCGCAACGCTAATTCCAAGTTTATAACTAAGCCTTGTTGATACACCTTTGATAGACTGCAGCCGAATTTCTAAGATC
This sequence comes from Phragmatobia fuliginosa, assembly GCA_932526445.1. Classification (NCBI taxonomy): domain Eukaryota; kingdom Metazoa; phylum Arthropoda; class Insecta; order Lepidoptera; family Erebidae; genus Phragmatobia; species Phragmatobia fuliginosa. The sequence goes on from OW052071.1 coordinate 15,780,083, forward strand.
AAAGGGCTTAGTTAGATACCCATATTGACCATCTTGTGAGGGTGAGGAACTACCGTAAATAACTTACGCTTCTAGGAGGGCCGAACCCCCCCCGTTCTTGAACACTCCTATATTGATCAATAGGGTCTACCCGTAAATCTCCTGTAAAGACGCGATGCCCTGGTAAACCATCGATAAAGAATTCAGAATATTTTCGTAACTAAATAATAAGATTTTTGATTTGATTTTGTACACACAGTTTAAGTCAGTATCTATATCCTCAAGAGCTTAGCTTACTTTTGGGTATGCTTTTCGCTGAAACTCACTTCCTATTGTAGAAAACAAAAAATCAATACGGTTAATTTGCACACTGACGTACTCGTTTTTTTTTTAAAAAAAATCACTGCCTATAGAATTACTTTACCGTTTATCGTTCCATTCGGCACAACGTAAAATAGTAACGTAATCGTGATATGTTATATGCGAACGCGATTTTGTATTTGCGAGAAACATCTTACGGTTCCCTTTTTTTTTTCTTTTTTTTTTTTTTTAATTACCCCCGATACTACGACACTGTGTAAAATAATAACCAACAAGCATGCCCACTATCAACGAGAAAATAAAAAGAAACGATCTCACCGGATTCTGCGTTGCCTTTGCTCCCCGCCGATTCATGTTTACAGATGTGCACCTCCTTAATTGTTGTAACTCCGAACCCTTGCGCTCCTCACAAACCGACGCGACATATCCAGCCTGTCCGCATACATAGCTGAGATCTGTCCGAAGTCTCATTTAGACGGCTCTTCAGAACCCTCTCGCTGTTCGCGACACTCGATAGAGAAAATCATGTGCAAAATGCTGTGCCCTTGTGTGCCAAAACGCTGACATATCGTCGTGGTCAAAACAAATCAGCCTTACGGTAATGTTAAATTCCGATTGTTGCGGATTAGCGGTCGCCAGTAATTGAGATTTTCATCACCATGTTTTTGTAAACAGTTTGATTGTCCGGGCTGCTCACTGCTGTTCACTTTACACTATTCTCCTCAGGTGGTTACCCTGCGTATCCCACTTCTGATGTTAAATCTTGAATCCACTGGGAACGTTAGTAGGCCTCATATTTCTAATTGAGGGTAGACGTGAGTTTAGCGGGTGAGGAGATTGTTCTCGTACATTCACTTTATTGTAGCACTCGATCACGAAATACAGTTAGGACATTGAATAGCAGCCCATGATTAATAATTTTAAATAAGACACTCCACCGAACACGTGGTGCTCACACGAGACGATCCGCGACAACTCTGCTCGTCAACGACGACGTTCCATTTTTAAAGGAACTCACGAACGAATGAACGAACAATAATCATCTAGGGAAGGGATAAAACCATTGTCACCCGTGATCCTTGTCTATGACTTATGACATGAAAGTAATCGACTAAAATCAATCATTCAATCGCGTTTTTATTATTTTAAAGTGTCAATGATTCCCATCCCTGCGGTCATCGGTCGCACGCGCCAGTGCCCGGTGTTGCGTCAGTGTCTTACCTTCAGACACTTAACAGTGTTGCCAGCTAAAATAATCGATACGCCGGCAAGCATTTTCGAGTATGAATTTTGAACTCTAAATAATAATCAATAGTCCACTTGTAACAAATAAGATAACAACAAAGGTGAGTCACGCTTGTTCCGGCTAATCTCAGGAACGTCTTGACCGATTTTGATGGGATTTTCACTGGCAGAAAGCTGATGATACATGGAGCAACTTAGCTAAAAATCGTCGCCTTTAAGCGAGGTAGAGTGACGACTTACGCAGGATGGCTGGCAGGAGATGAATGCGAGAAGCCCAAAATCTATCACAGTGGTGTGCAATGGGAGAGGCCTAAGTCCAGCAGTGGACTGCGATAGACTGATGATAGATGATGATGTGCTAAAATGCTAAAATTAAAAAAGTCAGTCTAAAAACATTTTAGAATAGCTTCGCTCCGCAGCGCTACTCGCGATTTACAGTAAGTAACCTAGTCAGTCTTCATTATATCTTAGCGCTTATGAAAGCATTAATGTTAAACATGAATAACGATTTTTTTTATCTATTATACTTCTCATATTTGGAATTAAATGCATTGGTAATATTGATGTAATTCAAATAACAATTTATCTCAAACGAGGGTTAGAAATAGATATAAAGTTCCCTTCTAAACAGGGGAAAACAACCAAAACACAAACTCCATATCACCAAATCATTACGTGGCATCACAAATAAAATCTCTTCGCAAATTGCAAAAGTTCGCTGCCGACTTTGCAACAACAATTTGATTTTGTTTGTTAAAATACATTTCACGAGGAAAACATTTTTATCTTAAATTAAAAATAACTCGATTAATTTGAAGTAATAATGTATTTTCGAGCAGTACAGAGAACGTTGGTGAAAATATTTTAATTGCTGAGAGTAAATTTGATCAGTATACAGAGGAATTTGTAGTAGATATATTGGTTTTTACATGGTTAAAATTGGTTTATACATATACCTAATTTGAAATCATTTATTTTGCAATAATTTATTTGTACACAAACACTTTTGTAAGCTAATTATTTTTTAAGCCGATGAGTTTGGCCTCTGCTAATTTGACTAGCCCTGAGAAGAAAGGATGAAACAAACTCAAAGATGGATTAATGTTTTCCAGGGACTTCCTTTAGAGGGTATACCTGGTTCTTAAGCAACAAATTATAAACTCTTGGGACTGCGTAACCCGTGTCTTTATTGAATTTGACAAAATTTTTGTAAGGTATTGAATTGTTGCTAGTACATTCCATTTTAGATGTTTCTTTCTTTTTTCTTCTTACGAGGCCAGAGGCCGCGAGAATTATGCAGAAACATCTCACTAAGCTGCAATCTTGAGGATCACCATGGTGCATTTTATGCACTCAAAATAATACAAGCTGCTGTCGATACTAAAATTCGAAGAAGATTAAAAATGATAACACTAACAACATCCTCATCTATCCAAACACATAGGTGTCTCCCCGGGATAAGCCTTTATTAAACCTGTCTAGTGAGTATTTCACGTGAACTGACACTTCTTCCTGTGGGACAGCAAAAGGTGAACTACCTTTCGTTAAAAGAACATACGACAGCATTTGATTTCATTATAAAAAAATATAATTACATTTAATAACCGTGAAATAAAACTATGTCTGTTATACAGTAGTACGAGTGAATTAAATTTTACCCGCAGTACAGCACCGGCACAGTTTATAGCGGTGTCGTATATTTGCAAAATTTGTACTTATAGTCCTTATAATACAGGAGATAGTTTTTAAGAAACAGATGAAATAACTTTGAACAAGCGATTTTAGTTGGTATTATCTATGTTTTAGTTTTTTACATGACCGTTTCAACAAAAATGAAGGACAATACATTACAAATATATAAAATCATCCATAAGTTTATTTCTAAACTTTTTTTATAAGTTTAAGTTCTAAACTGACACTCAAGGATCAACTAACGTTTTACGGATTTTAGGTATGAGGCGTTTACCATTAATATCCTTATTTATAGTCAAACTGCAATCATTAGATTATTAACTTTACTTTATTTTAATGTTAGTATAGTAATAAACTAATCACTTTCTCCTTAGAAACTTACATGGTCATAATTAAAATAACATGACCCAATATTTAAACGATACCCAATATTATTTGGGGTCGGCTACTAGTTCAACCGGTTTTACCTGAATATCAGTTTTTTCATGGAGCGACTGGCATTGGACCTCCGCAACCCCAAGGGAGAACTGAAATTCAAAGGTTGAACTAGTTGTCAGTAAATTTGAGGGCACTGACTGACTTCCCAATAACGATTGCCATAGATGTTCATGATAACCGGAACGGACGGCTTTACGTGCTCTCCGAGGCACGGGCGTGAATAACCGCCAAACTTCCAAACTCCGGGTTGTTAATAGGAATTTCCTAAGAAAAACCCAAAAACACTTTCTGGCCCGACCCGGGATTTGAACCCGAGACCTCTTGATTAGCAGTCGCATACGCTATCCACTAGACCAACGAGGCAGTTTAAACATAAAAATATTTTTGCCAACTAAAAGATTACACATATCTACCTTTCCAAAAGCGTTTGAACGTTCAAAGGAATTTACACTTTTAAAGCTTTCATGGCACTCAATGTCTAAGTATATTTAGTGAGTGGTAATTAGTTGAAGAGATTTGCGCCTGACACACGTCACACTCTACTAGGCCTTTCTAAATTATCATTCTCAAGTGTGGAGTTGAAGAATGTATTTGGCTCTAAGTTGACAGTTACGCATGTGCTTGTTACGTCACAAACATGTTTCAGAGATAATAACACATAACTTGATATCCTTCTTGTTAGTATATAATATTGGGGCCTGCCCCTCTAGCCAAGTTGCCAAAGTTTTCGGTTTTCTATTCAATTTTATAGTCTATTTCTCTAATCTCATGTTTCATTGGCTAGTATCACTGAGTCACGTGACCAAAATAAAATATTAGCCAATCGAACAAGAGAATAGAAAAATAGAATAGAAATCGGGGGCTGGTTAGTGGACCCAAATGCTTTATTAGCTAGCATTAAAATCTCATGTCAAGGAAAGTATATTTATAATTTTGCTGTTTATTTATAGACATAAATAATTGTTTTTGTTAAAAATGAGTTTATTCTTGTTAAGGACGTAGTAAAGTTCGATCCCATGGCGTACTTAGGTACATATCGTGTTTCATCAACACCAGAAATATGACAGTTAAGAGCACAATGTCTAATTTAAATACAAGGGTTCGGTTAAGTCATCGGCGTCGGTCCCGATGGCTATTCAAACATTTTGTGCATTCGTTATTACTTATCGCACTGAAGTTTTCGGGAACTATCCGAGTTCCCGAAAACTTCCTAAAAAAGCCCGTAGAAACAAGATAGAAGCGGTTCAATATTATATTTCAAGAATGTCTCTAGCTAGTTATGAGTTTATATAACAATATTTTTTTTATTATGAAAAAAAAGAATCAATATGAATACGTTACCTTCTAATCAAAATAATTTTAACAGATATTTCCTTACTATTAAACTTTTAATTGTTATATCATATTTAAAAGTAGGTACTTTTTACTTAAACCTTTGATGTCAAGTACCGTGTAGGATAGAATACCTCAGGGGAACCTATTAATCTTTTGATAGTCATTATAATAAGTAAGTTGTATGGGTTGCTACGCTCCTAATCAACTTGGTCTATTGTTCAGTGTAATATTATGAAGGAATGATAGAATTTATTGTTATAAATGTTTTATTCAAAAATTTTAGTATTAACAGGGGGTGTCACTCCGCAGTTTAAGTATAGTCGGTCGCCTGCCTGCTCGGACGAAAATGCTGGTCGACTAGACGTCGTCAGAACAGGTAAGAGTTACACGATAGAAAGAGATGCAACGGTAGGTAAATATAATTGTAGTTGATTCGGCGCTGTGCGATTTGAATTGAACTTAATCTTTTGACGCCTAGGGCCCCGATTTCCTTAATTTACTTTTCGGAGTGAGTCTTCTGTATGAGTACTATTATGTATTCTGTGGTATTAATATCTTTACCTTATACTGCCTCGGTGGCGCAGTATGCGACTGCTTTGTTTGAGTGTGATTCGCAAATATTTGTTTCCGAGTTGACCGTTTTCTATGTAAATGTATACTATTTATGTATTTACAAAAAAGTATGTTTATGTATTTATATTAGTTGTCTAGTACCAATAGTACAAGCACTTGTGCTGTAGTACAAGGCGTTGTGTGTAGGTGTCTGAATTATTTATTAATTAGTTTTTAGACTTACATTTCAATTGAATTCAGTTCAATTATATTCAATTCAAATAAATATCTATATATTATATATCTGTTTTTTTTCTTACTTTTAAAAAGACAACTCCCGCATTAGGAACATACATACTATGTCGCTGGGACTTTTTAAACATATATATAAAGGACACAACAACATATTCTATATCACACAAAGTGTTGTCCCTCCTGGGATTTGAACCCACGACAATTGGTACACGAAGTAGGAAACGGCGTGGCGAACACTTAAACCACTAGGACAAACGTGCAACCATCAAATCATCATCAACAGCCTTTAACAGTCCACTGCTAGACATAGGTCTCTCCTTAGAAAGGAGGTTTTGGCCTACTATACCACGCTGGCCAGACGGGTTGCTATAGGGTTGGTTTCAAGTTTTCCTTCTCTTTGCATTGAGATTTTCATACACATTGCGTAGTATGAAATCTTACTAGACAGATATAAAAATTAAAGCAACTATGTCTGATTTATTGAGCCTGAGTGGAGAACAATCTAAGTAAAATTCTCAAATAAAAAATTATCGCATTAGATATTCATTTATCCCACATTTTATGATAAAAAATAACCGTAACTCTATAGAGATAAATACAAAACGACACCTGCAAATTTTAGGCAAGCGTTCCATAAGTTTCAGTTTACAGTGGCAGACATTATTTCTTAATAACTGAAAATTGCTTGTTCTGTTTCAGATATATTCAGGAACAAACGACTTAAGTAGAACAAGGGGCCCTCCCTTCAAACGTCACACCAGGCTCATGTCACGCTAAAGGAGAACTGCCATTGAGGAATGACGTCGTACTTTAATTGAAGACGTTTGTTTTCTAAATTATCACACGCATTCTGGTAGCTCAAAAAATTCTTGTTATTTATTATTATTAATTTTGTTTGCTTATTATCTTTGTAAATGATTAAATCTATAGATATGTGCTGTGAAAGTATATAATTAAAATAAATAAATAAATATTTCGAACATCTAACACACAAAATCATCTAGTCCCGAACTAAACAGTGCTTGTACTTTGGATAGTAGACAACTGATATAAATACATTACTTTTTTTTTGTAAATACATAAATATAAAACAAAGAAAATATCTAAACTCCGAAACTCCTTCGTCTTCATCTACACTTTCCATCAGGTGAGATGGAAGACAAACGCCTCTTCCATTACAACAATAAAAAAAAAAAATGCGGGTCAGACAAACATTTGGTTCGACCCGGGAATCGAACCCGAGAGCTCAAGCACAGCATACGCAACCACTGCGCCAAAGAGGCAGTAGTCAAATGTTAAAAGTATTAATTACTCTCTAATATCATACTATCTTCCTTATATCCTAAATAAATTCTTCTTTTATCTCTTGAGTGAACGAGGTTAAAATAACGCATGTACTAAAAGTACTTGAGTTCGTAAGGGACCGACATCAGTCATCTGAGAAGTACAGGGTTGCCAGAACAAAGTTTCTAAGGGTTACGGTTGAATAATTTACGTGAATATAGTATCTTTGGTATGTAATGTTATACTTGTTATAAGAGGTATAAGTTTTACTTTGACTTATTAATATTCAAGTTCGGCTGTTTTAGTTAAGTTTGTAATAACTGAAAGATAATATTTCCTTTCAAGTTATTAATCGAGGTTTCGCTTTAATTTGTAAAATTTTGTATTTCAATGTATTACGTTTCTTGAAGTTTTTACTACTAGACCGAGTTTTAAATTTTTGGTCTTGCAACTCTGAGTTATAATTGAATGAACTGAACTCTTCGAATTGTAAAGTCACTCTTACTAAATTCTACAGTAGGTTCTTATGTTGTAGTTGGATCTCTGTGACAAATGGGTACGAAACTGACGAAGTAACTTAGTACAAGCGATTTTCTTTTGTGTTGCCTATATTTTCGTTATTTACGTGCCGATTTAATTACAGATACATATAAACTAGCTTTCGCGGCTCCGCCCACTTCTATGTCGGTTTTCACTTTAAAATGTATGTCCTTTCTCAGGCTTTAGACAATCTGGGTACAAAATTTCATTGAAATCAATGCAGTAGTTTTGAGTTTATCGCGAACAGACAGACGCGGAGAAGGACTTTATTTTGTATGTAGTGATATAAATGGAATCCTTTCTTTTTTTCCATAGATGACTAGTTATCTGTATCTCGCTTTGTATAAGTCCGATCGGGTTCTACTGAATGTCGTTAGAAAGATGACATTTCATAGTAGAAACTTTTCTGACAGTTTTGTTGTGATTAGTTGACTCAGTTTCAGCGTTCAATTTCGTGCGAAAATAATGAATTTCTTTTTACTACACCTATTATATATATTCTTTATGCAATACCTACTTACAATTGCTCCTTAAAATCAATGGTATACATGTTTATAGACGTCACAACGATGTACCCATTTTACTAATTGATTACCTGTTTTGTAAAGTTTGCTTTAAGCTGCTCACAAATTTATAATAGCTCTTATGTACTGAATTTAGCTTTGGTATCCATAACTGACTTAACGATTAAGTAATTATAATACCAACTTTATCTGTTGTCCGTATATTTGTAAAGTAATTTAAATAGTTTAAAAGATAAATAGGTAAATGTATTTATAAAGAAGGACATTTTCATTTAAAATTGATTTTTATTTAAGGGTTAATATTTGTGTGTTAAGGGTTACAACCCTATACGAGTATCCAAGTATGTCCGTGATCTTGATGTAACGTGACGCAGGACGTGGCGTGACGTGATCGATATGCGCTACGGTGAGCAGGAGTGAAGTCCCACGAGACAAACGCAAGGAGATTAAATCATGCTGCAGGGCATTGTTTACCACGTGAAATATTTGTACGTTTAGAAAACATAGACTATCTGTGTAGGTACCAAATTTCCTATAATTCGGTTCAGTACTTTTTCCGTGGCAGGCAGACAGTGTTACTCGCATGCATTTTACTTTGTTTTATTTATGTATTTAACAATTTACAAAAAATCATATTACATTACTTACTTATTTACAAACAACAAATATTTAGAGTGTGTGTATTTATTACAGAGTTCAGTTAGCGAAATTAGTAAGGACAACAAGAAGGAGTATATAATGATTCAAAAATGTTACAACTGTACAACAGTAAAATATAATAGACATACTATATGTTTACAATAATATAATATTTATTATAATTTTAAAAGTTACACAAACTTATAATTCCAAAAATTTGAGCCTTGTCTCAGCAACGCCTTTATCTTAAAAGTCAGATATCAGCTGTAAGGTTTCCTAACAGTGAATTTCGTTGGTCCTTATGACGATAAAGATACTTTGTTTATTAGATGATTACTAAATGTATAATATATGAAATAAGCGTGTGTGAGATGGAGCGTTAGATAATGCATGTGAGTGTTATTGTGTGACACGTATGTGTGTCTGTGAATGTGTTAATGACATTCATTTGTGTATGAGGATAATTATGTATAATTGTGCAATTGCGTATGTGCGTATGAATAAATATATTATTATTGTCACTTTAAGAAAGAAAGAAATAATTTAGTAGTAGAAAAATCTTATAAAATGTAAAAACACATTCCTGAGAATTGATGATTACACAAATAAATTTCTATAACAAATTGCTGCTATCAAGTATCTCATAATCGAGTAATAGGTTGGAGCAAAATAGGACAGCTTTAACAAATTTATGAGATACTCCGTTTATTCACTTTTGGTTAATGTTATTTACAAAGACAATAAGTCAGTGTAACAAGCTAACAAAGAGAAATTCAATTATTTTACTTCAACAAAGCCTCTTTAAGTTAATTACATTACAAATTTTATAGACATTGACATAACCTCTATTCCAGATAAAGTTTAAACTTCTAGTAAATTTGAATAATATTCATAATTCTTTATTTTATGTTTCAAAATAAAAAACTTTCTATTTTATCATGTGAAATGTGTTTATGAAGTGAGTTTTCTAAAGGAACATTTATGTGTAACTATATAACTAATAAATATATTAAAACAGAAATCTGTGGGATTGCTACCATGTACCTTTTTGTTGGTGAGTATTCGTGTCAGTTACTCCGTGATCATGGCGCTTGCAACAGTGCCGAAATATCGAATACTCACCACCAAAAAGGTACATGGTAGCAATCCCGCAGATTTTTGTTTTAATTTTACTGACCATGAAAGTTTAAAACAATTAATAAATATATATAAATAAATATTCTTCCTAGCCTTATTCCCAATATTATTTGAGGTCAGCCACTAGTTTAACCGGTTATACTTGAATTTCAGTTTTTCCACGGAGCGACTGGCATCAAATCAAATCAAATCATTTATTCTGCAATTAGGTTACATGAACACTTTTGCAAGTAAAACTTTTTTTGAGCAGATGAGTTCGGCCTTTCCTAACTGGACTAGCCCTGAGAAGAAAGGAAGAAACAAACTCAGGGATCACAGTCTCTTTTTTCGGACCTCCGCAACCTAAGAGAGAACTGAAATTCGAAGATTGAACCAGTTGTCAGTAAATTTAAGACTTCCCAATAACGAATAAACAATGATCAATATTAAACAGCTGATGGATTAAAGATAAAATAGTTTTGGAAGAAAAATATCAATGAGCATTAATTAAATATATTTCAACAAGTTATTCAAAGTGCACACAATTGATAGTATTAATTTCGATGACTGTACTTTAGGAAAATGATTTGATGATATCCAACATATTAAAATTATAAACGTATATGATGCTGTTTGTACGTCGGTTATAGGAGGAACCTTCTACTAAACTTAAAGCTTCTAAGTCTCCCGAGAGCTTAGTGTTGGGAATGAAATCAAGGTAGTGTATATAAAAGGATTAGTTAGTTTTAGCTCTATTTAAAGCACAGAATGTGTGCTGTAAGTCGCGGGAGTTGTATGCTTTGGAATTGCATTGAACTGTAAACTTTGTGGGTATTTGTACAATTTAATTAGTGATCATAAGAATTTATTAATAAATTCAATAATAATGTAATTTTCAAGGGATTGAAGACTGGAATTCTGAAGGGATAACATTTCTGATTCAAATCTATTTCTTACTTAAGTAGAAAATTAATGTCAAACAGTTTTATTTTCCATTTGATTCCATTTAGAAAAAATCAAAATGTTTTCTTGAATCAGATATACCTTCACATGACGGGTTTCACTTAATAGATTTTATATTATAGACTACCCTGTTTCTTATATTTACTATATTTATTTTTACTCTGATCATTAAGCAGATGTCATTTGCAGGTAGCATAACGATAAGGCAGCCTACATCATACCAAGTATATCATTGCACCAAATAAGTGGAACACGTTGCTATGCATAGACAAAATGACATGCAAATAATTATAATTAAATAATAAGTATCTATTCTATTATTATTAATGTCTACCATCTATGTGATTGTCTAAGCAGCGTATCAGTTTCCTTGCTTCCTACTACAGCAATCCAAACAAGTCTCGCAAGAAAAAACAAGGCTGTGATTTTTCTTTACTGTTTTATATTTTTGATCGATTGTGGATTGTATGATAAATATATACGACTTGTTTTAAAGTAAATCTTGCCTGATGAAATAAAATGTCATAATTCGAAAATTATGTATTATTTTTATACAAGGTACATTTTTTATATAGTGCTGCCAAAATGACTCTGCTCAGCCTGATGGAAAGCATGTGCAGAATCCAAGAGTGGTGGCCACCATCCTCATCGCCAATGTTGACAATGCAACACGGTGACCCACACTATGGCGACCTAGTTGGATGCTTCTTCACGCCCCGCTTTAAGGACCCGAGATGATAGTAGGAAGGAAACACACGAACCGGCAGGGAGTTCAAGTTTTCGACTGCTCGGCTCAGGAAGGAAGAGCCGAACCACTTAGTTCTGGTGTGTATTCTTCCACTATCTTCCACTCTAAAGCGGTGACTCCCAAGGCCAGCACGCGTTGTCCTGTAGAGGAAAGGAGAAGGTGGTATCAGTTGGAAGAGCTCTTCAGAACACTCCCCATGGTAAAGGCGAGAGGACTGCTATAGAGGCAATATCTTTTCGTAATTGCAAAGACTCAAGGAACTCGGTGGATTCGGGACTATCAATTATGCGGATTGCTCGCCTCTGCAATCGATTGAGAGTATTTGAAATTACAAAAACTCTATTGATAATTATTTACAATTTAATTGTTCCGTAGTTTACGTCTCGGAATCATTGTAGTTTCGTCATGCCCGTCAATCCTTCCTAAACTTATGTATCTTCCAAACGGTTGGTGCTAGAAAGTTGAAACTTTGCATGGATATGTGTTTTTGGTCGTAGTCCTAGCTAAAATAAATGTGTAACCTCGTAACCAGGTTTAACAACAAATCACTATGCACACTAAAGGTTAAACTTGGCACATTTACCTTACATTAACGCATCCGACATTTCAATACAATGAGCCAATTAAGGACTCCATATGTTTCCCCTAATGGGACACAGTTACATTGAAGCGGAGACCGTTTATAATTCAATAAGGTTACAATTTGGACCGTCGACCTGAGACAGGCTAACTTCACAACAGTTGTCAAGTTTCTTTGATCAATAACAAGCAAATGTCCTACCAATAAATGGTAATTTCGCATACAACGAACTAAGGAATGGAATAAGGAAAGAACTCAAATAAGGAAGTTTTGAACACTGGTTAGTTTCTTCTAAATTTTTAACGTTTTTGTGTTTGCCAAAACGGTTAATGTAGCTTTGGAACATTCAAAATAGTAATGGGTTAATAGAGCCTTAAATATGTTATTTTTATATTTAAGACTAATTAAGGTTAAATAATATTAATTATTAAAAAAATATTGAAAATTAAAATACTGTGATAGCTTACAAGGCTGAACAAATCTTTAATTACTAGATGCATATAAATATTATTAAATAAAATATTATTATTACGTTTTAAGTAGGTTTGTAAGTTTGTTTTTTTTTCTGTATTTTGCAGAATAGTTTAGATTCGCAATTGGACCCGGTACAATTGGTACCCGGTGGCACTGCGATCAAGTTGTGGGATTTCAAAGTTGGGCGGTACTGTTACGCGGATAATCGTGACTTGGTTTTAAAAAAAAAAAAGTTTTGATTAAATGAAAAGCACTTTAATTTTAGAATGTCAATTACAAGACTTCGTTATTAAATTATATCTAGTGGCAACCGCACTGTTTGAGAGATGGACACGGACTGGCGAAGACCACTAAACAAAATAGCGGGCTTGGAGACTAGAGCTGCTGACTAAGCAGGATAGCAGCCAGGGCAACACTTAGGGGTGCATATCTCGGATATAACAGTACGTAGAGTCACTTTGGTAAGTTCATGTATTTTATTTTATATTAATTTAATGTCACAAGTAAATGTAATTTGTAGCACATTTTATTGTCTGTTCCGCTTTCTAATATACTATGTGTATCGTACAGGTAAAGAAATAGGCGAATTCCATAGACTAATATCTTAGATCTGCTGAATGATTCAAATGCCTTAGATAAAAGAAATTTAAAGAAAAGATGTTGAAGAAGGCGATGCGGGCTAGGGTGACAATAACGCATGGATTAACGTTTGATGGATCACTACCAAATGTGCCCAGGGCGTCGCACTGGCTCCCGTCCAAGATCGAAGACGACTGCTGCACCCTGTAGGGTGACTATCTTATCAGTTAAGATCAACACTTTCTTGAATTATTTTATAAAACAGTAATACCAGAAACAAACAAAATCTTTGTGTTCACGTCACTCGTCTCCACAGAGTAGGCAACTCGTTCATGGGACAATGTATACGCTTTTACAATAAACTCCTTATTGCTATTAGGAATTTGCCATTGCGGAAATTTAAGAATACTATTAAATCTAAGTTATCCGCAAAGGGGGATTATACCATTTCAGAATATATTATTGATAAAACCGCCTGGGATTGAGCTGCCCATTCTGAACATGCTGTTTATTTTGAATGTTTAATTTATTTTAAATTGTTGCCATTGTTGATATTTTTTAAATTATTATCTTTAATTATTATAGTTGTGACTCAAATTTGTAATTATCGCTTTTATATGTGTCTTTTGCATTTAAGAATATTGTCTGGACTTTAAAAGAGACTGTGATCCCTGAGTTTGTTTCGTCCTTTCTTCTCAGGGCTAGACCAGTTAGGAAAGGCCGAACTCATCTGCTCAAAAAAAAGTGTAACTTGCAAAAGTGTTCATGTAACCTATTTGCAGAATAAATGATTTGATTTCATTTGAATAAAACGTTGTGTTATTTTATTAACCTTATAAACGTCCAGAAAGCCGAGGAATTACCTATTTCGGCAGATACAAACAAATCAAAAGATGTAACAAAAATAATATTCGCACTATAAACGTAACGACTATTTACACTTACACGGCTAAACCGCTTCACTGATTTCAATTAAATCTGGCACTTTCTATGTTAAGGAAAGACATCTTTTACTGCAATAACCGACCTAGTGGGTAAAATCGCAGGCAACAGCTAATAAAGCTAAAAAGATAATAATTATCTTTACAACAGCAACAGCTGATGGCAACAGCTCTATCCATTTTTAAATAATAAAAATAAAGACGTTAGTACGTTTCATTTTCATGCTCATTTACCGTGATATTAGCACGCTCAATTTACGCAACCCGTTCCCCTACTCTGTCTAGTGACCTATCACTAGACAGAGTAGGGGAACTAAATATATACTTAATAATAATATAAATAAATAAATATTTTGGACATCTTACACACGACGTCATGTAGTTTCAAACTAAGCAAAGCTTGTATTGTGGGTACTAGACAACTGATATAAAAGCATAAACATCCCTTTTTGTGTCAAGAATATACATACATAGAAAACACCCAGGCTCCGAAACAAATATTTCAGGATCATACATACATTTGGTCCGACCCGGCAATCGAACCCAAAACCTCAACAGCAATCATACACGCTACCGCTGCGCCACCGAGGCAGTCAAATGATTCATTTTATTAATACAGTAGATAGATTGTACTGTGTAATGTTATACATACTTTAATATTATAAATACGAAGGTAACTACAACAGTTTGGATGAATTTCGGTATAGAGATAGATTAAACCTTGAAGATGGACTAAGGTTACTTTTACTTCGTGATAACCGACGGCAAAAACCAGTAATAAGTAGTATAACATTTGTTGTAAAGTAAACAAATTACATTGTTCTATTGATGGGTAGTTTTTATCTATATAAAACTAGTTTATCTATTTCCTAAACTTTTATCAACATAAAAATACTCATGGAACATGTAAATGAAGAACTATGAATATTCTTTACAAACATACAATACACTTTGTACAAGATATTCCTGAATCATATATTGTTTAAAGTAATTGATGGAATTTATATAGAGATATGCTTGACCAGCACATTTCAGAAATTATGTGCCTATTATCGAGCACGTAGGAATTCGGACAATCATTTCCTCGTTGAGATCAAGACGTGTTTATATGCATTGTAGCGATAGGTTTTAGAATATATAATGTAGCTGTAAGAGCAAAACGTATATACTATATTCATACTTTAGTAAGTAATGTTAGAATAATTAATCAGTACTTAATTAATAAACATGGCTGCAAAAGAGTACACTGTCGTTGTAATTCGTTACCACCTAAAAGTTTGCCATACTAGACAATTTTACATTCAAATTTTTCAGTGAATGACGGGCTGAAACATTTCATTGGGTCTACGATTCCTACGTGATTTTTGCTAAACGTTATCGGTTGCTTACTCTGGGAAGAATTCAAGACCCATATTGTGGTAACACTATAAAAATCAATATAAGTTTGTCTTTCAAACAAAGTTTATTTTCTCAAACTACATACAAACAGGTAAAGCAACATATCCTAAATATTACATTATAATATCACAGTAAATTTACATTATCAACAGCCTTTAACCGTCCACTGCTGGATATAGGCCTTTCCTTAGAAAGGAGGTAAATTTACATGTGTCAAAATAAGTATAAAATTTGTCATATTCAAAATTTAGAAGCCAAAATATCCTCCAAAATGTAATTTGCAATTCATGTTCATAAGATTGATTAGACACTTCTCATTTTGATTAACACAGCTAGCTTTACGCATACATTAATACTACACCGTATAATTAACGTAACTACATTTAATTTTACCATCAAATCACGTTAACTGTGGAGGATTTCACCCCTTTCATCGTCGCTGCATCACGTTTTAGCCCCCATTAAATCTCTCGTTCGCACTTGTAATGAATTGTACCTGAGACTCGTTGTTCCTTAAAATGTTTTTATGTAATTAGTCACGCATATTTTAAGTAATTACACAATAAATTATGATACTTAAGCGACCAACCTTCTCTCAGTGTTTGTGAATGGAATTTTAACACGAAATATGTAATAGTATTCGTAATAAAATAAGCGTTGGCCGAGTGGCATAGTGTAGCTTACTTGAGAAATAATAATATTGGCCGCGCTTATAGTGCCTTGTCCGTTCTGTAATCCATACTTCTATACTTATATTATGAGTTCTAAAGTAGCTGCCTGTCTATCAGGTCTGCTTTCATAACCAAAGTACCGATCTCAATGAAATTTGTCATGGAAATACTTTGATTCTTGAAAAAGGATTACGGCTACTATTTACCGGGATAACCAACATAAGAGCAGAGCTGCGGGCATCAGCTAGTATAAATATAAATACACAAATTCAGGTTAAAAATGTTCTTCAATATGACCTAACACGTGGTCACCGGACAAAGACAGTCTAATGTTATTTGCCGAATAGTCGAAAAAGTCTCACAAGGTTTCAGTTACCTGCTTAAGTAAACATGCGGGTTGAATTGTCGTCCCAAGACGCTGAATTAGACGACTAAGAGGGGGTATTGCCGATCTTAGATTTGATTTTTACACTCGAAAATAAGCCACAAATGATGAAACAAAACATGCCCCTTACCTCGGGTCAGGTGCGATAGAAAAGGAGCGTTCTGCACGGAATAAGAATGTAGTAAGCGCCGAATTAGTTTAATTGTAATTACTCGTAAATTATACATTATTTTTTTAAAACACTAATAGAGTCCCTTGTTAATATATGTTTATACAAGGTATTAAAATATTGACTCAGTAATATACATATTTGTGATAATAAATTGATTTTAGTGGAAAATTAGACGTAACTTTGTGATTATTTTCTATCGATAAAATATTACAATTCTATGTTTTCACTCAGATCAACCCCTTTCAAATATAATGTAATTTATATATATATAAAAAAACAAATCATTTGTTTCTTATTTTCGAGTGTAAAAATCAAATCTAAGATCGGCAATTTAGCTTTATACCCCCTCTTAAAGAAGAACAAGTTTGATTTTTTCACCAATTGCGAATCCACTTTAACAAATCTTTATTGAATTCAATTGGTAGTGCTCTAGGTTTTATTTCAATTAAATGAAAACACCTTTATACTTGTGAATGAAAAATTACTTTCAATTTTCATTCTTTGAAGATTTTTTGCTTAATTTATATTTAATAATACAGCATAATACAATGTAACATAATTTATTTCTATTAAAATTTGTGCTAGAACTCAAAGTGTTTAAATTAACTGTAGATTTAATAAGTAGCACGTTAGTCACTGGTGTCACCTTGCCTACAGCATAGAATTTTATGACGTTTCAATTATGGATTAATCCAATAGTCGTTTAACATTATAACATACTATACATTGAAACGTCATTTTATTCAACTAAATTTTTCTTTCACTTATTATTTTCACTTCAAAGAAAACTCTGTCTACGTCTGTTTACGTTGTATTTTCCCGTAAAATAACGTGATGTTTGTGCAATACTTCAGGAGTTATACGGTGAAATCGAATTTAGTCCTAGGCGCTAACAAGTTCTAAACTAACTATAAGTACGGTTTTATTTTATCTCATTATGTTCGCACCAATACATACATACTACTGATTAGAAAGATCCTGTTAATATAGATTAGTTTTTGTTATCGGATCTTATTACTACGTATATCTTTAGGTACGGGAGTAACTAGAAAATATTGCTAAGTTTAATTAGTAGAATTAGGAATCAATCTAACTAAGTATTAGTACTTTTATAAACATTATTAACTGATATTAGTATCATGGGGTACTGTACTACGACCTAGATACAGATATTAGATGATATTTTTGAGTACTTCAATTAACGAGGTGAATTAGATTTATGAATAAGATTTAAAACAATAATGGGTGACTTTTGAAAACTGTAAATTACTGAAACTAATAGCTGTGGGCGGAGTTGACGTGTTTGTTTGTTGTCTATGCTTTCTGACTAGCATCAGCGTCTAGGTGTCATGGCTTACGTAACGCTCTGATAGATCTAAAATATTGAAAATAAATAAATATATCAAAATATTTTTGGACTTCTTACACACAACGTCATCCAAAAAATATTTATCTAGGAAAGAATGTACTACATTATATACTATATATATACTATAGTAACTGAGGAAAAACCAATAACAATCAAAAAGAAAACAAAAGTATGGCAATGAGATAAATGTTAAATGTTTTTTAAAAACAAGAAAATCTCAGGGCGATGATTTCTCATGATTTTGCATATAATATCTTTGTAGATAACAATTCTAAATGGATCCCCAAAAGATTTAAGTAGAAGAAGTAAAGTTCCTTATATATTTAACATAATAAAGTAAACAAAAAAGACAAGCTCGCAATCGAATAAAATTGTTCGATCAAAACGGTTCCTTAAAATACTGATTTTAAACCTATAAAACACTGATTGGAATATTTTAGACAGATCCCTCACAGCCTTATCATAAACGTCATATAATTTTAGACAACGGATTTGTGTTATTTTCAGCCTTAAACTTACAAATTTAAAGTTGAAAATAACACAGAACCGTTGTTAAAAGTAAAATAACGTTTATAACTATTGCTCTGGGTGATTGTTTACATGCTATCTGACATTTTATCTATGTTGCTATTTATTTAAATATTTCAACTGTCCCGCACCTCAACAAATCTATGGAATAAATTATAATCGACGGTATTGCCGGACCATTACAACCTTCGAACCTTAATTACCTTATAGTCGTCACAAAATAAGAAGCCCGGTTTGACATTTGTCATCGTGGCGTAACTAATACGATTAATTCGTGTTTTTGAGTGCAATTTTTCAATATCAAGTTAAACTTGATGCTTATTTAAGATATCCGTTGTGATAGTGTATGGGTAACATAGTAATTAAATAGGATTATGAATTTGATTTTTCAATTTCTTACATGCGGCATGTCAAATGACAAATGTCAAAACGGGCTTCTTATTTTGTAACGACTATAAATGGCAGCCCTTGTGACTTTTAATTGGCGAGGATAGTCATTTTCTTGGTGACCCGTATTTCATTTGTCCTTTGTATAATTAAAAATCAACATCGCAGTTACTATTATTTGAATTTATTGGAAGCATAAAATATCTCTTACATTTTCAAAAGTTATAAAAGTTACTGAGAATATGCACGTAAGCATTGAGCATAGTAAATATGAATTGTTTTTCTTCAAAACTGTATTTGCAATTCAGCTTCAGTACACGACTTTACAACGGACAAAAGTAAATAGACCTCGAATTTCACAATATTTGCATTCGCTTTGGTATTCAGAACTCCATTTAATATTCGTGTAGTCAATTTTTATTTAACATTCTGATAGAGAAAAGCTCATTTTACAAAGGTATTTATGATTTATCCATGTTCTTTGAATGAACTACAAAGCATTTTAGACAAATGTCAAAGTTTATTCAAAAAAATACTAAATTCAAATTATTCTTCTATATTTTTTTATTTTTACTTTAAAACCTGTCAAAGTGGCTGGACTGTGTCTGATAAAAACATGAGTAGAATTCAAAAGTGGGGGGCTCTGGGGCTATACTCTCGGAATGCAAATAATGTAGCATGGTGAACAACTTTTCGGCATAATGGCGGTCTAGTAAGATGTTTTTGTTTTATTTTTAAACAATTTTCTATGATAGATAATTTAAACGCCAATGTCATAAATACTCAAAATTTTGAGTCTTTCGTTTGCGTACACTTTTGGTTGGCCTTGTGTGACTAATGATGCGAAGGTGAGTCATGGGGAGTCACCGTCAAGGTTGAGCTGTCTGTTATGAGTGGTTGATGATGTTGATCACAACATCATTAACAACTCATAACGACCCACTGCTGGGCTAGGGTCTCTTCTCAGGAGAGGGTAAGGCCATACGTCACCACGCTGTCGGGTGACTGGTAAGACACGTTGTGGCTACGTATTCTTTAAGTTAAGATAAGTAAATAAATTATATATATATATATAATATAAGCAGTCGGTCCCGGTTGTTATCATAAGATAGCTAGCGTGAAGCCTAGTTAGAGGTCTTCGGGCGGCTTAAAAACATCCAACGGCAAGGTTACGAACTGTCTCCTTCGTGCTTGAGTCTTCAGCTTTGATGATATGGAATAATGTAGATATGTCCCATCTTCCAATGAATCTTTGATGAATTACAAATCATCATCATCTTAGCTCGAAACTTGCAGTGCAGAACCATAGGTGTCACCTAACTATAGCAATGTATGTACTACTATACATTTCTAAAAACTCTCTTCCAACGTTCATATTGATAATTGCAGTTTTATTTATATCATTAGTGATGATTTAAGATTAACTACCTATATGGTTCTTGATTTTTATTGATCACATATAAAAAAAAAAATTTAATTGTTGTTTATTATGTAACTAAAGTAAGCATAATATTATAATTTTAAACCAGCTTGACGTAGTTATTTTAATTCACAATTAAAATTGTTTATTTCTTTAAGTAAGGAGTAAGTTACCCTACAAATAAAATGGGATATACACAAAAAACACTATTTGTTTAAGTAAATTTGGAATGTTCGCAAAATCAATTTATATTGGTAGATGAAGAATGAAAACTCGAACAAAGTAAATTCATTTATTGACCTTTACCGGTAATTAATACACTAGAATTAAAAGGATCGGGAAATGGATAGGTCGAGAAATTAGATTATCGCTGTACAAATACCATTCTCTGGAAAAAGGGGTTGACTGAATGAATCCATTAATTTAGTAAATAAAGCTTCAGAGTTTTTATGTATAATGGAAATTGTAACTAAATAAAAGTATTTACATGTATAAAATTTATTTGAATAATGAATAAAAGCCTGTACTAAGGATGTTATATGTTACATTTCATCTTATAACTACATAAATACTAATAATACTCAAGTTGGTTGGTGGTAAACTTGGTTGTTTAAGAAAGCAACGTAATTAAATGTTATTATTTATATTAGACAAAACTTCCTTTCAAAGGAGAGGCCTATGTCCAGCAGTGGACTGTTAAAGGCTGTTGATGATGATTTATATTAGACACCAGTTTCGTAATGGTCTTGCTCTTTGGCATGGAGAACACTTGAGGAGGACCAAGTGTTCTTAACAACGGTCTATCCCTTGCTATGCTCATCCAGCATGGCCCTGCTACCTCCTTGAAATCATCCTCCCATCTTCATTAATTAACATTTAATTACGTAACTTTATCATAATGATTCTGGTGGGGTTCGCAGGAATTCCCTTTCTAGGGTACACCAAAAACAACTGAAGTCTTGATAATTATAATTTATTTGCAGAAAATAAAATTGTTATATGCTGCCTTACTACATATTTATTTTATATTCTTATATTTTACGTTGTGTAGAAATAAGGCTTATTAGTGAGATTATATAAAACTAATATATCAATTCTACTACGTGCAAGACTGAATAGACAAATCACAATATTACAAATTCTTTTGCAATCAGCCTAAGCTAGTTATGTTTACCTGATGACGGGACTCTGATGTTTGATCTGACTAGAGTTCAATTTACTGCCTAAGCATTTTGGCCGCGGTGAGATAATTAACCAAGCGATTTCCAAAAAAATCTTACATGTTCTCTAGAGTGATCTATAAAGATACATCAAGATTTAAGTCGAAAGATAAGTTTGAAAGTTTTTAGGTCATGAAATAACACGGTATTATACGATACCGTTAATAAAGTGAAATAGAGGATTCAATTTTAACAGCAGACTGTAATAATTTGTTCACCAACGTGTTCCCTCAATCTGGAACAATATCCGGCACGATGACGTATGCGCCGTCCATCGCTCACGGACTTAATTAAGCACACCTACTGCTCACCCCCTCACACACGTCAACATGTGTCGCTTGGTGCTCGTACAAATTGCCTTCCAGAAAAGATATATCTATGGCAGTAGGTGTTAGCTTGTGGTGTAATAAGGGGCAATCAATCAAATCGAAGCAGGCCAGTATGGTTCAGCTTACGCCTTGACTACGGTGGGGCGGATCCAGATTTGAACCCAGAGGGAGATTTTTTGCTCAGGACAAACTCCAATTTGATTGCTTAGTTGCAATTGTTACAATTGAAACCAGGTGAGCTCAGCTTAGCAGAAGCTCCTAATCATTTGGACAAAGCGGAGAACCACTTCAAAATATGTCCTCATCTAAATTATTAGGTAAATTAGGTAAAAAATAACCTTAGCAAGATTTTAACACTTTTGCTTCATTAGTATTAATAAATATTCACTCAATCATTTTTTATAATTGTAATTAATTTGCTTTTTCAGTTTATCTAATAGCTTCTTACTGTATAGAAGCAAAGCGACAGGTGATGTTCAGTTAAATATTTTATAAACTTTTATTATAGATTGGCAAACAGAACGGAAGTTTTATGAAGAAATCCTTATTTCATAGCAGTGTATAGAAAAATAACATTTTCTGTATGAATCAGTATATTTCTAATGTATAAAAATAACCTAAGTTTCAATAATCGCTAAGATGGGATGTAATCGCTAAGTTTAATATATAATATCTACGCCTACATAATATACATTTGGCCATTCAACTCAGCATTGAACTCTTCTAATGAACCAAATGAATACAGTATGATTAGACTGACAATTAACTACTCCTTCAATAGTTTCTGATAAATATGATATAAAAAATGGAAGGTAAATCTTCTGTTAATTTCATTGCTTTATATACAAGTTTGTTTCTGAATGGAAATAAATTATAAACAAATATTCTTTTTTTTGTCATTTCTTACACACACTCTAATTCTATAATAGCCCCTAGATTTCTGATAAAAAAAACTAAAATTTTACCAAATACATCCATATTACTGTCCATGTGGTGACGGATTAAGAATACAGGGTGTCACCACTCCTATTCATCCCACGGGTGTCGACTAAAGGTTCGAGCACATTATGCCGGGCCGCAGCGTGTCGGGGCGGGCCGCAGCGCAGCGCAAAATGCTAACTTAGCACATTAGTGACGGGCCGGGTCGCAGCGCATTGACGGATTTTGAGTACAGTGTACTGCGTGCGCAACTTCTGTGTATTTAGTGCAACTGTACCTTATGCATAGCTCTGACGAAGAACTTTCTTTTTTTTGCCTGCTGTTAGAAGAAGAAGAAGAAGTTGGAAGAAGAAGTATCAAAAAACGCAAATTTCGTGAAATAAACACGTACGCGCGTGCACACCAATCCGCTTACTATAGCACACGTTGACGGGGCGCAGCGGGTCGAGGCGAGCCGCATCGCACGGACGCAAATCCGCGTCGCAATAATTTTGAACATCAATGCAAAGAGCCAGCGTGGCATAGTAGGCCAAAACCTCCTTTCTAAGGAGAGGCCTATGTCCAGCAGTGGACGTTGAAGTCTGTTGATGATGATGATGACCCATGTTACAGCACACAAGCACACGACAGAAGAAAACCATAAAAATGTGGAGGAGGACATCATGGAAATACCAGTATTACACCCAGCCGACCAAATTTACATGTTCAAATTTGTTGTATATATTTCTATTAAATTATAACAATCATTAGCCAGTCCAATTTATATAGATATTGTGATACTTGTTTTTCTCTTTTCAGTTCATTACTTATAAGCAGTCGGATATTTTGCTTGTGTTATAATTATTCAATTTTATTTAAAGATTCAATAGACAGACAAATTATTATTTTAAACAAAAGCTAAGCAGTGACAAAAGTACTTATGAATCTCTGATTAAGGCCGAAGTTCGTTTAGTCGCTACGAGGAGAACGTGCGTAGCACATTCGTAGCTGAATCTATGCGTATACATTTATTTAAGAAAATAATGAGGTGTTAGTATATTTTTAACTCTTTTTGAACCTTATTATGAATGTAACATGAGCAACAAAAGAGTGGAACTATTTTTCATTAGTAAGATGAAATTATAATAGTCTAAATATTAATAAACATTTAAATATCTGTCTATCTTTGCATTCCGTAAATTAAGTAAAATATTTGTTGCAAACCTTGATACATATATATATATATATATATCTTGATATATTTGTACATTTTATTGTGCGTTTAAATATATTTTTAAGGTAAGTACATTACTGAATAGGCAATGTAAAATAAATTAAAATATTTTTTAAATTTTATTTTAATATCACATCACCACATTTCTAAACACCAGTAAAAATACAAGCAATATTAATAGTTTTAAAGTACAATGTTCATCAATTAGACAAAAAAACAACACATTATATGTTATTTTTTTTCTTCTTCTAAATCATATAGCACTTAATATGTAATAGTAATGTAATAACCTCAAAATACATTAATTAACATAGTAGAATTTATTAAAATAGCTATTTACGGTTTACCGAATCAGTGTATTTGTGTCTAGTCTGAAACTCACATTCGCCAGAAGAGCATAAGCCTTGTTTTAAAAAATTGTGCAACTCGCGAACCTTCAATGCTATCAATGTTAAGCCCTTCTGATAGTTTTTTTTTCGTTTATCACAGGTGTGCAGATACCCCTCCATGCTTTCATGCGAGTAATTTCAAAAGTCTGACAGACTATAACAATCGCATAGCCGTCCCCTCCAATCATTCCAATTAACATTCAACGGTTTTCGATCGCGCGACGTCCTTAATGAATTTAGACGCGTTTTTAGGGATGCTTTGTAAGAATAGTGTTATCTCTATTTGTCGTTCATTTACGAGGTCTGATGGTCATACATTGAAAACATACTTGAATAGTTTACTTTTTACTTGAGTTTCGAAATAATCAACCAGGATTACGATTTAAAACCGTCTCTCAAATCCATTTAATACGACGAGACAGGTGCGGGACACATCAGTTATGTTGGAATTTATTTAATCAACCGTTTATAATGGATTCCAAAGATGTTTCCGGTTTAGTATTTATTACAATTTTTCCAACCTACATATTTACTCCGTGACTACAAGATGAGTCCAGTCAGTTGTTACAGTTGCAATTCAAAGAAACGACGAGGTTGCCACACAACAAAACAAAACTCTTTTTATTCCCAATATTATTTGGGGTCGGCTACTAGTTCAACCGGTTTTACTTGAATATCAGTTTTTTAAAGGAGCGACTGCCATCGGACCTCCGCAACCCTAAGGTCTCCCTTAGAGTTGCGGAGTTCTCACTGAAATTTGAAGGTTGAACTCGAGAATGAACAAGGGAGATCAAACTCACAAAATCTGTGTTGCATTGTTCATTTATGTGACAGTTCTAGACAGCAGATGTCACTACGAGTCATACATAAAAATACCACTAGGGCATAAATAGTTAAACTTTCATTAAAACTAGAAATACTGTTCCCAAGAGTTATAAAAGGCAATGTAATGGAGGTTCTAAACCTTAATTAAACCTTCATTAATAAATCTAATACTGATGTGCTGTTAGCTGTACGTACGAAATTGGATTAAATTTGTACGGAATCCTTAAAGAGCAAGGCTTTTATTTTTTTATACGTTATTTTCATCTAATTATTATAAAATGGAATTAAATTATTTAGTTATTTCAATCAAGAGACTTAAAGTATCATTTACTGTTAACTTTTTGTTCTTCTTTGTTCACGGAGCACCTTTTCGCTCCATACCCTCCATCGCAGGCCACTGCTGAACGAAGCGCCAACTATTTACTGATATTGGGCAAGTCGCATCTGTCATTAAAAAATTAAATCAAGTAAATTTATTCTCTGTTCTTCATTGGATTGTTTCATTTGATTATTTTCATTTCATTTACCCAAATCTCTTTGCCCAAAGGAGTTAACAGAAGTACTACACGTAAAGCGCACTCATTTCGTCGACTATAATTTTTGAGGCAAGTGCTACAATTTGAAAATTTAAACATGCAAAAAATCATATCTTTACAAGGCCAAAAACCTCTATTTAATAGAGGTTTTTAAGAGAGACCTAAGTATGTCCAGCAGTGGACAGTTAAAGTCTGTTGATGATAATGGTAACACGTTTACATTGTCTATCACTTGGTGGCAAGCATATAACAGTACCTAGAAAATTAAATAATAAATATTTTGGACATCTGACACACAACATCATGTAGTCCCAAGCTAAGCAGAGCTTGTGTTATGGGTACTAGACAACTGATATCAATACATAAACATACTTTTTTTTTGTAAGTACATACATATTATACATATAAATTCAATTGATCTTTGAATTCATACAGGCATTTTGTATTTTAACCCGTCTCACCACCACTAATAGAAATGTTATAGTTATGAAAGTCTTTATTTGTATATTAAATTGCAGATTACAAAGGGTGGCCATATTGCCAAAAGCAATGTCGTCCAGGCAACCATCAAAAATGTTTCAGAGACAGCGGTGGTAGACGGTGAAATGAGTTTCGAACAATTATTTTAATTTGCCAGTTATTTTATTCCTCTAGACACATTTTTATTAAATCTATTTATATATTTTAGTAAAATCTAAGGTATCTTCTATAGACATATCGAAAATCTATTATAAGTCATATTTCACGGGGATATAATATTAACCTGTAAACCGCAGGGAATCGAGTAATCTAGATTTCAATTTAAATAATAAAATAGTACTACAACTTACTCCTCTGTTTACTGTAAACCATAAAGGACTACGTACTATAACATAACTTCATATAACACATATTCACTAATGATCGAATTCTGAGTTTAATTACTTTCCTACCTAATTAAAATTTATGTCGGAAAACAACGGTGAGAATCTTGTCTGCCGTTGTTTTCAACTTTCCTAGTCCCGGCCTGTTCCGCTGGTTCATTTCAATTATGGAAGTTAAAACTAAATTTAACGGGAGAGAATTTAAATATAAGACATTTAAATTAAAATAAAACGTAGTTGTTCGTGTAAAATATCAAATACAAAGTATACAATAGATTGTTGTATATCTATACATCATCTTCCTAGGCTTTATTCCCAAGATTATTTGGGGTCGGCTACTAGTTCAACCAGTTTTACCTGAATTTCAGTTTTTCCACGGAGCGACTGGCATCGGACCTCCGCAACCCTAAGAGAGAAGTGAAATTCGAAAATTGATCTAGTTGTCAGTATATTTGAGGGCACTGACTTCCCAGTAACGATTGCCATAGATGTTCATGACAACTGGGACCGACGGCTTTACGTGCTCTCCGAGGCACGGGCGTGAATCATCGCCAAACTTCCAAACTTCGGGCTGCTATTAGGAATTTCCTAAGAAAAACCCAAAATCATTTTTTGGCCCGACCCGAGATTTGAACCGAGACCTTGATTAGCAGTCGCATACGCTAACTACTGGACCAAGGAGGCAGTTTGTTGTATATCGATACAAATAAATTAAATTGAAGTGCCTGTAATATTAAAATCAACAGTTTTTTATTAAATGCGTATGAAAGTAAGAATATACTTACACATATTCATTTCTTCGTAAGTTTATAATATCGTATATTAGGATACTCCCACACAAAAAGCAATTTAAAAATTTTGTTGTCTGTCTGTCTGTTTGACCCGGGTTATCTCTGGAACGGCTGGACCTTTGACGGGCCTTTCACTGGTAGAGCTAGTTACACATTGCCAAAGTGACTCTACACTGCTTGTTGAAAAGTATGAGTAGAATGAAGGAGTAGGGTCACCATTATCATTGTAACTTCCAACGATGCTGCTCCGTAACCCAGACTGGCGGCCTATGGAGATGCTTCGGCATCATAATTATGCTCTCCGGTATTACATTCAATTCGAAACACGACAGAATATATGTTTTCCAGCTCCAGTGGTTTAACTTCCGTGCTAATGTCTCAGTCAGTCAACAAGTGCAAGTACTTATATTCATAAAAAAGATGCATTTTGAATTGCCTACTTTAGATATTATAAAAAAACAATTACTTAACCACATCGAGAAATAAATTCATAAAATAACGAGGGCGAAACTCTTAAGCAGGCTCTTTGGAGATTACATTTATTTATAGTCTTCATATCTATAAGTCCCTAAGGATATTTTCATGTATACACGGAGCCTTAACTTAACTACTCTACTTTGCTCAAATATTTTTATTGGTTAAGAAATTAGAGAACCGTAATGTGTGCGTACTCGTATGTTTCACCTGAATATCGTCGGTGTGGTGAGTTAATAATACCACAAAGGTAAATAATGTTTTTGTAAGGTTCACATCATTCTTCTTTTAGAATTTCCTTAGTTATAAGTAAAGAAAACAGATACTGCGGAGGAACTGGAAGTAAGTAATATTGCAAACTACAAGTGATGAATCGGAATTGAGACTAGTGTAGCTCTATTTGCTTCGTGATTTAAGTCGTCCTTAGCTCAGGGACATCAGTTAGTTGTATACTGGTACTAATAATAACCTGAAACATCTCTCTGTCCGTTTATTAAAGGATTAAGAATACAGAGTGTCACCACTCTTATTCATCGTGTAGTTGTCGTGAAAGGCGACGGGACAAACTGCGCAAGACAACAGGCTTTTGATGATAATGATGATGAAACATCTCACACACTCTCGTCTGATCAAACAATCGTGTTTTACACCATGGTTACCCTCGGTTTGATTCGAATATACGATATCCGGATCTAGTTTGTACTAATCACTGAACCTATCGTCAAAATAAGTATAGGTAAATGGTCAAAATATGGAAGCTTATATCTAAGTATAGCTAAAATTATTTTAACTCAAAATAAAATGGTTTTTTAGTTTCATATACCAGCAATTATAACTTTTGTCATAAAATTGATACACATTTAAATTACTTTCTAATGTACCACTTAAGTTTTATACTTCTTGCCAAAATATTTGAACTGTCTGCCAATATTATCCAGTTCACTTAAATACCGACAAAACCACTCCTTATCGGATATGGAAGAAGTTATTATTTAATTGGAATCGTCTGGTCCAGGAGCTCAAATCGGTTATGGATTTGACTGTTATAGAATATCTTTCGAAATATATGTAGTTAAATTAGTTAAATGTCTTTTTCGCTCAGACTCTTACAAGAAAGGACTTTATTACAGAAAAGTTGTGAAAGGCTAACAGGTAACCTACTTAGGTCATGATTCTGTACAGAAAAATAGATAAAATAAAAAGAAATCAATGATTCTTCCATAGTATTTGCATTAAAAAAAAACAATTATATACGAAATATGCCTATATATACCTCTGACCATTCCGAGTTACATTCTAATCTTTACATACTTTTAAACTATAAATTATACATAATATCATAAAAATTAGTTGACCACAGTGTAAATATATTGAAAACATAAATAAAACTGTTTTGTCGCGAAGGAATGGGAGTCGGTTACGATAAATTAGAGCAAATATTTTTTAGGGTTCCGTAGCCAAATGGCAAAAAACGGAACCCTTATAGATTCGTCAAGTCTGTCTGTCTGTCTGTCTGTCCGTCCGTATGTCACAGCCAATTATTTCCGAAACTATAAGAGCAATACTGTTGAAATTTGGTCAGTCGATATTCTGTGAACCGCATTAAGATTTCTATATAAAAATAGAAAAAAAACAATACATTTTGGGGGTCCCCATACTTGGAACTGAAACTCAAAAAAATTTTTTTCATTAAACCTATACGTGTGGGGTCTATGGATAGGTGTTCAAAAATGATGTTGAGGTTTCTAATATCATTTTTTTCTAAACTTAATAGTTTGCGCGAGAGACGCTTTCAAAGTGGAAAAATGTGTGTCCCCCCCCCCCTCTAACTTCTAAAATGAGAGAGTGATAAAACTAAAAAAAATATATGTTGTACATTACCATGAAAACTACCAACGAAAATTGGTTTGAACGAGATCTAGTGAGTAGTTTTTTTTTAATACATCATAAATCGTAACACGCAATTTACCTTTAATCCAATCAATACACTAGTTTAAAAACATCGATGAAAGTTACAACGAACTACAAGAACTTTTATATGATCTTACTTGCTGATACGGAACCCTTCATGGGCGAGTCCGACTTGCACTTGGCCGCTTTTTTTAATTCAAGGTTCTGTTGAAATTCAGGCTGTCAGCGCAAAAGTGGCCTAAGCTTGAGACAAATAGTATGAAAATAATAGGTTTTGTATAATCACGAATTTCACATTAATTTGCATATAATTTATTGTAGTGGATTTTAGTCCATAAGCATATTTTATGCAATTACTGTCCTAAATTCTTCAGAATGAAGTTTGTTGATTTGAAATAAATCCATATATTTGTATTATTTGTGTGGCTTAGGCCACTTTTGCATTTAAAGTTCTTTTACCGATTCACCACTATAACCAAGGTTAGGCCGTATAAAAAAGATGTTAGTACTGGATACTTCCGGTTTTATCAAAAAAAAACTTAACCCATTAGAGGTCAAACGCAAATTACCAATCATCTTCCTAGCCTTTATTCCCAAGTTTATTTGGGGTCGGCTACTAGTTCAACCGGTTTTACCTGAATTTCAGTTTTTCCACGGAGCGACTGGCATCGGACTTCCGCAACCGTAAGGAAATTCGAAGATTGAACTAGTTTTCAGTATATTTAAGGGCGAAGTTCGAAATTCTAATCGACTTTATTCACACCTCGTATACCTACGTTTTGAGTAGGTAAATTTGGAATTAACTTATAATCCTTACATTTGGCTTCTCTGTTTTTTGATGACGACTCCTAGATATGAATTCCTAGATTCTACTTCACATATAATAAAAGTTTATCCTTTTTATCACAACTGTAGTTATATATGGTATGTTCGTTTTCCTTCATTTATTTTGTGCTAGTTACTGAACGTTTTAGTCACATTTTTAATTCCAATAAAAATATTACAGTTTGAGAAGTTGAAGAATTAAGTTTTATACATTTCCAGAAATTCAGGTTCGGATCCGGAGTAGGTAGATCTTCACTCTCATCGTACGTACACTTCGTCATTACAGCAGCCTGTCCCTCCAAAAATTTGTGATGACGGTATGCAAAAATGGCCTAAGCGGGTTAGGCCACTCTTGCATTACGATTAATAAAAAAATAATAAATTCAAAAACTAGTTTTGCAGCGTTACTTTTACTGACGATAATAAATTAAAAATAGGCCAATTGAGCATGATATTTTATCAGATTTTGGATCACTTTTTGTAGTTAAGTCGGAATATGGAAAATTGAGGGTTAGGCCGTTTTTGCGCTGACGGCCTCAATTATCCTAAATGAATATGCCACCAAATGAATTAAATCTTAGTTTGTAAACTGTAGTTTGACGTTGCTTTCCAAAGGTCTTTCCAAAGAAGTAAGCTATATGTAAATGGAAAAGATATAACGATATTTTCTCCATTTTTGATGTGTAGCTTAAATTATAATCGAAATCTATAATACATTTTGATAATGGCTCTAGACAAAAAAATTGAGTTGTGATTTGAACCACGTGGTTTCTTTCAATAAATTACAGACATAAATTTAATATTAGTCGCTAAAACAGTGTTTACGTCCGCTTGTGATGAAAAGGGAAATAATCTATACAATCACGATGGAACTGCTTATCACAAAGCCAAAAGCACATACCTGTGTTGTTACGACCTAAATTTGGTATTATCTTCTCTGACCCTCTTTAATGCTATATGCACCTTTTTACCCTTGGTATAAAGTTGATTATTTATTACCAGAATCTACGTGGAGAATTTCTGCTCATAAAGTGTAGCCATAAACCTCTAGAGACACGTATCGTGATCATATTTCTGTCCTGACGGTGGGTCCCACACCTAAGGAGTTGTGAGGAGAGTTAGAAATTGTTCAGACTTGTACTGAATTATCAAAGTGATGACCACTGTCAAGACAGGCCTTAGAGATTTATTTTCTCTGTGTGTGTTTTGAAGGTAGGTTTGGATCAGGAGTAAATGACTGAACGGTTGGCCTAGTGGTTTAAGCGATAGCCACGCCGCTTGCTACTGTAACAACTGTTGTGGGTTCCAATCCGACTAAACTACTAAATAACACTTTGAGCCTCCACTAGGTCACGCTCACGCCTCTGCTCCTCCCACGTCGGGCGTTCTGCCAACGAGGCAAATTAGCACCCTTGTGAATAATATCATACATTGTAAATGACTTATCTTTTCAATGCTTCTCCACATGTACGTACTGACATTCTAAATATTAAATTATTGGTTATTTCATAGAATATAATTCAATACTTTTTCATTTCTCAATAAATTCAATATAAAACCTGATTTGTCTTCAAAAGCCGTAGCGTGCATTGACATTTAGCATCTCAAATAATTAAATTATTTAATATTCCTCAATTTACTTCATCATCATCATCATCATCTTAGTGAATAATTCAAAATGTAAGAATTAAAATATAAATTAGTATTGTAATGATCATTCCATACTGATTTTTCATAAAAGATTCAACAAAAACAGCAGAGTAAATGTTATGGTAGACGAAAAACTGGGGCAAAAGGCAATATGGATTTAAGGCACAAGAAATTCCTTTATCAAATTCGTTCCGATGTGAGAGGAAAATTAGGTTAAGAAGTTGTAACAACATAACTTTATGTTTATAAGTGTAAAAACATATGCAAAGTAACAAAGTACTTTTACATAAAGTTGCACTCTTGATATTGAACTGAATTTTCTAATTCCATTGTTGAAGATTAGAATTAATTAGTTTATTTGAGCAATAAATATACGACTGCTGAACTGAGCTGAACCTCGCAGTATTCAAAAACCGCTAACTAGTCTAAAAAAGTCAATGTTATTCCTTATCTCATCAGTTATGTCCAAGTGAAAGTTCATTGAAAATCGGACCATCCAGACAAAAATTATTAAAATTATTTTTTGATGTAATAAGTACCCTACAAACTTTCATGTGCATTTAGTGAAAATTGTTTTGTTACAAATAAATATTATTATTATTTATTTGTATAAATACAGGCAGAGAAATTTGGCGGGCTTAAATATATATAAAAAAATAGATTATCACGACTTGACTCCATGTCAAAAAGACTGAAAAATACGTAATTTCTTAAAAACTTGAAAGATGTACCCAGATTTCCTTCAATATTTTCGCACTAGTTCTCGCAGTTCTAAGGTTCAATTCGTCTACTACAAGAAAACAATTTAAACTTTTAAATGCTATTATTGTAAGCCTTTATGGAACTATGTATATTATCTATATTAGGATAATATTGAAAACACAAAATGTTTAATTCTTGAATAATGATCAAACAGAAAGGAATGAAGCCCCATTGAGTCTAGACATTGAAGGGACAATATTAGACATTTGAAAAAATCTATTATTACATAGCAGATGAAGATAAGGTTGAAATTCTAGTGTAACAAAACTTGATCACCGCAAAGTTAGATTTGCAAAGATAAGTTCCTTATTGTTGGTCCTACGTGACTTCTGTTAACGATGCCTTTCAGCCGGACTTGAGTCACATATTTTATTGAGAATAAATGAGAGCCTACCATCATTGTTATTTTGAAACTAGCGTAATGTCTCTTTCTAGAGGTCGATGTGCATTATTTCTTGCCCAGTACTGTACTCATTAGTATTGTGAAAATACTAAGGTAAGACAACGTTATTATGTAATTAGGATTGTATTATTATGTAACTATTTCAAAATATATGTGATGCAGTAAATAGTACATAAATGTTCAAGAATCAATTGTGGTGCTTCTCTACACAAGTATGTTTGTAAGTCCCCTCAGGCACAGGAATTATATTAAAAAGGTTTTAAAAACAGTATATATACATATATAAGAGCGCTGAGACGGTCCGAGGTTTAATATGTATAAAAACTTCGGTTGATTATGTACAAATATGTTTATTAATACAGCGCACTTATTATTTACAATATATATAATATAGAAGGTGCTAAGACAAAACGGACTATGTACACGATCTAATAATAATTACAGTAAATAAAATTTATCATATACATTGCGACTTTGGGAGCAGAGAAGTCTTGATTTTTACTGCACCAAAATTCACACGTGACGTTTTATTTTCTTCCAACTTTCATAAAGATGAAATGAGGTGAAGGAAGAAAAGAGTGTGTGTATGTGAGTGAAAAGTTATGTTGGTTCATGGTGATGAAAGAAGGAGCCTACACATATATCCCTTTACTCTTTTACACTCGATTCTGTCAGAGTAAAGAAAACAAAATCGACCGCGCTAATTAAAGCCACTCAAAATTCATCTCACGACAAATGTATGCAAAACTCCGGAGGTTGGATTCAAAGTTGTGTTATTGCGGTCATTAGTCGATTTGTGTGTCTGCGATATCAACTCAATGAAGTTTAACGTTCTGTAATCGAATTTACTATTGAGCGGTTTGACTATTGAGGTAGCCGAACTCAATAAAGATTGTTTTAATTGAAATAATAATAGGCTATCTCTTTTTGATTTTAAGTATGAAATGGTTAAAGATTTTACAAAATTAGAAACATTTTTGACTTTTAAAGCAGTTTGCTAATCAACATAGCAGGTAAACTATTACCTATACAAATAAATAAAATTGGAGTACCTATGTGTATGTTATATGAAATGAACAGTTTTTTACTAAATGCAGTACGGATCTGTCTGTCTGTTTGTTTCGTAATCTCTGGAATGGCTCGACTGATTTTGACGATATTTTCACTTTCAGATGGCTGATGACACAAGGAGTAAAATACGCTATTT
Source organism: Phragmatobia fuliginosa (assembly GCA_932526445.1). Taxonomy (NCBI): domain Eukaryota; kingdom Metazoa; phylum Arthropoda; class Insecta; order Lepidoptera; family Erebidae; genus Phragmatobia; species Phragmatobia fuliginosa. Next base: position 15,814,955 of record OW052071.1, read on the forward strand.
AATTTTTTTAAACTAGCTTCGCAAGGCAGCTTTACTCACGATTTATAACAATTGCCGCGGATAACACCATCATCTTCCTAGCCTTTATTCCCAAGCTTATTTGGGGTCGGATACTAGTTCAACCGGTTTTACCTGAATTTCAGTTTTTCCACCGAGCGACTGGCATGGACCTCCGCAACCCTGAGGGAGAACTGAAATTCGAAGATTGATAACCTCAAATATACTACCACTAGTTCAATCTTCGAATTTCAGTTCTCCCTCAGGGTTGCGGAGGTTGCCATAGATGTTCATGACAACCGGGACCGACGGCTTTACGTTCTCTTCGAGGCACGGGCGTGAATCACCGCCAAACTTCCAAACTCCGGGCTGCTATTAGGAATTTCCTTAGAATTTGAACCCGGGATTTGAACCCAACCAACCCGGGATTTGAACCCAAGACCTCTTGATTAGCAGTCGCATACGCTAACCACTAGACCAACGAGGCAGTTAACCGCGGATAACACCGCGGGACTCAAATAGTCATCAGATATACATACTACAATATTACATTAACTTTATTAAGTAATGTCTCAATTAACCATTTGGTTAAATTAACCGGTGCGGAAATCTGACATTTTAATGTTTTTTTAATGTTTTTTGGTAATGAAGCATACATATTCAATGCACATTCTTGTCTCATGACTCGACTGCGTCAGAACGAGGGCATTGCTTTTTTAACCACACTGAAATGATTAAGTCGAATATAATGATGATAATGATAAAACGAATAGGTATTACCTACTAAAGTAATATGGCAATATTTTCATCTAGCATATATGTTATTGCAAAGTCCATATTACAAAGAGTCCAAAAAATATTAACTCCCTTACTACTGTCTTTGCTCGTCCTATAATAAGCGAATAAATAAATGAATATTTCGGACATTTTACACACAACGCCATCTAGTCCCCAAACTAAGCAGACCTTTTATTATGGGTACTAGACAACCAATATAAATACATAAACATACTTTTTCTTATGTAAATACATATATACATATGTATACATTTTACACATAGAAAATAAGCATACTCCGAAATAAAACTCGTCCGACTCGGGAATCGAACCCAAGACCTCTTGATCAGCAGTCGCATACGCTAACCACTAGACTAACGAGGCAGTTGCAGACAATCCTATAGCAACATAATCAAAAATACCTAATGTAAATTTAAATACTCTTAACAGTACTTAAATTTAATTTGAAGGGAAATTGAATACGTGTTTAAAAGCCATCTCACTTTAGCTGGACTGAATATTTAAAGTCAGTTCAATTAGAGTTATCTCACATCCCTGCATAATGGTCTGAAAATATCGTTATAATTTTCCACCACGCGTTATCGACTGCAGACTACATCGTTCAATATTTATGTTAGGATATTTTAATTAAATAGTAATTCTTTAGTATTTTTTTCAGTTTTACGGCAGTGATGAAGGTTACCGCATTGACGCCTAAAGGTTGCTCATTTGTACGCTCCGGTACAGGACCCCAAGGCTTGCCTTTCATTTTAGCTGCTGGAACATCTTGTCGTCGAAGTACAAATAGTCAGCAGATAGTAAGTATTTTGAACATACAACTTCTTACAGCTCCAAACTAAGCAAGGCTCCGGAAAACGGGCACTGGACAACTGATGTAAGCACATAGATTATTTTTGTTTGTGAATACATACATACATATGAGTAATATACATAGAAACTCCGAAACATATATTTGCAGATCATAAAAAAAATATGAAACGAGACCTCAGCAGTCGCATGCGCTGCCACAGCACCAAAGAGGTCACTAGAAGAAAGTCACTCTTTTTCTGCCTTAAGCCTCAACGTCAACCATCAAACGAATACCTAACTAAAAGTAATAATTGTCAAACCCACTTAAATTTTAAAGTCCAACGAGTAAAAAATATCTATAAAATACTAGCTGCTGCCCACGTCTCCGCTCACGTACTGGGGGTATGAAAAATAGATGTTGGCCGATTCTCAGACCTACCCGATGTGCACACAAAATTTCATACAAATCGGTCCAGCCGTTTCGGAGGAGTATGGGGACGAACATTGTGACACGAGAATTTTATATATAAGACTAGCTGATGCCCGCGGCTCCGCCCTCGTCACAGGAGTTTAAAAAATAGATGTTGGCCTATTCTCAGACCTACTGGATATGCATATAAAGTTTCATAAAGATCGGTCAAGCCGTTTCGGAGGAGTATGGCAACGAAAACTGTGACACGAGAATATTTATATATGATATTTACTTTCAAAAATAAATATAATTTATCATAACTAAGCTTTTATTCATTCAGACAATGAGAGCGGTGAGTGCTGAACTTAACTGGATGAAATTATTATCACATATTAACCTGACCTTTCACAAATATATATTCAATAGAAAAAGACTTCATGAAAAGGAAAATAACAGAAGCTAAATTTAGAAAAGGCTTATTTGAACTGCGTGTTGAATATTTTAGATGCTGTTATGTAACCAACCATGTATTAATATCAAACAGTTTTTGATTCAAATAATCTGATTAATAGAATACATTAAATGGTTTTGTGGTATCCATCTGTTATATTGAAGGATTTATGAATAGGAGCGTTTATATGTGTTCGTTTTAAGATCCTAAAACGTATCAATGTCTCCGTATATTTTGTTTAATTAAAATATTATTGTTAAAAGCGGCCAAGTGCGAGTCGGACTCGCCCATGAAGGGTTCCGTATCAGCAAGTAACATTATATAAAAGTTCTTGTAGTTCGTTGTAACTTTGATCAATGTTTTTATAATAGTGTATTGATTGAATGAAAGGTCTCAAACACTTTGGAAGTGTCTCTCGCGCAAACTATTCAGTTTAGAAGAAAATGATAAGAGAAACCTCAACATCATTTTTGAACACCTATCCATAGATATACCTATCCACACGTATAGGTTTGATGAAAAAAAAATTTTGAGTTTCAGTTCCAAGTATGGGGACCCCCAAAATGTATTGTTTTTTTTCTATTTTTATGTAAAAATCTTAATGCGGTTTACAGAATACATCGAGTGACCAAATTTCAACAGTATAGCTCTTATAGTTTCGGAAATAATTGGCTGTGACATACGGACGGACAGACAGACAGACAGACAGACAGACTTGACGAATCGATAAGGGTTCCGTTTTTTGCCATTTGGCTACGGAACCCTAAAAATGGGACCGATAGTGTTTTTTTCCATTGTCTATTTACTTTTTTTTATTGTTTAAAATATTTTTATGTTTTGTTTAGACACTATTTGCATATTTGCCTATTAGAACCTTGAACAGTAAATGTCTCGACAGCCCAGGACTGATTGACCTGGCGCCGCAGAACGAGGAGAGCCGACCCCAAATGATGGGAAATGGCTAGGACAAAGAAGAAGACGCTGACTATGAACATATTTTTCTTTGTTGAAGTTTAGTATGTCAACAAACTAAGAACGTAAAACAGACTAGGAGACAACCCTAAATCGCATTGTGGTAAAAATATTGTGGGAAATAAATAACAGCGCGCAAGAGACCACAAGCAATTCGCTGATTGAGAACGTGCCAGAAAATATGGAGAGATGCTTTAGTTCGAGGATTGTAACAAAAGAGAGAGGTTAAATGTGTTTAATGTGAGTGTTTCAACGATATTTCTTTGAAGGGAACAGTTCCTGGCTTGTTTAGTTGAGAATGAACAAAAAATATTAAATTTGAATAGATTGAAATAGAAATTGTTGCTGCAGCTGTTGGTGAATGTTAACTATTATTTTCTTTAATCTAGCTTAGGATACCGAGAGAAGTATACAAATATAGTTTGGCAGGTTTTTCTATGTTATGTACTTACACAAGCAATTTATTTTACTTATGATATTTATATATTATTGTATAATCAATAGCCTTTAACAGCCCACTGTTGGACATAGACATCTTTTTTGATTATCGTAAAATCCAGACTAATATTATAATACAATTGAAAATGAATACTGAAAACATCTTATATAAAATCTTAGTCTTTCTTACTTTTTCGTCTTATTGTATATTTTATTGTTATAGCCCCGATTGTTTGTTTATTACTGAATTATTGTAAACTATATGTGACGTCACTATTATAAAACATAAATTACAATGACTGTTGTCAATATAAGATATGCCGACGACACCGTTCTCATCGCTTCTACGCCTGAGGAATTACAGAGCATGATGGACAAAGTGTATGGCTGCAGCATGGACTACGGTTTATCTATGAACCTCTCAAAAACGAAGATTATGTTGATAGCTCGCAACAACAGCTTGAGCCATACTTTCCGTGTAGCCGACACAATTATCGAGAGGGTGGACAAATACAGATATCTCGGGACATGGGTAAACGAATCATGGGATTCGGATGTTGAAATTAAGACCCGGATAGAGATCTCTCGTGCCGCATTCAACAAAATGAAAAAGGTACTTTGCCATAAGCAACTCGACATACGTTTACGTGTAAGGCTACTCCAATGCTACATTTGGCCACTGGTGTTTTATGGATGCGAATCATGGACCCTTAAGAAGGACACGAGCAAAAGGATTGACGCTTTGGAGATGTATTTCTACCGACGAATGCTCCATATTAGCTGGATTCATCGAGTCACGAATGAGGAGGTTCTCCGACGTGTGCAAAGATCCCGTGAGCTACTTCCGACCATCAAAAAGCGTAAGATTGGCTACCTGGGACATATTTTCCGTCACCCACAGTACCGCCTTATCCGCCTAATTATGATGGGAAAAATATCCGGAAAACGCCACGTCGGAAGACGAAGAAAATCGTGGCTCAGAAATATCAGAGAATGGACTGGGATCGCCAGCGTAGAAGAACTGTTTCGTCTGGCTAAGAACAGAAAGGAATATGCAGAGCTGACGGCCAACCTCCATTAATGGAGAGGCACTGTAAGGAAGGAAGGTTGTCTTATCCAGCTTATTAGATATTGTTATTAAGGTGGTTGTACATGTTGCTAATGATCGCAGGTCTTTATCGAACTCTGATTTTCTTTGTGAAAAATATGCTCCTTTAACCCTGGATAAAGATTAACATAAATTAGGTTTTACCGTTTTGGCCCTCTTTCCGCTTGTATATCGGAATAGTCTAGAAGACTAGACTAGAGGACTTTTGATGCTTATCGCGAAAAAAAAAGTCTATGTAGCATACATTTTAAATCGATTGTGCGGTTTAGCCATGAAAGCGTAACGAAGAAGTTATATATTTAGTCTGGTGAGTTTTATAAAACCAGAGATATTCACTTTTGACCAACATACACATTCGACTGCACGGTTGGCCTAGTAGTTTATGTGGTCGCCACGCCGCTTTCAACTTCGCTAAGTATCGTGGGTTCAAATCATACGTGGGAAAACACTTTGTGTGAATCAAAAATTGTTGTTCTGAGTCTGGGTGTTCTTTGTGTCCGTTTCATATATGTTTGTAAAGTCCCCCGTGACACAGGATTTATATTCTTAACGCGGGAGTAGTCTTTAAAAAAAAATATATATGATTTCATTTTATGCTACTTATTTTATTTCCAGCCAGATAGATATGAAACATATTTCATTATAAATGTGTCATTTCGTTCGACCCTTCTATATCCTTGTTATTTACTGTCTGCTTCTGTGATATTTACATTCAGAATTTATTCATTGAAAAGAAGATTCAAAGGATAGTTAATTTCAGAAATATTTCCACCAAATACTATATTGATTTGACAATTTTGTCTTTGACTATGGGAATTTAAATTATTTCATGTTATTAGAGTAAAGTTTTGTATCACACCAACAGTCTTTAACAATCCAATGCTGGGCATAGATCTCTCCTTTAGAAGGAGGTTTAAAAACACTCTCGTATCTTAAACGACGTAGTTACTTCAAGAGTTATACGCATCCTACAAGCACGCTGTGTCAAGACTACGGTTATAGGCAAATTTAATCTTTGTTTATATAATCAAAAGAACCGATTTTCAATGAGTCACTGGTACTAGTGCGATTAAGCTAGCCCACATTGGTCCGAAGTAAATACGTAGTAAATTTTACTTAAGAAAAAGAAATCTATATCTATACAATATATTACAAATAAATAAAATTATAGTGTCTGTATGTACTATCAAATGAACAGATTTTTAAATAAATGCATATCAAAGTACATACGGTACCTACTGACATCGAAAAGGAAATTTTTCAAATTTTTATCCGTCTGTCTGTCTGTTTTGCTATTTGTTCCGTGTAATCTCTCCCATCCCATTTTGACGGGACTTTCACTGACAGAAATCTGATGGCATCAAGTGTAGCTTAGGTTAACTTCTTTTTTTTTTTTTTTTAAATAGTCCGGATCTGAGTCCGAACCGCGTGGTCTCCCCAAACATAATCTGGGCCCTTTGGTAATTATGTGATTTTATGTTCTTTTATTTTAATAAAAATTAACTTCTTTTATACTAGCTTCGCTCCGCGGCATTACCCGCGATTTATAGCAACATCCGCGGGACTCAACTAGTATATAAATATAAAAGAGGAAAAGCTCTTTACACAGTTACAGCTCTTGTCTACCCTCAATTAATGTAGGCACTTAAACTGTCTCGCCAACCTTACATTGTAGAGAAGGTCATAATCTAACACAGTACATGGCACGTGTACACTTGAGAATTAATTAATCGAATGGGTTTTGTTCTAGCTTCAATAGTTTCACATTTAATTACCTGCAACCAACCGTAACTGATGGTATTACTATTTCATAGAATTAGTAACTATAGGTCCTTTAAAATGTTATTAAATGACTTTCTTTGAAGCATTAACTGAACTTTGATTACGCGTTAAAGATTTAAGCGGTTGCTATGCCGCTCTCTACTGCGCCAAGTGTCGTGAATTCAAATCTTAGATGGGACTATACTTTGTGTGATCCAGAAATTGTTGTTCTGAGTCTGGGTGCTCTTTGTGTTCGTTTCATGTATGTTTGTGAAGTACCCCGTGACAAAGGATGTAGTTTCCTTATGCGGTAGTTGTCTGTAAAAGTTCCTTGTTAAGTGCAATATTCCTTTCGTTAATAACTACTTTCAAACTAATTTGTCTATGACCGACGACGTGGGTTCTGGGTAGCGGAAACCGCAAAACTTTACCTGGCTACGAAGTACTTGTATAACAATGCACAGGATCGTTGTGAATAAAAACCTTCGCAAAAACATACTTCTAAAGTAATGAATCTCTTGGACTAGAGTTCTAGAGGTTAAAGACACTGATTACAGAGGTAAAAGGTAGAAAATTCGATTCTCATCTAATAAATAAATAAATAAATATTTCGGACATCTTTCACACAACGTCATCTAGTCCCAAACTAAGCAGAGCTTGTATTATGGCTACTAAACAACTGATATAAATACATAAACATACTTTTTTTTGTAAATACATACATATTATACATAGAAAAACACCCAGACTCCGAAACAAATATTTGTGGATCACACAGATATTTGGTCTGGGAATCAAACCCGAGACCTCTTGATCAGCAGTCGCATACGCTAACCACTAGACCAACAAGGCAATTAATTAGGTTAAAAGTCTTACCTGGTTGTAATTTGTCTTATTTTTACTAGCCTTGCCTAGACGGTTTGTTACAGGGTTCGCTTCAAGTTTTCCTTCTATTTGTAATGCTGCCATGATTAAAACTGCTGGCTAGTTCAGCAGTCCGCAGGTCACTCCGTATTCTTAATCTATCATGTTATAGACTAAAGATGTATTTTGTTTCAACCATGATATTTATAATAAACATATCTATAAAGGTGCACTTTTATAAATATGTTTATTATTAAGTTGATTACGATAGCACAGACTAGACCTAATTTGTTTTCACACGGCCGCTTTTGAAATGTATAATTTAAATATTTTATTATATTACCAGGTCAGTCCCGCGGGTAAAACTACGGAGCAAAGCTAGTCAAAAAAAATTCCTAAACTGCCCCTTATGACATCAGCTAACTGCCAATGAAAGTCCCATCAAAATCCATCAAGCTGTTCCAGAGATAAGCCGGTACAAACAGGAAGACAGATAAAAAAATTAAAAATTGAAGTTTCGATGTAAGTGCCGCATGTTCTTTCATACGCATTTAGTAAAAAAGTGTTCACACTTCAATTTTTTTTATTCGTGTAAAATATATTTAAAAAAGCGACGCTATTCTTATAAATAAATAACGGATATTTTTTTTAAGTGTTAGTGCTAACACAACGCAAAAGCAGGCCAAAGCAAACACAAAAACCTCGAACAACTTGTCAGGCGCTTTGCTGGAGTTTTAACATTTAAATTTTTAATTTTTTCTTTGCTCTCACTGATGCAAAATGGGGACGTTCGAGGGTTTACTCAGATTTTGCATTTGTTTCTTTATATTTTATTTTCATTTCCTTGTATAAAAAGCTGTATTTGCATTTTAAATGCTAATTTAAACACCCAAATAGATTCTTTAAAACAATTTCATGCATGCTTCTATTTTAATAACATACTACTATCTCTTTAACATTTAAGCAAGGACTTTATTCGAGGGAAAGCACCGACGGCGCCGTCAGACCTATATGGATGACCGTTTGTGCCATGGACCAGTTAGCGTTTACGTGATGGTGTTAACCCTCTCCTGAGAGGAGAGCCGACTGCAGCAATGGGATATTATGGGTTGGTAATATATAACATTTAAAATGAAAAAGACAATAGACATTTAGTCATCAGAAATTGGTTTCAATGATTCGTGAACGGGCACTAATTTACAATAACTTTTAACTAGATTTACAGGAAATACACATAATGACTTTAATGAATACATAATTGAAACTTTCTGATACAAAAATGACCAAATTAATCGATTTAGAATTGTGAGCAACAGCATCAATTAAAAGTCACTACGCTTTATGATATAAAGGCATTCATAATTTACTTTGCTTATGTAAATTAACTTACAGTATTGCGTATTATACTACGAAATTGCATTTTAAATATTAATAACACTAGGTGCGCTCAGCGTCGTTTATTTTTTCATTTTAGCTAGCTTAGTGCTTTGTACTGAAAGCGAAGAGAAATTAATAAATATTGTTTCACCATAATAAAAATTTAATTTATGAATAAACAGATAATATGAGAATTGGTTAGTATTTAAAGAATGGTTTGTATGCATGTTGACATTTAAAGCAATGAACATAGTAATTGATTTTCGATTGTTTGGGATTTAAATAATTTTATCATTATTGTTTTTTTTTTTAATTTGTCATATCTAAATTACTTAACTAATTTTTACAGACTATAAATTTTATATTAAATTAGATGAGTATATTTTCACAAAATGTAATATTGCTTATGAAATAGAAAAATTAATAAAAACTGCTAAATATATACATTACCGAAAACCACATGGCAATCGTAGATTTTCTACAGAAAACATTAATACTAATGACAAAACCAATATCCAATGAAATTCAGTTATAGTTACATACACTTACTCCTATTACATACAGAATTTATAAAATTAACTTCTTTTTGTGAACCAACAATAAGTCGGACCAAGCGAACAATTTTTCATTGCTGGTAATAAGCTTTCGTAATCTCATCGTTTCTCCAGATTGTTGCCAAAGACTAAATCCAAATTTTATTATCTGTTACAGTCCTTCGATCGAATAGATTAACTACTAAAAGATCTTTCGCCTGAATGGAGTTATACACTTTTAAGTTTCTAGATGAATAACAGAGATAATACTTTACTTTTTTATTATGACTGTTAACCACTTCATAATTGTTACTTTTTTGTTTGAGAATTAAGCACCCTCAAACATTTAAGTTCATTCTAGTCACTTTGTAACTGCAACCCAAATAGTTAAGAATTTATTGCAATAACTACATTATGTATTCTCATCTGCAACTTCAAAACCAGAAGTGCATCGCTCCTCTTTAAGTCCCTAGTCCTAGGAAATAGGGGAAGAGGAATTTGAGCCACAATTTCACCAACTTTGTAGAAAGCAATGGAAGCTGCTCATATCGTCACTTGACAGAGTACACTTGGGCAGGAGGCTCATATATATAAATGAATTGTTTAATACCAATTCTGGGATTATATGGCATCTCTCTCGACTTTCTAATCGACATCTCTTTTCAATAAAATAACTCTTTCTCTTTCTGAACATTAACTTCTTTCAAAATATTGTATTTTGAAGTATAATTATTTATGTACAGTATCGTTTAAAATAAAATTTTTATTACAAAAAAGAAAAAAAAAACGTGACTGAAAGCAATTAATTAAAAAGAGGAAAACAATGGAAAAACATGTACCTACAACTGATTCTTCTATAAACTGTTTAAATACTTTATGGTGTCACATGCGGTGACAAATGTACTTTTCTTAGATCCATACAATAAATAATAACATACATACGTACACACATACATACATACACAGATTACCCTCCTTCTAATAATAATATAATATGTCTATTAATAATCCTTTCTAAATAATATAATTTATCAACATCCTTGTTCTTCGTCGAAAACCTATACCAAGATCTGGATTTTGATTTGGGATAATTTAATTTCATCATTTTATTTTTGCGTACATCAATTCAGCTATAAGGTTCTACTTATTTGATTTGGATATTCAATTACTATGTACGTAATACAGCAATGTGAAAGCTTTCAAGAGAGCATAAATCATTTACAACATTTGTACTTATAATACAGATATTATAAGTTACAAACCAAAATATGGCACCTAAATCTGTAAGGTAGTTCTACTACTTTAAGGTACCATATTCTGGTTGTATAGATCAATGACGTAATAGATATACGATTTGTAATGATTGTTATAGGTTAAGGTTTCTTTATTCTGTTCTATTCCAGAAGCTTTTATAGATACCGATTCTTAAGGCACACCTGACTAACTTCTAAAAAATGTTTCTCGACCTTAAGAGTTAATGCTTCATGAACTGTCTGGAACGGTCTGAGTGTAACTCAAACTTAATAAGTTTCTGCTGAACTAGAGATTCTAAAATCATTGTTTGAATTGAAAAATTTCAGACAATGTTTAATTTCACTGCAATGATAGTATACGTATAGGAAGTGGTTGAAGGTTTTTTACTGCGCTGAGTGTTGTGGGTACAAATCACAAATTGTTGTTCTGAGTCTGGGTGTTCTTTGTGTCCGTTTTATGTATATTTGTAATGTGCCTACAACCCAGGAATATTCCTAGTGATTGCGTGTGTTCTCTTTCCTAAAGATAAAAAATAATTGTAAAAGATAGTTAAATTCTAATAATGGGTAATCAGTGACCACTTTGCAAGTCCATCGGATCTAATAGTCGCATAAAATCAGTACAGTCTCCAGACGTTAAGGAGGAGTTCAGTGACACACACACGCACATAAGAATTAAACATCAAGATTATTATATATGACATTAATTTGACCTTTGAACATAATGAAGCCCAGTTATTGTTGCGGTAAATTCAGAACGTAACGGTCCTGTCCCTCTGGAATACGCGAGTTACCGTGTTAGGTGTCTACGGGGACATTTAAGTAATTGGGTCACCAACGACCAGTGTCAAGGGGACCTTATTTAAATTAATTTAATTTACATGTTGAAGTTTCATTAATTTGTCGTCATAAATGAGTGTATATTATAAAACTAAGACATACAAATTAATTATCAGCATACATGGGTCGCTGCGCTCATAGTCGAGTGGCCTTAGGTAATTGGAAACGATCACTGAGGTTAAGCAACGACGGCGCGGTCAGACCTAGATGGGTGACCGTTTGTGGCATGATATGTTTAAGCGTTTCCGTGTTTCGGTCACGTTAAGCAGTCGGTCCCGGTTGTTATCCTAAGATAACAATCGTGAAGATAATTTGGGGGCCTTCGGGCGGTTTAAAAACATCTAACGGCAAGATTACGTAACCACAACGTGCCTTGCTAGTCCCCATGTGGGGATATATAGCCTTACCCTCACCTGAGAGGAGACCCGAGCCCAGCAGTGGGACATTATAGGTTGTTGAAGCATGCTAAAGCATGGGGATCCTCAACATGGTGGCTCGGTGAGATGCTTATGGTCCCAGTATTATAGTAGCAGGGAAACACGTGTGCTGGTAGTGAGTTCCAGGGTTTAACTGCTCGACACAGAAAGGAAGATCCGAATCGTTAGTTCGAGAGCGTATGTCGGCTACTCCAAAACGGTCACATCCAAGGCGAGCTTGTTGTCATATTTAATGTATGGCGACTTGTTTTGGCGATTTTTACATGCAGCGCAAGCGAATACAGCGCCATCTACCGAAGAACCACTAAAAAACCACGTAGTAACTAATCCTGAATCGCGATATGGAAATTCTCGCGTCTATTAGTATATACACAACTGCTTAACATCAACCGTAGGACGCGCCACACCAGGCACGATTGCCTCCCCTGGTCGGAGATTATTCTTGAGTCAAGAATCTTGACTATTATTACATAAAACGAGGTTAATTTTAAAACCACGTAAAGTAGATCGCCTTACTCTGATAACAAAGTATATAAAAGACAATTTTACCTTTCCACGTCATCGCTGTACAAAGGTCGCCCGTGAAGGTTCTAATCGAAGTCCGATATCCTCTTCTTAAGTGGAACAACGGAGACGAAATAAGATTATGAGACCAAAAACGACGGAATAAGTTCATTTCATTGCGATCTGGTAATTTTATTTTCTATTCATCCAATTTTTTCTCGAATTAGGTTTCTTTTTTCTTATAAATATTTTGTTCGAGAAAAAAATAAACTAGTTATTGAAATGCTTTTTATAAAAGGGATGGTTTCCAATTCCAATAGTTAATTGATTCTAAATATGCACCATTTACCGTTAGGACTAGAAATTGCCTTGTATTGTTACTTTTATCGTTTTTATCTCTCTAAATTTTTAAGTTCAGTAATTTATTATTTGTAACTAATGTTATTAAAAAGTTTAGTATTTTCATATTAAGTGCATTATTTTTATGTTATAGGTCATTTATTGGGAAAGACAAACGATATGTAATATGATAGGTACAGTGACTGAGATGCATCACAGTGCATTTTATAAAATCGCACTTTCATAGTACCCACGAAAATAGTAACTTTCTGTAACTCTGTTATCTTAAGTATTATAAAAGATAAATAGAATGAACACTCTTAATAATGACTTCATCTAAACCTGACTGTTCTTCAGAATACTACAATATAATTAATTAAAATTAAAAAAGGTCTACAACGAAAGCGATAAGGGAAAAGTAATGACTTAATAACTAAGCCCACAAAAAAGTCCGTAATTATTTTAAGTCAGCGCCGCGCAAATATTGATATGAATTATGATACAATTTGTGTTTCAAAGTTTTTAGTCTCGTTTGTCGGCGAGTATAAATTAGCGGGGATGGTCGAGTTAATAACACTTTTTCTCTTAATGTTTCTAGCATTCGTCGGGTTCTTTTTTCAATTTTGAATGTAAACAAAGAATAAATTTGATGGTATAAAAATTAACTTATGTACTAGCTTTTTAGCTGGAACGGTCATGTATGTTATAAAGCCGATAAACGATGAAGTAAGCGTGTTCTGGAGAGGAGACTGCGTCTCTGGTTAGAGGGTTTGCGTAAGAGGGTCGGCAGCGTCTAGATGCAGGAATCAAATTATCAAGTCAAAACCTAGAGGCATCTAAATTTATTTAAATGCATATCAAAAAGATGTATATGTACCTGTAAAAATTGTATGCTGTAGCTCGAAAATTACTTCAGATAAATAAGATATGGTCAAAGATTTCTTTCTAAATTCCACTTTATGGTTTGGATGCGAGTAGCCAAAAATCGATCGAGAGTGTTTAGCAATGAAACGTCTGAGTTTGATGATGATGATGATGGTTTTCAAGAAAAAAATAAATTATAGGTTTCATTACAATTTCAGAAGTGTCTTTTTGAATATAGTGCGTCAAGCAGTGCTTTATTTAAAGATTAAGTAAGACTATTTAAAATATCTCTTGAAAACAAGCCCGTAAACTCAAATATTTTCATTTGCAGATCGATTCATATTGAATTAAGATTCAACACAAGCGCCAACGGAGCGTCAAATTATATTTGAAGTACATTTTCACACCCTTATAATTTCATAAAGGGCTTGGAATCTAGTTTCCGATTTGTAATATGTTGATAAAATATAAATTCGTATATGACCTTTCTGAAGTTTAACCGACAATCGCTGAATTGTATAGTTGTTCAATTCAATTCATTAAAAAAACGCTTCAAATTGAGAACCAGCCTTTACTTTTAGTTGCGATCGGATTGATTCACTGTACAGAGCTACTTATAAAGAACTTAAAAACAATGTTGGTTTAAAACCATAACCCATACAGACGGATTATATGAAGGCAAGATCACAAAGGCCCGGTTTCAAAGTACATCATACAAAACCTCAAGACCGCACGTTTGGCAACGTTTGGGCGGCTTAGCCACTACTTCCTGACGAATTTCAATTTAACATCGTTGTTTAGTAGTAGATACTGTGACAACGTTTTGTGATATTAATAAATAATGGAACTAAATCAGTTCATTCGGATGTTTGAAACTAACTGCCTCGGGGGCGCAGAGGTAGTGGGTTGGGTTCAAATCCTGGGACGAAATGTTTATATGAGTTACAGATATTTGTTTCAGAGTTTCTGTGATTTTTATTTATAATATTTAATTACAGATTTTATTACTACACTGTTAACGTAAGGATTCCGAACATGAAAGGTATCAGCCTCACTGTGGCTAAACTCTTTCTTTGTGTTGCTTCGAGCTATCGCTGACAGCTTTGATTATATGTATACATGTTTATAATCAAAGGCTGACAGTTTGGAATTTCGGTAGAAAACTATATACTCACATTTATGTCTATAATACAGATGAAACCATTCAAAATTATAGACACTAGCGTTCTTAACAAGTTTCAAACTGTTCTGTAAATAGGTATTAATTTTTATTACATTCACTTTACTTCTTTATTGTTAAAATCGGTTGAGAATAATTAACACGTTTTGTGTTAAAAATATTTTAAATATTAATTACCCGTGAGTTATAAATATTTAAACGTTGGACTCATGGCTCCAAATATGCAATAGACATGTTTTCGAAGTCAGGTCACAATGCAGATTGCTATTTACTTATTAACGATGTTATACGAACACGGCATTAACTACTGCACATTGTAGGAAATACCTGTTCAGAAAATGATGACAGTAATTATGTCTTAAACATCAGTAAAGTTTTCAACCGGGGCTGTTTTTCATCCTTTCCATCATGAGAAATTCTTTTAAATGGATTTAGAACTTCTCCTTACCAAAAACAATAAGATAATAAACTAATAGAAAGGAGTTAAGGAAGTGAACAAAGTATGTTACGTAAATAGTTTATTTTTTTTAGGGTTAGAGATTCGCCATGTCCGTCCGTCCTCGACCTACCGCCCAAACGGTCAGTGCTAGAAAGATGAAACTTTGCAAGAATATGTGTAGTAATTACTTCGATAAAGTGCTAAAATAAAATTATGAAAAACATTTTTGTTTGGGGTACACGTAAAGTGGGGATATTTTTTTTTCTCGCTTCTACCCCATCGTGTGGGTTATCAGTAGATAGGCCTTTTAAAAACATTGTGAGGTTGCTAAAACTACTTTTCGATTTAGGTATTCGTTTGCGAGATATTCAACTTTAAAGTGAATTTTGTGTAAAAATAGGGCGTCCATCCCCCGCTAAACGGCTTTATTAAAAAATCTAAAAACATTCGTGATAGTAGTTCATATATTGAACTTTCAAGGAAAACTATAGTAGTTTTAATACTTTTTAATTAATAAGTTATAGGGTCCTAACTTGTTAAATGCACTCGGAAAACTTCGTACAAAAATAAAGAAATGATAAGTAATCGACGAACACGATTTTAAATCTACCTACCATCATGGGTGACTACGGAACCCTATTCAATGCGTGGCCTGACACTCATTTGGCCAATTTATGTTGTTGTTGTTGTTGTACCCTTACAATAACAACCGCAAGAAACGCCACGAGGTGATGCAAGTAATATAAACTAACCTTAGTTACGCCTTATATCATCACCTATCTGCCAATGAGAATCCCGTCACTATTGGTCCAGCCGATCGTGAGAGTTTCCAGAAAAAAATTTGATGTAGTAAAGAAAATTCTTTTATAGACATTAAAGAAAACCTTTGTTTATCAAATAAAGTTCCTTAATATTAACATTAATTTATTTCAAATAGGCACTTCAATTAACTTACTCAGCTAGTAAAATTTTGACTGTTATTTTAGAAAAGTTATAATAAAGGCAGAGTAATTAACGTAGCTATTTTTTATAATAAATAGAGGGAAGTATCATGAATTACACATAATTACAATAAATCTATCTTTTGTCTAAATAATAAACCGTGTTAATATTTATGCAATTTTTTTTTTTTATATTTAAACCTGCCAAAGTGACTCTACTTAATGTTATACATCATTGTATATCTCTTTTCATAGGCGACGTAGGACTTAATGCTTTATACCATTATCTAGAACTGGTTCTTGCGATTTTAATGGTTTAATATACCATTAAAATTGCAGTAATTAGCGTAATTTAGTTTATTTATTAGTTACTATTGTCTGCCTCTGAGGTAAAGATATATCACAAATAGTGATTACTTAATCAATCATCCCCTATTTTGCAAGCCTTATGTTTAGAATTCTTTTTCTAAATTTATATGGGACCAAATTCAGATTAGTCCATTTCGATAAACAAAGTATTATCAAAATCGGGCTATTCTGTAAAAAGTTCATTTTTATTAATTTGCAATAAATGGTATAATTTGTAATGGTAATGGGTCTTAGATACCTGAATAAAAAGATTTATTTTATTATGATCGCTAAGGATGTAATGATTTGTACCTAAGAATAACAGATAGGGAAGAGAGTTATGGTTAATGGCGCCAACTGTCTCGTATTGGAAACGAAACCGGGACTTCGTAACCATGCTTTAAGGATAGCTTTAACACTAGTACTATATGTTGTACCGCGAGCAACATTACAAAATAAACATGAAACGGGTTCAGGATCTGAATAACAAATTGTGGATGACACAAAGTGTTGTTCTATGTGGGGATCGGACCCCCAATACTTCGACACAGTAGGAACTGGCAAGGTGAAGGCTTAATTAAACCACTAAGCCATCCATGCAGTCCATTGTCCATTCTATGATTGGAGCAGTAACTAGGAAAGTAAAATCAAGGTTTAACAAAAGTTCATTAGTAAAGAGTATTAATTAGTTTTCAGAGATAGAAAGCAGATTCGATTTGAAGCGCAGAAAGTTTAATTAGAAGATATAACTTAATTCATTTTTGTTGATCTCGTAGCTCTGGCAATTTATTTTATTTTACATTGTAATGATTAAATATAAAACTTTCCGTTGTCTATCAGACTTCCTATTCCTTACCAGCTATACGATTTGTTTGTATAAATTATTTTTGACGTCATTATTTTGTGACTAATAACTTTCTGATTGAAATCGTGCACGAGTATGTGGTTATCAATCTTTGTAGTTTGTATCACTAATGCTATCAATGTACTAGAATATTGTAAAGCAATCCTCTTCTAAAAACTCTTGATTTTTTTATTTAAGCCTGCCAAGGGACTTTACTCTGTCTGATAAAAAGCATGAATATAATCTAAGAGTGTTGATAACCATAGTTGAATGCAGAACGCAGCGTGGTGACCTATACTATCGCGACGTATTTTAGGAGCGGTATTTAGATGATTATGTACCATTGGGCCTCCGGACTCGCACTCACTAAAAAAGCGGCCAAGTGCGAGTCGGACTCGCCCATGAAGGGTTTCGTAGCAGCAAGTAACATCATATAAAAGTTTTTGTAGTTCGTTGTAACTTTCTTCGATGTTTTAATAATAGTGTTTTGATTCAAAGAAATGTAAATTGCGGTTTATGATTTATGTTATGATGTATTAAAAAAAAAGTACTAACTAGATCTCGTTCAAACCAATTTTCGTTGGAAGTTTGCATGGTAATGTACATCATATATTTTTTTTAGTTTTATCATTTTCATAGTTTAGAAGTTACAGATGGGGGGGGACACACGTTTTACCACTTTGGAAGTGTCTCTCGCGCAAACTATTCAGTTTAGAAAAAAAATATATTAGAAACCTCAAAATCATTTTTGAAGACCTATCCATAAATACCCCACATGTATGGTTTTGATGAAAAATACATTTTTGAGTTTCAGTTCTAAGTATGGGGACCCCCAAAATTTATTGCTTTTTTCTATTTTTGTGTAAAAATATTAATGCGGTTCACAGAATACATCTACTGTACAAGTTTCAACAGTATAGCTTTTATAGTTTCGGAAAAAAGTGGCTGTTACATACGGACGGACAAACAGACAGACATGACGAATCTATAAGGGTTCCGTTTTTTGCCATTTGGCAACGGAACCCTAAGAACACGACAGAACGAATGCTGATTTTAGGTTGATCTTCTGTAAGAGGGTAGTATCGCCCCGGATCAGCCCGCCCGTTTATGCTGATATAAGCGTCACATCAATATCTTGGATTGAATTTTCTATTAACTAGTATTAAGATGACATAATCAACTTAAGAAAATCTACAAAAAAAATATCAAATTCTATGTTTATGTGTATGTCAACGATTGGATATTAATTCTTTTAACGACATAAAAAAATGGTACCCGTTCGTATTTTCGATCGAACCTTGAACTTCATATTTATTTTCAACATCTTGACCTCGGGAATGTTGAATGGAAGTTTGAACGAGTCTCAGATTTCATTGTATATCGGATTAAGAGTTCTTGTTGACCTTTATTTGGAGTAAGTTCAGGTATGTATACAAGTAAATTTGTTTGAAGTATGTTTGTTTGTAATTTCAAATCTGTTTTATCTTGTTCTGGTACCATTGATACAATGTTTGCATTAATACAGTTGTGATCTACATAATATATGTATAGGTAAACTTGTTGAATTTATTAGTTGTGAAGTTTTTCATTTGTACACAAATATTGTTTTAATAAATTATTATCTTTATTTCATAAACATACATATTAAGTACATTTTTTAAATATCACTTTTAATTTTACATTTAAAAAAAAAATCATCATCATCATCATCAACAGCCTTTAATAGTCCACTGCTGGAAATAGGCCTCTCCTTTGAAAGGAGGTTTTGGCCTACTATACCACGCTGGCCAGACGGGTTGGTAAAGGGTTTGTTTCAAGTTTTCCTTCTCTTGGCAGAGTTAGCTGCTTATTTTGTTCCTTTAGTCGCCTCTTACGACACCCATGGAATGAATAGGGGTGGTGACACTTGTATTATAAGTGAAATATTTTTAATCAACCTCACCTAATCTAATTTTATTCATCTTGAATTATCTAAAAGCACATTCTGATTTCAAACCACTCAGGAATACCGACTAGCTTAGTGAATTTAGAGTGTAAACAGAGCGACATCTTAATGGAGGTATCCGTTGACTTAAAGTAAACTTGAGCCACCCAAGCTTCGTTGTCTCAGTATTTGGTTCCTATACATTTGGTATAGGTAGGTACTGTTTTTACGTCTTGCCTACTAAGGTATTTATATACATGTGTCGTTAAATAACTTGAAAAATAGGTGCTATTTAAGCTATCGCCTATTTAATTGGTTTTGTATTTCGAAATACTTAAAATAATAGTATAATCACCAAAATTTAAACACCTAAAATATGTAAATAAATGATGTTATTCTATTTATTATAATAGATTTGTCCTAGTAACTGTATAGACAAACTTTTTGAAAGCAATTCCCAACATACATTGAACCCGAAATAGACCAAAACATGTAATAAAGTTCCACATGTCTGTAGTTTAAAATATATTTTGATAATAATTGGTATAAAATAATTATATGCATAAATCTGGATGCAGAACGCTCGTACATGACGAGCAAGCGAAGCGAGCGTGCTGGTCACAATACTACGAGTAACCTACCAATGCATATTTTTTTACCAAATCTTATGGTTAATAAAAACCTTCATTAACGTTTCTTAGTAAATTGATGACTATGTTAACCTGTTCACCAGGTAGTAGAGCCACGCTGATTTCAGCACGAATGGGCCGGCTCGACCCGACCAGTACTACCCTCACACAGAAGACCATCCTAATAATGACAGCATTCTTGCTGTCGTGTTTCGTTTGTGAGTGTGAGACCGGAGGCCCAATCATTCTGCATCATTCTCCCGCCCTTCGAAGGCCGGGAGAATGATGCAGAATAATCTAACCAGGCTGCCATGGTAGGGGTCACCATGCTACATTGCCTACCCTCACAATAAGCATGGTGACTCCTACTCCTGGATTCTACTCATGCTTTCCATCAGGCAGAGTAGAGTCACTTTGGCAGGCTTAAATATATATAAAAAAAAAAAAAAAAAAAAACCTATATATTAATAATTATATTTAGAATTTCAAATGCTTAAAATCTCGGGTGAAAAACAGAATTTTCTTTGCACGCCTTACATAAATAAACAAAGAAAGTCTAGTACAAATATAGAAACAACAAACTGATGGCCATTTTAATTTACTCTGTTGCGCGCAACTGCAAAAGCACCCGAAGCTAAAAGCTTCCTGGTAAATTTCCTGATGGACTGTAAAGTATAGGAAAATATTTCTTATATTTAGTAGTAGCTTTTTCTCGCGGCTCCCCCCCCCCCCATGGTATCGGTTATGATATAGTAAAAAGTGGCCTATGTAACTCGATGACAATGTAGCTTTCGAAACAGTTTTTGAAATCCTTTTAGTATTTTAGGTGTGGACACGTTTAAACAAAAACCTTAAATTATAACATTCGTACTGGCGTGTTTCGTTGGTGAATATGAGACCAGAGGCCCAATAACGCAGAAGATTCTCAGTAGGTCGCCATATTAGGGGTCACCATACTGCACTGCATTCACAATTAGTTTTTTTTTTCCACTACTCTTGGATTCTACACTGTTTTCCATTAGGCGGAGTAGAGTCACTTCATCAGTCTTAATCTTAAATAATATAATAATATATAAAAAAACCAGCCGTGCAGTTAAAATTGCCCATAGGGTACATAAAAAAACATCTAACGTGATTTAAACTGCAGTAAAGTTTATGGCAGTCTGCACTAAAAGACTCGTTTAATCCTAAAGAAAACGAAGTCTCAAATGTGATTACAGGGACCTTTGAGGGCGCTGTCACTCACATTGCACACTTAACAAGCGTTGGGTACTTTCACAGATGAAGTTGTTTGAACGCATTTGTAATGTAGTGTTGGAGCAAGTGTTACGAGCACGTGTGCTAAACGGTGTGACAATTGTTATTTTTTTTCACGGAATAATCAGCGTTAAAAATGACGTACATTAGTCTGCGTATTATGTTGTCCCTTTTATGTGGTACATTTAATTTGCATTTTATCATTCAACTATGTAATAAGTGTTTTGTGTTTTTAGTAATTGAGGTGATATCTAATAACTGTAAACTTAAAAATAAAATTTGGCCTAGTGCGTGTCAGGCCATGCATAGAATAGGTTTCCTCAGTCATCATAATGAGGATTAATTAATGGACATACCATTAGTTTTAGATATCAATGGACGATAGCAGTTTCAACATCACAATTTGGTGATGCGACCCCCTAAACAATGAAAAAAATACTACAACAGGTGCTACCGATATGAAAACATTCCTGATTTCATATCGGTAGCACCAGGTATTTAGGTTAACACGAATACTAGTCGCTCGCTAGTCTATATAAAGATGTAACATGAAACATAGGCATACATAGCATTCTCATCAATGATAAATTCGTATAAATCAATAATCAGAACGTTACGTCGCACTTTCATACTAATTTAGATTAGTAAGTAAGTATATTAGTAATTAACAAGAAAGAACAGCCTCATACTCAACCGTCTGGCCAGTGTGGCATGGTAGACAAAAACTTTTATTTATATTTAAGTCTATCAAAGTGATTGTACTCCCCTGATTGCAAGCATGAGTAGAATTCCAAAGTAGCGGTCACCATCCTCATTGTGAGTGCGAACAATGCAGCATGGTGACAAACACTGAGCCTAGTGAGATGCTTATATGTACATCATTGAGCCTTCGGTCTCAGACTTACCAACGAATTCAGCACTAATTCAGTCATTTTAGTTTAGTCTTCTATGCGAGGGTAACGCTCCAGTCGAGGCGGCGCGACCATTTGTGCAGAAATCCGAGTGGCTTTACTACTCTCGTTTCTAAGGAGGGGCCTATATCCAGCACTAAACTATTATAGGCTATTGAATAGTTGAAGTATATGGTAACTTTTCATCATCATCATCAGCCTATCGCAGTCCACTGCTGGACATAGGCCTCTGCAATTGCACGTAACTTGGTTCGATCCTCGGCTTCTGGCATCCAGCTCCTGCCAGCCGTCTTGCGCAAATCATCACTCCACCTGGCCTGTGGACGTCCTACACTACGTTTGCCGAGTCGCGGTCGCCACTCAAGAAACCGTTTACTCCAACTTTTAACAATGGTAACTTTTGTTAATACTAATATGTACATACTAGAAACATATTCTCGTCTTATTGATTAACTAGAATAGAAATGCGCTTTTACTTTACTAAGTTGTTTTAGATTTTCGAATTAAGCGCGCGCTAATATACCGCATGGCTGACTCTAAGCTGATTCGAGACTGATGCAACCGCCAGCAAAGTTTGTCTGTAACGAGAATGTTACAACGTATTAATGTACAATTTAAAAGGTTTCTTATGTTACTCTTTTGAATTCAAGTTTTGTTTTCATTTGATGTGTATGAAGCATTAGGTGAGAATTTATTGTTCAAATAGCCGTGCCCCAGATTGTTACCTGCTGTTATTTTTATTGAAAGCCGCAGGCAACGCCGCGGAGGGAAGTAAAAACAAAAGCTCCATCTACCAGTTACTTTATCTGTCAAAACACCATTGATAACTCCCTAAACTTATAAGATTACGTTAAGTTAATGATACAAATAAGACAATAAGATATTTTCATAGCGGTCCACTGGTCAGTATCGACAGTAGTTGGGTCTTTTTTTAACCTTTTTAGGGTTCCGAAGTTCATCACTTCGAACCCTTATAGATTCGTCATGTCCGTCTGTCCGTCCGTCCGTCCGTCCGTCCGTCCGTCCGTCCTCGACTTACCGTCCAAACGGTAAGTGCTAGAGAGATGAAACTTTGCATGAATATGTATTGTAATTACGCCGAAAAAAGTGCTACAATATAATTATGAAAAATATTTTTATTTGGGGTACCTCCCCTACACGTAACGTGGGGATGTTTTTTTTTTCTTGCGGCTACCCTATCATGTGGGGTATCATTAGATAGGTCTTTTAAAAACAATAAAGGGTTTTTAAGACGATTTTTTGATTTAGGTATCCGTTTGCGAGAAATTTCACTTTAAAGGCCACTTTTTTGTAAAAACAGGGCGTCCCCCCCCCCTCTAAAAGCTAAACGGCTGGCTCAAAAATTCTGGGAAAATTCGTGATAGTGGTCCATATAATGAACTTTAAAGGAAAACTATAATGGATCAAATAACTTTGTTGGTTCAGGAGTTATAGAGGCTTAACTGTTACTACTTTTACAATTGTCAGTACATTTATGAAAACATAATGTATGTTCGAAAAAATTATCATCTCTTCAATCAAAGATGTTGATAGACATGGGTATAATACTAGGAATAAAGATAAATTAATTTAACCACGTTTTAGACTTAAAAGTTCATACATCTTTTATTTTTTTTGGAAGAAAAAATTACATCTTTTATGGGGTACTGTATTAAATTTTATAATAAAATAATTCTAAAAACATACTAGATTTAACAGAGAAACGTTTAAAAAATGTTGTAAAGCGCACACTATGTAAGCAAGCTTATTACAAATTAGAGGATTACATTGCCGACAAGCATGCTTGGCTTAATGCTGGTCCTGCTCCACAGTCACATGATTAATTCTCAAATTATTTAGAAGTTAGTTTGAAGTTAGTTTGTATTTCTGGCATATGTTAATTTTATCTTAATGATTGACATTCTTATATTTTTCTTTCTTTTTTTTTTGACATTGGATAACCATATTTCTGACATGTACGTATTATTGATATTTTAATTGTATCTTGTTGTTTGACATTTCTATTATTATTATTATTTTTGTTATTAACATTATTGCATAATAAGTTACTTTTTATTGACATGTTCCAAATATTTATCGCACTCTTAGAGAGTAGCATATTTATAAATAGTTTTATTATTGTATAACTGCGAACATTTTGAATTGTACATGTGAGCACTTTGTAGTCACTACTAGCATAAGTTTGTTTGTTGACTGGAGGTTGTGAGTATGTCATGCTCACTCAAAAGCCCTGCTGGCGGTGGCGTGTGTAGTAGGTCGTTCGGCTCCCTACGATATGGTTGAACTGGACGATGGCTGGTGCATAGGTCATGCTCGTGATACGGGCGCCGCCAGTCGGGGCTGGTCATTTCACAACTTATATTTATTGTTTAATTATTTATGGACAATCCTGTGTAAATATCAGCATCGTTACATTGTCCTTACATTTAATAAAATGCCTCAAATAATGTAACCAAAAATTGTAAAAACAATGTTGGAAAAGAGTGTCCATGGAGTTTCTTGTCTGTTCTTCTCAAATTCAAATTCAAAATTCTTTATTCACTTAGGATGCAATACATCTCTTGTGACAGGTCAAGATTCTACATGTACATTTATGCCATGTTCGCAAACAATAGGTAGAGCCGGAGAAAAGAACATGGCAATAAAAACTCGCGGCCACTCCTTTCAAATCGCCAATGTTTACATAGTTTTAATGTTTATAAACCTGATATGGGGGTAAGGTGCTGCCACTAATATACTATACACCATGTTAGAGGACTGATGCAAATTATAGTGATTAAAAATTAGAACTTATGCTAATTTAAAAAAAAAAAAAAACAACAGCCTCAGTGGGTACAACATAGTAGGAGCATCTACTTAAAACAAAGGTAAAAACTATATGTGCTCAAATATTGGCCAAATTACTGGTAACGAAAGATTAATATTAATTACTAGCTGACCCCGCGAACTTCGTACCGCCAATTCAACGTCACTCAATGGCTGTGAATGACATTGACATTCGTTACGCGCGTTTTTTAAATATGCAAAATTAAATGTATATTTTTCAATATTTCTGAGAGATTTTCTTAATATTTTTTTCCGTAAGAACCTTCTCCTAATAATAACAAATACAACAAAAAAATAATTAGTGAAATCGGTCCAGCCATTCACGCGTGATGCCGTGACCAAGGAAAACGGGTTTCATTTTTATATATATAGATAAGATCAAAAGAAAGAGAAGAATGGCCTTTATTAGTCACGTAGAATCTTTACTTACAAAAGTAAAATCATGCTCTTAAACAATGTGATAACAACATTCACATGAGTAGAATAAAATGATAAGGAGCAAGTAGTCAAATCCATTTTTCTTTATCATTTAAAAATTCGTCAACTGTATAATAACCTTTACGTATAAGATAAGTTTTGACTACATTTTTAAACTTTTCCACTGATAGACTCATAACACTAGCTGGTAACCTATTAAAAAATCGCACGGAAAGACCCATAAATGAATTATGCGTTTTATGTAGCCTATGATATTGACCTACTAATTTATGCTTATGTCTCGTGTTCACCGAGTGAACGTCACTATTCCTGTGATATAAATGCATATTTTGTTTTATAAACATAATGTTTGCAAATATATATTGTGATGCAACTGTCATAATGCCTATCTCTTTAAACTTTTCTCTAAGGGAAACTCGTGCACCTAGTTTGTAAATCGCACGCACTGCACGTTTTTGGAGAATGAAAATTGTTTGAATATCAGCTGCCTTGCCCCATAGCAGAATGCCATACGACATGATGCTGTGGAAATAACCGAAATATACTAGCCTTGCTGTTTCCACATCCGTAAGCTGTCTGACTTTGCTGACAGCATACGCTGCAGAACTGAGTTTCACTGCGAGACACGATATTTGGGCGCCCCACTGTAACTTACTATCTAAAGTAATTCCCAAAAAAACCGTTGAATCAACAAAATTAATAACTTCATTGTTTAAAACTAGATTTGTACTGATATTCCTTACATTTGGCAAACTAAACTTAATACATTTGGTTTTTTTAAAATTCAAAAGCAAGTTATTTGATGTAAACCAGTCAAGGACTAATGCGAGGGACCTATTTACTTCGTCAGAGTAATCGTTTTTGCGATTAGTTTTGAATATAAGAGAAGTGTCATCAGCAAATAGAACAATATCGCATAACTTACTAGTATAAAATGGCAAATCGTTTATATACACCAAAAATAAAAAAAGACCCAGAATTGAGCCTTGTGGCACGCCCATACTCACTGGTGATCCGGAGGACCTTATTCCATTAATATCAACATACTGTATTCGCTCACTAAGATAAGAAGCAACAAGATTAAGCGCTGTACCTGTTATGCCATAATGCCTAAGTTTCAGCAGAAGTGTACTATGCATCACACAATCAAATGCTTTTGAGAGATCGCAGAAAACACCAATGGCGTCCTGCGAGTTTTCCCAGGCACTATATATATGTTTAAGTAGTTTAGAGCCTGTGTCTACTGTTGAGCGACCCTTTGTGAATCCATATTGTTCACTATGCAGTAGATATTAGAATTAAAATGTGTTTCTAATTGCATTAGTATGGCTTTTTCAAAGATTTTACTAATAGCTGGTAAAATAGAAATAGGTCTAAAATTACTAGGGTCGCTTTTTGAACCGGCTTTAAACAAAGGAATTACTTTACTGTGTTTCATCAAATCAGGAAACACACCGGTATCAACACATCGATTAAATATTGTTGCTAAATGTGGTGCTATCTTAATAATAATGCCATTAATTAATTTAACAGAAATACCCCATAAATCTGCTGTCTTTTTGCAATTAATTGACTTAAATATTTTTATTATGTCAGTGGGGTTTATAAAATTAAAACTGAATGGTACAGTACACTCTTTCACACTGCTTCTCATAAGTGATTGAGCATCAACCGGACATGATCTTAGGGAGCTGGTTGCATTTTTAGGTATATCAGCAAAGAAATTATTAAATGTTTGCGCCAGGTCTAAATTGTCAGTTACAGTTATATCACCAATACTTAATTCAAAATTATGTTCACGTGGCTTGACCCGCCCAGATTCAGCATTAATCATGTTCCAAGTGGCTTTAATTTTATTCTCTGCTTGTTTAATATTTTTACTTAAATATAAAGACTTGGCAGCAGCGCAAGTCTTTTTAAATACTTTGGAATAATTTTTAACATATTGAACAAACTTATGGTCAAAATTATATTGTTTCATGCCATACAATTCATACAACTTAGCTCTACTTATTTGTATGCCAGTAGTTGCCCAATCACAAAAGCTAATTTTTATATTTTTATTAAAAGTCTTAGTTGTGAATATGTTATTAAATTCCGATTTGATCATGTTAAACAAAGACGCGTAAAGGTAGTTCGGATCATCCTGACTAAAATCTATATTGGTGATACGGACAGAAACATTTTCATTAAATTTGTTTAGGCGAGCTGTACTCATTGGCCTACAGGTGATCTTATTTACTTTAGCCACTGTATGAATAGGAAAAGTGACTTTCTGTCCACAGTGATCGGATGTTAAATCACTCAATATAACCTCATTATAATAACTACAGTTGCAAAAAATATTATCTAAGCAAGTAGCAGAATGTGATGTTATCCTTGTGGGTGCACAAAACAAATGTTTTAAATTAAATGATTTAAATAAAGTACATAATCTAATACACATAGGTGACTGTTCTAGTATATTAACGTTGTAATCACCACATACTACTACATGCTTTTTACCATAACTAAGTACTTTAAGTACATCTTCCATTATATTCTCGAATAAATTAAAGTCACTCTGTGGTGGACGGTAAACACAAACAATAATATGCTCCTTTAATTCTACACATGAGAGTTCTATAGTACGCTCGACAGAACGAGCAACAATATCCTTGCGTTCTTTACTATTCACACTATTAGAAACAAAAATCATAGAGCCACCATGTATAGCTTTCTTCCTGATGAATTTGCTTACCATACTATAATATTCATTATTAAAAATCAGTTCATCGTTTTTTAACCAGTGTTCTGTGACACAGAAAACATCAACAAGGTGGGTCTTTAAAAATAATTCTATTTCCTGAAATTTGCCCGATAAGCCCTGAATATTTTGGTGTACTATGGTTAGACTACCAGTTCGCTTATCCGTTGTCTCATTTACTAGTTTAAACTAGGAGCTACATTATTGATCCTAGCAGAATTGGCACAAAAAAGCGATTGCTTTGATACACTATTTGTATCAGAGTCAGCATATACATTAAAAGATTGCTGTGATACACAATTTGTACCAGAGTCAACGTGTATATTAAATGCTAATAATTTAGCAACCTGTCGCTTATAAATAGAAGACAAATACATAGTATTTTTTGTTAAAATAAAGTTACGAATAAATTTATTCGTGTCGAAAAATAGTATAAACTTACCATACTGGTAAGTCGCGTTGTATAATAACAAATTCAAGCTCTGTATGTGCTTGTTGTGTATATCAGATACAGACTGTGAGTAAGGTAGACCACATATAATAAATTTACAACCTACTTTTTCATTAATGGATATCATAGACTGTTAAATTAATTATATCTCTCTTGGTAGCTGAGAAGCTATCACCAAACAATACAATAACCGTTGATTGGTCATCTAAACTAATGCTATTTAATTTACTAATTAAACTGCTATACTTTGCTCCTGGTGAACAATAATTTGTGACCTTATAGTTTAAGTGACCTTTAATTAACTTTCCAAAATCTATTCCCAGCTGATCGGAAAGAATTATAACTTGTTTCTCTGTAACAGTATTATCTAAAGATTGTGAAATATTTAACAATCCGCAATCACAATCAGACTCACTGTCAGTACTGTTATGCAAATTTGATGTATTTGTGAGTGTATTCACAATGTTTGTGGGTGTAACAGACTGTGGTAGCGAGCAATTGTAGCAAAGATTGTTTTTGATAAGAGAAGTTAATTGATCTGTATTCTCTCTTGCTACTTTGGCTACTTCCTCATACTTGAGAATGTATTGTTGTGTTTCTGATTCGTGTTCAAGTATGAGTGATGACAGACGTGAGTGCAAGTTGGTAATTTCTACGAATCTCCATAGGATCTACGAATTGGAACAGACTACTGACTGACTACTTGATGTTTCAAAAGTGCCGTTGTATGGTTTATTTGAAATAAAATGGTTAGATTTGATTTGAAAAAAAAAAGGCGCTTACTTAGAAAATGTCATACAAAATTAACGCAGTAATACGTAAACAGAACAATTATCCATTGGATACGATTTCCAATCCACGTACCATTATGGGTGACTGAGGAACCCTTTCCTGTGCGTGGCCTGACACGCACTTGGCCGATTTTTTATATTTTATGATTTTCCCAAGTGAATCTACTCTTTCTGATGGAAAGCATGAGGAGAATATAAGAGTAGGGATCACCATTCTCATTGTCCAAACAATGAATCATGGCGACCAACACTATGGCAATCTAGTCAGATTTTCTGCATTATCATTTGATAGAAGTCTCACAGGTCGGCAACTTTCCGCAACAGTTTTGGATTAGTTAAATGATAAATTTGCTGATTATTGCTGCTCACTCCTGCATTTACTTTTTTTGTGTTTAAAAGCGATATACATTTAAATTGTTGCATGTTGTCTTTAAAATACTTTATACCCTATAATCTTTTGTAAATGTGAGTAGTATCTTCCTGGTGGTTTTGAGTGTTTCCACAGTCTACCCAAATGTTCAAAACCACACGTTAACTTTGACGAATACGAGTTAGATAAGACAATGGCTGGTATTTGTATGCCGGCTGTATGGTCAAGCTGACTCATAACTATGGTCCTTTCTTCAAAAGGCCTGACCAGACCCTATACTGTACTCGTATAGTTTATTATTTAATCATTTTTTACGTACTATATTAAAAGACACCTCTGTGGTTTGTTTCGGCATTTCTGTTGTAAGCTGTAAAGTCCTACGTGTGGAAATATCCTTATAAGATTTATTTGCAAAATAAAGACCATATTTTATCCATTGCTTAAAGTCCCATTGCTATTTTCCATAATCCACCTATCATTAGATCCCTGTCTACTAACAACACCACAAAAACTTCACATTACACTAATCACTTACACCCAGTTATAAAACTACTCTGTTGTAATTATCGGCAAAACCCTGCACTAAAATTTTCGCAGATAATCTTCAATGGACGCCGAAGCATTGTATTAAGGCCCATTAATATTTTTAACGAGCTGTAATGATTAAACTTGGATAATACGGTTAACTTTGCTAATGATTTTGCCTACCCTCATCTGCGATATTTTCCAAGTTTGACCATTATTTTTATTTAATATTTTTTTCCAAGCTTCAGAAATTACCCTAGGTGATTAAAAACAATCAACGAGGGTACGCAACGACGGCGCGGTCTGTACCTAGATGGGTGACGATTTATAGGATGACCTATTAAGAGTGTATGAGACTTGTTTTTTTGGTACAGAGATAGATTGGACCATGGAGAAGGACATAGGCTAGGTCGGAGCCGATGTCAAAAACTAGTATTTAAATATAACATTGACATTCTAAAACGATTATAATTACCCCAAAAAAGATACTGTTCTTAACAAAGCATTACAAGACAAATCCTCTCCTGTTTCACAAAGCATTCTTCAATTTAATGTCAAAAATGAATTATAGACGCTGTTATTACTGACGCGCCGCTTTATAGAAATTTTGAAACGAGAAAATCCCGAAGAATTACTTCTGTATTTTAGAGAAGAATTTACTGCGGCATGTACTTAAATTAAGTGGTTGTATTTAATTGAAATCATTCCAAATTACTAAACATGTACAATGATAACCAATAACAAATACAACCAATTTCTATATTTATACTTGCATTTTAACTGATTTTAACGCTGGTTTTGACATGTTGAAACACAACTAACCATAAACCACAGTAACGGCCCCTTGTCAATGTCACTTACATGTCAAGCAATCCTTGTCATTCTAAATTAGCGATGACATCTGATTCATATCTAATCTATGGTTTAACCAAAGATATACATATATAGTTTAAAGCGTTTAATATTCTCAAAACAACTTTATGGGAATATTTAACAAAGATGATTAGCATATTAGTGAGCAAATTAAATATTTATTTTTCATCAAGTAATTCAATTTTAATCTAGTAGATAGTAAGTAAAACATTAGTACATGTAACAACGTCTTTATTTAAAAAAATGCTTAGCTGTAACAATATTGGTAGTTTTAGGAGTGTTACCAGTCGACATTAAAAGCAGGTTTAGTATAAGTAAGCCTTACACCAACACAATAATTTACTGTATCTTGCCACGTTTAATACATGTAAGAGATAAACTAGATACAGTAGTGTATAAACATGAACTGAATTTACAAAATGTTGTTAGGGGCGTGACCATGCATCGTGTCACTGCCTATCACCTGGCTTGGTGCCTGTTCAAGATTACCACGCCTGAATATATCATGCGACAACATGCCCAGAGTGCACTAGAATATATTATGTAGGAAGACAAATGTTGTGTTTGAAATACCATCTAACTTTTTCAGACTTTAGTATGATATTGCGAACTGTACACACTTTGAATAATTAGAATTTGCTAAGTCTAATTAGTTAAAGTAAGTTAAGCGAGCTAGAATTTTACATAAATTGATGACATCTATGCTTATTTTCAGTAACCGAAAGTAGCCATATGGAGGCTTTGAAATCGAAAGATATTTTCCTTAAAGTATGAGGATGTTTTGTCATATACATATTGTCAAAGAGTAGTCAATCGTGATGCTTCTCTAACAAAAAAGTCGGTTTCCTTTTTTATGTTGCTGTTTAAAATATGCATTTTTTACTAGTCTTCGCCCGCTGCTCCGCCTGATAAATAGACAGTTACTGTTGCATTTACAGTATTACTAAGCATATTTGCAAACTGCCTAATGTATTTCATCACTGAGGACTTAAAATATGTATAAGTATCAAATTCATGTGAGAAATGGGCAATCTCCATTAAAACTGTGAACCGACACACGTTCTGGAAATATGCACTAGCCCTGTAGATACGTGACGCCTAGCATATTGGAAAGCCTCCCCTACTAAAATATTAGACTTCACCAATGTAGGTTATCGAAAAATGTGGCTCTTTGCAGGAAATATATTTGAGTTCAGGTTTAGATATTCTAGTTTTATGTTTTGATATCTTATTTACATATAAACTGTTAGAAAGATTATATTATTAATCCTAAAATCAACCTAATATATATAATACTCCCTAATATAATACTCCCTTTTAGGTGATTACTTTATATAGGGAGATGCACTAAAGTTAATTGGTAGTCGATTGATTGAAAATTATTTTCTTTTAGAATATACTACCACTCTAAACCAACTTCCACACTTGGGTGGTACGTAGTACCATATGCCGCGGGACATAAATAAAGAGAAAGAGGACAGAACAGCTAATTATGGATTAACTATATTGTTCTCCATTGTTGGTATGAATATCATAACACCATGACACGACATAATACTATGGGTAACAGAGCCACGCTGATTACATCACGAACGGACCGGGTCAAGCGGGCGTAAGAGGTACCCTCTCTTAGAAAACTACCCTAAAAGGACAGCAAAGACATTCGTACTGTCGTATTTCTTCGGTGATTGCGATAGTGAAAGTCGCCATGTTCCATTCTCTACATTAACCACTTATGACCACTACTTTTAGAATCTGTTAATGTTTTCCATCAATTCTTTGATAGTTTTAAATATAAAAAGAAGGAAAGAAGTAGCAGGAGAGCTGGAACCGTCGAGGTGTCCACAACATTATGTACTCGAAGTCAATTTATGAAATTGTAATACTTATGGTAATTTTTCAATGTATTAAATGGTTAAACTCATTTTAAAGTAAGGTAAGTATGAACAGAAATTGTGTGATCTCCTCCTAAAAAATGTATAATAATCTAGGCTAGCACTTCCAATACGATTACGAACGCTGGAAATTTCTACTAAACTATCGAACTAAAACTAGGTCGTTATAGCCACCTGTGAACATCCCAATAACGTGTTTTATGTGCCAGTTGGGAAATAAAACTTTTTCTGAGTTATATTTAGAATAAATGAAAAAAGGACAAATAAACTGTGGCTTAAAGTTCACAAACTAAAACAACTTTTGAAAATTGTTGGTTTCTGTCCTTCTGGTCCTGGCGGGCCACGGCCCAATAGTTGCTGTTGGGGTGTTGTATATGCTAATTGGAGCGAGAATTTCTATATCACGATTCAGGATTAGTACTTACATCGTAACTCCGTAGTTCAGTGTTTCTTTGGTAGTTAGCGCTGTTGTATGTTTCGCTGGAGCATGTATTTATTTCATTATTCCAGCCATTCCAGAGATTACTCGAAACAAACAGACAAACAGATTGACAGATCTGGCTATTTGGACAGTTTCACTTTGTTATATATGTCTAGCTGTACTTTACTTTCTACGAACTATAACTTTTAATCTTTATCACACATAATGGGCCATAAGGGTAACGAAAATTAATTACGTGAACTACAACGTGGTTTTTAGGGTTCCGAAGTATATCACTCGGAACCCTTATAGATTCGTCATGTCCGTCTGTCCGTCCGTCCGTCTGTCCGTCCGTCCGTCCTCGACTTACAGTCCAAACGGTAAGTGGTAGAAAGATGAAACTTTGCATGAATATGTATTCCTATTACGCCGACAAAGTGCTATAATACAATTTTGAAAAATATTTTTATTTGGGGTACCTCCCCTACACGTAAAGTGGGGATGTAAATTTTTTCTCGCGGCTACCCCATCGTGTGGGGTGTCATTAGATAGGTATTTTAAAAACAATAAAGGGTTTCTAAGACGATTTTTTGATTCAGGTATCCGTTTGCGAGAAATTCCACTTTAAAGGGCACTTTTCTGTAAAAACAGGGCGTCCCCCCCCCTCTAAAAGCTAAACGGCTGGATCAAAAAATCTGGAAAAATTCGTGATGGTGGTCCACATAATGAACTTTGAAGGAAAACTATAACGGATTAGATGACTTTAATAATTCAGGAGTTATGGAGACTTAACTTGTAAAATGCGCTCACTTGGAAAACGTCATACAAAATTAACACATTAATACGTGAACTTAATAGAGCAAGATCCCAGAGCCGCCAGACCTACGTCATTTGTGCAAAGCTGAAATTTTCAGGATTATTAATACAATGTCTTGTTAAGACGTATGCGTACCCATTAGCTTGAAAGCGGGGCCGTTTGTGAGATAGCCCGAAGTACAGATGGTAAAAAACCTTACTTACCTACATTAAAGGTGCAAAGCTAGTATTTACATATTTTTTTATGAATATTATTTTAAATTAAAATTCATTACTGCCAGACACTTTCGGTGGGCTGGCCCTTCGGACTGGTCTGGCCGTATACAAAGGGTCTTAAAATAGTACCTACCTTAGATAATATGTATAAATTTTTTACTTATAAAATATAGTTATATAATATAGTTATAAAATTTAGGTTTGCTACTATAAGGTAGTTTACCTAATTTTTTCACAACTTTCAAGACGTTTGGCAGAAGTAATGGCCCACGGAAAGTGTCTGGCAGTAATGAATTTTAATTTTAAATAATATTCTTAAAAAAATTGTAAATACTAGCTTTGCACCTTTAACGTAGGTAAGTAAGGTTTTTATCCATCTGTACTTCGCGCTACCTCAGAACCGGCCCCGCTTTCAAGCTAATGGGTACGCATACATCTTAACAAGACATTGTACCAATAATCCTGAAAATTTCAGCTTTGCATAAATGACGTAGGTCTGGCGGCTCTGGGATCTTGGACTGATAATAATTATCTATTGGATACGATTTTAAATCCACGTGACTGAGGAACCCTTTACTGTGCGTGGCCTGACATGCACTTGGCAGATTTTTTTTTATAGTTTGGACACGTAACACCCAACGCCATCTAGCTTCAAACCAAGCAGAGCATGACTACTATGACAGCCAGATTGACTGATAGAATACATGATACATAGTATATAGTATACATTGTATATAGCCTATCTAATGCGCCGCCAGTTACGGTGGTCTGGTCATGTGGCAAGAATGTCTGGGGAAAGGGTCGCTAAGCGCATCTTTTATTCTGAACTCAAGAACGGCAAGCGGAAGCGAGGCGGTCAGTTCCTCAGATATAAAGATGTACAGAAGAGGCATATGAAGAAATGCAAAATTAACATCTCTCATTGGGAGGATTTGGCTAGGGACAGACCTGAGTGGAGGCGGATGATCCACCAGAATGTCAACAACTTTAAAGAACATAGAAGATGTGATCTCGATACCAAACGAGACAATCTTAAAAACAAACCCACTTCCAACATAAAGTACAATTACCTGGATGGTGTGCTTACTTGTCCCCACTGTGCACGCTCGTTCAGTGCCAAAATAGGATACGTAAGCCATACGAGAGCACACGCCCGAAACTTAATGCACAAAGATAATCACCGATAAGACAGTCACCGTAGCCGAAATCGGCTTGGGAGTCATCATCATCATCACATAATACATAGATAACAAGTAAACTTTAAAACAAATAAATTTAGATCATGCAAATATTTGGTCCGACCCAGGATTTGAACTCGAGACCTCAAGCATTTATGACTCTGTACGCGACTGCGCACAGAGGCAATCATAATTTCATAAAGTTAGATACAACGTAATGTCTACGTATCCATGTAACGAGACTTGAATTGCAGGAGTTAGTAGAAAACTTTTTAATCTGACTTCTCGCTCCACAAAATCAATTTACGAGTATTAATGAACATTCTAACGTTGGCTTTTTACCTCTATAACTTGTAATTTTCTGTCTGTTATGTAATTTTCTCAGACACATAGAATATTTAAAACTATTTAGATTAGGAAGAGTATGGATATCAATAAAATTTATCAATAAATGAAAATCTTAAAAAGATAGATAGATCCGTCTGTCCAGCCGTCCGTCCGTCCTCGACTTACCGTCCAAACGGTAAGTGCTAGAAGATGAAACTTTGCATGAATATGTGTTGTAAGTAAGTCGACAAAGTGCTACAATAAAATTATGAAAAATATTTTTATTTGGGGTACCTCCCCTACACGTAAAGTGGGGATGATATTTTTTCTCGCGGCTACCCCAGGTTGTGGGGTATCACTAGATAGGTCTTATAAACAAAAAGTTTCTAAGAGGATTTCTTGATTTAGGTATCCATTTGCGAGGTATTCCACTTTAAAGGGCACTTTTTTGTAAAAAAAAAGGTCGTCCTCTCCCATCTAAAAGCTAAACGGCTGGCTCAAAAAATCGTGATAAATTCGTGATGGTGGTCCATATAATGAACTTTGAAGAAAAACTATAACGGATTAGATGACTTTGTTAGTTCATGAGTTATAGCGGCTTAACTTTTAAAAGGCGCTCACTTGGAAAACGTCATACAAAATTAAAGCATTAATATGTAAAC
The DNA here is from genome assembly GCA_932526445.1 of Phragmatobia fuliginosa. Classification (NCBI taxonomy): domain Eukaryota; kingdom Metazoa; phylum Arthropoda; class Insecta; order Lepidoptera; family Erebidae; genus Phragmatobia; species Phragmatobia fuliginosa. The sequence continues at coordinate 15,851,721 of OW052071.1, forward strand.
ATAACAATTATCTATTGGATACGATTTTAAATCCATTATGGGTGACTGAGGAACCCTTTCTGTGCATGGCCTGATACGCATTTGGCTGATTTTTTCATTTCAGGAGTTCCTTCCTTCTTTATGTTGCCTCTCCATTAATGGAGGTTGGTCGTCAGCTCTGCATATTCCTTTCTGTTTCAGGAGTTATACGGGCCTAGCTCGTAAAATGCACTCACTTGGAAAACTTCTACAACAATGGTCTATTGGACACGATTTTAAATCCATCTACCATTATGGGTGACTACGGAACCCTATTCTATGCGTAGCCTGACACGGACTTGGCCAATTTTTATATTTAAAACACATTTCAATATTTTAGTTATATGTCATCGAAGTTCTAAAATAAATTCTTCAAATCTACTAATATTTAGGTAAATGGCTATGTTAAAACTAATACACAGCCAGATCTTGATCTTGATCTTGACAATCTGGCATTTTAATAGAGACCTAAAGAACTCTTATTCCTTTTCCTTCTTCGTCCTCTGCATACCTGCATCCACTGTTGGGTATACATATGCCTCTTGCATGGTTCTCCATACGCTTCTGTATGCTCTTAAAGACCTACACGTCATCCTACCTAGGTACCTAACAGATCTTTTCTTAACCACAATTGTGACTTGTAAGTACGAACGCTCTACAACATACATTCCTGAAATTAGACTCCTTATTAGCCTCACCTGTATGTTTGTAGCCGACTCCTTTGGGTGTGATTTTGACCCACTTTAAACGACCAGATTTCTTTCAAACTTCGTAGATTTATCGAGGACCGACGACAATACACTAATTTGAAAAATAACTTAAAAAAAAAGTTTAAACTAATTAGTCGTTTTTAGTCTTTCTAAAAAAATAGTTTTAAAAAACTAAACAAACACGCTTTTAAACTAAAAAGTAGAAAATAATTTTAATGTAACAAAGCGTCGAGTGTTTCTGAAAATATTTCAACAACGTCGCCCCATTTTCTACTAGCAACATCAATTTTATCATAGTTAAGTTATAAAGCATTACAAAGGCTAGTAGATTTACGATTCCAATTTTCGTTACAGTACGATATAATCAGGTTACACTTTTGTGAAAGAGAACTGTGTCCTGACAGAACTTTTCGTCTGTAATTTGACTAGAGAATTGACCTTTGGATGTAAGAATACAAAATTCGTATCACATTATTAAAATAAATATTTAAAATTGAATTATTGTTTTTGTTACTTTGTCTAGAAATGCATCGTTACAGTGCCGGCTTGAATTTGATTGAAATATTGCAGGTTCAATTCACGCATTTCCTTAAACTTAGCAAATTAGGCTGGTGACCTTCAAGCCCGTTGAATGTGGAGTAAACAAAAATCACACCTTCGCATGTATCGATCCTGATATTAGTCTAGCCGTCGCCTTAATAATATCGAAGATACAAAAGCCCCGTTTTCTTTATAAGTACTTTGCTATATTATTTTTGTGTTACCACTTACCTTTTAAAAAGGATGTTGGATTTAAAATTTTGTTTGTTTGTACTTTTATCGAGTTATGTATATTTCTAACAATACTTTAGAAAAAAACTACAATTTCTTACATGAGTTTTACATCTTAAATACTTGTCTACGGAATCGTCGTAATGTCGATGACATCAAAGCGACGGTATCGTGACAAGCCGGACAATTTTAATTAAACTCTTAAAAAGGAATTTATTATTTCGGTAATTCTTGACTAGCTTTGGTACCGGCAGGATGAAAAAAAAACTCTGAAAAACTACCCTTATGATAGCTTAGGAAAATTCGACATTCTGTACGATAAACACGATTCACACCTCGAGATAACCGTAAAGCTAATGATGCGTGTTGATGGCGTGACTCCTAAATTAAACAATGTAAATATAAGACTTACTTGAATAGTATAAAATCCAATTTAAGAAGTACCTTGGAAATAAAAATGAGGATCCTAAATCCTCTTTCACCTTTATCATGGAGAGTCTGCTGATAAGTTATTCCAACTAGTCTCCCTTCTCACTTCGTATACACGACAGCTTGTGCTGACCACGGAAGTCATCGCTTTAGGGTAGTTGACATATGCTCTTGAACTAAACGACGCCGAGCAGTTAAAACCTGTAACTCTGGAGGTAGTAAAGCCACGTTAATTTGGGCAGCACGAATGGGCCGGCTCGACTAGAGCATTCACACAGATTGACAGCATTCTTGCTGTCGTATTTTTTTTTTAATATTTAGGCCTCCCAAAGTGACTCTACTCTGCCTGATGGAAAGTATGAGTAGAATCCAGGAGTAGGGGTTACCATCCTCATCCTCAGGCAGAGTAGAGACACTTTAGTAGGCTTAAATATAAAAAATACTCACTACCAGCGCACAAGTTTTCGTCCCTCTATGGTCTTGGACCCTTCAATATAGGCGTGGAGAAAAAGCATTTTATACTATATCAAAAACATCAATAATAATTTAATCAACTTGTGTTACTGTACAGCGTATGCAGGTGGTCGCTGCCTAAAGCGTATGTACTATAATTGCTAAAAGTTGATCTGTTGTTAAACAACTGGAAAATTCAATCCTAGTCTAGATGCCAATCTGAATGTTAATGTAATACAAAACATAACCAAAACGCAATGCAATTAGCAATAGACGGATGAGATGGTGGGTCAGCTTCAGTTAGCCGCAATGAGTTCGCCTGAATGAAACTCAGTCTGAAACTAGATTCACTGGTTGAAATTAGACGAAATTGAAACCGAAACTTTCGGTCGGTCACTAATTTAATAACTAAGTGCGAAGTTTGACCATATTGTTTTAAATTATTTATTGCAGCTTTCCTATATTTCCGAGTGCAGGTCTCACACTGAACTAGAATAGAAGAACTTTTGTAATAACACATTTACATGAATACCTACAAGAAATAGTGCCTTTTATTCGAATCTACCTGGCACTTCTAATGTTAGCCTAATTCAGTTAATGAATATTTTACTAACAATAAGAATAATAATCATAATAAGAATCTTGGATTCGAATGTACAGACACCAAATTTCACAGCTTCTTCGACATTCACATATGAATTGAACCAACCATAGTCATCTGTCCCTTCTCTAACAAATTTAGATGAAATTAATGTAACCATAAACAAACTTTAAAACGAAAGAAATGGAAAAGACGGTCAACATGAGGCTTGTTAATTGTCTAGAAAACAAAAACCTAACATCTTAATCCCAATCCGGTTTCCGGAGAAGCTTGTCAACAGATGACGTATCAAATTCGTCATGTTCCTCGACCAAACTTTTGAAAATAAAAATCCCAAATGAAATCAGCAAATTAATTACACAGTAGTTCGCTTGAGAAAACTAATAAATGTGTTCAAGAAACATGGAGGTGTATTTGATTTTGATGACTTATTTTGCACTTCCGCAATCGGTAATGGGTTCCTGCTAGTGTCTGGAAACTCCTCATAGTGTTGGTAAGGAAGCCCATCAGATTTCTCACTAAGATACTCTACTTTTTCTGCAAGATCCTCTCAGTCAGACAGCTGTTCATTCTTCTTACTAAACTTCGCAAACATTTTACATGTTACAATCCAAAATAATGTTAAAACCCAAAAATAATACAAAATATAATCCAAATCATATAAAGTTGCGTTAAACCGTATGGTTTCTACAAGAGAAGGCAATGGCACCCGTAATATGAAGCGGGGAGTATTAATAATAGCATGAGTATGTCTAAGTTAATTCACGAACGGATTAAATTTATGTCATCATCAAGAACAGACTATAATAGTTTTCTGTTGGACTAAGCCTTAATTCAGAAAGGAAGGTTTAGCTAACGATACCATATACACACACGTGTCTGCAGGTTGCTTCAAAGTTTAGTTTATTCCCTTGGTCGTCCCTAAACGAACAGAAAATATCTTCCTAGCCTTTGTTCTTCCCAATATTATTTTGAAGTCGGCTGCTAGTTCAATCGGTTTTGCCTGATATATTCAGGATATATTTTAAATATATTTTTGCTGCTGCTGTTTGGAAAACCCAATACCACTTTTGACCCGACCCGGGAATCGAACCCGAGACCTTTCGACCGACGAGACAGTTGCATACACTAACCTCTAGAGCACCGAGGCAATTTAATATTAGTTATAGGCAGAAAAAGAATATTAGTAATAGTCGATTGATGATTGCTTTGTTTAGAAAGCGAAGAAAAGAAATACATAGTATAACTGAAGCAAGTGTTAGTGTAAACGGGATCTGCATTTTTTATGATCAAATTTATTGTAGAAGTGTTATTTGAAAGATGTTATCAAATAATGTGCATGTCGTGATTGCACTTAAATATTGTTGATTACATTATAATAACTATTAATTTCAAACAGCGATGTTTGGTCATGGAACATTTTGATAAATAATTCAGTCATTATACTTATTGTCTGTCACGAATACACTATTTCAGAAAAAAGCAGTTCACTCTAGGGAAAACAGTAAAATGTTAAAAAAAATATTTATAATATTAAGCGTTTCAGCTTTTGTAATGGTGAGTCTCATATTTGTCTTATGTATAAACAGAAACAGATCATCAACGCTATTAATAGTAGATTAGTACCCAAGGGCTGTAAGGCATCAATTGCAGCCCGATATATTTAGGCGCACGAGCGCAGCGAGGGCGCCTATAGTTCGAGGGTGCAATTGGTGCTTACACCCGAGGTAACTATTCTGCTTTACATCTCGATTGTGAGGTAAGTAGAAAAAAACCGGCATTATAAAAATAAAACATTGTTGATTGCTGCTTCAGCTTCCATTTTCATTGAATCGGGAGTGCAGCTTATATCTTCATCACTTGTAGAATTCATGTTTTTTCCTAATTAGCACGTAATTCACGAACGGATTAAATTTATGTCATCATCAAGAACAAACTATAGTCTGTTCTTGATGATGACATAATAGTATATAATAGTTTTCTGTTGGACTAAGAATTAATTCAGAAAGGAAGGTTTAGCTTACTATATCATATACACACAAGTGTCTGCAGGTTGCTTCAAAGTTTAGTTTATTCATTTAAATGAAATCAGCAAATTAATTACACAGTAGTTCGCTTGAGATAACTAATAAATGTGTTTAAGAAACATGGAGGTGTATTTGATTTTGATGACTTATTTTGCACTTCCGCAATCGGTAATGGGTTCCTGCTAGTGTCTGGAAACTCCTCATAGTGTTGGTAAGAAAGCCCATCAGATTTCTCACTAAGATACTCTACTTTTTTTGCAAGATCCTCTCAGTCAGACAGCTGTTCATTCTTCTTACTAAACTTCGCAAACATTTTACATGTTACAATCCAAAATCCAAAATAAGCACGTAATTATAAAAAAATCCCAAAAAAAACAATATTTAAATTAAAAGTTTTCTATTCCCGCCTCTTTTCATTAAAAAGAAACAAGTAAAGAACCTTTTAACTGTTTTTTTCAAAAATGAAATTGAGCTTCGCCGTTCGATATTTAAAATTGATGACTAATATACTCACACGAAGACAAGGCTGAATAGCAAAGCGACCTCTTTGGTCATTGGGCTGAATGCATGATGTCTTTGCCAGTATGATGGTTAGATGTAAAATATATATAGTTATGAGAGATGTAAAATATATTTACATCTCTCATGTTCGGTAAGTAGGTTCTTATTACCTCCAAATGGGGCTTGTGACTTATTAGCGCTCTAGGGTAATAATGTAGCTAGAAAAGCCCTACGGCGGTAAGTAATTAAAAAAAAAACGCTTCTTCCTTACAAAAAGTTCGCGTACATCTAACGATCATATTGGCAAAGACATCATGCATTCAGCCCAATTTTGCGGAGGTTTGATGTCAGTCGCTCCGTGGAAAAATATATCCTGAATATATCAGGCAAAACCGATTGAACTAGCAGCCGACTTCAAATAATATTGGGAAGAACAAAGGCTAGGAAGATATTTTCTGTTCGTTTAGGGACGACCAAGGGAATAAACTAAACTTTGAAGCAACCTGCAGACACTTGTGTGTATATGGTATAGTAAGCTAAACCTTCCTTTCTGAATTAATTCTTAGTCCAACAGAAAACTATTAAATACTATTATGTCATCATCAAGAACAGACTATAGTTTGTTCTTGATGATGACATAAATTTAATCCGTTCGTGAATTACGTGCTAATTAGGAAAAAACATGAATTCTTCTAGTGATGAAGATATAACCTGCACTCCCGATTCAATGAAAATGGAAGCTGAAGCAGCAATTAACAATGTTTTAATTTTATAATGCCGGTTTTTTTTTACTTACCTCACAATCGAGATGTAAAGCAGAATAGTTACCTCGGGTGTAAGCACCAATTGCACCCTCGAACTATAGGCGCCCTCGCTGCGCTCGTGCGCCTAAATATCTCGGGCTGCAATTGATGCCTTACAGCCCTTGGGTACTAATCTACTATTATTCAGTAGCCGATTTGTAACTTATTCGAAGTCATTATCTATACTATAATTAAAGATTTGATTTTTTGTTTGTTTGTGTGAAATAATAGGCTCCAAAAGTACTGGACCGATTTGAAAAAGTCTTTCACTATTAGAATCGTACATTATCCCTGACTAACATAGGCTATTATAGTGTTTTCATAAAAGTTAGCGATCCGTGTGCAAACTTCGTTAATGTAACCCAAGGTGATGAAAAATACCCAATAAAATCAATATTTTGCGTACGACAATAGAGCAAAGAGATGTAGATTTTTTTTTACATATTTTCAAATGGACTACATCTTTTTTCACTACATCTTATAAACATATCTTAGGGAAGAGTTTCCAAATTCAACAGATATCATTGATATCAGAGTACCTGCGTGGAAAGGGTACATATAGCATTAGTAACAATTAAACAAATTTAACCCATCCATCCTTGTCTGTATATCATTTACTCTAATGGTCATCTCTACTTTTTTTAATAAATATTACTCAAAAGTTGTACCACAGTGCCCCATTTATTGTATATCGTAATTTGCATATCCCGCAACAAAAGCGGTATACATTAAGATGCCAAGATTCTTTCATTCATATATTTAGCAATAAAAATTGAAATAAAAAAAGCAACAATGTCTTGTACATAGAAAAGGCACACATATAATATTATGTATAATTAAATCATCGCAGTCCACAGATGGACATAGGCCCCTCCAATTGCACGTCACTTAATTCCAACTTCGACTTCTCGCATCTATCTCTTCACAAATAGTAGTAAATAGTCTTGAACAAGTTATTGCACTCCACCTTTCGTTTTCCGAGTCGCGGTCTTCACACAAGAACCCGTGTACCCCAACTGTTATCGATTCTACTGCATATATGGAAAGCCCATTTCTAATCCTATGGGCTATGTCGGTGATCATGATTCACTGCCGGATCACCTCGTTCCTAATACGATCTTTAAGAGAAACGCCCCGTATAGCTCTCTCAATAACACACTGAACTTGTGGACCAGCCGCACCGTAAGTGTCCACGTTTCGGCTCCATGTGTCATTATCAGGCACTGTGGGATCGACTATGAGCAGACCCAATGAAGCTTCGCAATCGCTGCCCCATTACAGCTACTGGTCATTCGTTGGGTGCAATTCGCGGCCGCCTTATCGCTCAGAGGCAATTTCTTTGTTCTGAGCGACAAGGGCGCTAATTGCACCTCATAGTTTTAAGATATTATTGGAATTGATCTGGTGTACAAAAAACAATCTAATTATTATTGGTAATATTTCAGACTCTGGATGTAGTTTTTGAAAAGTTTGAGATGGAATATTACAACACTAAATATTTTAAAACGTACAACTTATCAGTTAAAAGATTCCATCGCCACGATCCATACATCCTTAGTATTTTTGCAGACTTAGCGGTTCCGCTTGGAAATAATATGAAGGTTGGTATTAGTCAAGAGGTTTCATAATCTCACTACAGTAACTTAAGTACTTTGTAAACAGTCGTAACCTAGTAATAACCTCACATTACTTAACACAACATAATCCTAAAACCAATTCTTTCTGATATAAGAAAAGTATCTACTTAGTAGCCACAATTCTTATAACAAAATAGTTGGTTTTTAATGTATAAGCCTGCCATAATGACTCAATGACACAATGCTTCATAGAAAACATGAGCAGAATCCATAAGTATTATTGCAAATGAAGACAATACAACAATGTACTATGGTAATTCACACAATGATGGACTATTGTGATACTTTTCATTTTATTTATTTATCATTGAACCTCCGGCAGTGGCGGATTTAGTATATTATATTGGGGCCCCGGGCGGTTAAGTCATCACAAGGCCCCGGTGGGTATACCATTGCGAGGTCTCAGGCAGGTATTTCTACTACTACTACGAGATACTACGAAACCAAGATCAGGTCCTTGTTTTTGTGAAATTTGTTTACTGATGATCCTTTTCGTCTACCACATACTTCCACGCTTCTACATTAGAAAATAATACTATGCCGCGCAGGACTTTACAAACATACATGAAACGCACAATAGGAACACTCGAAACAACAACTTGTTAATCACACATCGTGTGGTCCCATGTGACCCACAAGACTCGGTTATAATTGAACCATTTCGTCTTTCGTAATATCATAATCAAATATCAACCTACTTAAAAGGAGTTATGTGGCGACTTCCACAGACATAACAAGCGAAAACCTACAACAGCGTCATCTACCGAAGAAACACTACGTAAATGTATAACTAGTCCTGAATTGCGATATAGAAATTCTCGCGCCGATTAGTAAATACACAACAGCCCAACATCAACAGTTGGACCGTAGCCCGCCTGGCACGATCACCTGGCCTGGGGAGGATCCTCCCTTTGTGTTGGAAAAACACGAAACGCTAAACAATATCTTCTTCATTAGCATTTATGTTTTGTAAATATAATTATACTGACTTTCGCCCGCTGCTCCGCCCGCGTGTTAATCGATTATTGCGGTAAAAAGTAGCCTATGTGTTATTCTGATATATAAGCTATATTAATATAAAGTTTCATCAACTTCCGTTCAGTAGTTTTTGCGTGAAAGAGCAACAAACATACATACATACTCACAAACTTTCGCGTTTATAATATTAGTAGAATTGCACGAAGGTTCATTGAGTAAACTAGATAGTTTTAGATAGAAACTATTTTTACAGTTGGTTAAGTTAAATCCTCGTTTCAGCCGTCGTGTATTTTTTTTTATTTCGGCCTTGCAGATCGACTTCGCCTTATATGAACTAATAGCAGGCCGTTATGTTTTGACACCACTTAAATTCGTATTTTCTTTGTGCGATTACTTGAGGAAAGATAAACACGGCATTAATATTTTTTCGGGCTACCTTCCCGAAAACACCACTTGCCCACTCCCTGCTGTAAGTAAAACTTATAATAATCATCCTACTTTTATATATAGAGTTATAGCTATGAGTTTCACAGTACCATATTAACTATCAAAGTTTTCTTTATACATAATAGTGATTAGACTCGCTAAGTTGTCAGTCAAGCTTGTCAGACTTGTTTTCAGTTGTTGTATTGTAGGCTGCCTCGCTGCCATCTGCACCTCGCTGTGCGATGGTAGTGGGAGTTAATTGTCGACCTGACGTTTGCGACTGCCCTAGCTATCGACAAGGTGTCAGGATGAAAGGTGGTGGAAAAGGTGATCACTTTGTCGGACTACCACCACATCGTCTTTAACGTGGCCATCTTCCGCCCTGGCGCAAGCCTGCACCGCTGCAGTAACTGTCCTCCGCGACAATGATTCCTCAAGTAGATGTATCGAAATATGCTTCCCGCCGCACCTATCGTCGCAGATTGGCCAGAGGAAGAGAATGAACGGGTCTCCTCTGATGCTGAACCGCAGGTGGCCTGGTTTCGTGGCGTGATGACTAACCTTTGTAACGCGTCGATGCCGCTAATCAGGCCGTGAGGCAGAAGGGGTTCTGTGTACTGGTGGACACTGGAACTAGAGCAACTTCGAACAGCGTGATCGAGTACTAGTCGGCCAAATGGGACGAGGCCTGTCCCCGCCAGCAATAATTACTTCCATGCTGCTGGATGAGGAGGTCTGGGGCTCAGTGGTTTCTTTCTGTAAAGCTGTAGTGCTCCAGAGAGAGACCTGTCAACCTGAGTGTCTTGGTCAAAATGTGAATTAAAAAGGCCGCAAAATATATAATGATAGAACATTGGGTAGGTGGAAGCCTCTGTGGCTTCCTCTATGATAGCGACTGGTTAGATGACCATGTTATTACAGATCCTGAGGAGGACTTGAAATAACATGGTCCGTTCCGGGTCGGGCCGTTGTCATAAGGAGTAACTGAAGCTTTTTGTAGACTAGCTTCACTCCACGGCGTCACTTGCGATTTGCAACAATAATCACGTTTAATACCTTATTCAATAAATAAACGATTTTAACCATTAAATTATTTTTCAGGGCATTGCTGGTATTTCGAATGTGTCGTTAAATTTCGAAAAACTTCCGTACATACCTTTTACCTATTCTTCACTTATTGTCAGAGTGGTTAGTATTACAAAAGGAAGTGTCGAAAACGATCCAGCATTCAGGTTTAAAGCAATAAGTGTAATAACGCAAAAACTCCATCCAAACAAAAAAAAAACAAATCGTACAAAAGGGTAATCACATAGTTAACATATATCTCAATTAAAATATTATCACTAGTAATAGAAAATGTAAAAGAAATGCTGTCAATATAGTATATAAATAAATTTTTGTAATAAGCTAATGATATGGTGTTTTTTTGAAGTTTGCATACTTTCTCAATCTTAGGAATGAAGAATACTGAGAAAACGTTTGTAAAGTTATTTGAAAGGTTCTGTACCTCAAAAGGAAGTACGGAACCCTTATAAGATTCATTTGTTGTTTTCCTGTCTATCTGTCTATCAAGACCCTGTATTTCGAGAACGCTTGCAGGTAGTTAAAATATCAAATCTACGGTCTACTTAAGTAGTGAAAATATCTAAGTTATCATCGAAAAAAGATACGTTTATTTATTCAATTAAAATAAATATTTGAACGTATATTTATCTTCCAAGGGAATTTAAACTCATAGGATACTTCCATTTGACCTGCAACTATTAAATTGGGCAAGTAACATTATTATAGACCACAGGGAAAACTCTCACAACTATACATTTGTATTAATATCTTAAAAAATAGAGGGTCTCAACATTTATAGCAGCTCGAAATTTCAAATAAAAATAAAAATACCTTGTGTCCTAATTAACTGTAATTAACTAATCTTATATATCTAAAAATATCGTCGTACGTACGTATAAGCACGGCACTCTTGCCGGGTGATAAGAGTTTAAAAAAAAAAATACACACAACATCATCTAGTCCCAAACTAAGCAGAGCTTGTATTTTGGGTAGACAACTGATATAAATACATAAACATACTCTTTTGTAAATATATACACATTTAATACATAGAAAACCACCTAAACTCCGAAAAAAATATTTGCAGATCGTACAAACATTAAGTCTGACTCGAGGATCGAACCCGAGACCTCTCGATCGGGAGTCGCACATGCTAACCACTAGAGCAACAAGGCGGTTGAAACAAGAGTCACCTCAACAATTACTTTACTCTGCCTGATGGAAAGTTTAAGTAGAATTCAAAAGTAGTGGACACTACACTCACTGCGATTGCAGGCAATGTAGCTTGGTGAGTATAGTGACCCACACTATAGCGGCCTATTCAGATGTTTCTACATCATTGGGCCCCAGTTCTGAACTCACTAATGAAACACGACAGAACGAATGCTTGGAAGAGTACCGCTCCAGTCGACCCGCCCATAAATGCTAAAATCAGCGTCTCTCTTCTACCAACTGTTGTTGTTTTTCAGACATATTTTTGGTAAGCGACAGCTCCTGCCCAATTTTACAAGTAAAATAACTTAATAAGATATCATATAACAGGCGGATATTTAAACTCGACTGTGCAAGAAGGGTTATATTTTTCGATTACATGTATTGCATGCATATATGTTTTTTCTTCAGTATACTCAGTAGCCTAAACGGCTTGATTTATTTTGGCGTATAGATTCGTCTGAACTCGAAAGAATCGAATCACCAAAAGAGACCTATGAAATGAACATAATTTATGCTCGTACAAGCAGAGGTAACAAAACGAAACAACAGATGGTGGCTAACATGAATAAAACAGTAGAGGCCGCTTTGAATATTTCACTAACTCCCTACCGGCTACTGTAACCTTCTAAACAACTGAGTTCTCGATACAAAACGATAAGAAAACTTTGTAACTCAATAATAATGTGTAGTTAATTTTTTCTATGATTATCTATTTAAACATTCAGTAGAATAACAAATCCTCCTTTGTAAGGAGATGCCAATCTTTAATATTAAAAGCTGTTGAAGTGAATAAAAGGTTTTTTACATTTTTATATCCTAGAAAAAATAGATGTCATCATACAAAAGTTCAATAGTAATCGATGTTCGTGTCCATATATAGTAGACTCGACTAGCCTATTGGTCAATTGATGAATCACCAGGAAATAATGGGTGAGCCACTGACGAATAAAAAAATTACGTCAGAGATATACAAGTAAATCGACTTTAGTGCTTTAGTAATAAATATATAACTTATAGAAATAGAAACGAGGTGAAATATTTCACTTTTAAGTTGTGAGCGAGATTCGGCGTTTGGGAAGAGAAATCAGAGCTAAAGAAAAAGAAAAAGTCAGAATTGGATACTTCAGTAATTCTTATTGAGTTGTTGTACATTCTGTTTGTAGTTTTTTTTATTTAAATACTAGCTGACCCGTGCCCACTTCGTTGGGCATAACTTAAATATAAAAGTTAGACATGCTGTCGTTGCCTTTTTTGTAAGCATTTTCAAGCTCCACATCTTTTCTCTAGAACTCAAAAGTATATCTTTCATAGTTAAGGCAGTGTTCGTAAGAAACGCTTTCATTCGACCGCTTTTTCTCCGATTCACTTTGCAAAACGGACTGCCACGTAAAAACCTTTTTATTTTTCGGTTTTTAGTGTTCCGAAGTTTATGTCTCGGAACCCTTATAGATTCGTCATGTCCGTCTGTCCGTCCTCGACTTACCGTCCAAACGGTAAGTGCTAGAAAGATGAAACTTTGCATGAATATGTGTTGTAAGTAAGTCGACAAAGTGCTACAATAAAATTATGAAAAATATTTTTATTTGGGGTACCTCCGCTATACGTAAGTGGGGATGATTTTTTTTTCTCGCGGCTACCCCACCGTGTGGGGTATCATTAGATAGGTCTTTTGAAAACAATAAAGGGTTTCTAAGACGATTTTTTGATTAAAGTATCCGTTCGCGGGATATTCCACTTTAAAGTGCACTTTTTTGTAAAAACAGGGCGTCCCCCCCCTCTAAAAGCTAAACGGCTGGCTCAAAAAATCTGAAAAAATTCGTGAAGGTGGTCCGTATAATGAACTTTGAAGGAAAACTATAAGAAATTAGATGGCTTTGTTAGTTCAGGAGTTATAGAGGCTTAAATGCTAAAATGCGCTCACTTGGAAAGCGTCATGCAAAATTAACGCATTAATACGTAAACATAACAATTATCTATTTGATACGATTTTTTATGCTTAGGTAATTCAAAGAAATCTTGCATAGATATACTTTTCGATTCTCGAAAAAGAATACAGAACAATCTTCACCGCGATAACCGTCATGCAGGCAGTTAAAGCCACGGGCAAAAGCTAATTGATAACATTGATTTCTACGAAGCAGGCATATAAGTTCCTCATTTAACTACAATGTACTTACAATTATTTGACTTCATGGTTGGTCTAGTGGTTTAAGCGGTCACCTGCGTCTCATGCCGCCCTGAGAGTGGCCGCGGATGGGCGGGACGGGTTTCCCGTCCGTCCGCAGTAGAGGCCAACCGCGAGGGGGCGGCGTCCGCGTGTGACCGGACGTTGCCCAATTAGAGTCGAGAGAAGAGTTGGTGCCCGCAACAGTGCGGGCAGGCGCCGGTTGGAGTCCAGAAGGAAATCCCCTCCCTGGACTCCTTCCAATACAAAGGCGCAGAGAGGGTCACACCGTGTGGTTTTAGTCGGTTCGAGTCCGACACACCACCCCGCCGTAACCCCCGACGGGGTGACGGTCCGCGGGGATTTCCACACGTAAAAAAAAAAAAAAAAAAAAAAAAGTGGTTTAAGCGGTCGCCACGCCGCTTCTACAACGCCAAGTGTTGTGAGTTTTAACCTCACATGGTACCACACTTAATGTGTAGTTTTTCTGGAAATCGAGATAAGCAATTTTTTCCCTTAAACACCCCCCCCCCCCTCTCCCCCTTCCCGACCTCAGATCGCCTGTAAATTATTTACAATAGGTTTCATCCTACTATAATTTATGTTCACATTTTAGGGTTCCGAAGTTTATGAATTCGAACCCTTATAGATTCGTCATCTCCGTCTGTCCATCCGTCCGTCCGTCCTCGACTTACCGTCCAAACGGTAAGTGCTAGAGAGATGAAAATTTGCATGAATATGTATTGTAATTACGTCGTTAAGTGCTACAATAAAATTATTAAATATATTTTTATTTGGGGTACCTCCACGTAAAGTGGGGATGTTTTTTTTCCTCGCGGCTAACCCATAATGTGGGGTATCATTAGATAGGTCTTTTGAAAACATTAAAGAGTTTCTAAGAGAATTTTTTGATTTAGGTATCCGTTTGCGAGAAAATCCACTTTAAAGGCCACTTTTTGTAAAAACAGGGCGTCCCCCCCCCTCTAAAAGCTAAACGGCTGGCTCAAAAAATCTGGGAAAATTCGTGATAGTGGTCCATATAATGAACTTTAAAGGACTATAACGGATTAAATGACTTTGTTAGTTCCGGAGTTATAGAGGCTTAACTTCTACAATGCGCTTACTTGGAAAACGTCATACTAAATTAACGCATTATTATGTAAACATAACAATTTTATTATTCATTGAATACGATTTCTAATCCACATAACTTACTGAGGAACCCTTTCCTGTGCGTGGCCTGACACGCACTTGGCCGATTTTTATATAACCTATGACACTCAGCAATAATGTGGCTTTCTATTGGTGAAAGAATTTTTAAAATCGGTTCAGTAGATCCCAAGATTACCCCTTACAATTTAACAAACACACAAACTTTACTTCTTTATAATATTAGTATAGATATCGGTATTAACTTTTGCCCGCCCGTTGCAACATTTGTTCATTGAACTTTATACAATGCAATCATTTATTACGAATTTTAAGTACATTGACACGGATTACCTAAACATAACAACTATCTATGGTACACGATGTTAAATCAACGTGCCATTATGAATGATTACGGAACCCTATTCGATGCTTGGTCTGACACGCACTTGTTCAATTTGTAATTTTTATATTGAATTCATTCATTTTGTTAATGAGATAAAGATAACCCTATAAGAACGAACGGAATGATTCCACAGTACCACAAAAACTGACGCTGAGCAACTCTTCCGTTGCCTTTCTTCTGTGACTAGACTGCGACTGGAAGTGAAAAAGGTTTACTTGAGGGCGCGATAGACCTAGCTAATAAGAGTAGCAAAGTGTTGCTTTAAGGAATCGAGACTTATGAATTGTGGTAAGTCTACATGTTACAATTTGCCAACACCAAGAGTTCCGAGCAACTTCTAGAGGTCGGCAAGTGAAAAAGAGGAAATATTATTCAAGTTGTTTAATCCGTACCTTTTAAATTGGCTCATAAGTGTCATAGAAATTGGTTACACTTCATTAAATATAGATACATCTTATCATCGACCGATTTAACCATGAAAGAAATAAGAAGCGGATTAGCTCGAGCCATATGTCCTCGCTGATATCTTTGTACATAGTGAGTGGTAGAATATGAAAACAGATCGACTGAACTTGATTGACTTGATTTGACTGACTGATTCGAGTTTAAAGAAACGAGGAGAGTTTTGGGCTAAAATATTAGATATTTATCAGTATTGGTTTGTACGGTTTTACAATATGATAATACTAATACAAGGTACGACATTCAAGCGACATGGTTATTGTTCAGTGAGGTAGATGAACTCAAACTAAGCTAAGTGGAATATAATTGAAGTGACATTTGCCTTCTGCGCTAAAACAAAGTTAATGGATCGTGTCTGAATACCATAGAAAGATAGAAAGTCTCGAATACCATAGATTAACCAGACTGTATCTTAGTGCTTTATGATCACAGAACGAATATGTTGGTACTTGACACTTATTCTAAGGGCTGCAGTCTAGAGATCGCTTCTCGTTGGCCGTACATTAGATTGTACGGCCAACGAGAAGCGATACAAGAGTTGATTTATCTTCAAAAAGCTACTGTGGAGACAATCTGTTATGTATCTCTTTCCATCTTATTTATTTTACGCAATGTCTCGTTCACCCGGTAAAAAAATGTTAGGATCAAGACGGGATCAAAAGAAAAGAAAACAAAAGAATCATAATAATTTCTAAAATAATAAATGTAAAAAAAATGTGAGCCGTCACGGGACGCCTGACAGATGTGAAACATCGCCATTATTTTGTAAAAGTAATATGCAGAAAAGAACATATTGTAATAGGAACTAAATATGTCATAATGATAAAATAAAATATTACTAATTATTAAAATAGTAGTCTATATGCAGTAGTGTGTACGGTGTGTACCGTACACACTACTGCATATAGACTGTATACCATCTCATCAGGCCAGAAATCTGTTTTACGTGCGGCTATAGATGTTTCACATCAAAAAAACAGTTTAGTCCCTATGCAATAGTTTACTTAATTTAAATCTAAATTATACAATAATTAGAATTATAACATAATAGCTAAATAGTTTGGTTACACACACACAGATATTGTGAAACTTGTTTTTCTCTTTTCAGTTCATTATTTGCAAGCAGTCGTTTTGTTTCTATAATTATTTATTTATTTCAGTAATTTATTCAATTGAAACAAAAAATTGAAAGAGTTTAACAATTGTAACGGATATAACAATCCCGATAAATTTTGACCTTAATCAATCTGTTATCTTCGAAGACATAGCGGGAAAAGGGTCTGAAAACCATTTTCAATGTTTAAATTTGAAAATAAGACATGATGATAACGTTAAAAGCATTTGGTAAGTCAGTGATAAACCTTAGCTAAAGCGTACGTGTAATTGACTACAAGATTTAAATGTAACTAGTACTCACCAAGTGTTCGAAATTCGACATTAATTTATTTAAGTGCGAACATTATAAACGTTCTATTGTCAAAGACTAAAACTTCTATAATCACGGATTTCGCCAAAGATACACTACAATGTTAATTAGACAAAAGAGTATCTATGCGTGTATGTGTCAAAAACCTCAGAATAATAATACTGAAGCATCAAAAACTACTCCTAAATAGCGTAGTTTGACGCGCAACCGATCAGTCACTCTGTGAACGTCGTATCGCGTAAAGTGTTTTACTGGTGTCCAATTTATTTTAATTATGTTGTCTTGTGTCATTCCTACCTGTAAAAATGCAGCGGGCCTAAAAAAGAAGCAGGATGGGATCACATTTCACGTGTAAGTAGCGCATTCAGTTATCGTATTATTTAATTACTGAATTAATTGTTCAGTTCATAATTTTCATAGATAATTATGCGTCCATCTTGCGAGTGCTGCCAATTTAGGAGTTTTGATTTTCCCTTCTTATTATTGCTTACTGAAGGCGTTTATTCGTTGTACATACTAGTAAATTATTAAATACTGGTTATAATAATATTGGTTTAAAGAATAAAGGCGGTCTTTGCTACTCTTCTCAGTGTGTTTATGACATATTTTGTATTTGCGAAGCGCATGACCGAAGAATTTCAAACGAAGATATTGTTATAATCTCGAATTCTCAACGTTTAGCATTCGTTATTTCAATTTACAAGGAATTCATAGGAAATAATTCCATATTTCCTGTAAGGAATAGCCATATAAATGGTTTATAGAAAGAGTTATATATCCTCTGAATTAAATTTAAGACGATTTATTATTTTAGTTTTATTATTTGTTAGTTCTATAATATTATTAATTATTAGTCCAAATATTATTAGAATTTTATTAGGATGAGATGGTTTAGGTTTAGTTTCTTATTTATTAGTGATTTATTATCAAAATTTAAAATCTTATAATGCTGGGATGTTAACTGCTTTATCTAATCGAATTGGGGATGTTTTAATTTTAATAGTTATTTCTTGAATAATAAATTATGGAAGATAAGTCACAGAAACAGTCTCTTATGGGTTGTGATTGAAAAATACCTAGATATAAGATTTCATCATTTATCTAAATGTAAATATTTGTTGATTAGTTCAAACTCCAAACGACAATATTTTAAGAAGCTTACTCAGCAGAAAGGAAATTAAATGTTTTTTTTAATCTAATCCTTGTTTTATTTGAAGACCTTTTTTTTCGTGTCATCATCACGTATAGAGTTTAGAAAGAAAATATTAATACGTGAGTTACGTTGGCATAACCCAACGCACCGACAGCATCACATTACACCCATTAGCGATAAGATTATTTTAACCATTGTTATACTTTAAGAAATAAAGTTCAGTTCTATTCTAAACGTCTCAGCGGACAGTAGTCCTGCGTTTTACTTTTTAAAAAAGCCTCCTGCCGGATCTCGTAACTTATCTGGCGCAGTCGGTAGGATCGCGTCTGATTTAACGGTGCGCGTATAAACGAGTAAAATCCTCTAAAAACGCAACATCCGCGACGCGATTCAGCAATCCTGTTCTCCCGAGATTCCGGTAGCGAAGAGAAGAGAAGACCAGACGAGGCGTGAAGATAGCACTCAGCCTAACATCGGCATGCTCGTGGGGTAAGCATAAAACTCTGTTTGCTCTCGAGAATCCTGTACAAAATCACCTAATTGTGTTTTAGTACGTTGTTTTGATTTAATTGTACTGTATACTACTGTATTATTGTGAACACTTTTGTGTTTTATTTTGTGTGTTTTTAATATTGTTTCGGCGGGTAAAATGCCCCAAGAACCAAAAGTAGAAGAATGTGGAGCACGGGAGATAGATTATAAAACTTTATCCTCTTTCTTGCCCACATACGACGGCAATAAGAAGACGTTAGCATTTTATATAAAGAGCGTAGAAAGTGTGTTAGACTTAATAGAAAATAGGCAGCATCCTAGTTTTGCATGTCTGATTCGAAATAAGTTGAGAGGTAAAGCTGTTGAGGCACTCGCAGAATGCACTGAATTTAATACCTGGGAAGACATTAAAGCTATACTTACCCGGAGGTTTGGTGAATTTAGGGATGAAGTGCAAGTAGTTCAGGAGCTCATGCACCTTCGTAAAGCCAGTTTAGACGTAGAATCATTCGCAGATAAAATTAGAGAGTTAACTTATACGTTAATAAATCTCGATCAAACAAAGAAAGCTTACTACGAGAAGATGGCTACGAACGTCTTTCTAGACCAGTTAGACTCAATTTTAGCTCTCTGTGTTCGCGTCCAGAACCCAGAATCTCTAGAGCATACGATAGTCCTTGCTAGGCAAGAGGAGCTCAAACTAAAAAATAAAAGATCATCTGAGTTCAGATTAAAAACAAATATTAGCAGACCCAGTTTAGCACCAAACAACAATAATTATAGGTTCCAGCAACCCTTAATTCATCCTAATAGTTCTACAGAATATAATCCACAAGTGACACAAAACCCTATAATTAATAGACAACAGAATCTTAATTATAAACCAGCACCGCAACCTGGTACTTCGAACAATAACAATAGACCCTTTAAACCCGCGCCCTATGCGCCCATTAACTTTCAGTCGGATATAAACAATTCCCAAGAAGATTGCCTAGAACTAGAATCAGAAAATAATAACGTAGAAGAACTAGAGAACAATCAACATTTTTACCAGTGCGAGGAGTTAAAAAACGGAAATATAGTATTTTTAAACTTTCAGAATAACAAACGTTTACCATACATATACATTAAAGAGCTAGGTGGTCGTTTTTTAGTTGACACTGGAGCTTCGCAGTCGCTTATCTCGCCGGACGCAATAATTCATCCCAGCGCCCGAGTCGAACGTGAAGTACACTACATAAGAACTGCTCACAGCGTATCCAAACACGACACCGTTGTTTATGTTCCACTCCCGCCTTTGTTTAAACGAAATTATACTCACAAGTTCCTTTTGTTTAACTTTGACCCAGATTTTATCGGACTCATAGGTGTCGACTTACTATCTCAATTAGGCTGTAAGATTGATATGAAAAATATGGTACTGAGAACCGATGTCGCAACGATCCCGATTAGAGGCGATATGAGATCTTATTTGTTTATTCAACCACGGTGTGAACAGTTAATTCATCTCATGTGTAACTATCGCGACGGCGATTATGAATTGTTAGAACACACAACCGACAACGGTCTAGTGTTTCCTTCTGCATTAGTGTCAGTTAAATCCGGTATTATAACAACGTCAGTTATTAACGAATCGGAAATTAAAATTAGTTTATTAAATAATTATAAAATAAAGTTAACGCCATTCTCCGAGAATGAACATTCAATTTCACAAGTTTACTCGTCAGATACGCAAACATTAGATAGAAATTTAGATCAGATATTAAAAAATAACCTAAATAGACTTAGAACCGAGCATATGAATTCCGAAGAACGACGCGAAATAGAACGATTATGTTACAATTATCGCGATATATTTTATAGCGAAAGTATACCTCTCACCTTTACCCATCAAGTTAAACATAAGCTTAGAATCACCGACGATACACCCATATTCGTTCGTAATTATAGGCAAGCCCCTAAACAAAAACAGGAAATACAGAAACAGATTGACGAATTATTACGTCAAAACATAATTAGGGAAAGCAGATCACCATGGTCGTGCCCTGTACATATTGTACCCAAGAAGATAGATGCATCTGAACAACAGAAGTGGAGGTTAGTAATAGATTATAGGCGACTCAACGAGAAAACCATTGAAGACAAATACCCATTGCCAAATATTAACGACATATTAGATAGATTAGGTCGTGCTCAATACTTTACAACCCTAGATCTGGCTTCTGGATACCATCAAGTTGAAATGGATCCAGACGACATTGAGAAGACAGCTTTTAGCACTGATCGAGGTCATTATGAATTTCTTCGAATGCCTTTCGGTCTCAAGAACGCCCCAAGTACTTTTCAAAGGTTAATGGATGTAGTTTTAAGAGGCTTAGATAATGTACTGACATACCTCGATGACGCCATAATTTACTCGACATCACTACAAGAGCATGTGGAAAAGTGTAAACAAGTATTTGACAGATTTAGATTACACAACCTCAAAATTCAACTAAATAAATCCGAATTTTTACAGAAGCAAGTTAAGTTTTTAGGTCATACGCTCACAGATAAAGGCCTTATGCCTAACGCTGATAAAATAGTAGCCGTTCAACGATTCCCACTGCCTAAAACACAAAAAGATATTAAGTCTTTCCTAGGCCTTGTAGGTTATTATAGAAAGTTTATACAAGACTTCGCAAAACTCACTAAACCCCTCACTTCATGTTTAAAGAAAAATGCAAAAGTAGAAGTAACCCCGGAGTTTGTACAATCTTTCGAAAAATGTAAAGAAGTACTCACTAACGCACCCATATTGCAATACCCCGATTTCGAAAAACCGTTTATCCTTACAACAGACGCATCTGACGTAGCTCTCGGTGCTGTATTGTCACAAGGCAAGGTAGGCTCAGATAAACCTGTGGCGTACGCTTCCCGAACGCTTTCAGTAACCGAACAAAAATATTCCACAATTGAAAAGGAATTATTAGGAATAGTATGGGCAATTAAGTATTTTCGCCCCTACTTATATGGTAAGAAATTTAGTATATATACCGATCATCGTCCACTCACTTGGATAATGACACTAAAAGATCCCAACTCTAAATTAACAAGATGGCGTTTAAAGTTAGCTGAATACGACTACGATATAGTTTATAAGAAAGGACAGACAAAAACGAACGCCGACGCGTTATCACGTGTACAAATATTTTATAATAATGAAGTAGAATTAGAACCATTACGCGAAGACGAAGTAATAGTCATGATCTTAGATAGTGAAGCTCAGAATAACTTACCGGCTGAACCACAGCCCGTCACCTCAAACGAACACAAGCAAACAGTTATAGAAAAGAATAATAGAAACGCGGATACGCCTAACTTTAAAGTTGGAGACAAGGTTTACAAACAGGTTGCGAAGAACGCTCGCAGTAATAAACTGGAGCCTAGATACATAGGTCCATATACCATAGTTAGAATACACCCTGAGCAGATCGCAGAGATTGTAGGTAAACACGTCAACGCTAAGACAATTAGAGTCCATTTCAGAATGTTAAGACGGCCTGGCAATGTTACAGGAACACACTCGCCTTCGGCGCAGTCCTCTGGGTCGTCGGAGCAGTCACCGTTATCGAACCCATAAATAACCACAACAAAACAGATACGTTTATAATGTTAGTGAAATACGAGATATAAACATAGAAGTAAGCAGAAATTATTATACTTTTAGGCTAACTCAGAATAACGTGTCTAGCTATAAACACGATTTATTTATTAGAGATCAGGTAGAATACCTCATAGATAAGATAGAAAGCAAGTTAGTTTACTTAGGATCTAAGGAAATTAGTGTAGGCAGAACATTTATCCCTAGGACTAAGAGAGTTTTAATTAATGGTTTTAGTATCAATAATGAAATCTATTACGGGTAATTTAAACGAAGAAGATTATCGAAACAGAATCAAAGGATAGAGAATCGAATAAATACGATGCAAGTATATAACCAAATAGAAATATGTCTATAACAAGTATATGATAGAGTAGTTACTTTGGAAAACGTGATAACCTTTAGTCACTTATCGTCGAACTAAAAGGCATGCAAAAGGATATAGTAGCAATTAATATGCAATTACCATTCGCACTAACAATTAAAAACATACATTTATTATAGAAGTAAATTGTAGTTAAAGCTTACAGTACAATCGAATCAATTAACTTTGTGCTAGAAATCCCTCTTGTAACCAAATACCCTTACAACTTACTCCATCTCTATCCAATCCCGAATAAAAACAATGCTATCCTCATAGCCAAGAATCCCTACCTCATCTTGGGCAGCAACGAGTTCGCATATCCGCACGAGCCATGCGCTACCATCACCAAAGACAATGTTATTTGTCGACACGTCGAGTGGCACCAGTTGGGGAACAGTCAAGATTGCATAGTACAATTGCTACAACACAAGGAACCGCAAAACTGCACGTATGCTACGGCCGACTATAACAACGATATAATTAATCAAATTCGAGAAAACTCATGGATTGCCATCCTAAAACAAGAAGAAACACTCAAGACAACCTGCGGCAACGATGTACAATACCAAAGAAGCAATGGCGTAGTGCTCATCACAATTGACAACAAATGCACTGTTGTAATATCCGGACGGACCTTGCGAACCCATAAAAGGTTCATCCAGATCAAAGAAACCATCCCGCTACCACGAATACAATACGCTAAAGTAAACAAAAATTCACAAATTGTCGTAAAGCTAGAACCTCTAGAAGAGCTTAATCATCTCCTCAAGAGAACCAAAATAATGCAACAAACCGCAGAAGAAGCAACTCTCACAATAAAACCCAGTTGGCCAACGGTATGCCTATATGCATTACTATCATTATGCCTATATGCATTACTATCATCAATCATCGTGGGCGGCATCCGCTATAAATGTCGCCAGCACAAGAGGAAGAGACCAGCAACGCCTGAAGACAAGCCGCTCCACTTGCCAGAACCCTCGCAACCTCAGCAGCAGTCTTCGGCGCGCTTCGCAGTCAAGGGGGGAGGAGTTACGTTGGCATAACCCAACGCACCGACAGCATCACATTACACCCATTAGCGATAAGATTATTTTAACCATTGTTATACTTTAAGAAATAAAGTTCAGTTCTATTCTAAACGTCTCAGCGGACAGTAGTCCTGCGTTTTACTTTTTAAAAAAGCCTCCTGCCGGATCTCGTAACTTATCTCGTGTATAGAGTGATTTTATATTATCTTTACCCTATAAAAATTTTATATAAAAACTTTCAACATTTACCCCACAAACGGGTCAATATTGCATAAGTTAGCAACATTACGCGGGTGGGAAGTGAGGCGGGCGCGGGGTGTTTATTTTGTTTTTGGACACACTCGCAACTTGCAATTTCAGTGGAACGCGGCTTCTGGTTCTTTCTGTATTCTGAGTCAAAAACATGGTAGTTGTGTGACGTTTTATTCATTGATTTCATGTATTTTTATGCATATTTAAATAAAAAATATAGCTATCTACACTCCTCCGTCCACGAAATTTTCCTAAAAAAGGTACAAAATTTTTCTTCATGTTGGCATTAGTATGTAGATTAATGTGTTTTAATGTCATTTGATGAAACCCACACATTTGAAATCTGTCTCCTCAATCCCTATTTAACATCTACTCGTGACAAATGAAGCTTGATTAGAAAACGATAATAAAGGTCACACATCAAACATAAATCAACTTGTCTTGTTTTATTGTGAAGTACACACAAAGCTAAATCTAGAATGACTGTCTAGACATTTGTAAACAAACACAGGAGACACAAGACACCGACTTAGGTTTGTCACGTAAAGAGTAATAAAAGTGGTTTAATTACAGGCAGACGGTAACTCGGTACTTGTGTAAATATTAGAAGCGATCTCGGTGAGAGACTGCGGTCATAAATAAATAAACAGGACTCCTGTACGCTTTTAATTCTAGAACAGAAATTCTGTGTGTTTTCACTTCACTCTTTATTGATATTTTATTACTAAATTTGTGAACAGTGTGTAAGCAACATAGAGCGATAGAACACCTATAGCATATTATAGCAAAGATATGACAAGATCAAATAGTCAAAAACATTCGACTAAAGTTTTATTTAGAGCAATTCTTAGAACGTAAACACTGTCACATAGTTCCATTCTCAATAGAAGTCAGGCATTCATAAGAGAAGTGCCTGCAAGGTGCCTGCATACTTTCCAATAAGTCGTCTATTGGTTCCAAAGGAAGTCAGATATTATGGCATCACTTAAAAGATAGGTGACCTACAGAAAAATAATATGTATGTTATTGCTCAAACGATTTGAATTGATTCGAAGATGAGTAGCCTGGTTTTTTTATCGCACTTTAAGATTGATCGTACTCCACATGATATTATGCGGTAGTGAGATTCAAATGAATTAAACAAGTACAATCGTGTAGCTGTCTGGGCTGAGCTTGTCACCCTCATCTTGAAGGCTTGACTCCGCCTGACCCCTGCCACTATCGTAGGACTCTGGGAACATTACTCAATCTGAGGAACATTAGAACACCAAAGTTATTGTTGTTTGGCTGCGGTCTACTGTAAGGCGGTAGTATTTCAATTAGAGCGTAATAGTTTGCTATGCCCTACCATTCTTCAATAGCCAGGTCAGCCCCCCTAGCCAAGTTTCAAATGTTTTTCGTTTGCTAATCTATTCAAATCAAATCAAACCATTTTATTTCAAGTAAACCATACAACGGCACTTTTGAAACGTCAAGTAGTCAGTCAGTAGTCAGTCGTGAAGCTAATCGTCTGTTCCAATTCGTAGATCCTATGGAGAAGAACAGACAAGAAACTCCATGGACAATCTTTTCCAACATTGTTTTTACATTTTTTGGTTACATTGTTTAAGGCATTTTATTAAATGTGAGCACAATGTAACGATGCTGATATTTACACAGGTCGTGTCCAAAAATAATTAAACAATAAATAGAAGTTGTGAGATGACCAGCCACGACTGGCGGCGCCCGTATCACGAGCATGACCTATGCACCAGCCATCGTCCAGTTCAACCATATCGTAGGGAGCCGAACGACCCGCCACACACGCCACCGCCAACAGGGCTTTCGAGCGAGCATGACATACTCACAACCGCCAGTCAACAAACAAACATATGCTACTAGTGACTACAAAGTGCTCACATGTACAATTCAAAATGTTCGCAGTTATACAATAATAAAACCATTTATAAATGCTACTCTCTAAGAGTGCAATAAATATTTGAAACATTTAAACAAAAAGTAATTTATTATGCAATAATGTTAATACCAAAAAAAATAATAATAATATAATGTCAAACAACAAGATACAATTAAAATATCAATAATACATGTCAGAAATATGGTTATCCAATGTCAAAAAAAAAAGAGAAATATAAGAATGTCAGTATTCTCTATTCTATTTCTCTATTCACTTGTTTCATTGGCTAATGTCACCCAGTCACATGTTCAAAACATAATATTAAACAAACAAAACATTGTAAGTATACGAATATAAAGTACATTAAATTTTCTTTTTTTTTTATTCTGTCTGTTTCTTTAGCGTAATCTCTGGAACGGCTGTATCGATTTTGAGGGGATTTTTACTGGCAGAAAGCTGATTACACAAGGAGTAACTTAACAATATTTTTTTAGACCCTAGAAAGAATACCATTAGAAACCAAAACCGCAGTTAACACAAAGGTAACAAGGTAACTCAAATATGCATATTAATCAACGCAAAATGTGTGGCTCATGCCTTGTACTTAAAAAAACTAATGAACTATCTACTGCCACTCACAAAAACCTTTACAGCTATTCCAGTTCTAATGAATAAAGACTTATTGATGCTACACCCCACACATAAATCAAAAGAGAAGCGGATAATATTTCCCAAACCGAATACTAAAACAACGATGGGAGAGATATACTGCGCAAGGATAATCCATATCGCGGCATAGTTTTCCGACACAGAATAAGTGTGTCGATAAATTATGTCATATGGAATCTGTAGGTATATACGACTAGCATAAGTGTGTGTGACGTCATTACAAAGTAAGAAAAGGAAGACAGTTTTATATTTTCACTAAAAAAAATTACTGTCACTTTTATGACTTATCTGGTATGTACACCAGTATTTGACTGCTTCGTTGGTCTAGTGGTTAGCGTATGCGGCTGCTGATCAAGAGGTCTCGGGTTCG
Source organism: Phragmatobia fuliginosa (assembly GCA_932526445.1). Taxonomy (NCBI): domain Eukaryota; kingdom Metazoa; phylum Arthropoda; class Insecta; order Lepidoptera; family Erebidae; genus Phragmatobia; species Phragmatobia fuliginosa. Next base: position 15,878,833 of record OW052071.1, read on the forward strand.
ATTCCCGGGTAGACCAAATATATATATGATATGAGTCTACTATCGATCACTTTATATCGTTGAGGTTAAGACGTGATTTTAAGCATTGTATCGATAGGTTTTAGGATATATAATGTAGCTTTCGCCCGTGAAAGAGTAACAAACATACATACTCATAAACTTTCGCGCTTATAATATTATTGGATAGTAAAGATATTTAAGTGAGGGAAGTGTTTCACGATTTTCTAGGAAACGAATAAATATAGATAGATAGAAAATTCTTTATTTGTACACCATATTACATATATACAAGAATGTACATGAAGTGACAAATACATTTCTAATGTACAAAGGGCGGCCTTATTGCTAAAAGCAATCTCTTCCAGGCAACCTTAGGATGGATCAAAATGTTTCAGAGTCAATAGTAGTTGACGGTGCAATGATTTATGTAGGATTCTTCCTAATTAGTTAATAAATATAATCAAAAGTACATACATCTGCATACATATACAGACAAAATACATGTATAACGTATTATTACATACTTTTACATATCAACAGACATGCTTACATATACATGCTACTTAATCATATGACATGAAAAGCAAAAACGTTCAAATCATACTTATATACTTACAAAATATACTTACAATTATAGATAATATTTATTTATTTAGATAGAAACATATGATAGCGTAGGAGATAAAATAGGAGGAATGGTGAGGAATTGCGCATTATGGTATGGATTATAGTTATCTAATTTCCATCAACAAACTCGTAAAGGAAAAAAAAACAAAGAAAAGAAAAATGAAAAACAGAGAAAAAAACAAAAAAATTAAATTAAAAACAGAAGTACATACATTATACACATACACACATTATAAGAAATATACATATCCACACTATACGGCTTCATTAAGGTCCGTCATCACATCAGACATATTTATTTAATTTTCTTTTTAATACGTAACGTGCTACTTTAAAAAATCTATACAAAAAGAAATTTCTTCAAAAAGGGAAACGTTTGATTCTGAAACTTTAGAGAGCGGTATTACTCATAATTATTTACGTTAACATACACTGAGGTTATAGTGCGTGACACATACCTACGTGAAATGTGGATTCCTCCTGAACCCGTCAAGTCTCGAATAAATCTTGCTTCCGCAGAATTGACCTTACATTTTAAATAAATATAAAGATAAATATTTCAGTAGTAGCAGATTAAGAGTAGCGTAACTAGCATTTAAATAAAGGGGCCAAGTGCGACTCGCCCATGAAGGGTTCTGTAGAAGCAAGTAACATCATATAAAAGTTCTTGTCGTTCGTTGTAACTTTGATCGATGTTTTAATAATATTATTGATTGATTAATAGAAATAGTGTTGAATGAAAGGTAAATTGCGGTTTACGATTTATGACGTATTAATAAAAATCTACTTACTAGATCTCGTTCAAACTAATTTTTGCTGGTAGTTTGCATGGTAATGTACATCATATATTTTTTTAGTTTTATAACTCTCTTATTTTAGAAATTACAGGGGGGGGGACACATTTTACCACTTTGGAAGTGTCTGTCGCGCAAATTATTCAGTTTAGAAAAAATGATGTTTGAATCCTCAACATCACTTTTAAAGACCTATCCATAGATAACCCACACAAATGAGTATGATGAAAAAATTTTTTTTGAGTTTCAGTTCCAAGTTTTTTTTTTTAGTTTTGTATAAACATCATAATGCGGATCACAGAATACATCTACTTACCAAATTTCAACAGTACAGTTCTTATAGTTTCGGAAAAAAGTGGCTGTGACATACCGACGGACAGACAGACAGACATGACGAATCTATAAGGGTTCCGTTTTTTACCGTTTGGCTACGGAACCCTAAAAAGTAAATAATAATATGTATTTCGGACACAATTTTTTTCAGAACTTTTACTAGCAGAAAGCTGATGACATATGGAGTTACTTATGATTTTTTTTTAGACTAGCTCGCTCCGCGGCGTTGCTCGCGATTTACATCAATAATCACGGGTAACACCGCGGGACTCAGCTAGTTTTAAGAAAACTCGCGGAATATAAACGGGCAATGGCTATTGCCGTAACAAAGAAGAACTTACAGCAGTAAGATAGGCAGTGGCTTAGGAAATATAGACTTCATTGTGTATTCAAGTGTTGTGATTAAAAGAAATTAAATATTTAGAGAGGTGTTAGTTTATGGTACTCTGTTAACATTCAATCCAATTATTTCAGTAGACAGATACTGAAATAATTGTCCTGACCGAAAAGAGCTTAGTGACGCCTCCGTGGCTTCGAGTTCATTCACTTTTCAATTCATATTTTATTAAGTATTTTTGTTTTTATAGAAAATATATCACAGATGTTTTATTATACCATTTACCTATAAACGGTTTACAAGTGGGTTGATCAAAAGAACGAAACCATTTAATAATAAAAACACGAAATACGACAAACAAGGGGGTGATGGTAATGAATTGTTTTGCTTTTTCACGTTTGAATTTAAATAAAACATCTGTTATTTTGTTGGCGGTCATGTTTTGTCATGTTGGATTTTCATTTTATTTTCGTAGCCCACACTGTTTGACTAATAAGTAGTGATGAAATATGTTATCCGACATTTTGAAACGGGGGCCATCTTAGATTTACAATAATATCATCCATAAATTAAAAAATATCGAACTGTTACATACCCCTTTAGTATGGGACATTGCTTACCTAAGCATTACTAAGCAGGTATCATATGTCCCAGTACTCAAAGCGCCATAAAGGTAGGGCAGTCTCTTTCAAACCCTAAAATTGAACACTCGTCTTTTCGTTTTAATTGTAACCTTTCTATTTCTATTTCTATTTCCATAAGTTTCCAAAACTAGTGTAAATTTAATAAAATCAGTGTTTAAACCTCAACGCTTTTTTTTAAAAACGGTTTCCCGGAGTACCGTATAACATTGGTGGCAGCTAAAGGGGATTTTAAAGGTCCCTGGTAACGCTTCCAGTACCTCACTGTGTTGTGTCGTGTGTGAAAACCTTCGAATTTTCTACTAAATCTGTTGGTAAACACCAACAAATTCTCCGTATTTCTTCAAGTTCCAAATCAAAGTGCCAAATTAAAGTGCCAAATTAAAGTGCCAAATTAAAGTGTGATTCGATAACAAAGAATCAAAGTGCCGTGTTTGAGGTGCCGCGCCGCTGCATCCTGATCCTGTAAGGAGCAACAGTACTGCGTGTCCCGGTCAACTACAATGTTCCTGTTTCTTCTGTGAGTTATAAAACCTTCGTAATATACTGTGAATTAAGTGCTCTTCGTGACCTTCAGTGTATCGTGATAAACCCAGAATTGTACCACTACTTTACCATAATTAAAATAATAATACTTAAAGACTATAACTATTAAGAAAATTTATAAATTAGTTCATATTATAATAAATTAAATACTTAATAAGTTCACTACACACAAATCATATTGTAAAATTTTATTAAAATTCAGAGAATAGATCTGACAGTCAAAACAATCGACGAGCTATCGCTCATCGCCCACACATCATTTTCTAGGAACCGATAACACTGTCTCGCACTCGAGTCACTGCACACCTATAAGATCATTGTATTAACCTTGAATCTTACTTATTAATTTTTATTTTCCCATACACATCATTTCAAATTTTTAAATTTTCTTTTTCTTATTTCTACAAAACTATTAATATGCCTAAAGCAGCAGACGTTAAGGACGAAGAACTACAAGTGAAAATGTCGGAAATCGATCTTAATGTACTTATAAAATTTGTCGGGACCTTCGACGGGTCTCGAGACACTCTTATACCATTCCTCAATAACTGTCGCAACGCAATTAATTTAGCATCATCCGCTCAACAAGAAACTCTTTTTAAATATATCTTAAGTCGCCTAACGGGCAAGGCCGAAGCAGTATGCGCCATTAAAGAATTCACAAAATGGTCCCAACTCGAAGAGTTTTTAAAAAACCAATTCGGAGACCGAAAACATTACTCACATCTACTAGCCGACCTTCAAAGCTGCAAACAACACCCAAACGAAAATGTTAATCAATATTCATTAAGAATAGAGGCCTGCTTATCAAAATTACTTACCGAAATTAATATTAGCATTCCAACAAGAAAAAAAGATGAATTGTCAGGTCGGGTAGCTACCATGCAAGACTTAGCTTTAAATAGATTCATGATGGGCCTTGACCCTCGACTAGCAACAGTTGTAAGATGTCGCGACCCTTCTACATTAAATGAAGCCATTAATTTCGCCACTGCCGAAGAAAAAATCCTCGGTATAACCTACAAAAGAAATTCTTTTCTACCACCTAATCAAAATAATAACAATTTCAGACCCACCCTTAACTCATCTTATTCTAAACCTCAAGGACAATCATATCAACCTAGATCACAAGGTCAACCTTATTTCCCAAGAGCTCAAGGTTCAAATCAATCCTCCACTTTACAAACCCCTACGTGCCGATATTGCAAGAATATCGGACACACTATCGAAAATTGTCGTAAACGACAATACAATAATAATCGCCGCAATAACACTGAAATTAAAAACGGTAGTGATTCACGTAACAATTTCAATCGCCCTATCCATAACATTACACATGACAATGTCGAGGCTGAATGTGCTCAAGACGGTTACGACACTGTAGATAATAATTTAAACGAGTAAAATTTCCTGAACGGTGTCGCACAGGAAATTCTAATTCCAAAGTCGATACTAAATCTACTAAATCCGCTGTATCTACTAAATCCACTGTATCTACTAAATCCGCTGTATCTACTAAATCCACTGTATCAAACCAACCCACTGTATCCACTGTATCCGCTGTTTCCAATAACAAATTCACTGTATCCAATCAACCCACTGTATCTTCTGTATCCAACAGATCCACTGTACCCACCGTTTCCAATAATACCATATCCTATACAAATTCCAATACCAGTACTAAGTCCAATTCCATTTCCAACGCCAGTTCCAGTTCAATTTCATATTCCAATACAAATTCTAATTCCAAAACTAATTCGAATTCTACTTCCAATCCAACTTCTAGTTCAATTTCTAATTCAAATTCTAACCCTATTCGCAAAATCACGCAACAGGGTAATCAGCCCCAGAATAAAGACTCAATCTCTAATTCCAATACTATTTCCTATTCCGAAATCTTACAAAAAACCACTTCTAAATCCAACAAATTATCTACACACTCTTACAAAACTCCTATCGCTCAAGAGCTTACTAAATCTCACGAGGTAACCGCTAAATCCTCTCCGAATTATAAAATTTTGAATCCTCCTATTCCTGTCGTTTACAAATCCAGCACCGCGAGCTCTGCACCTGAAACAAAATTTATAAATGATAAAAAAATACACAACATTACATCAAATCCATCAAGAAAATTCTTACCTTTCATTGAAGTCCAAACATCCGTATCAACCAAACCATTGAAGTTCCTTGTCGATAGTGGTGCATCTATAAGCCTTATCAAACAGTCAGCGATAGAAACAATGGTCACATTAAAAGACCAAATTGTAATGTTCTCTGGCTTAGGCGCGACGAACAATCCTATGAAATCACTAGGATGTATAACAATCGAGTTTCATTCCCTCAAACATGAGTTCAATGTCATCGCTGACATCGATTTCCCTTATGACGGAATTATTGGAAATGACTTTTTATCAAACACAAACTCCAAAATCGATTTCCAAACTGAATCGCTTTCCGTAGATAGAACAAAACTCCGTTTAAAATTCAATGAGCCAACTTATACAATCGCCCCCAGAACAGAAACCATAATAGAATGTTCAGTACTAAACCCAGAAATCCAAGAAGGCCTAGTTCTAGATCAAAATCCTATCGACTCAATCCTAATTGCCAACTCCATTGTGAAAGTAAAGCCCAATTCCAGAGTAAACATTTCCGTCGTTAATGTATCCGAATCTCCAATCACTTTCAACCCCGATTTAAAATTAAAACTTTCACCCTTCGAATCAAGAAATACTCATCAAATATTTCACACAACCCCTTTTGAAAATTGTCAAGCTCGAACAAATCAAGTTCTAGATCTCCTAAGAGTATCTCACCTTAACGGTGAAGAACGAGACACACTGTATGATATTTGTGCAAACTTCTCCGATATTTTCCATATCCCAGGGGATAAATTATCTTTCACTAATGCTATAACTCATGAAATACCTACCTCCTCTTCTCTACCTATAAATACAAAATCCTACCGATTTCCTGACGTACACAAACAAGAAGTAAATTCCCAAATCAATAAAATGCTCGACGAAGGGATCATTAAACCTTCTACTTCTCCATGGTCATCCCCTATATGGGTAGTCCCTAAGAAAATTGACGCTTCTGGCCAACGTAAATGGCGTGTGGTCATTGATTACCGCCGTCTTAACGACATCACGATCGGCGACTCTTACCCTATTCCTAACATTTCAGAAATCCTTGACCAACTAGGCAAATCCAAATACTTCAGTACTCTCGACCTAGCATCCGGTTTTCATCAAATCCAAATGTCCGAAGTTGACGCTCCCAAAACTGCTTTCTCCGTTCCTCAAGGGCACTTCGAATTCACAAGGATGCCATTTGGGTTGAAGAATGCGCCTTCCACATTCCAAAGGTTGATGAACTCTGCTTTATCAGGCCTACAAGGCATTCAATGCTTCGTTTACCTTGACGACATCGTAATATATTCCTATGACCTCGAAACCCACATGAAAAACCTTTCCAATGTTTTTGATAGGTTGAGACATTTCAACCTTAAACTTCAACCGGACAAATGTGAATTCCTTCGCAAAGAAGTATCCTATCTTGGTCATGTCATAACCGACAAAGGTGTAAAACCAAATCCAGATAAAACTAAAGCTGTCCAAAACTTTCCACAACCTATGTGCCCAAAAGACATTAAATCCTTCATGGGATTGGTATCTTACTATCGCCGTTTTATACCCAACTTATCTCAAATAGCTAAACCCCTTACAAACCTTTTAAGAAAAGATGTACCATTTGAATGGAAAAACGAACAACAACTAGCTTTCGACACCCTTAAAAATAGCCTGACCACTGCTCCTATATTAGCTTATCCTGATTTTACTAAACCCTTCAACCTCACTTGTGATGCTTCCAATTTCGCCATTTCCGCTATCTTGTCCCAAGGTCCAATAGGAAAAGACCTACCTATTGCCTATGCCTCTAGAACCCTCAATAAAGCTGAAAGTAACTACAGCGTTACAGAAAAAGAATGTCTAGCAATAGTATGGGGAACTAAAACATTCAGACCATATCTATATGGTAACCAATTTAATATCCTCACTGATCATAAACCATTAAAATGGTTATTTAACTGCAAAGATCCAGGGTCTAAGCTCGTAAGATGGCGCCTGAAATTAGAAGAGTTTGATTATAAAATCGAATATAAAAAAGGAAAAATTAACAGTAATGCTGACGCTTTATCCCGATTTCCCGTCAATCCACTAATCCAAGATGAGTCAAGACGAAATCAAGCCAATCCAACCTCAAATAACTCCAACCAATCTCCCCCATTTAGCCCAATGACGATAGAAGGCCTAGACATACAAATTCCTATCTCCGACGGCGAAACAAGCAACTTACCTCAGATAGATCTTCTAGAAAATGATGACCTTGACCTGCTTTCCGATATCCTCAATCCTGAAAACCAAAATTACTCACCTGACAATCCTCAGCAGACTTCTCCTCAGATCCCTGTAATTCAGGAAAACTCACCTGCTCCTTTGAAATCCGCAGCTCCAAGTCCTGATACAATTCCTACTAACTCTAACAAAGATTATAACGAATTCTTAAAATCTATCCTAAATAAAAACGAAACTTTTAATTCATATATCAAAGAACATAATGAAAGCCTTCTCAAAAGCAATTGCAATACTCTACTAATCCCAGTTTCAATCGACTTAGACGAATCAAACCCCTATCTCCAAGATATCCTAACTACCATGGCAGATTCTACAGACATTTCCAATTCTGAAAGAGAACTTCACTCATTCAAAAAACTCGAGAACCAAAACAAAACATTCTATCTCCTTTTTACAAAAGTCTACTATTTCGACAACTGTCCTTATCCGGATATATTCAAGACGCTTAAATCCGTTCGAGATGAGCTATTACTTTCGGCAGATATTGGTGAAATTGCCATCTCAGACTTTAAAAACCAATTTGAACAACATTCTTTCGTCAAAATTTACAACATGCTCATGTATCTATTCAATAATACAAACATCACAGTAAATATACATCACAATACTATAATATACCCAGTTCCAACGGAAATTACAAAAATCCTTAGAGAAAATCACGACATTCCAATCGCAGGACACTTAGGCTGTACTAGAATGTACAACAGGATTAAAGAACGCTATTACTGGAAGAATATGCGTACAGATATTGAAAACTACGTCAAAAACTGTAAATTTTGTCAATCAAACAAAGCCTTGCGGAAAATAAACCAATCTCCTATGCAAATTACTACAACATCTTCTCGTCCAATCGAAAGAATCAGCCTTGATATAGTCGGTCCTTTACCAGAAGCCGGAATCCATAAACTGAAATTCATACTTACTCTTCAAGACGACCTAACAAAGTTCTCTTCCGCCTATCCAATCTCAAACGCCACAGCTGAAGAAACCTGTGAGTGTTTAGTACATTTCATCTCCTTGTTTGGAATTCCCAAATTCATACTTACCGACCAAGGTACCAATTTCACAGCCGAATTATTTAAGCGCACTTGCGGTTTTCTCAAAATAAAACAACTTTGGTCCTCACCTTATCACCCGCAAACCCAAGGCGCTCTAGAAAGAAGCCATTCTACTCTTAAAGAATACTTAAAGTCTTATGTAAACGAGAACCAAACAGACTGGCATAAATTCGTTTACACTGCCATGCTCACCTACAATTCCAGTGTTCATACAACAACGAAATTTACCCCATACGAACTCCTTTTTGGTCACAAACCTTATCTCCCCGATTCAGTATTTGGTTCTAGTCCAGACGCTACCTATCCCGAGTATATAAAGATGCTTCATCACCGATTAAAGGTGTCCCATGAAAAGGCCATAGAAAACATAAACGCTTCAAAAGAAAGATCCAAATCCTACTACGATAGACACTCTCGTCCCATACAGTACAAAGTAGGTGACTACGTCTATTTAAAAAACCATGTCAGATTGCGCAAAGCACTTTCACCCTTATGGAAAGGTCCTTACAAAGTTGTGAAGATACATGGCAATAACACTCTTTCACTTCTTATCAACCGACGTCATGTAAAACACCATTTCGATGAACTAAAACCAGCACATTTGAATGATTAATATGATTCCCGTTTATGACAAATTCGTTATTTACTAACCCAGTTAAATTAAATTACTATTACAGACTGGAGGCCGCTTTTACAATAGCAACAACCGAGAATCAATATGTTGAATACATCACCCAAGGTCCTGGTATATTCTTCGATCCAGTTGGCTCTCTCAAAGTAGTTAATGATCAGTTTCACATAGTTATCCCTGTAGATATGTCCGCTTACAGAGGTCACATCGAAAACATTCAAAATGCATTCAATAGAATACGGTACCAATGTAGAGAAAGTGAAGAAATAGACGAAAAACAATGCTCAAACATGTTAGAACCCTTAAATTCATTATATGCAGACATCTTACGTGACTTTGATTCATTCTCCCATATTATTTCTAATACCTTCTCTAAAAGATCCGCTTGGATATCTGGAATAGGTGTTATTTTTAGACATATATTCGGTACTTTAGATGAAGATGACGCTGAAAATTATAATAACGCTATCGAAAAACTATTTACAAATGAGAAGAAAATTAAAGATGCAGTCAAAGAAAGCATAATTGTTTCTCAGTCAGCTATTTCCAACGTTAATAATTCTTTACATGAAATCTACGTTAACCAAGCAAAATTGAATGACGTCATCGACAGCATAACTATGTCATATAACAATATATCCAATATTGTAACAGCTAACAGTTTTAAAATCAAATTCGAGAATGTTTTAAATGTTCTACAGGCTAACCTATACACACTCTCTTTTAAGATAGAGGATATTTTAAACTCTATTCTATTTGTACAAAGTAATACTCTTCACCCATCTATTTTAACACCACGTCAGCTATACGAAGACATTATTAGTAACCTTAAGGTAGTTCCTAAGTATAAAGATTTCCCAATAAATTTAGAATTAAACAATATTCATACTTTAATTAATATTGCTGAGTTAGTCTGTTACTATTTAGATAATAAGCTAATATTTGTAGTAAGAATACCCTTAGTTAGTGCATTAGAATATAACCTATATAAAAACATTCCATTGCCTATTCCACATAGCTCAGAAACACCAAATTCTTTTAGTTTAATTTTACCTACAGAACCATTTTTAGCTTTAAGCAAGGACAAATCCTCATTTGCATTTGTAAAGAACCTACATGATTGTAGAGATATATCCTACAAGACCTACCTTTGTAAACTATACGAGATTTATACCGTGTCGGGTAACCAATATTGTGAAATAGATATAATCACTAAAGCTGTATCCTCATTACCAGAAAACTGCCAATATAGATTCCTTCATGGTAATATTGATGTTTGGCATAAGTTAAGTAATAATAAATGGATATTTGTACAATCTAAACCTACAAAACTTACTATTGAATGTTCAAACAGTATATTATCAGAAACAATTGTATCCGGCACTGGAATACTTAATATACCACATAATTGTGCAGCATATTGTAGAAATACTAGATTAGTAAGAGAAACCACCCCTACTTTAAAATTACCAATAGTTTCTTCTAGTTTTAATATTATTAACGATAGTTGCTGTAATATAGGTCGTATAAAGAAACTAAATATATCTCCCTTTAAAATTAATAATGTAAAATTAGATGATCTTAAAAATCTTAAAATTGTATCTAACCAGATTATAGATGAGTTAAATTCTGTAGATAGTTCCAATAATTTTAATAAACATATAAGTTTTCCAATCCTTAGTGTAATTTCTGTACTTTTATGGTTAGCTTTAGTTTTACTATATATTTGTAAAAAGGGCAAGTGTTCAAAATCAAGGACGCATACAGTAACAGATGAACAAAATGAAAACACTCACATCGAATTAGAAGTAATTCCAAATCAACCGCGTTTGCGGATGGAATAATTTTCCGGAAACTTTCCCTTACGGTAAGTTTCCTCTTAACCGGGGGGCTGTTACATACCCCTTTAGTATGGGACATTGCTTACCTAAGCATTACTAAGCAGGTATCATATGTCCCAGTACTCAAAGCGCCATAAAGGTAGGGCAGTCTCTTTCAAACCCTAAAATTGAACACTCGTCTTTTCGTTTTAATTGTAACCTTTCTATTTCTATTTCTATTTCCATAAGTTTCCAAAACTAGTGTAAATTTAATAAAATCAGTGTTTAAACCTCAACGCTTTTTTTTAAAAACGGTTTCCCGGAGTACCGTATAACAGAACGCAATTCATAATATTATCATCTATGCGCTAAAACAACTAAAATCGCGTCTTGAATTTGAAATTAATCCATCAACAGAAAGGGGATCAAATTTCAATTACTAGATTTGGCCCAAATAAATAAAAAAAAGAAGGCCAGCTAAATTAAACGGTTTTTAAAATAAGTCTTTTTTATATAAATATCCCTAATAACGTATAATACGTACTAATTGAATGGGTAAATTCATCAATTAGATCTTGCAGCGGCAGCAGGTTATTAACAGCAACACTGTCGCATCCGAAACAAAACCCATTAATTTCACTAAGCCTCCAGCGTCTGCCTTGTACTAACCCATTATGTAATGTAATTGTTCCAAACAGTTTGTTCCAAAAGCAAATTACAGCAATTAGTACTTTGAAAAAGGTTTCATTCTAAAGTCTTATAGGTAAATTCTTAGTTAGTTTCATTTAAGTTAGTTTAAAGTCTTGAAATTTACCTAGTAACTATAAATTGACCCTTAAAATCTTCAGGGACCTAAGTTTTAGCGACATTGATTTATTTATATCTAGCTTAATATCCATCTAATTTTAAGAATAAATCATGGTTTTATAATAAATTGTGGTATACTATTTTTTTTTTGTTTTTTTAAAGACAATTCCCGCATTAGGAATATGAATTCCTATGTCGCGGGGGACTTTACAAACATACATGAAACGGACACAAAGAACACCCAGACTCAGAACAACAATTTGTAAATCACACAAACTGTTATCCCACGTGGGATTCGAACCCTGACACTTGGCGCAGTAGAGAGCGACGTGGCGACCGCTTAAACCACTAGGCCAACCGTGCAGTCTATTACTAACTATTAGTTGCTGGTAAGAAATAAATATTTGCAGGTCATGCAAACATTTGGTCCAACCTGGGATTCAAACCTCAGACCTCTTGATCAACAGTCACATACGCTATAGCACTTGACCAACAAGGTATATTACATAATCACATATATATGTATATATTTATATATTATCAAAAATAATATAAGTAAATATTTTTGCAAGCCTATTCACGCTCATTTATTTCACTTAGAGTAATAATGTATTCTTGTACCCTATATTTAGGTAAATATGCATGACTGTACGTATGCATTGTAACCCCTAGCCCTGTATTTAAGGGGGGTTAGTAGGCCCTAGCCCTATCCAGGGGGCGTTACTCACCGGTGCGCAGTCAGTAGAAACAAATGAGAACTATCCCAGGGCGCCTGTTCACAAGTAGTAACTAATCAAACAAAAAAAGCTAAAGAAGTACTAAGATGTATCTGTGCATATTGTCGACGGGTGATTGGGGTATTCCTCAAAGAAAACACTTAATCGGTGTCACACACATATATATATAATTCTTATCACATAATTACAATAGATTAATTCACAAGTCAACTGATTTCAAATTACACACATTTATGCATTATTATTTCTAAGATCTAAGGTTAACACAGAAAAGAAAGATGACGCTTCCACGTATCTATGTGGCTCGACCGGAGGGTGAGGGCGTCTACGGGTGACACACGGACACCGGGATGCATCTCTCTGGGCTCCCTCATCTCTACTACTTCGGGACTTGCACCGGAGGACAAAATAAGATATTAGCAGTAGATAATATTATTGGATTATCAAACCATACGCGATCCTGTGGCAAGTCTAGGGGATTTGTTGCACGGGAAAGAGCTCTCCTGTACCCCGATCACTTCTGCACGCTGGATAGCCCACGCACCGCTAGTGGGATTCGCCAATTGTGCACGAAGTTATAGCCGAATGTAGACCACGTTGGTGACGTACGTGTGCGTTTCTTGATGTAAATCTCAAACCAAAACTTGAAACCCTAGGAAAAAAGGACATATTCCTAAATACCTGTTGAAACTGATAGACATAGACACAACTAAATAAAGCTCAAATAATCGACAGAGTGCTTACCACATTTATAGACTGCGGGCTTTAGAATACAACTTCTTCACGAGTCCAATACCAAGATAAACAGAGTTATTCACGATTGCGTAGTTGAACCAAGAATGCCTTTCCCGGGGAATCAGGGCCCGATTTTTATAGTACATTTCAAGGTCTAACTGGAATAAAACTTTTACCCTCTATTCATTAATCAAAAACAATCACCTGATTCTCATAGACCAAAATAGACTTTCTTTGCCCATAGACTAAAATTGAACACGATTTACCACAGAGTATCAAACACATCAAAGATATATCTGAGAGTGAAGACGCCATCTGACGACTCGCGGGTGAAAGTTTTTCTATAACCAATGTGGTAGATGTGTAAGAGCTACCGCTAACCTGGTAAAGATGGCGCTCACCCAAACACGTCGTCTTATTTCGATACCAATTCTAAATATTTCAATGAAACAAAAAAAGTTGTTACAGCATGAAAGACGCATGCATGCATGAACATAAACAGATAGCAAAGTGATTAACCCAAAGCGAGACTCAATGTAATTACACTACGAGTAAAACCTCAATTACCATATTCGGTTCAATTTGCAGTGGTAAATTATGGTGGGTATTAACATACATCAACTTCCAGAGTATGAAACAACATTATTACAGTATTAAATTCACATACAGCTCAAACATCAAATGAAAGATTATTTTATTTTGTTGTCTTTGCAATACTGTATGGAGTGGGTCTCCCTTCTTCCTACCTGTACCTTACTTGCTGGCCTTGGAAATTACCGCTTTAAAGTTGTAAAGATACGCTCCTGAACTCACTATTCGGCTCTTTGTTCCTGTGCCAAGCAATCAAAATCTAAACCTCAGTACTAGTATCCTAAGTCCTTTATGCGGCGCGTGAAAAAGCATGACACTAGGCCGCCATAGTGTGGGTCACCATACCATATTGCCCACATTCGCATTGAGGATTGGATTGACCCTTGGATTCTGCTCATGTCTTCCATAAGGTAGAATAGAATAATTTTGTTGACTAATCATAAAAAAATAGGCAAAAGATTAAAAAGCTATACAAAAAACTAGCAAATCTAACCTAGCCAAAAAAAAAGTAAAGTAATAAAAGGCAAATCTCAAAAAAATAATAAGTACATGCAAAAACTAAACGAACATAACATTTATGTGTCATCATAACAAGTGTACTGGACACCAGTTATAACTTAAAGTTCAAATTATTACGGATTAGACATTCAAAAATTCAAATATTTATATAATACAAATATAACCTTTTATCCTAGCAGTCTACAAAAGTTCCGAGGAAACCGCAGACTCTAAAATCCTAGAGTACCTCGTTATGGAAATGTTGAGTGGATAATAAATTTTAATGGTCGCTTATTAAAAAAGTTGCAGGATTCGGTACAGTAAATTAATTAAATGTTACACCAAGCCTGATTGTTTAAAATATGTAAATAATTATCGTATTCAAGCCCTATTAAATGTTTAAAATGTTTAAGTAGCATATCTTTCTGTTACGTTCGTGTAAATGTAAGTTATACATTGTGTCAGCTATCGCCTTTTATTGACGCTTCGCTTTCAAAGTATTTCAGATCCAGCTTCTAGCTAACTCTAAAATAAATTAGTAACAACTTTACACATCTCGTACATTTCACTCTTGATTGATCTCAAACTAGACAGAACTTGTACTGTGGTTACCAGACTACTCTTAAACATACTTGGTATTGGCCTACTACCTATACCACGCTGGCCAGACGTTTTGGTATAGGGTTGGCTTCAAGTTTTCCTTCTCTTTGCATTGATGTTGTCTTGCGTAGTTTATCCTTTAGTCGCCTTTTACGACACCCGCGCGGGATGGATAGGGGTGCTGACACTCTGTACTCTTAATCCGTCACGATATTAGCTACCATACTCTTCCGAAACGGCTGAACCGATTTGGATGAAATTTTGTACGCATATCGGATAGGTCTGAGAATCGGCCAACATCTATTTTTATACCCCTAATTAACTCAAAAAACTAATGACCAATTAGCTAACCTATAATTTGTCAAATCTCTTGGAGAGTTAAAGCATGGGTGTTTCCTCATCATACACCACGTGTGATTGTCTCAGAGAAGGTAAAAACCGAAAAATGTAGGACATTTTTTTTACCGGATAGAAAATCCCTTCGGATCTATGGCTACTCGAAACTCAGGAGCTAAGAGAGAATGTGGTGTACGTCCATACATACGTACGTAATCATGAGAGACTGTGTCAAAAATGTGGGACCTAGGGTAAGACATATTTTTCAGTGTAAACGTAACTGTGACAGCAAACGCTCGATGCGGTTGTAGTTACTATGTAGTCATATTGTGATTAGAAAGGTGACTACGAAACACAACATAAAAATAAAATTTATGCTGAATGAAGCACAAATTTCCTGAAAATTAAAGGCCTTTGTCGGAGCAATTGTCCCAGTATGGCGTCGGCCTGTACTCGTATTGCGGCACGTTCTCAATCAGAGTATTGCTTGTGCAGTCTCGGGTGCGCCGTTATTTGTTTCGAGATAAATTTTTACTACAATGCACCAAAGGTTCAAGTCACAGTGAAATTACTGTTATCGGTCGGTAGTGTTTTAAATTATGCTTAGTAAATGAGATGTCGTATAATCAAGTTTTATTTCAAATTTAGGCCCAACATTTTAAGTTGAATCGTAATATAGTTTAGAATAACAAAAACATACGCATACAAAAGTCGGTCACTAATAAACATACAGGTGAGTACATACCAATAAAAGAGTATCAAAAAAGTGTAATCCAAACTTCTTTAAGCTCCTTAAGCCATTCGTGCTGAAATCAGCTTAGCTTTACTGCCTACAACAACTTCGAACGATGGGTGTTTCCAGTGAACAGTTAATCGATTAAAGTTAATTCAGCATCCGATTTTGAGTTTATATTCTAGATGTTATGCAAGTGAAGCTGATGTTTTAGAAGGCAAATAGTAGACATAAAAGACGCCCTGGATTATAACTTTAAGTAAGTATATTATGTTGAATACAAACTCGTAGTCTATTTTTGTTACCTCACATATTTTCTGAAATCAATATCTGAGATCAGATATCCTACTTGAGAAGTGATTTATTTTACTCCAGTTAATATTTGGAGGTTGTCTCAATCACTAAAAAAAAATCGGTTGTCTGTAAAGTCGGTTTACTGACGATAGTTGAACGTGACAACGTCATAAGAAGACGCCTTATTTGGAACGCTCCAGAGAGGAAACGCCGCATGAGTCATGTTTTTACGTGCGTGCAGCCGGCTCCATCGAATTATAAGACGTCGTCACGTCAAAATGCCTGCATCTTACTACTTCTACAAAATAAATTAAGTAGAATAAATAAACAATACCTACCATCAACAGCACTTACAGTCAACTGTTGTACATAAGTCCTGATCATAACAGCATGCACTTATAGCCAAATTGCCCTAGAAACAGTCACCAAGGGTAAGCAATGAGATTACGCAGTCAGTACCTAGACGGGTCACCGTTAATGGCATGATACCATGAGCGTCACGTTAAGCAGTCGATCCCAGTCATTATCGTAGGATGTAAGTCCCCAACCCGAACCGAGCCAGTGTGGGGACGTATGGCCTTAACCCTTTTCTGAGAAGAGACAAGAACCCAGCAGTTGGGCTTAATGGGTTGCTGATGCTGAACACAAGTCTCTCCTCTGAAAAGAGGTATTTGCCTACTCAACAATATAATGCTTCAAACTCTGCACAAAAACATTTATTTAAAATACACAAGTGTAATGCTATATCTATTAAAATCATATAGTAAACAGGAAATATCACCACAAACAGTCACAAATTGCTTTTTGTATATAGACAGAGCGCGCTTCACTGACTCTTTGCAGAAAAAATCGATCCATCCTCTTGGCACAGCCTGCGGCTATCAACGACTCAACGCTTAGTTAGGATAACATCAATAGGTATATATATAGGTGTATATATACAGCTATGTCATATATCTCCTTGATTTCGTACCAAGAAAATATAAACGTTCCCAGCTTAGATATGTTTATGAGAGCTGAATGCATTTAATTTAAAATTGTTGTACCTTACCCTGGAATGAAATAAAAATCGGCCGAGTGAGTGTCAGGTCACACACAGAAAAGGGTTCCTCAGGCACCCACAACAATACGTGGATTTAAAATCGTATCCAATAGATACTTAATTGTTATGTTTAAATATTAATACTTTGATTTTGTATGACGTTTTCCAAGTAAGCGCATTTTACAAGTTAAGCTTCTTTAACTCCTAAACTAACAAAGTCATCTAATACGTTAAAGTTCATTATATGGACCACCATCACGAATTTTTCCAGTTTTTTTGAGAAAACCGTTTATCTTTTAAAGGGGGGGGGGGCGCACTGTTTTTATAAAGAAGTGCCCTTTAAAGTGGAATTTCTCGGAAACGGATACCTTAATCCAAAAATCGTCTTGGAAACCCTTAATTTTTTTTAAAAGACCTATCATGATACCCCACACGATGGGGTAGCCGCAAGAAAAAAAAATGATCCCCACTTTACGTGTACCCCAAATAAAAATATTTTTCATAATTTTATTATAACACTTTGACGACATAATTACAACACATATTCATGCAAAGTTTCATCTTTCTAGCACTTACCGTTTGGACAGTAAGTCGAGGACGGACGGACGGACGGATATGACGAATCTGAAAGGGTTCCGAGTTATAAACTTCGAGACCCTAAAAAGGGTACATTAATGTTATAAATTAAAACATAATTATAAATATAAATACCATTTCATAACGCTTTACTTCACCTTACTAATCCAGGACCACAAAATACGCTCCATAGCTTTCGTAAAGTAAAGCAATTATTTACAGAATTTTAAAATTTTCAATTTGGCCAAGACGAGTTAATCAATTTATGAAATGTTTAAATTTTAACTGCTTCTTCCTGCCTATCAATATTAAACTGAAGTGTACCCTTTAAATCAGGCCACACCTCCGACTACCAATAGCATGCTCCGATCATATTTTAGTAGTGGTTTTACTTCGGAGTTGATTTATCTACACCTAAACATAAACTTAGAGTTGAGAAACTTTTATTTACTATTGTTGGTGGTTTAAAATAAGTTTGCAACTACAGCAAACTGCGTATTTAAACCTTCCAATTAGCATATATTTATTATTAAAAACATTTATATCTAATAGTAGTATATATATTATAGTAGTTTCTAATCGATAAGATACGTAGTGCATTGAATTAAGACTGTATAAGTAACGCAAAGTGGATTCTGAAAATTTTAATTACTAATTTCAATAACTGTTAGTAAAATTTTCCAGTTTATAATTAGAGTAAGTGAATGAAGTTATAAAACAATTTTTATATTTATGCCCACCAAAGTGACTCTACTCTGACTGAACGAAAGCATGATTAGAATCCAAGATTAGGGGTGACCATCCCCACAGTGAGTGAAGGCTATGCAGCATGGTGTCCCATACCATGGCGGCCTGGTCAGATATCTGCGTCATTCTTTCGACCTCCTGAGGCCGGGAAAATGATTTAGAATGTTTTGGCCTCCGGTCACACACTCACCACCGAAATATGACACCACGAATGTTGTCATTATGATCCCGTATCTTATAATGTAACCCATACAGAGGGATAATCCAGATATCAATGTTTAACTACTTACTGGTACTTACATATTTAGAGTATAAGTAAATTTATATATTTATATATAAAGACCTTTATGCAATTACGTCTTAAATTTAATATAAAGACTGCCTTGTTGGTCTAGTGGTTAGCGTATGCGGCTGCTGATCAAGAGGTCTCGGGTTCGATTCCCGGGTCAGACCAAATATTTGTGTGATCCACAAATATTTGTTTCGGAGTCTGGGTGTTTTTCTATGTATAATATGTATGTATTTACAAAAAAAAAGTATGTTTATGTATTTATATCAGTTGTTTAGTACCCATAACACAAGCTCTGCTTACTTTGGGACTAGATGATGTTAAAAAAAAAAAAAAAAAAAAAAAATATGCTTCTGAAGCTATTATTTCACCATTTCACAAAGATTGCAGATGTTTCATTACTTCAGTCCCAAATTAATAGTTGATTTAATTTACAACTTGACCAGCTGTTAAAGCCAAAGTATATATATATCGCCTATAGCACCAGATATATCTTGTGTCATTGCAGGAGCATTATTTTAAGATGTAACTATCTGCATGTGACAATCCAGCCCTTTGAGAGATTAGCCGGAACAAATAGATAGTACTGCTAAAAAAATTAGAAATTGCTTTTTCGAGGTAAGTACCGCATATACGTTTAGTAAAAAACTGTTCATGTATACAAATCAGTAAAATTGAAGTATGTCAAATTACTAAAATCGACCGTCTGTTTGTTCCGGGTCTCTGAAACGGCTCGACCGATTTTTATTTATTTATTTTGGAAAACCAACAGCTACAAAAAATAAAATAAACAGTTTTCATATGCAACATCAAGCCAATTATAGGTCTTCACGGATTGCGACATAATAATATAATGAAAGTTCTGGAACACTAATCATCAACATAGACACTACACCAATACAGTAAATGAGAAAAATAGGAAACTAAAAAATTCAAGAGTTAAATGTTAAAACACCATCACTCAAAAAACTTGACAGAACTTCGGCGTTACTAAGATTTACAACACGAGCTGGTAAAACCGCAGGACTCATCTAGTTTGCATCATATACAGATATTCCAATTCTATTTATTTATATAGTGCATTCAGAAACCATATTCCTCGTCTACGTTTGTTTCATTAAAACCACCAAAGTCTGACTTTAGAGTTGCGTCCGACACTGAAGCGCTAGGTCACTTTGATAAAAGCTTCAAAATAAAAACCTAAATAAAACTATGTTACATAACTTAACAAGTCTGAATATACATCCCTAACGATGGAGTATACATAATGTATACTCTAAAATCCCTAACCATAGAGTTTACATAAGCAACTCTGAGTCCCTAACCTTTTAGTTCTAACGTGACTGTTACATGAATATTTACAAAATCTTATTTATATTTACTCGATAAACGTGCTAAAGCCCAAACTGTAAACAAAGTTGATTCTCATTCTCAATAAAGAACCCTTAGTGTGGCTAAAAGGCATCGTTAACAGGAGTCACGTAAAGCCGACTATAAGGAACTTATCTTCACAAATATAACATTGCGGTAAAAAAAAACATGCCATGGGATCCTGGACCTAATATCGTTGAAATAAGTATTAAAATTTGTTTATTGTAAGGATTTCAATATTTTAAACATTGTCCCTACAGTGTCTAGACTGAATGGAGCGGTTAATATTTTGCACTTGATAATTATTGAGAAATTAATTGCTGTATATTTTGTTCAAACATTAACGATCTAATTTACATCTAAATAAATATAAAAGCTTTTGTTAAAGAAATGTTTTCAAACTTTAATTTTATAATACTTGATAAACTTCTCATATTTAAAATTTCAATTTATATAGTTCTAGCAATATTAATTTTTTTTTTTTTTTTATGTGTGGAAAATCATCATGGACCGTCACCCCACCGGGGGTTACGGCGGGGTGGTGTGTCGGACTTGAACCGACTAAAAACCACACAGTGTGCCCTCTCCGCGCTTCTCCGTTTAGGAGTAGGAGAAGTCCAGGGTGGGATCTCCTTCTGAACTTCTCCAGCGCCTGCCCGCTCCTGATGCAGGCACCGTCTCTGTACGACGACCCTCTCTTAGGCGGCGTCCGGCACACACCGACGCCGCCCCCTCGCGGCTGGCCACATAATGCGGGTGAAGGGAAAACCCGTCCCGTCCACCCGCGGCCACCTCAAGGCGGCATGAGGCGCAGATGTTCGCGCCTCCGCCGCCCGAGTCGCCGGCGGCGAATCTGGTCCGATTGGATGTCGTCCTCCCGGACCTTCTCCGCCGCCTCCTTCTGCGTGATTACGTCCTCGCAGAAGGTTGCGACCGCGGTGAATGCGCTCTCGCTGCCGACCATGGAACGAACGACGGCCGGCAGCGAGAGATCCCCTCCGATGACTGCAGTGAGGACCCGGCGCTGCGTCTCCCATGCGGGGCAGACCGCCAGCGTGTGATGAGCCGAATCCTCACTGCAGTCGCAGTGGTGGCAGGCGGGACTTAATTCCCTCCTGGCGACCGAGTGCAGGTACTTTCCGAAGCAACCATGCCCGGAAAGAACCTGCGTCAGTCGGAAGTTAAGGGTCCCGTGCTGCCGCACTGCCCATTCGCCGATGACCGGCTGAAGCGCCTCTACGGTGGCGAAGCCAGCACGTGGAGTCCTCAGCCGGACCGACCAGCGATCCATCGTGGCTCGGTGAGCGGCTTCGCGCCACTCGCGCACCTCCTCGGGCGGAGGTCCAACTCCACCACTCTCCGCCCGGTAGTTAGCCACTCGCCGATAAACGTCGGCGAGCACTTCCGCCTCCAAATCCCACGGTCGTGTTCCGGCCAGGGCGCACGCCGCCTCCGTCGATACGGTGCGGTAACCCCGTATGGCTCTGACCGCCAGAGTTCTCTGCGGCCGCCTGAGGCGCGCCCTATTCTGCTTGGTCAGAGCCGCCGCCCACACCGGTGCACCGTAGAGTGCCATAGACCGGACAACCCCCGTGTACAGCTGCCTCGTGGCGAACTTGAAACCAACCCTATACCAACCCGTCTGGCTAGCGTGGTATAGTAGGCCAATACCTCCTTTTCAAGGAGAGTCCTATGTCCAGCAGTGGACTGTTAAGGGCTGTTGATGATGATGATAATTAAAAGCACAATATTAGAAATGAATTGTATTTAAAATTTCATAACTTTGGTACACCTTCTAACAATAATGGAAATCCCAGACGAATTTTTTTTTATTTTTTTTATTTTATTTAGAACAAGAAAAATACACAAAATACAATTTAGATGAAACGATGATGACCGCAGTAGTAAAAGTAGTAAAAAACTGTGTCGCGGTCATCAACGCCCCTCTTCAAGCAAAGGAAACAAATTGTTCCAGTTACATTATAAGAATGCAAATCCAATCAAAAGTTAATAATTGGCCGTCTGAATTCAGATACCAGTTTTACATCTACCTGCACCCTTAGCCAAGTTGCACTAGGTTTTGGTTTTCTATTCTATTCTCTATTCTATTACTCTATTCTCTTGTTTCATTGGCTAATATTGTGTTTTGATCACGTGACTGTGTGATATTAGCCAATGACACAAGAGAATATAAAACGAAAAACGTTTGCATCTTCGCTAATGGGGCTGGCCATATTTACAGTATGAACGATGTAATTAAAATTATAAACAAATTTTCTCCGCCATTTTGACTCATATAGAACTATCTCTTCTCGTGCATATTTCAACTTCGGATTAAGCTCGTCCTTGTAGTCACAATCCTTTCGTGTACTTTTTGTTGATTGTTACTTTGTGTAAAAAAGACACAAATAGTGAATATTTAATTTTCATAATAAAACACGCATAAACATTGTGGTCCCAAAATGGACAGAACCTTTACTAAAGTGACAGGGGTGCCTTGTTGGTTAACCACCGTATATCAAACTAATTACATGCATACTGGACGCAGGCAGCATAGGACCGATTATCGTGGAAGGACTTGGGGAGAACTATATCCAGCAGAAGACATGACTGAAATGATGGTGACTATCATGCAAGTTAAATTTTTTTTTTTTTTTTTTTTGTCTTAGCTATTAGAATTTCAGCAACGATGGCGCGGTCAGCACCTTGATGGGTGACCGTTTGTGGCATGATATGTTATAACGTTTCCATGATCCGGAGGTTACGTTAAGCATTCGGTCCCGGTTGTTATCATAAGATAACAGTCGTGAAGCTTAATTGGATGCCTTCGGGCGGTTTAAAAGCATCCATCTGCAAGATTACGTAGCTGCAACGTGTCTTGCCAGTCCCAAACCCGCACTCGGCCAGCGTAAGGACTAAAGACGTGTGGCCTTAACCCTCTCCTGAGAGGAGACCATAGCCCAGTAGTGGTACATTAGATAGATAGATAGATAGATAGATAGATAACTCTTTATTTGCACACAAAATTACAGGGTTACAAGAAAAAGGAACACATTGATTAAATATAGAGTGTACAAAGGGCGGCCTTATTGCTAAAAGCAATTTCTTCCAGGCAACCTTAGGATGGATCAAATGTTGTAGAGAGACAGTAGTAGTTGAATATGCATTTTTGAACCTATTATTTGCTTATTATTATGTACTATACCATATTACATATACTACATATATTATATTATCTACAAACATTTACAATTTTTACTTACATATAAGATGTATACCTATTACAATAAATATACTTACATATACATACATACATACATAAATACATACTATAACAATAAATATACATATACAGATACATACTTAAATGAATAAAAATAGAAAAGAGAAACAGTTTCACCCTCAATCGTGTCGGACTCAATTAAGGTGAATAAAATTCCTGTACCATTTTCTTGAATCTATTTAATGTTTTCGCCTGCCTGATGTTAAGCGGCAGTGCATTCCATAATCGCACAGCTTCAACGGTGAAAGATTGGTCATAAAATTTGGTGGAATACAGTGGCATCTCCAGTTGTAAACTTACGGATGACCGCAGACATTTTTCATGTGTGTCATTAAAGAACTTGAATCGTTCTTTGAGGTAGAAAGGGGTTTTAGGATTGAACAAAATGTTATAAAGGAAAATAAGGATATGAGTATTCCGGCGAGAGCGAATTGGAAGCCACTTGAGAAGTTGACGGAATTCAGAGACGTGATCGTATTTTCGTAAACCAAATACGAATCGTATACAGACATTTTGTAGTCGCTCAAGCTTATCGAGTTGGGCTTCAGTGAGATTCAGATAGCTGACATCGGCATAGTCGAGAATTGGGAGGAGAAGTGCTTGTGCAAGCGCAGCCCTAGTTGCAGTTGGAAGGAAGTTGCGTAGTCTTCGAAGAGATCCGGCTGAAGCAAATATCCTACGACTGACCTCTTGCATCTGTGAACCTTAACATAAATACATTATGTGTTGATTGATTGATTGATTGGTATTAGAATCCAAGGCTATTATAGGTTAAGGCTATATTAGGTATTAGACCAACAGACCCATCATACTTCACCATAGTTTTAAAGACAAACAACTAATAACAACTTCCACAAACAGTTTTAACAAAACAAGGGCATTATGAATAAAGTCCTGAATACACTAAACAGTACAGAAAACAGTACAAAATAGATCTATATACTCGTAAATGTTGTATAGAACAGTATCCCTAAGATTAAGACATGACCTCAATATTTTATTCATGCAGCTGCCGACCTAACTGTTATCATTTCGTAATCTGGCCGTACCATGTTATATTAACCATCACAGTAATCATACATACTTTATTTTATTTTATTTATTTGGGACAAAAAACAGTTATACATTATAGTTTTTACAAAAAAATAACTAACAGATTGTGTTTACAACATATAACCCACACTATTGTCCACAGGGTGATAAATGGTATAGGGTAAGTTAACGGACGTGCGCTAAAAGAGTGAGGGGGGGGGGAAGGTGTTAAGATAAAAAAATTAAACCATTCCAACAAATGCATGTTAAGGGTCTTTATGAAACAAAAAGAGATTCCGTAGCATTTTTTTTAAATTTAGTATGAGTGAGGGCGAATATGTCCAAATGCATGAAGTGCGAGTTGTACGTCATTAACAGTCGGTGAAGAGGTGCACGCTCTCCGGCATTAGTTTTACACTTTTCCGTATAGAATAATCGAGGTACGCGCACCTCCCTCCGTATAACAGTTCTAGGAACCACATAACAAAGCTTATTTGTCAATGCTGTACAATTATACATATTGTGGCATATGCCGTACAGCATCATTACAATGAGTAAAGTACGTCTGCGTTCCAAGCTCAAGAGCCCAAAATGGTTCAGAAGATTTTCATACGTGCACATTAAAGATCATGTTTTAATTTAATTTAGTTTAAAAGTTTATAAGCTCGACCAGAATTATTTTTTCTATGCCAGGCAAAATATCTAAGAGATAATATGGTTAATGAGCTAGTCATATAATTCTTCGATCATCCTGAAATTTTGAGTCTGAATACTTATCAATATTATATATAAAAGTATTCCGTTACTGACTGACTGACAGACAACTATTCCTGCGTATGACGCAGGAATAGGTTGGGTTTAGAATATATAATATAGCTGTAAAAGCAAAACAAGGCGTAAGTAATATATACCTTAGTGAGTAATATAGAGTAGAAAATCAGTGCTTAAATAATAAACATGACTACAAAAGACTACACTGTCGTTGTCATTCGATCCCACATATAAGTTCGCTATAAAAACACACGGCCGAAACTCCGTGGCGCAGGAAAATTTCTTACATCAGAGTAAGTAATTTACAAACGTGGGCGAAGCCGCGGGCTATACCTAATTGTAAATATAACTTATCTAGACTCGTTCTAGCATATTAGTTTGCATCACAAACATGCACACACACATGACTGTTCTATTAATATATACAAAAGAATTAAGAATAAATAAAGAAAAAAAAAAAGGTGGAATGCAGTTTAAGTATCGAAACATACCTCCTTGAGACGTAGTATTAAAGAGCAAAAATTTTTTTTTCTCGCGTCTACCCCATCGTGTGGGTTATCATTAGATAGGTCAAACATTGCCAGGCTGCTCAAAATATTTTTCGATTTAGGTAACTGTTTGCGAGTTATTCAACTTTAAAACGCATTTTTTTGTAAAATCAGGGCCTCCCCCCTCTAAAAGCCAATCGGCTGGCTCAAAATATCTGGAAAAAATCATAATAGGAGTCCAAATATTAAACGTTCAAGGAAAACCAGAGCGGTTTTGATAACCATTTTTATTTCAGGAGGTACAGGGGCCTAACTTGTAAAATACGCTTGCTTGGAAAACTTCTTACAAAAATAAATAATAATTAAACATAACAATTATCTATTGGACATAATTTTAAACCTACCCTATCACTATGGATGACCACGGAACCCTATTCTGTGCGTGGCCTGACACGCACTTGCCCGATTTTTAAACAGTATTTTCAAGCTAAGTTGCTTTACATTAAAATACATGAGCCAACATTTATTATAAGTGGAGTAAAACTGCGTGACTTTCTGCACGGGTAGCTCTTCGTGGAACATAACGCTCGCACGTGTGACCACCGACACATTCAGAGCTAACATATATATACATACATACTCTATACATGTACATTGTACAGTGAATACTATATCAACAGTTTTATCTATCAAAAAAATCGAGCAAGTGAGTGTAGGGCACGCATAGAATAGGATTCCGTAGTCAGATACAATGGCAAGTTGAATTAAAATATTCGTATTCAATAGATACATAATTGTTATATTTAATTATTGTTTTGTTTATTTTTAAGAAATTTTTGAAGTGAGCATGTTTTGTAAGTTTTGCCTCTATAACTCCTGAACTAATTAAGCTTTCTTAACAGTTATAGCTTTCCTTTAAAGTTCATCATATGTACTAAACTAAACATCATGATTTTTCGTGCCAGCCGTTTAGCTTTTAAAGGGAGTGGGACGCTTGACTTTTACAAAAAAATTTCCTTTATAGTTAAATATATCGCAAACGGATAACTAAATTGAACAAGGGGCGTAGCAACCTCTCAATGTTTTAGATAGACCTATCTAATGATACCTCACACAATGGGGTAGACACAAGAAAAAAGTCATCACGACTTTACGTATCGGGGAGGTATCCCCAATAAAAATATTTTTCATGATTTTATTGTAGAACTTTGTCGACGTGATAGAAACACATACCCAGGCAAAGTTTCATCTTTCAAGCACTATACATGTGTGTGGAAAGTCGAGGACGGACGGACGAACGGACATGACGAAACTATAAGGATCCCGAGTTAAGAATTACGGAACCCTAAAAAAGTGTTTCATTCACCCCACACACATATGCCTACATACCTAATGTAGGCATATGTGTGTGGGGTGATTTTGATTATAGTAATACTGTTTTTTAAGAAAGAAAACAGACTTACGAGTTTATAAGTATATATAATAGTAATATACAATACAAGTATTGTGTGGGTATAATTTTTTTTTCTTTAAACAACTCCCGCATTAGGAATTTTCATCCTGTATCGCGGGGGACTTTACAAACACACATAATACGGACACAAAGAACAACCAGACTCAGAACCACAATTCGTGGATCACACAAAATGTTGTCTTATATGGGATTTGAACCCACAACACTTATTTATTATTTACTTATCAAACAACGAGGCGAACCGAGCAGTCAAAATACACAGATAATAGAAAGAAATAATATGTTATTTATTTTAATGTGAATAATAAAATTTCTGTTCTGTTTTATTATTCCAATTCGCTATATACGGCTTCATGATTTCCCGACGGAATGTAATAGAAAAATTGCGACGAGAACATTAAAATATAAATCAAATTCTTATAATCTTATAATATAAGCTCCTATGAAGCTTTGTACACATTATATTCGATTATTAGATATTCTCAATATTGTACAGATGTAAAATGCCAAATTAATTATCTGACACTGGCTGTTCTTTATCATAGATATATTTCACGTAATGTCACATATAAATTGGCTATCCATCAATCTATCCCTACAAAATATACGTTAGCACGAGTAAGTATTACATTGGTCTGGATATGATACCACATACTCATAAGAAAAAAAAATACACTTTTATTTATCACTAGCTGACCCGGCTGACTTCGTACTGTCTCAATCGATAAAAAGAAGACCTAAACTTTTTTATAAAATATACTTAAAACAAAAGGAATCCACAATTTAAAAAAAAAAATGTTTTTATAAATTCACCTTTTAAACCTGCTCTGGACTTCCACAAACAATTCAAATACAAACTTATCCAAATCGGCCCAGCCGTTCTCGTGTTTTAGTGAGACTAACGAACAGCAATTCATTTTTATATATATAGAAGATTAACATTTCATTTCTCTGTAACATGGTTTGAGGTCGACTGCCTTGGTGCCACAGTGGTAGCATATGCGACTGCTGTGCTTGAGGTCTCAGGTTCGATTACCGGGTCGGAACAAATGTTTACTTCGGAGTCTGGGTGTTTTCTATGTAATAATATATGTGTTTTTACAAAAAACGGTTTGTTGATCTATTTACATCAGTTGTCTAGTACCCATATTACAAGCTCTACTTGGTTTGGGACTAGCTGACGATTTGTATGTTGTAGTATTGTATGTTGTAGTAGTAGTGTATTTATATATAACATTTTTTTTTATTTATACGTGGTTGGTCCACGTAATTTTTGAATAGTTTGTGTAATTGAATAGAGTATAGATAGTGTGTGGCATCAGGGCTACGCCCCCTCTCTGGAACGCACAAGAACGGTTAAGATGTTGCATATTTATAATATTAATAAATAATTGTTACTCCATCAACCAAGCGCTTAATTAACAATACAATCTCATCATCAGAAATAACACACACACACACACA
The DNA here is from genome assembly GCA_932526445.1 of Phragmatobia fuliginosa. NCBI lineage: Eukaryota > Metazoa > Arthropoda > Insecta > Lepidoptera > Erebidae > Phragmatobia > Phragmatobia fuliginosa. The sequence continues at coordinate 15,907,906 of OW052071.1, forward strand.
CACATTCGAACGCTTCACGCTTTCAAAGATCTGACAGACTATTCCAATAACGCTGACGTCCTCCACAATCATTGCAATCAACTTTCAATCATTGTGAAGCGTTCGCCCTCTTTGTGGCTGAACGTACTTTCTATAGACACGTTGTTTCATGCAGAGTGTGCGTGTTTAGTTTTATGAAATAAATCTATTTTCAATGTCTTTAAAAATAGGAAATATTTTGAAATTCAGTAAGAATTTTATGGATATTACAAACACACTTAATCTCTAGCCTCAATTTTAACAACCATTTTATAACGAAAAACTTCAGAACCATTAGATTAATTGAATAGAACCTTCTATTCTATATATTTCTATGCAAATTCGTTTGATCTCATTTTAATATACAAATGTATCAATATGAATACTTATAGGTTTGCTTAAATAAACTTTTATGTAATTATTTCGTGAAATTATTTATTTCATTTCACTTGTCTTATCGTTGAAATCCCGAAGAAACACGATTTAATTTGATGACAATGTTTCTTTTACAGAGAAAAAAACGTTCTTATAATAATGAATCAGATAATGTATTTAAAAGGTTCGGATAAGCCTACTACAATAGATAAATAACACGTTAGACGGTATGGACCCACAACGCCTGTCTGGCGAAGCGGTTTTAAATTCGGATTAATGGTTATATCGTACGGTCTGGAATGAAACCAACTAACTTCATTATAGAACTACACATAGTACACATCACTGGATTAAGTCTTATAAAAATTTATAAAGGTCCTTATTGACTTTCTGAAATTAGAAAAGTAAAATAAAAGTATCCCTTTCAGTTTATATTGTCTTACTAGCTGAATGTCATGTTGTTACCAGCGGTTGGAATTGAACCTTTACGACAACAATGTGGGTTACGACACTTGGTGAAGCTAGTCTAAAAAACATACTCAAATTTTTTCCTTATTTCATTTGCCAGTGAAAATTCTGTCAAAATCGACCCATACGTCTATACATTTATATGCAATTAGTGAAAAGCTGTTAATTTGAAATTACAAACAGAAATTTCCATTTATTGTTTTCCATAAATTGTTAATAATTAAATGTATAATTTACTTATATAAATATAAAGAAGCACTCATAGCCAAGGGGTCTTAAGTGATTGGAAAAAATCCCTGAGGGTAACCAACGATAGGGCGGTCAGTACCTAGATGGGTGACCGTTTGTGGCATGATATTTTACGAACATTTTCATGATTCTGCAGTCGGATATTATGGGTTGTTGATGTGATGTATGATTGTATAGATAGATAACTGCTTACCAATACCGTAATAATGTTGAAGTTATGTTGTCATTTGAATTTATTTGTTATTTGATGATTTGTTGAGGAACTTGAGCTGAGAAATCGCTTTCTACCGCGTCATGTGTTGTGAGTTTAAAATAGTTTAAATGTCACACAGCACAACGCATTGTGTCATCCATAAATTTTTGTTCTGAGTCTGGCAATTTTTGTGTCCGTTTAATATATGTTTGTAAAATCCCTCGCACACAGGATGTGTATTCGTCATGACATCTCCCTTCCTAACAAACTTCCCTAGACTCCAGACTTGATTGACGATATTGATTAATTCCTTTTTAAAAGCTACTGCTAATACTCGAGTTTAAAGCCATATTCAAACAATTTAATTAATGTGCAGTAAACTACTGACGACAATTTGCCCACACCCTATTTCTATAGCAACACAAAAGCCACAAGCGTACTTATCCATCAATAGCTTGATCAGTATAAGCTACGCCACAGTTCAAAGCTAGTCATACGATTGGTACACTCACCTTGATTGGCGGGGACGAGTAAAGTCGGTTTACCCAAGTGAGTTGAGAATGCTTATGTCAAGTATTTGCGTTTATCTAACAGCCAGTCTTTGTGTATAAAATGAGTAAAAACGTTTTCCTTTGACGTCACTCTGATAGAAGAAAATAGGGTGGAACATTTAACAAATTATTTTTAAACATTCACAAGACAAAAAGCGGTTGTATATTTTATAGCTGTTTTTTGCTGTATTTTGTGGGGAAGGTGGGGACCCTTCGTACGCGGGGCACATTCATACAGTCAAAATAAAACTTGAACGAAACAACGTACGGTCTTGCTTTTGTATGTGTGCGTGAGTCGAGGTACCAACTATAGGTCAACGTAGTATCGCGCCATTCGCACCGGTGAGAGTGAAGTGACAGACACGAACGTGTTTTCGCGCTAGGTAAGTAATTTTTTGATCAATGTTTTTGTCTATTGTTACCGTAGATAAAATAAGTTTTCGTGTAGAGTATTCTATTAGGAAGTAGCAAAATATACTTAATATACCTTTTCAATACTTAATTTATGACGTTTTCCTATTAATATTAAAAGAGGTCATATTTTGTTATTATTCAGTTAGTGGGGTACTTTCGGACAGACCTAGATGGGGCACGTTTGAACGCGTACGAATGTGGTCCAACTGGTAGGTAGTTATGAATTAGTGTGTTAGTGTGCTGATTGCTAATTCTTGAATTAACTTTGTCCTGTATGTATATATTTTTGATACCTATTTCTTAATATTTCTTCTCAGAAACATGGTGCGGACTTATAAACCAATAAAGACAAGTAGACAAGCTGTGGATGGAAAAAAATGAACTTTATTTTTGTGTTTAATTTCATTGCTAATAACAGAATTTTGATTTATATGTGTTGTTTTAATCGCACGTACGAACTACCCCACAGCGTACGAAGGTAACACTGTACATAGGTGCCCCGTTGTTGGGGCAGATTCGTACAAATTCCAGATTTCCTTTAAATCATAACTATGGTTGAAACATCAGATGAAATCATGTGTAATTTTTTTTATATGAATCTCAGATAGTTAGACTATAAATTTAGGCTGTCAGTTGATTGATTCATGAAAAAATAAAAATAAATAAAAATAAAATGTAAAAACCGTACGAAGGGTCCCCACCTTCCCTATATTTTCCGCATGGTTGGCCTAGTGGTTTAAGTGGGCCAAGTTCTGTGGGTTCAACTCCCACGTAGGACAACACTTTGTAAGATTCATAAATTTATGTTCTGAGTCTGGATGTTCTGTGTGTCCATTTCATGTATGTTTGCTAAATACCCCGTGACACAGGATTACATTCCGGATGCGGGGATGAAAAATCATTAACTCTGACATTTACATATTTAATTAGTATTCTTAAATAATTTAAAAAGGGTGATGCTATGGTTCCTTTAACTGACTGACAGGTCGATCTATTGCTTTTGCTATAGCAGGCCTATCCAAAGCCTCCAGTCAAATCATATTACCAGTCTGAGTGCTTCACTGAAACATAGATTAGGAGCACACAGTCTAACCCTACTCAATTTGTATTCGCTTCACTAACCCTGTTCACAGTTATTAGATTAAAGGACTAATGGTACAGTGATACTTCATTATAGCCATTTGGGACTTGGATTAAACTGCCTTGTTGGTCTAGTGGATAGCTAATGCGACTGCTAATGAAGAGGTCTCGGGTTCAAATCCTGGGTCATGTTATGCCTGGATTTCACGCCGTCGCCCGTGCCTCGGAGAGCATGTAAAGCCGTCGGTCCCGGTTGTCATGAACATCTATAGCAATCGTTATTGGTCAGTCAGATGCCAGTCGCTCCGTGGAAAACTGATATTCAGGTAAAACCAGTTGAACTAGTAGCTGATCCCAAACAATATTGGGAATAAGGTTAGGAAGAAGAAGAAGTTACTTGGACTAAAAACTTTCGTAAGTCGTATTCATTATTTCCTCGTCGTCGTTGCCATTATGATGTACGATTTATGATATTACTTAATGAAAACGTTCTAATGTTTGGTTTCCTTAGTCATTGCGGGACCGGCTCATGGTGCAGAAGCATCATTAACAATACTCTTGAATTCTACTTCCATCGCGCAGGGTTTTTTTTCATAAATATATTTAGCCTACCAAAGTGCCTCTACCCTGCCTGATAGAAAGCATAACCAGAATCCAAGAGCGGGGGCTACCAAACTTATACTACATATATCAGACAATAAAGTATGGCGGCCCACACCACGGTGGCTTACGAGTTTTTTTTTTTTTGACAGAATCATTAAAAGTTATTCGAGGATATCCGAAGACTAGTTCTCGACCATATATGCGATGGGACTATTTGTTTAGTACTAAGAATAAGTAGTTTGTCGTGAGTTTGACTACTATCCAGGACTAATAACTGGATGATGATAACTATCATTTGTTCTTTGCCTAGGTGTCAAGGTGTGTAAAGTCACTCTGCCTGGTGGTACTGCTCTGGTCGAAACGGCCCATTCTTGCTGAGATCAGGGTGGCTTATTGTTAGGCTTTTAACAAAACAGTTCACTAACTATTCAGATTTTAGCAATCAAATGGACTTGCCAATGTATTTGTACTAACTTTTATATGATACATACTTTTTATAATTGTATATAATACTGCTCTAGCTATTATTTTAATTCAAATGAATGAATGAATCCTATCACTGTTTTTATGAGTTATTAAGTCGTTCTCATTTAATGTCATCTTTAACGGTCCATAACCTCACAAGATCTGATATCTTGAAGTTGATAACTGGAAAATAATTTTATTCCTTTTATAAAAGCCCTTATTTACATTTGCCAGGGTTATAAAAGGGATTAATATGCTTTTTATTAATAGACTTGCTTTTGATGTATAACTTTAATTGCCTTTTTCAACCCCTTCAGGGTTGGAATTTTCCAGTCCTCTCTTAGTGGTCGCCTCCATACCAGGAACACACATCCCAAATTTCAGCTTCCTGCGCCTAGTTGTTTCAGCTGTGCGTTGTCTGTCAGTCCGTCATATAACAGAACAGTTTTATATATGAATACAGTCTTTAAATGAAGCGCTCTACGAATATCGTAGAGGTTGCTACGTATGTGCTACGCAATATCGAATTCTTTGGATGAATGAATTCTTATTACTTTAACCGTGATTTATAAATATCTTTATTTCTTACACAAAGCAAAGATTTCTGCTTAACGAAATTCTGTTCCGTGTGATAGACACGATATTGATTTAGATACGTATGTACATAAATTCTGTGTCAATATGGTCACATGTGTTATTGGTTCCTTGTAATTACATAACAAAATAAATAATCTTAGGATTTGTAGGAAAACAATGCTAAGTTCTATTTTGTAAATAAAAATAATATTTAGGGAGATAGACACCGCTATCTCGAAATATTTATGAAGGTATTCTACATTTATATCTAAACATACGATTTTTTTTCTTTTATTACTTGTTTTTTCATACAAATTTTGTATTAAAGTAGAACGCAATTCAGTAAAAGTATTAAATTCATGTATGTGCCGGCATCTGTTCTGTCGTCTTTCGCTGATGAGTGTGAGACCGGAGGCCCAATCATTCCGCATTATTCTCCCAGCCTACGAAGGTCGGGGAATTATGCAGAAATATATCACCAAGCCGCCATGGTGTGGGCCACGTTGTAATCAGCCAGGATGAAGGATGGTGGCCCCTGGTGATGGTGACTCCTGGATTCTACTCATACTTCCCACCAATCAGAGTATAGTCACTTTGGTTGACTTAAATATATAAAAATAGGTAAAAAAAAAAACTGGTGACTTAAAAGTTATTTTTAATTAAGATTAAAAAGTAAATATTATCTTCAGATATAAACCTTAACGTTTAAAACATTGTGAGAATATCCATAGTCACCTTTTATAGTATCAGCATATATAAAGCCTGACCGCGTGAGCCATAAACCGAGGGTCTTAAAGAGCGGAACATTGTATAAGTAATGAAGGGACTCACCTCTCGCCAGAAGATATCGCAGACGAGGATGTTTACGAGCGAGAGGTATACGAGACCTCTGTCTTCCCTCCGGTCGATGTTTTATTTCATAAGGAAAATTCACGTAAAAGGTTTCACGTAATACTTTGGATCCTTGTGGTAGTTTTTAGGTCACGCGACCTTGCTACAACTGCTGTGGTATGAGGTCGTTTAGTGTTTGTGCATATCAAATTATTTTCTGTATTTACAAAAGTACGGTCTTAAACTGCACGTTTTTTGTAACATTTTGTTTCGTAATAAAACTGATTTCTCATAAAACCAAAAAAAAAAAACCTTTTATAAAATGAAATCTTTTGTTTTCAAGTTGTATTCTTGTTTGTAATAGTTATATGGTTTGTATTTAGAAGAGTCCCGATGCCGTTTTTTGCCGATTACTTCACGGACGATTTCAATGTTTTACTCCTTGAAAAAGTATATTTTCTATATGTACTTCTGCTTAATACTCTTACTTTAGACCCTTTTATAGGATTACCACCCTTTTATTTTAACCGTAACTTTAAAATCGAGGATCCTCTGAAGAAAATATAAAATCATAAAAAAAAGTTAAGGAAATACTGCATATGAGTACATTTGAGGTCACTCGACCATCCCAATAACTCTAAAGTAATTCGGACACTTTCATTTTAATATTTAAAACATTGATTGATAAAATATTATTTATACGCATTAGTAGGCACAAGATATTCTGAGAATATTAAAATTTCAAATTAAAATATTACATGAAATCTCTTAAGATGCGTTGAGTCTCAAGGTTATTTTAATTAATAAGATAATGTGTTGTAGAAACTTGTACGATCTAAAGAGCTTTTCATTAAAATAAAAGCTTTCATGAGACGTTCATATACTTAAACTTACTTAACTTGCATTAACACACGTATATATTTTTAAGATTTATCTTCACTTCTTTTATGAAACACCAGTATTTGCCAGTTAGTGTCAGCAATGTCAGACGGCTTACGGATGTGGAAACAGCAAGGCTAGTATATTTCGGTTATTTCCACAGCGTCATGTCGTATGGCATTCTGCTATGGGGCAAGGCAGCTGATATTCAAACAATTTTCATTCTCCAAAAACGTGCAGTGCGTGCGATTTACAAACTAGGTGCACGAGTTTCCCTTAGAGAAAAGTTTAAAGAGATAGGCATTATGACAGTTGCATCACAATATATATTTGCAAACATTATGTTTATAAAACAAAATATGCATTTATATCACAGGAATAGTGACGTTCACTCGGTGAACACGAGACATAAGCATAAATTAGTAGGTCAATATCATAGGCTACATAAAAGGCATAATTCATTTATGGGTCTTTCCGTGCGATTTTTAATAGGTTACCAGCTAGTGTTATGAGTCTATCAGTGGAAAAGTTTGAAAATGTAGTCAAAACTTATCTTATACGTAAAGGTTATTATACAGTTGACGAATTTTTAAATGATAAAGAAAATGGATTTGACTACTTGCTCCTTATCATTTTATTCTACTCATGTGAATGTTGTTATCACACTGTTTAAGAGCATGATTTTACTTTTGTAAGTAAAGATTCTACGTGACGAATAAAGGCCATTCTTCTCTTTCTTTTGATCTTATAATTAATATTTTATATTTAATCTTTCGTTACCTACCAGTAATTTGGCCAATATTTGAGCACATATAGTTTTTTCTTTTGTTGTAAGTAGATGCTCCTACTATGTTGTACCCACTGAGGCTGTTGTTTTTTTTTTTTTTTTAAATTAGCTTATGTTCTAATTTTTAATCACTATAATTTGCATCAGTCCTCTAACATGGTGTATAGTATATTAGTGGCAGCACCTTACCCCCATATCAGGTTTATAAACATTAAAATTATGTAAACATTGGCGATTTGAAAGGAGTGGCCGCGAGTTTTTATTGCCATGTTCTTTTCTCCGGCTCTACTTATTGTTTGCGAACATGGCATAAATGTACATGTAGAATCTTGACCTGTCACAAGAGATGTATTGCATCCTAAGTGAATAAAGAATTTTGAATTTGAATTTGAATTTGAAAGTGCGATCGTAAGTTGGTAAAGTAATAAACAAGTATGTCGGCATATATCGAACGTTCAAAGTCAACGCAGTTTCACTAACATCTGGACAGCAAATCCGATTTAACTTGGCCATGCATGTTGCTTAAAATGCTAGAAAATATTGCAATTATAAATTTCATTAAAAATCAGTGCTACCAGAATACCTTTCAAATGTACAATGTTAAGAAAGGTTTTAAGCGTATATAATAAAAACGTTGAATGATTTCATTTTCTAGATACATAGAAATACTAAATAGTTATTATATTCTCCACAAACTTCAAGTACTGAAATACCTAGATATCAGAACAAGCGATTCAATAATGTAAACATTATTTGTTTATAACTAAAATTCAATTAAGTTCAGGCAATGTATTGAAGGGAAACATTAATTCAATTAATATGTAGCTAATTGTTACGCAGAATCAGCTTGAGTTTGCGATACTAATGAAAATTGAACAAACGGAACGTATTAATGTTCAAATTATGATTAGTATAATATAATATGGAAAATTAAATATACTCTGTATACTAGCTAAAGTTTTCGAAAAAGTAGTCTATGATCAAGTATACTCGGCCTTAAAAAATTCTTTCAGCTCTTGTCAGCATGGTTTTCTAAAGGGGAGATCTACTGTCACGAATCTTACCTTGCTAAATGATTTTATCACAGACACTAAGGGTAAACAAGTTGATGTGGTCTATACTGACTACAGCAAAGCCTTCGATCGTATAGATCATGATACTCTATTATCGAAATTAAACAGTATGGGTATTCATGGCGACTTACTGAGGTGGTTCTCTTCGTACTTGGAGGACAGGACTCAAGCTGTAGTCCTAAATAACTATATTTGTAGCTGGGTTCCTGTTTCCAGCGGTTGTCCGCAAGGTTCTCTGCTTGGGCCTCTGTTATTCACTGTATACGTGAATAACATCGAATCATGTTTTCGATCATCGAGACTACTATGTTTTGCTGATGATATGAAGATATTTGCAGCAATATCATCACTTGAGGATATGATTGCGCCTCAAGCTGATTTATCTCGTTTGGAGGACTACTGCCGAAATAACAAACTCGATCTGAATGCCACAAAATGCTCGGTGGTAACATATTCACGTAAACGTTCTGCTCTTACCACAACTTACACGTTAAAGGGCGAGTCACTGCCTAGGTGTGCCTCGGTTCGCGATTTGGGTGTCACGCACGATTCGAAGCTGATCTATGAGGCACACATAAACGCAATTGTCGCCAAAGCTTCAAAAGCACTAGGGTTCGTAATGCGACTATCTAAGGGCTTCAAACAGGCAAAAACTCTAAAAATTCTTTATTGCACTTTTGTTAGAAGCCATTTAGAGTACGCATGTGAAGTATGGAACCCTTGCTACCAAAAATATGTGGACCGAATAGAAAATATTCAGAGAAGATTCATAAAGTATCTATGCTTTCACCAAAAGGTAACGTATCACCCGGAACTTTACACTAGTCTCTGTAAGAAGTACCATTTACTACTCACAATTCGGCATGAGATCGCTGACTGTATTACTAAAAATTTTTGATGGTGAAATCGACTGCTGCGAACTGTTGAGTAGGTTTAATTTTAATATTCCGTCCAGAACTCGCCATAACCCACCGCTTACCTATACCTTTTGCATCGACGAACTACAGAAAGAATAGATTTATTATCCGTGCAAGTAGAAGCATTAATGGTGTGTGTGTGAACAATTCAATATTGATATTTTTAATGATAGTGTATCGAGAGTGAGAAGGTGTTTAAGCCTTAAATTCTTTGGTGGCAATGATGAGCGGTCCGAGTGACTGATGTTTGTGATCAATATAAATGTCTAGTTGGTGTATCAGTGTCTGTGGAGTGCTCTATTACTGTATCTCTTTGTATTGTCTTGTACACTTTATTTATTTGTATTCTGTTTCTAAATGTGAGGATTTGTTATTGGCTGTCTATTTTCTTGTCTGCTCGTATTCTGAATGTAAAATCTGTAAATTCTCCATAGTATATAAATAAATACCTTTTCATCCTTGTAGTTGAATGTTAATGTTTAAAGTTTGTTATTGTTTTTATAGTTCAAATATATATGTTTATAGTTTAAAGTTTTATTTCGTCTTTGTAACTTGAAGCGATATCTATACTAATCTATAAGTACTAGTTGTATAAAAAGGAAAAATTTGATTGTTTGTTTATTTGTTTGAAATGAATAGTCTCCGAAACTACTGGACCGATTTGAAAAATTCTTTCACTATACGAATGGTAGGTACATTATATCTGACGGATATCAGCTACATAATGTTTTCAAAGAATAAATAAATAAATATTTTAGACATCTTACACACAACATCATCTAGTCCCAAAGTAAGCACAGCTTGTGTTATGGGTACTAAACAACTGATATTAATACATAAACATACTTTTTTTTTGTAAATACATACATATTATACATAGAAAAACACAAAGACTCCGAAACAAACATTTGTGGAACAGAGTTAATCGACTGTTCTTAGTAAAGTGGAAAGTCTGCCAAGAGTGTGTTATAATTTGTATTTTTTTTGTTGAATACCTATAAGTCCGGGAGTACGGAGCCGGGGCGGGCGGCTAGTTTTCTTATAAATATAGGTTTAAAAACCGTATACCGAGTATCTGCAGAGTTACTTGCACTGAAACATCACACTTAGACTACGTTTGTTTCATGTATCAATTATTCGTCTGGAATTAATTCCACACTATTTAAATAGACGTCGTATACAGTTTAGAATGAGATGTCATTATTTCCAAGCAGTTTTCCTTTATAGAGTAGCTACAGAGTTACGTGCGCTTTTGTGCGAGCGACGTTCGGGGAAATAGTCCGCTTGTTCTCGTAAATTGTTCATGAATTCAACTATGTCATTATCTAAACCATTTAAATGCCTGTAATGCACATTGTTAATTAGGTAATTGTACGTACCTACTCAGTACAGTTTAGCATGCATTGACTATTTAAAGAGTAATTGATTAGACAATATATATCAATTGGGTAGAAGGGGAACGACTCGAAACAGTAGTAGTAAACTCTAATAAGTTTTTTATTTCAATAACGATATGTTAAGCACCGTTTTAAATTTAATTTAGCATGGACATACTTTAATTCTAGAGGAAAAGCATAGAATACTCTAAATCGGCTACTACCTGGCATACATGCGGACAGAGCCACAGCAAAACTAAGTATAAAAAGCGGCCAAATGCGAGTCGGACTCGCCCATGAAGGGTTCCGTAGCATCATATAAAAGTTTTTGTAGTTCGTTGTAACTTTCATCAATGTTTTAATAATAGTGTTTTGATTGAAAGAAATGTAAATTACGGTTTATGATTTATGACGTATTAAAAAAAACTACTTACTAGATCTCGTTCAAACCAATTTTCTTTGGAAGTTTGCATGGTAATATACATCATATATTATTTTCAGTTTTATCTCTCTCTTATTTTAGAAGTTACAGGGAGGGGGAGCAACATTTTACCACTTTGGAAGTGTCTCTCGTGCAAACTATTCTACTAACTACTTTTCTAACTATTCTACTAACTATTAAACTAACTATTCAGTTTAGAAAAAAATGATCTACTGACCAAGTTTCAACAGTATAGATTTTATAGTTTCGGAAAAAAGTGGACAGACAGACAGACAGACATGACGAATCTGTAAGGGTTTCGTTTTTTGCCATTTGGCAACGGAACCCTAAAAATGCACATAAAATATTAATATGAAAATGAAATCACACTTGTCGTCGGAGTCTGCACTTGAAAACACACACCATACTTTTAACATGAAATACTCTTCCATAAGCACGTATTAAGCGTCGATAGCACTTGGTGTTCTCTGACGCCTGAAATCCCTCACAAGTTTACAGCGTAAAGGCAAAGGGGGGAGCAGCAACGCACTTTCCATATAACATGTTATTGCAGACATCATAATGTTTATGTTTCACAAAAGAAGTTTTTCTGTCTCTTAATATAATTAAATTTTGTCGTTGTGGTGACGGATTAAGAATACCACTTTTAGATACCCAGGATAAAAGGAAAACTAGGAACAGATTACACAGTCAAATATTCTGACAGGCCACCGTGGTATGGTAGGTCATTTTATACACACTTAACTTTTTTACACACACACACACACACACACACACACACACACACACATCTTGAGGTTGGCTACTAGTTCAACCGGTTTTACCTGAATTTCAGGTTTTCCACGGAGCGACTGACATTGGACCTCCGCAACCCTAAGGGAGAACTGAAATTCGAAGATTGAATTAGTTGTCAGTATATCTGAGGGCACTGACTTCCCAATAACGATTGTCATAGATGTTCATGACAACCGGGACCGACGGCTTTACGTGCTCTCCAAGGCACCGGCGTGAATCGCCGCCAAACTTCCAAACTCCGGGCAACTATTAGGAATTTCCTAAGAAAATCCCAAAACACTTTTTTGGCCGACCCGGGATTTGAACCCGAGACCTCTTGATTAGCAGTCGCTTACGCTAACCACTAGACCAACGAGGCAGTCTTACACACACACACACAATTAAAATAAATAAGATTGAAAATTATCAAAAACTTTCGCCGCGGCCACGCGTGTATGCCGGTTATCGCGGCCATACGGTAAAAGGCTATGTTCGCTCTCACGTTCTAGACTACTTTTGTACCAAATTTCATTTAACTCGGTTCAATAATTTTTACGTGAAAGCGACAGACAGACAGAGTTACTTGCGCATTTATAATATTTGTAAGAATCATTAAAATACGATATAAATACAATACAAGTATACTACGATAATACTACTCTTACATCATTCAATTTTACAATACAAACTTGGGTTTCTCAGAATTATAAAAGAACCATCTAGAAGCTGATAGGAAAGTTCATCACAAAGAAAATTTAATATTCCCGTGAAACAGATTATATTTTATACTCGAAGCTTCTTGCCTTTGACGTCAAAGTATCAAAGCACTGCGCTCAAAGAGGAAGATTACAGAGAAATCTAGTCATTTTCTGATAATATACCAACCAGATTATAATAAGCTGCCCCTGTACTTTGTTTCATTAAGAGAAAAATATATTTAAATAACTGTAAGATAAAAACAAACTTACAAATTGGTGCCGGAGACTACGGTTGCAGCTTCTTATAAAATATACCTTCCAAATATACACTTTTCCTAACAAAAATCGCTTATAAACTGAATGCATTTAATTAGACACTCTAATAATAACATCGCTTTATCATTTTTTTAAGAGGCCTCTTTATAGAAAGAACTTCTTTGACTTCTTCTTCAAAACTTGTTTTATGTTTTCCTTCTCTTTGCAGTGCTTCTCTCTCTTGCTCTTCTCTTCCTGCTCAATGATCTTCCATAGTGGGTTCCCTTACTCGTCTTTTACAATACCTATAGAGTGAGCAAAGACTCCATAGTTTTAATCAGTCACCCCACGAAACATATAATATTAAACTAGACAATGAAACCCTTAGAAAGTGAAAAGCCTTGCGTAAGACCTATGTCCACCAGTGTTTTTCATCTGAGATAATAATCATTATGAAACTATACCATTTAGTTAAATAAATCTTTTATAAGGTCACCACGAAATCATTTATCAATAGCCTCCCTGATTTTAAAACTTTGACCTCAATATTCTCAGAAAACGCTACAACGCTACATACTCATAAATAGAAATAAAACTGTTCCATTACTGACTGACTGACAGACTGAAATTTGGCGTGTGTATTCCTTGAGGAGCGTAGGCGAGCACTAAGAGAGGATTTTTGGAAAATTCCCCCCTGAGGGGTTCAAAAAGGCAATCTAAAGAAATAAATATTTCGGACATCTGACACACAACATCATCTAGTCTCAAACTAAGCAGAGCTTGTACTATGGGCCCTAGACCACTGATTTATATACATATATACATTTATTTGTAAACACTAGGTTAGGTGAAGTCGCGGGCAGAAGTTAGTTTAATATAAAACCAAAATATTAGTCAGCATGTTTACATTTAACCAAAAATATGTCACAAAAAATATGTACCACACATACTTTATACCATCCATATAAGGTATATGAAGGAACGACGTATGTATACATGTGGTGGGATATATTTTAATCGCTAAGCGTCTACCATAAGCCCTCAGATAGGGAGGTGCGGGAAAATATTACCGGAGTAAATCATAGACGGACGAAAAATATACAACCTCCTTAAAGCGCCTAATCTCATAATCCCTGAAATGGATTTATTTGACTTTTTTGGGATTTTAGATTTATTAGTCAAGTTTTAAATTGAATTTAGTGGTCATTGTTGTTTATAATATCGTATTAGAGCACATAAAAATAATATTTTTTAATAAAAATATTAAATATTTACATAATATGGCAAAAACACTGTGACTAATATAAAACTGTACCTCTAGAAAGTTAAAGACCAACCAACCCACTATTTATTATTGATTATAATGTAAAACGAAGCTATGTGGAAATGTATTATCAAACCAGTAATTTTAATTTTTTAACCACACCTGAAATGTCATAATCGGCGGTTTAGAAGCTACAGAGAGTGTCATTAAATGTACATACTTAACCTCAAAAACCGTAATATTACTGGCACTATCATATAATATCAGTATAACATTACAGAAATATATGTCACTGGCTATGACATACAGGAAACAAATACCCATTACTCTACCACGCTTACCGTACATTTTCACAATTTCCGTGCTCAATCATTCCCTTTCGCTCCCATCAACATTAACAATGCGTAATACAAGGGCGATTTCTCTTATTATAGGGGTTAAATCGGTGGTGAATAACATCGACGAAACGTTCGTAATTACAGCCAACACAGCGCTAACAAAGCTTTTTATTGAATCACCTTTATATTGCTAAGCGATAAATAAAGCCCTTAAAGGCATCGTGTACCTATTTGTGGAACATTTATTTTTTAAAGACTAACAATAGCACTTTATTTTACGATATTTATTTTTATAAGTTGCTCCGCTACCCTGTCAGCAGAGCAACTTATAAAAATAAATATTGTTACCATTTCTTCTTTATGTAAACACCTGTATACATTGTGAAATGCAAAAAAGAATTGAGAGTATAATTATAATTATTAAGCAATTTTGTTGTTTTTCATTTCTCATTTAAAAAGAGCTCTCCCACATGAAACAATAATTTGAATTCACACTGTGTAGTCATTAGTGGCGTTTGAACCCTCAACACTCATATTTTTCCCTCGTAATTATATAAATATATATCTTTGTATTTAGTTTTTCGTTTAGTCCTAACAAGGTAAAATTATTATGGTTTCGGCGTGTTCGTCGTATCTATGTATGTATATCCGACCAGAAACCTTAGTTTATAAACCCATAGTATAACAAACCTGATATCATGCATTCCTAGATATTCATAAATGTATATTAGTAAAATAGTTGAAGGCCTTCGGGTGGCCTAAAAAAAATCCAACGTACGTAGCCACAAAGTGAAGACACTGTGGCTACGTAATCAGCACTCGTCCAGCGTAGTGACGTATGGCCTTAACCCTCTCTTGAGAGGTGACCCGATACCAGCAGTATACGTTATCAGATGTTGATGATACTAGTAAAAGCGACAGAGTAACAAAATAACATCACCATTACCACTATAGTATGTTAGTATATACTAGAGTTATATAGCTCCCTACTGGATAGCAACACCTTAATAAATTTAAATCTTTAATATAATGATGAGCGCATCATTGTGTCATTTCTTTTAGAAGCCTACGGGGTTACGTTTTATCTATGTTTCAAGGAGCATTGAACTTTTTTATTAAATCCTGAAACTATTTTCGTTATTTCATATCGAGGTCAATTTTTCAAACATTGCGATCGATAAATAAATTTATAGTATATTCATACGAGTACTAATATTATGAATTCTAAAGTAACTCTGTCTGTTGGTCTATCAGTCTGTTACGCTTTCACGGTTATACAGCTGAATCAATTTTTGGTCAAGTTTTGGTATACAGATACTTTCGATTTATAGGCTACCCCTTGCCACGATAAACAACAAACACGTTAACGAGGCCGTGGGCAAAAACTAGTCACTAAATAAATAAAAAATTCCTTGTAAAGTTACGGAACAAGAATTACAGCAGGAATGTTAAAAGGGTATGCCTTAGGGATATACTTGCCTACCTTTGTATTACACCTTTGATCGTTTATTAATAAGTTTAACAAAAATTGTACCTTGTTGGACATCTATAGTATATTTACCTGTATATACATACGTTTGCTTTAATATAAAATATAACATCTAACTTCTCATAACTGAAAATTAATGTTAGTGGGCTAATAACTTTAAATTTCTTTAAATTTCAAGTATTTAGAGTTCTAAAGTATTCAACTCGTCGTCGTAATGAAATTAATGATAAAAAATGTGGATAAGATGAAATGAGGACCACCCATCAAAAAATCAAAAAATGATATAACTTAAAAATATTATTTCCAAAAATGTTGCCAAGTTTACAAATCACTACATAGTATAAAACAAAATCGCTTTCTTTGTCCCTATGTATGCTTAAATCTTTAAAACTACGCAACGGATTTTGATGTCATTTTCTTAGATAGAGTGATTCAAGAGGAAGGTTTTTATGTATAATACATGCATAATATAGTAGATAATAATTTTAGATGTTTCTAATGTGATGTAAATAAACCCATTTTTTTACGCTTACATTGCAAACGAGATAGATCAAAATAATGCTACAGTATTGCACATCTTATAAAGGTCTACAAAAATGTCCGCGATGATATATGTCTATCTCTTAGGGATAACCCACAATAACCATTTTTTATTTTCTTTTTACGAGAAATAATGGCTTATTTACGAAGCGATTTTAAGCAATACAGTATTAATCCTTATCCAATTAAGTAAACAGTATGTAATTTAAATTAATACTTTTGAAGATATTCAGATTTAAAATGCAGGAACAAAGCGATTGTGGCGGTACCGGCCCGGGCCCGTTAGTTGACGCTGCTGTCGATTTGTCACTATCAGGTAATAACTACACACAATACTTTATTATGAATTAATATTCTAAGGCGGTACGAAGTTCGCCGGGTCAGCTAGTAAGACATAATTTAATAAGTAATAAATGCAACCCGCATTAATTGATTCTCAATTGTGTTCAACAACAACTTATCACGTTCCAGTTCTGGTATCTGGTTTCCTCTCAGGAGAGGGTTAAGGCCATACGTCACCACGCTGACCGAGTGCGGTAGGGGACCGGCAACATGTTGTGGCTACATAACTTTGTTGCAAGCAATTGTATTCATTTTACTGTATTCATTTACCAGGATTCAAAAGTTATTGCTAAAAAACATTGCTCTTACAATTAGTTACAATACTTTTAAACATCTTCCGTTAAAAATATAACTGTACATTTACGAATTCACTTTTTGTGTCTGTAATATTGCCTATACCTAGATAAATAGCTCCATAAACTTCGAATACGATTCTTTTAAAGCAACTCCATAAGATTAAAAGGTGCAAAATGACTCTTTATTTAAAGGATCATTTTGCACTTCCGACTAATTACTGCAACACAAATCTCGGGTTTTCGAAGAACCATTTCAAATAGAGAAAAACATTTTATTCAAAGAGATTCTAATAATGTGAGAAAGTCTTCAACTCTTTCAGCATCACATTAAATGTCATTTGACCTTTCGCTAAAGATAGTTTTGCAATAATGCCGTCGAATATTGAGTTCAACACCGCTGCTTCATATCTAACAATTTTTCGCTTTCTCATATTGATTTTGGATTCTTCAGAGCATTTTATTCACTTCCATCACTACACCATCACTACATATTATAAAACAAAGTCTAGCTAGCTGTCTGTTCGCCAATGGATAGAGTGGTTCTCAAGGAAGGTTTTAGTATGCAGTTCAGTTGTAAGTGTTTGAATACAGTGGCTAAAATATAATGATATTTGATGGCGGTGTATGTGTACCCGTGCAGAGTCGGAATAGTTTTAAGAGTAATTAATACAAATCGATAGATCATATTTAGGATTCAAAGAAATCGGTAGATTTATAAGTAAATTTAAAAAATATATCATTACACACAGAATAACAAAAAAAAAACAAGAAAGATTACATACTGTTTCCGCCCGGGATCGAACCGGGGACCTTGTGCGTGTGAAGCACACGTGATAACCGCTACACTACGGAAACATATCTACAGAGCTTTAATTTTAAGGCGAGTATCAACTTAGTACATAATAAGACGAATGTCCTTATCACCAAACAATAAAGTCGCAAATCGTCCGTATCTATTGAAGTATGGAAGTTTTAAAGAGCACTTGTATCCAATAATTATTGTAGTGATTACTTTGAATTCAAACAAATAAATAAAATCGAACTGTCGGTAAAACAAAAAACAATTTTTAATTTTTTTTGTCTGTGTATGTATCTATCAGTTTATTCCGGCTACACTCTGGAACTGCTGGACCGAGTTTGACGTCATTTGACCAGTTCAAATAAGTAGTTGAGGAGCTATCAGGGAACAAATGAAGATACATACATACTTACAAAGGTTGTCAAAATCATAACCCTCCTTTGATTTGCCGTAGTCAGGTAATAAGCATTATTTGGATGTTATCGAGTTTCAGAAATTAGCGGGTTAAAATAAAGAGTGAAGAAGCTTTTTTAGGGTTAAACGTCGAGTAGGCCGTAGAAAAAATCATGGCTTCGATACATCCGCGAGTGGACTGGAGTCAAGAGCGCCGCGGAACTCTTTCACCTCGCCAGGGACAAAGCGAGATTTTCAATGCTGATGTCCAACCTCCAGTAATTGGAGAGGAACAAAAAGAAGAAGAAGAAGGGATTTTTAACCCCTGACGCAAAAACGACGGAGTGTTATAAGTTTGACGTGTCTGTGTGTCTGCATATGTGTGTGGTGTGTGTGTGTGTGTGTGTGTCTGTCTGTCTGGGGCATCGTAGCTTTAAAATAAAATAAAAATCATCCCTTTGGATGTTTTTTTTTCATTTACGTTTATGGAAATCGGTTTAATCAGTTGGGGTTTATTAAATTTTTAAATTTTTATACTATTGTTGTAAGGAAAGTACGTATATATTTTCATATGCATTAAAAACTGTTACTTTGATATTACATACAAACACTTTAATTTAAATTATTTGTATAGATAAGTTGCTGTAAAGTCCAAATTGAATAAAACACTGCTGGAATAACACCCTTAGTGTTATTATTAAGTCTCCTAAAAGGCTTTAAATTTTAACGAGCAAGCCTTGTGTACACACTTCTTCTAAAATAAACAAAAATAACATAATACAGTGTATAGAAAACGACGCCTCAAACAAACTTATTAACTAAGTATGTGAGAGAAATACACAAAAATGTCACGGCGAAGTTTTTGAAACATACAAAGTTATTCTTTTTGTGACCCACATGACCTAATTTCGGGCACAAAGAAGGGGAAGAACCTTACTTAAGGGTAATGTTACATATAGGAAAACACGTTTAATATATCAACTTTGGTATACAATTTCTTAAATGTAAAGTTATCTATACAATTATTTAAAATTGGATTGTCTGTTTGTAATATCAAACAAACAGTTTTATACCAAACTAGCTTTCGACGGCGGCTCCGCCCGCGTGTATGTCAAAAGCCTATGTCCTTTCCCAAGTTCAGTTCTATCTTCATACCAAATTTCATCAAAATCGGTTCAGTGGTTTAGGCGTGAAATCGTAACAGACAGACAGAGTTACTTTAGAATTTATAATATTAGTACTCGTATGAATACACTATTCATTTATTTATCGATCGCAATGCTTGAATAATTGACCTCGAAATGAAATAACGAAAATAGTTTCAGGATTAAATAAAAAAGTTCAATGCTCCTTGAAATATAGATTAAACGTAACCCCGTAGGCTTAAAATTACTTTCGCATTTATAATATTAGTAGGGATGTATATCAAAGTATCAATGGTACTAACATCTAAATTTAATTAGATTTTTTTTGACTATCTGTCTGTTTATTCCGGGTAATCTCTGAAACGGCTGGACTGATGTTGATGGAAATTTCACTGGCAGAAAGCTGATGACCTGAGAAGAATCTTAGGCTAATTTTTTGTTATGGAGTTCCCGCGGGAAAGTACGCGGGGCTAAGCTGGTTAAAAAAAAACAGCCCAAGTTATGCCTTACTAGCTTTTGCCCGCGGCTCCGCCCGCGAGTGTGTCGATTTTTGCGGTAAAAAGTAGCCTATGTCCTTTCCCGAGGTCCCATAATTCTCTATACCAAAATTCATCAAAATCGGTTTAGCGGTTTGGGCGTGAAAACGTAACAGACAGACAGACAGAGTTACTTTCGCATTTATAATATTAGTAGGGATATCATCAGCTCTGTGCCAGTACCCCCCGGTCAAAATTGGTCCAGCCGTTCCAGAATTAATCCGGAACAAACAGATTGACACATTTAGAGTTTTTTTTTTTTTTAATGTGGGATAAATGGTTTTACCGACACTTCAATCCCTACTAATATTATAAATGCGAAAGTGACTGTCTGTCTGTCTGTTACGCTTTCACGACTAAACCACTGAACCGATTTTGATGAAATTTGGTATGAAGATAGAACTGAACTTGGGAAAGGACATAGGCTACTTTTCACTGCGATAATCGATATACTTACTCGTGGACGGAGCCGTGGGCGGAAGCTAGTTTTATATATTTAAAATTCAAAGTACAACAATAATTATTTGATACAAGTACTCCTTAAAACTCATACTTTAATAGATACGGACGATTTCCAACTTTATTGTTTGGTGATAGGGACATTCGTCTTATTACGAACTAAGTTGATAATAAACTTAAAATTGAAACGTCTAAACATTTTTCCGTAGTGTAGCGGTTATCACGTGTGCTTCACACGCACAAGGTCCCCGGTTCGATCCCGGGCGGAAACAGTATGTAAACAATCTTTGTTTTTATATGTTGTTCTGGGTATAATACGCATTCAAATAGTCAAAATCGATATATTTTTTAAATTATAAATCAGACAATTTGTAGTGACCAAAGTCGTGGTCACGCGTTTTTAAAGTGTCAGTTTCTATGTAACGTGTGACTACGACTTTCAAAATTGAAAATGTGTATCTCTGTACAATGATAATAGTGTCCTGAGAATTTTGTATAACAAGTTTTCAGCGCCTTTTTCTTGTGGTGTTTTGTTTTTTTTTGTTTTGGTTTCGCTAAGGTTTTATATAAGGTTTAAATTAGGTTTTAGTTTTTACTTTTTTTTTATTCAATAGAGTATGCCCTGAAAACGAAGGAGTTATGTACCTAACATCACACTCCGGTACCAAGTAATAATTTAAATTGTAAATGTTACTGTGCTAACGCCTAGTATATTATGAGTACAACGTGTCTCATAATAAATTAACAATTCAAAAATTTGTGTTCCAGGAGACTCTTATATTTGTAATGATTCCGTAAAACTAATAAAATACTAGTTCTGCACAACAATGAGAATGGCGAGCCGCGATTTGCGTGGCCTGACACGCACTTGACCCATTTTTCTTTTGTATTGTTTTTAACCGACTTCAAAAAAAGGAGGAGGTTATCAATTCGTCGGAATCTTTTTTTTTTTTTTTTTTTTTTTTTTTTATGTATGTTCAGCGATAATTTCGTCGTTTATGAACCGATTTCAAAAATTCTTTTTGCATTGGAATGGGCGTAGCTTACAGGTGGTCCCATCGTCACCATATCGGGATCTGATCATGGGATCCCAAGGAAATCGAGGGAACTCCTCAAATATCATAGGCACAATGTCGCGATTTGGGTACTCGGAATAGTTTTTCATTGAAGTCGGTTCCTTTTTGTTAAAATTATGTGTAAGTAATGTATACAATAAAGACAAATAAATAAAAATAAATTTATTTTAAACTTACTTCACATAGGTATTAAACAAACCACAAACAATTCTAAAACTTATTTTCTTTAAAGTTAAACCTTTACTTTTCCTTCTAATACACTGTTTATAAATACATAAGTACGATTTTAGCTTGATACAGACGTTACTAGTTACGTCTTAATTATTCTAATTGTACTTGGTCGCCTCACGCTAACCGCACCTTAATGGATTTATAGCCTGTTATTACAATATTGTTCGATTCAGCTATATTTGTGGATTAGTGGTAAATTGCATTCGGGTTTATACTTCAATAGTGGGTAATAAAGATTAACGCAATCTGAGCTGTGTTTGATTTCGCATGTTGTTTCAACAACAACCCATAATCTATACTATATAAGCTATACGTCCCCACGCTGGCTGAGTGCGGGTTGGGGACTGGCAAGATACGTTGTGGCTACGTAATCTTGCCGTTGGATGTTTTTAAACCGCCCGAAGGCCTCCAACTAAACTTCACGAATGTTAACTTATGATAACAACCGGGACCAACTACTTAACAGGGGCTCCGAATCACGAAAACGCTCATATCATGCCACAAACGGTCACCCATCTAGGTCTGACCGCGCCTTCGTTTATCGCGTGTTGTTTGTTAGGGTGAAAATGCCAAAACACTTTGAAGACATGCATCGAAAAATATTCAAAAAAACATCTCCTGTCTAATGTCTTTATTTATTATAATATTTGTGCCTTCGGTCGTGTCGTGTTCGTGTCAATCGATGGTGAATATTATTGTTGGTATATGGACAACGGCTACTTCAATAAAGGGATCGGAAATTCCAATAATCAATCTAGATTCCAATTCTATCATCCAGTGCCATCAGCAAAATACATGTCGGTTATACTGCGACTGCAATAATTTTGATACTTGATAGACATTTCAATGAATTCTTTCGATTTAATGGAAACTGATCATAATAATTTATGAACCATCACCGCCATCATAAACTGCCTTTAATAGTCCTCTAATAGACAGAAGCCAAGAGAGATCTTTAGAAGGAAGAATTTAGCTTACACTGACTAGATGGGTTGGCAAGGATTAGTTTCAAGTTTTCCCTCACTTTACAGTGCTGTTCTACAATTTCTACAGAACCTCTAAAGATACGGGATAAAAAGTGGAAGAGACACTGTATTTTAATGCTCGGCAATATAACATTCATCATCAGCCCGTTGCAATTAACTACAGGACATAATCGTCTCTCAAGGAACACCATTAGAGCCCTTAGCTTAGTCGTCCCACCATCTGGCCGGAGAGCGTCCCACACTACGTTTTTCAGGACCCGGTTTCCAGAACACTTATCAGGTTACATACTTTAAATAACACGAGTCACATTAATCTGAATTAATAATAATGTTCGTGCTTGTTCAAAAACTGAAGAATAATGTTCTTATTTATCTCCACAAATCACATAAGCCTCAATATATAAGTTAACAAAATGTTTAATAAACATTCATTCATCATCAGCCCATCTTAGTCCACTGCTAGGCATTGGCCTCTCCCATTGCACACCACTTTGATCGATTTTGGGCTTCTTGAATCCAGCTCTTGCCAGCCATCTTGCGCAAATCGTCGCGCAACAAACATTATTAAAACAGTATAATCATGAAAAATAAACATAATTACTTTTATATTGTTTAAACAATCATGGTTGTTTACACGCTCTATAAAGCTTTACAGGACAGGCGAGTGGGGGAGCACCAAATGATGCAGGCAAAATGGAACGTCGAAATAAATCATTCAGTCAATATCGTCACACTGATCCAGCTTAACAGTCAACAGAGTCAAATACATCTCGTTTGTATTAAAAACTGCAACGGTTTTATAAATTTTATAAAGCGATTGTAATGCTTAAGATTTTGTAGTTTAAAACATTCAAGCACTAATTATACGTACTTACATGATTAAGAGTTATGTGTAGATAGTTTGTCGTATGTTTATTTTAGTATTAGTTTATTTTATATTTAGTTTATTATTAATAGTTTGTTGTATGTATAGGTAGTTTGTCACTAATGCTACAGAAACTTTTTTAATACCTTATACTTAATACCCTAAGTCTTGATACCTTAAACTTATTAGATAATAAGTTTCTGATAGATAAAACGAAAGATTTTGTAGATTTAAATGCAAAAATTTTAAAAGTTACGTCGTCTTGTAATTTATTATTTAGTGACATAAGGTACATACATTTTTGTGTTTGACAATTGGCCTTAGGTGATTGAAAACAATCACTGAGGGTAAGCAACAACGTCGCGGTCAGTACCTAGATGGGTGACCGTCTGTGGCATAATATGTTATGAGCGTTTCCGTGATTCGGACGTCACGTTAAGCAGTACAGGTTGTTAAAATAAGAAAACAGTCATAAAGCTTAGTTGGAGGCCATCTTGCCCCTCCCCAACTCGCACTTGGACAGGGTGGGGATGTATGGCCTTAAGCCTCTCCTGAGAGAAGAGTCAGGTCACGCTAAGCAGTCGGTCCCGATTGTTGTCATAAAATAATAGCCGTGAAGCTTAGTTGAAGGCCTTCGAACGGCTTAAAAACATCCAACGGCGAGATTATGTAGCCACAACGTGTCTTGCCAGTCCCCAACCCGTACTCTGCCAGCGTGGGGACGTATAGCTTTAACACTCTGATCCGAGACAAAATGTTAACCGCACCAATATTTTTTTTATATTTCATAATTATTTTTTTATATTTAAAAATACAGGAAATTCGTTTATTTATATTACTTCATAGGCTCACGAACAATTAATTGTATACACTGTTTAACTTTTTTGACTACCCAAGTATCATTTATGTTTGCTAATGTTTGTAATCTCTTGACTCAAAATACCTATAATTTAGCCAGACTAACTAAAGTTAGACTCTATAATCTAATCGTTTCGGTATACTCGTATGTTAAAGCTGGATTAAGTAATTCCAAATTCTAGATGTTAACGAATTGCTCTAGAATATTCTATGAGGACAAACGAGTTTCGTCCCAAAATGTATTTAATTTGAATGGCTTGAACCGAGGTCAACCGTCCCGTGTCCTGACGCCACCAGTATTTTTTAAATAATAAATAGTTTTTATGAATGATTTAGACAGAACCGAAATTTGGGATCATCTTTTAATTCATCATCATCAACAGCCTTTAATAGTCCACTGCTGGACATGAACCTCTCCTTAGAAAGGAGGTAGTTATCTTTTAATTAATAGTATGTAACTTTGGCACTGAACTTAAAACCTCTTTAATTTGATGTTATTGAAAATTCACTGTTAGTTTTACAATAAGCCGTCATTATTAAAATAATCATAATTAAGACTAGAAGTTTTGTTGCCGATTTTATTCAAAATTATGACCAGATGTTGTTCTCGTCCTATTCTCTTCCCAAATTGCAGAACGGAAAGACAGATCTGAGTCCCCAGCCTCTTCGAGTTAGATAAATTTCAGTCTTATTTTCCTTCACGAGACTTGTAGTATCGCAAATAAAATTGGGAAAAGGCAGATAAAAGATGATGAAAATGATGATAATTAACGAGGCAACAGAAAAAAGTTTTAGTTCCAACATCTTGGATATTCGTGAGCAATTTATTTACATCTATCTAAAATTATTTTTGATCTTAAATTTAAAAGTAGACACTCGGTGCAGAGTGTGAAGACTATTAGCCTGTAACGTTAGACGCCGATCATAAGATATGCATTAGGAGTATTATTCTTTCATACATTTAATTTGTATATACATGTGTAAAACATTGTATGTACACAGTAAAACATATGCATATCGATACAAACCCTCATTAACTATTCTCAATTTGGCTCTAGATTGTTGCTGTTGTGTAAAAAGCCCTAATAAAATATTCTCGTGGCACCCAACAAAAGGAAAAATCTAACAACTGTAATGAACCATAATATTGTAGAAGCTTATGAACTCTAACTAGAATTGGTGTCTTTGAAATAAATCATAACATAAAATTGTTATTAAAGCTAATTACGTCTCATTCCGCTCACGGCGCCCTCTACAGACGAAATTATTTAAATTAAACCGCTTTAGGAGCCTCAAAACATTTCCTTTTCCGGTTAAGTACGTTGAGCCATAAAGCCACGTTCCGTTGCTACATATATGAATATTTGAGTGAAGCCTTTTGTCATTGAGGTTAAATTTACTGAAGCTACAATACGAGCTCAAAGCTCTTGAGAAAATATGTCTAAAGGAAAGTTTAATATTAAACCACTGAACTTGTACTTGCAAGTAACGTTGCTGTGAACAATTATTGATGATCTTAGTTTATTTATTAACTTTATGTACTATATTTGTTCATTGGCGTATTTAATACAGACCTTCGAGTGGTGTAAATATCTAATAAGGTCTCTTTAATCGTAGACGTTATACCTAATATTTATATTCATGCTACAATGATTATTTGACCATAAAATATCTAATGTAAAACTTTAATGTCTATTTTTTTTTAATAAAGCTAGGATTGTTTTAAAAAAAAAAAGAACTAGAATTTATTCTGTGCTATAAGTTTTATCAATTCATTTTTTTACGAAAAACATGAGCCTTTGTCCTTGTAGTTGCAAATAATTTAATATTCTCTAGAGCTTTAACAGTTTGTCTGTAGTTTAACGTTATATAATTTGTACGGACTTTATCAGTATTGTAGACTTTATCTCACTAATGTCCTATAAAGGCCATGCGATGATATCGTTCTTTAAGTTTAAAACAATAGTCAGGAGAATCGATAAACCTGTTCGCTTTAGAACGTGCTCCTAGACTCAAATGAGTTTTAATCTATGTATTATACAAATTACTACAGTTTTTATTTTAATATTATTCAACACTTACGTATAACTGATATTAAAGGAAATAAAGGATATTATTATCATTTCAGTTATATACATATATAAAGAAAAATATAGACATATGTCTCCCCTTAAAAAGAAGGCTCTCTCATTAATACTGCGCCTAAAATAATTTCTTAATTCATGATGTTGCTTGTGGTAAACGCACTAGATCAACAATAATATGACAAACGAATTCCTTCTTGTGAACTAATACTAGTTTTCTCAGTTACTTAGTTTCAGAATTAAATTTTACTAGATTAAATTCCACCTTAATCTAGAACATAGTACTTTTATATTGGTATGTCAGGCTACTCTATAACATTTTGCGATTGTCAATAGTCTCTTCTTGGCACGTAGCCATCGTAACATTCAAAATTTTATCTATCTTAAGATTAAAAATGTTACTAGAGAATTTGTACCAGATCAAACTTACGACACCTGAATAATAGATTAAAACCATATCATTTTAGTAAATTTGCTAGTCGTCTAGAATTTTACTTGTACTTTACTTTGATTACCGCTCTAGTTCAGACCTCGCCTGCGGCTGCCGCAAAGTTTGATAATGTTACCGCATGGATACACCAATGGCTTTTCTCGATGTTAACTTTAATTCAATGCATTCGAGTACTATTCTACAGTGCAATACTAAGCATTTTACGACTATTAACATACTACTTTTATATTTTACCGTACGTACGTTTAAGGTGAATAAACAAAATATATTTTCAGCACTCGTTCTAATATTTTAATAGTTGTGCATGAGTGTGGTTTATTACAGCTACATGTCCATTAAATGGTACAGGCACTTCATGCATGTGTTAGATTAGAGAAAAGATCAAATTAATTATACATAGAGATCTTAGGTTTCATCTATTAAAATATTAGAATATTTAGAACGAAAGGAATTTGAGTATATCAAATTAAACCAAATCAAATCATATTAAACTTTCTTTTTATTTCAATGTCCAGTAGTCAGTCAGTTAGTCAGTCGTGATTCTATTCGTCTGTTCCAAGGTGTAGATCCTATGGAGAAGAACAGACAAGAAACTCCATGGACACTCTTTTCCAACATATTTACATACATATTTCACATTATACACATATCCATAAAATAAAACATTATAAATTATTACAAAACTTAGAGAACATTTTAGTAAAAAGAAATACACAAAAGTGAATTGCATATACTTAGCTTTTAAATCTATATAATATCCTCAGTTACTGGTTGAATAGTAGAGAGCTCCGTACTGGTCCACTTCTCGACAACAAGTCTCTTAATCCAGTCGGAACACTCGTTTTTATAGGCGAGGACAAGCAACTTCAATATTGTATGACTACCGTCATCAAACTATACTATCTTCAGAAAGTATTTAAAGTAATTTATTAATACAAACAAATATCAATATTTTTATAATATTTATAGTTAAAAGTAGTAATGATTACATTAACATGACTAACAGTGTTTTAGGCAACGGCAAGCGAATATAACATACAAGTTTGTATTTTAATCAACTACCGTCATCAAACAATATCTTCTGAAAATATTTAAAGTAAACAATTAACAAGCATAAATCAATATTTATATATAATATTTAGTTACATTAACATAACCCTAACACGGCCATACTGACAGTGCTTCGTCCTCGAAGTACACAAACACACAAACGTAGGTACTTTCAATTATTACTCTTCAATTGGTTTAAATTCTCTATCACATACTGAAAAAAAAAACATTAGTATCTTTTTTTTTTATTGCCATCTACATAGACATGCCAAGCCCATATCCACCCGCCGTGGTGGGATAGCTTGACACCAAATAGTAGGCCAATCGGCCCATTATTTTTTACTTTTTTTTTTATTCAGTCTTTAGAAGTCTAGTCTATTTCAGTCAATGTCAAGTAATTGTAATTGTCAAGTCTTCCAGTCTTAATTCATAGTCATAATGAAATTAATGAAAAAAAAAATGTGGATGAGATGAAATGGGGACCGTCTTCCGCAACAAAAAATGATCTCCAACTAGCGTTTGCATTATTATAATACCCTTCTAATAATTTTATTTTTCAGTTATTTGAAAGAACACTTTGCAAATTCGTTCGGCCACTCTGACTACCCGCCACATATAGTAACATCTTGACTAAATTTGCCAAGACAAAAATATTCAGTTCTAATTCTTTTAATTTAACTGTAATTACGATTTTTGCATATACTTGTAAGCAACCGATGCTTTGACCATACTACAATTTGAACCTGTATCGTCACCAGGACATCGTTTATAATACAGGTGTCAAAACTAATTTCGTTTAACTGAAAAAAAAAAAAAAAAAATTGACTTGATTTTCAGATTTTCAAAGATCACAACACAAAAATGACGGTATGGTACGAATTATAATGTTTAGAAAGTTGTTTGGATAAGGTAAAATATTTTTGCAATATGTATTTTATTTTACAATTAGTGAGAAGATTATCCCACAGTAACAACATTTTTTTAGGATCTATCTTAAAATATTTATAGCAATGCGAGTTACAAGTGTCCTTAGTGCAACGATCTATTGTTTTTTTTTATTTATTTTTTTGTTATGGAATATGACGTAAATAAGTTTATCAATTGTGAAGTATTTTTAACATTTGTACTTTACCATGAAACTAGTAAATATCTTTAGTTAAAGTTTTACTATGGTATAATAAGTAAATAAGTCTCGTGATTTTTGTAAATGAAGATTTAAGATAAAAGAACAGTAGATGGGTAGTTTGCAATAATATTGATAATATTTTGATGCGAAAGTGTTCAATATTGTTCATAGAAGGTTATAATCATTATAGGGATTTTTTTCATCCGTGTCCAATAAACAAAACAAGTTAGCTATTGCAATAAATAAAAGGAACTTTTCCGCATAATCTATCACGGCCAGACTGACCTGTACTTCGCTCTCGAAGTACCTGAACGTCAATTAAATAATCGCACAAAATATCAACACTAACAACAACGTATTAATAATCATGGCTAATCACCAATAAACTATATCACCTCGGCCAGCAGCCATAGCACCACGGAACGCCCCCAGAAGGCCCTCCAACATAGCAGGATGCATCTGAAAAGTTTTGTGACAAAGTACATAAACAATAAAAAAGCACATAGGTTCCGATCCCACTTCTGATGTTAGATTAGAGAAAAGATCAAATTAATTATACATAGAGATCTTAGGTTTCATCTATTAAAATATTAGAATATTTAGAACGAAAGGAATTTGAGTATATCAAATTAAACCAAATCAAATCATTTAAACTTTCTTTTTATTTCAATGTCCAGTAGTCAGTCAGTTAGTCAGTCGTGATTCTATTCGTCTGTTCCAAGGTGTAGATCCTATGGAGAAGAACAGACAAGAAACTCCATGGACACTCTTTTCCAACATATTTACATACATATTTCACATTATACACATATCCATAAAATAAAACATTATAAATTATTACAAAACTTAGAGAACATTTTAGTAAAAAGAAATACACAAAAGTGAATTGCATATACTTAGCTTTTAAATCTATATAATATCCTCAGTTACTGGTTGAATAGTAGAGAGCTCCGTACTGGTCCACTTCTCGACAACAAGTCTCTTAATCCAGTCGGAACACTCGTTTTTATAGGCGAGGACAAGCAACTTCAATATTGTATGACTACCGTCATCAAACTATACTATCTTCAGAAAGTATTTAAAGTAATTTATTAATACAAACAAATATCAATATTTTTATAATATTTATAGTTAAAAGTAGTAATGATTACATTAACATGACTAACAGTGTTTTAGGCAACGGCAAGCGAATATAACATACAAGTTTGTATTTTAATCAACTACCGTCATCAAACAATATCTTCTGAAAATATTTAAAGTAAACAATTAACAAGCATAAATAAATATTTATATATAATATTTAGTTACATTAACATAACCCTAACACATGCATAGTACGTCTAATATCTGAATACTAGACGTACTATACAAAATTTAGTACACATAAACGGTTATCTATTAATGCTCGCATTGCCAGGGACGTTCCCTCGATGTCAATTCTGAAAAGACTAACAGACAAGCTTTAGATACATTACAACTGTGGCACAATAAATCTTTAACAAACTATCTACTATCTATTAAACCTATCTTGATACCTGAACAACACGGATTCATGAGTGGAAGGTCGACTGAAACCAATCTATGTGAATTCGTGGACAGAGTAACAGCAGCTATGGATAAGGGCTTCCAGGTGGATGTCGTGTACACTGATTACTCAAAAGCTTTTGATAAAATTTCCCATAAAATACTTTTACTAAAACTAGAGTATATCGGTGTACATGGTGACTTACTGCGGTGGCTCGAGTCCTACCTGCGAGTAGCCAAGCGGTCACTATTAAGGGATTTTGTTCGACATTTACACCTATAACCTCGGGCATGCCGCAGGGCTCGCATCTCGGACCTCTTTTATTTAATATATATGAAGAGTATTTTCACAAGACATGTCTTATTATAACTATGTGGGTAGATGGGCGCAGAAATAGAAATAAATGACTTCAGAACACAGTCGACGTATTTTAGTCAGTATTCACTGTAATCACGATGTAATTAGGTAGTTAACGATTACTACTATACGATATCAACTTAATTAAAACTTGTAATAGCACGATGGTGACAATTTAGAGCGATTCGTCACAAGCGTGGTGCGCGGGCGCTGTCTCGTTCAAAAGTGACTTCAAGATGGCCGCCCGCACTACCATTGACAATGACGCTTCGCTAGGTTGACATTGACAGTGCTGTCAACCTGACGTT
Source organism: Phragmatobia fuliginosa (assembly GCA_932526445.1). Lineage (NCBI taxonomy): Eukaryota > Metazoa > Arthropoda > Insecta > Lepidoptera > Erebidae > Phragmatobia > Phragmatobia fuliginosa. The sequence continues at coordinate 15,939,448 of OW052071.1, forward strand.
TTACGTAAACGCCGTCACGGCCGGACTGACATGCGACCGTCCTCGGGCGTTTTGGTTGAAACAATTTAAGATAACTGCATAGTCCGTTCGCTCATCCTGACTTAATCATTTACATCAGCATTCAAACACTAAGACCATTTAATGACTTAGATTAACAGTAAGGCGTGATTCAGATTAAACTTTAGTAAGATAAGTTTATAACCAGGCTAGAATTTAACCCAGACAACTCATTTCGTCTTGGTAAACGTCTGGACAAGCCAATCCCAACAAAGGATGTGACTCGGACGACACAATTCGTCTTTAATATCTGAACAAGTCACTCCTAACAAAGGATGTGACCCGGACGACACAATTCGTCTTAACCATCTGAACAAGCCACTCCTAACATAGGATGTGACCCGGACGACACAATTCGTCTTAACCATCTGAACAAGCCACTCCTAACATAGGATGTGACCCGGACGACACAATTCGTCTTAACCATCTGAACAAGCCACTCCTAACATAGGATGTGACCCGGACGACACAATTCGTCTTAACCATCTGAACAAGCCACTCCTAACATAGGATGTGACCTGGACGACACAATTCGTCTCACAAATAGCAGGCGATCATCCAGGACAAGTCGGCCCTCTCGAGAGACCGACTCGGACGACAAAGTTCGTCAGATGACGCCAAATAAACCACTGTGACAAGTCACCTAGACGATGACTCGGACGACACATTTCGTCAAATGGCGCTAGACAAGCCACTGTGACGAGTCACCTAGGCGATGACTCGGACGACACATTTCGTCAAATGGCGCTAAACAAAACACATGACAGGCCATCTAAACGATGACTCGGACGACAAACTTCGTCTTCTTCTGTGGCAAGTGAGATGTGCCCTCTTACTACTCACCCGGAAATAGTAAGGGCGATACTTCTTCGCCGAATATTAACTATTTGTACAATTTATCATAATTATAGGAATGTTGGTACAGTTACCATAGTTTGTATTACCTGCTTATGATAGTGAATTATACTGCTCTGTATGCTCTTCAACTTCATGAAGAACCTCCCATGTGCCAGAGTCTGAGCTTTGGGTATCTAAGTTCGCAGTGACAGTGTGTTCAGCCGAAGCATTGTACAAGCATATGGTTAAGGTGTCAAGACGGTCTAATGACTCGTTATCAATATTTTAACACAAAGTATTTTCTATATCATCAGACGCCGTCTCGGCCTCAACTTCATTTAATGGACTAGACGCGATTTCAAATAATCCATCATGTCCCCGGAGTACTGGGCGCAAATTCTCGTGAGAATATCTAAGGATTCCATTGGTATCATCTTTTATGCTTTTAAGTTTATAGCGATCAATTTTTAGAACTTCTGTTATCACGAATGGAGCCTTAAATTTCCTGTCGAATTTTGCTTGATTGCGTTCACAATTTTTGATAAACACGTAATCACCTTTAGAAAATGGTTTAATTACCGCGCGGCCATAATTGAATCTAAGGGTTTCAGATTCAGCAACTTTCTGGATGTTTGATATATCCTTCCTAAGTTCGATTTGTTGCGGCGAGGCTGGTCTTGGAGGGGTTACTAAGGAGGCGGACGCGAGCACGGCGCCGACGCATCGGCGGAATGTAGACATCGAGATAGACCGCCAACCGACACGCATAGTTATACAACCTATATTATTATAACTAGATTAAAATTACCCATCAACTTGAAGCAGGAGCTTTTCTTAAAGTCAATCCTCACCTGAGCTGCTCATCAATAGCAGCCCCGACAGGCAAGCTGAATATTTCCAAATTCGTCGCAACACCTCTTATTAGGATTGCTTTCAACAATAGTTAAAATGTTCATTAAAGTATGCATCACTCGTTCAACCTGGCTATTGGGTCTACTGGCACCCGTCGCAATAAAGTGGAACTCTATTTTATGCTCGTCACAATAAAAACTTTTAAAATCAGAACTAATGAAGCAACGATATTGATCTGCGATGATTCTTTTTCTTTGTATTGCACTCTTTGCGTCAACAGACGTGCTATGTTCGAGTAAGAAGTACTTCGTAAAACCGTCAGTAATTACTAAACAATTCTGGTCGCTCTTCCCGCTGAGCTTCCCCGAAAAGTCAATATGGATTGTGTATTAAGGCGTTAATACCTTAGGCATTGGATGAAGCTGAATGGGCTGTGCTCCCGACGAGATTATAGAAGCTTGACGGACTATGCACTAATCTATGCATTTGCGGACACATTTAGATATGTCTAAATCTGGAAATCAAAACTTCTCGTAGAGCTTGTCAACGTTTTATCCCTACTGTTAATGCTACAATTCGCTGTGAACATGACTTATGAGTGTCCATATAAGGGATCGCGGCACCACTGGTAGCCAGGAGATCGCTTTATAGCGGTCATTTTTTTCTATAAAGGATGCCTTTTCTGACACCATATGTTTGGGCCTCGGTTTCAGGGAAACTATTATTGTGGTATTTTGTGATCAGGTTATGGATTTCAGCATCCCCTTTTTTTCTGTTCCACTATTAACCAATATTGATGTAGCTCAACAAGTTGAACAGTTTTAGTTGGCAACTTATTTCAGATTCTAAGAGAGTAACAGTATCAGAATTTGGAACAGGATTTCGAGACAAAAGGTCAGCGTGTTCCATTCTGCTGCCTTCGCGGTAAACGACATCGAAGTCGTAACCCTGCAAATATGCACATGAACGATATACACGTAGAGTTAAATCATTCATAGCCTTAATGCTTTTAATGAATTGCAGTTCGTAACAACTACAATATTCCTATTCTATAAAGATAGTGTCTGAAATGTTTTACCGCCCTAATGACTGCTAACGCTAGCTCATAAGAGTGGTAGCGAGACTCATCTGACGTTCGACGGCTACACTATGGCTACGATGTGGGGAAGGTTGTCTTACTTTTGAAAAGGATCGCTCCGTAACCGTCCGAGTTAGCGTCTGTATGTAACTCTACAAAGAGTTCCGAGTCAAAGATGGTAAGTTCGGGTTCAGATCTAAGAGTGACTATTAACCTTCTGCGTATTCTTACATGTTGTGCAGTCCAAGTAATTCGTCCTTTTCAATGTTGTAAGAAGAAATAAAGGACCCACAACCCGGGTGAAATCAGGAATAAATTTCCGGAAAAGGGACGCTAATTCCAGGAATTGTCGGACATTAGTAACTGACTTCGGATCAGGGGCATCTAACAATGCTTGGATTTTCTGCGGATTGGGTCTGATCACACCAGACTGCACAGAATACCCTAAATAATCGATCTTTTGCTTCATGAATTTACACTTTTTGAAGTTCAAAGGAAAGCCAGCTCCTGATAAAGCGGCCAGTAACTCGTCAAGATGATGTTGTATGTTCACAAAGTGTGTGCTAATTAATGGTATATCTTTTCAATGACTAGTGTATAATGTGAGTAATAAGAAAATATTCAGTCCTTGCACCTACAGCATCACATCTCCAAATCGCCTGAAGGTCGACTGGGAGAAAATAGCATTAAGGCATTAAGTCCGTCCCAGTACAACATGTGCAGTAAGTTTAAATAAATTAATAAAATAGATAATGTCTTTTGTGATACATCTCTGAAAGACTGAAAGCGCATGTTATTTTAATTTAACAAATCCTTCTTTTTAACAAGGACATAGGGCCTTGCAAAAGGAGAAGAACTCTTCTGAACCATTCCTGCATATAATAATTTTTTGGATCTGTTCCCTGATTATTTGTTTTTCTATGGAAGTGAGGCACCTATAAATGACCTCTTGCGGATCCGCCAAACTAAGTTCACACACCTCTGTCTTAACCCATTTGGTAGCTATTCCCTCTATAAAAATGATTTAGATACTTGCTTAAAATTGAAATTAATATTTCTTCATTGTGCCCCTGCCAATCTGTCAATATAATTTAAATCTAATGTGTCTAAAGTCTCATTACAAAAATGACTGCTCTTTGGTGTATATTAAATGATCAGTATCAATTTTTTTTACTCAGACCTAAATCAATAATATCCCTACTAATTATTATAAGATCAGGTATTACACTCAGAAACCACATACAACAGCAAGCTTATTAAACGTTCATCGATCTTAACTTCGCTCTGAATTCATGTAGTGCATTGAATGTGATTACCTCCGATACCACTAAGAATAAACGATATCTTTTCACACAGTACCTAATGGCTTATAACGTTTTTTTTTTTAAAGTGAACAATATGAACCACTGTCGAATAAGAAAAGGAACAAGCTCACCGGATGATGTTTTCTAAGTACCCCTAAAAGGGTTGTGCTCGCAATGATGAACCTCCTTGACCGCACTCTTGCTTCCGTTATTCTTATCGGAACAGTTAGTTCTCATATGCCTCTTTTGTCCACGCGTGTAGCAGGTCAAAGCAGTAATGTTCTTCGAGGCGCATGATGAGCTCGGAGTGTCTTGAGGTAGACGTACGGAATGATCATGATGTTTTCTACATTCTGCTAAGTAGTAGACTTAATATTTCACAGAAACTACATCTGCCCGAGAACCTTTCTGTGGGACGATGGCGCTTGATGATGATGAGGTTCGTCTGAATTGAAGGGTAACAATTTTTGGTATTCGTTTTGATCCACTGGCCCTCAACTTGGGTCTCATCTCCACTTCTGATGAAGAGTATTTTCACAAGACATGTCTTATTATAACTATGTGGGTAGATGGGCGCAGAAATAGAAATAAATGACTTCAGAACACAGTCGACGTATTTTAGTCAGTATTCACTGTAATCACGATGTAATTAGGTAGTTAACGATTACTACTATACGATATCAACTTAATTAAAACTTGTAATAGCACGATGGTGACAATTTAGAGCGATTCGTCACAAGCGTGGTGCGCGGGCGCTGTCTCGTTCAAAAGTGACTTCAAGATGGCCGCCCGCACTACCATCGACAATGACGCTTCGCTAGGTTGACATTGACAGTGCTGTCAACCTGACGTTTTACGTAAACGCCGTCATATATTTAAACGACATACACTCAATCTTAAAAAATCAAACTTTTTGTTATACGCAGATGACACAAAAATATTTAAAATAATAAAAAATGTTGAAGACTGAAAGGATCTTCAAAATGATATCAATAGTTTATGTAAGTATTGTGAAAGTAATAAGTTACACCTTAACTTTCAGAAATGCAATGTCATCACATTTACTAGAAAGAACAAACATATTGAATATCCTTACAAATTGAATGATGATGGTATTACGAGAGTTACCGGGGTGCGTGACCTGGGTGTCCATTTAGACAGTAAATTAATTTTCGATAGCCAAATAACATCTATTGTGAATAAAGCTTTCCGTATGTTGGGTTTTATATTGAGATTGACCAAGGATTTTAGGCGCTTGTCCACTTTGTTCCTTTTATATAAAACTTTAGTTATACCCATACTTGAATACGGATCTGTGGTGTGGAACCCACAGTATAAAATTTATATTAATCAAATTGAAAGGATACAAAACAAGTTTAATAAACACGTAGCGTGGAGATATGCCAAGTGTGAGAGTTCTGGTGATGTACCTAACTTACCATCCTTACAGACGAGACGAAATGAACGGGACCTCCTATTTTTATATAAAATAATTAGGAACCAGGTGGACTCCTCTTATCTTCTAAGCAATATAGGTTTCGGATGTCTTCGTATTAATGCGCGTATTCCTTAATGCGGAAGTCCTTATTTTTCGTTCCCTGTGCTAGAACTAATTACAGAAAGACCTCATTTATTTTAAGATCCTGCCATGCGTTTGTTAGGGTTATGTTAATGAAACTAAATATTTTATATAAATATTGATTTGTTTGTTAATTGTTTACTTTAAATATTTTCAGAAGATATTGTTTGATGGCGGTAGTTGATTAAAATACAAACTTGTATGTTATATTCGCTTGCCGTTGCCTATAAACACTGTTAGTCATGTTAATGTAATCATTACTACTTTTAACTATATATTTTATAAAAATATTGATATTTGTTTGTATTAATAAATTACTTTAAATACTTTCTGAAGATAGTATAGTTTGATGACGGTAGTCATATAATATTGAAGTTGCTTGTCCTCGCCTATAAAAACGAGTGTTCCGACTGGATTAAGGACTTGTTGTCGAGAGGTGGACCAGTACGGAGCTCTCTGCGAGTCAACCAGTAACTGAGGATATTATATAGATTTAAAAGCTAAGTATATGCCGTTCACTTTTGTGTATTTCTTTTAGCTAAACTGTTATCTAAGTTTTGTAATAATTTATAATGCTTGATTTATGGATATGTGTATAATGTGAAATATGTATGTAAATATGTTGGAAAAGAGTGTTCATGGAGTTTCTTGTCTGTTCTTCTCCATAGGATCTACACCTTGGAACAGACGAATAGAATCACGACTGAATAACTGACTGACTACTGGACATTGAAATAAAACGAAAGTTTAATATGACTTGATTTGGTTTGATTTGATATACTCAAATTCCTTTCGTTCTAAATATTCTAACATTCTAAAAGATAATTAATCTCATCTTTTCTTTAATCTAACACGTTCAACACCATCATTGATGCTTGCGACTGCGATGTCTGCATCGATATGTTTCACCTTTCTCTAAGTTTAAAAAAAAATTCACGATTGGCCCCTAAACTACAAGTAGTATAGATATGTTTGTTTTTGTTTTCTTTTGTTTTTATAATTTTAGTAAAACGTTATTCCTTTTTTTACTTTTTGGCGCGAATTGTAAAATGAATATGTGGAAACTGCTTTGGATAATGTATAATTTACTGTGTAATTAATTTAATTAATTTAATTTTTTGTGTTTGTTATTGTTATATATTTTGTATCTGTTTGTTTCCCTAATAAATCAAAAATAAAATAAAAAAATAAAACAAGTTTGTAAGGGAATATTTTTATTAAGTTTTCAATCTATTTCCAAAGTATCATACATATAGATACTTATATTTTAAATTCTTGAAAACAACACTTCAAACACTTAGTACTTCTGCTGCTGTCAGTAATCTCTGCAGAAAGATGGAAAATTGTTAAACTATTGTAGCAGTTGCATAAAACTTATCTTCTTAAATTTAAAATATATAAACAGTCTTCAGGTACACTCAGGTCATTGAAGTTGTTGTATTATGTATTCTGTGTTACAATATCTACAGAGGACTGTATTGAGCATCAGCGCTGTGGCGTGCGGTGGAACTGAGGAGAGCGGCGAGCGGGAGGGCCGACTCGGACAGCCGATGGGTGCGACATGACATCCAACATCCGACACTCGTTTTGGATTCACCGTGGACGGATCGACCTATACATTTCACTTGTACCTTCGATAATTCATACCTCAATAAATAAACAACCGGCATTACAGTCCACTCAGTCCACTGCTTTTGATTACGTTCGCATGAACCCTAAACAATAGTTACATACATAAGGTATGACTTTGAGAGATTGCATATTGGGAAGCATACAAATAACCACGGACAAGATAGTGCAGAGTTAATTTATTTTCTTTATAAAATTATTTATGTTACAAAATCATTATTTAGTCTTTATTAACTTAATCTTTGTACTAGATTTCTCTTTCGCTTGATACTTTTTTTCACAAACATATTGTAGCTTTATTTGAAAACGGTTTTTATTTCCCGACTTAAAGCTTATAGTTGCTGACTTTACACAGGTCACAGGTGCCCTGAATGACCTAGTTTTATTGCACTGGGAATACCGGGAAATGTCAGAGGTCGATGTACACCGTTTGATGTTTAAATACTCATCTTAATAATGAATATACAAAATACATGTACACACAACATGCATATATAAAGCTACCAAAATGAAGCCTAGGAGGTATGGAGTTATGGTTACGATAGCTTCAAATAGCATAAAGTGCTTTCTAAATAAAACTTGTACTGAAACATTTTTATGTTGAGATGTTGATTATCTTAATTTCACAATATAAAACTTACTACGTTTCTATTTGGTTTACACTGAACAGATGGCGTAGTGGTTTAATTAGTCAACTAGGATTTATATTCCTATAATAATTTATACTGGGCAATAGACTTCTGTGCACCAGTAAATAGCTAAAATTACAGTCCATTTACTATTCTCCTTTATTATAAATAAATTTAAATTTTGCCAACAAAGGATTGACTGTAATGATTTTATAAACACAACAAAACAATCACAAATCATCAAATTGTATCCCATTTTGATTCAAAGAGCGCTCAACACTATCATAAGCCCCTAGTCATAACATCTACATCACGCCGCCCCCGGAACTACCTACTATGCCTACCCTACATTGTACCCACTGAGATTATAATGGGTTTGATGTCCAGTTGGGGTTTTACCCTTTTCCCGATGTTACACTGATTATGTAAACGAGTAAACCGCTTGGAATGAAAGTTGCTTAGCCAATTTTAATATTAAACCCTCACTTTCAGATTATCTTTGTAATTAATTACTTAACTCGGTAACAAATTAAATTCTTAATCATCAAATTATTAACATCAAAAAACTTTTTAATGTTATTGAATACGAAAAGAAGTGTTAACGTATGTTTATTGTGAGAAAATATTTAGGTTTACAAGTAATAACGCATCGTAAATATGATCATTGGAAGTTGTTAGTTTTAGGTGAAAAAATAATTGTTTCATCTGCAACTTCGCAAGCTGGCCTCTCCAGTCATACATTGATAGACAGGTAGTTACAGTGTGCGTTAGCCCATGAAGTCAAAAATAATCTTTAGACGTTATGGGCTTCAGAGAGGTGAGAGTTTAATAGAAAATTAGTGTGTTCTAAGGAGTAATTTGTTACAAATAGCAGAAATTGTGCAAATTTTCTGATATACTCTCACTTCTCTAAAGCCCATCTAGTATTTTTTTATTTTGCTGGGGTAACGCACACGTAGTTAGTTATAGGATATAGAAACTTTTCAAGATACTGGATTCTCAGTTCATTTCCAAACCTGGAATTGCGGTATTACTTACTTACTACATATTTATAATTAATTTCGACCTGGCTTCGTCAGGAAGTCTATGATATCCTCGGATAGCCGCTACTATATTATGATGTCCTAGTTGAGTCCCGCGGTTATCGTTGTAAACCGCGAGTAACACCGGGGAGCGAAGCTAGTCAAAAAAAATTAGCCTGAGTTTTTCAAATAAAATTGTAGTTTCAATATGTGATATCAAATTACAGTTTTTTATTAAATGCACATGTAATGCATAAAAGTATATAAATATATTTGTATAGTTTACACATATAAAGTAGTAAATATGCTCAAAACTGCAATAAGATCAATTTAGAATATCTAAGCGAATAACCAGCGAAAGCGACTTCATTTTATAGTATATTAAGATATTATATACTTAGATAAGTAGTTTTCATCACACTCAAGGCTGGATAAAGATACGGTTCTAAACGCGGATAAAATAAAAGTAGTGTATGAGACCCAAAAAGGATGCGCATTAAGGAGATAAGATGAATGGAACTTTTGGACGGTTACTTTTACTAAATACACTAAAAGCTGAACTGTGTTTACAGAAAAAAATAAAGTTTTATCATAAAGGAGGAATATGAAATAATTTTATCCTAAAATTCTCCTAGTTTTTACCATAAGACACTACATTTTTTAGGGTTTCGTAGTTCACGTCTCAGAACACCTATAGTTTTGTTATTTTTTAAATCTACATGTTATTTGACTGACTCCGGAACACAATTCTTTGCGTGACCTAACACACTCTTGGCCGATTTTTTTTATTTAGCCAAACTTACTCTACTTTGACTGTTGGAAAATATGGATAGAATCCAAGAGTAGTGGTTTCTTATTGTGATGTCCAACAATGCATCATGATGACCACATTATCACGGCCTTGTGAGATGCTTTTGCATCATTGGGCCTCTGGTCTCGCACTCACCAACGTAATACGATTTAAGTTAATCTTCTGTTGGAGAGTAGTACCAACCCCGGTCGAGTCGGCCCATTCGTGCTGAAATCAGCGTGGCCTGAATGTTTTTTATTTCATTCTTGTGGTTCACGCACAGAACCTAATAATTCTTTTGGATTACAACAATTACAAATTTCATCTTTTCAACTACATCTTAAACAGAGTAATAATTTTCAACTTTTTGTTTGAAACCTGTTTGAAATAATTTATGCTAGACGTCATCTAACAGGCCTGTACAACTTACGCTTCCGTTGTAAATACAAGTTAATATCCATTCCACAGTTTGTACTACTAAGTTACAGTACTATTACCTTACTACCTACTCGGCAATGTACGAAAAACAATGAACGAATTTCAGTGGTATAAGAAGTTATCTAAAATTTGCGTAGCATGTTTTCGCAGTAAATCGAGGAGAATCTCTTTTATCTCGGTGACGGACCATTACACCTCGGCTTGGGCGTTTTGTTCGGTCTGACTTATTGCACGCAGAGGCCTCACTACAAATGTTGGAGGAAACACCAGCTGTTTGTGATTCCCTACAGCTAGAATAACAAATCGTAGACCATCACCGACCTTTTAGACGGAACTGTGGATATAAGTTATGTTGACGGCCAAGTAGAGAATATTAAAGTGTGTTTGTTGTTTCTGTTGTACGACCTTCTCAAAGAAAACGTTTTGATACTTTTTGTTTAATAAAATGCAATATAGGAATAGATGTAAATTTGTATTAAATCTGTTGTATTATTCAGATTACTCATAGCGTGTATTATTTTTGTCATAGACGATGGTGACATTATATATAATATAAATCAATTTTAGCAACATTTACTAATGTTGTAATTCGATAGTAACTCTGCTGCGTATTGTTTGTCTGTTACGCTTTTACTAAATAAACCGCTGCTAATTTCAATGAAATTTGGAATAGAGATACTTAGATTTTTGAGAAAGAACAATAGCGTTGCAGCAATTTTCATTAACAAGAATTCGCAAAAATAGTTCTTTGAAGTTAGAATTATTATACCGTAACTTGAAAAACAGTTTTGTTGATATCGGCATTAGATAGGTAATTAGGTTGTTTTTACGAATATCAATATATCATCTTTACTGAAGTTCGATTTCACGTAATAACTTTAATTGACATATTCGAACTCTTGTTTAGAAAGGGACGTTTAGTAAATTTTGTAGATTTCTATTTCCCCTTCTGGTATAAAAGCATGACTGAATTTTACGGAAATTAAAATTCGTTTCTGAATTTGGAAAACAACACCTTTTACTTTCGATTTTAAGCTATAAACTTTTTCGTTCATTGTTTATCTAATAAAACTTGCAACAGAACTAACAGACAATATCAGCATAATCATTATATATCTTTATTTAATTTCAGAAGGAATTATCTATCTAATAACCTTTCATCTAGTGGCAGTAAAACTTTGTTGAGAGAAGTATAAGTAGTTGGAGTAAGTTGACTTCAATGCAAAGTGATTCGCATATTTTTAAAGTTTCTTCGTACTAAGGAATAGCAGTTTACCTACAAAGTTTGTTTTTGACAAGTATCTTGAGGATTTTTTTAACAAAAAGAAAGACTTTATTCATTATTTGATCTGCTATATAATAGAGAGCATTGCATCTTGCACAACCTTGAGGCTATACCTCTCAGTGAGCTTAATAATGAGGTACGCTACCCTGTTCGACACACTGGAAATTTCCACAACGTTGTTAGATATAGACTTATTTACCAGAAACCCCACGCCACCTTGGGATTGTTGGTCTCCCTCGCGGAAGTACATTAGGTGACCTGACTCAAGAGTTACGGTGTCCTCCCCCTGTCTTCGGACTTCACATAACCCGAGGATGTGCCACCTAATTTTACCCAGTTCTACCTCTAGTTGTGCCAGATGCGAGTCTAGCCGTAGCGTGCGTCCGTTGTACGTAGCCAGGGTCAGTCGGTTGTGGTGGCCTCCCGTAACCCGGAGATTCTTAGCACCCCCTGCCCCACCGTTACCGTGGTCGCCACCATAGCCAGGAATAGTGGGACTACCGGGAACTGGGGGCCGTGGCCTCAGTTGTCTCTGCATGGGAGGTTGCCCATAATCGCCACGCTGGGCAGGCGAGTTGGCGATCGCAGGGTGCAGCTTATTGTACCGGTGATGCTGCTGCCCATCACCAGTCTGTGGTATTTAGCTACACGTATTTCGGATGGATATACCGCCATCAGTCGGTCGCCAGAGCCTCGTTTGTCGTTCAGCAGGACGCACCGCGTGCAGGTGAGGTTGGCTTGGGATAAAAGATGTTGGTTCATCCCCTTACACCCCAAAGTTAGATAAATGCATTAAAAATAAGCCTTATGAAACTTTAAATTAGTGTCTTTCGAGTTCAGTGAAGTTGTACCTGTTCGCAATCGTTGAAATATTATCTAAAAAAGCTTCGAAAAAGAAAGATTTAAAGTTTTTTTAAGTATAAAGAACAATTATTCCTTTAGCGATTTATTTATTAACATGAATTGGAATATGTACTTACTTACTCATTTACTGGTCGTAAAGTAACACCAAAAAGTGTCTTTAATACACAATAACTAAAATGGCAACTTTATAATCTTTGATCATATATCATATTTAATTTTATAATCCATAAATAAAACAGGAACCGATTACTTTTATTCGAAGAATAAATAACATATTATGCAAGGTTTCCTTCATTGCTTATTCAAAATAACGACAAAACTAATGACATAAACAAACAGTAAATAAGACCAGAACATAAATATTTCTCAGCCACCCATAGCACCCTTGTCTACTCCTACTCTACAATAGTGAACCCTGAACTAGGTCACGTAGTCTTTCAATATGCAATACGTTAGGTTATGCTCCGATTTTGTCGGGCTATTTTACAAACTTTTATCACGTATCTGTAGCTCATGTTATTTTTTAAAGACGAAAACAAATCATAATGACAGTGATGTTAACAATTTCAGATCACGTTAGAAGTTCCTAAAGTATCTAATAATTACTAATAAATTATAAAATAAAAATCAGCCAAGAGCGAGTCGGACTCGCCTCAAGTGACGTAACTGCGCACTTATAAGATTGCACACTCATTACAAATTTAACAAAAAAATTAATACAGATTGTTTGTTTTTTTTATATTTTTTTAAATAATAAACTGAATATTTGAGTTTAACTAATTCCTAATATATATTTTTTATTTCAGTAATATGAGCCTACAATATCTCTTCAATAATAAGAAACATATTTCAAGTATGAATTTGTAAATATTCAATTTACAAATTCATCAAAAGAAGACAAAAACGACACCGTTACAAAAGAAACCGACAAGGAAGACCGAAGTAATGCAAACCGTATTGTGAGACAAACAAGAGCTACAGACACTTTTCTGCCTGGCAATAAACAACCTACAATAGATTAACACTATTCATGGGTCAATAAACCGCCTCTGATTTTCATGTGCTCTCAAAAAGGCACTCTCGGAATATGTGCAAAGACTCTTGCTCTGCATAACAGTCAGAATCAAGATCTCCAACAAAAAAGTTCGGTGGCTAGAATATATACGAGTATATAAATAGAATAGCGAATAGAAAGGAATCTTCCGAACAACCAATGAGATTGAGCTTGTCTACTAACTGAATGATTTCAATTTAAAACTGTAAAGATCTTTATATGTTACTAGCTTTCACCCGCGGCTCCGCCCGCGTCTATGTCGGTTATTGCGGTAAAAAGTAGACTAGGTCCTTTCTCAATCTTTAGACTATCTGGGTTAAAAATTTCATTTTAATCGGTTTAGTGGTTTTTGTGTTTATCGTGAACAGACAGACAGATGCGGCGGAAGACTATTGTATAATATGTAGTGATTTATATTTTTACTATAGGTATTTTATAATTATAAAATTAATGATAATTGTAGATATGCATGTTTCAAACGAGGATATTATTTTAGTGACTGTGTTTTACGGAAGTTTGATAGACAAAATAAGAGAAGTCGTCAGTTATTCATCATCTTCATCTTCCTAGCCTTAATTCTATATTTTTTTGTTATTATTCAGAAAAAATATTTGATTGTAAAAGATTGTCTAGACGAAAGTAAAAGCGCAGGCAAAAAAGCTGGTACCTACTATATTATGATGATATCACATTAAAACATTATCTCATGTCTCTTGTAGTGAAACAGAAAACCGAATTAGAAGAGCGTGTCATACGAGAACAATTTATACTTCTAAGTACAAGTTCTACTTAGCGACCTGAGAAAATACTTAATTTAAGGTTATTAAATTTTAAATTGAATCCTTAATTTAGGTCATGAAGAGAATTCCATGTACGCATCTTTAAGAACATTAGACGAAAGATAATTAAATTTACGAATATCTTGATGTTTATGCAAAATATTTTAAGTAATGCAAAAAAAAAAAGGTTCGATTATGTTGACCAGGTTGTATGTACTCACATATATTGTACTAATACCAGTATTTGATAATTTGTAAAAATAATGTTATCGTCTTTTATTTATTGTGAGCTCCATTTGTTTTTTAACTAATTTAATATGTACTAGCTGTGCCATGCGGTGTTAGCCGCGGCTAGCTCAGAAACCTTATGGGTTCATGCACATTTCTTTGCTGAAGATCATGACATGATCAAATGCATAGTTTCATCATCATCATCATCAACAGCCTTTAACACTCCACTGCTGGACATAGGCCTCTCCTTCCTTGAAAAGGAGATATTTATTTTATATATACCACGCTGGCCAGACGGGTTAGTTTTAAGTTTTCTTTTTCTTTGCATTGATGTTGTCTTGCGTAGTTTATCCCTTAGACGCCTTTTAAGACACCCACGCGGGATGAATAGGGGTGGCGACACTCTGTATTCTTAATCCGTCACCACACGGACCAATGCATAGTTTACGATTCTATTATGAACATACAGACAAACATTCATTTTTATATATATAGATTTGACAATTTCTATTTTTTCGTTGCTTGAAGTGATAATGTCGAATCTCAGCGTTGTAGGAGTACCTATAGCCGAACTTAAATCGAACACAACTTACACAAAAAGTATACAAACAACTGACTTCAATGGCGTAAGTTCAATTCAATGAACATGATGTCTCTTCAGGCGACACCAGGTAAGGAATGTTAATGTGTAACCGCGTTGAAGAATGCCGCGAGGCAAAGCTAGTCTTAAAAGTAGCTTAAGTTACTCCTTACATCAGGCAAAGCTAGTCTTAAAAGTAGCTTAAGTTACTCCTTACATCATAAGCTATTTGTCAGTAAAAGTTATGTGAAAATCTGTCCAGCTGTTCCAGATTAAGCAAACAAAAATTTTCAAATAAGATTTTTTGATTTAATTACCATATACTTTCATATTCATTATGTGAAAGTTGTAATTTAATTGTAGATTACATATGTACAGATTATAACTGTCAGTAGATTTTTTTATATCTCATTATAATACTCGTCTGTTCACATAATATTAAAGGGGGTGTAATAGATATTCATTCAAAACAAAAGTTCAATAATATTAACTTTTATCTTTTTTTTATTATAGAGCAAACAAGGTTAGCATGATTATGAAGCCCAAGGTGTCCAATTCGACTGCCTCTGTGGCGCTGTGGTAGCGTATACGACTGCTATGCCGAAATGAGGTCTCGGATTCGATTGCAGGGTCGGACCAAATGTTTGTAGAATCAGTAAATATATGTTTCGGAGTCTGGGTTTATTTTGTGTATATTTTGTATGTTTATGTACTTATATCAGTTGTCTAGTACCCATAATACAAGCTCTGCTTATTTTGGGACTAGATGACGTTGTGTGTTAGATGTTTGAAATATTTTTTATATTATTATAATTAGCAGGTAAGTATAAAACAAACATGATTATAGAAATAAAACAAAAGTAATTTTCGTATTATCTTCATATTAACATGAAAAACGTAACTTGTCATAAATAATATTATTTTATATTTAAAAATCGCAATGTCACAAATGAGCGCAATAAAAAGATATTTTACAACAGACTGTATATACAAAAAAAAACTAAACCGAAATTATACAGAGTGGAGAATAAAAAAATGTAAATAACAAATTGTCAAAGTCTAATCTATCAGTCGTTTTAACATAATTTCTATATAATTTAACATAATAGATTTCTTTTCCTGAACCTGCTTGCTTACTAAACTACCACCTGGCTGGTATTACTTGGTCCTTTACATCCCCAAATGTTTAGCAATGCCAATGTATTAATAAATTAGGTAACAATCATTATATTTGGTTGTTGTTGGTACATACTTTACAACAGTAAAAAAACACCATATAGGGTAAACTATACTATTGTTGGCATCTCATCAGTCATTGGCACTTTGCATTTTAAATACAAATATTAAGAATTGCTGTAACAAAAAATACATGGAAATCTGTTTTTCAAATTCTACCATGTCGACATTATAAGAGTTCAACTGAATCTTTTTAAAATGTATTCTGGCAACACGTAAAAATAAATCATAACGCAGGCTACTCGCACCGGTGATTGTCACCGCCGCTTTCTATTAAGATTCAAGAAGGCATAAGGTAAGATTATATTAGATTATCTTTTATTTCGAGTTTATCATGAATTTGATGTTGTGAATAGTGTTAATATGTTTTGTTTTGAGTTAAATTATCGTTTTGAGTGTATTTTTTCACATTATATTCATTATAAGCCAATGACTGATTGCTATCTGATAATAACTGTACTTTTGATGCCAATTACTGTACTTTTCGGAACATTTTTAAATTTCATTAATTTTTATTTATTAAACTGTGTTTATCTAAATGAATGTGTTTTTATTTCTAAATTAATAAATTATTAAAACGTTTTATGAAGATTAAATTAGAATCTGACATCTAGTTTAATTTTTAAAAACAAATCTTGGCTAAATAGCCTTAAGGTGCCAATCATTATACAGTTTACCCTACATACTTCTCAGTAAGGCTGATGACAATTTTAATCATTACAATAATTCACTTCATGTTATGCTAGTCGATCAACCATACAAGCTTTTTTAGCAAGCACCCAAGTATTCTAAATTAAAAGAATTAAATTAAAAAGTATAAACAACATGTAAAGTATGTATCAAATAATTATATAATAACACACACATAGCCAATGAGCATAAACAAATGAACTTCATCAAGGCGACAGCTTCCTCAAACTTACGTTTAACAGACACATTTCATAGCTGGGCAAATATCTACTTCAATTTTCATCCGAAATTTGTAAGATCAAATGTACCGAAAAAACTAAAGTAGTCAACTATTTAAAGTAACATCATTTATATAAATATAGATTAGTAAAATATTAGATATAAATTGATAGTAAATATTAGCATTTTAGTTAGATTTAGATCATGTCTACATGGCGATAGTATTAAGGCCAAGTCCGAAAACCGACACTGATTCAACACTTGTAAATATTTATTTGGACTTTAAGAGTGTTTCCGAACGTTTATTTTTCCCAGAGATACAATAACAAGACCGAATCACAACTCTGAAACTTAATTTATATTTGATAAAATTAAAAAAAAAAGAATCCGCTTTGTTTATCATGTTTTCTTTTTTTAATTTTGCCAATTCCATGACGCAATCTGTGTCTTCAGTTTGTGGGTTTGGACAGATAATTAGTAGGGATAACATATTTTCAAATATTTTTAGCCTACCAAAGTACTTCTACGCTGCCTGATGGAAAGCATAAGTAGAATCCAGGAGTATTGGCCACCATTCTTATTGTGAGTGCAAACAGTACAGCATGGCGACCCATACATAGCGGCTTTGTGAGATTTTTCTGTACAGATCTACCGGTCTCCGGAGGCCGGGACAATGATGCAGGTAGATTGTGTCTTCGGTTTCACATCACCACCAACGACAGCACGAATGCTCTCTTTTTAGGTCGGTTTGTGTGAGGGTAGTACTGCCCCGTACAGTGTGGCCCTATTACCTATTATACATATTTAACATTATAAGAATAACTAATAATCTGAGCTCAAATGCGGCATCTAATTTTTGTAAAGCGTTTTTGACTGTTGCTATAGTGGATTTTTAGCAACTTCAAAACAAATACCATTTGCACATTGGACCAACAAGAGAACTCTCAGTCAATATCAATTGCTTAAAAGAATATGCTACAAATAGCGAATCAGCCACATATATATTTTCTTCAGGCGTAAATCGAAAAATAAATCTGTTTCTTCCTATATTTTTTAAGTATACAATTGATGGCTAATAACTGACATTTTATAAATACCAATGTTGCCATACAACATAAGCCAGCCCATCATTAACACGATTAATGTTTCACATTCGATTTTCGAAGAATAGATTCGCTTCTACGTATCACGATTTATATTTATACAAAAATTTTATATATATGCGTATATGTTGTCGCCGCTTGCATACCAACAAAAGAAAGTAGTCCAAAAGCAATTATTTTAGTTTTTAAGTAAACAGCCTTGGTTCCCTAGCCACTTAGCGAGCCTTTGTTACATATAATGTTTCTCTTTACTGCCTGTAAATGTTAAATTCAGAATTTTACATTATCAATATGCAGGAGAAAGGCAACGTTTTTTTTATTCTGTCTATCAACTACCATTTAATCCATCAACTACATTTACATTTAAAAAAAATATAAAGGACACTCACGCATTATCAAAAATCACAAACTCAATGGCAGACGTTTCCTAGGTATTGGATTATTCAGAAGTTCAAATAAACAATTGCTTCTGCATCCTAATACATGATCCACTGACTAAATTGTCATATTAAATTATTAGATAAATAACGATTAACCAAAATTTATTAATATTCCTTGATTAGTATTTAGACAATAAGCTGTTAATCAAGCATTTTTCCGAAAATAAAAACTTTCGTGAGCGATACTTATTAAAGACATAATATTCCTGACTAGTTTCGGACTCAAAATCCTTTTATCAAGAGGTAAGCAATCTGAAAATGTCTTTTTAGCATTTACTAAAGTTACCCTGTAATAAGTACATGTTTAAAAACTATAAAGTACTCATTATGCTCTATGTATAATTAAAAATGTGGGTAGTGTTAAAATATATTAGAATATAAGAAGACAAGATTTTTAAGAATAAAAAATAAGCGCCATATCATTCGGAAATCATTGATAAGATACTCGTAATTTACTAATCCAAAACTTGATACCTTAAAATCAGATTGCATAATAGTCGTGGTAACAAGATTTGTTCAAATTTCATTCGGTGGTATGTTTGGGTATTTTCGCGAAAAGTTGCTATCTTTTCGATGAGCAAAATAGTTTTACTTAATGCAAATGAAGTAAAAATATGTTTAGCTTTAGCTTTTTAAGCAAAACAGTCATTTTATAATTACAAACCATCATACACTTTGAATGCTTCAAACTTGGTAATAGTCGCCTAGTATCAAAGTTGGCAATCTGTGCATTTGGACAAAAACATGTTATTGATATGGCAATACAGATCGGTTTGAATAAAAACTTTTCCTTTAAAGTATACTCTTCAAAACTTGTAATTTACCTAACATAGTAAAAACATGTTAAAACCTGAATTCTTGAAAAAATTGTATCAAAGTCGGAAATCTGCAAAATTATAATGGTAATAAATACTGTTATAGAATGATTATTGGTGAAATACAGCAATAAATTAACTCTTTATTTACCTAAGGGTCACAGCACACTAGCTACTTTAAGCATCGGCGATCGGCGATTTTGCGACTGCATCGATGCTGCATCGCGTTTTAGCGACTTTCTGATAAAAATCGCGCGTAATGCTGCATCATTCGCGACTGTCTGCGTTCGAACGCGGTAGGTATCGGAAACGCGCGTTTTAGCGACTGCTCAGATGCCTGGATACTGTCGGCTGTATTTTCTATAATTTTCATATGCCAAATCTATGCTACCGGCATCCGAATGGTGCGGAGAGAAGCGTTCAGCTGCTGTATAGCGCTTCTAAAAGGCGACTCAATCTCTGCGTTTGGCGTTTTTAAGTGTGCGGTGTGGAGCATTTGGTCGCCATATTCAGCTAAAAGGCGAATAGTCGCCGATCGTGGATCCAAAAAGTAGCTAGTGTGCTGTAGCCTTAAGATGACATTCAAAAGAGTTTTGTAACTGTCAATGGGATACGTCAACGATTAGTTTTTTCTCAATTACCAACAATTGTCAAAATGTCACATTGCCGGCTTTGATATTAGTCGACTATTAAATGTCGTACAGTCATTAATGTTTATTTAATTGTATACTACTGTTGTTTATTTATAATAGCATTGTAAAGTACAATTTTCAGAAATCATTAAAAACATCGTGTAAAACCTGTCCATCAATTTCGCATAACGTGGAAAATCCTGCACTCACGATAATAGATAGTGTTTTAATCAATTTTTCTTGAGAACTATTAAAAAGCGTTCTTTTTTCATTACTTACTGATAAAATTATGTTCTCAAAAAAGCTCCATTGTGTCTGATAGTAGTTCATTTTGAGTTGAAACAGTTTTTTTTTCAGAAATTAATAAAGTTCCACTTTCGCCACGAAAACAACATTTCGCGAAAATACCCTTATAATAAGTTTGTGCTTAAGTTTTCTTATTATATACTCTATACGGGGAGTATAGAGTATATAATTATAGTTTTTCCGTGCGGAAATGCCCTCGGATAATACCAGCACGCCATCTAGACTACTAGAAGCTGAAGAACCAGGTGTGGCCTCGAAAGGATGTCCCTCACCCCCCAAAACTCTGTACTCCCGTCAGAACTAAATAGAGGATGTACATGATTCGTTAACAGTTTGTGAAATGTATGCCAAATAGAGGTACCAAAGGGACAACTACTAAAGTAATATTATTACTTACCTAGTACATTTCGACTATTGGTTATAATTATCAATCAGACACAGACATTAGACAAAATTAAAAGAAACGTCGTACATTTACGTGTCGTGATATAAATTCCATACAATCCTTTTTGCACATGTAAAAAGTAGCCATTTAACAAATTCAAAACATCGAGTATAATTTAATTATAAGCATACAGTCATACATTTAATGCGTTATCAAAAGCTACCCTCTATATAGAATTCTCGAGACTCCACAACAGAAAGTACGAAACGGTACTGTCAATATTATTAGTTATGTACAATTTCTTTTTTTGCGAAAAAAAAGTTTAAAAAACACATTTTCGTACTTTCATGTTCCAATTCATTAATAAATGTCCGACCGTGGATATATTGCAGATCTTACATTATTATGCCAGAAATTTTCATTCAGTAGTAGATTGAATAACATTTTTTTCTCAATTCATTGCCCACTCATTATTTTATATGGTAACACTATCTACTAAAGAAGATTATATTCATAGAGTATAAAGTAAGTATACAAATGAATATCTATATAGGTAAATCTAGGAAAACTATCACAGAAAAAACTATAATTATGACATCCACTGTCGGACAGCATCTATCTAAACAACGCTTACAATCCGCCCATATTTTCAACAACTAACTAATTTACACTAACGTAGTTAAACTACATTTTCGCTATTTTCACAAAAATATACATTTCGCGAGGGATCTAGCACCTCTGTCACATTCGAAACGCGTATCGAATCTTTGGTAGGATACTCGTCACGTGAGAATGGAATATTACGATTGATGAAAAAGTTGTCAACAGGATAAATTAAAATAAATAAATCGAATAACATTCCTCGTCAATATAACAGTCGGCAAACTCATAATATGTACAGTTTAATTAAATACTTATAGCTATTATATTAATATCATAGTGTTATGACTGGAGAACTCACTGTCGCGTTCGACTGAATCACAAAGCGTTACTAAAACTAACAGAGTCACTTTCGTCGCATGCGCTTACGTTTGTGACTCTTGTGATATTATGTGAAGTCGCTGAACTGCGCCAGTGCTGTCTTCACTCTGAAACAATTTACAATTATTGAATATTTAAATGAGGATTCATATAAATTCGTCAAAGAAAGAAGTCCGAGGTGATGAAAAGTAAGTACTAGGCTGTATTTTTTTTCAGTAATTTTTGGAAGTTGGAAGTCGTTCCAGAGAAAGTTTGGTTTTGCATCTGTTTCGCGACATGAGAGTTATATCTCCAAAATAAAATTAAAGCCAAAATTATGTAAAAAAATTTTTCACTTTTGGAGGTAGACGCAAAAAAAAGGCCAAATACATTTCTTTTAGATTCACCAAACCGTTTTATACGAGTTGATTCTTTTAAAGAAAATACCAAAATATCAAAATATAATGAAGAAACAACCACACCGGTACTTTACATTAAAGTTTGGGATATATATTTAAAGCACTACAAAGAGATATACAAGGTGTCCCAGAAGTCAACTCCAACCCGGAATAGTAAAATTTGGTCGTGTTTGTATTGCGGCTAAAGGACGGCAGTTTGAACACTTAGTGTAAAAAACTTAATAAATCTTACCATTAATAGAAAGTGAGTTTCCTTTAAAAAAAAATTACATCTAATTTTGGAAACAATGTAGTAAGTGTCATACTATTTTAGAATCCTTATTAAATGCGCCAACTCAGTTACTTGCCAAACTGACGTAATACATTTTAGTTGAAGTTGAGAGAAGTATTATTTTAAATACTTTTTTCGATAAAAAAGTTGAGGAAAAAAAATAATATTTGTAGCAACAGGTGTCCAAAAATCATCACAGGGTATACATTTTTTGGAAAAAAAAGAAAATTGAAATAAGTTTCAAAATTCAAGACTTTTTGTTTCTGATAATTACTATGACTATGTGTCACTAGGGGACTATCACCCAGTTCCGGCTTGGCGTCGACTTCTGGGATACCCTGTATTTGTTGGTATATATATAGTGATAGAATGTATGGGCGTACTTGTCGTGCAGGTGCGTGGCGAGATGCTTGGCGCGCAGCAGCTGCAGCGCGCGCAGCACGCCCAGCTCGGCCAGCCGCGCCTGGCGCCCGCCCGCGCCCGCCTCGCCGCGCCACACCAGGTTCGTGGCCACGAACAGCGCCGCCTCTTGCAGCTTGCTCTCGGGGTGCGCCTGCAACACACCACCGGACCACCTCATCTAATCACAAACTAAGCTTGTATAATGGGTACTAGACTAACTGATATTAATACATAAGCATACTTTTTTTGTAAATCCTACTAATATTATAAACGCGAAGGTTTGTGAGTATGTATGTGTGTATGTATGTTTATTGCTCTTTCACGCAAAAACTACTGAATTAGATTAAACTTTACAGTAATATAGCTTATAAATCAGAATAACAGATAGGCTACTTTCTACTGCAATAATTGAGATAAACTAGGTGATGTGTCCAAATGTATCACTGTTTATCTCCTCCTGTCAAAACTTCACAAGTTGCTATGCATAACACACTTGAATAGCAACCATAATGATACGCGAGTAACACCGCGGGGCGCGACTAGTACATTCATAATATACATAGAAAACACCCAGACTCCGAAACAAATATTTGCGAATCACACTAAAATTTGGACCGATGCAGGAATCGAACCTGAGACCTGAGACTAACAAGGCAGTCAAATATATTGAAGCCGACCAAAGTTACTCTCTCGTGCCTAATGGAAAACATAAGTAGGCATCACCATCCATGAATGATGCAGAATGATTGGGCCTCCGGTCTCACACTAACCAACGAAATACTGGCAAGAATGCTGGCCGGCGCTCACACAAAAACCAACCTAATAATGAATTAGGTTGGTCTTTTGTATGAGCACCGGCTCGTTGGTGCTGAAATCAGCGCCGCGGGGCGAAGCTAGTCTAAACTCTAAACAGTAGCCTAAGTTACTCCAAACTTACTACTACTTACTTACACCAAAAAAGCTATCTGTCTGTTTGTTCCGGGTATTCTCTGAAATGGCTGAACCAATTTTGACCTGACTTTCACTGGCAGAGAACTGATGACCTAAGGAGTAACTTAAGCAATTTTTTTACACTAGCTTCTCTTTGCGGCATTACTCGCGATTTGCAACTATAAACGCAAGTAACAGCGCGAGACTTACCAGGTAATCGACAAGTTTTCTGAGAACATCTTCGTTGGCCATGATGAGATCTTTTGCTTTCTCTCCGTCACCAATGTTACCGAGGATACATAGTGCTTGCTCTTTTACTTCAGCGGGGTATGAGCCTTCTAGCACTACTATCACCGCCTAAGAAAAAATCATATTATGTTCAAAGACAACAAAAAAAGGTGCTTGCATCTTAATTAGCTTATTTGTCTAGGGATCCTGACCACTATATTGGTAATGTCACTAGTGGATAGCGTACGCAAATGCTATTCAAGAAGTCTCGGCTTCAAATACGGGGTCGGGCAAAAAAGTGTTTTTGGGTTTTTCTTAGGAAATTCCTAATAGCAGCCCAGAGTTTGGAAGTTTGGCGGGTGACTCACGCCCGTGCCTCAGAGAGCACGTAAAGCCGTCGGTCCCGGTTGTCATGAACATCTATGGCAATCGTTATTGGGAAGTCAGTGCCCTCAAATTTACTGACAACTAGTTCAACCTTCGAATTTCAGTTCTCCCTTAGGATTGCGGAGGTCCGATGCCAGTCGCTCCGTGTAAAAACTGATATTCAGGTATAACCGGTTGAACTAGTAGCCGACCCCAAATAATATTGGGAATAAGGCTAGGAAGAAGACCACTACGCCAGGGATCAAAGGTTCGATTCTTTTCAAAAAACAATAATTGCATAATGAGCAGACTCCTTTTTCTGTTTAGATGTAAGTTGTCAAGGTTGCACTTATGCAATAAGGAACCAATTTACACACATTCCAAAATAGATATAAGATCCCTATCTATAAGGAGATTAGGATTATTATCTCAATTTGAGTATGTTAACCAGATGTCTGGTACAATAGAACAGGTTTAACTTAGACCAGACAGCCGTATATGTGCCAATGCTCGTTATATTATTTTTGTTACAAAATAACACAAGATAGCATTTGTCAATAGGACATGTCCCAACTACAGACTACCTTCCTGGCAATTCAAATTATCTGGCTTGCACTAAGTTTCTCTTAAAGTGAGAAAAGCGTTCCAACAGACCTGCATAACTTGGGAGGAGTACTCGCTCATGATAGCGTCTATGTGGTGTCTGGTTGACAATAAGTTTCGCAATAGTCCTAAAGTCTTCATTATAACTCTCGTGTCGCTGTCTCCCAGCAACCTGAACATCTGCTCAGTTCCCAAACTACACAGAATGCGCTGTTTCACTTTCTGTTCCGCCTGGAAGACGATAAATACATTTATAGATAAAGAGCAATTTGTTAAACCTGTTAGCGTATCGATTATTTTAGCTGGCAACACTGTCGAATGTCTGAAGGTTAGACATTGACGCAAGTGTCAATGAATCGCATCCCTGCCGTCACCGGTCGCACGCGCCAGTGTCCGGTGTTGCATCAGTGTCTTACCTTCAGACACTCCACAGTGTTGCCAGCTAAAATAATTAATCGATACGCTAACAAACCTTTATTTTAGAGTCACTATTTATTGTTAGTAGAATACAAATTATGTGAATAGTGATAAATTATTACGTACAGTTTCGAATGATAGTTGATGAAAATTAAAACATTAGAATATAAAATAAATACTTTTTTAATGTGAAAAATCCCTTTACCTGAAAAGCCATGTTCATAAGCGCCCATATGCCATTTAACCTCAACGCAGATTCTGGCCTTTTCGTTAAATTACATAATATTTCTACTGCACCTGTAACATACAAAAAATTACTTTCATCAATAAATAACAATAAAAGTGGTTATTTAAGAATATAACAATTCGTTTTCTATTATCATCTTCTTTCCATCTATGGGCGTTATGGTAAGAACACCCCCCCCCCCCGCCCCGCGGGGGTATTTTACCGCGCGGTTGGTAAAAAAATAAATACACGTGATATATTACTACACCCCTCCCCCTCCCCCGTGTGATATTTCATGATTTTTACTGAAACCCTCGCGCAAGTGGTATTAGTGTTGCCCGTAAGTATTCACGTAGAAAGCTGGCTACCGGCGCCGATGTGCCAGCGCTTATCGGAACCGGTCCCCGCAGGTAGTCTCTATACTTTGTGCCGAACCACCGCCGAACGTCGCCGACAAGTTCCGACCTGCTCCGACAAGCGCAGGTAAGCCGTCATTTGCTGCTTGGGATGAGCTCGTCATTTTGCACACTACTCATCAAGACTTGTCAGTCAGCTTTTGCTTATACCCGCTTTCTTTATGTAGAGGTTATCTGAATGCACCGGTGCCGACAAACGCTGGCACATCGGCGCCGGTAGCCAGCTTTCTACCTGAATACGCCCTAAGATGGTAAGTGGGACAGCTGCATTGATATGCGACTACTAAAAAAACTATTTATGATACCAACCTTGATCCAACATTGGCTCTTTGGCTGGTGAAAACTCGAGTAATAGATTGCATAGCGTAGATGAAGCAACTGTGAGTAGTTCTGTGCCGGGCGAGTCGTGTAATAATTGCATTAAAGGTTTCCATACAGCATGATCCTATAGAAACAGAATAAAAATAATATTACAAATTAAATTAACAAATATCTAATTCTGATTTAATGTAATAGAATAAAAATAATTTAAATTACTTGAAACGTCGTTCGTAACTGTTGCACTGATCTAGAAAGGGAGTGCAAACATCTGACTGCTGCTAATCGTACCTGAAAACCACACAAAAAAAACACAAATACATTATTCCTTCCGATAATAATTCATTCTCTAATAATAAACCAAATTGCTTGAAATTTAGATGTAATCAATTCTCGATTTCACAACCATTATGAAAAGGATTTTCCTAATAAAATAGTAAAGTATCTTAGGTCTAGTCTATTATCCATTAATTTTCGGTGACAATATGATGTAATCAGCTATTTCAGCAAATGAATTGAATGATTCTTTTAATATAATATAGATGTAATACATCCATATTATATAAAAAGGAATCCGAGAATTTCAACAACTTCCATGCGAAACCGGGCCGAGACGCTAGTTTGCCATGGAAAATTTCGTTTGAAGTCAATATAAAGCCGCCAACCATTGCTAAATACCTCATGAAACATTATTATACATACCAAGGGTTCAGGGTTGTTCATTCCATTGATTACGTGCACCATCAGCCCGTGGGTCTCTATGATTCTTTTCCTGATATCCTCATCATTTGCACCTAGAGAAGCAAAGCACTTAAATGCTCCTTGTTTAGCTGCCGCTGATGGACAATTTACGATGTCGGCTAATGATGTCATTAAATGATTTGATATAGCTGCTAGCCTTTGTAACGATGTGTCGACCTGTAAAAGTCATGAATATACATAAATATATGAAATATCTCAAATGTCACTTACTTACTTCACTTTAATGCATAACAAAATCTCGTTTTTAGGGTTCCGTTGCCAAATGGCAAAAAACGGAAAACGGAAAAATTGGTTTGAACGAGATCTAGTAAGTAGTTTTTTTTAATACGTCACAAATCATAAACCGCAATTATTTACATTTCTTTCAATCAAACCACTATTAATAAAACTTTGATGAAAGTTACAACGAACTACAAAAACTTTTATATGTTGCTACGGAACCCTTCATGGGCGAGTCCGACTCGCACTTGTCCAATTTTTTTACATTCAACTAATTAAGGAATGTTATTTTTGTGTTCATACAGAACAATTAGATCTAGGGGCCTAGTGAGAGATTTTTTAAAAGCGCGCGACTGGCGTTGCGATTGGTGAAGATTTAGATAGCCGATAATAACGCTGAACCTAGGTGACCGTGACGATCGAGTAGATGTGAAGTATAACTCGTGCGAGCTAAGATGGCACCTGGCTTAAAATGAAACCTGACACCGTTCCCCCGCGTAACGCCCCTCTGTCGTCTTGAGAGTAGCGTTAGCATCACTATTACCGTCGCACGAATTTTTAAATAATAATTATGGTTTATTAGGTAGTAACTTATATCATTTAAATCACTGCACGAGTTTATTTAATTAATATATTATTAGATTCGCCGGGGTAACCCAACTGTTTTAAAAAAGGTGACTCGATGAAAAAATCCAGCATGACGACTGTGAGACGCAATAGTTTCAAATAAAAATAAATACATTTGATATAGTGAGACTACAATTAAAAGGTTTATCATAACAATTTAAAACTGTATTTTATAACAATATTTTGCTACATAATATCATATAAAATGATATTAGATATTACCTAATATTATTGAAATCACTGCACGAGGAATGCATTCGGGTAAATAATGAATGGAGCCTGCTTCCTATTGGTATGCATGTGTTCTTAACTCAGGTAGTAAAGTAACACTTAAGATAAAGTAGCATGAAAAAAAAATTAGCGCAAAATAAATATTCTAATTAAAAAAAACTAATATACTTTAAATATTTTTAATTTTTTTATGCACTTCGTACTTTAAACAACTGTCATTTGAGTCAGGTGCCAACTTAGCTCGCACGAGTTATAAACACACACTAATTGTGGAGTAATGAAGTATAGGGCAGAGCTTTCCTTATATTCGTTATTGTTTTTTTCCCTGAACTCAGAAAATAGATGTTGAAAACGTCTGTAGAAAGAAGAGTAATAGAACTTAACGGAATGTAACGTTAGGTGAAACATAAATAGCATAAAATTTAATTACATTTTTAATTGATACTAATCCCTACTAATATTATAAATGCGAAAGTAACTCTGTCTGTCTGTTACGTTTTCAAGCCTAAACCGCTTAACCGATTTTGATGAATTTTGATACTCAAATAGTTTAAAACCTGAGAAAAGACACTTTTTACCGCGATAACCGACATAGACGCGGGCGAAGCCGCTGGCTAAAGCTAGTATTATATATTTATCAGATCTTTTTTACGTTTAATGTAATATCGAGCATACCTCTGCTAAATATGCTAATGCCTCCGCAGCAGTCGCCCTGATGTCCTCGGGCATTTCCTTCGTACATAGCCGTGCCAAACACGGTAATGCACCGAACACCACTCTGTGTCAGATAAAGGGATGCTGTATTTAACATTTAGAAATATGTAAGTATCTTGTGCTCCCAGTTTCGTTTTCGTGGATGCAGATTTATAAATATGGGAATTGTGTCAAATAATATAATAATTAATTCTAAAGCAAGTTTCACCAATGTGATGAACACAAATTGGTGATAAATCGTAAACCGAACTATATTCTTCATTATTAATGAATTTCACTGTCTGTCTGTGTGAAAAAGTTTTGAACTTAAATAAATATACCCGAATGAGACACCTCCCCTTTTCTTTTTTGGAATTGTTTGAATATTGAAGTACCTGCTATCGTGAGCCGGTAAAGCACCGGCTCGATGTATGAAGGTGAGACATCGCGCGGCACCCATCGCCACCACTAATGGTTTGTCGCGGGATACTAGTGACATCAACAATTCCGGTATCGTCTTGTCACCATGTCTACGAACAAGCAAATAATACCCATTTTCAACAACGATACTTAAACCATCTCTTTAGCCCCCTTAATGTAGGTAGCCCCAAAATTATTGGAGACATCTAAGCACTTAGGTATCCCCTAAATGCTGCAAAAATGGAAATATTACGAAGAGTTATCTATATATATAAATATTTGAATAATAAATATTTCGGCCATCTTACACACAACGTCATCTAGTCCCAAACTAAGCAGAGCTTGTATTATGGGTACTAAACAACTGATACAAATACATAAACATACTTTTGTGGAAATACATACCTACAAATTAATATACATATAGTATTTGTGGCTCACACAAATATTTGGTCTGACCCAGGAATCAAACCCGAGACCTCTTGATCAGCAGCCGCATTCGCTAACCACTAGACCAACACGGATTATCATTGTTTAATGAATACTTTTGTATAAAGGACCATTCCGAAGATCAAAATTTCCTCCGCATAACTGTTACTGCCTCGTTGGTCTAGTGGTTAGCGTATGCAACTGCTAATCAAGAGGTCTCGGGTTCAAAGCCCGGGTCGGGCCAAAAAGTGTTTTTGGGATTTTCTTCGGAAATTCCTAATAGCTGACCGGAGATTGAAAGTTTGGCGGTGATTCACGCCCGTGCCTGGGAGAGCACGTAAAGACCTCGGTCCCGGTTGTCATGAACATCTATTGCAATCGTTATTGGGAAGTCAGTTCCCCTAAAATATACTGGCAACTAGTTCAATCTTCGAATTTCAGTTCTCCCTTAGGGTTGCGGAGGTCCGATACCAGTCGCTCCGTTGGAAAAACTGAAATTCAGGAAAAACCGGTTGAACTAGTAGCCGACCCCAAATAAACTTGGGAATAAGGCTAGGAAGATGATGAACTGTTACTGAATCTATTATAATACATATATTTAAAATGTTTTTTGTCTTTATATTTATTTATGTTCGCTGAGCCCGACGATCTTACCCGCAAATGTTGTTGTAACTTTACAACATCAACCGCAAGCAGCACCGCGGGGCTGAGTAAGCGGTTAGCTAGTCTGAATAAAGATAGCCGAAGCTATTCCTTATAACATTAATTACCTGCTAGTGAAACTGCCTTCAAAATTGATTAAGACGTTACAAACAGATAGAGATTGTCCGCAACATACATACAGTTTGCTCTTTGTACCATACATTTGTTCATATGCATTTATATAAAAGCTAATGATTTGAAATTACAGCGTTTCCATGCCGCCTAAGCTGCTTATGGTAGATACTACTTTCGTCTTAGTCTTACCTTTAGATGAAGTTCAAAAAGATCAGGTCATGCAAATGCTCGAACTAGTAGAGAAATCAATTGATTGGTTTAAATATTTTTGCAAGTTATTTTACTTCTAATATAAAGGAAATGTGAAATTTTACGTTTTGTACTTAACCGTTTTTACACTTTCGGGACTTTTACACATGCAAATGGTTTTCTTTCGTGCAATCTGTGACCAAGAGCTGTACAACTCAATCGAAGCGCCGGGAAATAGAAAGTATCGTAACCTTTTAAATATTTTTATCGGGAATAAATCCCGCTGTAAAACAAAAACTACGCGTTTTGTACTTGATTTCTTTTTTAAAATTATCTTACAACACGGCATGTCAAGCTACGGCATCTATGGGCTAGTTCGATCGGAGTGATAACACTTGCTGACAGAAATTCAAAGTTAGGTTAATCTTTCGATAACTCCCTCCCTCCCTTTCGGCCTGGCCACGAGTTTTGGTCTTAGCGAAAAGCGGAGCGGCGTCGGTGAGCGGTGCGTTTTGCACGCCACGAACCTTAGTAGCGGTTAGTTGCAGCGGCGACGGTGGACGTATTTAGGTAGTCGAAACGTGTTAAAAATCATGGCGTTATAAAAATTATCCCCTGTCTGTTTAGAAACAACATTTTTTTTTTAAATATGATAGAATGAGTGCACGAACTAAATAAAGATCGGTATTTAGATGGTGGATTTAGTGACCTATACGAAGGTCCTACCTATAAGAAGTAACTGATGTTTCCAAGTGTTTTGCTAAGTAGGTACTTACAGAGAGAAAAAACTTTAAAAACTTGTCAACTACTTACATTGCGTATAAGACATACTAGTAGTTTCGTGTGTAGTTATATCTACAGACAAAACTACTGATATGTAAACTGTTTTGCTAATTAGGTACCTACTGACAGAGAAAAAAATTAACTTTTAAAACTTGTCAACTATCCACCTACATTACGTAAACATACCAGTAGTTTTGTCAACATATCAGTAGCTTCGTTTGGTAGGTACCTAGGTTCTATGTTTTTGTGTTATCAATTTAAATTAAACGTAAGTACCATTATATTCCGGAAAACATTGTTTAATTTCTTCCCACAACCTTTTTATATTTATGTTGGGGATATTTTGACATCCATATAGGCGTCCCTAATCCTCAGACATGAGGGACCGACTTCAGAGAGAGAGTCCTAAACAAAGCAGAGCTTTTTTAGTTGCAAGTGCCTATGGACGAGGTGTCTACTTGACATCAGATGACCCGTGTACTTATTTGCCCCATAATATCTTAAAAAAATATAGCGTCATACTCTTATAACAATTTTCAACGTTAAACATTTATCACGTGTTAGGTGTGTTCATTGTGAATTCATTTTATGCAATTTAAACTGTTCGACCTACATTTCAATATAACATTATATAACTATTTGAAATTGTTGTCAGAAATAACATCAACTGGTTAGATGACTAAGTCAGAATAGTAACAACAGTTCACTAATTTGAGATGTAAAGCTATGACAGTGAAAGCAAC
This sequence comes from Phragmatobia fuliginosa, assembly GCA_932526445.1. Lineage (NCBI taxonomy): Eukaryota > Metazoa > Arthropoda > Insecta > Lepidoptera > Erebidae > Phragmatobia > Phragmatobia fuliginosa. Next base: position 15,971,711 of record OW052071.1, read on the forward strand.
TTTACGGATGGCTGCCGATGGATAGATCTAACTAAAAACTATCTATGGTCACTGCACTTAATGCAGGAAAGAATGTAGGTAGTGCGATTGCCTCATTATAAAAAATGCAAAAAAATGTAAACAACTTTATCGATGTCGTTAGAGTTACATAAAAAAGGCAGAAATAATCAACCACTTTTATAGTTTATTTTGAAATTTTTATTTATAAGTTACTGACATTCTATATTTTAAAATCAAATATACGTTAAATTGACTGCCTTGTTGGTTTAGTGGTTAGTGTATGCGGCTGCTGATCAAGAGGTCTCGGGTTTGATTCCCGGGTCGGACTAACTATTTGTGTGATCCACAAATATTTGTTTCGGAGTCTGGGTGTTTCCTATGTATAATATGTACCTATGTATTTACAAAAAAAAAGAATGTTTATGTATTTACATCAGTTGTTTAGTATCCATAATACAAGCTCTGCATAGTTTGGGACTAGATGATGTTGTGTGTAAGTTGTCCGAAAAAAAATTATTATTATTATTTAGTGTCGTACAAAAACCTAATATTTACGGATGTTTAAAGAAATTAATAGAAACTCTCATACAACAACATTAAAACACATTATTATCTCCCGGCATTATCGTGGGTTCTTCTGTGTCGAATCTGCATGTGAATCTCCTATGTCTTCATACACAAGATGTAAATAAGAATTACGTTGATAAATGTGAATTAGAATGATCGCAATAAACAAAAAAAAGTTAGAAACGCAAAGATAAATTTATCATTCGTCGATCATCATAAACAGCCTTCAACAGGCTAAGGCAAAATTTCTTTCCTCTACTCTATTCTAGAGCTATCTGAAATAGGTAATTCGAGAAGGCTTATATTTTATTAAATTCTTCAATATATTATGCACTTACTTTGTTTTTAGGGCTACTTGTGACACATTAGCATTTTCAAAACACATGTTCGCTAATAAGTCCAGGGCGGGTAGCGCTGGTGCTGCGGGAGGTGCCGACGCCATTAGCGCAGCGGCGGCCTCACATCCGCCCGCTGCACACAACGCCTCTTGTTCTGCAGTGCCACAGCACCAGATCGAAAGTATTCGGACGACACATGTGCGAGCTGTCGGGGTACCATCGCAGGCTATTTCTGTGGACAATGTATTTCTTATTTTTTTTTTCGGGTTTGACAGTATGTAGTAATAATAAAGCTGCTTTTTTTTAAATGATTACTGCTCAAAAACTATTGGTTTTCAAGACAGCAAAAACTGTTTTCGGTTGTAATAAGATTGTCATCATCATCAACAACCCATAACGTCCCACTGCTGGGCTCGGGTCTCCTCTCAAGAGAGGGTTAAGGCCTTACGTCCCCACGCTGGCCGAGTGCGGGTTGGGGACTGGCAAGACACGTTGTGGCTACGTAATCTTACCGTTGGATGTTTTTAAGCCGCCCGAAGGCCTCCAACTAAGCTTCACGACTGTTACCTTATGACAACAACCGGGACCGACTGCTTAACGTGACCTCCGAATCACGGAAACGCTCATAACATATCATGCCACATACGGTCACCCATCTAGGTCTGACCGCGCCGTAGTTGCTTACCCTCGGTGATTGTTTCCAATCACCTAAGGCCACTCGGCTATGAGCGCGCAATAAGATTGTACATAAGAACAAAAAGGTTCAAATAAGAAATGCAAATTTTTTCTGACTCTAGCTTATAGTATTTTTAGTTTTTCTTTAAAACTTGTTCCTATGAGGAATTCATTAAGAGAAGGCAAACTTCCTTATTAAATCTTTAATCCGATTACATAAAAAACATTGTAGCCTTGTAAATGACTCTTAAAACCTCAAATATCCAAAGTTGTTCTGTGTAGCCATTCAAACATTTGATGAATATACCTCTAAGGGCTGAAACTGCGTTAAGCGGGCGCCCGCGCGGTTTCATACAAAAGTGCTACGTCGCGGGGACCCGCGCGGGCGTCCGTCACGGGGTGCCGCGCCCCGCACCCACGCACGCTAGACACCACACGCCGCACAGCCGCGCACACAACTATACATGCACACCATTAAAATTGAACTAGTGACACTGCGTAAATAAAATAATCTGTCTCCGCAACGATCCCACAGAGTCCACCCACGTGTCCACGCGCGTAGCGCGGGCGCCCGCTTAACGCAGTTTCAGCCCTAACTATCCTCTATTATCACTCCCATATTGGGCTCTACAAGTCACAGCGATTTTAACAGGACTTTCTCTAGCAGAAAGCAGATGTCATAAGGTGTAATTTAAGCAAATTTTTTTAGACTAGCTTCGCTCCGCGGAGTTTCCCGCGTTTAGAACTGTAACCGCTGATAACACAGCGGGACTCCGATAGTATTATTACTAACATGCCTCCTTGAGTAAAATATTTTATTGAGGAAGACAGAAGTAATCATAAAGAACCCCTCTCTAATCATCTCAGTGATTTCATTATAGTTATAGTACTGTATGTATTTTATTAAATTTTGTCACAGCTTTGTGGCAATTTAAAAAGAGGCTGTGATCAATTGCTTTGATAATTAAATGTATTCTTGTAATAATGTTGTATTAATCTTAAAAAGCTTACATTGAGAGATCATTTTAAGATAATTGTTTTATGATTTTTAACTTCATTTTGAGGTAAATTTCTTAAGGTAGCAACACTGTCATGCAATCACACTATCAGTTATAACATAACACATTGGGTTATCATCCAGGTAGTTGGATGATTTAATAATTCTTGATTGTACAGGTCAAAGTTCTACTAGAAGTGTTCCATTCTGTTTATTCAAAAGTATGGAGATATATTTTTTTATTTATTTACGAGCTGACCCCGCGAACTTCGTACCGCCTAACAGTCGATTCAACATCACTCAATTGTGTTTTGCCTTCTCGGAAATCCTCCAATAAAACTTAAACTTTATGTTATGGTATTAAAGTTCAAATTGACTTTTCAGTATTGTTGCGAATCTTCTGTATGTGAATATAGAAAATTGTTGTTTTAAGACTTTTTCAGATAACTTTTTAAATTTTTCTCTCCGTAAGAACCATCCTCGTACTTCAAGGAATGTAAATGTTATAAAAAAAGAATTAGCGAAATCGGTCCAGCCGTTCACGTGTGATGCCGTGACCAAGGAAAACGGGTTTCATTTTTATATATATATATAAGATAAATAGATAAATTATAAATATAAAACACACCCAAATTATTTATCACCACATAATGTAAATAAGTTTATACTACACTAAACATATCTATAAATGTACATGTTTAAAAATAAAAATTAAAAAATCAAACATCATATTAGTTATTAGTCGAATCCCAACATATTGGTTATTTCTGTAAAAAGAAAGTAGCCTAAGTTACTCCTTATATCATCAGCTATCTCTGGGTGAAAGTTATTCCAGAGATCCAAAACATACAGAGTGACCAACAAAAATGTTAAAACTTGGTTTATAAACTAAGTACTGTGTATTCTGTATGAATGTAGCAAAAATCTTAATTCTATGTTTGAAACAGACACTACAATTATATTTATTTGTATACATTAGATTATATATAGATAGATTTGAAATACAGATGAAATGTAAAAAAAAAACACATCACGATAAATTGAGTAATGCATTAAAAGACCCACTAACCCACTATTTTAATGACATAATAACATAAATTTGTCTATGTAGCAACCATTGCACACTCATGTAACTAATATACAGCACAATAAATTAAAAAAAAAATATATTGAGCAAAGCAAAACTCAACTTTAGGACTATAGTCCTAAAGTTGTATATTCATATTATATGTATATTCGATGAATGTTTATGTAGTTTGGTTTTTTGATATGATATAAATATTAAATTTTAGTATGAGAATTATATCCTTTTTTAGATTTAAAGTTGCCAAAGTTGTTCTGCTGATTGAAAGCATGAGCAGTTCCTAATAGTGGTGGTCTTACTTACGTGTCAACCTGGTCAGCATACTCATTTCTGCTGGTAACGCTGACACTGGTGCTGGTGGGTGCATGAAGACACTTCGCAAAGCACATAACCCTGCTTCTGCCACCTTTGTGCCTAATGGTGCTGATTTCAGGAGATCCACTAAGGCTGTAGCTGTTCCTTGGTCAACCAGGGCTTTGACATTTTCTGTTGTGCCTTTTGCTAGAGAACCTAAGTCAAAAGTAAATACAATTAGAATTATTTCATAGAGTATAAACAAAATAAAAAAGAAATAACATGTCAGCTGGTATTACAGAACCTTCAAAGATATAAATAAAATCTTGTAAAACTTAACTTACCGATTGTGATGGTAGCTTCAAGTTTTACGTTCGGGTCCATGGTCTCATCAGACATCAGCTGTAGAAGACGCGGAACTACTCCCTGTTGTATCACTGAACTCTTTTGTCTATTACTTCCTATAACCGAGTTCTTTAACATCACCAATGCTTCAGCGATTCTCTCAGTATCTGACGAATATAGCTCGTCAATGTAAGAACGTGAACTTTCAATATCCTATCGGCAAAATGTTATAGGTTAAAAATATAATCCGACACCAGAATATTATTGTTGATCCCAGCATCTTTTTAATTAACTCACCATGAATACTGTTAATTGTTGCATGTTTTGCCTGTGATTTACGCAGTATTGTTGGTAAAAATAACGTTCGAAATTTCTTCCGAGGCCGAATCCGCTGTCAACTAACCACCTGTCATTGAAAGATGCGTTCCTTTTTATGTATTTATGTAATAGCTTGCAAAGCAGCTAGTGCTCATAAATAATATGATGAAAACGAAATGTGTAGTCTGCTAGCCTGGGAGGGACAGGTGAGGCCATCTGTCGCCCTAGCAGAAGCAAGCCGGGGTGGATGCGCCATGCTCTATTATTTTGATGAGGGTCATCTACAAGCCGTAGGTAGATGACCCGAGGTACGTCGGGGTTTCAGGGATTGCCTTTCTAGGGTACTCCTGTTTTTTTATATATTTTTTTGTGTAGCAGGCACCCGCCATCGCAGGGTTTTTCAGCCTTTCCTAAGACCTCCAAGTCTTAATTTACACATCATTTATATTAATTTATCTAAGACATATCTTTAATTTACAAGTACAAACTATTTGAGACTACTGCTTAATCTACTTAAACTAGTCTTTGAGTTTCAGGTCTGCGTCGTCCTAGCAAGTGAGTTGTTGATTTTGCGCTCTCGAATTTTCGCCGTACAAATTTTTTTGCTGCTGAAAGAAATCTATGCCGAGTTTTGAACCGAAGCTGAAGGTTGATTTTTTTCCCCGAAGTTGGCCGAAGCCAGAACTTCGGTTAGCGACTATTTTTTAAGTAATATTTTAGATCTGCATTTAATTCACAGGTGGGCGTTTTTCAAAATTTTGCTCAGGACTATTTTGCTATGTCCTACGAGTTTGACCATTGATTAAAAGGCAAAAATGTAGGAAGTGAGTATCAAATTATTTTATGTTAGGGTAAAATGTTTAACTTACTGTGAAAAGAAAGATAAACATAAGACATAAGCGGAAAACATATTTTAATATTTAATAAAATACCAAATATTATCCTACTTTTTTATGTGTCCTTCATCATATCCTGGATTTTGATTACGTATTTTGGAGAATATATAAGCTATATTTGGATATCTATAGTATTACTCGAATGAAATAACTCATTTTATTTGTTTTTAAATAAAATATATTAAGGTTGTAGTATATTTTTCTAATTTAAATACTGAAATTATCGGATTTAAAAAACTGGCCACAGCGGACAGTCCGGTTACGTAACGGTATGATTTTATAAAGAATAACAATAACATTGTACTTGGCTCTAACTATTTTTAAGCAATGCCATATTGACAATGTTTTTATCATTCATTAGTTCTTTTCCTTTGAATTAAAACTGAAGAAATTCAATCGTCAACACTTGCGGTCCGTGACGTGCGTGACGGGTCTGTTTTGTTTGTCCGGTACGAACATTGATTTTGAAAGGTAAGACCCACAAATTTTATATACTACTCGTGTTAAATTATAAGTAAATATGTTGTAGATAATGAATGTGTACTAGTAAACTACTATAATCAACTTTTTTTATACCAAAAAAACATATGATGACAAATCCGCGTTATACGTAACGTCCAGGACGTGACGTGATGTACTATGTGGACTAAAAACGTTACGTACTGGACTCGTAAAGATGCGTTCATACTGTCTTGTGTAATTTAATATAAATTAAAAATATAATCCACCCAGAGAGGTAAACTCATTACCTTTATAGGATCTAGTCACCTCATGGTGAGCAGGTTTCCTTATTATGTTATAAATATCCTATTTAGACTAGCGATAAAGAGGGTGAACCCTAACATTCCTCTTATCCTCGGCACTTCCTTACAAATTAATTTATTCCTACTCAGGTAAATTATGCCGTTGACTGGTGCCGAGAGAGACAAAAACAACGGCGATATGGACAAAAACAAAGAAAATGAAGAAAAATACAACAAATATAAAAAGAAAGAAGTCGAAAGACTGAAGAACATAAACTCAAGGTAAGTGAACTAAATAAGGAAGAAAAGGAAAAAAGACGGAAAATTTGAAGATAACAAAAAAGGAATAAAAGGGAAAATAAAAAAGTAAATAATACTAAGCCAGCTGTTCCAGTGACAGTGCCAGAGATGCAAGATAATACAAAATTGAAGAAAAAACAGAGATTGAATTACCGAAATTATAAAAGATATCAAAGGACATTAAAAACTTGTGAAAGGTTAAAGAAAGTTATTAGTAGTTTAAGTAAAAATAGATTTCGCCTAGAGACTAAACACAAAAAGATGATTGAGCTATTGGAAAATGAAAAAGTTACTAAAGAAGACCAAACAATCACGCAGAATTACCTACTTATTGGTTCCCTATTTTATTTTTGTTACTACTTATTTGACATTTTTTTGTATCTGTTGGATTTTTTTGTAAGTAAAGAAGTATTGTTACCTACTTAATGTGAAAATGAAACTGAGATAGACTTGAATCCCCTAAGTTTTTTGTAAAATATATTTTCAAATCAAAACAGTCTGTGATATGTTATGATATGATATGATATATGTGACTAATTTTATAGAAATAAGTACAGTAAGTGATGTGACTTAAATAATATGTCACATCACGACGTTTTTGAAATGTTGAATAATATTGTATTGTTTCTAAAATGACTACAAATTGTGCTCATTGTAAACATAGCTTTAGAGTTCCTAAACGTAACGACTGTTGTCCACATACGTAACTGTCCTGTTTTGGCTGTTATAGTTTTTATTTTTTTATGAAAAAACCTTTGGGAGTTATGTTTTTGTTAATATATATTATATGTCTTTTTGTTATTTTTTGTATTTAAAAAAACTTACCTATAATGTTAGTCTTTCAGAATAGTTATTTATTCACAAAGTTTGATAGTCCAGAGTGCCATTTAGTTACGTACAAGACATATTTTATATTTTAAACAGCATTATGAGGCAAGATATCACAAAGTGGTATTAAATTTTAGAAGATTTTTATGTTGTTGATTAATTATAAATAAAGCTGATTAACTTTGATATGATTGAGTTATTATTTACTTTGAATGAAAATGTAACGTACAAGACCCCTGTATTGGCAACCCTCACTATAATAATACATTAAATAGAAATTATACTCATTTAATATTGTTTGATTATGGTTTTTCTTAAACCTTAGTTCATTGTCAATGTCTACATTTCATCGTTTATTTAAAATTTTGTTATGAAAATAAATGGACATCCTGTACGTAACGGAGAAAAATTTTGAAAAACGCCCAGGTGACAACCTAGTATACCTACCCTGCTGATTTGGGAGTCCTGGTACTATTATGTATTCTGTGGTCCTGTCTAGAGTGTGAGAAAATAAAAATAAGATGTGGTAACACTTAGTCATAAAGAGAAAAGCGAAAGCGATTGACAAAATTGACAGCTTGTGAAGCATAATACAACTCGTGTACCTACTTAATTGCCCTCGATAATAACTTTCTATGAGACTATTTCTTTTATTTGTGATTATTTTATGTAAGTAACACACTAAATTAAAAGTTTTATCAATTGTTTACTAGCTTTTGTTACTTGATAGCCATGACTGATTCCGGAGTAGATACAAGTAATGAGAGCAGCGACAATCCACTATTTGATCACTCCCAGTGTATTTTAGAATTCAGTCCACCTGCTATACCTATAAATCTAGCTGGCCAACCAATGCCCGTTGAGTTTTTAAACGAACCACATGATCATGTCGGAAAAATTAAATGTTCTACAAAAGCTAGACATTGTAGACTGAAATATAGGTATGGAGGTGTTATTTGTTCATCAAGAAACCATAAACTTCGTTTTGCCGCTTCTACCAACAACATCGAACTTGCAGAGAAATTACTGTCATCAGGAGCTGACCCAAATGCATCAGATGAACATAAAAGAAGCCCTCTTCATTTAGCTGCATGCCGCGGTTATGTTGAAGTTGTTCAGCTATTATTAAGACATGGTGCTAATCCAAACATTAAAGACACTCTGGGTAATACACCCTTACATCTTGCTGCTTGCACAAACCATATTCAAGTAGTAAATGAACTACTTGATGCTGGCACTGATGTTAGCAGTCATGATCAAAATGGTAGAAACCCCATACAGCTGGCACAAAGCAAGCTTAGACTTATTCAGATGCGTCCATATGGTGTTGGAAGCTTAGAAGATACAAAGCAACTTATTGGTGAAATATGTTTAGTTGTCAAAATGATGTGTAAATATTTGCGAACACAAAAAGCTGATGCTCGTGAAATGGAATCTGTGCGTCAAAGACTAGCACAGATCAAAACTCGTGACCAAGTAGATTCTGAAGTACAAAACTTACTTGATAGTTTAGATTCTTTGAACTTGAGATAAGCAGTTATAGTTATTTACAAATGATCAAGACTGTTTAATGTTAAAACTGTCTAATATTAAAGCTGAGTTTAATGTTATGATAATACTTTAGACTTGATAATGTTTTTGATAGTGTAAAATTTATTGATAAGATTAATGTTTATTATAATTATCATTGTCCTATGGAAACAGTTTATTGTATGAGTGAAGGTAGTTTTCATTTTATTGGGTACATACGAGTTAATGAACTACAATGAGAGCAACACAGGGCCGCAGAACAAAGGGGAGTAAGCAGTGATTTTTCAGTACTAAACAGAATTTTTTTGTGGGTGGAAAATCTCACATACATATTTTAGACTCCCATACAAAACAATTGTCTGTCACTATGGGCTTATGCTTTGAAAGAGGGGTACACGTTTGTATGACTACTCTACCCTGTTGCTCTATGAATTAACTATAATGGTTTTTAGATATTTGCAATGCATTATGATCACCTGGTGTTGTATATTTGCAATAAGTCAAATATTTAGTATTAAGTGTATTTTTAGTTAATGATTAAATTAAGAATAAAATAAAATGATTTATGAACTGAATTTATTGTTTTATTACAACTTCATTTTATTCACAACAGTTTCATAAGATGAAAAAGTATATGATTTATTTACATCCTCTTTATTCTGCATTTTGAAGATAGTAATAAAATTATAGTCATAAGTATTACAAAGACAAAATCATAAAATATCAATGGAATGTATATGTTACTGGCAATCTGTATAATCCAGCATTGTATACAATACCTAATGCTGGTAATGTACAGGCACACATCAAAAACAATCTCCTCAAACTTGCTTAATTCATATTTCATATATGATTTAAAAATAACAGTGTATCTGGCGCACGGCGGCAGTGTTATTTATCACTGTTCTAACCTAACCTAAACAATTCTGAGTAAAGTTGATCTGATCTGATGCAAAAAAATGTATCATTTGCCACAGCATTGTATGGGCTACCTGAATTATACAGATTTCTGGTAACCTAAATATTCGTGATTCAGAAACACTGGACATAATAAACATACTTACTATGTTCATTTATTTACTTTTTGGCGATTGCTTGAGAATGTAACTTTGGAATGGCGTAAAAAAAAAAGTTAACTATTAGGGCCACCGCAGACTAGCTACTTTTAGCATCGGCGATTTGGCCACTGCATTGATGCTGCATCGCGTTTTAGCGACTTCCTGCGTTCGATGGCGGTATAGGAAACGCGCGTTTTAGCGACTGCTCAGATGCCAAATCGATGCTACCGGCATCCGAATGTGTGCGGAGAGTAGCGTTCAGCTGCTATGTCGCGCTTCTAAAAAGCGACAATCTCCGCGTTTGGCGTTTTTAAGTGTGCGGTGTAGAGCGTTCGGTCGCCGTATTTAGCTTCTAAAAAGCGACTAGTTGCCGATCGCCGATGCTAAAAGTAGCTAGTCTGCGGTGGCCCTTAGTAAGACAATATACATAAAAAAATGTTCATAATCATGAAAATAAATATTTAGCCTCGAGTTGTTGTAAACGTATCGATAACGCTGGTAACATGTAAAGCTAGTCTAAAACAAGGTAGTTGGAGTGAAAGTCACGATAAAATCGATCCAGAAGATTCTAGGAATTAGCCAGGACTAACAGACAAAAATTTTGTTTTTGATATAAGTATCATATCTACCTTCATATGCATTTAGTGAATAGCTGTTGTGAAATTACATACAGACTGTCCATCTTTTATTTATTGTTCTTTTTCTTCCTTAATTTTTACAAACTGTCTAATTTTTAACTGACAAAATGATAACAAATGAACTGACAGAAACATATGTAAATATTAGTGATAGTCAAGAAATAAAACAACAAATGTTATAAAAACAAGATAACAATATAAAAAGATATGTTTATAAAACTTAGTTTTTTGAATTGAAATATAAATAGAGTCTGATCATATACTTACATGTAATATATAAAACTGATTGATAAATCAGTAACATCTTTATAAACGCTATTGATATTTGTACAATAATAACAATTTTTGAAAAACATTTCACTAATTGATTTAACTTTCCGTTTGGATTACTTCAGGTAATTCATTTTAAACACTACATTTTTAGGCAATGTAAATAACAAAAATTATGGCAGAATAGTAGTTATTATCACAGAAAAAAATATTACTAAATATGTATATATAATAATCATTAATACTGCTAAACAAACTATATTAAGTGATACCAGAGTTATCCCAACCCCTTAATATTTCATTTAATAAATTATTAAGTAGATATTTATACAGGTGTTATAGAAAGGTTCTTCAAATTTTAGTATCTTGTAATAGAATCCAGTTTTAACATAAAACATTTTTAAAATTAGAAAGATTTAACTTTTAAAAATTAAACTTGGGAATTTTTCTATATTTAGTAGACATTTTCTAGAAACAGTCTATGATATTGTTAAAAATACCCCCATTTTAACAATATTAAAGACTGTTTATAGAATTTTTTTACATAGTTACAAAATCATGAGTTTTCAAAGAAAAATAACAAAAAATAAATAATATTCAAACTTCATTGTAACCGCCAAACAAAAGTTGTTTAAGAACCTTATTGGTTATCAAGAAATCATTCTTCTTTCTGCATTTGAATAAAGGCCTATAGAATATAGCATAGCCTAGCATATGAACTTATTACTCATAAACATTATTAATTTATTTGCTAAATACTAATAGTTCTGTGTGGTAGTGGGAATCAAACTCACACTCTGACTGAGCAATCAGTTAACACCAGACAATCAATCACTAATCAATTTGACAGTAACCTTTCTATAACAATATATATAATTACCTTATTTTACTACATTTAAATTTTAGGGCAAGTTAAACCAATATTAGTACAATATAAAAATTTGGCGCTTAATTTTGTATTGTACATCCAATAAAAAGCATGCCATATATCTTAAGTAACAATTTACAAACTCACTCTACCCCCATTTAACATTAAATGTTGTTATGAAAAAAGTAATTATATTATAATTTGTGTAACTTACTTTGAGCTATATGGTTTGAAAGATTGGATAATGCATTTATTACAACATTTTTATAATAAATATAGCTGTTGAAATAAAACATCCCATGTAGGAATCACATGATGAATTGCACTAAACTTGAGCAGAATAAGATTAAATCAATTCCTTATTATACAAAATAATTACTTTTAGAGTGCAATGTTTGGCACTAAATCATTGTTTTTTATGTAAGTTTTGACTATTCTTAACTAGCTCACTTTCGCCATCAATTTACTTACAAAATTATATCACATTTCCAGTTATTGAACCAATTTAAATTAAATATTGCATACATTAACATAAATCACAACATTATTGGAATGATCTAACTGCCACTTTCATTAATAACTTTTCTAAGATATATTAAATAATTTGATAACATCTCTTACACAACCATCACTTATACCTTTGCTTGAAATATTGTACTCCCATATATTGCACTTGCATCGGCTCGGCTAAGGCTTTAAATAATTATATCAGTCAATATAAGAATAATTCTTAAAGGTATAAATTTGATGTTATTTCATTTCTGGAACCAATAAATTAACTATATTGGGGAATATTTCAGCCTGAATGGGTCCGTATTCTACAAGTTCGCCATCCACAGTAAGATATCCGCTGGAACCCTCTTCGGGGACTATTCTAAAAGCACTTACTGGGATCATTTTAATGTATTCACTGTTCATATCGACGTGTGCGCCCTGCCCCACACCAAGTAAAAAGGATAAAAGTTGAGATCTTGATATTCCTGCTTTGATTATCAACATCCATATAACGCCATCGGAGAGCTCAGAACGTGGCGCAAATAAAAAGTCCTCGCCTATATACGGTTGATATGACACGTGTACCAGGACAAATTCACCCTCTTCTTGAACCCAATGTGATGGTAACTGTGACATTAAGGACGGCAGGTGAGAGGCCGGTCCGTGCATGCAAGTATGGACCGGTGACCGCATTTCTGAGCCACTGCTCGTCACGCTGTGATACTCTGAACCACGTGTACTGAAGAATGCACTCCTGCGAGAATTAACAGAATACCACGAATCGACTCTTTGATGTTGTTTTCCATTAATTGCGGATGCAAATACCTCAGTCGGTTCTTCGCAATCAATAAACGCTTCCGCATCGGGGGAGTCGAGCGCTCCGTCCTGGCTCACACTGTGACTGAGGGTTAGCGGTTGTTTTGGTTTAGGCAAATTGCTCACATCCTTAATTTTCGCGTAACTCACTACACCTTTATATGTCCTCAGACCTACTAGTCTGGCTACTGCCCAAACAGCAAATCTTTGGCCGCCAATAGCACGTAATCTTTCGCTTTCGATATCGATGTCTGATAGAAGGCCCCAGCCAACAGACAGGAACGAAAACATTATCTGCACAAAAACAAATAATTATATTAAGAACAACATTAAGATGTCAAAAAACTAATTACTTCAAGACTATACGCCATTGCAATTAACAAACCTGTCTACATTGGCCTTTGAACAAATGACAATGGATTAGCGCTCGAGGAGAGTTAAGTTATAAGATAATAAGGTAGTGTAAATATCAACAGTATAACATGAACGTGGGATTAATTGTATCCGTGTCTCGATTCTCGAGCACTCCTTGTTTTGTTATGACGGACGTACTCAATTGAATGTTGTAACGTAGGTACTTACATTTCCACCTGTTAGGGTTAGACCATATTCAACTATGTATCATTAATGTACATACATGTTAAATACTCGCTGATTCACGCAAGCTTGTCTGTGTCTCATATTGAACCAAACGTGATGTTATAAAACAGCATGAACAAATTTGCGTAACTTAAAATAAGGTTATAGCGAGCTAAACTTAATAGCTAGCATGTTGTTGCGCAGCTTTTTTTTAGAACATTCAAAGGAGAACAATTCTTTCATATTATTATATTGTTTTTGGAAAACTATAATCGTTTAAGGAATACGTACGTCTATGAAAGCTTTCAAAAGGAATTTTGTTGTCTCGTTTTTGCAACATTCCATGCTATAAAATATTAAACTGCTGAACAGTTACCTACCTGCTTTGTTTGTTAGTATGCACTATAGGTACTTATCACAGAATGAGAATAAGGACGAACTAGACTTATTGTTTATGTGCATCTAGGCGGCATTGGATTCCTAGATTTACGGTTGACACCACTTGTATGTATTTCTCTGTTCGCGGTAAATATAAATAGGTACTTACTTTACTTTTAGTTTCAATTCGTACGACATCCATTGGTGCGGTCTTGCCCTTTACTATACCCATAGTAATACCCGTGAGGTTTTGTGGAATGTATGGTTCACTGAAAATAAGAAAAAAAACATATTTAATAGGCAAAGTTAAGTAAATAGGCCAGAAACATATAAGGTGAACCTCGGAACCATAATACATAATATTGTAGCACCAACCTTGTTGGCATAATTGGTTAAACGCAGATTGCTGAAATAGACAACTAGTATTGTTTTCGTAATAATCTTTTATATTTGTCTATCTGAACTGTATGTAAATTCTATAAATGAATTGAAAAATAGATATACTAGCTGTCGATATAGAGTACATGCTGAATAGTAGCATAATTATTTATTATTAACTGAGCCCCGTGGTGTTGTAACATGAACCTCGAGAAACGTCGCGGGACGAAGTTAGTCTAAAAAGTAGCCTTAGTTACTCCCTAAATCGTGAGTTATCGGCCTCCGGTGTAAGTTCAGTCAAAATCGTGAGTTATCGGCCTCCGGTGTAAGTTCAGTCAAAATCGTGAGTTATCGGCCTCCGGTGTAAGTTCAGTCAAAATCGTGAGTTATCGGCCTCCGGTGTAAGTTCAGTCAAAATCGTGAGTTATCGGCCTCCGGTGCAGTCCTGGATTTATAAATAGGCCGTATAGGCCGCGGCCTAGGGGCGGCAGCGTCCTAGGGGCGGCAGATTCCAGAGGAGGGTCACTCGATTTCAGAGGATAAAAGTCAAACACGTTCACTGGTTTTCTTAAGGTTTTAAAAAAATCCCTATGTTTCTCATTCCTATCGAAACGTCAGTGCAAAGTGTGCAGTGAAGCCTGGATCAAACTCACTACTCAGTCTCTCAACGTTATTGAGGAATCAATCTCTGTCTAATGTTTACCCTAACTTGGATATAGCTGTGATAAAAGTTAAACACGTTCACGAGTTTTCTTAAGGTTTTTTATACTTTAAAAAAATCCCTATGTTTCTCATTCCTATCGAAACGTCAGTGCAAAGTGTGCAGTGAAGCCTGGATCAAACTCACTACTCAGTCTCTCAACGTTATTGAGGAATCAATCTCTGTCTAATGTTTACCCTAACTTGGATATAGCTCTCCGCATTGCACTTTCCATTCCGGCTACAATTTGTTCTGGGGAAAGGAGTTTTTTCTGTTTAAAACGCGTGAAAAATATCAAAGGTCTTCATTGTCTCAAGAAAAAATGAATTCTTTAACTCTACTCTACAATAAGCAGAGATAATGAATACCATAAATTATCATGATATTATAGATGATTTTGCTATTAAAATCGGCTAGGGGCGTGTCAGGCCACGCACAGAAAGGGTTCCTCAGTCATCCACAATGGATTTAAAATCGTATCCAATAGATAATTGTTATGTTAATTTTGTATGACGTTTTCTAAGTGAGCTCATTTTACAAGTTAAGCCTCTATAACTCCTGAACTAACAAAGTCATCTAATCGGTTATAGTTTTCCTTCAAAGTTCATTATCACGAATTTTCCCAGATTTCTTAAGCCAGCCGTTTAGCTTTTAGAGGGGGGGGGGGGGAGACGCCCTGTTTTTTACAAAAAAGTGCCCTTTAAAGTAGAATATCTCGCAAACGGATATCTAAATCAAAAAATTGTCTTAGAAACCCTTTATTGTTTTTAAATCACCTATCTAATGATATTCCACACGATGGGGTAGCCGCGAGAAAAAAATATCATCCCCACTTTACGTGTAGGGGAGGTACCCCAAATAAAAATATTTTTCGTAATTTCATTGTAGAACTTTGTCGACATAATAACAACACATATTCATGCAAAGTTTCATGTTTCTAGCATTTACCGTATGGACGGTTTGTCGAGGACGGACATGACGAATCTATAAGGATTCCGAATCATAAACTTCAAAACCGTATAAAGTCCCGTTATAAATTGTATATCTTGTTTCTCTTTGCGCTCTTTCATAATGACAAATTCACTCGTTTATTTAACTTCAAAGCCTTCTTTACTACAAATGGAAAATTATTATTTTAGAAAGGTATGTAGGTACATGGGGCGGCGAAAATAAAGTGGCCTAAACTCATGGAAAATATAAATCCTTCACTGCTCCGGTGTAAGTTCAGTCAAAATCGTGAGTTATCGGCCTCCGGTGTAAGTTCAGTCAAAATCGTGAGTTATCGGCCTCCGGTGTAAGTTCAGTCAAAATCGTGAGTTATCGGCCTCCGGTGTAAGTTCAGTCAAAATCGTGAGTTATCGGCCTCCGGTGTAAGTTCAGTCAAAATCGTGAGTTATCGGCCTCCGGTGTAAGTTCAGTCAAAATCGTGAGTTATCGGCCTCCGGTGTAAGTTCAGTCAAAATCGTGAGTTATCGGCCTCCGGTGTAAGTTCAGTCAAAATCGTGAGTTATCGGCCTCCGGTGTAAGTTCAGTCAAAATCGGTGCAACTGTTCCAGAGATTAGCCGGAACAAACAAACAAAAAATTTTAAAAATAACTTATTTTTTGTAAGAACCGTATATTACTCTCATTTAGTGAAAAGCTGTAAATTTGAAATTACAAACAGACGATTCGATTATAATTAATAATTGTGTAGATTTCGTCAGACATTGATGACGACACGGCCATATCTAAATAACTATGTGCTAAGGTTAGTATAAAGATATCAATCCGGAATGTAAACCCCTAAAACAATTTTAATAACGTCCATATTTCATTACATGGGTATTTTAGGTTCCTTCGGAGAGAACTAAAGTGATCGACATAGCCAACAGGATTAGCAAGCTGAAGTGGCAATGGGCTGGCCATATTAGCCGCAGGACCGACAACCGTTGGGGTAAACGTGTTCTTGAGTGGAGACCGCGTCTCGGCAAACGTAGTGTAGGACGCCCACAGGCCAGGTGGAGTGATGATTTGCGCAAGACGGCTGGCAGGAGCTGGATGCGAGTCGCCGAGGATCGAACTGAGTGGCGTGCAATTGGAGAGGCCTATGTCCAGCAGTGGACTGCGATAGGCTGATGATGATGATGATGATGATGTATTTTAGGTTAACAAACGTCATATGCAATTTGTTGTGTGCGGTCTGTATTTCCAGATGCTACGAATACAACATCTGTTTTGACTGTTTTCCTGCGTCCTGACATAACACCAATACGTTTCTAGAGTTTCATCATATTTATATTACATACGAGACAAATGCAATCAACGAATAAGATCGTAAGATGTTGCTAAATGTTCTATGTGTTAATGCTGCAATATTACACTCGCAATGATACAAGTTTTTTTGTAAGATTGTGTGAATAATGTTTTGGGTCTATTACTCTAGTCTGTTATGAAAACTATCATGCCACGTGTACTTCATACATAAAGTTTATCCTATCTCGAATTCTGCTACTGCATTCTGTTTGAATAAATTGTGTTAGGTGAACGGCAATATATATATACACTAGTTGATGCCCGCGGCTCCACTCGCGTCTGAGGGGTATCAAAAATAGATGTTAGCCGATTCTCAGACCTTCTGAATATGCATACAAAATTTCGTCCAAATCGGTTCAGCCGTTTCGGAGGAGTATGGGAACGAACATTGTGAGACGAGAATTTTATATAAAAGACTAGCTGATGCCCGCGGCTCCGCTCGCGTTTTAGAGGTGTGAAAAATAGATGTTGGCCGATTCTCAGACCTACTGAATATGCATATAAAGTTTCATAAAGATCGGTCAAGCCGTTTCGGAGGAGTATGGCAACGAAAACTGTGACACGAGAATTTTATATATTAGATATTACATATATCCTATGTATATTGCCGTTTATAAAATAAAATGCGTATGTGTACGTAATTGTATATTATTGTGATGAATGGCCCGGCCCTATCAGTAAGCATGATAATGTTAGGTTTATCGCGTAGAAAGCATTTAAATTATATTATTTACATTTAGTATCTTAACAGCTCTTTATATTTAATTACATATTAACATAATAATTTTTTGTAACATTACAAATATAATTTAATACAACTATTCAACGTTCAACGACACGGCAAATTCATGATAGTAGTCCATATATTTAACTATTAAGAAAAAATATAGCGGTATTGATAGGTTTTTTTTTATTTCAGGCGTCATAGGGCCTTATTTGTAAAATGCACTTTCTTGGAAAACTTCGTACAAAAGTAAAGAAATATTAAGTTAACATAACAATTACGATTTTAAATCTACCTACCATTATGGGTGACTACGGAAACCTATTCTATGCGTGGCCTTACACGCACCTGGCCAATTTTAGCGCGGTCTTCTCGGAATTGTGATTTGTATTTTTTTCAAGCAGAAAACAATATTCCCTAAAAAGTTCTGAATGTTGTTCTGATTCTACAATTGATCCTGGGAAATTGGTTCATCCGTTTTGAATAAAATCATAAAAGTCCGAATGATCCGAAAATGATTTTCCGATGTTTACACCGGGAACCCATAACATTTTCTGATTCAAGAGAGGATAATTTTTCAATCATATTGTTTATATGCTGGCAAATGTGCAGAATCGAATTGTAAAAGTTCAGTCGATTTTAAATCGAGTGTTTAGTTTAGTATTGTGCAAATAGCCACATTAGTTTTGCAATGTCACACACCAAGTTACTGATAACATTTTCATATAATATATACAATGTTCAATGACCGTGTAAAATGTTGAACAAAGCGCAACAAATCCGTGTTACGTTCACAATACAATTATTTCTTATCATGATAAATAACGAGCGGAGTGCTAAAGGATTAGTTTGACTACTTTTGAATTGAAACTTTCTTTATTTTAAAATTTACGATATACTGTGTTTAATAAATAATACATAAAACTTTTCATTTACGTAAAAAATTCACAAGAGTTTATATTTTTTATGACCCTAGCCGAAAAAACAATACTACTCGTTGAATGGCTTGTTAGTCCAGTAATCTTAGGCCAAATTAGGTAAATATCTCGGAAAATCGACATATTCGGTGTATTACCACGTAAAAACTTGTATTTTGGCATCCTAAAACTATTATCAAAATTCACATATAATTGGATGGTCGCAAGTTTTAAAGTCGGATGTCAAAGAACGCCTGGATTCGTTTAATGTTTGTTCTGTATAATAATTATGTACACCAGGACAATAACTTGTGATTTGTCCTTACTAGTAGCCGACCCCAAATAATATTGGGAATAAGGCTGAGGAAGAAGGACAATACACTTGAGGAAATCTATTTTGAAACTAGCTTATTCTCTAACCATAAAAGGCAGGAAAAATATGAAAATGTGATTACTGAAATTAGTTTACTTATCTGTAATCATGAAAAAAGGATTCCATATACTGTGCTGTCAAAGGACTTCGTAAAATTAAGCATATTCAAATCAATAACAATAATAGGTTATATAAAGAAATAATGATACAAAATGCATCAGTAATTTACTCATTTTTCAGTAATCATTAACAGTTTAGATTTCTTAACCGTATACAATACTATATTCTACTGAGTGCCATTCGCGATCTCACGCTCCAGATAAACAAATGACAAAAACTCAAAGACCAATATACGACACTCGAGCTATAGTAACTAATTCATTACAAAATTCGAAATTATGTCAATTTTCAAGGTAATAGAGCCACTCACACGAACGGGCCGGCTCAACCGGAGCGTTATTACTGATTACTCTCTTACAGAAAACTAATCCAAAATAACATCATTCCTACTGTAGTGTTTCGTTGTCAAGTGTGAGACCGAAGGCCCAATAAATTGAATTGGGTTCTGCTCATACTATATCCATGAGGTGTTATTTTGGCAAGCACACATAAAAAACAAATTATATTTCATTGACAAGTAATAAAACAACACTAAATCAAAATGCTCTGAGTCTATTCATACTTTCCGTACGTAATTTTGTTTTTATTCCCCATTTTACAAAAGCGATTTCCTTATAGTTGTCCTTATACAGTTAAACCTGGTTTTTGGTTTGTTACATTATAATTCCAAACTATCTAGCGATCTACTCTTAATCTGTAATTTATAATTTTCAACTCACTTGCTCCAGAGTTGAGTTAAATGATAAATTAGTTAAAATTTATATAATTTGGAATGTAGGCAATAAAAACAAACTGTATAGCAAATTGGCTATGATTTGAAATAAAAACAAAACTTGAGCGTCCTGA
Organism: Phragmatobia fuliginosa; assembly: GCA_932526445.1. Classification (NCBI taxonomy): domain Eukaryota; kingdom Metazoa; phylum Arthropoda; class Insecta; order Lepidoptera; family Erebidae; genus Phragmatobia; species Phragmatobia fuliginosa. The sequence goes on from OW052071.1 coordinate 15,992,080, forward strand.
AACCTATTCTGTTTGTCTGGAAATGGAAGACGAAACAGCCAGATCCAATCACGACGAATGTAATAGCCATGAAGGATTTGACACGACGGACTGTTCGACCCACAGATGCCAAAGTCCAATAGTGAACTTAATTGGACTGACTCATTGCCTATGAGAATCTAAACAAAAAAAAACACTCGACAAACAGGTTTTATTGATCTTGTGCAGATTAACTTCATTTTCATAAAACCTCGTACAAGGAAAACTAAGTGCCGTAGCACTTGTGTGATTATAATTTTAGTTTGCTGTGGAGATACCCATGACACAAATACTATGTCAGAAAGTATTGCATGCTTCTATTATGTTTGTGTAAGTAACTTTATAACGTATATCATTCTTTTTACCAACTATATTTATATTTAAATTGTAGTTGATAACGAAAATATTTTACCTGTCTTTAGACTTTAAACGGGACTTATTCGCGATAAAATTAAAAATATTACGATACCTTCTACTTTCCGCTTTAATTTTATCGTGAAAAAGTCCCGTTTACAACAAAAAAGAAAATGTTTAAAGTTTTTTCATTTCAAGTTTTTATAATTTTAATGCACATTCTTTCTATTTACTCTGTTTCATACATTGATGTAGGTATTTTTATATCGATGGCTTCATCCGAAGATTGAATGTGATGGAGTGCTTAAAGTATTACCTCCAGCCAGTCAAGCTATGTACGGTAAGTGGATTAAGATTGCATTATAAAGGTCACAGCCCATAACAAATGAAGGTGTAACAGAACTGCAATTAAAACAATCATTCTGATACATTTTTTCCTTTCACTTTAATACGAGTTCATAAGAGGCAATCTCTAGAGTGTTTGACGGTGCTTAATAGGCGCATATATTATACATTCAAAACACCCAAAACCGTTTCTGTGGCGGAACATTGGACAGACAAATTTTATAGCGATTCAGCAGCTGACACAAAGGAGAACATCTAAATGTAATTTAAGACACAAGTAAAATAAAAATGAAAGACCAATTAACAGTCTGGAAAAACCCGATATGGCCATCGTACTAACCGACCCTAATAAGTGCTCATTGTTGTAATGCACTTGTTCCTATTTAGTAAAGTACATATAATGGATATAATGTAAACTAGTAAATTGTTACAAATGCATATATTTATGAGCGCGTAATAATTCAACAAGAGGGTCAGTTATGGGTCATCAATTCTGGTAAGATCAAAAGGAAAATTAATAGCCTGTGAGGAACATTCGTTTCTCTATAACAACTATCATTAGAACTGGTCACTATTTATTTTAAGATAATTATTTTATTTATTTATATCTTTACTAGCTGGTGACCGCGGCTCCGCCCGCGTCCTAGGGGGATGGAAAATAGATAGTAGCCGATTAGATTATTAGATGGATTATTATCATACTTACTGAATATACATAAAAAAAATCATCAGAATCGGTCAAGTCGTTTCGGTGGAGTATGGGAACGAACATTGTTACACGAGAATTTTATATATAAGATTGTATATATACAAAAATGAAAAAAGATGAAACAAAAGATGACGTACAAATATGTCAATGTACAATAAAATAATTATTGTACCATTAATTTTAATAGTTTTCAATCACCATTAATTATATCAGGTTGTGAACTGAAAATTAGACATTGGATATGCATAAGATCACTATTACTAATCAATTAATTTTGTGATAATGTCTAGATTGTGTAATCGTTATTATACGAGTTCTTGAAATACTTTACATTCCATTTTTATCAATTTGCACTTTAATCAATTTAATTTCATTCAACCTTCTGATTTTCTTTAACTTTGACTGAGACAACCTGCGTGTACATCGGTTATCGCTGTAAAAAAAAAAACAAATCTATTCAGCAGTTAATCGATAGCCGTTAAGGCATAATAGACAGAGTTACTTTTGCATTTATAGTATTAGGAAACGTAATAGTACGAGTTGACGTTTGATTGTGCATAATATGTACAAGGTTTTGAGAACTTCGTGATTAAAACACTTACTTAAAACTAACAGATAACAGACTTTTTTTCTAGATTTTATTATTTCGAATAGTTTTCGGAGTCGGCTTTTAGTACAAGCTTTACTTTTTCCGCTAGTGCCTCCGCAACCCTTAGGGCGTACTAAATTCGATAGTTGTCAGTACATTTGAGGTCACTGACTTCCCAATAACGATTGCCATAGACGTTCAGGTCAACCGGGACCACGGTTTAACGCCCTCTCCGAGCCACATGCGTGAAGCACTTCCATTAACATCAACAAACATTTCTTATGAACTCCGTTCTGAGATTTTTGTAAGATAACCCCAACAACACTTTCCGCCCGACCTTGAAATCGAACCCTCTTGATCGGCAGTCGCATGCGCTGACCGCTAGGACGGCTAAATCAATTTAAACGGGACTTTCACTGATAGAAATCTGATGATAATATATAAAGAGTAACAAAGGCTATTTTTTAGACTAGTTCGTTCCGTTTACAACAATAACCGCGGGACTCAGTTAGTATTATAAAATACCAATATAAAACTATAATTAGGCATTTTTTTCGTGATAACAAAATTGACATTTGCGTAAAAACTTTAAACTTTAAATTGCATTTGAATTAAATAATGTTGAAGTATGTTAAAATATTACATTACACACAATTATATACTTGTTAAAAATTTAATTTAACACTTATGTTTTTTTTCTAATAACTATTTCGTTTTGTTCAAAATGTCATATTTCTATCATTATAATGACATTCAGAATACACAAGACACTGGTCTTATCCAAAAAAGGACATCTACTGAGCTACTCAAAAAAATCAAAAATGATTTGCTTTCTTTTGCTTCATACTTAAATATTTTGTAAACAAGTAGTTAAATATAGGGAAAATTCAAGGGAGACGAGGTAGAGGCCGAAAACTTTTATCTTGGACAGAGAACTTAAGATACTGATTGAAGGTGGACAGCACAGACACATTAATTCGCATGACCGAAGCAAGGGGAAGATACAGACCTCCTTGATGGAGATGGTACCTAAAGAAGAAGAAGTAAAATATAGTCAAAGCGTTTTTGAATTCATTTTATTTTATTGTATTGCTTTTAGCACTAGCAGTCTCTAATAGACGCGGATGGATAGAAGGACATCTTCTACACAAACCTTAAAAAAAATATCGTGTCATCATCATCATCCTCCTAGCCATTATTCCCAATTTTATTTGGGGTCGGCTACTAGTTCAACCGGATTTACCTGAAAAAAAATATCGTGTGTATTTGATTATATAATTATCGTGTCAAGTTTACAAGTCTTTAATCAATTCTATAAAAAAACATCTATCCGTATATGTACTTTGAAGATTGCCTAATAAGTAAAAAGGTCAAAGTGCTCATCGATTAGTCTTTAGAGAAAAAATAACAATTATCATATCATTGGTAGATATCATTATTGATATACACCTTGAGTAGATAAGCGGTTCATTTACAAATTCATTCTTTACCGCAGAGATTAGGGGGCGTCAGGGTCAGAAAACAAATACGTCGCAAGACCATAATTACGTCTGGTAAATAGATTAGCTATTAAATAGATAATCCGAGTTCCTGAATAATATTTACAAAATAAACCAAGATTTTATTATGATAAGTGGATTCCTGTTAATTATAATTAATTAATGAATTGACCATTCGTGGCATGATATGTTATGAGCGTTTCTGTGATGTACGTGGTCACGTTAAGCGGTCGATCTCAATTGTTATCACAAGAGAACAGTCTTGAAGCTTAGTTGGAGGCCTTCGGACGGCTTAAAAACACTCAACGGTAAGATTACGTTTCACAACGTTTCTTGCCAGTTCCCAACCTGCACTCGGCTAGCGTGGGGACATATGGCCTTAACCCTCAACTGAGAGGAATCCCGAGCCCAGCATTGGGACATTATGGGTTGTTGATGATGATTCCTGTTAATTAAAATGAAGACCGAACCAAGCGGCGTGAATTGCAGCGGCAGTGGACAACGATAAAATACACCTAAATAATTGGTGAAAACATACATACTTTACCAAACAGAATCGCTGTGCCGAATCTTGGTTCTGGTTTAATTTTAAACTTAAGTAAAACTATCACAAACTTCAATGTGCTTAAATTACAAAATTACAATCTATGACTACTTAAATCTATACTAATATTAAAATAAAGATGTAAAGTTTATGAGATTATGAGTTGTGACGTTAAGTACAGAAGGTAATCAGTGGATATACTGAATCGATTTTGAAATATTTGCGAGTGTTATAGGCATTAACCTGAAAATGCCTAAGTACTATTTTTTTTTTTCGGACGGATTTTTCACCCTAAATTTTCGACCGTTTGGGTAGATTATTTTATTGTAGTTTTTATTAAAAATAATTAAAGTCTGTAATATAAATTACGAATTTATCGCTTTTTACCTGCGTTAGCGTTAATGTTAGTGTTGATGGCGAACTACGCGTTAGTTAACGCGTTAAAATGCGCGTTGGCTACATTAAGGTTACAATGCCGTTAAGACGTAATTCCTTGTCAATTAACGCGTTAACACACAACACTCACAATGGAGCCTAAAGGAGCTAAACTAGTTGCGATAATGAGCCTCATAAATTATTTTATGTATTTCAAAAAGGGAGAAAAAATGAAAAAAGAAGATAGTGGATGATTCATATACATCGTCGGCGATTTTTATGGGATTGCAGCTTTGGATGTCAAAGACACAGCTCTTATTGCAATAGCTCTAAAAACTAAACGCCTTTTCGTTCAACCACTTCATTGTTGTTCTCGTACCTAAATGTAGTTCCCGCCTAAAACAAAGCGCACTCGTCCTTGCTTTGCGAGCGCGTCCGATAGAATGAGACGGCGTTAATGTAGCCAACATCAATTAGCGCGCTAAGCTACGCGCTAAAACCCTTTGATGTGTCCAAAAAATCGACACTCGAGTTATCGCTTAACGTTTAACGGCATTAGTAATGCCATTAGCTTATAACGCATTAAAACGATGGCCACATCTGCGTAGCGCCTATATTAACGCACTAAGTAACGCGTTAAGACGCAGGTGGAGCAGTAGCATAAAGCGCAATTCAATTAAAGTCGTTTGCCTTGATTAGTCTTTGTAGACGTTTAAGATCTATACTTGTTTCCTGTATAATTGCCTTTTAAATAAAAAGTGGTAAATTTTAATTAGTACTACGTACCTAACTCAATAACTTGCTGAACAACACTGAGAAATTCTAAACAAAACACACAATTTTTATTGCATCAAAGGAGAAGATAATTCTATATAACTATTTTATCCATATAAATAAAAATCAATGTTTGTGCGTGCGACACACCATTACTCCGATTACTATGAAATTTTGACAGAACATTCTATGAGGGCTCTAGCTATAATCTAACGCAAAATCTAAAATTAAATGATTTTATTTAACTTTTACTCTTTATAATTCACATGGTATTACCATGAATGCTGGCTAGCATTTTATAAAAATGCATGACAAAACTTTTTAGAGTTCCGTAGCCAAATGGCAAAAAACGGAACCCTTATAGATTCGTCAAGTCTGTCTGTCTGTCTGTCCGTCCGTATGTCACAGCCAATTATTTCCGAAACTATAAGAGCTATATACTGTTGAAATTTGGTCAGTCTATGTATTCTGTGAACCGCATTTAGATTTTTACATAAAAATAGAAAAAAAACAGTACATTATGGGGGTCCCCATACTTGGAACTGAAACTCAAAAAATTTTTTTTTCATCAAACCTATACATGTGGGGTATCTATGGATAGGTGTTTAAAAATGATGTTGAGGTTTCTAATATAATTTTTTTCTAAACTGAATAGTTTGAGAGAGAGACACTTCCAAAGTGGAAAAATGTGTCCCCCCCCCCTCTAACTTCTAAAAAAAGAGAGTGATAAAACTAAAAATAATATATGTTGTACATCATCATGCAAACTACCAACGAAAATTGGTTTGAACGAGATCTAGTGAGTACAATTTTTTTTAATACGTCATAAATCGTAACACGCAATTTACCTTTCATCCAATCAAAACACTATTATTAAAACATCGATGAAAGTTACAACGAACTACAAGAACTTTTATATGATGTTACTTGCTGATACGGAACCCTTCATGGGCGAGTCCGACTCGCACTTGGCAGCTTTTTCATTATATAACAATATGTCCGGGTCCAGTGTAAACATATTATCGACCTTCGGTGATTGTAAATATGAGAAACTATACAAAAACAAAGCCGTGTCAAACTAGCTTTAGAACGTATGAAATGGTATTTTAATGAACCACTGAAGTGATGAATTATCATATTATTATACGTATCGTATTAATGAGAGCCACCAACGTCAAACTTTCTGAGTAAGGAATTACAATATTTGTCGTAGACTTACAAGGCAGCAAACAAAGTCGGTCGCCTAAGACTATAACAAATAGCATCGTAAGAATCTCTATTTTATTGTATACCATATAGGCTTTTTATATTTATTGGCTACTTTTTGAGCCTTTTTCCCAAGGTCTAATCTACCTTCATACTGAAGATTATATTCAAATCAGTTCAACAATTTAGCGTTGAAAGCGTAACGAACAGTCTTCATTATAAAAATTTTAAAAGAAATAATTTTTAATGCAAAAGTAGTTTTAAAAAAAACTCGAAAATCCTTTAAACGACATATCCTCGCGTAAGCGTAATAAGTTTTTAAAAACTTTGGTTTTATCTGCGAGTGATTAAAAAATGGTTTTCTACTTTTACATTTGGAACAATTAAATTTATATTTTGATCATCTTACACACAACGCCATCTAGTCCCAAACTATGTAGAGCTTGTATTATGGGTACCAGACAACTGATGTAAATACATAAACATACTTTTTTAAAAAAAAAAACAATACGGAAAACACCCAAACTCGAAAACAAATATTTGGTCCGACCCGTACCCGTTGATCGAACCCGAAACCTCAAGCACAGCAGTGACATACGCTACCAGTGCGCCACCGGGGCAGTCGATAGGTTGCTTTGTCTACATCCAACAAAAACTACATTCAACTACAACATTTTATTCTTACGAAACGTAATTTTTAACCGACTTCAAAAAATAGGAGGAGGTTATCAATTCGTCGGAACCTTTTTTTTTTTTTTTTTTTTTTTTTTTTTTTATGTATGTTCAGCGATAATTTCGTCGTTTATGAACCGATTTCAAAAATTCTTTTTGCATTGGAATGGACGTAGCTTACAGGTGGTCCCATCGTCACCATATCGGGATCTGATGATGGGATCCCAAGGAAATCGAGGGAACTCTTCAAATATCATAGGCACAATGTCGCGATTTGGGTACTCGGAATAGTTTTTCATTGAAGTCGGTTCCTTTTTGTTAAAATTATTACAATACTATTCACAATACAACAAAATTTTCCAGGTTTATATTGTACTTTTTCCGACAAACGATGAACCAAAAAAGCGACGTCTCGATTAAACCCACAACCTGACCAATCAATTTAAAACGCTTTACTACGAAGAGTCATTATAATATAAAATAATTGTCTTGAACTTGATAAGATAGGGGACGGTGAGTAATTAATGCGTCACTATTTTCTTAATGCGAATAGACTATAGTCTCCAATACCCTAAAAAGGAATAAAGATACATGTGTATCGATTAAACGAGATTGTTTTCCTAACTTATGGTAGTAAGATGGTGTTGCACTGAGCGAAAGATTCACGTTCTAGAATCTAGTTCTAGTTTAATCACATAAATTATACGTGTCTTACAGGTCTCGAAGTTTTACCTTGTTCATATCTAACAAGGAAATCTCGTTAAAGATATACTGTTAATGATACATGACCCGTAATGACCAATAAAATGAACGCATAAATATTTTCTATTGTTTATTTTTATCATTACATTTGGTAATAGTTTTTATATTACCTTGCAACTACTTATCACTGAATTAATGTCTAGATACTATTTATTGCAAAACATTTATTATTCTTGCGGCTCAATGTGTTTGGTAATTATGGCTACTTGTAGATACGTATATCGTTATATTTAACTATCTATATCAGCCACGTGTGGTACCGTATACATGATACGGCTTTAGAAATACATTTCATAACTAATAACCAGCCTTTACTTATTAAATTACTTGACATGTCTTTGAATTTAGTACTACGAATGAAAATAAATTATTTGTATTGTCTAACTGTAATCATCAACTTAGAGATTAAACCACTGACGACGGCGACGGCTGGAATTTTGACAGATGAGGCTTCTTATCATCAATCATCATCAACAGCCTTTAACAGTCCACTGCTGGACATAGGCCTCTCCTTAGAAAGGAGGTATTGGCCTACTATACCACGCTGGCCAGACGGGTTGGTATAGGGTTGGTTTCAAGTTTTCCTTCTCTTTGCATCGATGATGTTTTGCGTAGTTTATCCCTTAGTCGCCTTTTACTACACCCGCGGGATGAATAGGAGTGGTGACACTCTGTATTCTTAATCCGTCACCACACGGATTGAGGCTTCTTATGTTGTAATCATAAATAATAAAACATGTGCTTTATCAACATTTCTTATAAGGAACCTAAGCTCTTTTCAGGTAAACAATTTCGTGAAATCGCGCTGGAGACGGCGAAAACGAACCTATGATACAATATCGACACGTTTGCCCATTTGCGGAGGCCGTTTTAGTTACAAATAAAGAATTAGAAATCTTTTTTAACTTGAACAAAATAGTTTTTTCAACTAATATATTTATAAAAAATTCAGAACTCTATAACATCTTCTAAGATCATAATAGAAATGGAATTTCAATTCATAATGACAGTATTTGAGCAGTAATTATAGTATTAGAGAAGAAAACAGTCTTTAATTTATTGACCATTGCGATACGTCATTTAAGACGAGCAACATAATTTTGTTTATGGTACATTGCAAAGACGCTGGGATAATAGTTAATCTTTTTATAATTGTGCCTATAATCTCTGACATTACGTGATACCATTTAAATTTGCAACAACACATATATGACAATATGACAGTGGAACCAGCCCCACTTAAATATTTTGTTTTGATCAACTTGACTTTTGACTGAGTGGCATTAGCCAATGAAACAAGAGACTAAAGAATATGATAGAAAAAAAAAAACATTTGCAACTTGGCTAGGGGGGCAGGCAGCAGCTCATATTTAGCCAGGATGTATTGAAGTTGATTACCTCGCAAGAAATAAAGAGTTTTGTTTCTCTGAGTTTAGAAACATGAAAACCAGTAGAAAAAGTAAGTAAATTTTATTGAAATTTTGAGGTGATTGTATTGAACTCGTAGGAGTTTAATGTATTCTCAAGTTATTCGTACGATATCATTGTCGTACGATATTTTTAAAAACTCCCTCGCAGCTTTTAAGTATTCTTTTTTCTAAGTATTCTTTACAGTTAACACCCGATAAACCTTGTTGGGCGTCTTGATTGATGTGATCTAACACTTAGGTACTGCACAACTCTTATAAACTTAGGCAATTCCTTGTTAAAACACGAAATATGCAACGTTTGTTTACTCTATCCTCTGGCTGCGCTAAGACAGATTTGATGTTTCCTTAACCGTGACGTCAGACCAGACGCCATGACACTGCGAGCTGTTTTCTACTATTTAAACAATAATATAAAACTGACTTTAAGCTTTGCTAAACTTTACTTTATAGTTAATAAAGTTTTTCTCGTAAATACCCACATTATGGAAGAGAACGACAAAATCTTTTGCAATGCCTTTTCTACAATTTGACACTTTTTAAAATATGTTATATGTCAAAATTGCAGTTTTATTTGACAGGGCCCCTGAGTTTTAAATTTTATGCCCAATATGTTTAATAATTTAAGGAATTGAAGGAGAATTATGCTGACCCACTATGCTAATGACGTGTCCCACATTTCTGTAACTATGTGACCCACTATAATAGTTGTGTGTGACCTCAGTTAGTAGTACTTAATGATAAAATTAAATAAGTAAACATAACAAGCTATTGATATGATAATGCTTAAAAAAGAAAAAGGTTTCATTCTTATTGGAATGATTGGCCTAAAACACTAGATTAAGATCATTTCAGCTAAAACAAAGTACAAAATTCATCAATATTGTACATATTCATATTTGGGTATCAGGTAAAAAAGTCTATTGATATTAATGTAAATATATCTACAAAATGTGTGACTCAATTGTAAAGTTTGTTTAGAGATGACATCACGTTAATAGTAATATACTGGTCCAATTGAAGTATACACATAAGTAAATAATTATCAATTGCTATATGTCTGATGTATATGGGATGTAAGGAGGCAAACCACCATCTTTTGCCCTCAAGCCAACCTCACCTGCACGCGGTACGTCATATTTGGGTATCAGGTAAAAAAGTCTATTGATATTAATGTAAATATATCTACAAAATGTGTGACTCAATTGTAAAGTTTGTTTAGAGATGACATCACGTTAATAGTAATATACTGGTCCAATTGAAGTATACACATAAGTAAATAATTATCAATTGCTATATGTCTGATCTATATGGGATGTAAGGAGGCAAACCACCATCTTTTGCCCTCAAGCCAACCTCACCTGCACGCGGTACGTCCTGCTGATCGACGAACGAGGCTCTGGCGACCGACTGATGGCGGTATAACCATCCAAATACGTGCAGCTAAATACCACAGACCGGTGATGGGCAGCAGCATCACCGGTAAAATAAGCTGTACCCTGCGATCGCCAACCCGCCTGCCCAGCGTGGCGATTATGGGTATATCCTCCCATGCAGATGCAACTAAGGCCACGGCCCCCAGTTCCCGGTAGCCCCACTATTTCTGGTTATGGTGGCGACCACGGTAACGGTGGGGCAGGGGGTGCTAAGAATCTCCGGGTTACGGGAGGCCACCACAACCGACTGACCCTGGCTACATACAACGGACGCACGCTACGGCTAGACTCGCATCTGGCACAACTAGAGGTAGAACTTGGGAAAATTAGATGGCACATCCTCGGGTTATGTGAAGTCCGAAGAGAGGGGGAGGACACTATAACCCTCGAGTCAGGCCACCTAATGTACTTCCGAGAGGGAGACCAACAATCCCAAGGTGGCGTGGGGTTTCTGGTAAACAAGTCAATATCCAACAACGTTGTAGAAATTTCCAGTGTGTCGAACAGGGTAGCGTACCTCATCATCAAGCTCACTGAGAGGTATAGCCTCAAAGTTGTGCAAGTGTACGCACCGACCTCGGCACACACGGATGACGAGATGGAGGAAATGTTCGACGACATATCGAGGGCCCTCCACTTTACCACTAAGACCCACTACAACGTTGTTATGGGTGACTTCAACGCTAAAGTGGGAGTACAGATTTGCAGCGAATCAGTAGTAGGATCCCATGGACTTGGAGTCAGGAATCATAGGGGGCAAATGCTAGTTAACTTCCTCGAACGCGAGAGGCTCTTCTTGATGAATTCATTTTTCAAGAAACAGCCCCAACGGAGGTGGACGTGGCAAAGCCCCGACGCTATGACTAAAAATGAGATTGACTTCATCATGACGAACAAGAGGCACATATTCAGAGACGTCTCAGTGCTTAATAGGTTTAATACCGGAAGCGATCACCGACTTGTCCGAGGCTCTCTGAATATCGACTTTAAGGCTGAACGTGCCCGCTTGATGAAGGCCAGGCTCCGACCTACTCTGCTCCAAACCATGGTAGGATCTGAAACGTTCCAGTTAAACCTGGAAAACCGATTCGCTGCCGTGGAAACCACAACAGACGTAAACCAGAACCTCAAAAATGTGGTCGAAATCCTCAGGGAAGAAGGCGCGAGATTCTGCGAATTACATCGTGAAGGCAAGAAGTCGAAACTTTCGGAGGAGACTCTAAGGTTGATGAGGGAACGGCGTGAAAACCCACCCGTCACTTCGTCGGCAAAGAGGAGGCTGAACAGAGCAATAAGTAAGCTCGTACGACACGACCTCCGGTGCTTCAATACTCTCTCCATTAAAAGAGCAATTGAGCAGAATCGGGGGTCAAAAGTGTTCGTACAACCTCTGGGAAGAAGCCGACTGACGAAGTTGACCACAACAAGTGGAGAAGTTGTTGCCTCAAAACCGGTAGTCCTTTCGGAAGTGGAAAACTTCTATAGCCGGTTATACGCTTCGCATGCTTCGCGACCTGATCCCGAAAATGAGGACACCAGAGCTGCATTAAGGCGCCACTATACCGAAGACCTGCCGGAAGTCAGCACTGATGAAATCGAGATGGCTCTTAAACAGCTTAAAAATGGAAAAGCCCCTGGAGAGGATGGTATTACATCAGAGCTCTTAAAAGCTGGAGGTAAACCCGTACTGAGGGAGCTCCAAAAGCTCTTCAACACTGCCCTCTTTGAAGGGAGAACTCCGGAGATGTGGAGTAGAAGTTTGGTCGTGCTGTTCTTCAAAAAAGGTGATAAGACCTTGCTGAAGAACTATCGACCCATTTCCCTTCTAAGCCACATTTACAAGCTGTTTTCAAGAGTCATCACGAACCGTCTTGCGCGAAGACTCGACGAATTTCAACCACCGGAGCAGGCCGGATTTCGGAGCGGATTTGGCACCATAGACCACATCCACACAGTGCGGCAGATTATACAGAAGACCGAAGAGTATAATCAGCCACTGTGTCTAGCATTCGTGGACTATGAGAAGGCCTTTGACTCGGTTGAGATCTGGTCTGTTCTGGAGTCCCTGCAGCGTTGCCAGGTAGATTGGCGATACATCCAAGTGATGAGATGTCTCTACGATAACGCCACCATGTGCGTCCAAGTACAGAACCAGCAAACAAAGCCCATACCATTGCATCGAGGAGTGAGACAAGGGGACATTATTTCCCCGAAATTGTTCACTAATGCAATGGAGGATATGTTTAAGACGCTGAACTGGAAAGGACGTGGCATTAACATCAATGGCGAATACATCTCTCACTTGCGATTTGCGGACGACATCGTCATAATGGCAGAGACACTGCAGGACCTGCAACAGATGGTGAACGACCTAGCTGATTCTTCTATGCGCATCGGCCTACGGATGAACTTGGATAAAACCAAGGTCATGTTCAATCAACATGTACAACCGGAACCGATTGCAATACACGGCACCGCTCTCGAGGTTGTTCAAAAATATGTCTACCTTGGGCAGACATTGCAGTTGGGTAGGAATAACCTCGAGGACGAGGTGAATAGAAGAATTCAGCTGGGTTGGGCGGCATTTAGAAAGTTACGTCGAGTCTTCTCATCGTCGATCCCACAGTGCCTAAAAACGAAAGTTTTTAACCAGTGCGTCCTACCTGTCATGACATACGGAGCCGAAACGTGGACACTTACGGTGCGGTTGGTCCACAAGCTCAAAGTTGCTCAGCGTGCAATGGAAAGGGCTATGCTCGGCGTTTCTCTGAGGGATCGTATCAGGAATGAAGTTATCCGTCAGAGAACTAAAGTCATCGACATAGCCCACCGGATTAGCAAGCTGAAGTGGCAGTGGGCTGGCCATATTAGCCGCAGAACTGATGACCGTTGGGGTAGAAGAGTTCTAGAGTGGAGACCGCGTCTCGGCAAACGTAGTGTAGGACGCCCTCAGGCCAGGTGGAGTGATGATTTGCGCAAGATGGCTGGCAGGAGCTGGATGCGAGAAGCCCAAAATCGATCAAAGTGGTGTGCAATGGGAGAGGCCTATGTCCAGCAGTGGACTGAGATAGGCTGATGATGATGATATGTCTGATGTGACATAAAAGCTTGAGACGCTTGAAGATGTATTAACACATTTTATTGGTTTTTGATCTTTGCACGCTATTGTCAACTTTAAAATGTTTGGTATATTTAGTTTTTAAAGTGTTTAAGATTCATTAACCTCAACAGCATTTAGTAATGCATTGGCTTTTCATAAAGTCTCCTTATAAAATATATTTTGTTAGAATTTCACCACCTAAAAGTTATAACCAGAGATCGGAATTGGGTGTGTGAAAATACCTAAATTTTGCAGCGGGACATAATATGGAGCTGTTACAACCACTTAAGTTAAACCGGGTTTGAATTTTACCGGTTTAGTTTTGTTTTTTTTTTACATGTTCCTTACCTTTGAAACACCGAACTATAAACATTTACAAGCTGTTAATACAGTTCGAAATAAATTATCTGCTAATACAGTTCTAAATAAATTTTTGTTTTGTACTTTTCCGGTTAAAATTCGGTCTTTTAGTCCCAATTGTTCTTTTTCGGTCAAACACAGAATTTTATATATCTGCAAAATGCTAATGCGGTTTTAATTTCTTTTTTTGATCTGTATCTTAAGTTAAAAAGTTTTGCTACAGGTTGATGCAAGGAAAACGAACATTTTCGCGTCTTTACATAGTTTTGAAGTCGGCTTTTTTTAATTATTAAACCTGCACTGCATAAAAAAAAAAAATTAAAAACATTTATTTCAATTGCAAGAACAGTGGTTGTAACAGCTCCATATTATTATTGCAAACTTTAGGTATTTTCACACACCCAATTCCGATCTCTGGTTATAACTGATATTGTGTAAAAAAAGCGGCCAAGTGCGAGTCGGACTCGCCCATGAAGGGTTCCGTAGCAGCAAGTAACATCATATAAAAGTTTTTGTAGTTCGTTGTAACTTTCATCGATGTTTTATTAATAGTGTTTTGATTGAAAGAAATGTAAATTGCGGTTTATGATTTATGACGTATTAAAAAAACTACTTGCTAGATCTCGTTCAAACCAATTTTCGTTGGAAGTTTGCATGGTGATGTTCATCATATATTTTTTTTAGTTTTATCATTCTCATATTTTAGAAGTTACAGGGGGAGACACACATTTTACCACTTTGGAAGTGTCTCTCGCGCAAACTATTCAGTTTAGAAAAAAATGATATTAGAAATCTCATTATCATTTTTGAAGACCTATCCATAGATACCCACCCCACACGGGCCACACGTATGGTTCTGATGAAAAAAATTTTTTTCATCAGAATCATTGTATGGGGACCCCCAAAATTTTTGCATTTTTTTTATTTTTGTGTAAAAATATATTTGCGGTTCACAGAATACATATACTGACCAAGTTTCAACAGTATAGCTCTTATAGTTTCGGAAAAAAGTGGCTGTGACATACGGACGGACAGACAGACAGGCAGACAGACAGACAGACAGGTAGACAGACAGACAGACAGACAGACAGACAGACAGACAGGCAGACAGACAGACAGACATGGCGAATCTATAAGAGTTCCGTTTTTTGCCATTTGGCAACGGAACCCTAAAAATCGTAAGTTGTACCTAGTTACTTTAACGGTGTAATTGGGTTCTGGGAATTTTATAATGTTTTTGATATTTTATAATGTTTAATAGTCACAGCTACGTTCGAAGCATAACATTCAGAAATACGATCTCTTGCCAGATATCATAATATAACAATGAGTATCTATTTTTAATATGTATACCTACCTATATACTTCAAATTATTGTTGTTTAAATCCCGGGTCGGGCCAAAACTGTTGTTGGGTTTTTCTTACAGGAAATTCTTAATACGGAGCCCGGAGTATGGCAGTTTGGCGGTGACTGCTTTTGATGTAAGCACGGTATTTACTTTCTTATGCGGTAACCAGTCTCTAAGTTAAAATCTGTTATTTTAATATTACATACAGACATTTCAATTTTATTTATTTGTATAGATTATAATTTGTCCTGTCATACATAGTTTAGTAGGTAGTAGTACCTGGGCCTCCTGGCGAATTGGCCTGCTCGACCGGGGCAATACTACCCTCACACAGAAGACCAACCTAAAATGACAGCTTTCGTGCTGTCCTCTTTCGTTGCGGAGGCCGGGAGAATGATGCAGAAACATCTCACTAAGCCGCCGTGGTGTGGGTAACCATGCTACATTGTGTGGTCCGGTCCTTACTTCTGATGCTTTCCATCAGGCAGAGTAAAGTCACTTTGCTAGGCTAAAATATATTTAAAAAAAAAAGACGCCAAAGATTGACTAAATTTAGTCATTTACTAATTATATTATCAATATACATACTTGAAGCGCTCATAGCCGAGTGGCCTTAGGTGATTGGAAACAATCACCGAGGGTAAGCAACTACGGCGCGGTCAGACCTAGATGGGTGACCGTATGTGGCATGATATGTTATGAGCGTTTCCGTGATTCGGAGGTCACGTTAAGCAGTCGGTCCCGGTTGTTGTCATAAGGTAACAGTCGTGAAGCTTAGTTGGAGGCCTTCGGGCGGCTTAAAAACATCCAACGGTAAGATTACGTAGCCACAACGTGTCTTGCCAATCCCCAACCCGCACTCGGCCAGCGTGGGGACGTTTGGCCTTAACCCTCTTTGAGAGGAGACCCGAGCCCAGCAGTGGGACGTTATGGGTTGTTGATGATGATACATACTTATCTCAATTATATGTCGCATTAAAAATAGACGTCACTAAAAATACATACATTCTAGAAAAGCTTATTGAAAATCGTAATAAAAATTAAGAGGAATTTAAGTGAACAACCACCGAATTAGCACCATTGTCTAGCAATATGAACGAATATTAAGTTAATATGTGTGCATCTTAAACATAAAAGCGAAACTAACATTAAGTAAGACTGGTAAGTTTCTGGCCAAGGCCGGTCTAGACTAACTATATTGTTAGTTGTTATATAGCGTGAGGCAAATGTAAGCATTATTCAGCCTATAAAACGTCGGTCTAAAAATAATTTTCTGGAAAATTCATAGCAATAAATATAAATTAAATCAAATTAATGGGTTTTTTTAAATAACAAACCAAAACCCAACTACGTTTTATGTCGTGGGTTTTAGATTTTACTTTTTTTATTTAAAATGTTTTGATGCCGTTATGATATTCATATTTAATGGAAAAGTTTATTTTAATTTACAACTGGCCGTAATACATTGTCTGAACAGACAAGCACACTATAGCAATAATTACAATTACCGAAGAAACGGCTACTATCTAGTTTTCATACCCGTAGCGAGCGGAACCGCGGGCATCAGCTGGTCTTATATATAAAATTCTCGTGTCACAGTGTTAGTAACCATACTCCTCCGAAACGGCTGGACCGATTTGTATGAAATTTTGTGAGCATATCGGGTAGGTCTGAGAATCGGCCAACATCTATTTTTCACACCCCTAGGAAGCAAGCGGAGCCGCGGGCATCAGCTAGTTAACATATATATTTGAAATGTACAAGTAACGCCCTTTCCACACGGCATATTTATCTTAATTTATCTTTTAACACAGTACTTTATGACCGTTAGAGTGCGCCACATAAGTTTCAGTGACACATCATATACCCTATAACCACCGGACGATCAAGATGCTTCTAACGATACCTCATTAGTACATTTTTAATGAGTAGTTGAAGAGTTATGAGGGAACAGGCGAACATACATCCAAACAAAGCCTATCAAGATCATAACCCTCCTCTGGCTTTGCCGTCATCAACAGCCTTTAACAGTGCACTGCTGGACATAGGCCTCTCCTTTGAAAGGAGGTTTCGGCCTACTATACCACACTGGCCAGACGGGTTGGTAAGGGTTTGTTTCAAGTTTTCCTTCTCTTGGCAATTTGTTCTGGCACTGCTTATTTTGTTCCTTTAGTCGCCTCTTACGACACCCATAGAATGAATAGGGGTGGTGACACTTTGTATTCTTAATCCGTCACCACACGGACACAAAGTAATTCGTTACGTTACCCGCGGGGTTCAGTTAGTCATGCCATAAAAGTGTACATCGATTTTAATGTACCTACTTCATTATTTAATGGCATGTTTGCTTTATTACGAACATTTTACACAGCTATCTAGTATCACGTATTAATAGGTAATCTAGATTTCTTTATTGACCTACGTTGATTAGCGACAAATGGTACAACCAATAACAACTACACATTAATAACGGAAATCGTTTTGTTTACCATAACTTTAAATATTTTTTAGGGTTCCGTAGTTCATGACTCGGAACCCTTATAGATTCTAAATGTCCGTTAGTTCCTCCATCCGTCCTCGAACTTTGCATGAATATGTGTTGTAATTACGTCGACTAAATGCTACAATAAAATTTTGAAAAATAATTTTATTTCATTTTCTCCCCTACACGCAAAACAGGTGGATGTTCTTTTTTTCGCGTCTAACCCATCGCGTGGGTTATCGTTAGATAGGTCTTTTAAAACCATTGTGAGGCTGCTAAACCCATTTTTCGAATTAGGTATCCGTTTGCGAGTTATTCAACTATAAAACAAATTTTATTGCAAAAATAGGGCGTCCGTCCCCCCTCGTAAAAGCCAAAATAGCTCAAAAAATCAGAAAAAAAACATGATAGTCAACCATATGTTGAACTTTCAAGGAAAACTACAGCGGTTTTCATAACTTTTTTATTTCAGGAGTTATAGGGGCCTAACTTGTAAAATGCACTCACTTGGAAAACTTCGAACAAAATTAAAGAAATAATAATTGTCTATTGGACACGATTTTAAATCTACCTACCATTATGGGTGACTACGGAACCCTATTCTATGCGTGGCCTGACACGCACTTGGCCAATTTTTTACACTTCCGCTAAACCACTGAATTGATTTAAATGAATTTGATGATTGAACCTTGGAGAAGGGTTATAGGCTGGGGACTTCAACGCAAAGTCCATTGCGTGGGGTTCCCCGGCGACGGACGCCAGGGGCGAAGCCGTAATGGAGTGGGCGGCTTCGGTGGGCCTCTGTTTGCTGAACAGGGGCTCCACCAACACGTGCGTGCGACAGCAGGGGGGGTCGATAGTGGACCTTTCGTTCGCTACCCCTGCAGTCGCCGCACGAGTAAGGAACTGGTGTGTCCTGGAAGAGGTTGAGACGCTCTCGGATCACCTCTATATCCGATTTGAGCTCTCCCGGTCCCAGGACCCCAGTAGGGGTCACGCGGCGCGGCGCCCTTCCCGCTTCCCGCGGTGGGCTGTCGCCAAGCTCGATAGGGACCTACTGGAGGAGGCGGCCATTCTCAACGCTTGGCTGTCTCCGCGGGCCCCGACCGAGGGGGTCGACGTGGGAGCTGGCCGCTTCGCTGACGCGCTAACGCGGGTCTGCGATGCGGCCATGCCCCGCGTTCGTGGGTGTCGGCCTCCGAGGAAGGAGGTCTACTGGTGGTCCCAGGAGTTGGCGGACCTCCGTGCGGCGTGCGTTCGTGCCCGGAGGTCCCTAACTAGTAGCAGGCGACGTCACCGCGGGGTCGGTGAGGAGGTCGACCGGCTTCACGAGGAGTACCGAGAAGCTCAGAAAACTCTGAGGCTGGCCATCTGCCGCGACAAGAATGTCAGTAGAGAGGAGATGCTGGAGAGTCTCGAGCGTGACCCCTGGGGTCGCCCTTATCGTGCGGTGCGTGACAAGCTCCGCACGTCGGGCCCCCCCTTACGGAGACTCTCCAGCCCAGCTTCCTGCAGGAAGTGGTCGAGGGCCTATTCCCGCATATTCCCGCAGCGGGCGGAACACACACCCCCGTCGATGGCTTCATCAGTCGAAGACGACGGGGGTAGCGAGGTCGAAGTTCCGCCCGTCAGGGATTCGGAGGTAGGGGCGGCTGTTCTACGGATTCGATCCAAGAACACCGCCCCCGGGCCGGACGGGGTTCCAGCCCGAGTGATGGCCCGAGCCCTCGATCACATGTCGGACCGCCTCAGGGAGGTGTTGGATGCTAGCCTGGCGTCCGGACGCTTCCCTGAGCGCTGGAAATGCGGGAAGCTGGTCCTGTTGGGGAAGCCGGGACGGCCTGCCGATTCGGTCGCGGCCTATAGGCCAATCGTGTTGCTGGACGAGGCGGGTAAACTCTTCGAGAGGATACTCTCTGCCCGCATCGTCCGGCACCTCTGCGAGGTTGGCCCCGATCTGTCGGACGCCCAGTTCGGTTTCCGAGAGGGGCGTTCGACGATCGATGCCGTGATGCGCCTTAGGGCCGTGACCGAGGAGGCCGTGAGCTGCGGCGGAGTGGTGTTGGCGGTGTCCTTAGACATCGCCAACGCCTTCAATAGTCTGCCATTCGGCTGCATCGGGGAAGCACTCCGCTACCACGGAGTGCCAGAGTACTTGAGGCGGCTGGTGGCAGACTATCTTGAGGAGCGAACCGTCATGTACGAGGACCGAGATGGCGTCTTGAGACGCAGGGCCATGTCGTGCGGTGTTCCACAGGGGTCTGTCCTAGGACCACTCCTGTGGAACATGGGATACGACTGGGCCCTAAGAGGGCGTCTCCCCCCCGGGCTGGGTGTAATCTGCTACGCGGATGACACCTTAGTCACGGCCCGGGGGGCTAACTTCCAGGAGGCGGCGCGCCTGGCCACCACTGGAGTGTCCATGGTGGTCGGGCGCATTGAGGCGCTGGGTCTGCGGGTGGCCCTGGATAAGACGGAGGCCCTACTTTTTCATGGGCCCCGTCGTGGTCCGCCCGCCGGCGCCTCGATCGAGGTCAACTCGGTTCTCGTACCGGTCCGGGCCCAGATGAGGTACCTGGGTCTGGTCCTAGACGGAAGGTGGCTCTTCGACGAGCACTTCAAACAGCTGGCACCAAAGTTGGTGGACATCGTGGACGTGCGTGAGTGGCGCGAAGCCGCTCGTCGAGCCACCTTGGCTAGATGGTCTTTCCGGCTGGAGACTCCACGCGCTGGCTTCGCCACCGTGGAGGCTCTCCAGCCGGTCATCGCCGAGTGGGCAGGGCGGCAGCACGGGACCCTTTCCTTCCGGCTGACGCAGGTGCTTTCCGGGCACGGTTGCTTCGGAAAGTATCTGCACTCGGTCGCGAGGAGGGAATTGAGTCCCGCCTGCCACCACTGCGACTGCAGTGAGGACACGGCCCAGCACACGCTGGCGGTCTGCCCCGCATGGGCGGCGCAGCGCCGGGCCCTCACTGCAGTCATCGGAGAGGAACTCTCGCTGCCGGTCGTAGTCCGCTCCATGGCCGGTAGCGACAGTTGTTTTACCGCGGTCGCAACCTTCTGCGAGGACGTAATCTCGCAGAAGGAGGCGGCGGAGAAGGCCCGGGAGGATGACCTCCACTCGGACCTGATCCGCCGCCAGCGCCTCATGCCGCCCTGAATGTGGCCGCGGGTGGACGGGACGGGTTTCCCCGTCCATCCGCTGTAGTGGCCAGCCGCGAGGGGGTGGCGTCCGCGTGTGACCGGACGTCGCCCAAACAGAGAGGATGAGGAGATGGCGCCCGCAACAGTGCGGGCAGGCGCCGGGAGGGATCCAGAAGGAGAAAACAGTTACCTGGATCCCTTCCAAATACAGGCGCAGAGAGGTCACACCGTGTGGTTTTAGTCGGTTCGAGTCCGACACACCGCCCCGCCGAGAGCCCCGGTGGGGTGACGGTCCGTGGGGATTTCCACACGTTAAAAAAAAAAAAAAAAAAAAGGGTTATAGGCTACTTTTTGTCGCTATAACGTAGGCTATGTATGACGATGTAGGCTATTAACTCCTGTTCTTAGCTTTATGATAAACGAATACCTATCGGTGATTCAGATTAGTTGCTGGCTTTATAACTATGTTACTGTGCTATGATAAAACATACCACGCCTTTTAGTTCTTTGCTAATTATTATGAATAATGGTTGACGTCCTATTTTGATAAGGGGTTTGAGTATATTTAAACGTCTAGAAAAATAAACTAATTATTATAGCAATTTATTTTTATGTTTATCAAATCTTTTGTACACTAGACATAGACCACTGAACCGTTGAGTATATTGGAAACAGTCACTAGAGGTTGAGATTTATATATTACTAGCATTAGCTAGTAATATACAAATCAGCCCGCGGCTCCGCTCGCGCCCTAGGTGTATGAAAAATAGATGTTGGCCGATTCTCAGACCTACTGAATACGCAAATAAAATTTCATAAGGATCTGTCAAGCCGTTTCGGAGGAGTATGGGCACGAACATTGTGACACGAGAATTTTATATATTAGATGTGATCTAGGTACCAGAATCGACGCGATTATGCTCTAGGAATTATATTATTTACAGGAAACATGCAACTCAAGAAACAAGTACTATGATCACTTTTGGACAAAACTGGCAAAATGAAGTGGGCAGGAAATTTTGGTACCGTAGCCACATTCGAAGGGATCCGGATGTCCTAATAACATTATAATAACATTCCCGGATCTTTTTTTTGCAGGCACACCGTGCGGTTTTACTCGGGTTCACAACCACCCAGCTCTGCAAACCCCGGTGGGATGACGACCCGTGAGATTTGTACACGATAAAGCCATGAATTACCTAACCGTGGCATCACTGCATCTAGTGACTTTCCCAATGACTAGTAGTAGTGAACTAGTCTAATATATAAAACTATTATATACCTAATACATGTTAATATAATGTCCGAATCCGTATTTATCATGTACTCAATCTACGTAAGTCAATAATGATGTTGATCGTTCGTTATCATATAGCGTAGATGATTTAATTTTATTTATCATTATTGTTCCACCTTTTATTCAGTGAATTAACGTTCACATACTTTGGTACGAGAAAAACTACTTTTTATAAATCTATATACTACGTTTCGTGAGCATACAAGACATTTTTAACAAAATACATACACTAAGGATCTCCATATTTTTAACCGGCTGCGTCAGGACTCAGGACTAATTTCGAGCGTATGTAAGTATGTGTTGGATTTTTTTTTTCCTACCTTAGCGATATGGGTGTCTAATGAAAGATCTTAAAAAAACATAGCATATATATGTGTATTATATTGCATTTTTATTAACTGTTTGAACATAAATTGACAAAAAGCTTACAAATATAATTATAAAAATTGGTATTTAAAGAACATGTAGGTTTATAAAATTAAAAAGTCTGAAATAGATTAACAAACAAAAAACCCCAACTACTTAAAAGCAATTAACTGAAAAATAACTTCCCCAATATCTATATAAAATTCGACTTTCTAATGCATTGTTTTATAAACTCACTTAACACTTTATGATGTTGCAGGCAAAGGGGACAAACTATACTTTGTTACCTACGTGTAAAGTAAGATCTGTCTATCAAACTACATTTTTACTGAACATACATAGACTGTCAATAATATTAACCCTTCTAAAAAGGCTCGGAAAACGTAGAGACGGTCATTACCGGTCATAGAGCCTTCGCTCCGTGTTGCTAATATAAAGTAATAAGCCAAAGCGTTCTTTTCCTGATGCCAAAGAGTCATTCATTTTATGCGGGAGGGGGGGGGGAGCTCACACATACACATTTTAGACTCGCATACAAATATTCACAATTTCACACACAAATACATTCTGTATTATAAATTTATAACAATGTAATGCATATTCATATTTGGGGTCCCTACCCTGTTGCTGTATGTTACCGCTATCACTAATCACGAGACTAAGGTTGGAAGCCATAGGCTGTGTGGACACAATACATCAAGTTCATAATAAAACAAAAGAAACATCAATAAAACTCGGCTTAACAGGAATCGTCTGTCAACTGAAAGTCGTTTCTTGTACGAGCGTTAAGGACGCTCTTTGTTTAAAACAAAAATGTTGATACTCTTTGTGAAGCACTTTCAATAATCTTAGATTATAATAATTGCTTATTCTAAAGAATCTCCAGAATTTAAAAATAGTTTTATTAAAAATAATTCAATATGCATACATTACACATTTATCGTATAATATTATAATAAAGTGTCGGTCTAGATCTAGCTATAATGTAAATTTTATTTATTACCTAAGTACTCCTGACAGCCTTGCAATCTATATTCTTGCTTTAATCAACCTCTCAAAATAATAAATGCCATGAATGCTGGTAAATTAATTAGGTAGCCAAAATAGAGGAATGGTTGATTATGTATAGCAATATCAAAACTAAATAGATATCGTTAATGGAATAATGAGGTATCCACTGGAAATAATTCTTAGAAGTCACGAATAATCTGTAAATCAAAGTAGAAGACCAAGTAGAAGCTAAGACGGAACTTCTATGTGAAATTGACTCAATTGAAAAATTCAATATGTTAAGCTCTATGTGGTGGATCAAATTTGAAAAACTTCACGCAGACAATTCATAATCATTGCCTTACGGATTTATGACTCAGTACCTCTTATTAACAGACGTTCGAATCGAAATAAAACAAGGATTACTCAACCTGTATTAGACATGATATATAAAAAGTGCGTGTAAGGCCACGCATAGTATAGGGTTCCACAGTCACCCATAATGGTAGGTAGATGTAAAATCGTGTCCAATGGATAATTTGTATGTTTGCTTATTATTTCTTTATTTTTGTACGTAGTTTTCCAAATAAGTGCATTTTACAAGTGAGGCACGGTAACTCCTGAAATAAAAAAGTTATCAAAACCGCTATAGTTTTCCTTAAAAGTTCAATATATGGACTACTACCATGATTTTTTTCTGATTTTTTGAGCCAGCCGTTTAGCTTTAAGAGGGGGGGGCGGCGCGCCCTATATTACAAAAAAAAATGCGCTAAAATTTGAGTAACTCGCAAATGGTTTTAAAAACTCAAAAGGTTTTTAAAAGGCCTATTGAATGATCCCACACGAAGGGGTAGACGCGAGAAAAATAATTATCCCCACTTTACGTGTAGGAGAGGTGCCCCAAAGTAAAATATTTTTCGCCATTTTATTGTAGCACTTTGTCGACGTAATTACAACACAATCTTATTCTTGCAAAGTTTCATCTTTCTAGCACTAACCGTTTGGGTTGTAGGTAGAGATCGGATGAACGGGTTGACATGACGAATCCATAAGGATTCCGAGTCATAAATTACGGAACCCTAAAAAGCGTAAGTGGGCAAGATGTTTATTGAAACGTTTCAATAACAGTTACAAAAGTATCGTAAATTGAATAATAAAACTGTGACGTTAGTAGTTAACTATGAATTAGGAAAAATTAATCAAGAATGAATGGTGTAAGCACACTGATTCTTTTATTTGCTGTTTGACAGTCATTTTCGCTTTTATAATTTTTAGTAAGGATTATAAGAACGTCGAAAGACTTGCTAGTGCAAATGTGGGTTTTATTTAATGCACCGCCGGCTGCCGACTTCCTCTTGTGGTTAAAGGCAGGAGTGTACTACATAACTATACGTAACTGCGTTGTTGGTTAAGCGGTCAGCCAATGTGAATACGTAAATGTTATTGAGTTTTTCTAATTGATGAAATGCTTAGTAACAATCCGGAGATATAATATAAGTAAGTGTCAAAAAATTCTATACCGTGAACAGTACGTAAGCGCGTAAAGCCGTCTGTTCTGCGCCTGATCTCCTAACGGTCATGTCGAATAGCAGTCCCATCGAGGGCCAGAGAGTGCACCAGTGTTTGCGCACACACATTTTATTTAAACCTACCAAAATGACTACTCTGTATGATGGAAAGCACGAATAGAATCCTAGAGTAGGGGCCACCATCCTCATTGTGAGTACATTCAATGCAGCAAGGTGACCCACACCATGGCAGATTACTGAGAAGTTTCTGCATCATCCCCGGTTGAGCCGGCCCCTTCGAGGTGAAATCAGAGTGGCTACTTGGCTTACTACCTCATGCACTATAATATCATCTGCGTATCCATTTCGACTGGCCAAGATAGCCGAAATTGGCTGAGAGTATATGTTATTCATATGTATACGTAATTTTGTGGAAATCACTAACAGATGATTATAGAAACATAACTATAAATTTTAAATATTACGAAGAGCATGGGTTTGCCCAAACAGATTTAATGTCACAAATCCTCATTCTGATCTTAGCAACTCAACCTCTAAATAAATAAAAAATAACAGACTTATTCTATAACTGCCATGAACTACGAAAAAAGTATTTTATAAACGAGTAAGTATCCATTGAAGGTGAACTACACGGCGAGGTTTCGCAGAAATCTCTAATTGGATCAACTTGTTGGCAATGTCTATAGTTGACCTTATTAGTGCGATTATCGTGTGAAGTAGTGCGAATCGGAATTACCGATGACACCAAAACAATGAGGAATACTCTCATCAGCCGCAATGTTTTACGACAGAGCTTGAATTGTTTGTACCGTAATAACTTCGAAAGTATTCATTAAACATATTTTATTTTTTCTATAAGAAAAAATATATCTTAAGATAATATAGGCCGGTTACTTTAGGAGCTAAAACAGAATAACAGTTTTTTCTGATTTTATTCCCCGGGGGCGTCGATATGTTTGTAAACTCCCTTGCGACGAGAATATTTCTAATACGGTAATTCTAATGGGGGTCTTTAAAAAAACTTAACCTGACCTCAATGGACACTGGTGAGTCTTTAGAAGTACAATCAATACGACCTCTATAAAAGATCACATTACATTTCATTAAGGCGCCCTGTCTTGTGCCGTGTCGCAGTTGTATAAGCTTGATATTCGTTCTTTATCTTAATAAAATATTATACCTATTATTGACATGTGTCTTTCTTACATATCTCAAAAATACTTCTAGTAAGCAGCAATATTCCTAATGAATTGACTGAAAACCTGTACTGGAGGCTTGATAGTGTTAATATCACAATGCTAATAAATGAAATGAAAAGGTCTGTTTGTAATATCAAATGAACACTTTTTTTACTAAAATATATATGGTAAATATATTTTATTTTCGTATTGTTGACTACAGTCATACCTCGACTTCGCTACCCCGTTTTACGCGAATTCGGAGATACGCGGTTTTTCATTTGCCCACTTCGCTCTTTCGTTACTCTAATTAATTTCGATCCACGGTAATTTACCAATGGACCAGGGAGTCATTAAAACATTTAAAGCTTACTACACAATGCAATTATTTGCACATCCAAATGAAGCTATGAGACAAAATAATGAGCCTTCTGTCTTTTGGAAGCAATTCAAAGTTTTAGATGCTTTGAGAATTATGATATAATTGAAGAAGTGGTTGATATTGTCAAATAATTAAATTTAGAAGTGGATAATTTCTACTACAAAACGGGAAATAAAAAGTTACTGGCATGCTACGAGAAAATTTTACTGAGAAAAACTTAACTCGTCAGGCTACATTTTTAGAATAAATGAATGAAATTAATAGAATAGATTAAATGAGCCTTTGACATCAAAATAACTGGTTTATTCATAGTAATATAAATTATTTATAATTATTATTTGTAATAATTATTGTTTTCTTTAGACTCTGGTCCCGATTTCACTAACTTTATACGTATTTATATACAAAATTGAACCCCGACTTACGTGAATTCCGCTTACACGGCTATTGCTTGGACCTACCTATCTCATAGGTCCGGGATATTACTGTACTTTCTTTTGTTCTCAAGAATAGTATTGAAAAACACCAATATTAAAAAAAACCCCCTGTTACATAAATGAATATTTTTACATCAAATCAACTTAATTGTTGGGTGAAAGTAAATATTTAGAAGAATATATTGAACTTATTTATATACGGTCAATCACCTAGAAGTTATAACAGTCTGATTTACATTCCATTTAAATGGAATAACAAATCAATGTATAAATTAAGTATGTTACATAAAGTGATGTAGATATTCAAATACTTGCTTTTTCAAACCAACATTTAATTTTATTTATTTTGCATAGATCACAGACACTAATGTTTCTGCTTATCACACAATGATATTTTTTAATTAAGTGATAAGGTGGTGGATAGAGAATCTGCTTGATAGACCTCTCAGGTATACCAACTTTAGATGGAAATTATTTTTTCAATGAAGTTCTATTTTCAGAGAAGAATCATATTGGATTCCATAAATCCTAATTTAAGCATACCTACATGTATTTACTAAAAATTCTAGCTAGAATTTCTTATAGGTTTCAAATTAATCAGTTTTAATTGAAGTAGTAATAAATTATAATATAATCATTATGTTGACTAATTGATTTAAGACAGGTAGTTTTAAATATAATGATAGTCTTAACTTAATATTACAAAGCTTGAGAAATATGAATTACAAATATTTATATAGAAACATCCCACAACAATACTTAGGAGCACTGTATACCCATAAACAAAAATGGAAAGATATGAAACAAAATTAATTTCAGAATTTTCCTTCTGTTAATAGATACAATTAGATTCAGTATCAACCAGCACAAGGTCAAAAAACTATAGAATCAACACAATACTCCATCTTCATTAGAGGAATTGTTTTTCATTAAGCCCAATATAAATGTATGAATAGAAGTCACATTACTCCCATTTAATGAACAAAATAACTTAGTGAGATGGCCAAAAAAGCTGTTACCTATGCTATAATTGTAAGAGGTTTACAAATAATATTTTAAAAATAATAAACTTACTTGTAAAGATGACAGATTGTTCTAGCCAGACCATTGCCTGACCCACAAGGCAATATTGCAAGGGGTACTTCTGCCAGAGCCTGCTGCCAATCCAGCCTTTCGAACATACCATTTAGGATCTCGAAGAGCACACCGTCACCTCCGATAGCAACAATTGCGCGCCAACCGTACACATTTCGCGTACGAACAAATTCACGAGCATATTGTGCATACTTTGTAACATGAAGATCGTAGGGCACCTCTGCCTCTTGTAATATAGGCACTACTTTAGTCTGAAACATTTCCCTCCCTTTGCCTGGCCCTGATTTAGGATTGAGCAGAACGAGTAATTTCTTATCATTTGACGGTGGAGTGTACGTTATCGGTTGAGAGGCTATCAAACATTTGATGGTGCTTCTCCATTTCTGTGCTTCTCTGTTATTGTCCTCATATTTATCGAAAGATCTGAAACGTAATGTTATTGTAGTTCTCTCTCTTTTCATAGTACGACGACTTCGTTTTAAGATGTACGCGTATATGTACAGATAGGCACTGATGTCATTCTCATCTAGATCGCCGCTATTTTCATCTACCACTTTAAGCTGATGACTACCGACCAAAGAACTACAAACACAAGAGCCGGCTCCTGGACGCCTTCTTTTGCTTCTCATGCATTTACTGCCGATGATATCGCGTAGAGGGATGGTTTGCTCCTTTGAATTTCCATCTGTTTCTTTTGTTAAACACAAACCTTTAGAGGTAAGTTGAACACGGAACACCGAATTCTTTTTTGAGAGAATGTAAAATGTTTCTTCAAGATAAACAACATCTTTCGAAACAGAGTCACCTTCGCCGACGTGTAACACGTCCACCCCGTTTATAGTATCCGCCATGACTGTTTTTTTAAGTTTTCAGTTCACCTTCACCCACAGACTGCTCATGTATCAGAAACTTTTGTCCAATCAATTTTCTAGCTGGTTTTGAACTATTTTCAGGTTTCGTAATAAGAAAGAGTTTTTGTAAATTAGATCCCCTATTAATTTGTATCAATTGTTCTTTCCTCTTGGGTTTTGTTGGAAGTGTGGATTTATTACTTTCGTCACTCCTTCAATCTACTTTTGATTAATTTTGAACTGATGAAGTTCGAAGAAATTTAATACTGTCATGAAACCTGAATACTGTAATAAAACAATTTAACATGCGTGCTCTTGATTAATCTTGTTCTCAGAAGAATTTTGCAATCTTTACACCGTCATTTTATTAGTATTTATTATAGAGAAATTTATATTTGTGACGAGTAGTTCTTTTCTTTTAGAGATACATTGATAGTGTACTAAGCACAAATATATTTTTTTACAGTCTTTTACTGTTATTCTTAAAGTGTCATTACATACACCATGTTTGTTACTTTTCCTAACATAGTGAATAAATTTAACATAGACGAATTTCGAATCGACCATCCACATCTCTACGTATGTCAAATTGACAGCCAGTCAAAAAAATCTGTTGTGTGGTGTTGTGTCTGTAATCTGTTTGTCCCATAGACCTTTATCAATATCATTAATTAGAATCAATTAGAATGGAATCAGAATTCAGAAAGAAGTGTGTAAACATAACATAATATTTCTGAACACTATTGTGCAATATTTACGTCGAAAGGTCTTTTAATACGTGGTAGTGTGGTACCTACATAAATGATTTAAGTACATCAACCATGCCACATAAAATATTGGAACTTTACAGTGGCATTGGAGGTATGCACTGTGCTTGGAACGGTATGTTTTGAAACTTCAGTTAACCAGTTTTAAACTTTTTTATTTATTTATTGTAACTTTACGATTGAAAAACAAAATTTCTAAGTATTTTTCTTACATATTTTTTTAAGGTTAGAATACATCTTGCATATTATGAAAACTCATTCATGGTTTATTTTCCTTATTATTTATTAAATGTTTAAAGTTACTAAATGTATTTGTTTTAAAAAAGGACTCGCAATAGGATTACACATTCTGTGTCATGGGGACATTACAAACTTACATGAAATGGACCAATGAACACTCAGACTTAGGACAACAATATGCGGATTACACAGTTCCATGTGGGATTTGAACTCCACAACACTGGACAATAGAAAGTAAACCACTTACTAGGAAACGATATAAAGTTTTGTCTTCTTTATGTTACAGAATCTGGTTTAGATGGAGAAATAGCCTTGGCAGTGGACATAAATACGGTAGCAAATGCAGTCTATTTGCATAATTTCCCAACAACAAATTTACAGTGTAGAAACATTCAATCGGTGACAGTGGAACAGATAAAAAAATTAAATGTAGATACTATATTAATGTCACCCCCATGTCAGCCGTTTACAAGAAATGGAAAATATCGGGATGAGAATGACCCAAGGACCAACTCATTTTTATATCTAATAGAAATATTACCCGAGTTAACAAACATTGAATACATTCTTATGGAAAATGTTAAGGGTTTCGAAGTTTCAACTGTGAGGAATTTGTACATAGACAAGCTAAAGGATTGTAATTTTGACTATCAAGAATTTTTGATCTGTCCATCCACACTTGGGATACCTAATTCTAGACTAAGGTATTATTGTACGGCTAGAAGACACTCTCTCACTTGGCCATTTAGAAGGAAAGATGAAATTGTAAGCATTTATTAACATAATCCTCTATATTTACTATGCATCATTAGTTAGTATCAATTTCAGACATTTCAAACAACACTATCTAGTCTCAAACTAAGCAGTACTATGGGTAATAGACAACTGTTTTAAATACATATTATATACTTTTTTTTGTATAACCCAAACAACTATTTGCAGATTACACAAACATTTGATCCAGCCTCAGAATCAAACCTTAATAACAGCAGCGCATATGCTATCACTGTGCCATGGAGGCATTTTAAACATATGTATCCCTGTGCTATTTATATCTACATAAAATTAATCGAAATCATGAATACAAGTAGCAATTAGAACAAAACAAACATACTGATGATAAATATACTAATTTCTGAAATGCATTTTATTTTTTTAAACACCTAATTGAGTACACACCTTTGTGGACCAACTTCTGTTGTACAATGAGAAAATCTCTATTTTTTTTGTTTAATTTAGTTTTTTTTTAATTACTTCCAGATAACTAGGCTTCCAACTGATTATGGAACTACATACACTTTGCAAGCTATTTTAGAAGATGATGTTTCAGAAGAATTTTTAGTTCCGGATAAAAAACTAAAATGTGGGAAAGTTTTAGATATTTGTTACAGAGACTCTAGAAGATCTAACTGTTTTACAAAAGCATATACCCATTATGTTGAAGGCATGGGATCTGTTTACACTGACCAAAGTCCTGATGATGTCAAAATGTGTTACATTAAAATTAATTCATGTGAAATTGGGAGTGATCTTTTTATTGAAGCATTTAAAGAATTAAAGCTGAGATATTTTACACCAAGAGAAGTATCAATGTTAATGGCGTTCCCTAAAGATTACAGTTTCCCAATAAATATAACACGGAAACAGTGTTACAGGTTGTTAGGGAACAGTGTTAATGTTAAAGTTATCAGTGAATTATTAAAAACACTATTTTTGTAACATTTAGCCTTTTATTTTTCCAAAATTACTTTGGTTACATTATTTGCAATAATAACTCACTTGGCTTATTTAAAAATATATTATTACTTATATTTATTTATTATTTGTTATAATGTATTAAGCTTCTCAACACTATCACACGATTTCATGTTTGGCAATTTTTGTTATGAATTCTATTATCTATTTAATCAATCCGACGGATTTCGGCCATGGCGACTACTTCGACCCCTTATAGGGCCTGGCCGCTAATGCGCCCGGAGATGGCTTATATAGCCGATTTTCGCAGCAAGCTCCCTTGCACCAAGTGGGCAAGTGAGCTTACCGCTCTCATAATTATAATGAATGGCGGCGAATGAACGGGCTTTAAGCTCATCGCGGCTAAACGTTGTTCCTCAAATTCACGGGTTCGCTTCTTCACAGCCTCGCGCCATTCCGTTTGCTGTACTACCAAACTCTCCCAGCAAGAGGCCACTATATTGCATCTTTTCATGTTTTTCTATTCTTTATCTACTAACACAGGCAGAAATATGTATGAATATATTTAGAACAACTTATTGTAGAAAATATTCAAACATTCTATGGAGCATATGCATTACTATTTTTTTATATTTTTACAAAGACTTCATACTGAAGGCACTGTCTCACTGTCATTATGAAAGGAAAGAACCTAGATGCATTTATCTAAAGATTACTAAATTTCACAAAAAGAAATAAAGTGAAACATTAATTATAAATTGATAAAAATATGTAAATTTATTAATAACAGATATTGGTAGTCAAGATAGACTAGAATCTCAGACATTATCTTTTCATATATCATAGCTTTTTATACATTTTAGTAACACATTGATCATAGCTGTTATATAATAGTTGTCATGAGTTTAATTAATAACACCATTGCTTAGAACTTGTCTAGCACGTCGTTTTGCTCTATAATTTAGAACTCTCAATCGTAACATGACTGCCATGGATGATGCCGCACCAATGACAAAAGACCATATTGTAAACTTCCAAAATGCTCTCTCCTCTAAGTAGGCTACTCGATCACAACTAAAACAAAATACAAACAAGGAATTATTACATTTGTTACAAGTCATTTTCACACCTCTATGGATAAATGGTAAATAGACACATTTAACATTTTGCATTTTTTTTTCTTTTTTTTTAATTATTTTTTTACAACTCCCGCATTAGGAATATAAATTTATTCCTGTGTCGCAGGGGACTTTACAAACATACATGAAACGGACACAAAGAACACCCAGACTCAGAACAACAAATTGTGAATCACGCAAAGTGTTATCCTACATGGAATTTGAACCCACAACACTTGACGCAGTAGGAAGTGGTGTGGCAACCGCTTAAGCCACTAAGCCAACTGTGCAGTCAAATGTGTCATGTACATAATGTAAATTATACATATACATTAAATGTGTCATGTATATAATGTAAATTGATTTATACCTTCTAGTGACAGTTTCACCATTTTCACACTTTAGTATCTCTTTAAAGCTAGTATGTATGCAAACTCCTATACTCTTACTTCTTATTTCAAAGTCTGTAACAGAATAAAATTAGACAATTAAACCCTTTTAAGGCAAATATGTTGTCCTTATCATAGACACTGTATTTCTATTATATATTTGAACTTATCCTCATATGGATCTCAGGGGTAATAAAAAAAATCAAAATGATATAAAGTTTTTTATAAATATACATTTAAGTACCTGAACAAGGATGGCATTCGCTAATAATGGTAAAAGGTTGATGCTGCCAACAAGTTGAGTTATTCTCTGTCGGAAACGTTTTATTTTTCATTTTGTGACTGCCAGATAAGGAATCGGCTAAATGTGACTCTAAAATCAAGACCACTATCGTCAATCTGGAAAATAAATATTATTATAATTAAGACACTGTCATAAAAATTACTTATGGATCTAATATATTTGATTGTTATCACAGAGTTACTACACGTCTAGGAACAGAACGAATTATTGTAATAAATATACAATTATTTAAACTGGGTTAGAATTGAACCTAAGGGCTTTGGATCAGGATTACTAACCATTATACCCCACTAAGATAATACATAACAATAAGTTCCTGGAATCTACTTACACTCCTAAACAGACGGTTCCAAACAACATGCATCTTTTCGAGCAAGTTTCAATCATTTTTACAGAAATCCTTTTCTTGTACAAACGGCAATCATTAAATTTAACGTGGTTCAACTTTAAAAAGTAAATAATGAATTGAAAAACAAGAAATATGATGAATTGACGAGTTTGACATTGATGTTTCACTGAATGAATGGTCAATTCACAATTGGTCACTTGTGTTGTGCCTGCTCGTTCACTATATGGAGCGATCCGATTTAGTTCAGTACCATAGTTCCTTTAGTACACAGTTCAGTTGTTGATTAGGAGCAAGGAGTCGTTCCTAAGGCGATCGTTAAGTCAATGAACTACGTAGGTACTACGAAGTGACTAGTTCAGTATTATGGTTCCTTTAGTATTTTTAGTACTATAGTTCCTTTAGCACATTTAGTACCGTTGTTGATTCGGAGCAAGGAATAGTTCAGACATGCCTTCTAGTTTGTAGTACTCCTACATTTGGCACCGTATACCGTAGGTGATTGTAAACATTAGATTTTTATTTGAATTATAAGGAGTTTGCTGTGAATTTGTACACCTAGTGAATTATCTTTTGATTTTCCTTCATACTTAACAGACTTAGGACTGTCATTCTAATATCAATTTATAAACAAATAACATCCGTATTGAAAAAAATTAAAGTGGATAGTTTAGAATGGCGTCTTTAAAAATCAAAATGAACTAGAGAACTAGACTTAAGTGTTTTCAAAATGATCAACGGCAAAAAACTTTCCATATCTTTAAATTTTTGTAAATAATAGCTAAATAAAAGTAATAGCTAACGCAATGACAATAAAGACTAAAGTTCTGTGATTCTGTCATTGCTTAAAAAGCTTGTAAATAAATTGTTATCTACGCTGCTTTTTCCTATACTAAGTTCCCATATTCATATCTCGCTCGCTTGATTGCATCGAGTGACGCAGTGATGAACGAATCGAGCCGACAACAGCCAAAGAGCCGCTTCGTTTCGTTCACAACTTTAGTACACTACTTCACTGTATTCATGAAGCGACAGTGTACTAAATGAACGATGTACTATGAGCTTTGAGGAATAGTTCGTTCTAGTACCTTGAAAGGAACTAGTTCCTTATAGTACTTAGTACATGTACTATACAAGTCTAATGATCACTGTCATCACCGTGACGCTGACATTAAAATTTTTAATTCTCAAGTGAACTGCACTCTGCAGCTTGCCATATCCCTAAATATTTTTTTGCGAATGGCAAGTCAATGCCAGTGTAGTGCGATGGAGAATTCTCGAATGACTTCTGATGATGTGATGACAGGAGAATCATAATTAATCTTGGTTTTTCTTAATAGTTATTATTATCTGTACTATTATTATAAAACTGAAAAGTTTATTTGTTTGCTTTAGCGTGCTTATCTCAGGAACTACTGGTCCGATTTGAAAAATCATTTCAATGTTAGGTAACCCATTTATTGAAGAAGACTATAGGATATATAATAGGAGCGGAGCACCAATGATGAATTTTTCAAAATCAAGGTTTTTTTCTTCTTGAAGGCTTTCGCTGCACGCAGCGAAAGCCTAACTGTTTACGCAGAAAGAACTAACTAACGAAAGTAACTGACTAAAGAACTAACTAACTAAAGAAAGAACTAACTGTTTACGCAGTGCATGCACTGCGTAAACAGTTAGTTTCGTAAAAATCATGACAGAATGGTTTCACTTTAAAAGTACTCAAAAATCTATCTTTTAAAGTTTGTTTTGTTTTTAAAGTTTGTTTACTGTAACCTTCTTTATGGGAAACTATTTTTTTTACGCTAGGCTAAAAGACGCAGACGGGACTGCGTGGGTCAACTAGGTACGATATAATCATAGAAATAACCTGTACCTCTTCAACTCACTGTAATACGTTTTCATTCATTTTTGTGAAAACTCTTGTAGTATTGTGGTAACTGATCAACAACTTTTCATCTTTAATTTCACTAAAAGTGACACTGACAGTACTTAAAGTTTTACTCAATTTGATGTCGACACATTAATTTTATTGTAATTTGTAGTTCACTACTCACTACTCATCACTATAGTTAGGCTCATCTCTATTTTCAAAATGGTTACAAGGCGGCAGGCGCCATGTTTAATAAACGTAACGTAAACGGAAAAGAAAGCTGGCTGTGTTTTTTTATAAATAAGTTTAACGAAAGTGCGATGTTATATACTTCTTGAATTTTATAAACTGAATCTAATAAATGAAAATACGTGAGTTGTAGTTCTGTAATATTCGCTTGGGAAGATCTTAATTCGAAAATGGCTTTGCCATCAGAAGTTCCTAGGTCTTTTCGTCTTTTCGTGACTCATGTAGACGGTGAGGGTCACTTTTTGAAAATAAGTGGACAAGTCGATCATCAGTCTTCTTTAATGGTAGAAAGTTTATTCGAAGCGGCCCGTGAAAGGTTGGAACAAGGAGTTGGAGCAATTTCACCGGCTGCTATTCATGAAGGCGTTATATGTGCCGCGAAATACAAAGATGGTACTTACTACAGAGCAAAAGTAATAAACACTTTAAATTTGAGCACCGGCCTTGTTGGAGTGCATTTTATTGATTACGGTAATAAGGATATAATTTCTTTGAGCGCAATAAGGTTTTTGGACAAATATGATCCTCTCTTTCTTCAGTTACGTGGCCAAGCAACGGATTACTATTTGTCTGGAGTTATGAATCCCAGTGGAAGATGGGAGGAGACACTTTTATTAAAGCTTCAGAGTTTATTATGTTATGCTGAATATCCAGCAACTATTGAATTACAAACTCGTTCATTGCCTATAATATCTGTCCAGTTCAAGGGGACAGACCTTTCTACTCACCTGATCTCCATTCGCTTTGGGGTAGCCATACCTACTGCAAAACAAGAGGGTCTACTTCATCAGTTGTCTGCTGAAAACCAACCGTTACAACATTGGCCCCCAACTTTTATTAATGAAGCACCCTATACTGAACACGTCCCATTTTTAATCAATCAAAACTTTCCCTCAAACCCTGCATCGGCTATGAGACTCCAGCATCACAATGTAACTTTACCTCTAAATGGAGGTATACCAGGAGCACCATCTCTAATGGGACAGCGTTTGCTAGTGAACAAAGCTTCTCGAAATGCAAGCAACCTTAAAGCTCCAGTGCGCCAACCTCAACATCCCAATGCTAATAACTCAGTTGTTTCCACTCCACCTCATATACCAGTAGCTGTCGGCAAACCTGGATCTCCAAAGAAATTGTCTACTTATAAAAGCAGGTTACTGGAAGTAAATTCTCAACATAAAGTCTTTGTGTCATATGCTGAAGAAGGCCCAGAACTATTTGCAGTGCAATTAGTAAGTGATGCTAAAAAACTACAAGATATGATGGATGATATCAATAAGACACCTCACAGCAGTTTAACTGAACCACCAATGATTGGCACTGTGTGCCTTGGCCGTATGTCTGGTGACCGTATTATATGTAGGGCTATCGTTATGAATCTTTCAGGCTCTCAATGCAAATTATTCTTTGTTGATTTTGGTGACACAGAAATGGTATCCTATTATGACATTTTTGATATACCAGAAGAGTTTGTCAAACCAAATGTGTTTGCTATGAGATTTTGCTTGTCTGGTGTGAAGAAATTGGAGAAAGGTCCACATTTGAATGAGGCTTTCAAGCAATTAGTCAATGGCAAAGTTATGACACTTAAAGTTGTATCTCCTGAAGGACCTCCTTTAATTCAGTATGGTGAATTATATTTAGACAATAAGAATGTCCTGGAGTTACTGATGGCTAATATGAAGGACAAGTTGCAATTTAAATGTATAGAGATGCTTCCGTTGGGGTCAAGACAGTCAGTTCTTGTGTCATATGTAGATAGCTGCATTAAATTCTTCGTGCAGCTATCTGATAAAATAGATGAACTTAATGCAGTTATGGATGCAGTAAGACAGCATTGTGAGAATAGTTCATCACCTGGTGAGCTACCAGTGGGTGCTGCATGCTGTGCCCGTTTTCCAGATGATAATAACTGGTATAGAGCTAGAGTCAGAGACACCAGGGGAAAGCGAGTTGTAGTAGCCTATGTTGATTATGGTAATGAACAAGAAGTAGAAGTTTCAGACCTAAGAACCATCACACCAGAGTTAGTCAGACTACCTGCTCAAGCCTTGAAATGTGCCTTGAAAGTAAGTCCATTTATATTTTAATATTAATAATATGATTTTTAGTATTAAAATAGTCAGTTACATATATTAATATTAGAATAGGGAAGTCACTATCCTCAAATTTAATGACAACTAGTTCAACTTTCGAATATCAGTTCTCTCTTAGAGTTGCCAAGGTCCAATACCTCCGGAGTTGCTCCGTTTAAAAACTGATATTCAGGAATAACCGGTTGAACTAGTAGCCGTCCCCAAATAATATTGGGAATGAAGCTAGGCAGAACAATATAATTTTTAGTTAGTAATAATCATCTTAACCTAGTGTTAGTCAAATACAGATAAATGATACCTATAGATTTTCAAAAATGAGGCTTTATATTTAGGCCTATTCAATGTGCCAACAATGATCAGGATAGTTGGGGCTGTCCTCATTGATGCATAGTGCTATAAATTTAAAAATTTATAATTTTTAGTTTGATTACTATGTAAGGTTTTTTTTTGTCTAGGGTTATGAAAATAGACCAGTTGAAACCAAAACATCTAACCAACTTGAAATGCTTGCCCTGGAGAAGACATTGACTGCTCACATTGTAGGCATCCTATCCAGTACCATGGTTGTATCTCTTATCGATGAATCTGTTACTCCGCCTTTGGATGTTGCAAGAAGGATGACTCAATTGTCACAACCAAGGAGCTCTCATGAGGTGAGTTTATTTATTTAAACCTTTTAAACACAAGCTGCCCTGCTGCTTTACTTATTTTGCTTATTTTGAATTGGATATTTCTCACTAATTCATTGGTTTTACTTTTGTTCTAAAGTATTTTTTTCTTATATGATAGAAGCCTTAGTTACTCTGTATACACTCAGTTATCTGCCAGTGATTGCATCATCATAATTGTTTCAGCATTTCCTGAGATTAAACAGAACAAATAGATGGACAAATAATTTTTGTTGTTATTACCTAATTTGCATATGCATATAGTGAAAATCATGTTATAGTTGTTAATTATATTTATAATAATATCTCATACAAACACACTTCAATTTATTTATTTGTGGCTCTTACAAAATACATGTTTTATAAGGTATTGAACATATTATAAATAACAATAAATATATATATAGCCCATATATCCTAGAATTTAACTAGCATATAATAATGCAACAGTCTGAGTTTAGTACACTGAATGTTACCAGAGATGTTACAACTGTTTTAGCTCTTTGTAACCATACAAATTGTTGTTCCAGCACTTAGGGCAATTTTAATTTCAGTTTGTGGTTATTACATTATAGCATTGAATAATAACATTTAAATTTATTAATTTTTGAGGCTATTTCAGTGATTATAAATTGTATTTCATACACTACACTTCAAACTGAAATCTATAAATATGTTTCAAGGATCATTTGAAATTCAAAGGATAAAGGACTGTATACAAATAAAATTTAAAGTATACAATCCAACAACAAATTTTAGTAAATTTAAGTTTAGTGATGTCAACAACAATCACTGTGGAGTAGAATTGCCTACACTAAATTTGAAGCATTAGTTGTTAAACAACTTGGTCTATATTTAAAACTTTTATTTCCATTTTATTTAGATAAAACCTACCACACCAGTTCGCAAAGATGCACCGGATAGCTTCAGCTCCCCTGAGAGTATTCCGGACGATAGCAGAAAGAAGAGTTTCCGCAGGGAGAAGAGTTTCAAGGATGACAGAAGACCCCCTAGGGAGGGCAATGATGACTTCTCTCACAGAAGTGGCAGTTTTCGAGGAAGGTAAGCTAAAAGATCTGTGATATTGTATAATAATGCATATTATTGTGTAACCTATATTCTTATACATTACTAGCATTCGCCCGCGGCCGCGCCCGCGTCTGCGCCCGCGTCTATCTTGGTTATTGCGGTAAAAAAATAGCCTATGTCCTTTCTCAGGCTTTAGACTATCTGGATACAAAATTTAATTTATATTGGTTCAGTGGTTTTTGAGTTTATCGCGAACACACATACAGACACGGTGATGAACTTTATTTTATAACTAGCTTTCCGCCCGCGGCTTCGCCCGCGTGGAATTCGTTTATATCGCGCGACACGGTAAGGGTAGATTAAACAATCTTACATAATTTTATGATGTTTGTTTTCAAAAATTATTGTTTTCAAAATACGTAATTTACAAACTATCATTATGGTTGCCATGCAAGTGTGTTATGCCTAGCAACCTGTGAAGTTCTGACAGGAGATAAACAGTGATACATTTTGACATCTACCTACGTTTTATGTATTTTATAATCACATAGCTTTGGCCTTTGTATCTCGATTATTGCAATAAAAAGTAGCCTATGTCCTTTCCCAAGTTAAGTTCTATCTTCATACCAAATTTCATCAAAATCGGTTCAGTGGTTTAGGCGTGAAAGCGTAACAGACAGACAGACAGACAGAGTTACTTTCGCATTTATAATATTAGTAGGGATGTGTAGTGAAATCTCAATAATAAGCACAAATTGCAAATTGTTTATTATACGAATAAATTGCTTAGATAACCCACTTTTGCAGCACGCTAAGATGTTATATAATAGGTGGTTAATTTAAATATCGCCGGATTTATACTGGTATCAATTTTAAGACATCATTAAAAAAAATACTAATGTAAATTCCAGGAAGACACAAATTTAGTTTTAATTGCACACACACGCTTGAATATGTGTTTTCTATAAAATAAGGGAAGAATCAAGAATTAATTTATAAGAATACCATGATATGCTTTATTATCATGTGGTCGACATGTGGACATTCTGGTGTTCCACAGAAAAAAAAAATTGCCTGTGATTCACCCAGGTGGACCACTGGTAAAATAAACGATTTTAAACTCTTCAGACAATTTAGACATAATATGTATGCATATCTAACCGACAATATCTTATTTACGACGGAATCGTAAGGTTATTTGCTACCTTAAATATGTAAATAAAAAGCGGCCAAGTGCGAGTCGGATTCGCCCATGAAGGGATCCGTATCAGCAAGAAACATCATATAAAAGTTCTTGTAGTTCGTTGTAACTTTCATCGATGTTTTTATACTAGTGTATTGACTAGATGAAAGGTAAATTGCGTGTAACGATTTATGACGTATTAAAAAAAAACTACTTACTAGATCTTGTTCAAACTAATTTTCGTTGGTAGTTTACATGGTAATGTATAACATATATTTTTTTTGGTTTTATCACTCTCTTTTAGAAGTTAGAGGGGGGGGGGGACACATTTTTCCACTTTGGAAGTGTC
The DNA here is from genome assembly GCA_932526445.1 of Phragmatobia fuliginosa. NCBI lineage: Eukaryota > Metazoa > Arthropoda > Insecta > Lepidoptera > Erebidae > Phragmatobia > Phragmatobia fuliginosa. The sequence continues at coordinate 16,033,653 of OW052071.1, forward strand.
TCCCGCGCAAACTATTCAGTTTAGAAAAAAATGATATTAGAAACCTCAACATCATTTTTGAACACCTATCCATAGATACCCCACACGTATAGGTTATATGAAAAACATTTTTTTGAGTTTCAGTTCCAAGTATGGGGACCCCCAAAATGTATTGTTTTTTTTCTATTTTTATGTAAAAATCTTAATGCGGTTCACAGAATACATCGACTGACCAAATTTCAACAGTATAGCTCTTATAGTTTCGGAAATAATTGGCTGTGACATACGGACGGACAGACAGACAGACAGACAGACAGACAGACAGACAGACTTGACGAATCTATAAGGGTTCCGTTTTTTGCCATTTGGCTACGGAACCCTAAAAATCCGACAAGTGCGTGTCAGGCTACGCATCTGAATAGGGTTCTCTAGTCATATACAATGGCAAGTGAAATTAAAATCGTATCCAATAGATAATTGTTATGTTTACTTATTATTTCGTTATTTTTGTGCGAAGTTTTCCAAGCAAGCGTATTTCACAAGTTAGGCCTCTATAACTCCTGAACTAATAAAGCTATCTAAGCCATTATAGTTTTTCTTGAAAGTTAGCTTTAGCCTTTAGATGAGAAGAGGGACCCCCTGTTTTAACAAAAAATGTCCTTTAAAGTTAAATAACCCGCAAACAGATACCTAAATAAAAAAATGTCGATTCATAAGGGTTTTGAGTCGTGAACTACGGAACCCTAAAAATAGGCTCCATTATGTCACAAGAGTTTCTCTAAATCGATAAGAGATTCTTATCTCTTATCGATCTTATCGACTCGAGGACATCTGCCATGATATCTAGCTGACCCACGCAGCCCCGCCTGCGTCTTCTATTGCACGGAAATCAGTTAAAGCGTAAGAGACAGACAGAGTTATTTGTTTTTGAATTTCACGGTCCGGTCCCAGTTATTAGCATAGGATAACAGTCGTGAAGTTTATTGGAGGTCTTCGGGGGTTTAAAAAGATCCAACGGCAAGATTACGTAGCTAAACCTTTGTTTTATTAGTCCTTAACCCGCTCTCGGCCAACGTGGGGACGTATAGCTTCAACCCTCTCCTGAGACCGAGCCCAACAGACATTATAGGTTGTTGAAGATACAAGTGTAAGTGTGTATATACAGTATGTAGTAGCTATCTAATATGTTGGTGGTGTAAGTGGCGTCGACTTCAAACAGACTAGAATGTACTGTAATAATGTTACCTGCTACCTTAAATAAGGGTGTTCAAAAATCTGTTGGAAACCTAAAACAAATAGTTTAGTTTTCTAATAAATTAAAATTACCTGTTTAGGTTTTAGACCTCTTTGTTAGTATTGATTAGTTGGTTCAACATTTTTTAAAAGGTATTTATTTCACTTATAGCCGTTTTTAACAACGTCCACTTTAAGGGGCCGCTTAGAGTAGGGTAATCCTTAGTGCAAACGACCCGCGTCATGGCGGGCCGGTGTTGAGCGGGTTGCGCCTCGTACAGTACGAGTAGAGTGGTGATAGGCACGACAGCATCCGGCCCCGGGGGTGACAAGTCACCCCGAGATGTACTTCAGTCATGAGGTACGGCAGGGGGGACTCCAGAAGCCGCTAATGCGTTCCTGGTGTTTCTCCCGACTGCCGAGGTAGACCGAACGGTTCAAAAACATGAACAAGTAATATTGTTTTATGTTTAATTAAAGTATTTTCAATCGTGTTAATACAATTTTATACTTCCGACGTTTCGGTCGAATGATTCCGATCGTGGTCATGAGCGGAACGGTTTAATTTATTCACCTACTGCCCTTCATCATATTAATTTATTTATAGCTAGCTTTTGCTTGCGGCTCCGCCCGCGTATAGGTCCGCCATGGCGGTGAATAGTAGCCTATGTGTTATTCCGATATGTAAGCTATATTATTGTGAAGTTTCATCAAAATCCATTCAGTAGTTTTTGCGTAATCTGCGTAAACAAACATACATAATCACAAACTTTGTTTATAATATTAGGAGGATTTCATTGTAAGTCAATTTAATTGCACCCGAGGATTTATTAATCACCTACTCATCATCATCAGCCTATCGCAGTCCACTGCTGGACATAGGCCTCTCCCATTGCACACCACTGTGATCGATTTTGGGCTTTTCGCATCCAGCTCCTGCCAGCCATCTTACGCAGGTCGTCACTCCACCTCGCCTGTGGGCGTCCTACACTACGTTTACCGAGACGCGGTCTCCACTCAAGAACTCTTCTGCCCCAACGGCCATCAGTTCTGCGGCTAATATGGCCAGCCCACTGCCACTTCAGCTTGCTAATCCGGTGGGCTATGTCGATGACCTTAGTTCTCTGACGGATCACCTCATTTCTGATACGATCTCTCAGAGAAACGCCGAGCATAGCCCTTTCCATAGCACGCTGAGCAACTTTAAGCTTATGGACCAACCGTACCGTAAGTGTCCAGGTCTCGGCTCCGTATGTCATGACAGGTAGGACGCACTGATTGAAAACTTTCGTTTTTAGGCATTGTGGGATCGACGACGAAAAGACTCGACGTAGCTTTCCAAACGCTGCCCAACCCAACTGAATTCTTCTATTCACCTCATCCTCGAGGTTGTTTCTACCCAACTGCAATGTCTGCCCAAGGTAGACATATTTTTGAACAACCTCGAGAACGGTATCGTGTACTGCAACCGGTTCCGGTAGAACATGTTCATTGAACATGACCTTGGTTTTGTCCAAGTTCATCCGTAGGCCGATGCGCATAGAAGAATCAGCTAGGTCATTCAGCATCTGTTGCAGGTCCTGCATTGTCTCTGCCATTATGACGATGTCGTCCGCAAATCGCAAGTGAGAGATGTATTCGCCATTAATGTTAATGCCACGTCCTTTCCAGTTTAGCGTCTTGAACATATCCTCCATTGCATTTGTGAACAATTTCGGGGAAATAACGTCCCCTTGTCTCACTCCTCGATGCAATGGTATGGACCTTGTTTGCTGATTCTGTACTTGGACGGACATGGTGGCGGTATCGTAGAGACATCTCAGCACTTGGATGTATCGCCAATCTACCTGACAACGCTGCAGGGACTCCAGAACAGACCAGATCTCAACCGAGTCGAAGGCCTTCTCATAGTCCACAAATGCTAGACACAGGGGCTGGTTATACTCCTGGGTCTTCTGTATAATTTGCCGCACTGTGTGTATGTGGTCTATGGTGCCGTATCCGCTCCGAAATCCGGCCTGCTCCGGTGGTTGAAATTCGTCGAGTCTTTGCGCAAGTTAATCACCTACTACTGCAACTAAAATCTTTATTTAATATTTTTATTACGGACCTACATACAACTGTTTGGAAGAAATTGTTACGTCTACAACTTTGTAGTTTTGGGTTGCTATAAGAAAACTCAGTTTTGAGTTAAGCTCGATTTTGTTCATGACATTTTCTTATAATTTTTATATTATTTATGTGTTTAATAAAGTATAAATGACTGCCTTGTTGGTCCAGTGGTTAGCGTATACGGCTGCTGATCAAGAGGTCTCGGGTTCGATTCTCGGGTCAGACCTAATAATTGTGTGATTCACAAATATTTGTTTTGGAGTCTGGGTGGAACTTGATATTATGTGTAAGATGTCCGAAATATTTATTTAAAAAAAAATAGTTTTGTGTGTAAAAGATTAAGATATAAAATAATGAATAGAATATTTTATGATATGTTTCTCAAAAACAACAAGCGATTTTAAGAGGAAAATTCATATAATCCGTAATTTTCAATGCACGTATATGACTAAGAAACAATACTGATGACATAAGTTACCTAATAATTTATGTCATCGATATAATATGATGAATTTTGTAACCTAGGACTTACATTTTCCCAAAATATAAAATAAATAGCTGCTCTCATAGATGCCTTGTCTAAGCTATACTCTGTAACATTAAAAGGTAAGATCATAATTAACATAAATAGTAATAGTAATACACATATAGTATAGCCAATAATGAGACTATGTTGATATTTATATTTTTCCCTGCAAACTTGTTAAATTTGTTCTTTCATAAGAACTTTCTCCTGACAACAACAAATATAAGAAACCAATAATAAACAAGACTAGGGGAAATAGGGATAACGCAATAACATTATTACAAAAAGTTTATTTGATTAAAGTGTTCCTTATAATTTTTCATTTTATCTCTTCTTTCTTCTATTTACTCTTTATTTTACGTTATGAACGAAACCATATTAAACCGTTGACGTCTCAGTGTTCAAAGGCCTAAAATTAATTCACATAACTTTCGTATGTGGCAACTTCAGCGCATAAAATTTCATGCGATACCATTCTGACGTTGTACATAACAGGAGTTTTTATTTTCCAACAAAAAAGTAATAATAGAGAACTGACTCATGGACGTAGTGACCTTCATCTTCGTTCCTTGAACTCGCGAGTTTAGTCGGAACCCGTCTAGCTACAGATATGTATAGGTAAACGTGTTATTTAGTGCTGATTTATTAGTTTATATGTATTAATCATGTTTATTAGTGTGTGTGTAGTATTTACATAATCATTTTAATATGTGAAAACGTTTTGTGTTTAGAGACAACAAGGATAACTCGTTTGAGAGATCAGGGCCGGGTAGACATAGCGACAAGTTTAGCGGCAGATCCGAAAGGGGCGACAGGTAAGTTTTATATTATTTTTATTTAAATTACAGCCATTTTTATTACGTTTTTACTGGTAAATGTTTGGTAGCAAAGATCATTAGTTGTTGTAAGCAATGCATATCTTCATTAGACTTAATAGATAACTTGTTATTAAACTAATAATCCTTTGTGAAGTATCATTTTAGGTACAATAAAGATATGACAATGGGCACTTAAAAGTTATAATTATTATCCATCCGCTTCGGGCAAAAATAACGGTATTTATTAGTTGAATTGTTTATGCGTCGTGCTAAGGTACTGTAAGATTTTCAACCTTACGCTTGTTACTAGACAGCACTTCTGTGAAAGTTAACACTGGGATAAACAGAGCGCGTTCATTTGATTATTCAACGAGTTGGTTAAGAATTACATGATTTTGTACTGATCGACTTATACACAACGCCAATCCTATTTTTTTAAATTCTGTGTTCCTGGTAACCTATATATCATATCCTAGAATTAAAATAAGCTATTGAAGATGTACAAGAATGAATACTTATGACAATCCCGTGCATGTGACAAGTCTTAGAAGTATAATGGTGATAAGAGGGCTGGCGGCGACTGGATACAAAAATAACAAACCTGGTGTTCCTTAGAAGGAACCTATGTACAGCGATGGACTGAAACGGGCTGATGATGTGAATAACAATACAGTACCTTTAATTGAATGTCATTTATTTCTGAGAAATTCTTAATTATTAATAATAGTAATTTTCATCATATAATCTAATATTTTAATGAAGTTTTTCCATTATCGTATAAAGTCTTGAGTAGTCAGTTATTAGTACTTTGCCGTCGACATGAGAATTCTTTGTCTTTAATTTTACAGTAACAGTTTAGTCGTCACGACTCTTGAGCAGAATGTCTAGTTAAATACATCAGTCAGTAGTACTTGTAGAGATATTAAAATATTTAATAAATCACCCCCTTTTTTATTCAGTGGGTGTCGTAAGATTCGATTAAAGAAGTAAACTAAATATGACATCAGCACAGAAAAGAGAAGGAAAATTTGAACTAAACCGTATGGCCTGTGTAACCCAAATCTCCTTTTTAAGGAGAGACCCATGTACAGCAGTAAACTGATAAACGTTTTTGATAATTATTGATAAAGAATCTTGCCTACTACCTACAGTTCATAAATGCAGTTAGAAATTCCCGATAGCTATGTGTATGAGATATTGCGTGTTACCGCTCTTTTTTAATCATCCGTAACTGGCATTGTTCTGATTTGTAAACTCAGTTTATTGCGAGCTCAAAGAGAAAAAAGCACATAAATACTTATTGATGCGATTAACTTTGCTGGTATTAATACCCGACGACTACAATGATTCATAAGAATATATTGAAATAAACAATGTACACGTAGTTGGATTGCAGCCATTCACGTAAATAACGCAAATTATTTGCATAAACTTGCTATACCAAAATATTTCAGCGCAATATCTAATGTATTGTATGGAATATACTGTAATAAGGAAATGAACAATATTATACAACCTAGTTTTTAAATATGAACATAAGAACCAAAATTCACTTGTTTTCGTTAGTTCACTCATAAAGTATACGAAAAAAATATTGAGCAATGTATAAATCAAGGCAAATGTAACAGTAGAAACTGAAAAATAATTACTTTATTACGCAAGCAAGCACTGTCAGTGAATATTTTATGATTACATAGCAAAAAAAATTATCTGAACCAGTTGCTGTTTTGTTTAAAATTGATAATGCAAGTGGATCGTGCATTTCCAAAAACCTGAATCTTTGCAAATATTTTATTACACAGATAGACATTACAAAACATAATTGATTTCGCATGTGTTGTATAATTTATCTTGTTTTATAAATGTGATAACTATCAATGTGGAAATGTTAATTTATAAGATAGCAAGGTATTTGTAAACAGAATAACAGTTTATGAATGACATAACATCATCATCAACAGCCTTTAACAGTCCACTGCTGGACATAGGCCTCTCCTTAGAAAGGAGGTTTTGGCCTACTATACCACGCTGGCCAGACGGGTTGGAATAGGGTTGGTTTCAAGTTTCCCTTCTCTTTGCATTGATGTTGTCTTGCGTAGTTTATCCCTTAGTCGCCTTTTACGACACCCGCGGGATGAATAGGGGTGGTGACACTCTGTATTCTTAATCCGTCACCACAAGGAAAACACATCAGTCAGGTCCATGTGATAGTCAATAGGAATCGATAGCGGTTACGCAGTGTTTCGTATAGTAGGCAAATCAAAAAACTCAAATCAACAGCCCTTAAAGTACCACTGCTGGGTTCGAGTAGTAGGCAAGCAATAGCATGAAATGAGAAAATGTTTGCTGACCAATGTCTACTAGTTGCAATTATCCGGGATAACCTACGCCATACTGATATTGTAAATAATTTCGACAGACGCGGTGGGCCACCGAGACCTCGTGAGAACAATCCTTCAGCGCCACCTCCTCAAGGCGGTGATGATGAGTGGGAGGAAACCCCACAGCCAGCTTTCCAACCCAGGCAAAACACTTATAGAGATAATAGAGAAGGACCCAGAGACAGGTATGTGTACATTTCTGCTATAGGATAATAATTTTGCATAAGAGGTTGAAAATCACATCGAAATTCAGGCATTTCGTACACAGCAGTTAAAAATAGGACTGGTGGATTTATAAATGATCCCGCCCTATGTAATCATGACACTAATCATTATGTACCAGTTCGGTGTGATTTGGGGCTATTTAAAGTGGTTTACCAAATCAGTAATGTTACAATTTATTATTATATATTGAAGTTTTCAATTATATAATTTAAATTAAGTTAAAACAGTTATTTCACACTGTTACCCGCTCTACATTGCTTCGTTGAACATTTTGTTACACAATTTACTTTTTAATTTAGTTATATTGAATGCAATTTAAATATTGTTATATAAAATATAGATTGTTTTTGATTTGCATGAAGGTTGTGCTATTGTTTATACAGTCAGGAATCATACTAACCAAAAGAACCGCCTGACAACAATTTAAATAGTATTTTTAATGTGTTTTTCTCATATATTTATCGGTATTCTATAAACTATGAATGTAAAAAAAACATTTCGTACATTTGTGTGCATTTATTCAAGTAATAGGACCATTTCGCAGCAACGTATAACGTAACCCAGTCGTAAAATTTTGCGTATTTATTATTCATAAGTGCCACTTTCACCGATACGATACAAAAACTTCAGTATTTCTTTTACAATGGATTAACTGATTCGACAGAAAAAAACCTAGGGAACCACAACAACAACAACAACAACACGATAAGTCAGGACAAAAGCCTAATTGGAAGAAAGATGTCAGTGGGGTCGGCAAAAGGTTAAGACAAGCGGCAGAGGCAGCGTCTATCGACGCACAGAACTCTAAAGGCGGGTCCATACAGGATCGGCTAAAACGGTACTGTGGTGTATATAGCGCGAACATCACACGCCTGTTTCGAACGTTTGCTTTGTGTATAGTCAGCTATAATGCTTTATGAATTCATTAATTACCATTGCACATTTTAATTGGTTATAAGATTTCTTATTCCTGCTAACGATTAATGAATTTGTTAAAGTTTTGAAAAGCAGGAAGTGGACTACTTTATGTATTTTACCTGAAAGCAAGACGTGCAGCGATTGAATATGTTTTAACTATATCTGTATATCCTTTTACTTAAAAGAACCTTGGCTTAAATAATTCCAAATATTGTACAAAGTAAATATTCTTTGATACATTTATTAAAGGAAAGCATTAAAGGTTGATTCGCCGTTCTCGTTGTTTCGCTCTATTTTGCTTTTTATGCTTGGTTTACCCCGCACATTGTTTTTAATATGTTGCATATTAGCAGCTTGTGTAGGCATTCCATTGCACCGTGTTTGTTTCTGATACTATATGTTTTCACTCCAGCACTACTACACTTACCATTATTTTATTAATCTGATAGCTTGGTGTGGTGTAAAATGTAACTACACAATGTAAACTATACGTTTGTAAAACACGTTTTTCATTATATGTGAATATACTGGTTTTAAAGTTTTGTGTGCAAAATAATAATAAGTAGTATACTTACACTTTTAAAAATAATTTATCTTGATTTCACAGAGATAGGTATAACAACGACCAAGATGACAAGGAAGAAAAGAAGTCTGACGACTGGGGTAACAAAACCGGCCGAGATCGTTTCGAACGCCGTGATAATCGTGACAATCGAGAGAACCGTGACAATCGAGAGAACCGTGACACTCGAGAAAATCGTGATACTAGAGAAAATCGCGATAATCGTGGAGACAGACGCGATAATCGAGGAGACAAGAAAGATTGGAACCAAAAACGCGATTTCCGTAACGACAGAAACGAAAGACCACCTCGTAGCAACTTCACTCCAAGAGATCGCGCTGAAAGATCTTTCGATGACAAACGCTCGGAAAGAAGCTTCAAGTCCCAAGATAGCAGAGGAGAGCGCTCGGGTCGCGCTCCTCCCTACAAACCAAGAAGCAAGTTCACCCAAGTTCAGTATAAGGAATTATCCGACCCGCTTCCACTGGACACTCCGTTCTCGGAACCAGTCATCGAAATTGGTACGCAACACGAGGTATCTGTTACCTGGATAATATCTCCGGAAAGTTTCTTTACACAGATAATGTCTCTTCAGCCGAAATTCCTGGAAATGATGCACAAAATACCGGAACTCTACAAAGGTGTGAAGTCTTACAGTGGTGAAGTCCCTGTAGGTGGTTCAGTACTTGCACGTTATCCTGTGGATGGAGTGTTATACCGCGCGACCATAGTATCTGTCCAACCTTTCTCAAAATTCATTGTAAGATACGTTGACTTTGGAAATAAGCAGCTTGTAGACGCGAAAGATATTTGGCAGATCGACAAACAGCTTATGGAGCTGCCTAAGATGGCTATACATTGTTCATTGACGGGAGTCAAACCTGTCGATGGTGAATGGAAGGCGGACCCCGAAATAGACTTATGTTTCAATGCCCCTCGGTACCAGTGTGTGTTCCAAGAAAATGTTGAAGATCAGTACAAGGTGTCATTGTGGAACAATGGTGTCAGTGTAGCTGATACCTTGGTTGAGAAGCAGCTCGCTAAGTTATCTGAACATCAAACATCTGTAACATTAAAAGGTAAAACATTTTTATTGAGTAAATAAACACGAAAAAATAATTTACTTTTGCCAAGAATTAATTTTTAAAGGGTCTATATATAAGCAAGCGATAAAAACTATAAAAATAATAGGACGAACTACTAGCACATTTGTATTTTTGTAAATATATTATCCATTACTTGATTAAATTTCATTGTTTTAACCGACTTCAAAAAAAATAAGGTTCTATATAATGTATTTTTTTACAACAAGATGTAGTAAATTAATTTTTTATTTAAAACTAAAACCTATTTTATACAAATGCTACTTAGATTAGACAATGTGTTTATTTCGCTAATATTTTTTTTTTTTATTTGCAGATGAAGCAATAGATCTAACGATCATCGTTGGTCAGCAGATACTGTGCCGTGTGACCCACATAGAGTCATTCGAAAAATTCCACGTTCAATTGGACTTGGACAAAGCAACTCTCGTAGAGAAGGCTATCGCCAACTACGATCCCAGTAAAGTTAGTTGACTTACATAATTTGCACTTTTGACTACTATTTGCAATTCAAATTAATTAAATTGTCTTAGATAAGAGTTCTTATTTCACAAAATTTTAAAAGAAAAATTACTTTCAATTCTATCGTAATAAACGTCGCGATATTCGTAAGATTTCTTCATTCTTTATTTTTGTTAATAAAAATTATTCATAATGATTAATTGTCATGAGTAATACAATTTTATACCAGCTGATGAAATTGCAGTAACATTACAATTAGTAACAAAGTTTTTACGATTCATCTCCTATTTGAATGAAACATTTAAGTAAACCAAACTAGCTTGTCACAAAAAGTACAATCTATAATAATACATATAATTTATGTATGTTTGTATGTTAAAATTAACAGTTTTTCACTAAATGCATATGTAAATACTTACACCAAAAATAAAATTCTTATAATATTCGTTTGTCTATCTGCTTGTTCCGTCTCATCTCTGAAGCGGCTAAACCGTATTTGATAAGACTCACTGGTAGATAGCTGATGATACAAGGAGTAACTACTTTTTTTAGACAAACTGCTGGGGTTGTCGTTGTAAAGATACAACAACAACCTTGACTACCACCGCGGGTTTCTGCTAGTGTTCTCCTAATATAGACTCCATTTTAATTTCTTTCATCAATCATCATCAACAGCCTTTAAAAGTCCACTGCTGGACATAGGCCTCTCCTTTGCAAGGAGGTTTCGGCCTACTATACCACGCTGGCCAGACGGGTTGGTAAAGGGTTTGTTTCAAGTTTTCCTTCTCTTGGCAGTGATGTTAGCTGCTTATTTTGTTCCTATAATCGCCTCTTACGACACCCATGGAATGAATAGGGGTGGTGACACTTTGTATTCTTAATCCGTCACCACACCGATAAATTAACTGATAACACACGGACAAGTTTAGTTTCTTAGTTTCTTTATTAATTGACAAATATTCTCATGACTTAAGCCCAATTGATCCCACAGCAGATAACGACCAACTAACTGTTAAACGAATATATTTATCCGCAGCTCACCCCGCTAAGCGCAGACACCCTGGCTGATGGAATCCACTGCACATTGAAACATGAAGGTAAAATTTACCGCGCGATTCTTGAAGATGTCTCTGACGTAACAAATATCAAGGCAACATTACCTGACTATGGCAATTCTGTTGTTACCACTTTGGAAAATGTAAGTAATTAATAAATACCATTATAGGCTATACCGAGTTACAGATCAGATGCCCGTGTTTAAGAGTGAGATTATAATAAACTGACTAGCTTTCGACCGCGGCACCGCCCTCGCATATGCCGGTTATCGCAGTAAAATAATACCGTATAGTTTCATTCAAATCCGTACTGTAGTTTTTGCGTAAAAAACTAATAAACATCAATCCATGTTGTCCCACTGCTGGCCTCAGGGTCTCCTCTCAAGAGAGGGTTAAGGCCATACGTCCCCACGCTGGCCGAATGCGGGTTGGGGACAGGCAAGAAAACGTTGTGGCTGTATAATCTTTCCATTAGTGTTTTTATGCTACCCGAAGGCCTCCAACTAAGCTTTACGACTACTGTCATATGATAACAACCGGGACCGACTGCTTATCATGACCTCCGAATCACGGAAACTCTCATCCATATTACTTACTAGGATAAGTAAGATAATATTAGTAGGATTTTATTACCCGAACACATTGATGCCAAAAGAAAGGATTGTTTCATCATGTCACGGAATTTACGTAAATAAACATTTTCTCAATCTGTAATATTTCAATTTATTCAAAAAAATGTTTTTTTTTTATTTTCAGCTAATGATTCTACCCACTGAATTGAGTGTATATTACTACCAGTCACTAGAATGTTGCCTAAACAACTACGCGGCTGAATCTAAAACTTTAATGTCGCTTGAAGAACTGAAAGAAAAAATCATAGGCAAAAACGTTATTATCTATATCAATGAAGTGGAAGGAATAAGGTAAATATTCAGTAAATATTTTCGTATTTTTTTTTGTTCCTAGTTTAAAAAGATATTGATAACATCAGTGTTTTGTACTACTCTATATAAGTCTAGAAATTAATGTCCTACAAAACAAAATATTTATTAGATTTTATATAGAAAGTGCGTTATTTTATATTAAACTGCTTAAATATTATTTAACTTGCTTCTTGTCTGAAATTGTGTAAATAAAACGATTAACAACAATATTTTAATGCAGGTGGTGGTGGTGAGTAACATTAGTCAAATATATAAAAAAAAAAAAATTGAGACAAAACTATGTTGGTCTAGTGGTAAGCGTATGCGGCTGCTGGTCAAGAGGTCTCGGGTTCGAATCCCGACTCAGAACAAATGTTTGTTTCGGAGTTTGGGTTTTTTTATTAATTATTATACAACACATATGTATGTATTTACGGAAAAAATGTATATTGTTATGTTGTATGTATTTATATCAGTTGTCTAGATGATGTGTGTTAGATGCCAAAAAAAAACATAAATAAATAATAAAAATATATATTAAACTCTGTCCATTCCTTTAACTGTTTGACAGTTCAACAAATTTCGAAATTAGTGACGCTCGCACACGTCACCGATTCGATTTGAAATCAAAATCAATCGATATAATATTCTTTAAGTCAGTATTGTAAATAAATAAAATGTGCACTATTATGATCCCAGAACAAAGAAAACTTACTAGCACAGTCACTTGAAGGTCGGTTTAGTAAGTATTAGGTGATTTTTCAAATGTATTTTCTCATAACTCTGGATTTAAACGTTTTTAACCACGCGTTTCAAAGTGAAATTTTACTAACGCATGCATAGTTACATTTTAAGTCAGTGGTCCAAAAATAAATTAAGTAATGCACCCAATTATGTTCTATATTATTTTAAGCTTGAACTTAAATTCCAAAATTTCGACATAATTCCTTGCAAATAATCAATCTTGAATTCATATTATTTTAATTTCCTTTTTATTTTATTAATCCTTTTAATTTACAGAAACAATACTTAGATGAAGTAAAATTATTTTGATGATAATAATATGATAGATTATTTTAATAGTTTAATCGATTTATCGTATTTCAAGAACTTTTAGCTATGTACAAGCCACTTCCCTACCAGTCTATAAAGTACGTTATTACTGTAGTAAATTATTACGAAAAAAAAACCACCGGTAATTTATAGGCGTGACCTGTCAAGAAGACAAACGAATGGACAAAGTTTAATTAAGTTGAATCACTTTCTAATGTTCCATGGTTTGTACAGATTAATGCTATATACAAATAAAGCTATATGCAAAAGTAATAAGCCATGAATATAAGAATCATGGTTACTTTAAAATCTAACGAAACTTTTTTATCTGTATAGGTAAAATATATTGTTACTAAATAACAGTATTTATGCTACTCCTATGTTATGTTAATAATCTTTATTCTCCCAGCTTGGTGTCCACACTCTACCAAGCAGAGACAGGTCAAAAAATCGCAATTTTCGAGCCCGATGAAGGCGCTTACGATGAAGTCGTGCCACTCTGCATGAGAGCCGTATTCAACTACAACTTCGGCATGTGTTACATATCACACGTGGAAAACCTCAACGAGTTCTACTTACAAAAGTCTAGTGATGGTGATCGAATCGCCCAATTACTTGATGAACTGTACAAGTTTTATGAAGAAGGTGAGATTTATAAAATAATGTAATATATTGTGTTGTAGTAATGTATAACTTGATACATCTCTGCATACCTTCTGACGATCAACTCAGCAAGCAGCCTATTAGTCTAATCAATTAGTGTCACACAATCTCACAGATTGCGGGAAAATGCTGATAGATGAAACACACTTGAAAACACATAAAAAAATGTTAACGGGTAATTTGTTTATTTTTACTGCATCCCATAATTACAGAGTTCTTTTTTTATAGGTACCCCGGAAGATCTGGCTTCTTATGAAGTTGACGGTATGTGTGTAGCAAAGTCAAATGATGGCAACTGGTACCGCGCATCAATAATTAATGTTGAAGAATCTCAAGTCAAAGTTCAGTTCCCCGATTATGGTAACACAGAAATTGTCGCCAAGGAGTCCATTAAAAAGCTCGACCCTAAATTCTTTGAACCTTGTGTGTTGGCTTTGGTAGCCAGCTTAGGACTTATAGCCTTGCAAGAAGATGCACTTGCCAAATTAAAAGAATGGACCGACGAAAAAGAAGTCCAAGTAACATTGGCCTTTGGTTCAGATGGCTGGCTTGCAAGTTTGCATTTAGACGGTGTGGACTTGGCTATGAAATTGGTTAACGACAAATATGCCACGCCTCGAGTTACATCTAACGAGGAAGAAGATAAAGTAGAAGCTCCATCGGCTGAACCTATTACATTGCCTGAAGGCTGCACCCAGGTCTACATAAGCCATATTGACACACCTGGTCATTTCTGGCTACAAATGTTAGACAAAGTCGATAAGATCGAAGAGATACAATCGGAGCTGCAAGCCAATGCAGATACTTACGCTGATATCGAAAATCGTGAACTTGGAACACTATGTATCGCCAAGTATTTAGCAGATGACCAATGGTACCGAGCCGAAATTCTTGATTCGGATTCCGATATAACGACAGTCCGTTTTATCGACTATGGCAACACGGATGTACTTGACAATCAGCCAGGTCTAATAAAAGCTTTACCAGATCATTTAAAAGAAACAGAACGCTATGCTATCAAATCTAGTGTAAATGCTGTACCGACAGGAACTGGTGAGTGGTCCGAACCCGCGTCTGATTACTTTACTCAACTAGTTGGTGATATATCGGCACCAGTTGATGCTATGATTGTATTAAAAGATGTTACGACATACGTAGATATTTTCGTAAGTGGTCAAAACATCACGGACAAATTGGTATCTGAAGGTCATGCGATAAGATCTGAAGACAATGACTGTGGAGATTTACCATCTTGCTTCGCTAGTCATGTGAACTCTCCGTCTGAATTCTGGATTCAGTTAGAAACTGCTGCCCCCGAGTTACAAGCTATGGAAGCCGCTATGGTTGACGCCGAAAATTTCCCAGAATTATTAGAAAAAGAGGAAGGTGTTATTTGTGCAGCTAAATATCCCGAAGATGGTGCATGGTATCGGGCTCAAGTGATTGTCGATGGATCAGAGGGAACTGAAGTATTATTTATGGATTATGGGAATGCTTCAATTGCTAACGAATTACGAAGTCTTCCTGAAGAATTAAAAATTAAACCTGCTCTTTCAAGGAAATGCGCCTTACAAAAACCCCGAGATATCAAGTGGTCTCGTAAATCTGAGATCAGGTTCAACGAGCTAGCCGCAGAGGGAGCTACAATATTTAATGTACAATTTATTGCGTCCGGTGATATTTCTATCGTGGAGTTGTATCTTGAGGGTAAATCTGTCACAGAGGAGCTCGTAGCGCTATGTGAAGAATTGCCAAATGAGCGACCGACTCCAGTTGGACAGGATTTACTTAGCAACGGCAAAATCTGCTTTGTCAATAGTCTTGAAGAGTTTTACGTACAATTAGATGACGCGACATCAGATCTTGATAAAGTAACGATAAAAATGAACTCAAGTGCTGAATTTGAGACGGCTACAGAACTTAAAGTAGGCTCGATTTGTGCTGCATTTTGGTCAGAAGACCAGCAATGGTACAGAGCAAAGATTTTAGAATTTTGTGACGTGGGTTACCATGTGCAGTTCATAGACTATGGTAATAAAGCAAAATGCGAAGAATTCAGGCAATTACCAGAAGATCTTGCTATTATTGAGCCATTGGCTAAATGTTGTAGACTAGCTGTGACATTTGGTGATCATTCATTGAATGAAATCGGCAAAAATAAACTTGACGAGCTCATAATAGAAGATACAACATTCCAAATTGAATTTTTAGATACCACTAAAGAACCTATTCTGGTTAAACTATTAGTTGATGGCAAAGATTTTATTACTAACATAAACAGTGATACAACAATATGTGACGAAGTAACGGCTGAAACAGATTTAATAGGGAACGTAACTAGTGAACCAACTGATCTCAATACATCACAACAGGATTTAGATGTAAGTATGGATAGTAACCACACAGTCATCGAAAACCAATGTTTTGTAAATAAATCTGACGAAGTTGTCCAAGAGACAGAGAAGGATCTATGTCAAGATAATCCTGAGGAAAATGTGTCAATTGACAGTCCTAGTGAGTTATTAAAGACTCCTGATTGTGATGAATCTAAAGAGTCCATTTATACAGACACTGGCTATATTAGTGAGGAATTTTCTCCTTCAGTAGCATCGCCGGAATTTATATCCACAGTTGAAACTGAAAAAGTAGCTATGGAAGTAGAAGAAACTTTGAATATAAATCCCTTAGAAACTAAAAAAGACACAACCAAAACGATAGAAAATGTAACTGAATCTAAACAAAAGCTACCAGAAATAGAAAATGTAACTGAAACTAAAGAAAAGCTACCAGAAATAGAAAATCTAACTGAATCTAATGAAAAGCTACCAGAAATAGAAAATGGTACAGAACAAGGTACAACAATAATTGAGGAAATCACAGATAAACCTATTGAATTAACAGAAAAGACAGCAACAACATCTACAGAGACAATTGAAAAAGTAGCTGATTCAGAGGAGAAAATATCACAAACTTTAGAAACAAAAGTCGAGAACCAAACGACAGAAAAGGTCGCAGAAGTATCTGAAATAACAAAATAGACTGATGATTATGAAAATAGATAAGTTGTTGTATGATTGCTATACTGAGTGAAGCAAATGTCAACAGTCTTGATTGTATTATAGAAATCAAATAAGTGACAAAGCACAGTGACCTATGAGGATATATTAAACATATATTATTATGTTAATACTTCTGTGCTCTGCAAGGCGTTGCCTAAACAATGCTAATATGATTCAAAAACGACATAATTATAAATTCTTGTGATAAACATATGAAAATAAATTGTAAAGGTTATTTTTTAGGGTTCCGTTGCCAAATGGCAAAAAACGGAACCCTCATAGATTTTTCTAAATTGTTTCTTTAGTGTCGTTAATTTGTTGGACTTTGGTTTTCATTTGATTAGTTTAACTGACATATTAAAATACCTGTCATATTCACATATGTTTTGCAGTTTATTGTTATAAACATTGTTATAAAATATTGTAGGAATACAATATTGTTAGTTTGTTTTTATAAATACTCATTATGTATTTTTAAGTTTTTTTGCATGGTATGTGAACATGTTTGTATTGCAGCTATAGAGTTACAGTCAACTTGTACTACATAATCACTAATGTTTGCCTTAGATGCAATGTGAGTAAAGATAAGTGTAAATACGTACATTTTGTTATTACACATTCCCTTTAAAATATTTGGTCAAATATACATCTTTCATTCATTCAGACAGGTTACTTTAAAATCTTTTTTTTTTATTTTGATTGTTTGCTGCTCTTTTTTGTTAGTGATCAGCGATCACTAAGATCCTGAAGCTGACCTGTAATATTTTTTATTATTAAAGCTATAAAAATGTATTTTGTTTTTTTTAGACTCTTCTAGTACCTACAAATTGTGTGGTTGAGAGCTCAAGAAGCTAGAATCCAAAGAAAGTTCTATAAATCATTATTACTTATTTTAGATAGGTACGTGGTTAGTAAGTTTCGATAGAAGTAAAAAAGTATATTATGCAGTCATACTCATCACAGGAAAACTATATTAATCTTCGGGCGCCTTAAAAAATTTTATGATTACAATTATAGACTCCCACTAAACCTGTAAGTTAACAGCCATAAAGTTTGCAAAGTGCCATTTAGATAAATTGAATAAAATCCAAAATCAGGCTTTAAGGATTGTGGGTGGGTTTATTAAAACTTCTCCTATTCATGTGATGGAGAGTGAGCTCGATGTAGTTCCACTGGATTTACGAAGGAAATATTTAGCATATAAGTTCTGTTTAAAATCAAAATCAATAGAAAATAATATTATCATACCATTGTTAGAAGTGGTGGTGGTGATGTTTTCATATCATTTGTGTGGTGACGGATTAAGAATACAGAGTATCACCACCCCTATTCATCCCGCGGGTGTCGTAAAAGACGACTAAGGGATAAACTACGCAAGACAACATCAATGCAAAGAGAAGGAAAACTTAAAACCAACCCGTCTGGCCAGCGTGGTATAGTAGGCCAATACCTCCTTTTCAAGGAGAGTCCAGCAGTGGACTGTTATAGGCTGTTGATGATGATGATGATGATTGTTAGAAGATCATTACACTCTTCGACAAAATGCTATTTGGCGAAATAAAAAAAACCTTTATTAGTATCAGTAGTTAATGAAATGTGAGTTGCAAATATCATCATCTTATCCCATAATTATGTATACATTGCAAACGTGGGTAACTAATATTAACGTAGAAGAGATTATAGCAGTAGATTTAGAATCGGTTAAACATTGTAAAAAGTCTTACGAGATTAATGCTCTAAAGTATGAAGTAATTAAAGAATTATGTACGAGGTATAGTGATAGTGGAATTTTATATAATATATACAGATGGGTCGAAGAGTCCAGAACGTCTTGGGGCAGCGTATTATGTGCCTAATATGAGTTTTAATAATAACGATAATTGTTTAAAAGTGTGCCAACCTACATCCATTATGACGTTGGAGCTCATTGCAATCTCAGAAGCTTTAAATTATGTTAAAATGATAGTAATGTAAAATATATCGTAGTTTTTACAGACAGCAAGAGTTCTTTTAGACCTCTGAAACCAGAGGCGCATCGAGCTATATACTGTAGTATATAGCTCGATGCGCCTCTGGTTTCAGAGGTGCATCGATAGCTTATGTTATCCTGTCTAAAATTCTTGGAATAAACTTAAAAGGGATTCAACTCCGATTGCAATGGGTTCCATCCTGTTCCATCGCATATTGGATTACAGGGCAATGAAAGGGCTGATACTTTAGCAAAGTATGCCGCTGAGAACGGAAAAGTATATAATTTAACACTAGACTATTGTGAGTAAAAATAAATGTTATAGTGAGTGGCAGGAATACTTTGATAAACGGTCAGTAGAAAAAGGGATATGGTATAAGACTATACAATGTCAGCCTCTTCATGTGCCCTGGTGTATGTACAGTAGATTAAATAGGCAACTAATTGTTGTTGCCCATAGACTCAGATCTGGACACATCCCATGCAATAAATTTAGATATATGATGAAGAAAACTTCTTCCCTAATTGTGAAGAATGTGGTGTTGCGGAAGACTTACACCATTTATTGACGGACTGTGTCTAATCTGTTCTGACGATATTACGGTTGTCTCCTCTTAAAAATAATTTAAATCTTTATAAACTACAGAAAAAGTAGTTTATAAATATTTAAATCATTATAAGATAAAAATATAAAGATTACTTTAGTGAACAAATTATTTTCCAATAACACATAAGGTAGTTGATAGTAGTACTCTAATTATAATATATTCGCGCACACCTTGCCTGTCGAAACCCCCACGGGAAGTGAGACAGGCCTGATATTACTCAAAAATATTGAATCACGCCGCCCTACTATAATTACGGTAGGTACTTTTACTACCTACCTACATACGTACGACGCGAACAGATTAGTTCCTACCTTACACCTAAAACCATTCAGAAATCCGTAACAGAACAATGTCTTTTACATGTATTAGAAGATCAAGGTTTGTGATTAGAAGCCATTGTGGGTATCGAAAAGTATAACAAAAATTTCAAAAACGCGCGAGAGCGACGCGCCGACGAATGTGACCCACTGCCAAGCCTGTCCGGGCAGGCAGGCGGCCGACCATACCTAAACTGCGGAGTGACACTCCCCTGATATAATTGAAACAATCAATCAATCAATCCGACCGATTTCGGTCTTATAGCGCTTGGCGCTGATGCGCCTGGAGATGGCTTATAGCCGATTTTCGCAACAAACTCCCTTGCACAAAGTGGGCAAGTGAGCTTACCGCTCTCATAACTATAGTGAATGGCAGCGAGTGGACGGGCTTTAAGCTTATCGCGCTTTCCGTCGAGGTCAGCTAAACGCTGTTCCTCAAATTCGCGGATTCGCTTCTTCACAGTCTCGCGCCATTCCGGTCGCTGTGCTGCCAAAAGGTCTATATTGCATCTTTTAATGTGACGCTTCAGAACATCTTTATATCTGAGGAGTTGTCCGCCATGCTTTCGCTTGCCCTCCTCTAGCTCAGAGCAAAAGATGCGCTTCGCCATTCTCTCTTCCGCCATCCGTGATACGTGACCACACCACCGATGTTGCCGACGCATCAGATATGCCTCAATGCCACTAACATTGGCGCGTCTTATAACTTCGGTATTACGCACCCGATCGGACCATCTGATCTTCATGATGGTGCGCAAGCATTTTAGGTGAAATCGATCGAGAGTGCGTATTTGGTGACGATACACACGCCAGGTCTCGGAAGAATAGAGAAGGTTTGGCAGCACGATCGCCATGTAAACCGAGATCTTAGTAGCCAGCTTAAGGTCGTGCGAGCAGAAGACCTTGGAACACAGCTTTTCAAATGCTGCAGCACTTATCCTTCTGTTGATCTCGGCATCAAGGTACACTTAGCTGTTATAGTGTTCCCCAGATAAAGAAATTCATCAAGCTTAATGGTCAGTGTCTCACGACCATTGATGTCTAGAGATATCACTTCCGTCTTCTTGACACTGATATTTAGGCCAAATTTGCAGCATGCTTGGTGGAAAGCGGACATCAGCTGTTGCAGGCCGTTTGGGGATTCTGCCAAGATTGAAAAAATATATAGTACCTACGCAAAAGTAAACAAACCTCTGAACGATTAATCTTTTACTTATGCTCCGTACTTTGGTTAAACATTGTTAAAAATGCAACGAAATATAGTTTTTATAAAAATAAACAAGTAACAAATATTTCTCTGACTACAGTTTTATAGATAGATAGAAAACTCTTTATTTGTACACCGTGTTACAGATTTACAATAAACATAAAATAAACATAAATGACTCATCTTGTTTTATTTTATATATTGTACTGAAAACCTATATTTTTATTTTCAAGTCTTCATCTACTTCAACTGGTACGTTTTTAAGGACGAGAAAAAGTGCCAGTCCGGTTAGACGTTCTTCAAACCTTTGAAGCTCTTAGGGTAACGTAGAGAAAGATCTGTCCGATGTCGCTTCACTAACAAGTAGTCATCTTCATCTTTTTCTAAGATTATTTGGGGCGGCTACTAGTTCAACTGGTTTTAACTGAATTCAGTTTTTCCACGGAGCGACTGGCATCGCACCTCCGAAACCCCGAGGGAGAACTGAAATTCGAAGGTCAAACTCGTTGTCAGTTTATTTGGTCGCAGTCTATAGGCCCATTGTGCTGGACTAGGCGGGCACCGGCACCTACGTGTGGTGAGCCCGATCAGTCGGACGTCTAACTCGGATTTCGGGAAGGGCGTTCACCAGTCGACATCTTGCTGCGCCTTAGGGCCGTGTCCGAAGAGGCGGTGAGCTGCGGCGGAGTGCTGTTGGCGGTGTCTTTGGACTGTCTGCCATTTAGCTGCATCGCGTTCGAACGCAGAAACTCGCAAATGATGCAACATGACGCGCGATTTTGATCGATACAGTCGCAAAATCGCCGATCGCCGATGCTAAAAGTACCTAGTGTGCTGTGGTAGTGTATGTGCGAGCTAAGTCGCACGAGTTATTTTTTCAATATTTAGGAGAGAGCTGTTGTCTATCGCGCGAATTCCACCGATCATCGGTCTTGTACAACTCTTCACTCCTGTAGAACATTGGCTTCGATTGGGTACTTCCTGTAACGTGTTATGCGGACGACAAACTCGTTATAACCTCGAGGTTGCTCTGTACGAACCCGGGACATCTTTCTTTCATGAGCGTCGGAGGAAGACACCTTATCCAATCAGCCTGATAGTAGGAGATATTTGCATCGGCATCGAGCCCTCCGAGCTGGTAAGACTTCTGACATCAGTACGAGTCTGGGTCGGCTGCTGCCCAACATGAGGGATACAGGGACATGTCTTAGTAGACTACGCGAGGATTGTATGGTCCATGCCTCTTTATGGGGTCCCGTATGTGCAGAGGCCCTGAAAGCCAGCAAATGACGCGCTAGTGCAACAATTGCAGATCATCTTCTAGTTCCAAAAATTAAATAAAAACAAATGTAAGTCTAGTATTTTATTCTACATTTACAAAGTGAAGTAGAAAAAAAAATAGAAATTATTAAAACTATATATTTGTACAATGTCTCTATGGCAATTACCCATATCTAACATTTATTTATGGCAAAGAAAAACATTACAAAAAATTAAAAATATTTACAATATCGAGCACTGGCGACAAATATATGGATTTACAAAGAAAGTTAGCTATACTATACAACTCAATGTGACTTCAATATGTGAAGTCCAAGAATCTACATCATCAACAATTCTTGACTGCATATACATACAAAATACGTACATCTATTCTTTTAATTATATAGTTTTGTATATTATGAGGTAAACTTGAAATGGTGTAGACTTACTAGATTTTCCATAAAAGTCGTATCTAACTATTTTGGTATTCTTGCTCTTTACTTCGTGATTATCATAAAAATATGTAGTTAAATTCATTCTTATATTAATGTTAAAACTGTAGATAAAATGCATACTATATACCTTTATAAGAATTATAATATTATGGCAAATATACTTACGAGAAGCTTACAAAATTATACTACGCAGGACAACATCAAATAATATTAAATTAGTTTATGAGACCGAGAATGCCTATGTCTTTGAGATTATCATGTTTTTCTAGTATTAGGCCTTTCTCATTAGCCAAATGGAGGACTGAGAGTAAGGCTATAGGTATACTGAGAGATTCGCGCATGTTGGGCGACAGTTTGTTGGGTAATCTTGAGTAGATGGAGAAGAACGTAGTTGGCGAGACAATCTCCTTCTCTCCTTCTGGTGTCTTCTCCGTGAGCATTTTCCAAGTACAGTGCTTTAGTTGCTTCATGTCAACTTTCTTCGCTCTCATTGCGTATGGAATGAAGATTTTGGCAACCTGAAAAATTATTATGCATCAAATAATGTATTTTGAGAATGCCAATGATTATTCAAGTTGTTTTAAAAGATGACCTGTCTATGTTAGTATAACTGCTTTATTTCTATAATTAGAAAACTTTAATGTATAAAGAGAATTTAATTGATACCTTTGTTGGTGGTTCTAACATGTCGCCAATTTCTTCTGGTTCAGCAGCTTTCAATTGCTCGTGTAGTTCACCGGCAGCCATCGCGTCTTCGTTACCCCAATCGTCGCCGTCCTAGAAGTAAATAATTCACATTAAAGTAAAATAAAAGTTAAAAACATTTTTCTTTCGACCATCGTTTAGTGCAGGATATTCAAACAATGCTAACGAACGTGGTAATATAAACATTGCTCATTAAGGTAAAACTATTATACTGCAAAAGAAATTATTTACTCTCTAAAATTAACTATTAACACGAGCACTGCTTAGCTTGGGACTAGATGATGTTGTGAGTCAGATGTCCAAAAAAAAAAAAAAAACTAGGCAAGGTCTAGTTAGTTATTTCTATAAAAATATAATTCGTACAAAGATAAAATGGTTATGGCTAGAATACTGCCTCGTTGGTCTAGTGGATAGCGTATGCGACTGCTAATCAAGAGGTCTCGGGTTCAAATCCCAGGTCGAACCAAAAAGTGTTTTTGGTTTTTTCCTAGGAAATTCCTAATAGCAGCCCGGAGTTTGGAAGTTTAGCGGTGATTCACGCCCTTGCCTAGGAGAGCCCATAAAGCTGTCGGTCCCGGTTGTCATGAACATCTATGACAATCGTTATTGTGAAGTCAGTGTCCTTTAATTTACTGACAGCTAGTTCAACCTTCGAATTTCAGTTCTCCCTTAGGGTTGCGGAGGTCCGATGCCAGTCGCTCCGTGTAAAAACTGATATTCAGGTAAAACTCTTTGAACTAGTAGTCGACCCCAAATAATATTGGGAATAAGGCTAGGAAGAAGAAGGCAGGTTATGGCTAGAATATCTCACAACTTGCATGCACAAATATTTCTTGTTACAAATTTATAATTACTCCCACACAAATCCCTACTAATATTATAAATGCGAAAGTAACTCTGTCTGTCTGTTACGCTTTCCTAAACCACTGAACCGATTTTGATGCAATTTGGTATGAAGATGGAACTGTACTTGGGAAAGGACATAGGCTACTTTTTACAGCGATAACCGACATACACGCGGGCGGAGCCGCGGGCGAAAGCTAGTAATGAATAAAGCCTTACCGGTATGTTATTAGGACAATATGACGCATCATTCTCATTGTTATAATCGTAGTCTCTCGCTTCCTCCACTGTGACAGGTTCCGGTTCTGGTTGCTTGCTCTGTTCCAGATCACGTTTGCGTAGCATCATGACTTTGGACCGAAGGAATAACTTACGGAAGTGTGACTCGTCTAAACCTCTGTAAAAACACATTAGTATATATTATGTTTATCTAAACCGATATATTATAATGAATCCTTATAAATAAATCGAATTAGAGTGTCTGTTTGTAATAACAAATAACCAGTATTTTAGTGAATGCATATCAAAGTATTTACGGTACTGACATCCAAAATTGTTTTTTTAAATTTTTTCTGTCTGTCTGTCCGTCTCTTCGTTCCGGGTAATCTCTGGAACGGCTGGACCGATTTTAACGGGACTTTCACTAGCAGGTGGCTAATGACATAAGGAGTAACTTAGGAAAAAATTTTTAGACTACCTTCACTCCGCGGCGTTACTCGAGACTGACAACAAGAACCGCGGAATTCAGCTAGTAAATAAATAAAATTGAAGTGTCTGTATATAATATCAAATAAATAGCTTTGTACTAAATGCATATAAAAGTATATATGGTGTATGTTGTAAGAACCTAACACCAAAAATGCAATGTTTTTTTTTGTCTCTCTTAATTTAATTATTATATTTTACTGCGTAAAATGCATTAAAAAAAAGAAACAGTAAAAAGCTACTGTTTCTTTTTTTTTTAAATCACATTGCATTTGACGTTGCGCAAGACATTTTTATCGGAGTTTTGATTTTTAAGACAAAATAACGTCGTACGTCGTCGTTGACAAAAAAGAAAGTTTAAACAAGGGTCCCAAAGCAAAGCTTACCTATCAATTGGAGTTTTAAAATTAGCTTCGTTCCATGTATGTCCAGTAGCCAATGTTTTCCTACTGATCATGATTTTTGCTGGCTGGGTGGGTTCATACTCTCCTACTGGGTCAGACCGACAATCGAACGACAAGCCAATACCGAGGAAATCTAGTTGACGTTTCATTCGAGGTGGTTTCTTCCCGTCAACTGTTAGACGGCCGGCCGTTGATTGAGTGCGCTCGGTCATTTTTGACGCTGTAATATAAGAAAATTAGATTTGATTTTGATTGTAGTTTAAAGTATTGTTGCGCCATAAGTAGATGAATCTCCTTTGTACGAGAATAATCGAGAAGACAATAGAATCGAGGACAGCGCCATCTAGTGTCGAGTAGCGCAAAACTGTGGCAATAGCTCTCGAATAATCTATTCGGTCTGGAAACATCGATTGAATATTCTCGTACATTCCAGTTAACTCGACAGCTATATAAAAGCGCAAGTGTTAGACGTACAAGTCAGTATTGAATCAAGACACAGCGAATCAACATCGAAGCGATCTTCTAGTGCGACTAACGAGTAATTTAGTGATTTGCGATTGTAGAAAGTGTTAATTATTGTGTTAATAATTGTATAATAAATTTTGTGTTATTTTTTTGGTAATCAATCGACAACTTTAATTTATTTAATACCCAGCTCGTAACAGTATCTATTAAATTGCACAGTTTTAAATATTTGCGTTATGTGTAACAGAATATTTTTTTATATATAAATGTTTGCGGATCCAGTAGGAAAACAGTTATTATATAAAAATTCTTATGGATTATAAAGAGTTAGAGGAAAAATAAAAGGTAATTAGAAAGCAATATTAGTAGACTTCAAATCATTTTTTCAAAACTGATTATCATTTGTTGAAGGTTTTGAAGGTTGCATATTAAGAGTGGATCTAGATATTATTTATTTCAATACAATTATATGTTCAGATAGCTATTATCAACGAGGTATTTAAAAAATTGATATATTGCTAAAATTAGTTGTACTCCAGTAAGTTTTTTTTTTTTTTATATATTTAAGCCTGCCAAAGTGACTCTACTCTGACTGATGGAAAGCATGAGTAGAATCCAGGAGTAGGGGTCACCATGCTTATTGTGAGGGTAGGCAATGTAGCATGGTGACCCTTACCATGGCAGCCTAGTTAGATTATTCTGCATCATTCTCCCGGCCTTCGAAGGGCGGGAGAATGATGCAGAATGATTGGGCCTCCGGTCTCACACTCACCAACGAAATACGACACCAAGAATGCTGTCATTATTAGGATGGTCTTCTGTGTGAGGGTAGTACGGGCCGGGTCGAGCCGGCCCATTCGTGCTGAAATCAGCGTGGCTCTACTGCCTAAATATTATTAACAGATTAAACAGTTTACATTTTTTTTTGATTGACAAACTTCAAAAGCTTTAAATGTAGAACTGCATACGGTCTGTTGTGGCAAAAGCTGTTTATATCTTTTTATTTTATTTAAGGTTACCAAAGTTACTCTACTCTGCTTGATGGAAAGCATGAGTAAGGGTCACCATCCTTATTGTGAGTGCATACAATGCAGTATGGTGACTCACACCATGGCGGCTTAGTGAGATGTTTTTGCATCATCCTCCCTCGGTTTCTGGAGGCTAGGAGTATGGTGCAGAACGATTAAGCCTCCAGTCTCACACTCACCAACGAAAGACTTAAATTGCCCCGGAAGCAGTCATTTGCAATTGTCAATTTTTACGGCATTGAAGTACCAAATGATCGTTTAAAGAGGCAATTGAAGCCATTTTCATTCGCAACTACGTGATTGAAGGTGAATGATGGAAGTTTCGATTGACGTCCATTGACAATTGCGAATGAAGTAAAATTGGAACGTCTTGTTGTGCGATTGACTGATTTCGGTCATTCGCTATTCGAGAAACATAGTGGACATGTCGCGTCACGCTCCCAACCCGATTCCCGAGCAATTGACAATTCGTATGAAGGTCCATTATTCGCACTTTCCTCCAATTGGAAACGTTCTGACTGCCTTGTTGGTCTAGTGGTTAACGTATGTGTGCTGCTGATTAAGAGGTCTCGGGTTCTATTCTTGGATCGGAATAAATATTTGTGTTATCCACAAATATTTGTTTCGGAGTCTGGGTATTTTCTATGTATAATATGTGTGTATTTACAAAAAAGTATATTTATGTATTTATATCAGTTGTGGAATGGAACTAGATGACGTTGTGTGTAAGATGTACAAATATAATTATTAAGGACCACAGCACACTAGTTACTTTTAGCATCGGCGATCGGCGATTTGGCGACTGCCTGCGTTCGATCGCGGTTTTAGTGAGTGCTCAGATTGGCATCTGAGCAGTCACTAAAACCGCGATCGAACGATCTGTTACATACCCCTTTAGTATGGGACATTGCTGACCTAACCATTACTAAGCAGGTATCATATGTCCCAGTACTCAAAGCGCCATAAAGGGAAGTCAGTCTCTTCCAAACCCTAAAATTGAACACTCGTCTTTTCGATTTAATTGTAACCTTTCTATTTCAATTTCTATTTCCATAAGTTTCCAAAACTAGTGTAAATTTAATAAAATCAGTGTTTAAACCTCAACGCTTTTTTTTAAAAACGGTTTCCCGGAGTACCGTATAACATTGGTGGCAGCGGTGGGATTTTAAAGGTCCCTGGTAACGCTTCCAGTACCTCACTGTGTTGTGTCGTGTGTGAAAACCTTCGAATTTTCTACTAAATCTGTTGGTAAACACCAACAAATTCTCCGTATTTCTTCAAGTTCCAAATAAAAGTGCCAAAATAAAGTGCCAAATTAAAGTGCCAAATTAAAAGTGTGATTCGATAACAAAGAATCAAAGTGCCGTGTTTGAGGTGCCGCGCCGCTGCATCCTGATCCTGTAAGGAGCAACAGTACTGCGTGTCCCGGTCAACTACAATGTTCCTGTTTCTTCTGTGAGTTATAAAAACCTTCGTAATATACTGTGAATTAAGTGCTCTTCGTGACCTTCAGTGTTCCGTGATAAACCCAGAATTGTACCACAACTTTACCATAATTAAAATATTAATATATAAAACTATTAAGAAAAGTTTATAAATTAGTTCATATTATAATAAATCAAATACTTAATAAGTTCACTACACACTAATTATATTGTAATTTTTTATTAAAATTCAGAGAATTGATCTGACAGTCAAAACAATCGACGAGCTACCGCTCATCGCCCACACATCATTTTCTAGGAACTGATAACACTGTCTCGCACTCGAGTCACTGCACACCTATAAGATCATTGTATTAACCTTGAATCTTACTTATTAATTTTTACCCATACACATCATTTCAAATTTTTTAAATTTTCTTTCTCTTCTTTCTACAAAATTGTTAATATGCCTAAAGCAGCAGACGTTAAGGACGAAGAAATGCAAGTGAAAATGTCGGAAATCGATCTTAATGTACTTATAAAATTTGTCGGGACCTTCGACGGGTCTCGAGACACTCTTATACCATTCCTCAATAACTGTCGCAACGCAATTAATTTAGCATCATCCTCTCAACAAGAAACTCTTTTAAATATATCTTAAGTCGCCTAACGGGCAAGGCCGAAGCAGTATGCGCCATTAAAGAATTCACAAAATGGTCCCAACTCGAAGAGTTTTTAAAAAACCAATTCGGAGACCGAAAGCATTACTCACATCTACTAGCCGACCTTCAAAGCTGCAAACAACACCCAAACGAAAATGTAAATCAATATTCATTAAGAATAGAGGCCTGCTTATCGAAATTACTTACCGAAATTAATATTAGCATTCCAACAAGAAAAAAAGATGAATTGTCAGGTCGGGTAGCTACCATGCAAGACTTAGCTTTAAATAGATTCATGATGGGCCTTGACCCTCGACTAGCAACAGTTGTAAGATGTCGCGACCCTTCTACATTAAATGAAGCCATTAATTTCGCCACTGCCGAAGAAAAAATCCTCGGTATAACCTACAAAAGAAATTCTTTTCTACCACCTAATCAAAATAATAATAATTTCAGACCCACTCTTAACTCATCTTATTCTAAACCTCAAGGTCAATCTTATTTCGCAAGAGCTCAAGGTCCAAATCTATCCTCCACTTTACAAACCCCTACGTGCCGATATTGCAAAAATATCGGACACACTATTGAAAATTGTCGTAAACGACAATACAATAATAATCGCCGCAATAACACTGAAATTAAAAACGGTAGTGATTCACGTAACAATTTCAATCGCCCTATCCATAACATCACACATGACAATGTCGAGGCTGAATGTGCTCAAGACGGTTACGACACTGTAGATAATAATTTAAACGAGTAAAATTTCCTGAACGGTGTCGCACAGGAAATTCTAATTCCAAAGTCGATACTAAATCTACTAAATCCGCTGTATCTACTAAATCCGCTGTATCTACTAAATCCACTGTATCAAACCAATCCACTGTATCCACTGTATCCGCTGTTTCCAATAACAAATTCACTGTATCCAATCAACCCACTGTATCTTCTGTATCCAACAGATCCACTGTACCCACCGTTTCCAATAATACCATATCCTATACAAATTCCAATACCAGTACTAAGTCCAATTCCATTTCCAACGCCAGTTCCAGTTCAATTTCATATTCCAATACAAATTCTAATTCCAAAACTAATCCGAATTCTACTTCCAATCCAACTTCTAGTTCAATTTCTAATTCAAATTCTAACCCTATTCGCAAAATCACGCAACAGGGTAATCAGCCCCAGAATAAAGACTCAATGTCTAATTCCAATACTATTTCCTATTCCGAAATCTTACAAAAAACCACTTCTAAATCCAACAAATTATCTACACACTCTTACAAAACTCCTATCGCTCAAGAGCTTACTAAATCTCACGAGGTAACCGCTAAATCCTCTCCGAATTATAAAATTTTGAATCCTCCTATTCCTGTCGTTTCCAAATCCAGCACCGCGAGCTCTGCACCTGAAACAAAATTTATAAATGATAAAAAAATACACAACATCACATCAAATCCATCAAGAAAATTCTTACCTTTCATTGAAGTCCAAACATCCGTATCAACCAAACCATTGCAGTTCCTTGTCGATAGTGGTGCATCTATAAGCCTTATCAAACAGTCAGCGATAGAAACAATGGTCACATTAAAAGACCAAATTGTAATGTTCTCTGGCTTAGGCGCGACGAACAATCCTATGAAATCACTAGGATGTATAACAATCGAGTTTCATTCCCTCAAACATGAGTTCAATGTCATCGCTGACATCGATTTCCCTTATGACGGAATTATTGGAAATGACTTTTTATCAAACACAAACTCCAAAATCGATTTCCAAACTGAATCGCTTTCCGTAGATAGAACAAAACTCCGTTTAAAATTCAATGAGCCAACTTATACAATCGCCCCCAGAACAGAAACCATAATAGAATGTTCAGTACTAAACCCAGAAATCCAAGAAGGCCTAGTTCTAGATCAAAATCCTATCGACTCAATCCTAATTGCCAACTCCATTGTGAAAGTAAAGCCTAATTCCAGAGTAAACATTTCCGTCGTTAATGTATCCGAATCTCCAATCACTTTCAACCCCGATTTAAAATTAAAACTTTCACCCTTCCAATCAAGAAATACTCATCAAATATTTCACACAACCCTTTTTGAAAATTGTCAAGCTCGAACAAATCAAGTTCTAGATCTCCTAAGAGTATCTCACCTTAACGGTGAAGAACGAGACTCACTGTATGATATTTGTGCAAACTTCTCCGATATTTTCCATATCCCAGGAGATAAATTATCTTTCACTAATGCTATAACTCATGAAATACCTACCTCCTCTTCTCTACCTATAAATACAAAATCCTACCGATTTCCTGACGTACACAAACAAGAAGTAAATTCCCAAATCAATAAAATGCTCGACGAAGGGATCATTAAACCTTCTACTTCTCCATGGTCATCCCCTATATGGGTAGTCCCTAAGAAAATTGACGCGTCTGGCCAACGTAAATGGCGTGTGGTTATTGATTACCGCCGTCTTAACGACATCACGATCGGCGACTCTTACCCTATTCCTAACATTTCAGAAATCCTTGACCAACTAGGCAAATCCAAATACTTCAGTACTCTCGATCTAGCATCCGGTTTTCATCAAATCCAAATGTCCGAAGTTGACGCTCCCAAAACTGCTTTCTCCGTTCCTCAAGGGCACTTCGAATTCACAAGGATGCCATTTGGGTTGAAGAATGCGCCTTCCACATTCCAAAGGTTGATGAACTCTGCTTTATCAGGCCTACAAGGCATTCAATGCTTCGTTTACCTTGACGACATCGTAATATATTCCTATGACCTCGAAACCCACATGAAAAACCTTTCCAATGTTTTTGATAGGTTGAGACATTTCAACCTTAAACTTCAACCGGACAAATGTGAATTCCTTCGCAAAGAAGTATCCTATCTTGGTCATGTCATAACCGACAAAGGTGTAAAACCAAATCCAGATAAAACTAAAGCTGTCCAAAACTTTCCACAACCTATGTGCCCAAAAGACATTAAATCCTTCATGGGATTGGTATCTTACTATCGCCGTTTTATACCCAACTTATCTCAAATAGCTAAACCCCTTACAAACCTTTTAAGAAAAGATGTACCATTTGAATGGAAAAACGAACAACAACTAGCTTTCGACACCCTTAAAAATAGTCTTACTACTGCTCCTATATTAGCTTATCCTGATTTTACTAAACCCTTCAACCTCACTTGCGATGCTTCCAATTTCGCCATTTCCGCTATCTTGTCCCAAGGTCCAATAGGAAAAGACCTACCTATTGCCTATGCCTCTAGAACCCTCAATAAAGCTGAAAGTAACTACAGCGTTACAGAAAAAGAATGCCTAGCAATAATATGGGGAACTAAAACATTCAGACCATATCTATATGGTAACCAATTTAATATCCTAACTGATCATAAACCATTAAAATGGTTATTTAACTGCAAAGACCCAGGGTCTAAGCTCGTAAGATGGCGCCTGAAATTAGAAGAGTTTGATTATAAAATCGAATATAAAAAAGGAAAAATTAACAGTAATGCTGACGCTTTATCCCGATTTCCCGTCAATCCACTAATCCAAGATGAGTCAAGACGAAATCAAGCCAATCCAACCTCAAATAACTCCAACCAATCTCCCCCATTTAGCCCAATGACGATAGAAGGCCTAGACATACAAATTCCTATCTCCGACGGCGAAACAAGCAACTTACCTCAGATAGATCTTCTAGAAAATGATGACCTTGACCTGCTTTCCGATATCCTCAATCCTGAAAACCAAAATTACTCACCTGACAACCCTCAGCAGACTTCTCCTCAGATCCCTGTAATTCAGGAAAACTCACCTGCTCCTTCGAAATCCGCAGCTCCAAGTCCTGATGCAATTCCTACTAACTCTAACAAAGATTATAACGAATTCCTAAAATCTATCCTAAATAAAAACGAAACTTTTAATTCATATATCAAAGAACATAATGAAAGCCTTCTCAAAAGCAATTGCAATACTCTACTAATCCCAGTTTCAATCGACTTAGACGAATCAAAACCCCTATCTCCAAGATATCCTATCTACCATGGCAGATTCTACAGATATTTCAAATTCTGAAAGAGAACTTCACTCATTCAAAAAACTCGAGAACCAAAACAAAACATTCTATCTCCTTTTTACAAAAGTCTACTATTTCGACAACTGTCCTTATCCGGATATATTCAAGACGCTTAAATCCGTTCGAGATGAGCTATTACTTTCGGCAGATATTGGTGAAATTGCCATCTCAGACTTTAAAAACCAATTTGAACAACATTCTTTTGTCAAAATTTACAACATGCTCATGTATCTATTCAATAATACAAACATCACAATAAATATACATCATAATACTATAATATACCCAGTTCCAACGGAAATTACAAAAATCCTTAGAGAAAATCACGACATTCCAATCGCAGGACACTTAGGCTGTACTAGAATGTACAACAGGATTAAAGAACGCTATTACTGGAAGAATATGCGTACAGATATCGAAAACTACGTCAAAAACTGTAAATTTTGTCAATCAAACAAAGCCTTGCGGAAAATAAATCAATCTCCTATGCAAATTACTACAACTTCTTCTCGTCCAATTGAAAGAATCAGCCTTGATATAGTCGGTCCTTTACCAGAAGCCGGAATCCATAAACTGAAATTCATACTTACTCTTCAAGACGACCTAACAAAGTTCTCTTCCGCCTATCCAATCTCAAATGCCACAGCTGAAGAAACCTGTGAGTGTTTAGTACATTTCATCTCCTTGTTTGGAATTCCCAAATTCATACTTACCGACCAAGGTACCAATTTCACAGCCGAATTATTTAAGCGCACTTGCGGTTTTCTTAAAATAAAACAACTTTGGTCCTCACCTTACCACCCGCAAACCCAAGGCGCTCTAGAAAGAAGCCATTCTACTCTTAAAGAATACTTAAAGTCTTATGTAAACGAGAACCAAACAGACTGGCATAAATTTGTTTACACTGCCATGCTCACCTACAATTCCAGTGTTCATACAACAACGAAATTTACCCCATACGAACTCCTTTTTGGTCACAAACCTTATCTCCCCGATTCAGTATTTGGTTCTAGTCCAGACGCTACCTATCCCGAGTATATAAAGATGCTTCATCACCGATTAAAGGTGTCCCATGAAAAGGCCATAGAAAACATAAACGCTTCAAAAGAAAGATCCAAATCCTACTACGATAGACACTCTCGTCCCATACAGTACAAAGTAGGTGACTACGTCTATTTAAAAAACCATGTCAGATTGCGCAAAGCACTTTCACCCTTATGGAAAGGTCCTTACAAAGTTGTGAAGATACATGGCAATAACACTCTTTCACTTCTTATCAACCGACGTCATGTAAAACACCATTTCGATGAACTAAAACCAGCACATTTGAATGATTAATATGATTCCCGTTTATGACAAATTCGTTATTTACTAACCCAGATAAATTAAATTACTATTACAGACTGGAGGCCGCTTTTACTATAGCAACAGCCGAGAATCAATATGTCGAATACATCACCCAAGGTCCTGGTATATTCTTCGATCCAGTTGGCTCTCTCAAAGTAGTTAATGATCAGTTTCACATAGTTATCCCTGTAGATATGTCCGCTTTCAGAGGTCACATCGAAAACATTCAAACTGCATTCAATAGAATACGATACCAATGTCGAGAAAGTGAAGAAATAGACGAAAAACAATGCTCAAACATGTTAGAACCCTTAAATTCATTATATGCAGACATCTTACGTGACTTTGATTCATTCTCCCATATTATTTCTAATACCTTCTCTAAAAGATCCGCTTGGATATCTGGAATAGGTGTTATTTTTAGACATATATTCGGTACTTTAGATGAAGATGACGCTGAAAATTATAATAACGCTATCGAAAAACTATTTACAAACGAGAAGAAAATTAAAGATGCAGTCAAAGAAAGCATAATTGTTTCTCAGTCAGCTATTTCCAACGTTAATAATTCTTTACATGAAATCTACGTTAACCAAGCAAAATTGAATGACGTTATCGACAGTATAACTATGTCATATAACAATATATCCAATATTGTAACAACTAACAGTTTTAAAATCAAATTCGAAAATGTTTTAAATGTTCTACAGGCTAACCTATACACCCTCTCTTTTAAGATAGAGGATATTTTAAACTCTATTCTATTTGTACAAAGTAATACTCTTCACCCATCTATTTTAACACCACGTCAGCTATACGAAGACATTATTAGTAACCTTAAGGTAGTTCCTAAGTATAAAGATTTCCCAGTAAATTTAGAATTAAACAATATTCATACTTTAATTAATATTGCTGAGTTAGTCTGTTACTATTTAGATAATAAGCTAATATTTGTAGTAAGAATACCCTTAGTTAGTGCATTAGAATATAACCTATATAAAAACATTCCATTGCCTATTCCACATAGCTCAGAAACACCAAATTCTTTTAGTTTAATTTTACCTACAGAACAATTTTTAGCTTTAAGCAAGGACAAATCCTCATTTGCATTTGTAAAGAACCTACATGAGTGTAGAGATATATCCTACAAGACCTACCTTTGTAAACTATACGAGATTTATACCGTGTCGGGTAACCAATATTGTGAAATAGACATAATCACTAAAGCTGTATCCTCATTACCAGAAAACTGCCAATATAGATTCCTTCATGGTAATATTGATGTTTGGCATAAGTTAAGTAATAATAATTGGATATTTGTCCAATCTAAACCTACAAAACTTACTATTGAATGTTCAAACAGTATACTATCAGAAACAATTGTATCCGGCACTGGAATACTTAATATACCATATAATTGTGCAGCATATTGTAGAAATACTAGATTAGTAAGAGAAACCACCCCTACTTTAAAATTACCAATAGTTTCTTCTAGTTTTAATATTATTAACGATAGTTGCTGTAATATAGGTCGTATAAAGAAACTAAATATATCTCCTTTTAAAATTAATAATGTAAAATTAGATGATCTTAAAAATCTGAAAATTGTATCTAACCAGATTATAGATGAGTTAAATTCTGTAGATAGTTCCAATAATTTTAATAAACATATAAGTTTCCCAATCCTTAGTGTCATTTCTGTACTTTTATGGTTAGCTTTAGTTTTACTATATATTTGTAAAAAGGGCAAGTGTTCAAAATCAAGGACGCATACAGTAACAGATGAACAAAATGAAAACACTCAAATCGAATTAGAAGTAATTCCAAATCAACCGCGTTTGCGGATGGAATAATTTTCCGGAAACTTTCCCTTACGGTAAGTTTCCTCTTAACCGGGGGGCTGTTACATACCCCTTTAGTATGGGACATTGCTGACCTAACCATTACTAAGCAGGTATCATATGTCCCAGTACTCAAAGCGCCATAAAGGGAAGTCAGTCTCTTCCAAACCCTAAAATTGAACACTCGTCTTTTCGATTTAATTGTAACCTTTCTATTTCAATTTCTATTTCCATAAGTTTCCAAAACTAGTGTAAATTTAATAAAATCAGTGTTTAAACCTCAACGCTTTTTTTTAAAAACGGTTTCCCGGAGTACCGTATAACAGATCGATGCTATGGCATCCGAATGTGTGCGGAGAGTAGCGTTCAGCTGTTGTGTCGCGCTTCTAAAAAGCGACTCAATCTCCGCGTTTGGCGTTTTTAAGTGTGCGGTGTAAAGCGTTCGGTCGCCGTATTTAGCTTCTAAAAAGCAACTAGTTGCCGATCGCCAATGCTAAAAGTAGCTAGTGTGCTGTGGCCCTAATGACTTAAAGTTTGTCAATTGCGAATGACTGTCTCCGGGGCACCTAATATTGGTATAGTTTACCTCTGTTGTTCTTGAGTCGCCAGTGCGAGGGTCCTGCCCAGGCTGAGACGATGGCGCCGCAGTAGGAGTACTCCAGGCGCGTGTCGGCCGCGCCGCCCGGCCGCATGTCCGTGAGCCGCGCCACCACCCCGCCCGCCCCACCCGCCGCGCCCGCCCGCGCCACGCACGCGGCCACCGCCACGTCCGCCTCCTCCTCGCTCTCTATGCCACCCAGGGGCTCCTCCTCTGCACACGGAACGCACTATATTACCCACTGGCTGAGGCAGCTTTGTACCAGTGCAAGTCTCGTCAAAATAGGTCCAGGCGCTCCAGAGATAATTAGTATTTTAGTATTTTATAATTACAACACAAAATCAAACAATATGCGCTTTCAATTCTTTATAATAAAATCTATCGAAAAAAATTACGTCAAATTGTAATCAGTATTTCACAATTTTATGTTGACATATACATATTTAAAATGTTATGTCTCTGGATTATGATCTGTTAATTAAATTGTAAATTAGAAAAAAAGAGTTTTTATTAATATTACAATGCGAAAATTTGTTTTCACAAGATCTTGATTATAACAATCTTAATAACAATGTAACAAAAATATCTTACCAAATAAATCATTATGAGGTTCATCTAGAGGTATAGGCTCGACTTCAGCATTCATGTCAAACGCAAGAGCTTGTTGCGATAAATTTAGTTGATTGTCTTCGACCCAATTATTGACTCTGGTCGTGCTAAAAGCAAAATTAACTCATGTTTACCTACCTGTATATAACCTACACATACATATATTATACTGTATATAACCTACATATAACCTTCCTTCTCTCATGTATTGTGGGATGTCTCTAAACATGGCAGGTAAACATAATAAGAGACAAGAAAATTTTGTACTTCAGTAGCTAAAGTCACTTTCGAGAAAAACAGCATCTTCAAGAGTTCGGTTTACAAATCATATTAACATAAATTCTATAAATCTGATACACAACATCATCTAGTCCCAAACTAAGCAGAGCTTGTATTATGGGTACTAACCAACTGATATAAATACATACTTAAACATACATTTTATTTTGCTATAACATACATCTTACACATAGAAAATACCCAGACGCCGAAATGAATATTTTTAGTTTACACAAATATTCGGTCTGACCAGGGAATCAAACCCAAGACCACTTGATCAGCAGCCGCATACGCTAACCACTAGACCAAAAAGGAGATCAATTAAATGTCTGTTGTAATCCTGTATGTTTATGCAAACGAAGCCGTCATTTACAACTTGCTTAGATAATTGCTAATGTGAATTTATTGTTTAGAATGCCTGTAATAGATTTTTTTTTTTGCAAATGAAGCCGACATGTATTTTTTTTTTTTGATGTGTCTTTATTGTTAAGATGCTTAGCTATAAGTACAAAATTGACCATTAAAATTGAGAACGTGTGATACATTTTCTAATGATTTTTTATGCTCTGACGGTATTTCGTACCTCGTTTTATTGTTAATAACTTACTTGTCTTCACTATCAGGATCCCAGTTAGATATTGAAAAACCAGTGAACGGTTCACATATATGATCATTGTCAGTGAATGCCGGTAATAACTTAGCTGATATGGTAATTCGTTCTGAGAGATTAATATCTTCTGGAATATTTTCCTTGATTTCCTCTAGGTATCGGTCATCAGTTCTGAAAGAATTACAGGTGATATTGAAATGTATTTTAGAAATCAATAAAGTTTATTAATAACATAAATTATGTTATTTAAAGTTACCTCAATATTAACGCTAAGGAATTGTCTCGGATAGGTAATGTGGCATTGAATGCTCTGTTTGATGATGTTACGTCGCCCTGTGTCGCTGCTAAACGCTCAAAGAAGGGATCTGTTAAAAGAAAACAAATTCTTTGTATTTTAAATCAGTATGTTTACATTTTAGTTTTATGTTTTTTACTATTAAATACTTAATAAAGAAACTTTAAGAGTTACTTTTATTCAGGAGGCCTAAGGTAAGCCAGAGCAAACCGTTGGCCAGAGCCGGACGCACCGCACGCACGGCAAGCAACGGATTTTATTTTGCTTTGTATGATTTCGCATACCCCTAGTGTGAATTTATTTCATAACATAATAGCTCTTTATAACAACGCGATTTACCGATCATACACTCATACTAGGCCCTCCAATACCTCCTGTGAGTCCCCGAAAAGCAGACACTATGAAGGGTTAATCCTTACACATCTCACATCGCCATTGGAGCAAGGAGACTGCTGATACACGTTTTTATTTAGTTATTTATTTCCCCTTTCTACATTTGATAGTTTCAAACTTCTAAAGTTCTTCGTTAGTTTTATTAGTAAGTAACTAGCTTTTACCCGCGGCTACTCCCGCGTATAAATCGGTTATAGCGATAAAAAGTAGCCTTTCCCAAGGTTCCATCTATCTCTATACCAAAATTTATTAAAATCGGTTCAGCGGTTTAGACGTGAAAACGTAACAGACACAGACTTACTTTCGCATTTATAATATTAGTAGGGATTATCATCACTACATAGTATAAAACAAAGTCGCTTTCTCTGTCCCTATGTATGCTTAAATCTTTAAAACCATGCAACGGATTTTTATGAAATTTTCTTTATATTTATAGGTAGAGTGATTCAAGAGGAAGGTTTTTATGTTTATTACATGCATAATATAATAGATAATAATTTTTGAGGTTTCTAATGCGATGTACAGTATGTACATCTTAAAAAGGTCTACAAAAAGTCCGCGGTGGTATATGTCTATCTCTTAGGGATAACCCACAATAACCATTTTTTTTTCTTTTTACGAGAACTAATGGCTTATTTACGAAGCGATTTTAAGCAATACTAAAATATTAAAATGCAGGTACAAAGCGATTGTGGCGGTACCGGCCGGGGCCCGTTGTTGACGCTGATGTCGATTTGTCACTATCAGTTTATAACTAAACACAATAAATACTTTATTATGAATTAATATTCTAAGGCGGTACGAAGTTCGCCGGGTCAGCTAGTTAAGAATATGTTAGATAAGTTAGTTTCGTCTCATTTTGTATAGTCTCTTTTCAGGTATCCAAATTGTTCTACATTATTTTTTACAGATAATGTATGTGTATATATATATATATGTATGTGTAAAATAAATATAAAAAATCACACACATTACTTATATATTTCTAGATACATATACATAACATTCATAAATTCCATTCAGACACAGAATAAATGATGGGTGCTCAGAGCTCATCACACAAAAGATCTGCTCGTCATATATAGACAATCTTAATTCCCTTTGTTTTAGTAAGGATGGTTGAATGTTTGAATTGTTGTTGTTGATTCATTAGTTAAATACAATACATTTCAAGTAATTTAATACTTTGTATTATAATAGGTAACTAACCTAAACAGTCATTGATATCAAAATCTCCATTGAACACTTCAGGATTAGTAGCAATAGCCCCTTTAGCTTTTTTCTTCTTCTTTTTAACTGGGGCAGCATTGTCACCTTCAGCAGCACCCTCATCTTGAACACCGTTGTCATCATCTTTTTTGCCTCGTTTTGTCTAGAAAGATAAATATCTTTATTATATATAGTATAGGATAGTACTAGATAAATATGACAAATACACAAAAATAAGTGTCTTCTCCATTACAATAAATTATACATTTATGAATTTATGATTATGATTAACTTGGTAACCCTT
Organism: Phragmatobia fuliginosa; assembly: GCA_932526445.1. NCBI lineage: Eukaryota > Metazoa > Arthropoda > Insecta > Lepidoptera > Erebidae > Phragmatobia > Phragmatobia fuliginosa. The sequence goes on from OW052071.1 coordinate 16,074,358, forward strand.
TACTATCACGTTAACCATAATATGCCCGTTTACAAATTTAAGAAAAAAAAAATCTTACATGTGCTGCTTTACTAAGTCCCCCCGCCATTTTCAATACATCATAGTGGACTGCATCAACCCTGAAAGAGTAGATCCTTGCCGAAGCATCTACTACAGTGGAGGCTGTTTGTAAGTTGTCCATGCGGGAGTCATGCCGCCTCAGCATGTTTGTCATGAAATCTATTAATTGCAAATTCCATGCATTATCTTTTGTAATTTTCTGAAAACAAACATTTGAAATTTCACTTAGGTAAATGTTCTTAGGTAATTTTTTTTACCATATGACATTATAAAGATTATTGTTTTAACAAAATTATTACCAATACAAAAAATAGAACCTTACATTTTCAGCATAAAGCTTAAGACATCCTTGGAAATGCTCCTTCTGAGGCGATGATGACATGGTGTCACGTCCACGTCGGGGTGACTGTTGTGGTGTGGACGTGACAATTGCGCGCTCAGATGCCAACAATGACGAACGTTCAGCATCATCATCATTGCACTCCTAAAAATCATCGATTTTGTTTTTTTTTAAGTTTGTGAAGGTATTATTTATTAAGAAAAGTATTATTAAGCTGTTATTTTTCTGTAAGAAACCCAATGTTCCTTTTCCAGATCTCCAACACCATGTTAAGCTAAATTTTACAGTGTTTTTTTTTAATAAATGGCTTTTATGGCAGAACAGCAAAGCTGAAAAGTTTTAAAATTTTATATAGATAATTACAAAAAAGTCAAGATTTCTTGTGATTGATAAGACTGGTGTTTTAGCCACTGTACATTATTTTTACTTGTACAGTCATTTTAGTAGCCAAAATTTGAAATGTTTTATTATCAACATAATAAGTATGAATGATTCAAACTTGTTAATTTTAATAATTCAACCTATTTTTACTTTGGGCTCCGAAAAAAAATTAAATCAATATTATTAGATATTTATTGTTATTGAAATAACTGATTCAACTTTGACAAACCTCGTTTCTAACGGTAGAAATACGCTTCTGAGGTATGAGACTCCGTCTTTTGATAGAACTATTGCTGCTCCCGCCAATACTGATCCTGGTCATCCTAGATGTAGTGGATATCGGAGTTTCCAACATTGTTTTGTATTTTTGACATAAATCTTTCCACTGGACAACACATACATACACTTGCAAATCTCAATTCTCAACACTATAAATAAAATGATGAATTGAACATAATTATTACGAACTCGCAATGTTTGCGTTAAATCGAAATGTTTTACCAACGGACATCTCTTCTCTTTTAGTCAATGTTGCCATTTTCTATGTTTAATATGCCGGTCCGTTTCACAAAAAATATAAAATTATAACAAATATTATGGCATAACCAACGCACTACCAGATTTTTTTTCTTATTATGAATTTAAAACTTAAAACAATCCAATATCTAGAATACCAGAAAGGACTACGTTGCACATAAACAAAATTTACCAACTCGAAAAGGATGAGCTAGTTAAAGGCAAGGATACATAAGTACGCACGAAGAAAATAACGTTTCTTGATCCATGAATTAGTCCTGTTATAATACTTTTAAGTTTAACAGCTACGAATTTAACTAGTATTTTTCATTGGAAACAATGACTTAATGATGTGAAACATCTAATTCGGGGTCGGAGCGATTGTAGGCGTGGCGACGGGTTTCTTTCTTTCTTATTATTTTCTATCATTTGCGAGACGTACTAATTCCCATTGATTTTTTTTTGTAACGTTTCTCTAGAATTATGTTTACTTGTAAAATTATTTGGCAAATTAATTATACGATGTTTATTGAAATTAACGACGTAAAATAATATTCTGAGGCTACGCATTTGTTAAGTTTGCTAAGTTAATTGAAAAATCAATATAAAACCTCTTCGAAAGTACTAAATAATCAGGGTTGCCACCTTTTGGAAAAAAAAGATCGGGACGATACTTATTATATGGACAGTCGGTCAAATTTCAGTCTAATTCATGTCATGATAAAAAAGCAGTTTTTTTGGAAAGGATAAAATAAAAAGTTTAGACATTTACGTATTGATTTTCAAATATTTTTCCATGCACATCTTTTTATTGCTACGGGGCGCGTTCACTAATTTTATCTCATTTCTTTGGGTTCCATAGCTTATTAGTCGGAACCCTTATAGATTCGTCACGTCCGTTTGTGCGTCTTCGAATTAAAAACCGTCAAAACGGTGGGTGCTAAAAAGGTGAAACTGCATGGACATGTCTTTATTACGTCGACAATGTGCTGAAGTAAAATCATGAAAACCATTTTTTTTGGGGTACCTCCCTATACGTAAAGTGGGGGCGATTTTCTTATCGTTAGGGCTATCATTAGATCGATCATTTCTTAAAATTAGGAAAGTTGCTCCGACAATTTGTTGATTTCAATATCCGTTTGAGAGTTATTCAACTTTAAAGGGGATTTTTTTTTTATAAAACTCCTGCCAATCTGACTTTACTATGCCTGATGGAAAGCATGAGTAAAATCCACAAGTGGGGGTCGCCATACTCACTGCAAATGCACGCCTAGCTTAAAGGATCCGGGATCATAGTAGGAAGGAAAAACATGAGCTGGCAATGAGTTCCAGTTTTTAACTGATCGGCACAAGAAGAAAGACCCGAACCGCTTAGTTCTGGAGCGTATGTCTTCCACTCTGAAGGGGTGACTTTCCAGGCCAGATAGTGTTGTTCTGTAGAGGAAGGGAGAGGGTGGGATGAGTTGGAGGAGCTCTTCAGAACACTCCCCATAGAGGCGACATCTCTTCGCATCTGCAAAGGTTCCAGGAACTCGGTGACTTTGGGACTGTCTATGATGCGAACTGCTCACCTCTGCAACCGATCGAGAACGACGACTTGTCATTGATATGTAGAAGGAACAGCGTGGGCGACAAGACAGAGTCCTGGGGTACGCCTGCGTTTACTTGCAGGAAATCAGACGCCGCGCCGTCACAAAGGACTCTAATGCGGCGCTGGCGCAGGACGCGGCAATCCAGCTGCACAATTTAGTGGGCAGGCCGTATGCCGGAAGCTTAGAGAGCGGTGCCAAACCCTATCAAAGGCCTTGGCCATGTCTAGACTGATGGACAGGTTCTTTCCATACCTATCCAAAGCCTCACCCCACAGGTGCATGAGGTACGTTAGAAGATCACCCGTGGATCGGTTCGGTCTGAAGCCATATTGCCGATCACTTAGCAGGGTGATCTTCCAGGTAATTAACCAATTGCTTGTTAATTATTCATTCAAGCACCCTGCAGAGTGTGGAGGTGACAGCTATAGGATTGTTGACTAGTTGACGGGGTCACTTTTTTTGGGGATAGGTTGAACATTCATCTCTCTCCAGGCCTCCGCGACAATTCCTTAGGAATGTGACAGGCGATACAAGCGTGTCAGTACTGGAGACAACTCTGGTGCACAGTTCTTTAGAACCACTTTCTCACTTTCCAGACGTCGAGTGACCGAAGCTCCGCGCGTACTTCACTACGGTGGACACCAGGCAGTGGTCAGAGGAGCCTAGAAGGGCGAGAACCGACACACAGTACTGCGCTGGGTGGCTCGCCAGCAGCAGGTCTAGCAAGGAGGGCTCTTGACTCGATGTGTCTGGTATCCTGGTGTGCTGGAGTATCAGTTGGGTGAGGTCATGCGTAAGAGCGAATACGTGGGCAGTTCAGTCATCCGCCCTGACGAAAAGACACACTCCAGCCTTCGCGAGGAAGCACTCCTCAAGCTGGTATCCAGGGTAGTGGAGATATGTCGTGTCGGCAGGGCAGCGTATCTGTGTCTCCATTAGAAAAAAACATAGCCGGCCGTACCGTCTCAAGGTGCTGGTGGACGGCGTTGAGGTTTGCATGGAGTCATTTGTGAACTCCACCTCAAAAAGCGGGTTGGTGGGAAAAGAGGATGCCGCTGTGTGTTATTTGCTGCTATGTTTGTTTGAGTGTAAGGATAAGGGAACGTAAAAGGCATGACAGTCATCGCGTTGTTAAAACACACACCCCCCCCCCCCCTCTCTCTCTAAATGCTAATTGAAAAACTATAACTTACTGCTAACTCATGTTTCCCTTTTACTATGATCTCGGGTTCTTTAAGTGGGGCGCGTAAAGAAGCATCTCTTTAAACCGCCATACTGCCTCCATTCGCAGTGAGTATTGCGCCCTCCACTTTAGGATTCCACTCATTCTTTCCATCAGGTCACCTTGGCTGGCGTATGTCTATATTTAGTGAAATTTGCAATTCTGTTTGTAATAAATCTACCGAGCAAACCATTTCTGATCTTGGACCGTTTTATTAACGTTTTATACTGAAAATACAACTTAAAATAAACATCTAATGGAGGTATGCTCTGAGCACGAGATACAAGACTTCTGTGCTTTTCCAGTGTTACTCATTTTTATCACAACCTGTGACTGAATACAACAAATAAAGATTTTGGTAAAAAGCTTGTCATTAGTTCCATTTGGCACCCAATAGCTGTTTCTTTTTATGTACACTGCGCGAAAAGGGAAGAAGGTGAATTCAAATTGAGCAATTGTTACATTTGTGAAAAATCGGGACAAAATCAATAGGCTGTCGGGACGCGGGACGATATCATCAAATTCGGGACTGTCCCGGGAAATTCGGGACGGGTGGCAACTCTGTAAATAATGCCTGTTTAAACCTTCTAGATTTTAAAGTTAACTAATCCATATCAGTTCGTTATTTCATTAGTGTGATTAATCCGCACGACTAGAATCATGTCAGTGTATTTACGATTTTAACTTCTAAAAATAGGAGAATAAAGTAAAATATGTTCAAAATCTTGAGTAAATATATATAAGTCACCGGTGATAGTGTATCTTTTTTGCTTGGTATATCTTTACTTCAATTATTATTGATTACATAATTGGTAGTATCTTTAAATTTTCTCTCTTATTAATTTAAAAAATGGTAGATTTCAAGTTTTTATAAGCCAAATAATAAGGTTTCAAATTTCCCCCACTTATTACAGCTGTTTGTAAACGCATCGCTTGTTGCCAACTTCCCGTCAGTCATTTTGTTCGGTGGCTGATTTCTATGGTCGACGATATCGTTAAAAATCTTTAACATCAGCAGAATATTGCTAAAGTGACATTATGAGTTCCGGAATGCCTGAATTGGGCTCCAAGATAAGCCTAATATCTAAAGCTGATATTCGGTACGAGGGCCGGCTTTTCACTGTCGATCCTCAGGAATGTACCATCGCTCTGGCTAGCGGTAAGTTGACAAATGGATACTGTTATTTTCTTATAGGAAAATGATCAATCTTAATACCTGGTTTCCTGATGGTTTCTCTATAAGTTTACTCCTAATTATTATTTTTTCCAATTAGAACATCGATCGACTTCTCTTGAAAGCAGTTTTTCGTTTCCCTCCTGTTTTTGCCTATCTTTGTTTATTGTTTGGAAAAGCGTCTATTATGTTGTTGTTACGCATTTTCAATACAATTTTTCCAGATTTTATTCAAATTAGCACATTGTTTTTTAGCTACCCTCAAAGTGAAATTATTGGTCCCGTCTTTGACCGCGGTTTCACATTGATGACGTTGATAACAACTATGTATGGATATAAGAACTGTAGCTCCTTGATTTAGTAAACATATATGTAGCAAAACCTTCGTTTCTACATGATATAATATTTGGTTTGGTTTCGATTGTCGCTTTGAAAATTACTTTCTAGAGGTACCTACAATATTTCTTTTATGATCTCATTAAAGTAAATTAATAGGTTATTTCTTGAACTAATTATATCGCCAAGCCTATTATTTTTAACGCTATAACAGTATCAATAATAATTCGAGAAGTGTGAAAGTTTTATCGTAATTACTTTAAGACCTAATCTTGTTTACCATATGTGATGTTTTTTTATGTGTAGTGCGATCGTTTGGTACGGAAGATCGTGAAACGCAGTATCCAGTAGCGCCTCAAAGCCAAGTGTACGACTACATCTTGTTCCGTGGCTCTGACATCAAGGATATCCGTGTGCTCAACAATGTCCCATCATTGCCCAACGATCCTGCCATCATGCAGATGTCGGTGCCGCCGACGCTCGGGGCGGGCAGCGCTCCGGGTCAGTTTGCAGGGCAATACACCCATCCGGTGGTTGGACAAACACCATATCCTCAGTACCATCCAATGGCTGGCTTTCCTGGAGGTGTGCATCCACAGCTTAACAAGACTAGTGAGTTGTCACCGCAAACTTCTGTGGAACTGGCACCTCAGCCCATTCCGGCCACGGCTCCAATTGGCTCAGGAGTGGTGCACCATCCCAATCAAGTGAAAGACCAAGGTTTTTGTCATGGTTAATTTTAGCTTTCGCTTTGATACATGCTACCTTGCGATTTTTACAGTAGCCTCATAGCAAGATGCTTTTAGTTTGCGTACATTCTTTAAGGTATAAATAAGTTCATTAAATTCTGATTATTATAAAAGTATCTGGTTATGATTGCTTGCTTATTTATACTCATTATTATTTCAACATTGGTGATCATTTTGAAAAAAGTATATAGGATATTTAAGAATAAGGTAGTTTTGTAGGGTATACTGCAATAATATTCTAATGATTTATTTTAAACTTAACATTTTTAAATGTTATATTGCACATAAACAGAACTATTTAAATTATATAAGTAAGTGCACTGTTAAACTCATGTCAAAGTTAGCTATATAGGTTTTAACCCTATCATCATTACTTATTTATAATCCTGTTAATTTGTAAGATATATTGAAAAAAAAAAACTTTTTTTGAATATTTATTATCAGGTTATCATTGTTATGCACCTTACTCACACAATATAAAATAATTTAAATTATCAATCAGTCCTACTGGGAATTAAGAGGATTTTAAATGTTTTTAAGCTAATTATTTATGTTCCTTTGTCCTTTCACCATTGAATAATATATTCCAACTCCCTAGTAAATAAAATGTCATTGCTCAGTGAATACACTTTAGTAGATATTCACTAGAGCAGGCTTATAATAAAATTTGTGATGTCTGACTTAGTGACAGGAGAACTACCTATCTAAGTAAACAATGCAATAATAGACTAATCACTAATTAAAAAAAACTAATAATATAAATAATCCTCATATTAAATATGCTTACCTACACATTTTTCAAAGTTAATGCCTTCATTCACCTTGTTTCATATCAAGTATTAAGCTTGCATGAACTCAAATCTGCTTTAAAATAGTTAATTTAAAGTAGAATATTTACCATTTATTACGGATATGGGCTCATTTATAATTTAATTAATCATTAATTTATATTACAGTCAGAACTTTTAATCAGTTAACAGCTTTTTTAATTGACAATATCAGTGAAATAAACTTACAACAACATATGTTGTTATAACCAGAGATCGGAATTGGGTGTGTGAAAATATCTAAAGTTTGCGGGACATAATATGGAGCTGTTACAACCACTTAAGTTAAACCGGTTTGAATTTTACCGGTTTAGTTTTGTTTTTTTTTTTTTAAATGTTCCTTACATTTGAAACACCGAACTATAAACAAAAATTAATTTAGAACTGTATTAGCACCTTGTAAATGTGTATGGATAAGTTCTATATATGCGTATATATATGTTTATATATATTGTGTACTTATGCTTTAATTAAAAAAAAATAAAAACTTTCACTACTGTGCGTACTACCACGTTTGTCTCTGCATCGCCCTAAGGTCGACTGGTAGAAAATGCTTACGGCATTAAGTCCACCTATGTCACATTTGTGCATAAAGTCTTAAATAAATAAAAAAAAAACTTTAGGTATTTTCACACACCCAATTCCGATCTCTGGTTATAACCTTCAAGTAATACAAATGTTTTACTAACAACTGATCTGGTGCTCATAGGCTGCCGATTCATGTTTGCCCTGGCCCAAATATTGTTCTAGATATTTGAAGAAACACTCAAAGTACCAGTTCAATTAAATTTTACCCTGTTAAAAGTTCTAACTGTACCGAACCTGACACTTGTACATCAATATTATTTTGACACTGACTCTATTATTAGGTTAGTTTTAACTCTCTTTGACTTCTTTTATTTTCTTATTCACTAACTTAATAAAAAGGTTTTTGTAATTTAAAACTAAAAATTAAATCTTACAAACTAATATTAAGAAAAAAAAATAACACTAAAAATAAAAAATCGCAAAACGCATTTCATCATTCCTTGGTCTGTTGCTTGTATAAAAATTATACATGTATGTTATTCTGCAACATATCCCATCTGAAGCTTATGCATTGTATTTTATTTATTTGTATTGAAAAACAAATCATTTAATGCCAATGTCCAATTAGAAATCAAGATTGTCTTAAATGCATTAATTGTTAATTTTTGTGGGTAGAAAGAACAGTTTCAGATCAAAAGTATTGAAGTTATTTATTGGTTTCAATTTCATTGATTCATTACAAAATTCTGCATACTGTCATTTTGAAAAGTCATATTTTTATTGTCTTTAAAATTATTTGAATAAAATTCTTATTGGCATTAGATGATGCACAATTTTAATAAGCATAAATAAAGTTAATATCTTAAATTTATAGGCTCGATGCTTGATCTTATTGGAGGAGGATCTCAACAAAGCACTTCGCGGTCAGGTACCCCTGCTGTAGGCGCACACCGGAAGAGTCCTACTGCTGACCAGGGTACTCAGGTAAATATATAAAAAGTTCAACCCTTGTGCATATCAACATCAATCTTATCTGTTATTTTGTTTAAATATTCTTTACACCAACTCCATCATTAATAGTGTGACAAAGTTTGTATACTAGTGTCAATTTCGATTGCCTTGTTGCTGAACAAGAGCTTTAGGGTTCGATATTTGTGGAGGATCAAATGTTTGTATGACCTACAAATATTTGTTTCTAGTTTGGGTGTTTTTTTAATATGTTAAAATGTTAATGTATTAACATCAGTTGCCTAGTACCCATAACACAAGCTCTGCATAGTTTGGGACTAGATTTTTAACATGCAATCTAATCATATCCATATTTACCATTTTTGTTTTAAATGCATATCAAAGTATACATATACAGCACTGCCATCAAAAAAGCAATATTTAAAATTTTGGTCTGTATGTTTGTTCTGGCTAATCTCTGGATCGGCTGGACCGATTATGACGGGATTTTCACTGGCAGAAAGATGATGACGTAAGCAGTAACTTAAGCTAATAATTAATTTTTTATAGACTCGCGACGTCACTCTCAATTTACAACAACCGCTCGACTCAGCCAGTATATATGTAATCTCCCTTAATTTGTGCAAATAAATGAATTCAGATTCAATTAAATAAACTTTACCAGCTTCGTCTAGCACGAAGCTAGAAAAGTTTATTTAAAAAAAGGTGATAAAGCAGTTGATCCTCTGGTTTATGTAATATAAATGAATTGTGTAAGAAAGTTGAGTGGTATAACAATGACGGGACTATGTGTCAGGTGGGTTCGGTGGCAAGTGGTTCGAACCAGCAGCGGGACAGCCGGCGTGGGAGCAACTCGGGCACTGCCCCGAAGGGTGCGGCGGCCGTTCACCCCGCCCACCCCGCCGCGCGCAACCGCACCAACTCGCGCAACCGAACTCGCTACCCCAGCGGCGGCGCCCAGCACATCCAACAACAAAACCAACAACACAACCAACACCAGACCCAGGTACTGACACATCACGATCACTACATTCGGTTTGGTTATGTGGCAAGACCTGCCATAGTTGCAAACGTTTTTCGCTTTCAATTCTATTGTTTAATTGGCTAATACATATTTTGTTTTGATCACGTGACTGCATGACATTAGCCAATGAAACAAGAGAAATAGAATAGAAAACAAAAAACGTTTGCAACTTGGCTAGGGGGGTTGGTAAAGGTCATGGGAAGCGCCTCATGCCGCCCTGAGCGTGGCCGCGGATGGGCGGGACGGATTTCCCGTCCGTCCGCAGTAGTGGCCAACCGCGAGGGGGCGGCGTCCGCGTGTGACCGGACGTCGCTCAATTAGAGAGTTCAAACCGGAGATGGTGCCCGCAACGGTGCGGGCAGGCGCTGGGAGGAGTCCAGAAGAAAATCCCTTCCCTGGACTCCTTCCAAAATATAGGCGCAGAGAGGGTCACACCGTGTGGTTTTAGTCGGTTCGAGTCCGACACACAACCCCGTCGTAAACCCCCGACGGGGTGACGGTCCGTGGGGATTTCCACACGTTAAAAATAAATAAAAAAAAAGTCATGGGAAGCCGTTTTACGCGACCTTTTATTGCAATTATTAGGTGATGTCTATGTCCAGCAGTGGACTTTTCTCCATGATGAAACCTGAGATGATAAAATCAATATTGAATAGATTTGCATAGAGGATATTTTGAGACTGGCAAGTTTTGTTTTGTAGAAGCTTTAAATACTTGAGTCTGATAAGGTCTAAGGTGGTAACACACATTATTATATGTAGATAAGGCATTAAATAAGCAAATACCTATATTGTTTACAGCATCCGCAGCATCAACAGAATGCTGGCCATTCAGGACATGGCCAGGGACAACAGGGCCAACAGCCTCACCATCACCAGCAACATCATGGTAAGCTAGAACTCAAAACCTTTTCATTTCTCACTAAATCGGAATAAATAGGAAATAAGTTTATTATGCACTAAATCAGCAGGTAGAAAAATAAAATAAAAAAACTATCTGATGGTGTCTTTAAATCGTAAAAAAAATATTTGTCCAAGACAACTCATTCAATATGATTTGAAACTTGATTTAAAACCAAACAATCATGTACCTCAAAGTAACATTCCTCACAATTTAACAGTATGAAAAAAAAATGGGCTTCTATCACGTTTTTTTTCAGTTTTATGAACCAGCCGTTTAGCGTTTAAGGGCGGGACGCCTTGTTTTTACAAAAAAATCTATGTTTTGATACCCCACACGATGGAGTAGACACCAGAAAAAAAACATACCCGCTTAACGGGTAGGAGAGGTACCCCAAATAAATTTCTCGTAATTTTATTGTACGACTTTTTCGACGTAATTACAACACATATTCATACAAGTTTCATATTTCTAGCACCAACCGTTTGGGCGGTAGGTCGTGGACGGACGGACATGACGAATCTATAAGGGCCACAGCACACTAGCTACTTTTAGCACCGGCGATCGGCGATTTGGCGACTGCATCGATGCTGCATCGCGACTTCCTGCGTTCGATCGCGGTATCGGAAACGCGCGTTTTAGCGACTGCTGAGATGCCAAATCGATGCTACCGGCATCCAAATGTGTGCGGAGAGTAGCGTTCAGCTGCTGTGTCGCGCTTCTAAAGAGCGACTCTATTTCCGCGTTTGGCGTTTTTAAGTGTGCGGTGTAGAGCGTTCGGTCGCCGTATTTAGCTTCTAAAAAGCGACTAGTTGCCGATCGCCGATGCTAAAAGTAGCTAGTGTGTTGTGGCCCTAAGGGTTCCGAGTTATGAACTACGGAACCCTAAAAATATTCAACAGATTTTTGTTCACAGGCCAAGATAACTTCTCGTCAGTGTTTCACACGGGCCAGGGATATCGTGGAGGATGGCGAGGCAGGCCCCGTGGTCGAGGCCGTGGATTTGTTCCCCGCAATAAGAATACTCTTAAGTTCGACAAGGATTATGATTTTGAACAAGCGAATACTGAATTTGAAGAGCTCCGCAGTCAACTTGCAAAGACTAAGATTTCTGAGGGAGATGTTAAAGTTGAGGTAAGTTTGTAAGAAAATAATAATTATGTTTTATTTTATGTACCCTATGAATCACTCTCCCCACAATAATAAATGGACCAAGAGCCCAGAGCCGCCAGACCTACGTCATTAGTGCAAAGCTGAAATTTTCAGGATTATTAGTACAATGTCTCGTTAAGATGTATGTGAACCCATTAGCTTGAAAGCGGGGCCGTTTCTGAGGTAGCGCGAAGTACAGATGGATAAAAACCTTACTTACCTACGTTAAAGGTGCAAAGCTAGTATTTACATATTTTTTCAAGAATATTATTTAAAATTAAAATTCATTACTGCCAGACACTTTCCGTGGGCCATTACTTCTGCCAGACGTCTTGAAAGTTGTGAAAAAATTAGGTAAACCACGTTATAGTAGCAAACCTAAATCTTATACATATTATCTAAGGTAGGTACTATTTTAAGACCCTTTGTATGGGGCCAGACCAATCCGAAGGGCCAATCATCCCCCCAGACACCTTTAAATATTTGTAGTAATTAGAAAGCTGAGGTATATCATCTTTGGTATTATTTCAAGAATAGAATTGTAAAATATTAAATGGTTTTTACACGCTTTTTATTAGCTTCACCTGTATGCTTGTTTGTTTGTAACCAACTCCTTTGGGTGCGATTTTGACCCACTTTAAACGGCCAGATTTTGTTCAAACTTTGTAGATTTATCGGGGACCGATGACAATACACTAATATGAAAAAAAAAACTAAAAAATCTTTAAACAAATTAGTATTTTTTTAAAAGATTAGTTTTAAAAAACTAAACAAATAGGCTTTTAACCTAAAAATAGAAAATAATTTCAATGTAAAAAGCGTAGGGCGACGTTATTGAAAAATAGTCAGAAAGCACCCCACGTTTTGTGTGTGTGGGTCCAAGTGGGTCAAAATCGCACCCAAAGGAGTTGGTTACAAACAAACAAACATACAGGTGAAGCTAATAAAAAGCGTGTAAAAACCATTTAATATTTAAAAATTCTATTCTTGAAATAATACCAAATTTTGATATACCTCAGCTTCCTAATTACTACAAATATTTAAAGGTGTCTGGGGGGATGATTGGCCCTTCGGATTGGTCTGGCCGCATACAAAGGGTCTTAAAATAGTACCTACCTTAGATAATATGTATAAAATTTAGGTTTGCTACTATAACGTAGTTTACCTAATTTTTTCACATCTTTCAAGACGTCTGGCAGAAGTAATGGCCCACGGAAAGTGTCTGGCAGTAATGAATTTTAATTTTAAATAATATTCTTGAAAAAATATGTAAATACTAGCTTTGCACCTTTAACGTAGGTAAGTAAGGTTTTTATCCATCTGTACTTCGCGCTATCTCAGAAACGGCCCCGCTTTCAAGCTAATGGTTACACATACATCTTAACAAGACATTGTTCTAATAATCCTGAAAATTTCAGCTTTGCACTAATGACGTAGGTCTGGCGGCTCTGGGCTCTTGCTCTAAAACACTCTACAATTTTTATATAATTATTTTTTGAAACATGCAGAAAGTTTTTAGTAACATTCCTAAACGATAAACTCTATAAAGTAGAAGTGAGCACAATTTGGTTCGTTTACCTTGAAACCCACACATTCAAAACTCTTTATAGTGCAAGTATAAAAAGAAAGAAATATTTAAAAAAAAAGCGGCCAAGTGCGAGTCGGACTCGCCCATGAAGGGTTCCTTACCAGCAAGTAACATCATAGAAAAGTTCTTGTAGTTCGTTGTAACTTTCATCGATGTTTTTATACTAGTGTATTGATTGGATGAAAGGTATATTGCGTGTTACGATTTATGACGTATAAAAAAAAAACTACTCACTAGATCTCGTTCAAACTAATTTTCGTTGGTAGTTTACATGGTAATGTACAACATATATTTTTTTTAGTTTTATCACTCTCTTACTTTAGAAGTTAGAGTGGGGGGGGGCACACATTTTTCCACTTTGGAAGTGTCTCTCGCGCAAACTATTCAGTTTAGAAAAAAATGATATTAGAAACCTCAACATCATTTTTGAAGACCTATCCATAGATACCCCACACGTATAGGTTTGATGAAAAAAAAAATTTTGAGTTTCAGTTCCAAGTATGGGGACCCCCAAAATGTATTGTTTTTTTTCTATTTTTATATAAAAATCTTAATGCGGTTCACAGAATACATCGACTGACCAAATTTCAACAGTATAGCTCTTATAGTTTCAGAAATAATTGGCTGTGACATACGGACGGACAGACAGACAGACAGACTTGACGAATCTATAAGGGTTCCGTTTTTTGCCATTTGGCTACGGAACCCTAAAAAGTGCCTTCTAAGCTTTTCAGACCCAGAAACTTGAAACAACTGAGGTCCTATACAACCAAATTGCTTTTGGTATTTGCCTCATTATGCTTGGTTTACACTAGGCACTTATCAAGTACTGGCATACCAAGGATCTATATAATAATAAAGATACGAAAAATAAATAATTTAAGAAAAAAATTAATTAACTATTGTATGAAATATACCTAAGCATTATAGTGACTTTGGTAATTTTTCTTTCACTCTTTATAACACTACCTCTAACGATAAAAAAAAGCTCGATGCCTTGAGTCTCGCTATAAAGAATTTACACATAGTTCCAATACAAATTACTGCATAAAGCATGTTGCCTCGCGTTATATTAGCTTCACCTGTATGTTTGTAACCGACTCCTTTGGGTGCGATTTTGACCCACTTTAAACGGCCAGATTTCGTTCAAACTTTGTAGATTTATCGTGGACCGATGACAATACAGTAATTTGAATCGTTTAAAATTATCGTTTGTTATTACACTTGTTATTACGTTTGTTTACACTTATCGATTTCCAGTATTACAATTTTCGGGTATTATTATTATTAATTGCGCAATTAAATAAATGCATTTGATTGATTCGAGATAAAAAACTTACGTTACACTATTGAAAGAATCGTAATAAACCATTGTTACGTAAAAGCAGCTGTAACTCTTACGATATAGGGTGCGTATAATCAACATTTTACGTTATTCAATCGTAAATTCTGTGGTATCGCGTCTCACTTCAGTGTGTAATAGAACCACATACTTTTGACACTATGACGAGGTGAAAATAAATCCTTTTTACACGCTTTTTAGGGTTCCGTAGCCAAATGGCAAAAAACGGAACCCTTATAGATTCGTCAAGTCTGTCTGTCTGTCTGTCCGTCCGTATGTCACAGCCAATTATTTCCGAAACTATAAGAGCTATACTGTTGAAATTTGGTCAGTCGATGTATTCTGTGAACCGCATTAAGATTTTTACATAAAAAAAGAAAAAAAACAATACATTTTGGGGGTCTCCATACTTGGAACTGAAACTCAAAAATTTTTTTTTCATCAAACCTAAACGTGTCTATGGATAGGTGTTCAAAAATGATGTTGAGGTTTCTAATATCATTTTTTTCTAAACTGAATAGTTTGCGCGAGAGACACTTCCAAAGTGGAAAAATGTGTGTCCCCCCCCCTCTAATTTCTAAAATAAGAGAGTGATAAAACTAAAAGAAATATATGTTGTACATTAACATGCAAACTACCAACGAAAATTGGTTTGAACGAGATCTAGTGAGTAGTTTTTTTTTTAATCCCTACTTAATATTATAAATGCGAAAGTACCTATGTCTGTCTGTCTGTTACGCTTTCACGCCTAAACCACTGTACCGATTTTGATGAAATTCGGTATGATGATAGAACTGAACTTGGGAAAGGACATAGACTTTTTACTGCATTATTCGAGATACAAAGACCAAAGCTAGGTGATTATAAAAATACATAAATCGAAGATGTCAAAATGTATCACTGTTTACCTCCTGTCAAAACTTCACAGGTTGCTAGGAATAACACTTGCATGGCAACCATAATGATAGTTTGTAAATGACATAAAGACCAGTAGACCAGAGTAGATAATTTTTGAAAACAAATAAAATTATAGTAGGATGAAACCTATTGGAAAAGGAGGAGAATATTATAAAAATGAAAGGAAAAATAATTTACGGGCGATCTGAGGTCGGGAAGGGGTAGGGGGGGGAGGTTTTCGGGGCGTGAAAAAGCATCTCACTAAGCCGCCATAGTGTGGGCCGCCATACATTATTGTCCGCATTCGCAGCAAGTGTGATAGCCCCTGGATTCTGCTCATGCTTTCCATCAGGCAGGGTAGAGTCAGATTGGATGGCTAAATATATACAACAAAGGGTAAAAAACGGTTTATCTCGATTTCCGGCAAAACTACAAGGAAAAAAGTTAAATGGCAAAGTTGTAGGTAATTAAAAGATCTACAACTTTTTAGGGTTCCGAAGTTTATGACTTCGAACCCTTATAGATATGTCATGTCCGTCTGTCCTTCCGTCCGTCCTCGACTTATCGTCCAAACAGTAAGTGCTAGAAAGATGAAACTTTGCATGAATATGTATTGTAATTACGTCGACAAAGTGCTACAATAAAATTATGAAATATATTTTTATTTAGGGTACCTCCCCTACACGTAAAGTGGGGATTTTTTTTTCTCATGGCTACCCCATCATGTAGGGTATCATTATATAGGTCTTTTAAAAACATTAAGGGATTGTTAAGACGATTTTTTGATTTAGGTATCCGTTTGAGAGAAATTCCACTTTAAAGGCCACTTTTTTGTAAAAACAGGCCGTCCCGCCCGCCGAAAAATTTGTGATAGTGGTCCATATAATGAACTTTAAATAAAAACTATAACAAATTAGATGACTTTGTCAGTTCAGGAGTTATAGAGGCTTAACTTTTACAATACGCTTACTTGGAAAAGTCATACAAAATCAATTAATACGTCAACATAACAATTATCCATTGGATACGATTTCTAATCCACGTACCATTATGGGTGACTGAGGAACCCTTTCCTATGCGTGGCCTGACACGCACTTGGCCGATTTTTAGGGTTCCGAAGTTCATAACTCGGAACCCTTATAGATTCGTCATGTCCGTCTGTCCGTCCGTCCGTCCGTCCGTCCGTCCTCGACTTACCGTCCAAACGGTAAGTGCTAGAAAGATGAAAGTTTGCATGAATACGTGTTGTAATTAAGTCGACAAAGTGCTACAATAAAATTATGAAATATAATTTTATTTGGGGTACCTCCCCTACACGTAAAGTGGGGATGATTTTTTTTTCTCGAGGCTACCCCATCGTGTGGGGTATCATTAGATAGGTCTTTTAAAAACAGTAAAGGGTTTCCTAGACGATTTTTTGATTTAGGTATCCGTTTGCGATATATTTCACTTTAAAGGGCACTTTTTTGTAAAAACAGGGCGTCCCCCCCCCTCTAAAAGCTAAACGGCTGGCTCAAAAATTTTGAAAAAAATCGTGATGCTGGTCCATTTAATGAACTTTGAAGGAAAACTATAACCGATTAGATGACTTTCTTAGTTCAGGAGTTATAAAGGCTTATATGGTAAAATGCGCTCACTTGGAAAACGTCATACAAAATTAACGTATTAATACGTAAACATAACAATTATCTATTGGATACGATTTTAAATCCACATACCATTATAGGTGACTGAGGAACCCTTTCCTGTGCGTTGCCTGACACGCACTTGGCCGATTTTTATTAGCTTCACACGTATGTACCGACTCCTTTGGGTGCGATTTTTACCCACTTTAAACGGCTAGATTTCGTTCAAACTCTGTAGATTTATCGAGGACCAATTACAATACACTAATTTGAAAAAAAAAATGTATTGTTTACTTAACTGCCTTGTTGGTCTCTGCTTCGATTCCCGGGTCGAACCAAAAGTTTGTATGATCTGCAAACATTTATTTCGAAATTTGGGTGTTTTCTATGTATGATATGAAGTATGTTTATATATTGATATCAGCTAAGGGTACCTATGGACCAAGAGCCCAGAGCCGCCAGACCTACGTCATTAGTGCAAAGCTGAAATTTTCAGGATTATTAGTACAATGTCTTGTTAAGATGTATGTGTACCCATTAGCTTGAAAGCGGGGCCGTTTCTGAGATAGCGCGAAGTACAGATGGATAAAAAACTTACTTACCTACGTTAAAGGTACAAAGCTAGTATTTACATATTTTTTCAAGAATATTATTTAAAATTAAAATTCATTACTGCCAGACACTTTCCGTGGGCCATTACTTCTGCCAGACGTCTTGAAAGTTGTGAAAAAATTAGGTAAACTACGTTATAGTAGCAAACCTAAATTTTATACCATTATCTAAGGTACTATTTTAAGACCCTTTGTATGCGGCCGAAGGGCCTATCACCCCCCCAGACATATATTTGTAGTAATAAGGAAGCTGAGGTATATCATCTTTGGTATTATTTCAAGAATATAATTGTAAAATATTAAATGGTTTTTACACGCTTTTTGGATTGGTCATACAAAGGGTCTTAAAATAGTACCTTAGATAATATGTATAAAGTTTAGGTTTGCTACTATAACGTAGTTTACCTAATTTTTTCACAACTTTCAAGACGTCTGGCAGAAGTAATGGCCCGCGGAAAGTGTCTGGCAGTAATGAATTTTAATTTTAAATAATATTCTTGAAAAAATATGTAAATACTAGCTTTGCACCTTTAACGTAGGTAAGTAATATTTTTATCTATCTGTACTTCGCGCTATCTCAGAAACGGCCCCGCTTTCAAGCTAATGGGTACACATACATCTTAACAAGACATTGTACTAATAATCCTGAAAATTTCAGCTTTGCACTAATGACGTAGGTCTGGCGGCTCTGGGCTCTTGCTCTACTATGCACTATGCGGTTAGCCGGAATGCGGCCAGCCGTGAATGAGAATGTAGTTTTCATTCGCACTACGACGCGGCTGCCGCTCGACCGCTCCGGTCGTTCTGAGCGCTGCGGCCCGACCGGCGGCCAGCCGGACGGTTGCCATACACACTACGCGGATATGCTAGTTTGCGGTTGCCCGCCATTGACTGTAAACGTGTTCACCAACGTTCGCGCATTTAACTGATAGTTTATTACTATGGATTATGGAAATGGAAAAATTATAATCGAGATACAAAATAGGCCAGCAATCTGGAATACTAAATCCGCCGAATATTCCGATAAAAACTTAGAGATGAGATGAGAGCAGGCAATTGAAAATGCTTGCTCTCACCTTTTTTCTGTTTCTTTTTATAACGCGAGTAAATATAATAAATAGCTGCGACTTCGACATCCATCTTGGAAATGAGCCAATCCAACCGCAAACCACTACGGTTTCTAAA
Organism: Phragmatobia fuliginosa; assembly: GCA_932526445.1. Classification (NCBI taxonomy): domain Eukaryota; kingdom Metazoa; phylum Arthropoda; class Insecta; order Lepidoptera; family Erebidae; genus Phragmatobia; species Phragmatobia fuliginosa. The sequence goes on from OW052071.1 coordinate 16,093,376, forward strand.
CGCACTTTCCGGTTGGAGTTGCGGCTAACCGCATAATGCGTAGGTGCCCTTAGTGTCCTTTGTAAATTAAGGTAAAATTACTTTTCATCAGTTCAGAAAAAAAAACAAAATAAAATTGACACAACTTTTTTCCAAATTGTGTTACATTTTTTTGTTTATTGCAATGCTTTTATTAATTTATTTTATATTTTGTTATCACAGGAGTCTGAAGTAATTATAATCACGCAGGGTGAAGTAGATAAGAAGGACGATTCTGGTAATGAGACGGGTGCTGGTGAACCAGAAGTTGATGATGACCAAAATGGTTATACCGGTTATGACAAGAACAAGAGTTTCTTCGATAATATTTCATGTGAAGCTGTTGAAAGGTGAGTCGTCCTATATTTAAATAATTAATTGTCATTACACGTTTTTTATTAGCTTCACCTGTATGTTTATAACCGACTCCTTTCCGTTAGGTAGCCCCTGATAGTCCGGATAGTAGAGATTCTACTGTAGTATGAAAGGTTAAAATAATATTTGTGTGAACGGTAGGTCGAAGGGTCGCAGCCAGCGCACGGACTGGCGAACGGAGCGCAAGTTGAACTCGGAGACGTTTGGCGTGGCGTCGGCGAGGCGGGGCGCGTGGCGCGGCCGCGCTGGCTGGCGTCACCACAACCCGCACCACAACCCTCACCACAACCAGCAGCACCAATCCAACCAATTGTGAGTACCACCTCTTACCACTTCTACTTTTATCTTTCTGTATGGAATTGTACTCAGTTTCTAACTTTGTTGAAAAGAAGGTAAATAAATGGATGGAATATCTGATGACGATCATCGTAGCTCCCATTTTTTGCAATCGAGGTATGCTTATTCCGGCGACAAAGCCGGCTGATACGGTCTGACCTACGATTTAGTTTTCTATTACAAATCAAATTGTTTTTGTTGTTAATTTATGTGCACCTACCATGTTTTAGTTCTTGCGTTTTAAGGTTGACATTGGTTCCCACTGTATGTTTCAATGGAGATGAGCACAGATGTACTTTCTGTTTCTTTGCTCTTTTAATCCGATGGGATGGATATCTAACGCGACTGGAAACAGGACCGACGGCTGTACGTGTTCTCTGAGGCGCGGCCGCTAAGACCCCAATTTTTAAATTCTAGGCCGTTATTAAGCATTTCAAATCAGAAAATGTAATTTTTTTAGCCTCTAGTATCGCTCTCGGGTACGTCTTTATCGTACCCGAGAGCGATACGTCCTCCAGATGAACTAAATAGTTGTGTTTAAATATTATTAAGTTTAAATCTACTAGTGATAGTTGTCAACATGATGCTGATGTTGCTAAGGTGTGCATGTGTACGTGGCAGCGTTATAAATATGTATTTTCCTTTAGCTTCAATGACGACGGCAGGTGGCGTTCGATGCGCGGGGGACCGCGCGGCCGCGGCGCGCCCCGCATGGGCCGCCCGCTGCACCAGCCCGCCCCCGCCGCGCCCGCGCAACAGCCGCAGCCCGCGCCCCAGCCCACTGCAGGTACCACCCTCCCTACACCCTCACACCCCACACCACCACCGCTCCACTAACTACACGACACAACATTTGTATCCACTCGAACCCTTTAACTACTACTACTTACTGTCCGAATAAATTCTGATTGAACTTTAAAAAAAAAACCGTCAATCATTGCATTGCACAAATTGCTTGATGCAACACCATCTAGTTGAAAAACTAAATCCCCATGTTGTTTTATAGTTCGCGTTAAGAATGCAGTGAGTCATCAGTGCAACTGCAGGGTGAAGATGTTTTCACAGTGGTGTTAAAATTCAAATAAATTATATTTTTAAAGATTAAGTTTAATGAAAAACAAAATTAAGTCATTATAATTTTAAACATTATCACTAGTATCCTCGTTAGTATTTATAATAAAAGAATTTTCTGCAGCGAGTTCCATGACGTCAATTAAATACTACATGGTATTTTCTTGTAAGACACGGTCGCAGCATTTCTTCCATCAACGATGGATGGAGCGAACAATGATGACTCACTGCAATCTTAACGCGAATGAACTATATATAATTCCTCGTCAAACATTGATACATATCTTCGTAAATTTCGTGGATGTGTTGTCTGTGCGATCAGATACTGTGGTTAAAATAACCAATCTGACAATTATTTGCGGTGTTAGTTTACAAGACGACGCCTTATCTCACTGCATACATAACTGTTCTACCACAAGAACAATTTGTTACTTTCACCTAAGTTTTACAAATAAATTTAATAAAATTACAAAAACGTTAACCACACCCCTTGAAAGCTCGATTTATTAGTTCCACAATGGTTATAAACCTTCAATTCTTGACTAATGTAGTCAAACATTAGATAAATCCTTTTTGAAATGAATTGCAGTGGTCTGCCCTTTATTTTGCTAGTCTTTCCGATCCTTGATTTCTGTACATTTGAGTTTACCAATAAGTAAATGTAACGTTTTATTTTTTTGTTTCCAGCCAAGTAGGACCAGACGAGGCGTGACCGCTACACCGAAACAAAAATATATTATCGCAGGAACTCGTAACAGTGACGGAAAAGTGTTAGTTTGGTGATGAAGTGTTTTGTATTGTTTGATACAGTAATGGCTTTTCGGGAAGTTATAATGTGGTACGGATCGGAGTTGATGGACATTATTTTGGTGTGATAGTGTTGTATCCTATATAATGGAAGGAGCAAGATGGAATTTCCCGTAAGCGTGCGACAGAACAAAATGTCTGTTCACTGAGAAGGCTCACAGTTAGTTTAATGTAAGTATAGGAGTGTGGTGAGCGATAATACGCATTGGCCGGACCGTTGGCATCAACTAAATTGAATTGTATTATGTCACAAGTCGACCAATAATTATGTTAGGCTTAACATGTGATACGAGATGCCAATGTGTCAGGGTGAGGCAGATACACTTGTAAATTTCAGGGAGGCTATGTGATGAGAATTGCATAGAAATATTTTAATTATGCAATGAATTATAAATATTTTGAAGAAGCTTGTCTCCTCACCTGTTCATACTGTGCCTATTTAGGTTTAAACCATATATTTAAATAAAATACTAAACAGTCTGCTATCACTTGAAAGGATCATTGCATCTTCATTATTATTTATTAACTTGCAATGACTAGCGACAGTCTGCAGCAGTCCCATTGAGTGTTAGACAAATAAATTAGATGTTAGTTTCTCAACTGCTGGCCAGATGTTTGATGTGTAATTATATAAATCATTGAGGGTTAGAGGCTGCGTCATGTTATAAATGTAAAGTGTTAATTGACTGTCGTTTATTTGTAGTTAGTACTAAATGAATGTGATAGTCCAGGGACTGCTGCCACTCATTGTAATGTGTCAGTGAGTAACGAGGGCAAGAGCTGACCTGCCCTGCCTAAAGGTTAGCCGTTGCCGCCGACCTGATTTATAATACTATCAAAATAGTAAAGTTTGTTTATTATTAATTTAAATAAAATTCTTGTGGCAATCTATACAGGAGAGGACTTGACTTTTAGTTAATTTGGAATTGTTTAATGTTAATGTTTCTGAAAGTCCTTTTCTTCCAAATTTGAAATAAATTGACAAAGTATATTTGTAAAAAAATCTGTAACTCAAAAGCTGTACCTGGTGATTGTATCAATATAAAAATATAACTTTACTACAAATCTTCCAAAGGGTCATTTTATTTAAAGTACCATTAGTAATTAAACCAATTTTATTGCAAATAATTTAAGCTCGTAAACATACTCGGCAAATAGCATTGTGTCACTTAATAATCAACAAATTACAAAAACGTTGTAAAACCTTATAAAAACAATCTTACAATATTTTTTTTAACTTTCGGGTTCTCATACCTTAAACAAAATGTTTCACATCCGTAACTCACTCCAAAGCTGATAAAATACGTAGTATGTGCCTAATTACATACTCGTTTGTATACAATATAAATACATATAACCTAATTATTACGAATACGATTATTAAAGTTACACGATTATGCTTAAATGTACGTTATTATTATTGTACAATGTTTTTTTTCTGATTTTAAGTATTTTTATTACAAAATATAGATGCCTTTTGCAATTAGGCATTTTAGTACTACGAGAAAAAATATTTACACAACCACGACCACAAGACGACTAAACGCTTTAAATTCGCGTTAATATACGAAATATTAGAATTTATTGAGTTACCTGCAGAAGGTCAGCATTTCTGACATATGCGTATATTTATATGTGGATACAAAGCGTATTCTATCACTATTCTTATCCCTTGAGCTTCACAATATCTGCCCCCCACACATTTCAATAGATTATCTCACGTTAAAATGACAGATTTACGAAAAGCAATACCTATCGTAGTAACTAAATCACTTTCAATTATTTTCGATTTAATAAAATGTAAGTAGATATCAAGTTAAAACAAAATGCGTGCATTTTTAATAGCAAAATATGTTTTAAAGGCTGGGGCAGACTAACAATATTATGTTACTACCGTCTTCCATATAGCCAATTAATGGCTGACGACTAGTCTTAATCAAAAAGCCACATATTCGTGTAACGAATAATAAAAACTAAATTAAGATTAAACGCGCCACTCCCTTGCCGGTGTGCCATTGTCGACGATCCACACCGAACCGCTTTGTCCTTTGTTGAGAATTTCTACTAGAGCTCGTGCGACGTGTTCTGGGCTAGAAATAAACATAAACTTCACAGTATTTCTTTGGGAACAGATTGCTATATTTTTTAATTTTGGATCTCTTAAACTTTCAGTACTACGTTACTAGCTTCATATAGGAATGAAAAGTCTATTGCTACAGCGACACTGGCTTGAGAATCATCCCGATGTTACGTAAAAATAAGAATTTATCAGACACTGGTTCAAAAAAAATGTTTCAAAACTAGTAAAAGTTTAAAGTCGACCGATCTGGGGTTAGTATCCCCAGTTAGGCCACGTTTATATCTCAACAAGCACCAATCAAATATCATCACCAAATATAAGGATATCAATGGATATGAACCAACATAATGTGCTCTGTAAGGCGTAAAGAGCACCTTAATCCCGAGCTTAAAGTTTTATGAATAAAAAATATGAATTGTTCTGCTTTCTAAAAACTTACCTCTGCATTTTACTGGTAGCATTATCCCTCTGCCAAGCGGCCTCATACTCGGACGACATCAGCTGCTTTCGTATCTCTTTGACTAGACCGGTATCTGTCAATCCAGGGCAAATCACCATACTTCGCACCCCTGTTAGATTGACGTGGTACTGATCCTGGATTTGGTAAATATATAGTAAGTTACAGAGAATAATTGAGGAATAGTCTGGGTTTCCTTGAGGAACAGTTCTTTCGAAATAAAATATCCAATGCCCTTTACTCCGGAGAAGGAACAATAATTTGTAGATAACAGTGTTGTCGAATATGGGCATGTAACTCCCAAGAATGGGGCGGCTCAATCGTGGCGGCACTACTCTGTCTACGGCAAAGACCAACCTAAAAAAAAATTGTTTTAAAAAACTAAACAAACACGCTTTTAAACTAAAAAGTAGAAAATAATTTTAATGTAACAAAGCGTGGGCACAGAATACATAATAGTACCAGTACAGAAGACTCACTCCGAAAAGTAAATTAAAGTTATAGATACCCTCGGTGTCAAAAGATTAAGTTCAATTCAGATCGCACAGCGCCGAATCACTACGATTATATTTACCTACAATTGCGTCTCTTTCTATCGTGTAACTCTTAACTGTTCTGACGATGTCTGTTCGACCGGCGTGTCTGACCCGGCAGGCAGCCGGCCGACTATACCTAAACTGCGGAGTGACACCCCCCTGGCGTGGGGCGAAGTTATTGAAATATTTTTAGAAAGCACCCCACGGTTTGTTACATTATATTTTATTATTTTCTACTTTTTAGTTTAAAAGCGTGTTTGTTTAGTTTTTTAAAATTATTATTTTTTTCTAGACCAAAATGACTAATTTGTTTAAACTTTTTTTTTTTCAAATTAGTGTATTGTCGTCGGTCCTTGTCCTTGATAAATCGACAAAGTTTGAACGAAATCTGGCCGTTTAAAGTGGGTTAAAATCGCGCCCAGAGGAGTCGGTTACAAACATACAGGTGAAGCTATTATAAAGCGTGTAATGACGGCATTCGTGCTGTCGTATTTCGTGGTCTCGCACGACCAATAATGCAGAAGCATCTCACTAGAGTGCCATAGTGTGTCACCATGCTGCATTGTTTGCATTGCATTCACAATGAGAATGGTGACCACAACTCAAGCCTTCCATCAGGTAGAGTCATTTTGCCCATCACAATGATCTGAATATATTATATTCCTTACTCCATAAGCCCTCGTTAGTCCAACGATTGCGTAGTTGGTCGCTGTGTAAATAGGCGTGGAAACCTGAGGCCTGGTGAATGCTGTCGACGCTGTGTTCACAATGATGCCACCTTGCCCTCCGCGATCTTTACTCATAAAACGATAAGCAAGTAACGTGCCGCGAATTACACCATTCTGTAGAAAAAAATGGTTTAAATTAAACCTGTGCTTAAGCTGCTTGGGTTGTTACCAATTGGTTTTAGTTCTTACTTACTTTAATGGTGTCTAGATGGAGTACAAATGGAATATATTCTAATTATAAAAGGTATCTTTAAATGTATGTATTGACTGCCTCGTTGGTCTAGAGGTTAGCGTATGCGATTGCTGATCAAGAGGTCTCGGGTTCAATTCCCGGGTCGGACCAAATATTTATTTCGGAGTCTCTGGGTGTTTTCTATGTATAATAATTATGTATGTATTTACAAAAAAAAGTATGTTAATGTATTTATGTCAAATGTTTAGTACCCATAATACAAGCTCTGCTTGGTTTGGGACTAGATAATGTTGTGTGTAAAAGATGTATTTTAATATTAATTCAATAGAAAGCCACATCGTGAGTGTCATAGGCGATATCATCATCATCATCATCATCATCAGCCTATCACAGTCCACCGCTGCACCCCTGGACATCGGCCTCTCCCATTGCACACCACTGTGATCGATATATTAACTTAAAAATGAATACCATAGTATCCAACAGACACATTACTAGTATGAAAGAAGCTTAAAAAAAATTAATGTTAAAAAAATATTGATTTTTGTATCAGCCCCGATTTTTGTTCCATCCAAACTATGCCCCCAACCACGCCACGTAGTATTGATCGAAAATAGTGACAATCTACATATTTAAAAGATCATATTCTTTTTAACATCACAGTTTGGTAGTTGTATTACACATTACTTGATGCATTCCTTATTTATATAATCGTGAACCAATTTCTTTTAACCATTACAATGGAGTTTTATTCAAAGACCACAAATAATAGATCATCTCTATTCCCGTTCGTACATAATTAACACGTAAAAGATAAAACTGACTTCCGCGCGCCACTTTATGAAAAGGTCCGTTCGGAAGCTATAAAACAATCTATAAATAGAAGATAACTTACTAGATTGACGTCGACTTCCAGTTCCCAAAACCGATCGTTCATTACGCCGGCATTGTTTATTACTATATCCAACCGATGAAATACTTCCATTGTCATCTCGAATGCCTCTGTAAACAAAAGTTTCGGTTTCCATTTACTTTTTTAGGGTTCCGTAAAGAACTTGGCAAAAATGGATTCGTTGTATTTCGATCAAGTCTGTCAATCCATCTGTCCATACTATATCTCACAGACTTGTAGTGCTAAAGTCCAGTGATTTCGCATGAACTCACATATCTGCACATCACGCCAAAAAGCGGTAAAATATAATTTTGAATTAATGAAAATATTTGAAATGGATGTTATTTTTAAATTCAACCAGCCCGTGATATGTGGTGTCATTGGATATGTAACTAACTAGAGAAAGAGGAGTACAGTTAAGTATCTGATCTTCGTGTAAAAGTCAGTAAAAGTACCTCTCTTAAAAATATCTACGTCTATCATGTACTACTCAGAAATTGTAAATTAAATAATTTAATACTTCATTCATTACTGTACTAGCTGTACTGTACTACTTACTACTACCCTAAATACTGTATTTAGGGCGTGAATATTAATTTGGTACATATTTTCCTTTATTTTTCTTCGTCAGTGTTGATTGTGAGAAATGTTTCGTTTGTGACTACGAGTATAATTATAGTTACCATACTTATACTTATTACTTTTAATCAAGCTCTTAAAGTAATGACAAGAATTAAAATTTTTAGTTATTATTTACTACAGAAACCAAAACCACCCAGTCTCACGCAGGAAATTGATTCTTAGATTGTTAAGTACGTTAAAAATCCTTTTTATCTATAAGTCATCCTTACCTTCGTATGTGGGATAGTCAGTGACATCACAACGACAAAACAGCACATTTTTCCTGCCATACTTAGAACCCAACTCGTCAATTACTTGTTCGCCGATTTCCGCGTCGATATCGCATATTGCAACCTGCAAAGTACGCAAGTAATTTGTTGACCTCAGTTTTTTGTTACTATAATAATTTAATATATCCTGTACATATCGCGGGGAACTTTATAATAAACATTCATCTAACGGACGCAAAGAACTTCCAAAGTCGGACAACAATTTGGGGATCATACTAAGTCTTTCAAGGTAGTAGCGCCACGCTGATTTCAGCTTAAGCCGGCTAGACCGGGGCGGTAGGGCGTTACTACTCTTTCACAAAAACTAAAATGACAGCAGTCGTATTTCGTTGGTGTGGTGACCATGACTCTTAGATCCTACACATGATTTCCATCGGACAGAGTACAGCCACTTTGGCATTTCTATAATATAAAAGAAAGTATTGTCCCATATGGGGATCGAACACACAACACTCAAAGAGCAGTAGAAAACAGCTACTTTACGACTCGTGCAGGTGATTTATCATAGCTAAAAACTTTCAAATCTAGGTGGTTTTTTTCGGCCAGCTTTTAATTAGTAACGTTCAAATTTTGGAACAACTACTTAATTGTTTTTTTTAAATTCAATTAATTAAGTTTATCAAACAAAATGTTAGAAGACCTATAACGTGCTTTATACTGCAAGTAATAATAATAACTTTACACATATTACACACATCATCCTAAGCCCAAACTAGGCAGGAACTGTACAAATACTATTTACACGGGTGTAAAATATCGCCCACTTTATTTCTAGCCATTTTTCTCCATTGATCTAACTTTATTCTAAATATTTATTACAAAATCCAGACGAAAGCAGTGGCCAGTGGTTTATCCACATGTTTGAAAAAAAAAACAATTAAGCTTCCTTTTTAACCGACTACGGCGAAGTGAAATGGAAAGCTTTTGGCAGTCTACGTTTGTTTATATATTCCATCGTAGTGTCTAAACTACTAAACCGATTTTAATGAATGAGGTGTTAATAGATTTGTAATAATGGCCCGGGTGACATTATAATGAATCATATTATCGGCTACGTCAAAGAGAAAGAAATAATATTTTCTAAAATTCGGGGTGTACAAACATAAATACGACTATCACTTTACTTTAATACTTGAGTCCAAAAAAAACATACAAAGATATCCATATAGTCTGACAAAATGTTATCTAAAAGTAGCTTGCTCCTCGTGATAACTGTACAAGGATACAATCCTACTACAGGTAATTATATCCCAGTATGAAAAATAATATATCAAATGTAAAGGGTATTACTCGTAATTATAATAACTGAACACATTAAATAGGTGCCTCTAACAGTATAAAGAAACTGCAAAGAAAAGCAATCACGCCAATGACCAGACGCCGGCAAAAATCAATACAAATTAGGGTCAGCTTGCGGATGCACAATTCCTGAAAAATTATCGCTTAATGTGTAGTAAATACGGCACAATATTGGCGTATTTCCAATGTAGACCATTCAACAGCTTTTTACCTTGAACTTAAAATTACAGTGTTAATGCGCCATGCGCGGAATAAGTCATGTTTATTTCGGAAACTGAACTAGAGTTACCTTTGCTCCTTGCTTCAATAGTTCTTCACTATACGCCAGCCCAATGCCCGCAGCGGCTCCGGTGATCAAGGCGACCTTTCCTTTAAGTTCCATAATTAGTAATTATTTTCGTATATTCGTGAAGAGCGCCGCGCCCCGAAGCAATCGCGTTCACTACCGCCTTCGTTGTGGTTCGATCGCGTCGGGAACTCCGCGCGGCGGGAGGGGGTGGTCTCCTGTTTTCTCCCCAATTCCCCCTTCAGTAGTAAATATACGCACGATTGCACTCCACTCTCGCTGTCCCCGTACGTTGTTTCAGGCTTATTATACCGATGTACGGATAACAGATACTCTGTTGAAACACGATTGACAGATGAATAGATGTGAATCCTGAAAGTTGTGTGAAAGTGAAAGTAATCAACTGTTACAAAAATATTGCATATTTTATCATAAAACACCAAGTTTGTTTAATAAATTTATGGTACTGATTATAATTTATTAACTGAAACCAATTATAATTAAAATTTGACAACTAAATTGAATTCAATTCTCTGAATCGTAGATACACAGGATTTACAGAATTGAATTCAATATTATGAAAAAGAAAACATTTGCAAATTAATACATTACTATTAGATCATTATTTACATGCGGCCAGGATTAATTAATTTTTTTGACTGCACGGTTGGCCTAGTGGCTTAAGCGGTCGCCACACCGCTTCCTACTGCGCCAAGTGTCGGGGGTAAAATCCCAAATCCCACGTAGGATAACACTTTGTGTGATTCACAATTTGTTGTTCTGAGTCTGGGTGTTATTTGTGTCCGTTTCATGTATGTTTGTAAAGCCCCCCGCGATACAGGAATTTATATTCCTAATGCGGGAGTTATCTTTGTCAAAAAAATTCAGACGTCCGTACGAAGCCGGGCTTCCCACATATATATAGAAACAAATAAAATTGAAGTGTCTGTTTGTACCTAATATTATATGAGCAGTCTATAGGAAGAATATTTCTTCCGGCTAAGGATTTGTAAGAAGATGAATTCATTGTACTTATTTATTTGCTAATGAAATCCATTTTACAATAGACTAGCCGAGTTACCCGGTGTTTCCCGCATTTATTACTTAAACGCCGCGAAACGAGTTTGGACTAAAAAAAATAGCCTAAGTTAAGTCGCATCAAAATGGGTACAACCGTTCAAGAGATTACCCGGAATACATAAACAGTTTTTTTTTATTTATGTCACGTATTTACTTTCATATACATTTAGAAATAAAACGGTTTATTTGATATTGCATACAGACACTTCAATTTCTTTTTGTAAAGATGATCAATTAGGAAAAAAACAGCCAAGTGCGTGTCAGGCCACGCACAGGAAAGGGTTCCTCGGTCACCGATAATGGTAAGTGGTGGATTTAAAATCGTATCTAATAGATAATTGTTGTTTACATATTAATGCGTTAATTTTGTATGACGTTTTCCAAGTGAGTGCATTTTACAAGTTGGGCCCTTATAAGTCCTGAAATAAAAAAGTTAAGAAAACCACTACAGTTTACCTTGAATGTTCAATAATGGACTACTATTATAAATATACAGATTTTTTGAGCCAGCCGTTTGGCTTTAATAGGGGAAGGGAGGGTATGCGCTTTAAAGTTGAATAACTAAATTGAAAAATGGTTTAAGCAACCTCGCAATTCTTTTAAAAGACCTATCTAATAATACCCCACACGATGGGTAGACGCGAGAAAAAAAAACATTATTACCTTTGATTGTCACTACATCACTACATATCACTACATAGTATAAAACAAAGTCGCTTTCTCTGTCCCTATGTATGCTTAAATCTTTAAAACCATGCAACGGATTTTGATGCCATTTTGCTTTAAAAGATAGAGTGATTCAAGAGGAAGGTTTTTATGTATAATACATGCATAGTATAGTATAATATAATATAGTAGATAATAATTTTAGAGGTTTCTAATGTGATGTCGTAAATAAAACCAATGTTTGCGCTTACATTGCAAACGCTGGCTGTACCTTACGAGAAAGATCAAAATAATGTACTACAGTATTGTACATGTTAAAAAGGTCTACAAAAAAGTCCGCCATGGTATATGTCTAGGGATAACCCACAATGACCATTTTTTTTTCTTTTTACGAGAAATAATGGTTTATTTACGAAGCGATTTCAAGCAATACAGTATTACTCCTTATCCAATTAAGAACCCTAAATACATTGTGTATTTAATATACATTAATATGGCCCTTTATAGTATGTATGTTATATAAATTAATACTTTTGAAGATATTACAGATTTAAAATGCAGGAACAAAGCGATTGTGGCGGTACCGGGCGGGACCCATTAGTTGACGCTGTTGTTGATGTGTCACTATCAGTTAATAACTATACATATAGAGCAAGAGCCCAGAGCCGCCAGACCTACGTCATTAGTGCAAAGCTGAAATTTTCAGGATTATTAGTACAATGTCTTGTTAAGATGTATGTGTACCCATTAGCTTGAAAGCGGGGCCGTTTCTGAGGTAGAGCGAAGTACAGATGGATAAAAACCTTACTTACCTACGTTAAAGGTGCAAAGCTAGTATTTACATATTTTATCAAGAATATAATGGTAGATATTTTGATTAAATAAATATGTTAAATGAAAAAATCCCCCACGCACATAAAAGGGTTCCTCAGTCACCCATAATGATACGTGGTTTTAAAATCGTATCCAATAGTTAACTGCTATTTTTACGTATTAATGTGTTAATTTATGACGTTTACCAAGGAAGTGCCTTTTACAACTTAAGCCTCTATAACTCCTGAACTAATAAAGTCATCTAATCTGCTACAGTTTTCCTTTAAAGTTCATTATATAGACCACCATCACGAATTTTTCCAGATTTTTTACAAAAAAGTGCCCTTTAAAGTGGAGTTTCTCGTAAACGGACACCTAAATCAAAAAATCCTCTTAAAAATCCATTATTGTTTTCAAAACACCTATCTAATAATACCCTACAAGATGGGGTAGTCGCGAGAAAAAAAATCATCCCCACTTTACGTGTAAGGGAGGTACCCCAAGTAAAAATATTTTTCATAATTTTATTGTAGCACTTTGTCGACATAATTACAACACATATTCATGCAAAGTTTTATCTTTCTAGCACTCTTCAGCTTTCAGATAAGGAACAATTTGTAGATCATTTATTAGCTAGGCTTATCATGAAAAATTGTAACCCAGTCAGTACACCAATGGAAGTAAATTTGAAGCTAGAGAAGAGAGACACTCATTGTACTCAGTATCCTTACCAGCAATTAATAGGAACTTTAGTTTATTTATCTATGTTAATCCGCCCAGATATATTTTATGATGTTTGTTACTAGAACCAGTTTAATAATAATTACAATGAAACACATTGGAAACATTTAAAACATATTTTAAAATACTTGAAAAAAATCAAGCATTTTGGTTTTTTCTTTTATGGGTTATGTCAATGCTGAATGGGCATGAATATGAAAATATCCAGTACAAGACTGACGGTCCACACAAAATGATATTGTGTGGACCGTAAGTCTTGTACTGGATACATATTTAAGAAGTGTGGTAGTGTCATATCTTTTAAGTGTAAAAAACAACCAACATTAGCTTAATCTAGCACAGAAGCTGAATATATGACTATAATATTTGTAAGGCAAGTGAATAAGCCATTTACTTGAGAAGCTTATTGTTGGAATTAGAATGCAGAAATGAGTCACCTATTCAAAATATGTGTTAGTGTAATCCACAAATAAATTATTAAAAAAATTATATTAAAAATTTCTAAATCATTACTGTAGGTTATTTGTAGTTTATGTTACTCGTAAAATTTTGTCAGTATTGGCTTTAATATAAAAAATATTATGTTTTTAAGAAACATTGACTTTATATGTGTTCCACTAAAATAATCCTACTATATAATCCTAATAATATTTTACACGTGAAGGTTTGTGAGTATGTATGTATGTATGTGTGTATGTTTGTTGCTCTTTCACGCAAAAACTACAGAACGGATTTGGATGAAACTTTACAGTAATATAGCTTAAATATATCAGAATAACACATAGGCTACTTTTTACTGAAATAATCGAGATAAACGGGCGAAAGCTAGGTGATTATAAAAATACATTATACTGTAGATGTCAAAATGTATCACTGTTTATTTCCTGTCAAAACTTCACAGGTTGCTAGGCATAACACATTTGCATAGCAACCATAATGATACGCGGGTAACACCACGGGGCGCATCTAGTACAATAATATAATCACAATAATAAATCTTCCCTAAAAGATAACTTTAATTATGATGAAAACCGCGTTTAAATACCTTGCGTAATTTAAATGATCAGAGCGGACAGACAATACGAGCGACTTTATAATGAACTGCGTAAAAATTTAATATTATTTGACCGTTCGATTAAAATAGGTACTTTCTGTACCCGGCGTGTAGCTTGAATGAATCCTACGAGCTTTACGATATGACAAGATACATTGCGTACATTGTAGGACATTAAAATACGTTCTACAAAGCCGAACAGTTGATGAATATGTAACTTATACAAAAAACCAGAAACGCAACCACATCGACTCATTTGCTGAAGTTTCTATGGCCACCTTCCGGCTCCATCATCAGACCCTGGTTACCATATAGTATCAAAGTACTCGTAAAGGCGAATAAAATGAGCCCAATTTCGATGGGGTTGCGTCTAATTACGGAGTTCCTATGGCCACCTTCCAGCTCCATCATCAGACCCTGGTTACCATATAGTATCAAAGTACTCGTAAAGACGAATAAAATGAGCCCAATTTCGATGGGGTTGCGTCTTATTACGGAGTTTCTATGGCCACCTTCCAGCTCCATCATCAGACCCTGGTTACCATATAGTATCAAAGTACTCGTAAAGACGAATAAAATGAGCCCAATTTCGATGGGGTTGCGTCTTATTACGGAGTTCCTATGGCCACCTTCCAGCTCCATCACCAGACCCTGGTTACCATCTTAGAGTGTCAAAGTACTCGTCAAGAAGACGAATCAAATGAGAATTTTTACCCGAAAATAAATAATCGTATCAATAATTCTACTTTTTATCAAAGAAATTTCAATTGGTTTTATCTCATTTAAATACCTACATCCATACTCCTTTTCTCAGTATAATATTGTAGATTACCTATGATTCAATAGAATATTGGACTATGTTTTTTTATTATCATCATTCGAAACAAAAGACATGTCAATTACGTCATGCAAGAAATGAATGAGAAAGGTATTGAAGACAAAAAAGGACAAACATTTAAAAGTAATAATGAATCTGCAAAGTATACTCTATCTGTGGGCGATAACGTTGGTTTCTGTTTATTGCTAAGATATTTTTGACTAGTTTGCATGCTTAGAAACCAATGAACAACCTATTTGATAACATCAATATGAACACTCTGTTAGCTAACATATTATTGACAACTGCTTGCTAAGATCTTTTGGCCACTTTGAATGCGTACAACAATTTGAGCACCTTGCGTGCCAACATCAAATTGAATTATTGTTTTTCACATCATTTTGACCACTTTGAACGCCAATATCATTATGACGCTGACTGTACTAATAATCCTGAAAATTTCAGGGTCATTTTCACAAAAAGTGTACATTCATGTTTTGGGGGTGTCCCACAACTTTCGTTAAATATTTATCGAATAATTTCTACTTTTAAGAAAAACAACACTATAAATAAAGATCTATGGTTAGTTCTAAACAATATTATATATTGTTGCTACAGAAATACACAGTTATTTTACTGTATTTTTCAAAAATACTAGTCAAAGGTACCTATTTTAGCGCTGTCCCACTACGAATTAGAGTTAAATAACATAACTTTTATATATTTTGTTGACATATATATAATAATTTGATTATTTTGTCTGAAAGAATAGTTATTAACGTTTTCTTTTATAAATGTAGAAACAGTGTAACATGATTCAAAATATTTAAATAATTATATTTCTGCGAGGACATAAATTAGCTAAAGTAGACAAGTCCATTCCGAAACCCTCTTTTTTACGAAACATCTCAATTAAAACTACCACTTACGCATATTTTTTGTCGATTCACAACATTTGTAAAGCTCTCATTAACTGCACCGTAATGATTCGTCCATTTTGACGGCGAAAAGCGGACTATAAACACCTTAGACTAAGAATGACCTAGACCCAGTGTTGCCAGGTTGGATTGAAAAAAATACAGTGTTTCGCATGTAAAATTACAGTAGATCGGTAGGAAAATACAGTAAATCATAAAACTCATTACAGTGTTTTTACAGTAAAAAAAAAACCTACTTTTATTGGAATTATAAACGTATTTAATAATCTCTATTATAAATTATACATAAATTGTCAATCAATATCTGTATCACTGTCACTTAAGGGTTCATTTCTATATATTTTGTCCGTAAAATTCTTGTTTTTTTTTTTTTTTGGGTTATAATTTATACAAATAACAGAATTTCATAAAATGGACTGGCGCGCTAATATATATTACCCTTGATAGTTCACTGTATACTGTATAGCTGGAATACAGTGTACAGCAAAAGCAGTCAAATTACAGTAAATCTACTGTAATTACAGTGCACCTGGCATCACTGCCTAGACCGGTCATATGCGTACACCCGTAAGGGATAGCAACAAAGTACATTAAATATTAATGTTGCCAAGTTAAAACAATTCCCCTTTAATAAGGGAGAATCGTTATTCCGTTTACTGTTCCAAACGTTTTAAAAATCTGTCAAATATGGTTAGATTAGAATAGAAGGCCTTCAAAACGAAAGCTGAGTATGTAACCGGGATCAAGATTGATAACATTAAAAAAAAACATTTTTTAGAAGGTTATAGTATTTATTGGCCCTTAAATAAAATAAGTATGTTGAAGAAATTAGTTTATTTTCTTGTCTCTAGTTATCAGCATATTTTTGTACTGTAATATAACCTTACGTTCAAATATTTTTACATATAGCTTTGCTATTGCCCAACCTTGTCGTTCAGTAGCCTTTTAACCACATTTTACGCACATTTTCATCTTTTGGAAATCTGGAGGACAATAAAACACAAATCAAATCAAATTAAATTTCCTCACCATATGGGGTAATTTCGAAAGGCCGATGCGTTATCCCTAAAATGCTGGTAACCTTGCAAAATTACCTTAACACATTAATGGTCATTCAAACTTTAGCCGTGACAACCTACGCAATTTGGTCGGATAATTACAAAATTTTCACACTTTAGAAACTTATATTTTATCACTTATTTTCAATTATTTCTGCACATTAACAAACAAAAATTGATGTAATTAATCGTAGTTAATATAAAAAACAATATTAGGCCAATAAAACGCGATTTTTTTATACTTACATGTGAAAGGTTATATTTTCATATTTGCGTTCATTACGCCTTTTGCAGCCGAAAACACAACACTGTACCATATTTGTTAAAGTATCTGGGTTGAACACAATTAGTTAAACTTAAAATCACACAGTAATTCACTCAAAAAGCCTTATTTTCACTCCTGATAAATTCCCGCTTTGAAATTTGTTTGACACAAATGTTTTGTGACAAACCTATACGGCGATAAGGACAGAAAATACGTATCTCTATTTTTCTCTAACACACTGGAAAATGGTATCGTTATCTCACTCTCTCGTGGTAATGCTTGTTGGCATGTCAGGTCTTGGTCATTCTTAGTCTAAGATAAACACGCACTTTAGCAGCGATCCGTTTTGATATTCCACAACCGCAACCAATTTCGAAGTAAGTACTACAATTTTATTTATTGCAAATAATTTTGATATCTTTATAAACTTTCAGTGAACCCAATTTGATAACAAAATTGTTGGTCGGATGTTTTAGTTAAAAACAAAATAAAACAAAAGGTTCAAAGGTAGCATTCCGTTACGTCCATTCCGTAACCAAAACGCAGGTAACGTAGAATGGGAACTAAAAAGTTTCGGAATGGAATTCTTAAGAAGAGTGTACATTATATTTATTTAATTTTTGTGAGTGTGTCTGAATAAGAATTCTAATATTCAGAAATTATTAAATATAAATATTCATATGCTTAAATGACACAAGTTCTTGAAAAATGCATACATTTTAATAATATTGACATGAGTACCTACCCAATATTTATTTTTCAGGTACTTATCAAAAATGGTTGTTCTTGCGAACATTGATAAATTCCTAACCAAAAATGATTTTATATTATTGCAAGAATCAGTATGGCCGTGGTTAATCACTCATTTCCGAATTGCAGAAAAATGTTTCGGTTGTGGATTTCCTACCAATTTGATCCATAAACCATACCACTTTAATATAAACGATAACAGTAAAGTGAAGCATTTAAATAATTTTGCCCTTTTTTTGGTGCCCGTAATGTACTTTTTATGCAATATATGATCACTATTGTGAAGATGAATGTGATTATTGTGAATATTATTTGATCACATTTTGTTGTCCACGTGCAATTTAAATAACTTTAGAATAGGTTACAATTATGTTGTTTTTATATGTTGATTTTTATAAAAGTGTAATTAAAATAATCGAAAACATCCTAAGAGCTTATTTTACAACTTCGCCATTTCATGCAAAATTTCAATTCTTTTTTATTAGAATATTAATGAACCAATTTTAATAAAACTTCATATGTATATAAGCAAAATACATAAGTTATATATATATAATATAAAAAATCGTGTTATAGCTAAATTATAGGTACCTATATTAAATTTTCCATTGAAACAAAGATTTCTACTTTTTTTTAACACATACATTTTGAAATACTGCATATTTTTTATCAAACTTTATTAAAATCAGTTCAGTAATTTCGAAAAAAAGGGCTTCCTACTAAGAAAGTTTCTGTAACTAATATGGTTCATACTGTTACAATTTGCAATATTTTAAATATGCAATATGTTCAAGTCTTCTTGTTAATGTACAATAACCTTAAGAATTCTATTCCGTTACTTGAACAGTCCATTCCGTGGCTGTCCTATTTTATATTTTGATTAAAATATTATTTTAAGAGCAAAATCCGTTCTGATTGCCATCAAAGTTGTGATAATTTAGAGGTTATTAATTTTATGAATATAAATTTAAAAAAAGTTCCTATATTGTTTCCTAGTTGATGAACAAACTAAAAAGTTTTAACTAATTTCGTCCAAAGAGTAACGTAATGGAAAAGAAATTGATGAAAATATATGTTTTTTATTAATGATTCTAGTTTTTCTTTATTTTATATTGAAGTCCTAAATATTAGTAACAAATAATACCAGTTGATTTAATCCAAGCGTGTTTTATTTTATTTCTATAACCAAAAGAGTATAGTAGCGGAATGGAAGAATTATTGGTACCCAAGGGCATTAAATTACCTATATTTCATTAAATAATACAGAATTAGAGGTTCTGTTATTATTTTCATATATTTAAATGATTACCGCTTCTGAATTTAATAAAAAAAAACGAAATAAAGCAAAAAAATAAATTTCGACACTTTGAAAAAAGTGTACACTTTTTGTGGAAATGACCCTTCAGCTTTGCACTAATGACGTAGGTCTGGCGGCTCTGGGCTCTTGGTCCAATAATTCTTTATAATGAATTAATATTCTAAGGCGGTACGAAGTTCGCCGGGTCTGCTAGTAAACAATATAATAATCAAAGATCTTTACGTATGTATAGGGGAGCTACTCCAAATAAAAATATTTTTCATATTTTTTGTCTGATAATGTTATTGTTTGGCTTGTGGGTCTCGGGTTCGATTCCCGGGTCGGACCAAATGTTTGTGATCCGCAAATATTTGTTTCGGTGGTGTGTTCAAACAGAGCGGCAAACGTGCGCGGCTGCCGCGCGCGGCTTGACGCGCTGTGTTTGGACGTCTACCGCGCAAACATGCGTTGTTAAGGTCCAAACTATTGCACAGCAAAGTCCCGCGTATGCCGCGCAACTTTGCACACCTTTACTTGCAAAGTTTCTAGCTCCAACCGGTAGGCGGTAGGTCGACGATGAACGGACGGACGGGAGTTTACATGAACTAAGGAACCCTAAAAATCAGGAGTTTTTTCTTGTAACTGGTTTCCACAGCGTGGTGTAAGTAATCGAAATAAAATGCTATTAGGAGTTTTTTCTTTATTTGTCAATTTCTCATCTTTCAATCAGGTACAGTAAATTTTTCAGTAAAAAAATATTAATTTTACCTTTTTTTGAATTTTTAAGAAGTACTAAGTGAAAAATATCACAGATACAACAATATTGAGGCGGTTTACTCGGCAACAATATCGTACACACATCCAAAACGCGACCACTTTGATTTCCCACGGACGCGAACTGTACACAAATATACGAAAATAAAATTTGTCACAAACTACACTATAAAAAAAAACTTGAAATTTTACAAGTCCCTCGCTTTAAAATAATTTCTAAAATATCCTCATCACAGATCCGCTTTCCTATCCTTTCATTTTTATAGCAGACCCTTTACATATTCATAATGTTCATAAAACAATACAATACAAAATATGATGGTCATGATCTGTACAATAAAAATAAGGCCTTTTCACCATGATTTACGATATATAAAATAGATTCTCAAAGCTCTATGTACATTCAAAATATCACAGAATATGTGCATCAGTCACAATAGTACCTGGACTAGACAAAAAAATTGTCATTCTATGTACATGAAAATATATCCGAAAAATCTTACAACACTGGTGACTGTTATTGACGGAGCGAAGGATAGACGTGAGGTTAGCGCATTTTGTGGGGTTTTATTTTGATGGAGAACTTGATTTTTGAGTACGGTCGTCAAGAATGGTGTGCTTGATCAGCGCCGGCAGCTGGAACAGCCTTGGCTAGATATGAGAAGGAGCGAGCGTTGGGTAGTCCCGCAAGAACGCACGCGCTGAGGGCCGATCGGTTTAGGTTCATTGGGGCTGCATCATACCACTCTAATGTGTCGCCATCGTAGCACTCCACGTGGGGAATCGTGGTTGATCCTGCACAAAGAGAACTGTGACACTCCGTATCTATATAAATAAAAATGAATCACTGAAATGTATGTGTACGCGCATAACTTATTATCGATTGCAATAATTTGGTTAATTACAAATTGGTGCAATCGTAAAAATAGCAATAAAGCAATCATACCTATATATTTTATTATTCCGCTTCTTTACACTACCCGTAGGAAGTTAAGGCGGGAGATAAAATAATACTAAAATAAGTTTGTTTATAATCTAAAAAAACATTCAAAAATATAAATATGGCGGCATAGATTGTAGTATGTATGGCGGTAAGAAGCTCGCCAGGTCAGCTAGTTTGGGATAATCCTTACTATTATTACTACTACACGCGGACCGAGTCGCTGCCGAAAGCTAGTATAATATAAAATTTACGACAGTAGGGATCATCAACAGTCCACTGCTGGACATAGGCCTCTCCTTTGAAAGGAGGTTTTGGCCTACTATTAACACTTAACAATGCTATTTGCAACAAATTCTTCGAGCTTTTATTTTAAGCGTTTAAAGTCTATGATACTTTGTTACATTTTGATAAGTTAATTCACATTTTGTTGTTCATACCGTTAAAACCTCCAATGACGAAAATCATATCATCCAGCAGCACTGTTGCAAAATTACTTCTTGCGCTGAACATCTCCGTGACCTCCTGCCAGTCACCACCGCGTTGAGGATTAAACCTTTCACCTTATGAGAGATATATTACATTTAAATGAATTTTTAAAAACAATGATAATATTTGAAAAAGTGCCGAAAGTGTAATTAGTCACTATTACTGATTAATTTATTTCTAATTTACCTAAATAGGTTGGTACATAAAAAAAATATTTTTTTAATTTTGAATAATGATCCGACGCCCGAAGTTACTACCTGTCTGTTTGTTCCGGGTAATCTCTGGAACAGCTGTAGATTCCTATTTTACGGGACTCACTGACAGAAAGCTGATGAGGCATTTTTTTAGGCTAGCTTCGCTCCACGGCGTTACTTGCGATTAACAACAATAACCGCGGGTAACAACACCGCGGGTCTGAATTAGGGAAGTATTAATAAATAAAATCATGTAAACACATGACTCACATAGCAAGAAGTTACCTATAACCGTAACCAAAACTTTGTATGCATTATAATTTTGGTAGGTAGTACCTATACGAGTACATTTGGTTTAACAACGTTAATATTACACTAAGACTAGTTCGACCAGTTAAGCCTTGTATCCACTTGAGCATGCTCGGGCGAATGAGCGGCTCATTTGGCCGAGCCGCTCAAGTGGAGACGCCTGAGCACGCTCGGCCTGAGCAAATCCGAGCGCGCTCAGGGCGAGCCGGCATCTGTCGGTTTTTGTCCGTGCTCAAAGGCGCTCAGTATTCGCTCGGCGCTCAGTGTGGACGGTTGTTTTTGTGTTGGGGCGAGCGAGTCGAATTCCCCGAGTTTAATATAGTTTAATTACGTTTACTTTTTCTGTTATTTGAAAAATGAGTGGCTTGTGGGATAACGAGACTTGTTTAAGATTAATTGATGCATATGAATCAAAGAGAGTGTTATGGGATAGTACATACGAAGAATACTATAATCGCATAAAAAAAAGAAGATGCTTGGCGTGATATCAGTGATACATTAAACATTAGTGTAGACGATGTAAACACGGACACGTGAAGATATGACGGAGCCGAGCATATACTGAGCAGCCTGAGCACAACTTTTTCAATGTTCAATGCTCGTTCGACCAAAACATTCATTTTGTTCCTCTAAGCATGCTCGGGCGAATGAGCGGCTCATTCGCCCGAGCATGCTCAAGTGGATACAAGGCTTTTTAGTAGTTGTACCAAATATTTTTTCTTGTGAACTCGGTAATGACTTTGACTTTGACCGTTAAATATTTAAAAACGAATGGGTCAAAGAAATACTAACCAGTATTAAGCCGGCTGTATCCATTGAATCCTCCGAGTGCGTAAAGACACTCCCTATAAGCGATGAGAGACACTCCAGAACGTGGGCTTAGCATTGACCTAATAAAGCTCCACTGTCGTGTGTCAGGATCAAACACTTCAGCAGAACTAAGAACCTCCTGGCCATTGAAGCCACCCACTATGTATATCTTAAAATTGAAAAGCTGTATTAATTATTTTTTTCTAATTACCATTAAACTGAAACCCTAAAATAATATGAATGTTTTAGCATCACTCAGAGCTATGTAAATATGTACTCGCACAATGGGTCTCTTTGTAGGCAAAGACCCAGCCCAATATAGGTTTTCTTGTCTGGGGGATTCTTGAAAGTGGGATTTTTATCTATTATAACCCACGTCCAAGGTTGGCAGAATTCCAGCGAATTACATTATTCAAATTTCCTATCCTAAAACTGAGATCCGCCAATTACTGAATCTTGTTACGTTATCTATTGTCTGGCGTCTAAGTACTTTTTAAAATATAGTCTGTGAACAGTTTTACCTTTCCACCAAGAGATGCAGCGCTAGCATCGGAACGCTGCTTGTTCATAGGTGTAGTCATTTCCCATTGGTTTTTGTCAGGGTAGTATCGTTCTACTGATGACATGCGTGTGCGACCATTGTACCCTCCTAATGCGTAAATCAGACCATCTGTTTTGGATAAAGATTAGGAAAAGCTGATTACTGTTTGTCTATTACTTCTAAATAAAAAGTAGAAGAATTTAAGTACTAACCATGAGCCACCACGCTAACATAACATCTAGCTTGATACATACAGGCTCTTTCGTGCCAAGTATTCGCCACTGGATCATAACAACGCACTGTGTTGAAATGATCGCTGCCATCAAAACCCCCAATCATGTAGATCAAGTTATTCAACGTACAAAGACCATGATACGCACGAGGCGTAAGGTCCATGTGAATTGATAGGAACCATCGATCTGCCCTGTAATTTTTTTAATTAGAATGTAAATATATAAAGGTTTTTATTGTTTCTCATACATTGTCATTACACTACAAAAATTGGGACAAGCCCCAGTAAGTTATTTGAAATACTTTTATAAATGACTCTTTTATTTGAACATCATATTACAGAGTAATATGAATGAACAAAATAGTTAAATATCGAGTGTACAAAGGGCGGCCTGGTTGCCAAAAGCAACTTCTTCCAGGCAACCTTAGGATGGATCAAAATGTTATAGAGAGACAGTAGTAGTTGATTATATTATGCATGTTACTTTTGAACCTACATTTGCTAATGAATATAATTAGAAACAGCGCACAGCGAAAGTTTCTAAGTATGAATTTGCGTTTGTCGCTCTTTCACGCAAAAACTACTGAACGGATTTGGATAAAACCTTACAGTAATATAGCTTATACGTTTTACTGCACTAATCGATACAAGCGCGGGCGAAATAAATACGTATAAGTAAATAAGTAAATACATATAAATAGGTAGGTACATACTTATAATAATAAATATACATACTTAAATGATTCATTATAAAGAAAAAAATACAGTTTCGTTGCACCCCAAATCATGACGGATTCAATTATGATAAATAAATTCCTGTACCATTTTCTTGAATGCTTTCCTGTGTTAAGCGGCAGCGCATTCCACAAACGCACAGCTTCAACAGTTAAGGGACTGGTCATAAAAGTTTGTGGAATGTTGTGGCATCTCCAGTTGTAAACCTTCGGATGACCGTAGATATTTTTCATGTGTCATTAAGGAACTTGAATCTTTCTTTTAGGTAGAAAAGGGTTTTGGCATTGAACAAAATGTTGTTAAGAAAATAAGGATATGAGTTTTCCGGAGAGAGCGAATTGGAAGCCACTTGAGCAATTGACGGAATTCAGAGATGTCATTGTATTTTCGTTAACCAAATACGAATCGTATGCAAAGATTTCGTAGTCGCTCAAGCTTGTCAAGTTGTGCTTCAGTGAGATTCCGATAGCTGACATCGACATAGTCAAGAATCGTGAGGAGAAGTGCTTGTGCAAGCGCAACCTTAGTTGCAGTTGGAAGAAAGTTGCGTAGTTTTCGAAGAGATCCGGCTAAAGCAAATAACCTACGACAGACCTCTTACATCTGTGAACCCCATGATAAGGTACTGTCTATAATATAGATCCCAAAGTTTTTAACACTAGTACTGAACTCAAAGTGGTGCCACCGAACTGAATTTGGGACAGTTGAGTCCAGTTAACTTTTGAGATCAATCTGGGGCTATCAATCACACACACCTGTATCTTTAGACTTATATGTATTTTATAAAAATGTGTACGTAGGTACCTATTATGCGTATTAAGACATGACTTTATTCACAAATTCTTGAAACTATAGGTATTTTGGTTAAAGTTTCGAAATACGTCACCTGATTCTGGGGTTGTGAGTGGTTGGGGGGGAGGGGGGGGAGGTGTCGGAACCCCCCCTCACCATTTTTACCTGCCGGAAATACTTGGTTCCCTTAGAAAAAATTAAAAACAGAAATGGTAAAAATTTCGAAATACGTCGCCATTTTAAGGGGTTGTGAGTTTTTGGGGGGATGAGGGAGGGGTCTGAACCCTCTGAACCCTGCCTCACCATTTTTACCCGCCGAAAATACTTGATTCCCTTTGGAAAAATCAAAAACAGAAATTTGTACAAACATTATTTATACCACTTTATATACATGTTTTATTGCTTTATGCATTATAGTCGATTTCTGGGTGGTTTAAAAAAAAATAACCACGATGGGTAAGGCGGCAGCTTCGCTGCGCTACGCTCCCGCCTTACCCATCTAACCTAACCCAATGAAGTCGGATTGTGCCAATATAATTAACTTGATTAATTAATTACAGTAAAGCAATCCAAACAGAATCCAAGAACGTAGCCAAGTCGTAGAAAAAACACAAATCGATACGGAAGAACACATTCACTTAAACTCGAAAGCAAAGGAATGACACATAAATTTGAAATTTGCTGTCAATTAATGTCAAAATCTTGCGTTTCGTTTCACGTTTTTCATATAAAAACTAAAAATTACATTTTAAAAACTGTACTAAAGCATAAAAATACGTTCCGTTTTGCATAATTGCAATTGTATTTAAGAATTTTTCAATTTTTTTTAAAAATATTTAGACGCAACTCCGGCAGCCAAAATTACTTGGGGGGGATTAAGATTAACTCCCTTAAGCCCTCTACACCACCAAAACCCTCAGATTCAGGTGACGTATTTCGAAACCCAACCCGGTATTTTTATTGATAGTTCATAAATTTAAACAAAAATATTTTCGGGGGATTACTCGTGGGAAAGTCTTGTTTCAGTACCATTAATGAATAGTAAAGAGAGTGATAAATTTCACTAAAAAAACGGTATTAAATCGCACTCTTGTCTTTTTATAAATTGAGTGAGGTTACTGGCAGTCCAACCTTCCCTCTCCCGGGAGGAGGGAGAGCAGTCTAAGGGCGCAATGCAATTGGTTTTCTCGAGTTGACGGGTCCATAGCCAGCAGTGTCAAAAACACCTGATCTAAATAAAAATGAGGCGCTCAAGCCTCAAAGCCAAGTTGCCCTAGATGATTAGAAACAAACAGATGGCAAGCAACAACGACGCGATCGGTTCCTGGTAGGGTGGCTGTTAGTGGCATGATATCATGAGCGTCTCCATGATTAGGAGGTCATGTTAAGCAGTTGGCCCCGGTTGTTATCATAGAATAACAGTCGTGAACTTAGGCCTTCCGGTAATATGACGTAGCTACGTTGCATGCCAATTCCCAACTCGCACGCATGGCCGTTACCCTCTCCTGAGACTAGACCCGAGGCCAGCAGAGCGGCATTATGTTTTATTGATTATATATCTGTATATTGTCTTCATTACATACTAGTGTCGCTAAAACTAGTGTTACCTTGTGTCATAGGTTTCAACGAAACTAGTAGGGCTGCCGGCGCTCCAGCCACCAACTGCAAAAAGTATCTCAAAAGGTATTCGTGGCCTTGCTAACGGATCATTTAGGTCGGCTTCTGTACCGGGTCTGGAATCCAATAATGTGAGGAATACCACCGCCGGATACAAAGCTTCTTGACATTTCTACAAAGAGAACAAAAGTTAAGGGTCCATCATAAAAAAATACATGTGTGTAACAAATCGTACAATTTACGTACCTCGTCTTCAGCAACAGGCTGCCACTGTAATATTTTTGATTTAAAATATTTATAACTAATATGTCCAAACCTAACACATAAAAGTAACGATGGAATATATTTTCTTCTATTTTCTAAATCATGTTCCACCCATGTTTTAACTGCTTGGAATACTATTTCCTCGTTACGTACATTTAGTTCATCATCCCGCAAAATATCTTCTAACTCATCGTAAGAAAGTGATTTAAATTCATTACATTCTTTAAGTATTTTGCTGAAATTCTGCCGTATGTACAACTTTCCTTTTTTCTCCAATTCGCTACAGAAATAATATCGCGCAAACTTAAATATTCCAAGACAGTTATGCGGCCTCAATTCATGTAAAAGGAATTGACAGCATAATTGAATAACACCAACAACATCAAATTGATCTGCGTACGGTAGCAGATATTCTACGTTTTCAGCAGTTACTATGCACGTCCCTGTGTATGCATAATCTAAAATCGAATTCATATAGTAACTGGGAACATCTACGAAAATCTCGGTTTCTTCTGGCTCTCCTTTCTTCAACGAGTTGATAAATATAGCTTTGAAATATGGACTAACGGCTGACAGTATTGCTCGATGCACTCGGATAGGCTTCATGTCCCTACAGACGATCGTCCCATCGCAAAGCTGCAGGTTTTGTCGAAGTTCATTCCATATCGAAGGAAACTCTACTACTGAATAATTTTCAGGAAGGCACACGCATTTTCGTTTTCGCGTAACAATCTTCTTTTTGGTCAATCTGGGTTTTGATGATGAAGGAATACGAACAGAATTTTTATTTTTTGATAATTTTCGATGTTTCGAATTAAATTCCATTCCTTTCGAAAAAACGGTGGTCGAAACTTGTTATCTGTCGAGATGACAGAGTTTGCGACAGCTGTTTCATTTGTTTTAATTCCCCATGGCATAATAATTCAAATTTATCCTTCGCCAGAGGATATAACAACAACTTGGAATCAGTTTGAGTTTGTTTTTAAATTTGTCAATGGTTTTATTAGTCTTGACGCAAAAGAGGATCAATTTGTTTCACACAGGAGTCTAAAGCCGCATTTTCATTAGGGGACATTTGTTGCGCGACTCGCGCGACGTCGCGCAACGTCGCGTCGCTTGGGACATTTATTTACGGGTCGCGAAGCTTGTCGAGCGTCGACACGTGCGACTTTCGTATCCCTCGACAGTCGCCGGACAGTGAGAACGTGTGTCGCTTTGTGTTACGAAAATGGCAGTAGTGTGGCCCAACGAGAATACATTGACCCTGATCGAGATAAACAAAAGAATTTAATCTTTTATCAATTCTTTGCAAACTTCTGGTTTAGTATGACAAATTACTGGTTTTGACACTCTAAAAGTATAGAACCAAAACTATCTCCAGTTGCTAAGTATATCAATGTTATAGCGAGTCTGATGTGAGGATCGATAGATTTCCAAAACTTTGTATCTTGCTTGACTACGGCCGGCCCAACCATAT
This sequence comes from Phragmatobia fuliginosa, assembly GCA_932526445.1. NCBI lineage: Eukaryota > Metazoa > Arthropoda > Insecta > Lepidoptera > Erebidae > Phragmatobia > Phragmatobia fuliginosa. The sequence continues at coordinate 16,122,018 of OW052071.1, forward strand.
TTAAAAGTATCTCGAAATCGGTTCTAGACATTATAGTAACATTTTAGGAAGATCTATCGCGCATTCGAAAACTGGTTATGAAACTTGAACTTTCCCTTTGGAGCAAACATTCCCGGACCCACCACCTCTTTTTTTGTTTTCGCTAATGTCTTCCGAATAATTAGGTATATAAGTTGTACCGAACAACACTACTTCCTCGGGCGACATACTGATCACGGCAGGCCAATGTGAACGAGTCATATGTCGCGAGACATTGTCCCAGGCCACAACTTTTGCAGTCATTTGCAAAGACAACTACGTGAATGTCGAGCGACAAGTATCTGCGACATGTCGCCTAGTGAAAATGCGCCTTGATTGTTAACTGTTTTACTTTTATAGACCGATTCGACTTTTTAAATTTACAGGTTAGTTTTAGCAATGACTCATTGATATAAACATTTTTTACTCAAATCAAATTATTGTATCTTAATTCTTAAGGAGGTACAAAACTTAGACGAATACTATATTAGACTTTATTATAGATCTAAGAATGGACGACAATTCGTTATATTTGCGTTACTTAAAAAATAACATCGTGTTTTTATTATCATTATTTTTTATTTTATAAAAAAATTATAAGAACTCCAGTTACGGTCTTTCAGAGTCACGGGACAAATATAACAGAATTAATTAAGATGTCGGGTCCTTTAAACATGTTCTTGATTGAATTTTTATCTAACCTTTGATGATGCCACAAGGCGAAACCAGACAGGTCAATTTAAAATAAATAGTAGAATAAAAGTTTTTTTGTTTTGGTCCAGTAATGTTTTGTCACCAAATATAGTTACACTTTCTTGGTGTAGGTGTATTGTTAAGATGTTTCTTTCTTAAACTTTTTACCAATTACCTATAGGAAAAACTAAACTCCTAATTTTTTTACCAGTTATATATAATATAAGCTAGTTTCAAGAACTGGTGTTTTATGTTCTGCATTGATGAATCAGTCAGTTAAAGAGAGTAGATTATTATATGAGCCTTTTACGGTACTCTAACGTTACAACTAATGTGATTAGTAGAACGATATCTATATTTTTTTAAATATCAAGAATACAATCCTTGTCACTTTCTTCAGAGTTTTTATTTCCATAAGTTGAAAATTCAAATGCATTGCTAACAGAAAAACAAAATCTTATGTATATAGAAAAATTATGTGAAATACTATTTTATCTGTTGTCTATACTTCTTGTACTACCAAGATAAAATTATGAGTATTTGATGGCAACATTGTACCCAGCTGTCAAACACATTATTTGTCTATAGTCTCTTTTTCTTCCGGTTGTCAAGATGGTGAGTTTCGTTGGAGATAAATTTTAATTAAATCCATGAAAATCGACGCTATATTAAAGTGATGTGATAGTTTATTGTGCTGGTTACGTTCGTCAGTGATATCAAATATGTGTTTCTTTTCGTATTTCAGGGTATCGACATCAACCATAAACACGACAGGAAAGTTAGGCGTACTGAAGTTAAGTCTCAGGATGTGTACCTGAGATTGTTAGTAAAAGTAAGTAACATAGCATTTAAAACTCTTTCTATCGTCTTTTATTACCTTAGAAGTCCACTCAATAATTTCAGATTCTAAAGTGTAGACCTAACCTAACTTAAACATGTTATTGTTTTGCAGTTGTACAGGTACTTGGCTAGGCGTACAAATGCCAAGTTCAACCAGATTATCCTACGCCGGTTGTTCATGAGCCGCATTAACAGGCCTCCACTATCTCTGTCCCGCTTGGCCCGGCACATGAAGAAACCTACACGCGAGGGTATGATTGCCGTTGTTGTTGGCTCCATTACCAACGACGTGAGGCTCTACACAGTACCCAAGATGACAGTTGCTGCTCTCCACGTCACTGAAAAGGCCCGTGCTCGTATCTTGGCTGCTGGAGGCAAGTATTTTTTTTATGGTTAGACAATGGCACATAAACGTACACATAACTTGTCAACATTAAAAAGTAGTTCAGCCTAGTGATAGGAGAAACTCGTTTCAACCGATATGCAGATTGATATGATTTTGTAAATAAATATGAATACGAATAATAGGCGCCATTGTTAAAATGGAATATTTATGAATAACTCTTACTTGCTAAGCAGTTGAAGATAAATGTTGAGACAACTTCAATGTCTCTACTAATTCACACATGGTAACCATGCTATCACAGTGCATGGACTCTCCAGTGAAGAACTGCATTTCCTTAAACCTACTTATATCTTACATACTTTGTTCATGTCTTAGGTTAGGTGATCCCCTGACATCTTTGTGCAGTTACTACAGTGCCATGTGAATGTCTTCATTTCATTTGTTTCTTTTATAAATGATGTGGGCTATTAAAAGTGATATGATACTTAAAGTACAGGAAACTAACTTTTATATATTGCACTCTTAATAAAAAATATGTAAAAGATTTTCTAATAAAACACATTCATCACTTAAAGAATACGTAGAATTCAACTGCCGTTTGGCTACGATAAAAGTGAGCGATTTAGGGGATCGGACTTCTCTTTTTAATATACATGAACCGAAAAACAGTGTAATTTAGTGATCAATTGACAGTTAATCAAGGAAGATGTATTTTGGTTTGATGTGTCACGTAATAATTCTGCTTTTGATTAATAGGCAACAATTTTACATTGAATTATTTAGTCGTACTAAGGATTTTTTTGTGAAAATTTAGTTTCCTATAAAAACATTTCATGAAAGTGCAATGCATTTCAAGTTAAAGCCGTTTTGTTTTAAACTAAAGCTAAAATTATAGAAAACAACTGAAATGAATCAGTATACTTTATAAAATTTGACTGTGCCTTTAATATATTTCTTCATAAAGTGATGTAAGTGGTCAGGATATTTTTTGTCATCACAATTAACTATCTAGAACTGATTGCAGCCTATGTTTTTTGTAATCACCTTAATCTCTATAGTTTTACCTAAAAAATTCAGCAGTTAAAGTTTCTAGATAACATAGCAAATAATTTATTGCAAGCAAAAATTATCAGTGTAAGTAAATAGTTTGACCGAATGGCCTGAATTTAATTATATATATATATATCAACAACCCATAACGTCCCACTGCTGGGCTCGGGTCTCCTCTCAAGCAATTATTTTTCGAGACAGCAGTTACCTTTTTCAGTCACATATTGCGAAATTCCAAACCCTTTGGATTTTTTCATGGCAAATGGTCAGTGTGTACTTTGCATCATGTAGGGTCATTCACCTTAAAAAAAAATAGTAGGTACCATTGACTGCCTAGAGGCTTGTGTAGTAATCATGGTTTTGTGCCACTTTTCCCAACAAGCAATGTGTTGACTGTTTACCCACCAGAGCACTTAATTGTGATTTTAGTGAAAGATACTAGGTACTAAGAACTACTCACATAGGTATATACTTAAGTTTAATCCTTTGTGTAAATGCACTTCTGTGACTGGTGTGTATGCATATCTTATAAATTAGAGGTGTACTTAATTTCGATAATCTATTTTAATAAACAGATATTTAAGTAAAGAGAACCTACCCCTGTGATTATTATTATAAGTAGTAATATGGTTATTATAGTACTCATCTAAAAAATATTGTCAGTGAGGATACTATGATAAAGCTCTTGATACTACTATTAGCAAGAATATTACTATTAAAATATTTTGTATTAAATGATCACTGATATTATAAGAATGATGTAATTTCAGGTGAGATCTTAACATTCGACCAGCTCGCCCTGCGCGCCCCCACCGGTGCTAAGACCGTGCTCTTGCAAGGTCAGCGCAATGCCCGTGAAGCAGTGCGTCACTTCGGCCCTGCTCCTGGAGCACCTCGGTCACACACCAAGCCTTATGTAAGGTCCAAGGGACACGAACGTGCGCGACCTAGCCGCCGCTCAAACGTGTAATTCTTTAAATATAAGGACTACAATCTAAAAGCTATCTATTATTTTTACACTATAAAATATCCTTCTTGACCTCAATCAATCAACAACACACAATGTGCCACTGCTGGACTCGGGTCTGCTCAGGAGAGGTTTTAAGGTTAAGGTTCTTAACCTCATTTTAGGGTTATATGGGTATCATATCTATTAGCCGTAAAAATGAGTATATTAAACTACTATTACTATTTTGTAGTGTTCAACAATTAATTCAAAGCTAGATGCATTAATAAGAAGATGATTACTTTTGTCAGTGTGACTGGGTAGGGCATTATGATTCTAGTAAATTTTCAGTTTAATATTAGGATTTTGTTGATTTATATTTGTTATATTTTTTTTAATACAATATTTGTCACAGAACCTTTTGAAAAAATCATCCCTTGCATACACAACTTAGTCATAGCTATTTTTGACCACAACTCAATTATTTAACATCTCCGTAAATTTAATTCACTTTTATTGTACCAAATTATAGCACATCACAATTATATTTTTAGTAATAGGTTCAAAAATATAGGTATTTCATTACATTATTGCGGCATATCATTAGTTTTCCAGACAGGCAGGTAGAGACAAAATATAAATTGCAATAGTAAGATCTGTATTGCAATAATTGAGACGGGATTTATGTGCCTATGGATATAGACAGTGCACATATAACGGATTCTCTTAGGCACTTTGTTAGTACCTTTATTTTTTTGTTCATGTGGTGGAAAAATACCTTCGGATCTCCGATATAGGATACAGGAGCCAGGAGTATGTGGTGTTTCCACTAAAAAACACTCCGACGATCGACCTCTGACGTCCTACTCCGGAAGGACCCGAACCATGTTATTTCCGGTTCTTCCCGAATCGGCGCCAGGCCAGTTGTCAGGCCCTAGCCCGGGGGAAAACATTTCCTCCCTCCGTCCCGACCTCGTATTAAACGCAACCAGGCTGTGTATTCTTCCCACACTGCGGAATTTTATACGCCACCAGAGTTCCCCGTCCTCCGGGCGATTAACCCGTTCAGCAGTCTCTTTCTGGAGCATTACTGCTTCACAGAAAGAGACCACTGCGTCCCAGCCCTCCTCACGTGCCAGCATGGCAGTAATGATTGCTGGCGGGGACAGGTCTCGTCCACTTTGTACCTAAGTCTCAATTCCAGGAATGATTAAAATCAGATAAAATATCACAGATTTTATTTCCATTAGTAGCTACATTTTAAACTTAGATCAATCACAAAAAGTAGTAATCCAGTGATTCAGTAGAGACTCGTCATGTTGTCCTACTCCAAAAACTTGCTTCAACTTCTTGACCGCGTCTGATCTTTGACCTGAAGACTCAGCGGCTGCTTTTACAGCTTTAGCAGTCCTGGAATTTGTATATGTACACTTCAAAAGCAATCTTTGTATGACTGAGGATTCAACAGCCTTAAGTATTTTATGTTGGACATAGAAAGGTTCTAGCCTACTAAACCACTCTAGCCAGACGAGTTGCTATAGGGTGGGTTTCTTTAAAATTTTCCTTTTAAAGTGCTGTTGTTCTGTGTACGACACCTTATGGATGAATGAGTGGTGACACTATTTTTATTCCATGACCATGTGACTGATTTGAAATTGTTGTCTTAACAAGGAGAAAATCTAGTAATCTCTTTCCCTTAACATTCCTCTAGAAACTCTTCATCACATAAATTAACAACTGAAATTTATTGGCTAAACTTATAGTCATTAATATAAACGATTATCATATTCACAATTAATATTCAATTTAGTTTTTTGTAAGTGATAATTTTTTGAAATTTTAGTTTTTAAAAAGTCAATTTGAATCTTCCCTCAGAAGAAGAGGATAATCAGAGAAGGTCGTTTCAAGGATATGACTTACCCTAGCCATTCCAATTGAAGAGATCTGACATACTGATGGAGTACATTGTTGTTAAATTTGTCGTTGTTCATGGCATTTTCTATTCTGGCCATCAGTGTGGGACCTTCAAACAAAAATAGTTGACAACTATTTTGTGATATAATATTTACGAATAGCGAGATTTTTGGGGTTTTAGGTAATCTACTGAACTGATTTTCAAAATTCTTTGATCAAGGAAAGCCTTTTATATCATTCTTACTAATCTTATAAATGCTAATGTAACTCTGTCCGTCCGTCCGTCTGTCTGTCACGTTCTCGAAATCTAGTAGGCTATAGGTATGTAAACCCAAAAAATAAAATGATAATTTTATTTGTAGATTGGCTTGAAAATGTTCAATGCCGAAAGAAATGGGCACCGGTCAGCTAACAATAATTTTAATAGTGTAATTTATTTATGTGTACATGTGTGAAACGTGAGGATATTAGAATTTGATTGACAAAATTAACACAGGAAATGGTGACCCCTTACATCACTATTTCCTGTGTTAATTTTGTATTATGGTTTTGGTAAAGAGTAACTTCTTTTATAAATATTTTTACGTAATATAAGTACCTCTTAATATTGTTACATAGATAATCGAAAATATATTGGGCAAACTTACATTTTACTGGTAATGTGCCCTCCCATTTACAGCTGAAACAACTGCTTTCAGTTTCCTCTACAAAACAAGTATCAGGCAATATTTTTTCGTCACCACCTTTTTGTCTTACAAGAGGGTAGTTGGAATTATTTACAGGCAGTAATCTTTTTAAACCTTCTACAATGTCTTCAGTTTGTATTGTACTTGATTTTATTACTATCTGAAAAATATACAATAGGCAATATTTTATTACCACTGAAGTTATTTCCACATTTCTCAAGACCAAATCTGAATGCCACTTTCATATTAATTTGTCTCATTGTCCTTATATAAGATTAATTCTTATAAATAAAAATTATACACTTACAGGTACACCAGTTAGAGTACAGTAAGTTAGAATTCTAAATACTGATTTAGATAGTAATTGGTCCAAATTCCTCAGAGACATGCATTCTTCATTGCTAGATACAGAGCATATGCTGGAATCAAATATTGAATTCTTTAGGGCCTGTGGTTGCAGTTTCTTAAGAAGATCATGACTGGTATATAGAGTCTCTGAATATGTGTGGGCACCAGCTTTTAGCATCCATGTAAATTGAGAATGTAAATTTTTGAATACATCCTCACTTCCTGTAACAGAATAATTTTAATTTACTAGGATGCTTGTTCTTTTAATAATACATTTTTGCATTTAGAAAACATACACAAGAATAAGTAGGTGAGAAGCAAATATAGTAATGTTTGGAAAATTACTTACCAGTTAACTGTATGAGAGATCTCGATTGCCCAAAATCATTTTTGCCAGTTCTTAATCTCAAAGCCCTTTGAGAGCATACTTTTTGTTCTGTATCATAAACAATATCAGCCATAGCTTGCAGCTCCTTTGCTATTTTCTGTGGTAAAAGAAATTAGTTCATATAGTAATAATAATACATTTTCAAATAGCTTTTAACAGTCTGAATATGAAAATTACAATTATTTCATCTTCTATAGGCTTTCACTGTGTTGGTTATTATAACATACTTATTTTTTGTGATAAGATATAAAGGGTAGAAACTGACATTGTTAGGAGCAAAAAATGATGGTTTACTCTCAATATAAACTTATATAGATATTTTCAATTCAATTCTTATATACTTTTAGATACCTGCATATGGTCAGAAAGTAGTGGAGTAATATTTAAAAGTAGCATTTTATCCTTCATTAGCACCACAATTGAGAACCATCGCTTCAAACCTCTGGCCCAGGTGTCCTTTACTTGAAACGTCAAACTCAGCACATGACCATGTGCAACACTAAAGTATACTATCCCACCTTGTTTACTCCAGTTTACCTGAAATATTGTATAATTTGGTTGTAATGAATAATTTACCAACTGCCTGCTGCTTTTCATTAAAAATTGACGTCATTACAGGCATTTCAGCAAAGCTATGTATGTATGTTATCCTTACCTCACAAGTGATGCTTCTAATTGCAGCTTGTCGCAAAAAAGCTGTGACATCAGCGTTAGGTACCGATTCTCTGCTGCAAAATATGGTGCCATCGTCATCTTTTGATATGTATACTGTTTCTGGGCCCAGAGAAGTACACCCACTACATTGTGCACTAGATTTAGAAGACTCCGAGGTATGTTCATTGTCGTCTGTGGTGAAAGTACAAAATATTGGACGTGGACCATGAGCCTCGCAAAAATGGCATAAACCAACTATCGCGTTCATCGTATTTGTTTTTCATAAATTTATTCAATACCTATTTATTTTTAAACATATTGACATTCAAACAATATTCATTGTTGACATTGACAAGTGACAAGACAAGTGTGACAACTGACAACTTTAGAATTTTTATCCCAAACCATAGACCTAGGTTTCCTACTTCAGTGCATAAAACAGTATCATAAAGAATTTCGGTTTCAGATTTGAAAGAATATCATATTGAGAGATAAGATTAAGATTACCAGAAAAATATTAAACAGTGAACTGACGAGTAATAGAGAAGATTGGAAGAAGAAAATTCATTGCACCGACCACAAATAAATTTTCGAATAGGGTAGGAAGATGATGCTATGCTTTTTGATTAAATATGTCCAAAAATCTTTGTGAAATATCCATAATTGTATATATTACTGTGAGCTGTGTACCTAAAACCCTCTCTCCAAGGGATCTGTCCCACGGTTTTTGTTTCTAGGGTACACGGCATCTGGTTCCCCGACTACTAGTACCTACCTACCTTGACATGGTGGGCGGGTTTTGATTTGATCGTGATTCTGTTTATTCTGCTATATTGATGTCATAACGTTAGCGTCGACTGACGCGGGATGCCATATTGAACACTAAGCTGACCAAGAACACCTCTTGATGGCGGTGATGCCGTTTTTGATCCATAATTATTATAAATTTAGTGCATCTAGTAGGTAAGTGATGTAAAAGGTCTCGATATTTTTTCAATTTCTCCAAGGTACGATTATTTAGGAGTTTTAATTATTCGGGAGAACGGATCTTCGCTAGTTGCTTTAGTATAATTTTCATATCCCTAGGAAATAAATAATAAAACTCTACAAAATAAATATTTTGAACATCTTACAACGCCATCTAGTTAGCAGAGCTTGTATTATGGGTATTAGACAACTGATATAAATACATAACCTTTTTTTTGTTAACCCACCCAAACTCTGAAACAAATATTTGCGGATCACACAAACATCTGGTCCGACCCGGGAATTGAACCCGTGACCTCTTGATCGGCAGTCGCATACGCCAACCACTAGACCAACAAGACAGTCTGAAAAAGGTCTAGAGTCTGCTCTATTGATAAGCCACAACCACAAAGCTTTTTAATTAATCAATTTTATGGATTTAAACCTTGATAATGGTCATGCTAGTCTTAAGCAATTATATACGATCCGTAGCCATGGCAAAAAACAAAACCCTTATGTATTCGACATGTCTGTCCGTCCGTATGTCACAGCCACTTTTCACAAAAAATAGAAAAAAAAATCCAACAGGAATAATATTTGGAACTGAAACTCAAAATCATTTTTGATGTGAAACATCTATAGGCGCACGTAAAATAGATTTCTGGCCATTCTGACGCGTCGCCGCGGCACGCTATACGATGGTATATATATACAGTCTATACGCAGTAGTGTGTACACCGTACACACTACTGCATATAGACTACTATTTTAATAATTAGTAATATTTTATTTTATCATTATGACATATTTAGTTCCTATTACAATATGTTCTTTTCTGCATATTACTTTTACAAAATAATGGCGATGTTTCACATCTGCCAGGCGTCCCGTGACGGCTCACATTTTTTTTTTCATCAAACCCATACGTGTTTTATATATCTCTGGATAGGCCCTCAAAAATGATATTGAGATTTCTAACTTCTTGGTCAGTAACATTAAAATAGAAATCTACGGAATTGCTAACATGTGCCTTTTTGTTAACGAGAATCCAACATTATGGCGCTATTGAAAGCGCCATGATCTCGGAGTAACCGAAGATCTTGCGGGTGGGATGTATATTGGCAGTCATATCAGTCTGCCCTGTTTCGCAGTCTTTTATTAAGATCGCCTCCGGTACCAGTTCACTAACTCACTATTTACTCGCAACTGTTCTCGACACACAACACTAACATATCTGACCGCGAAACTATATTTTGTCGATAACGCCGGTTTTTGCACATTCGAATCACAGGATTCCAGACATTAGTATATTAGCTGTTGGTGGTGGTGTTAGAAAATTTAGAAGGGCGGGAAGCAAGGTAGGCAAAGAAAATATTAAAAATCCATATTCCGATTTTCAGTAACTCATTTATTCAACTGTACAACTGACGTGCAGTTAAAACTCTCATGGAAAGTCACAAGTACAGTTTTAAATCACATTGAAGCACATTGAATCACCTAACATTATTTAAGTAATTTGACTGTGCAGTCGTCGACAATCTCTATCATAATAATTAATACGTATTAGTATGTCGTGCCCTCTACTCCTGCACGATAATCTTATGACATACTTTGTGGTAACAGCAGGCACAATAAAAGCCACATAAAACCGAGGTAAGAAATAAAGGCGTTGAATATATATAATAAATTAATTTAATATTATAAACAAATAACATGTTACTGTGCCTATAGAAAAAAAAATTGTCTAAACGTTTTGTTTATACTACTGTATAATGTTTGATTTTATTTCTTAGAGACGGGTTTGTAGGCTATTTTTCTGGATTTCATTGTACTCCACTTGTGGCGTTTAAAGTATGCTCCAACTGCTACTAGCAATGAGAAGATGCCGATAGCTTTGATGGTCATAAGCCGGCGATCGTCCAGCTCAGGCTCTGAGCACCACCGAAGGAACGTGGCTACGTCTTTGGCCATTTGAGACGATGTGGCTGGTGTGCCATCGCTGTATTCTGCAGCCTGTGAAAAAAAAAAACCAATGTCATCATTTATGTTCCTAAGTATAAAGATAAATTTATACCTATTAATTAAAACCATTTCAATACAATATGTAAATCGGGAACAATCTTTATATCTTTGATCTGCAGAATGCACTACTAGCGTAAACAATTTATATTATTCAATTGAAGTCAAAAATTACTGGCCAATGATTTATGTATTAACTGTATCTATCATACACATGTCTTTAATTTTTCTAAAATTCAGATTTTTACTTAATTGAATAATACAACAAATCACCTTTGTTGTTGTATCATATTTGTAACTTTTTTGATAATAAAGAGTTCAGTTTGAATGTGGTATAGCCATCAGTGGTTACAAAGGAGAAGTACATACCTCGTCAAATAGCGCTTGAGCCATAGAAATAGCGCCACCAGGGAAGTAAGGATTGTACCCTTGCCCCTCGCGGAGCACAACCCCGGCGGGTGGGTCCATGTAGCCGGTCAGTAGCGCGAACAGGTAGTCCTCGCCGCCCTTGCGTGCCGCGCAGATTAGAGACAGGTCCGGAGGATATGCACCTGATATAACAATATAGTATTTATTATCATGATACTTATATACATGAAACATGTGTTTTTAAAGTCCCCCACTATACAAGGTAGAGACCCAGTGTGAGAGTTCTCTTAAAACAAAACAGATATCAAATTAATTTTAAAATATGGAATATAAATTTATGCAAGCAACAATGAATGAGAAATTTTATTGGAAAATTATCTTTAAACATTATTAAATGATGAAGATGAGGACCAAGGTTATGAGCAATCGAGTTCTGGAGGTTCCACTACTCACGAGGGTACTTCTAATAAGAAAAGGAAGTATTTTATAGAAATAATATAAAAATAAATAAAATATGGAAAAATATGTATAAAATCAACATTTAAAATCATCGTCAAAAAGTCGAATAGTTAGCTTATCAGGGTAGTTCGACAACGTTAGCTATCTGGGGTTAAACATTGTTAAATTTTCTTGTTATATGAAAAATAGGATTATAATAAACTTATTAGGTTAGGATAAAAAAAAAAAAGAAATGTACCGTTGTTAGCGGCTCTTGCCGCATTTTCGTTGGGATAAGGCGATGGGAAGTAGTCCGACAACTTGCCCGGCCTCTCGAAGTAGTTGCCTTCATCGTCTGGACCATCTTTAACCATAACCTGTTACAATTAAAAAAACAGATTATCTTATTATGTTCAATAGCAACTAAGATCCAAAACATCAAATAATGCAACTGTTGGATTAATCATGATGATTTTCAACTTCAAAGTTAGTCTTGTAGTAACACAGAACAAAATAAATGTATCAAAGAGGGTTTGGAGAGGAAATCGTTTTGCATGAAATGTTGAACTCTAATTAGACATGACTTTGAAAATAAGCCATTTTCGATAGACTATAACAGTAATAAACATAACTTGTACATGAACAATAGTGTGCTCTGAGCAAACCTAACATGAATTGCCTACAGTTCAGTAATAATATTTGATTCTAATTGTATATACTGCAATTGATTTATAGCTTCATTTTTCAGTTGAATGTATACAACTACACATACAATATATATTGTGTATCAAATAAATTAATTTTAAATTATCTTTGGTCAAAAACTGTTTTCCTAAAGTCATAGGAGAGTAACAAATAGTGTAAGTAAGTCTGCATTAAGCTGGTTTACCGAAGTATATTCTAACTGGCTAAATGCCAGTGTATGTCAGGCAACTAGGTTATAAGACATTATTTATTAGGGTAGGTAATAGTTTTCGTTTTTTTTTTATATATGCAAATGACGAAAAGGAAAAAAATGTTAGAAATTCATGATTTAATTTTTGTTTGTGTGTGAGTTAGTAAAACAAAATTGCAGCTATATACATACCTAAAATTGGATTACAATTATATTCAGAGATCAAATATATCAGTTAGATTATAAATATTTTTTTATCAAAAATACACTTGAATATTTTGTTATTTTTACTATATAAAAGTAATTTACTTACATCGGCAGCTTCAGCTTTCGCCTCTTCCTCAGTATGGGTGAAGCCAACAAGGTGTCTGAATGCCATGTACTGCAGCGAATGACACGCTTTGCAGACTTGTTTGTACACCTCGTAACCACGACGTACACTGCCAATTAGAGTAAATTCTACTAAATCGTGTATTTGATTAAAAGTACTTAATATTTAGAGGAGGTATCTATAGCTTTGAGAAAAACAGAGTTGGAAATCTCTAAACTAATATTAGTATTACATTGCAAGAACAATGTGGACTCTTGAATTTATATTTTTACAAACCTAAAGGAGGGTTATAATTTTGACTGGCTATGTATGTATGTAAGTAGAGATTCACATATTCAAGTTTGAAATGCTACGTCATTTTCGGCATATGGTCACGCGTTTTTAAAGTGTTAGGGTAAGTTTTAATGTAACATGTGACTACGGCTTTTCAAACTTGAATATGTGTATTGTATACTGATAATTGTGTGCTATTATGTTGTTTAAATATTGTACTTTTTAGGATTCAATTGTTGGTAATTTTTTTAGGGTCATTTTTTTGTCGTAGTTGGGCTTTAGCTTATAATATATGATTATTAACTGAAATTACGATATGGTTGGTTCTCCTTGAACCTTCGTTCAGCAGTGGAGCCCCTAATAAAAATATGTGTGATTATATAATAATAATAGTATATTTTCTCATCAAAAATGTACTGATTACCGTGATAACTGTGTTAAGGATCATCCGAATAAAAAGTTTTTTATGTATTTAACATGTAAGTTTTTTAAATTTTACGTTATAAAATATATTATTCTAGCTTTTAACATTTGGCAACACTTAAATAAATTAAGCAATTAATTTAGTTAATATATAAATAAGATTAGATATTAAACAATTATGACATTGGTACTGATAGTTAAATTAATGGACTAATTTATCCTAACATGAAGTAAGCAATTCATGTAGTTACTAAACAAATAAGATTAGATATTAAACAATTATGACATTGGTAATGATAGTCAAATTAATGGACCAATATTTATCCTAACATGTGTAATATGTAGTGATTTCTGAATCTCAAATTCAATTATAATACATAATTTTATAAACATATTTTTTTGACTGCCTTGTTGGTCTAGTGGTTAGCGTATGCTGATCAAGAGGTCTTGGGTTCGATTCCCGGGTCAGACCAAATATTTGTGTGATCCACAAATATTTGTTTAGGAGTCTGGGTGTTTTTCTATGTATCATATGTATGTATTTATAAAAAAAAAAGTATGTTTATGTATTTATATCAGTTGTTTAGTACCCATAACACAAGCTCTGCTTATTTTGGGACTAGATGACGTTGTGTGTAAGATGTCCAAAAAAATTTTTTTTTATTTTATTTTATATTTTAATTCCGAGCAATTATGTAATCTAAATGCTGAGCACTTTTACGAGTTCTAACATAGTACTAAGACGAATAACACACAAAGTACTTTTTTTAATTAAGTTCTTTTTACTATTTTTATTACTAATAACAATAAAAATATTTACTAAACATAAGCTGATTCATTGCTGCAATAAGGCCACCTTTTATACACTATAATACATATCTAATACTTGATGTTATTGTAACTCTGTAGTATGGTGTATAAATAAAAACTTCTATCTAAAACCAGAAAACATAATTATTTGTAAACTCTAAAACCATGATATAGGTATGATAACCCAAAATTATAAGGGTAAACCTACTAAACCTTATCCTTGGCATCCCACCAATTATTACGTTATAAACAGAAAAATAAGAACCCCCTTAAAGTATCTGTCTGTCCTGTCGACAATGGCAATTTTTGAATTGTTATTAATAGTTTGGGCTGACCATGCCAATATATGGTCAAAATAAAAAAAAATGGACAGCTCATGCCAATATATGGTCAAAATAAAAAAAAATGGACAGCTTATTTTTTATGTTCTTAAAATATCTGTTTCTGTTTAAATCCTACAGTTACTTTTTACTATTCTATTCTCTTCCACAGTTGTTTAATTACCTCAATCAATATAACTAACAAATTTGGTTTAAAGAGCCAACAATAGCATAGTTTACTCTATATGAAATATTTTCTTTTAAAAATTTTACTTGGTTATGTTTTAATAGACTCAACTACATAATTAAAAAAAAATTGCCTAATGAGGTACACTGGTAAAATTGATTACTGTGTTAAGATTTAAACATAGGCTGCTAGCACTCCACATCCTACTGTGCTGAGTGTTATGGGTTCAAGTCCCACATGGGATTACACTTTAACCTATAAATTATTGTTCTAAATTAAAAAGTTATTTGTGTATTTTTCATAACGATGTTCTTAATGTGAAAAAAAAGATGTGTGTACGAAAACAAAGTTATAAAAATTCACTATATATTGTTCATGAAGTCTACCTTCCTGATGGGACTTGAAATGGTGACAAAGGTATCTTTTTATGTAGAAGTTGTATAATTATTGGTTCATAGTCCATAGATTGCTTGACTGAGACTGACAAGCCCTGTGTGTGTAGGAAATATTATCTGACAAAAAATTGCTGCAATCAATACAGCATTTTCAACAACCCATAATGACCCACTATTGGGATCAGGTACAGGAAAGGGTTTAGGTTTTACAGTACATTACATAATATTAAACCGGAATCATTTGAATATAAATTATATTTATATCCATTCATTTATATGTATTTTTTTAATATGGTCAGGAGGTCAAAATCTTTCTAAGCAGATGCAAACTTCCAACATACTATTATATTCTGTTGATATACTAATGAATAATATTGAAGTGTTTGTTTGAATTTAAATTTTAACAGCTTTTAACTAAATCATTATAACAGTAATAAAGTCATTTTACTTCTGAAAATCAATTTAAATTTTTTTGTGACCCTTTGTTCTGGCTATTCTCTGGTAAGACTGGACCAATTTTGATGGAACTTTTACTGGTAGTGTGTAAAGTGAATGATGTGATGAGTAACTTAATCTACTTTTATTTTATTCTAGGTGTGGTGCGGTGTCGCCTGCAGTAGTTGTTGTAAAAGTATGACAACACACACAGGTGACATTGTGAGGGACAGCTAGGGTACAAATATGATTTAGAAACTCACCTAGCATGATCAAGGGATTTGAACCAGCCGTCATGATTCCAAGGTAAGTGTGGAGGGTGGGCCTCGCTGCCTGAAGCCTCTACCGACTGTTCTAGAGCAAACAGCAGAGCTCCAACACCACCACCGACTATTCCCAAAGTAGACAGCAACTGAATAACATCAATAATTACATATTACTACACACACTACTACACAACAGATATTTAACAAGCATATTATAGTTATTTTGACTCATTCTCTAAGAAACTAATTAGTACAAATACAACATAAACGCTAATTACACAACGAACTTCGAGAAATATGACAACTGTTTTCATAAATGTAACAATAATCTGTACAGACATTTTTAACTTTTATATATTAACACTCACCACTTTTCTGTTTTTCGACCATCCTTGAGTGTTCGTGGACAGCTGACTAACCTGCAATGGAGAGCCTCCATTAGATTTTATTGAACTTGTTACATAATGCAGAAAAGGTTATCACTCGCCCATGAAAACGATATCAAAGCACTCCAAGGAATTTATGCTTCACGTAGTCCTGAACAATCACACTTTTACTCTTTTAACACGATAAAAGACAAAGTAGACCACAAATTGGTAAAATGCAGCATTTTTCATGGCACTTCGAACGTCAGCGTCTTCGACATTATTAACATAGGGTGCACTAAAAGGGAATCTTCTAATAAATTATACTAAACGGATAATTGTTTAAAGTTAATATTAGTACCTGGGGTGCAAGTAAGCTATATTTTTTCAAAAGTCTTGCCCCACAAATCCTACCCACGGCGGCCGCCATGATAGCAAAACGTCGGAAAGATGAATCGACTGACATCTAGGACGTAATTAAAACTGCCATTTGTAAAAATAATATTAATAGTTCGTCTAAAAGCACTTTTCAATTATATTTTATAGTCAATTGATACAATAGACTATTAAATATTTTACACGGATAAATACAATTTTATTATTGCCTGGAAACAGGTTTGTCAAAAAGACGTTAAAATTGACAAAAGGGTTTATAAAATAACTGTCCACGCCATTGCTCAGCAATAAAAACTCTATAGGTATATTTAAATTTTTAAATTAATGCTTTTGTGGTACCAAACCAATATACATTGTTATTACTCGAATTTGTTTATATAAAAAAAGTCTAACAATAAAGTTGTGCGGTTTTAAATAATTATTCACTTCAATAAAAATAAATATGTAAAAAAATCATTTGATTTGAGAGATTTGAAAAATATATTTTGTCAACCTTTTAATCTAAATCTGAGACTTAAAAATCTTGATTTATAAATTCTCAAAATTCTGTCGACAGAAAACAGTACAAAAATGGAAGAGGAAGGACTTATAAAAACTGAAAATATAATATAGCAGGATATCTTGGTGTTGACAGGGACTCTAATCTGTTTGTTTTCACAGACATGACAATACTAATGAAGCAACTTTACTGGCACACTCGTGGAATCCTTTAAATTTTAGACATGTAGGTGTATAGGAAAGACCATGACCCAGGCGAGGCGAGGCCAGCCTCGAACTGGGGCAAAACCTTGATAGTGCCCCCCCCCCCCCCTTTAGTATTTGAGAAAAACTGAAAATGAGTAGCATTTTTGTGATACTACTACGTTTTGCGTTTACAAATCAGTATGTGTTCAAAAACTAACTAGGCGTATGGAAAAAGGAAAGTTTGTTTTTCAAACATAGTATTACATAATAATATACCTTAAGATTCCACCTATGAGATTGTAGAAAAAGAGGCTTCATTTGTTTGATATTTTGGATACTTGTCTCAAGGAATTGGCGCCCCCATAAAACTGCCGTCCAGGACAGGTGCCCCGGTTTGCCCCCCCCTTAGATCCGGGGCTGGACGAGGCATAAAAACATAAGCTGATGAATTATTAGAATCCATCTATTTAAAAAAAGTCCCTAATGTTTCAACCCACCGAACTATACATTTTTTGCAATAAACCAAATAAAACGAATGCTGTCATCTTTTTTTATCATTGGCTAATGCTAGCGAAGCAATAAAAATAAAATAAAAAAAGTGCTGTCACTGTCAGCCCTGTCAGGTTTGTTTTGTCAAACGTCAGTTCAGTTTTATTCAATTATTGTTTTTGTAGGTTATGTTTCTCTGGTTACGAGGTTATAATTATTATTAACCGCTACACATTTTAATTAAATGAGATTACTAAATTTACTAAGGGTTCGTAATATTTTTGTAATAAAAAGGTATATCAAGTGTGTCTGTGATAAGTAAAACTATGCATCCGATTTTTTTTCATAAAAGACTATCTTATTTTAGATATAAACATTCTGATTCGACAATGAAAGTGTTTACGCAGTTGAAGAACCCCATAACAGGAAATACGGAGTGGGATGTTCAGGATGAGGACTATGACTATCACCAAGAGATAGCTCGTTCTGCTTTCGCGGACATGTTACACGATACAGAACGAAATAAAAAATATTACAGAGCTCTTCAACTTGCTATTGAAAAAATGCATTCGGAAGGAAAAAAGGCTAATGTTTTGGATATAGGTCAGCATATTTATTAAAACTAGGCTTTTACAGTATTACACACTTTTCTTATTCTAGAGTAGTCTATAGTCTAGTGGTATCGTCGACCAAGCTAGAGGTATTGGATTCGATTCCAATTTAAAACAAAAAGTATCTAATCAATTTTAATATAAATAATCAAAGTATCTTTACCAAAAGTCTGTCAAATAACTCTGTCTACATTGAGAGAAAATTTTATGGAATTACGAGAATTAACCATTTTAAAATTGACTAAATAAACAACTCTGATGGTTTCGCTGTTAAACTAGTTGTCCAAGTCTAAGTATACAAAGTTTACTCTGCCACTTGATAGATGGTGTTGTCCTATATTTCTGCATCGCGCAAGCTTTTGTCTTGACGTTGTTTTAAGTACAGTAAAAGCTCCTTATTCGCGCTTCCTTCATTCGCGTTTTCACAATTCGCGGATTAAAAGAATGCGACCCAATTCCTATATTCGCGGCAAAAAAAATCTTTATTCGCGGATCTAATAAGTACATACATAATAATAAAAATATTTCAATAGGTATCCAACCCAATATTCTTTGTAAATACCGTAAAATGGACTAATAAAAAAAGTAAAATAGATCTCAGTACAACTTTGCCTAAAGTATGTTGTTGAATGATATCGCCGAGGACTAAAAAAAATCTAACTAAAAAAAATTAGAAACTTTTCAAACCATTGCCTATTATTTTGTAACCTAGGAACGTATCCCCTATAATCCCATATAAATTACCATTCTGTATTCACGGTTTCTGTATTCGCGGCATATTCATGGAACGTATACCCCGCGAATACAGAGCTTTTACTGTACTGTGTGAAATTAAATATTTTTGTCTACATTTTGGGGCTGTAATGTTATTTGTTGAGTGGATACAAGTTCAACTATATGTCGTTGTTTTATTAACAAAGCGCCCATATTCCGATTAAATAATTGTTCACTAGTTGTTATATTTGTCTACATGGATTTATGGATTTTAAGTTATTTACACATTTATCTTCTACTGTTACAGGCACTGGAACAGGCTTACTATCTATAATGGCTGCTCGTTGCGGAGCTGACTCTATAGTAGCCTGTGAAGCCTTCAAGCCTATGGCAGAGTGTTGTATCAAAATATTAGAGTGTAATGGTGTTGCAGACAAGATTAGAGTAATCCCTAAGAGATCTACCGAACTCACTGTGGGAGAAGATGGAGATTTGAAGGAGAAAGCTAATATTTTAGTTACAGAAGTTTTTGACACTGAGTTAATTGGTGAAGGTAATCTATGTTAAATTAACATATTTTAGTTTCTATTTTCATACACATAATAAAAATATATTGCTGTTTTGATAGTGATATTGTACTGATTGCTTGCTGGACAACTAATCTCCAGTCACCCTGACCCCAAACCACCTGGGTCCAAAACAACCTGCCCCCAAAACACCCTGGTCTCAAGATCTTCCATAAAGACACCCTGCTTTTAGCTATAGACAGAATACACCCTGACCCTATGACTCTGACTTGACCTCAGGCAAAACTGTGTATATAGCTATCAACTTTTCTATTATGCATTTTACAGATGTATCTAAACATGTCTTATAAAATTTATAAGTCTATAATATAATATCTTTATACAGTAAAAGCTCTTTATTCGCGGGGTATACGTTCCATGAATATGCCGCGAATACAGAAACCGTGAATACGGAATGGTAATTTATATGGGATTATAAGGGATACGTTCCTAGGTTACAAAATAATAGGCAATGGTTTGAAAAGTTTCTAATTTTTTTTAGTTGACATTATAGATTAGGAAGAGAGCGGTAGAAACGTGTTACTCGATCACAATTTTTGTACCGAACCGAACAGCAACATTTAACAATATACTTTATTCATTACGGAACAAGGTTGCTTTCATTCGGTTTGTTTACATTCTCAAAAACTAATCACGGCGAAGGTGGCTTATATCAAAGTCCTCGGCGATATCATTCAACAACATACTTTAGGCAAAGTTGTACTGAGATCTATTTTACTTTTTTTATTAGTCCATTTTACGGTATTTACAAAGAATATTGGGTTGGATACCTATTGAAATATTTTTATTATTATGTATGTACTTATTAGATCCGCGAATAAAGATTTTTTTTGCCGCGAATATAGGAATTGGGTCGCATTTTTTTAATCCGCGAATAGTGAAAACGCGAATGAAGGAAGCGCGAATAAGGAGCTTTTACTGTATATATAATTCTTGTGTGTATGTCACTGAACTTCTCTCAAACGACTGAACCGATTTTGATGAAATTTTTTGTATGTCTTCAAGGGGATCTGGGAATGGTTTAGATTCGCAATTGGACCCGGTAGGTGGCGCTGCGATCAAGTTCTGGAATTTTATAGTTGGGCGGTACGAAGTTCGCTGGGTCAACTAGTATATATATATAATTCTTCTGTGAGTGTGTATGTCACTGAACTTCTCTCAAACGACTGGACCGATTTTGATGAAATTTTTTGTGTGTGTTCAAGGGGATCTGGGAATGGTTTAGATTCGCAATTGGACCCGGTAGGTGGCGCTGCGATCAAGTTCTGGAATTTTAAAGTTGGGCGGTACGAAGTTCGCGGGGTCAACTAGTATAATATATAATATAAAAGGTAGACCTGAAATAAAGACATAATATCTCTAAAGAACTCTCCATATTCAAAGATACAATGGAAGACTGTATCCTTACATGCCCTTCTATTTTCCAGATATCCATCACATTTTATGCCCAACCTTTCACATATTTCAGGAGCCTTGTCCACATTTTCTCATGCACATGAGTACCTGTTGGAAAAAGATTGCATAGTTGTCCCAGATTCAGCTGTGATCTATGCTCAAGTTGTTGAATGCTCAACATTATGGAAGTGGAATAAATTGAATGATTTGGCCGATAGTGACTTGGACATTATTTTGAAGACACCACAGAAGGTATATACTGTTTTTCGCATGTCATGAAAGTGTAATATTAATTTTATTAGTGGCTCATAATTATTTAGTAACTAGGTAAACACATATATGTTTAGTTTCATGCTTCAGTGCCACAATTTTCTATGATCCTGACTCTGACATATGCTTACACCTATTATACATTTATTCAAGCTTCACATAGAAGTGAGTTTAATGAAAACATCTTTCATGTGTTTTGGAGCCTTTCGGCACCCGTTTAACAAGTTAAAAGAAGATTTAAAAAATTCTATGGTCACTGTTTCAGTATATCCAAATTGCATCATTTTTTGCGTTGGTTGCGTTCATGACTCAGAACCCTTATAGATTCACAATGTACGTTCATCCGTCTATCCTCGACTTACCATACAATCGGTTAGAAACCTGAAACTGCATGAATATGTGTTTCTATCACGTCGACGAAATGTTATAATAAAATCATGAAACATATTTATATTTGGGGTACCTCCCCGACACTTAAAGTGGGGATGATTTTTTTTTCACGCGTCTATCTCATCGTGTGGGCTATCGATAGATAGGTCTTTTAAAAACATTGAGAGGTTTCTAAGAAGATTTTTTAATTTAGGTGTCCATTTCAGAGTTATTCAACTTTAAAGGGCAATTTTTAATTAAAACCAGGTGCTCGAAAAATCTGAAAAAAATTATATTAACCATGTGTAAGGTGGAAGATCTGTTGCTAATCTGAACAATTGCATCATCAATTTTATTCTAGCTAACTTACCTACTTAGCCTTGACACCCATGAGATGAATAGGGGTGGAGACACTATATTACACAATATGTAGGTTGATAGGTTCATAAAAAACTAACAAGTAAATATATCAAGTAATTTTTGTTTTCTTTTTTTACAGCAAAAGTTACATAAAAATATAATATAAAAAAATATAATTTAGGACTATTGTAATTCCAGATGAAAGATTGCCCTGGCTCTGCAGCCGTCCATGACCTTCAACTATCACAACTTCCTCGTCAAACTTTCAATGAACTGTCGGACCCGATACCGGTATTCTTCTACGACTGGTCGGGACGTACGCCCACCATATTTAAACGTACAGTGAAACATAATTTTAATGCAAACATAACGGGAAAGGCACAGGTTGTGTTTATGTGGTGGGACCTAAATATGGACACTGAAGGTGGGTGCAGTATATAGTTTAATACAGTATAGCAGAAATGTCACAGCTACATTTTTTTTCGGTACACATATTACAAAGATTATTGTCAATTTTGACATAATTGCCGTGCCTAATGGTGCAGTAGCATCTCAATTAGCTAGTAGGATTCACTATACTGCATTTTCTGTATTTGCAGTGACTATGTTGATTCTTATACGATGTCGCGACGCTCTGCGTTTGCGAAAAAAATACCTTTTCAAAGCTCGCAAACGCATAACTCACAAAACGATAGCCAAATCAAAAAATCTGATGATACCCTACACGATTGGGTAGACGCAAGAAAAAAAAAATTGCCACATTACCTGTAGGGGAGGTACTCCAAATAAAAATATTTTTCGTGATTTTATATTAGGACTTTGTCGACGTGATAAATACACATATTTATGCAAAGTTTCATCTTTATAGCACTAACCGTTTGGACGGTAAGTCGAAGACGGACGTACGGACATTATGAATCTATAAGGGTTCCGAGTTAAAACTACGGAATCCTAAAAACGAAGGAGGTTCTGAATTCGACGCGTATAATTTTTTTATGTATGACCAGGGGGGTGTCACTCCGCAGTTTAGGTATAGTCGGCCGGCTGCCTGCCGGGTCAGACACGCCGGTCGAACAGACATCGTCAGAACAGTTCAGAGTTACACGATAGAAAGAGACGCAATTGTAGGTAAATATAATCGTAGTGATTCGGCGCTGTGCGATCTAAATTGAACTTAATCTTTTGACACCGAGTGTATCTATAACTTTAATTTACTTTTCGGAGTGAGTCTTCTGTGCTGGTACTATTATGTATTCTGTGGTATGACTATGCATTACTTTTTACAGAGTAGTCCGATTTTGAAAATTCTACTTTTATTAATGTAGTAGTAGTAATGATACAGGCTGGACCAAGAGTTCGTTTACATTTCAAAGAAGATTTAAAGTTTTTTTATTAAAAATTATATCATCCATATATGTGATCTTTGACTATTGTGACACCAACACTTTTTGTCCAAAAATTTTGCGAACGGCATTTAATGAGTCGATTGAATCGATGGAGCTTCATTTTTACGCCATATGTTGTAATGAGTGCAAAATTTACGTTGCGCTGGAGTAAAAGAATCGTGGTTGCGGTAGTACTCGCGTACACAGAACGCACGTTGTTTTTGCGTTTCGTAGCCCCTTCGCCCCTACCCGCCGTCGCTACTTGTCGCATCTACCGATTCAAATTTAAACGAACTTTTGGTCCACCTGTATTATTTACGTCCACCTGTATTACGTATATACAGGGTTACAGGAAAAGTCGTGCTAGATCCGTTAAGGGCGTAGAGTACCCATCATTTCTGACTTAGAGAAAAAGAGCAAAACGATATCAGATCTACTATGTACGAAGCACAAAAGCAGACTGACAACCTAACAATACCCCCTGTTGTATTCCCAGCCCTAACCGGTCTCTACACATTTGTTCTTTCATTCGCACCTACATAAATCGTCACTTGTCTCGCTCGCTTGGTGCGTCTTAACTTGAAGGACAATAGGCGCAAGAACCGTTAGTACTGCTACCTGGAGCGTCCATACTATTTTTTTTCCACGCAATGTAATACTAACCCTAGATTGTTATACCTCGTTTAGGTAGCTGATGAAACGTATATATTTTAAAAAACATCTGCCGAACAATTACCATAATATTTTTTTTAGATATTCGTTAGAGAAAAAAACATTTCTAATTTTTTTCTTTTATTTCTTTACTTTCACTTGTCTACTACGGTCTATTCAATTAACTTATGCACTATTTTAATGATCGACGTCCTAAAGCATCTAATTACACATGTAAAAATGCAATTATAATAATAATAAGATACACAAAATAAATAAAATTAAATGTAGTAGCCTAAAAATCGGCAATTTTCAATAAAAAAATTAAAAGTCGAATATCTCGAAAAGGGTTAAGTTTAGGGTAGGGTGTTTCATAGTGAAATAAGTCAGAAATGATGGGTAATCTACGCCCTTAACGGATCTAGCACGACTTTTCCTGTAACCCTGTATATATTTGGGTCTGGACTCTAGTAGTAAGTACTTACTTAATATATTATTGTAGTACTAATGCAGTGATAAACAGTGCAGTGATCTATTTCAGGTAAAATTCTTCTTAGTTGTGCACCATGGTGGTGTCACCCTAATGCTGATTTAGTGGCCGAACGCCCACAAGACACAGTACCTTGGCGAGATCATTGGATGCAAGCTGTTTATTACTTACCAAAAGAAATATGTATTCAAAAAGGGTCAACCGCAACTCTTACATCCTGCCAAGACGAATATTCTCTATGGTTCTATTTAGAAGATGAAAAAACTAAATACATTGACTATAAAAGACCTGACTGTGATTGTGGTGTTCATATGGCTTTATCTAGAACTCATATTTCTTATTTAAATGATGGCAAAAGAAGCAAAAGATTTCTAGACCAATTAAAAGATGTCATCACTCACCAATCAGTCGTTCTAGATTTGAATGGAAATAGTCTAATGGGTTTGTCAGCTGCAAAAATTGGCGCGAAAGCTGTATATATTCTAGAAAGTTCGAAACTTAATCTTGGAATTTTAAATGAATATATTGTAACAAATGATATACATAATATAAATTTCGTGTCAGATGTTAGTGATGAGTTATTAAATAAAGTAACTAATATAATATGTGATCCAAATTGCGTGAACGCAATACTGCCTTGGGAGAATTTAAAAATGGCGCATCTTTTATATAAATATCGCAGTAAATTGACCAATTGTTCGTCGATTTTACCCGAAGGCTGTGAAATTTGGGCGATGCCAGTGGAATTCCAAGATCTACATAAAATAAGAATACCTTTAGGCCGATGTGAAGGGATTGATATGGGAATATTTGACCGCTTGGTTGAGGTTAGTGACGACGAACAATATTAAGAATACTATAAAAATTAAAAAAAAAAAAATGTTTATGTCAGAATGTACATTTTCAGAGCTCTCGTGGGATCAGCGATTCGGATATTGAGTCACAACCTCTATGGGAGTACCCTTGTAGGAGCCGTGGCGATCCTGTCAAGCTATTAACTATTGACTTCACTGATCTGAAACCCGTATACGCTACTGATGGACTGCATGACATAGTGTAATTATTTTATTAATACGTGAAACAAAAACTTGGTACCCCCTTTTTACGAAAATAGCGCGGACGGAGGAGTATGAAATTTATTTATAATGTTATACGCAGTTTATATAGAGAAGGAGTGCAGAATGGAAATTACACACACTACCATGTACAAATACAGACACGCATAGATATTCTTTTGTCAAATTAATAATGTAGCTTAACCTTGGCTATTATTCGTGATTAAAGAGCTATAGTCAGACAAGGAACCATAATAGTATTGCTACTTATAATTCAAATTAATTATGGTCGAATTTTGAACTACTAGCTATTTTGATTATGCTGTTTAGATACAACCATTTTACTAATATAGATATTTCGGGCCACTAAAGGCATAAAATTACGCAACCTTTGATAATATCAACTTTAATGCTCAAAGGGCATTCTATAATTTTACTGAACTTTGTAAAAAATCTTAGATATTCATGTGACAATATTATATAACCTGTACACACGGTAAACGAAATACATGGTCTGTAGTATGAAACGCTAATAAATACTACAAAACTGATAACAACGAAAAGTAATAAAAAAACAGTAAAATGTGGAAAACACTGCACTGAGTATCATCTTCATCATCTAGCCTTTATTCCCAAGTTTCGAGACCTCGGAGAACTGAAATTCGAAGATTGAACTAGTTGTCAGTATATTTAAGGGGAATTGACTTCCCAGTAACGATTGCCATAGACGTTCATGACAACCGGGACCTACGGCTTAACGTGCTCTCCGAGGCATGACCGCCAAACTTCCAGACTCCAGGCTGTTATTAAGAATTACCTGTAAGGAAAACCCAACAACACTTCTTTGGCTCGATCCGATATTTGAATCCGATACCTCTTTATAAGCAATCGCATACGCTAACCACTAGACCAACGAGGCAGTCGATAATACATAATTTAATTGCCACTCATTAAATTGTAATATTCTAGTTGAATACTTAAAAATAAAACACTTTTCGAATAATGTTGTAATACCCAACTCCTAAAAATGACTATTTTTATTATTTCAGTAAAATCGATACTCCAGAAGAGCAACTTGTGAATGGTTTCGCGCTATGGGCGGTGTGGCAAATAGGCGGTAAACAGAGTTCCGGTCCGATACAAGTACCGACTGTTGGCGAGCGCGTCGACTGGGATCCTCACACTAGACAAGCCGTCAAAATATTGGTAAAAAAAATTTACTGTTTTTATTATCTATCATCAAAATTATAACAACTTCTTCACATATTACGGCTGCCTTGTTGGTTTAGTGGTTAGCGTACGCAGCTGCTAATTAAGAGGTCTCGGGTTCGATTCCCGGTTCGGACCATATATATGTGTGATTCACAAATATTTGTTTCGAAGTCTGGGTGTTTTATATGTATAATATGTATGTATTTATAAAAAAAAGTATGTTTATGTATTTATATCAGTTGTTTAGTACCTATAATACAAGCTCTGCTTAGTTTGGGACTAGATGATGTTGTGTTTAAGATGTTCGAAATATTTATTATATTTATGATCAAAAGATGGCTGTTACAATGATGCAGAAACATCCAAACAGGCTGCCATGGTATGGGTCGCTATGCTGCTTTGCTTATCCTCACAATGCGGATGGTGACCCCTACTCCTAGATCCTACTCATGCTTTCCATCAGGGAGAGTAGAGTCACTTTGGTAGACTTAAATATATATATAAAAAAATTTAACAACTTCTTCTTCACATATTTTATACACAGCCTTCTGTTCTTAAACCAGGAAGAACCTGCGTTATGCTAACTATACTGCTGATAAAGGTTGTTATATTCAATTTGCATTGTAAAAATCTGTACATACCAGTTTAGGGGGAGTAAATTAGGCAACTTTTTTAGATTAACTTCACTCTGCGGCTTCACTCGCGATTTATTTGTCTTGACAGTTGTCTGCTGATATATATTATCTCTTCCTTCCTGTGATGGGCAGTCGAAAACTGGAACTTCCTGCCAGCTCATGTGTTTCCTTCCTACTATGATCCCGGGTTCTTCAAGCGGGGCGTGAAGAAGCATCCGACTAGGCCGCCATAGTGTGGGTCACCATGTTGCATTGTCCACATTAGGAATGAGGACGGTGATCACCATTCTACGATTACGCTCATGCTTTCCATCAGGCAAAGCAGAGTCATTTTGGCAGCACTATAAATAAAGAACTTTAATTTTTACTTTTGTACTTGCATATCAAAACTGAATATTTGTTACAGAAAAAGTCGTACGTGGTGGACTCGCTTAAGTGGAGCTATCAGATAGCCTGCGACCTTGGCAAAGGAAACTTTAATGTCAACATTGATCTGCTTTTAGACTAATTTTCCGTGCAATTGTAAATACTTAATTATATTTTCCAATAAATATTTTTCATATTGAACTTTAATTATTTTATTTTACTACAGAATAATATAAAAAGTTTAAAAAGATATAACTCGATTATGTAAAAAATTTCCATAAAATTTGTGTAGCCTATGTAATATGTTACTTAGGCCATTATTACGAATATATTAATGCCTCATTAATTAAAATCAATGCATTAGTTATGGCGCTATGAATGAACATTTAAACATACATAGATTGCCAAAACTTTAACTGCCCCTCTAGCCAAGTTACAAACGTTTTTTCTATTATCTTGTTTCATTGGCTAATATTTTGTTTCGATCACGCGACTGAGTGACATTAGCCAATGAAACAAGAGAATAGAGAATAGAATAAAAAACGTTTGCAACTTAGCCAGTAGGGGTGTTCCTTTGGGTTCGCCGTAGCAGAGTAAAAACTTTGTATTTGCTCTGTGGTTCCAAATTTAACTGAAAAAGTGATTTTACAGTACTTTCATAATAAACTCGGTAATTCAATATAAATTAGTTTAACTCGTGCGAGCTAAGATGGCACCTGGCTCAAAACGAAACATGATACCGTTCCCCCGCGTGATACCCCTCTGTCGTCTTGCGAGTAGCGTTAGCATCACTATTACCGTTGCACGAATCTTAACATAATAATTTTAGTTTATTAGGTATTACCTAATGTCATATAAATCACTTCACGAATTTATATTATTAATATATCATTAGATTCATCTGGATAACCAAATTTTTTTAAGAAAGGTCACACAAAAAAAAAGCATGACGACTATGAGACGCAATAGCTTAAAATAAAGAAAATCCAAATACATATGATATTTAGAGACTACGATTAAAAGGCTTATCATGACGATTTAAATATGTATTTTATAACCATTTTTCAGTTCCTAGGTATTACCTAATATTATTTAAATCACTGCACGAAGAATGCATTCGGGTAAATAATGAATGAGGCCTGCTTCCTATTGGTATGCATATGTATTTTCTTAACTCAGGTAGTAAATTACCACTTAAGATAAAGTAGTATGTTATGAGAAACTATTTGAAGCAAAATAAATGTTGAAATTTAATAAAACTAGAATAAAGTATATTTTTCTTGCACTCAGTACTTTAAACGACTGACATTTGAGTCAGGTGCCATGTTAGGTCGCACGAGTTATATTCAAACTACTGCGCTCAGCTGATGACAGCTGAGCGCAGTAGTTTGCCGATTTGTGTATTGCATAAGTATTCAGGTATCAAAAAGTGTCACGGTGGTGACGGATTGAGAAAACGCAGTGTCACCACACCACACCTATTCGTCCTATGGGTGTCAAAAGAGGCGACTAGGGTAGCAAACTCCGCAGCAAAACATGACTAGATCTCTATGGAAACTTGAAACAAAACTATAAAACTAGTATAAATATAACAAAAAGCAGTCCGACACTGCGTCGGTACTGCTTTTTAGGGTTCCGTAGCCAAATGGCAAAAAACGGAACCCTTATAGATTCGTCAAGTCTGTCTGTCTGTCTGTCTGTCTGTCTGTCTGTCTGTCCGTCCGTATGTCACAGCCAATTATTTCCGAAACTATAAGAGCTATACTGTTGAAATTTGATCAGTCGATGTATTCTGTGAACCGCATTAAGATTTTTACATAAAAAAACAAAAAAAACAATACATTTTGGGGGTCTCCATACTTGGAACTGAAACTCAAAAATTTTTTTTTCATCAAACCTATACGTGTGGGGTATCTATGGATAGGTGTTCAAAAATGATGTTGAGGTTTCTAATATCATTTTTTTCTAAACTGAATAGTTTGCGCGAGAGACACTTCCAAAGTGGAAAAATGTGTGTCCCCCCCCCTCTAACTTCTAAAATAAGAGAGTGATAAAACTAAAAAAAATATATATTGTACATTAACATGCAAACTACTAACGAAAATTGGTTTGAACGAGATCTAGTGAGTAGTTTTTTTTTTAATCCCTACTTAATATTATAAATGCGAAAGTACCTCTGTCTGTCTGTCTGTTACGCTTTCACGCCTAAACCACTGTATCGATTTTGATGAAAATCGGTATGATGATAGAACGTAACTTGGGAAAGGACATAGGCTACTTTTTACTGCAATAATCGAGACACAAAGACCAAAGCTAGGTGATTATAAAAATACATAAATCGAAGATGTCAAAATGTATCACTGTTTACCTCCTGTCAAAACTTCACAGGTTGCTAGGAATAACACACTTGCATGGCAACCATAATGATAGTTTGTAAATGACATATAGACCAGTAGACCAGAGTAGATAATTTTTGAAAACAAATAAAATTATAGTAGGATGAAACCTATTGGAAAAGGAGGAGAATATTATAAAAATGAAAGGAAAAATAATTTACTGGCGATCTGAGGTCGGGAAGGGGTAGGGAAGGAGGTTTTCGGGTCCTTTAACTGGGGCGTGAAAAAGCATCTCACTAAGCCGCCATAGTGTGGGCCGCCATACATTATTGTCCGCATTCGCAGCAAGTGTGGTAGCCCCGACCCTTGGATTCTGCTCATGCTTTCCATCAGGCAGGGTAGAGTCAGATTGGATGGCTAAATATATACAACAAAGGGTAAAAAACGGTTTATCTCGATTTCCAGCAAAACTACAAGGAAAATAGTTAAATGGCAAAGTTGTAGGTAATTAAAAGATCTACAACTTTTTAGGGTTCCGAAGTTTATGACTTCGAACCCTTATAGATATGTCATGTCCGTCTGTCCATCCGTCCGTCCTCGACTTGTCGTCCAAACAGTAAGTGCTAGAAAGATGAAACTTTGCATGAATATGTATTGTAATTACGTCGACAAAGTGCTGCAATAAAATTATGAAATATATTTTTATTTAGGGTACCTCCCCTACACGTAAAGTGGGGATATTTTTTTTTCTCACGGCTACCCCATCATGTAGGGTATCATTATATAGGTCTTTTAAAAACATTACAGGTTTGTTAAGACGATTTTTTGATTTAGGTATCCGTTTGCGAGAAATTCCACTTTAAAGGCAAACTTTTTGTAAAAACAGGCCGTCCCGCCCGCCGAAAAATTTGTGATAGTGGTCCATATAATGAACTTTAAATGAAAACTATAACGAATTAGATGACTTTGTTAGTTCAGGAGTTATAGAGGCTTAACTTTTACAATGCGCTTACTTGGAAAAGTCATACAAAATCAACGCATTAATACGTAAACATAACAATTATCACACACTTGGCCGATTTTTTATAATATCAATGATCAAAACACTATTATTAAAACATCGATCAAAGTTACAACTAACTACAAGAAATTTTATATGATGTTACCTGCTGATACGGAACCCTTCATGGGCGAGTCCGACTCGCACTTGGCCGCTTTTTATAAAGTCATACGCTAGATGTTTATGTTACGTCCAACAACTGTTATTTAACCACGGTCGGTGTTTTACGTCACCGACGCCTCGACGTAAACTTTATTTCTTTTTTTAAGCCTAGCAGAGTGAGTCTACTCTGCCTGATGGAAAGCATGAGTAGAATTCAGGAGCAACGGCCACCATTCTCATTGTGAGTGCATACAATGCAACGTGGTGACACACCATGGCGGCTTAGTGAGATGTTTCAGTATCATTCTACCGGAGTCCCAGAATGGTTCGGCCTCTGGTCTCACACTTACCGACGAAAACACGAATGGTGTCATTTTAGCTTTGTTTTCTGTACTTGTCTTTACTACCCGCAGTAGTATTGCTCCGAGCTGAAATCAGCGTGGCAGGTGGCTCTACTACTTATTACTCTAAACTAAACCTCTCAAGTCTCATGTAATAGTCAACAAAAAACACAAAATATCTTTCGTAACTAGTTAAACACGTAAATTATGTGATGACCAGGAATAAAAATTTAACCTGTACTTAGGATTTAGAATTTTCAACTTAATACTTGTACAATTTGCTTTAATATAGGTACTTCAAGCAGACAAGCACAACAAAAAAGTCATTTTACACACTTTAACGATGTATGTTCACACCAACGGAATGTGTTTTCAATTTCAAATTCTAACGTTTATGGGCACTGGTCGTTACGAGCGCTCAACAGGAATAAAGTGTGTAAGGTCAGGCTTAATAGCTTTCAGGGAACAAACGATCGACTAATAATTGCTTACGTAATAAATTTAAAACCTTAATTATCTTGTATGCAATAAAACACAATGTTGCCGTTATTAGTTTTGTTTGGTTTTTAGCTTATTAAAAGTAATACTCATTTCACCGGCCAGTCTCAATGGAGATAACCTAGTGGCTACAGGTGCATTCTCTGTTTCCTCTCATGATCCGATGGGACGGTTAAGCAACACTTTTTTGGAAACAAATCCAAAACCCTGATGGGCAGTCAGTTAGACCAACGAGGATGTAAGAATAAAAATTATATTGTCAATGGATACTTCAACGTACTCATGTAAGTTACTTGCCACAACTCGCGTCTCGAAGTACTTTACAAAAATCCAAGAAATAGAGAACACCCAGAGTCAGAACAATAATTTGGGAATACAACAAAGTGTTGTCCCATGTGGGATTTGAATTCACAACACTTAGCGTTGATTCTTTCTTCACAAGTTGATTCTCTGTAACTTTTTGCCGTAAAATTGAGTTTAATGTATGCAAACCTAAGTAATGTATACGATTCAGTAGATTGAGGATAAGTGCACACGTATGAAAACATGTATGACCATTATCTATTGTAGAAAAAGATCGTGTTACACATGTATCGTAGTACATAATTTAACGCGTATGCACTTGAAGGAGTAAGAAACGCCAATGTAATCTTTTAACGCCTCCATTTTGACATTGTTTCGTAATTGGGACTCAAAAATGGGTCAAGCTTCATCTCTATATATTAATACGTGAAGATAAACTGGTTTACGAAAATTATGCAAACTGAGGAGTTTGAAGTTTGGCAAAGTTAAATTTTATATGGAGAAGGAGTGCAGAAAGCAAAAAATAAAAAAAATATGGTCGAATTTCGACAAGTGGGCGACCGACCAAACAGACTTGTCTCTGGTTTTAAATTCTTACGGAATACATTCAGCTCTGTCGTTGGTCACATTATGTGTTTTTTTTATTGGTGGACAAAGCTAGCAATGAAATCACTATAATAAAGTAGGTACTGTCAGCATCAGATAGATTTGAGCTTTCAGAGTAGTCAAAATAATGTGACAAACTTTAACTCGATTAAATGTTGGTAGACATGGCTCTTAAATTGTTGTGAGTATTGAAAGTTTCCTGTTGAGTTGTCATTAATGTGTTAGCTGAAAGAGTGTTTGAAAGCTCAAAACAATCTGATACATGAGCATAGCTAGGGATTTTTACATCTTTCAAATAGCTGTCATATTTAGTCGGCATACAGTAAAATTATAATCGTCTTTCCCAGGCGAGTGGTGGGGGCAAGTTAGCCAGGGGGGGGGGGGGGTTAGTGAATTCTTTCGCCCCTACCTTTCTACGCCTAGAAACCTTTTGAAAGTGATATGGCGGCCTATTACTGCTGTTATGTGTTTCTTAATCATAATCATGGTAATTATTCCTTTTTAAAAATAAATCTAGATTTACGAAGTTACTTATCGATAATAAATCCCCCATCATCATAAATAACCGCTTAGACTTTAGATGACTCGATACTGTATTTTGTATGTATGTATGTATGTATACATGTTCCAACCTGTTTCTGACGCATAAATCTTACATTTTTATGTGAAACTAGCTGAGTCCCGTGGTTTTGCCCGCGGTTCTCGTATAAACCGTAGGTAACGCTGCATGGTGAAGCTAGTCTAAAAAGGCAGCCACTGCTTGTAAAATCAGCTACCTGCCAGTAAAACTCCCGTCAAAATTGGTCCAGTCATTCCAGAGATTAGCCGGAACAATCACAGAGACCGACAGCCAGACAGTCAAAAAATCATATACATTAAGTCAAAATCTGTTCATATAATATTACAAACATACATTTCAATTTTATTTTGCCAATTTTATTTTATTTTACAATTTTATGTTAGGTTTCTATAGATTATCTGCGTGTATCTCAGTTATCGCTGTAAAGAGTAGCCTATGGCTTTCGTTTTGAAATCGATGCAGCAGTTTAGCCGTGAAAACACAGGCAGACTTACTTTCCAATTAATAATTTAATAGCAATAATAATAGCAGTAGTTGTTGTGTAAAGCTTGTATTATGGGTATTAGACAACTTGTGTAAATACATAAACATTCTTTTTTTGTAAATACATACATAAATATTTGTGGATCACACAAACTTCAGGTAGGACCCGGGAATCGAAATCGAGACCTCAATCGCAGTCGCATACGGTACCACTGCGCCAACGAGACAGTGCTTATGGTTTGCGCAATTGTCTTTGTTTTGAATTTATTACAATAAATAAATGTGTGTATCAATAACAGTGTAGGTTGTGATTAATGTTTCATTAACATATGCCGCGTGGGGTACATGAATAAAATTTAACATATATTAACAAAACGAATTATAATAATAATAACCTCACCCGACACAAACATGGTCGTCTGATGTACTATGGTAATCAGATTGCAAATAAACATATTTATATATCTCTCAATACATACATTTTATAGATACAAAATAAACAGTTAGAAGCTCGATATGAAGCTCGAATCTATCGAACAATCTAACGAAAAAATCTATTGAACAATCTCTCAGAAAGCAGTCACCATCACTAATGCAAAGTTTCGTCTTTCTAGCACTAACACCTCGACACAGTTAGTTGTTAATAATCATGAGTAAAAAAAGTCATGAAAGAAAAAGTTTTTTAATGCAATAGTTACAAATATAGCTAAACGATAAATAAAAACCCTTAACGAGAACCAGAAAGTAAGGTTTCACATCCACCTGTAAAAAAA
Organism: Phragmatobia fuliginosa; assembly: GCA_932526445.1. Taxonomy (NCBI): domain Eukaryota; kingdom Metazoa; phylum Arthropoda; class Insecta; order Lepidoptera; family Erebidae; genus Phragmatobia; species Phragmatobia fuliginosa. The sequence goes on from OW052071.1 coordinate 16,157,144, forward strand.
ACAAATGAAATAAGCTTTCATAAGTTCGAAAATGACATGACACGTTGCGTTTGTAAACAGTTTTCCAAGAAACTTCTTAGAAAATATAATGCGTTCTTTAATTACATTTGTATGATGAGAGATGACTAGTCGTAAAAATATAACTGAAAGGCAAACGAGATACGATTATACAAACGTTTGTATATTCTAATTGAAATAATTGTGTTGACAGCTTGAAATCCTTTCAAAGGAGATAACATGACAGAAGTATTAACTGCAAGAGCGTCATGATATTTATAAAGTGCTGAAGACCATCCACAGCTTCATGGTTAATGGTTTTGCTTTAATACTAAGAAGACATTTTGTTGCGATATTCTAATAAATTGCTCCTTGTGTTTCTAGAATATATTTGACATTCGAAATGTAAACTAAATGTTGGTTTCAATTTCGAACATCATGACGGATATAACAACCAAAGAGTATAGTTTAAATTTTTTTTTTTTTTTTTGCAAAATTAGTAGTACCCAAAGCAAAGTGATGCAGTAGATAGATATACTTGTACTAGCAGAGTTTTCCTAACAATAAGTAGAATCGTCTGGTGTTCAGTACCAGCTACACTAAATAAAAACAACAAATTACCATTATCTATTTAGGGAATAAGTGAAACTGCATGCAGACAAGAATATAATTTAATTCATGTTTTACGGCTAAACCGTTGAAATATAGATAAAATAAATTTTGACATGCACCTACTTTGATTCTGCGCGGAGCGGAAAAACAAGTATTACATTAATATATTAGAGTTTTTTATAACTGGATGCGCAGCGTTGACGGTAATTGACTGATCCTTATTACTTTAGTGAGACCGAAATGGGGTTACAATCTAGCTCTGATTGTCCTTCTGTGATTAATAAACGAGTGTACGGGTACATATGTTACAATTAATATAGAAATTGTTACACAGCCGTTCTCGTCTTGCTACCAGACAAGAGGTCTCACAGGTAAATAGTTACAAACCATGTTCGTTTGTATACAAATTTTATCTAAATTAGAACGTCCCAAATCCTTTACACTAATAAAAGGTATGAGGATGTTGACATTTATGATACCTACGTAAAATACGAACAGGTATTCACAAAAATGGTAAAATATACTCCACAATAAATCTCCGCATAGGTTATATTTCTCTTATATGGTAATACGAGCATGCTATGCCTCAATCTTAAGCGGTTCTGACATAAATCCTTTAGTAATAGACTATTAGGGTCCTGTACACAACATTGTTAGTTTTGATGAAAATAAATGTACTGTGTAAGTCATAACTAAGAGTAGACACACATGGCTGGTAGACATCATTGATAGAGTCATGTTTTTGTCGCCCGTAATGTTGTTTACGAGTTAGGTTAGGTAGACAGGGAGCTGGACATCGAAAATCTTGTTAATAACTTTGATAGTAATAATTTTTATAGAAAGAAAAGAACATTTAATATTATATATTTGTACATACCCAAAGAGCAACACGGTACCTAAATGTACTGCTTCATATTATCACCGTATGGTCACAGAAGAAGAAGACATTTAGTAGGTAGTAGAGCCAAGCTGAATTCAGCACGAATTGTGGAATCAATGGCATTACGAATCTGAAATAGGATTGGCCACATACTGTTCACTTTGATGTCTTTGTGGCAAGTTTAGCACTAGAATATAAGGAATGACTCACACGATCGTGATTGACTTAATTAGAGATTTTTCTTTTAACTAGTTCTGATCACTGACGCTGCTGAAAAGATCCTGAATGACTGATGAGTTAAAATAACCTATGACTGAGCTAGCGATCAGGTTTGAGGGATTATAGAACTACACTACATCTTTTAAAAAATAGCACTATACTAATTAACAACTAAACACGCATGCCAACACTAACATTTACGATGAGCAATAACTTAGGTTCAATACCTGTAATAATTAACACAATTGTTACTTCAAAGGTCTTTAGACATATTAACTTTGTAATGCTATTGACCAAAATCTTTGTACACATATCTTCATTATGACAACGTTTTTATTAAGGCATAGGCTTATAGAAATTGTTGCAGAATGCACTGTAACCTATTGGAATTAACTTCTAAGACTTTGTTGTTACCTTCAATTACGGAGGAACGTGTTAAGTTAATTAATTGCTATTATTTTGCCCCCAGCTCTCGTTGTATCAGTTTAACAAATAGCATAGCCCGCTGTCAAGGTATCTCTTGTGCGGCACAACTCACAGCTTCGGATACAGTATGAAAAAGGCGAATCGGCAAAAAGGTTTCTACGAACTGAATAACAGCCTTTCCATAATTATCAGTAACTTGAAATGACTTAAGGCTATTACGACTGTAGCCTTATGGCCTCAAAGCATGCGTCCATGCTGTTAATAGTAGCAATTTGTCATGTAACAGGTACGACATTGTTAGTTTTTCCGGTAGTCCATATGAGGTGAGTGTGTGCCGGGGCGTTAAGGATCGTACGGTATAATGCGACAGCGGCGGGTCGTATTGAATAATGCACCGGCGCGTGAGCACCCGCAGAATATCGATGTGGACACGACAAGTTGCGCATAAGTTTGCTGTCCGTTGCGCATAGATAGTGTTTAGAGATCTTATTATCGATAAACTGGGATAAGTCGACTGTAATGGGTGAAACATGAAGTGTGAAGTTTAAATTTTCAAACATCGTAACTGAACAATTTTTGAAAGTACATATAACTTCATCACTAAACCTGTAAGAAACCTTATCGAAATAGTAATAACTAACTACTATCCGTGTTGTGATGGATTAAGATTACTCAGTGTCACCATCTCTATTCATCCGGTGGCTGTTGTAAGAGGCGACTGAGGGACTAACTATGTTGGACTATATGAGTGCAAAGAGAAGGAAAACATTTGACATAGTTTTTCTGGTATAACGGTACTTATTAACGATAATTATTTAAAAGGTTACGATACCTTCTATAATTCGACGTTTTGAACAGATTATACTGCTCGTGATCACGGGTGGACTGTTTGGCCTTGAAAAACTAACGCTAAACCAACCCGTTTGGCTAGCGTTATATAGTAGGCCCAAACCTAAGAGTGGCCTAAGTCCAGAAGTTCACTCTTGATGATGATAAATAATTGAATTTCAGGTTTCTTCTGTAGATTGTTTGTATTCAATCTGAGGTCACGTGGTTATGAATGTGAATACAACCTGCATACCTAGTCCCTACTCGACCAATTCGCGCTCGGCCAGCGTGGGGACGTATAGTCTTAACCTTCTGAGAGGAGCCCCGAACCTAGCAGGAGGACATTATGGGTTGTTGATGATGATGTTGATGAGTAGTAGTTTTAGTTAGTGTATCGTTATCATTTAAATTTTTGACATTTAGAAAAGGGATTAACCTAGCAGAAATCGTTACACAAACACTTTTGTCTGATCGCTTATTATAGAAAGGTACCTATGGCAATACTTTGACAATCTATGGAGTTATTATTTTTTAATATTATGAATAAGTGGTTCAATAGTGATTCCCAAATAAAACAGCAATTGTGGTTGCACTACTTGAAATGGCACCTTGATGTTACAGATGTGATGTTACTCTCCACAAGATCTTTGTATTAATGAAACTTTAACACCGGCTCCATCTAAAAGAGTGTTAAAGTAGGTACTGTTTTTATTTTTTCTTTTCAAATTTTATTTATAAATTTTTTAAATCTATAAATAAGTGTAAAAATGTGTTTTCTACACCTAAAAAGATACAGATTGAAAAGAGGCACATATGCTCGCATGTTTATAAAGTTTCTCCGATCTAAAGGCAGATAAAGATGTTCAGAATAGAAACATGGCAACACCTAGGTTAGACTTGTATTAATATAAAGAAAGGTTTAACCAGTATTATCTATTGTTTTCATGGGTATCTATGTAGAAGTAGTCCTTTAATACAAACTGCAAGATTTCTGCCTATAAATGTTTGTTTTGGGGTTTTCGGTACCTCGAAATGAAAATTTTAATTTCAAGCAATACAAAAGGTGTCAGAAATAGCGTTAGTATTAAATACCTATCAGATACAACTCAAGATTTATAAAAGCGCGTTGCATACTCACTCGCTATTAGCCTCGCCTCGTGGTAATACTTTTATTGTTTTTGAATATCGTTCACTATTTCATTGGTTTCAACTTTTATCACCTAATCTATTTTTTTTTCTAAAATTAAAGTTGCCAATGTTACTCTTTATAACATCAGATATCTGCCATTAAACTTCTGTCGAAATTAAAAAAAAGGTAAGCACATCAATTTGTGAAATTACTTAAATTTAATTTATTATAAATAGCATGAGTATGATGAATATGCGTGATGAATATTTTTGAGTCTACTATGGCCTAAATATTTATACTACCTACTACTACCTACCTACTAAGTGAGATGTGTGTATGATGATCTCAATTCCCCATATTTGAGTCAACACTTGCGCGTATAAAATCTATTTATATCTTTTATGTTCATATATTGCAAGTAGTTTATACACAATAAATTTTAATGGCAAAGTTAAAGATAGCTGAAGACACTAGATCCAACGGATGTGTTTTTTTTTGCTTGCGATGAAGTGTGTCCTAAAGAGGAGCATCGGGATGGTAATTAAATGCATAGAGCATTACAAGCCCAGAGCGTAGTAGCTATAGCGTCTTTTTCCGATACAAAACAGTCTGTGGTCATTTTATGGGGCGGGGGGGGGGGGGGGGGGTAAATCTTCACTCACACACACGTGTAAGACTCACATACAAAAACAATTGCCTGTCATTTATTAGGTACATATCAATTACATAACAATTAAAACAAAAATTCACTCACACAAACATATTCCGTGTCATAACAATGTAATGCATATGCCTACTTGGGCTTAATATTTGACAGAGGGAATCGCCTCCATATGGCTATTCTGTACTGAGTTGCTCCATGAATTAAATGCCATAAAGGGCGGGGAATCTTGGCAGTAAATGTTATATAAACTGCATACAATTATTCATGAAAATTATAGTCGTTTAAGGAGGATTTATAAAAACCTTTAGTTTGAAGAAGAAAATTGCTGGCGTAACTAGCTAGTAGCCAGGCGGGTCATAGATTTATTTTCATTTAATTGGTTTGAAATTAAGATTAACGTTTTACAAATCTCAAACTTTTGGCTATTCATGGTTCAAAAAAACTAACATGGTTATAATACATTTTAACATTATTAACCACAATATCTAATATTCTTGACTTCAGTGATTGGAGAGATTTTTGTTCTTCTTTATACAAACGCATCTTCAGAATCATAGTATCATGCTCAAATTCGACCTTGGCAGAATTGTCATCATCGGGCATCGGCACAGTCAAAAAATTCTTGATTTTCACAGACATATTGGAAGTATATTTTACTTAATTCTTAGTTGGATCTACTGTACATAGTCTTACGTGTACATTTTTAAGCATGATCAGAAATATGTATGTATTACACGCCTATAATTTATTGATAAAGACCTTATATCTTATATATAAAGGAACTTTGCATATTAACTACCTGTTGAACATTCAAAATTAAATTTAGAAGATATTGCTCCAAGCAATAGGTATCTACTTATACTTGTCTTACATTGTAGCTATATTCATGTTTAAACAGTATTGATTGTCTTACTATTTAGATGTCAAACCTTAAAATCATTGAAATACTTGGTTTGAAATGAATGTGTTCTCTTGATTTTCTTTAGATAGAAGATCAACCACCAACCAACCAGGATAACCTACGACAATCACGAACGCCACTAAAACGATAGCGATCAATCTCAAAATATCACAAGAAATCTAAACATGTTGGATTTCTCAATAACAGAGCCCGTAGCGCCACGACAATGTCTTGTAACATACCATTTGTGACGTGTTATGGCGTGTTCTGATTAACCTTTGCTGCCGCCGCAGGCGCATCGACCTTATTCCATTTATGATATTATAAATTGAATTTCTATCTTGGTACTGATAAGTCATAGATACACTAGGAGACTAAGTGATTAGCAAATATTTAATGTAACGTCATTAGAACGTTTGAAGTTGAATTGCTGAGAAATTAAAAAAGTATAAAGAGGCCCAGATATCAATGAATTATAATTTATTTTAGGGAAGGTTCGTGGTATTTTAATAATTATTATTAATGTATAACTATCATCTTAGGTGATACATTATACTAGATACTTTTATTATTCCCTCCTTATCTACAGTTGATATACCAAATCCACTATCCCATACTTTCTTCTAATCTTGTTCTCTCCGCTGCTGCTTCCGAGCGATAAGGCCGCCAATTGTACCTACACCTAATCTTTGGTTATTTTGTAATTATCAGGTGCACAATAAAGATATTTTTATTATTATAAATAGTTTACTTAGTTTTCGAAAATGCATTATATAAAGATTAGGAAGTCTTTAACAGCATTCCGTCTATAGGATTCTGTTGACTTGTAATTGCTTAAAATCCTATCTACTTTCAACCTTACCTTTTATTATTTTTGAGTCTACCAAATCTGACTCCAATCTGCCTGACGGAAAGCTGATGGATATACATGGATTTTCAGATTGGTGGTCACCATACTCATTGTGAAGGCAGACAATGTAGTATAGTGACTTGCACTACGGCGGTCTATTGAGATGCTTCAACATCATTGGGACTCTGGTCTTGCACTCATTAACGAAAAACGACAGCACGAATGATATTCTTTTAGTTTGGTCTTTTGTGGTCTTCTGTGTGTACCACCCCGGTCGAACGGGACCATTCGATTATTAGACCAGTCGAATATTTCGTTGTCAAAATACAACAGATAAAGAGACAGTCAAGAAAGTTAAAGTAACCATCACATTTATAATAATAGTACAAATTGCACTGTAATGTTACTAAGTGCACACTAAACTTTACAAGCACAGCAGGCCACGGTTTTGTATTATCGCTAAATATCGCCATCATTTCATAATGGCCTGCTAATACTACTTTGGAGCATTATGTACTTAACTTATGCAGAAATCGTGACAGTTATACCCGAATCGTTATACCGACATATCGGTTCAATGATACTGTTTACCAAATTAAGTCTTTCCGATTATCTTTGTCATAATTTTGAGACGCAAATATGGTTGTTTAACAAGAAGTGGGACATTGTATGGGCAATATTTATTCGGTTCATTATTTATTACTGTGAAGTCACTTTATTGAACATTGAGTTTATGAACGGGGTTTATACGTAAAGTATAGGGATATATTTTTTCATAAGTATCCTTCTATGCTAATATTATAAATAGGTAAAGTTGTGTGAGGTTGCAGGGCATAATCTTTGAATCTACTAAACCGATTTTGAAAATTCTTTAAGCCACGTATTATGTAACTGTTATAGGCTATTTATTAACCCAAAAAAGATTAGTTTATATTTTCCGCTCGACTCAACCGTCGATAAATAAATATTTCGGACAAATTACACACAACATCATCTAGTCTCAAACTAACCATAGCTTGTATTATGGGTACTACACAACTGATATAAATGCATAATCATACTTTTTTTTGGTAAATACATATATATTATACATAGAAAACATCCAAACTCCGAAACAAATTTTTGCAGACCGTACAAACATTTGGTCCGACCCGGGAATCGAACCCGAGACTTGATCAGCAGCCGCATACGCTAAACACTAGACCAACAAGGCAATCAGGCAAAGATGTCAAAACGGCATTATAGAAAATCGATTCGGTGTTAAGCAAACATTTTCTTTTGTACCGAAAGAGTAATTAGTACATTAGTGGCTTCTCAGTTTTAACGAGTAGCAGTCATTTATCATCCTTTATCTACCTGCTCCCTAAATCATAACAATGTATGGGAATATATTAATAGTTAACCACGAGTCAACCCACACAACTTCATCTGTGGTTTGGAGGGAGTCAACTTCATCTTGTCTCAAACATACACACACACTCACGAACTTTACATCAGTGTGATCTAAGTTAAATATATGAAAGATAATAAACATTTTATCGTTAAGGTATAAAATTAATTGTTTCCTAAGAAGCTAGACATAACCTTTAAGGATTAAGCCTTTATCGATTTAATTGATAAATCCATTCACGAATAAAACCTCCTTCAACAGAGTCTGATTATTCGAATATGGCTTGAATCCAAAAACTAAGCTAAATGAGGAATTGCTTTAATCTAGATTTAGGCAAAGTTTAGTATTTAAGCTTTATTCTCAGTAATCCTAAAAAGTATTTTGTAATGAGTATTTAAATATGGAAGTTATTTATTGCTTAAATCTTTAGTTATTTACTAAAATGTGAAACTACTTCATTATCTAAAATACTGTGGGTGTATTTCTTACATTATATTCGCGACGTGTACCGCCTTAAGCAAAGGGATAAGGCTAATGGACCAATAAGAGTAGATTTTAATTCATCAATCACAAAAGAAAATTTCATTAAATCTATAATTGCGCATAACAAGGGTAAACCAGCTGATAAGCGGTTAAATACTGCTGTTTTAAATATAAAAGAGCCTTCTAGGGCTATTTATGTTGGCGAATCTCTAACAAAACGAAATAGACGACTACACTACTTGGCTAGATTATTCGCAAAAGGAAATCACTACGATAGCTGCTGGACATCATATGGGAGGGTATATTTGAGACGAAATAAAACCGATCAGCGAGTGTGTATCAATAGTGAAGATGACTTGGATAAACTTAGGCTCACACAATGACTAAATAACTGCAGCGGTTTCTTGATATACTGTATAGACTTTAATGCCTCCTTTGTTTACTACCGTTTTGTGATTTATATAGTTCGTAATTTTATCACTTTATCCTTGGCTCAGCCTTACACACTAAACTATAAACCAAATACACTACACAATCTCAAAAATTCTACATCATTATTCGCTAAACAATTTATACAATACACACACTCACGCACAGACATCACATACACTATTTATACAGTAGACGCGCTTAACAACTTAATCTCATACCCTCACTTAAGCTTAAAAGATGATAAAAACAGTTTTAACTTCCAATATATAGACATAATTATTATTCGAGCCATTTTTATGATAATTTTTGAATTGATGTCAATTCTTTCTGAAAACCAATTAAATAGAATTCGATAAGTTTAATAAAATTCAATATGAAATCGATTGTATAGCCAAGGCTGAAGCAACCCTCTGTGATGCAGAGGATTGCCAGATGATTATACCAGACTCAGATAAAAGTTTTAAATGGCTCCAACAAAACATCAGAAGTATTAATTGTAACATGGCGGAACTGTACCCATTGATTTCTAGATGTGGAGTAACCTGGGATTGTATCGTCCTGACGGAGTGCTGGCTTAAATCTGGTCCAATCATCCCAAAACTTACAGGTTACAATAATTTCGCCACTGTTAACAATGTTACTCAAAACGAAGGCGTCGTAGTCTATTGCAGGAGTAGCCTAATAATATCAATTGAGGAACCAAAAATAGTCGAGGCAAATTGCCTAGCTATAAAAACAGATATCAACACGATAGCCCTGGCCATTTATCGACCACCAGGCTACAAAAATGTTACAAACTTTATTCATTCCTTAAACGAATTACTAACAAGCTACACCAGTGTACCGAATATAATAATACTAGGGGACATAAATATTGACATATGTGAAGGTAGTTCGGACAAAATGTATTCATTGTATTTGAACATGTTGGCCTATCATGGAATTATGCCGGCACACACAATTCCGACTCATGGTAAAACTTGCTATGACCATGTTATGCTAAAGACTAAGTCTACAGCGCGTACCCTCGTACTCGAAACAACCCTTACCGACCATAACAGTGTCGCTCTCTTTATTTTCACAAGGCGCATGCAAAAACCCACAAAATTAACTAATCGAATAAACCATTCCAGTTTGACTATGGACTTAAAAGTATTTGATTTCAGTTATTTATACACATTAAAAGATGCCAATCTGGCAACAAACTTTCTAATGGAAGCGATTCAGACTCTAATTAAACACAACACAAAAATCGTCAAAACATCCTCAAGAAAAACATTACTTAAACCCTGGTTAACGTTGGGTATACTTAAATGTTTAAAAAATCGCGATAACCTGTATAAAAAACTTAAAAAAGACCCTAAAAACGTAAATCTACAGATTACTTATAAGAGGTATAGAAACTACTGCACTGCTTTGTTGAGAAACAGGAAAAACGAATATTACACCTTTCGGCTACAAAAAGCAAACAAAACCAACAAGGAACTGTGGGAAGTTATAAAAGAAGTCACATTCACTGCTAAAACAAAGTACTCCCCAATCGAATTAATTAAAACAAATGATCCCGTGACATCAATTAACAATGTCAATGAATACTTCGCAAACGTAGGAAAAACACTAGCTCAAAATATTAATACACCTAACACCCAAACTGAAATCTTAAAATCGTCCCCTAATTCCTTTGTACTGCTGCCTACTGATCAACTTGAGATCAAAACTGTAATAAATAGACTAAAAAATGAGAGTGCCGCTGGACTAGACATGATTTCTGCTGACATTATTAAAGAAAACAGGGACATATTGACTGAACCCATCACGTTCATATGTAACCTTGCGTTTTCGACTGGCGTGTTCCCCACAGCCCTAAAGAGGTCAAGGATTTTTCCAATTCATAAAAGTGGGGATAGAGACTGTGTCGAAAACTACAGGCCAATTTCTATACTCTCAACTCTGTCAAAAATAATAGAGCGAGTGCTAAACATACGTTTGATTAAATATCTTGAGGAAAACAAACTTCTATCCTCGGCTCAATACGGTTTTAGATCCAATAGGTCAACTACAGAAGCAGTTCAGGATTTAACTAGCTTTGTGGTGAATAATCTCGATAGCAAAACAAAAACCATAGGCATATTTCTAGATCTTGCCAAGGCTTTTGACACAGTCTCTATACCAATCTTGTTGAGAAAACTCGAGTACTTGGGAATAAGAGGCTGCCAGTTGAAACTATTACAAAGTTATCTCACAGAAAGAAAGCAGTGTGTAAAAATTGATAATCTCACAAGCGATGAACTGACAGTTTATTTCGGCGTGCCACAGGGCAGTAGCCTAGGACCAACACTGTTTCTTACCTACATCAACGATTTGTGTCAACTAAAACTTCCTAAAGCCAAAATTATTACGTTTGCAGATGACACAGCTCTGCTATTTAGTGGTGAGACGTGGGATGAAGTTTTTCACAATGCACAAACGGGTTTTAATATGGTGACTAAATGGTTACATGATAACATACTAACGCTAAATGTTACAAAGACTATGTACATCACTTTCTCACTAAGAAAGCCAGATATTGACATTACCCAATATAATATCATATCCCACAAATGTTTTAACAATGAAGGTCCCAGCCTCACTTGTCAATGTTCTAAAATTGAAAGGACTGACTCAATTAAGTATTTGGGAGTAATGGTCGATAGTAGACTAAGTTTCACCGAACATATTGACCTCATAGCGGGAAGGACACGTAAATTAATGTATGTGTTTAAAAACTTGCGACAAATAGCTGATAAAGAACTAATAAAAAAGATTTATTTAGCACTCGCCCAACCTCAACTCAGCTATTGCATATCCACGTGGGGTGGAGCAACAAAAACCTTAATGCTAAAAGTTGAAAGAGCTCAACGTGCTATTTTGAAGGTTGGTCTGTCCTTGCCGTTCTTTCACCCAACCATTGATGTATATAAGCAGATTAAAGTTCTCACAGTGCGTCAACTTTATATACTCCAAACCGTTTCAATACAGCATTCCCGATTGACATATGACCCTCAATCAACTGAGAATCGACGCAGAAAAGATATCGTCTGTTCAAAACCATCTCTCAAAACGTGCTTTGCTCACCGTTTCTTTTGCTTTCAAGGCTGTAATTTATACAACAAAATTAACAGGGTTCTCTCTGTTTACTCACTTACGAAAGTCAAATGTAAGGTAGTCGTGAGAGACTGGCTTCTAACGTTGAACTATAGTACTACGGAGAAACTGCTACAGGAAGTAGGAAAATAAGAAAAATAAAAGTATTTATCAGATTTCAAATAGTTCTGACATCTACACCACCCAATACAAGCGCCCTTTTACATAAATTCCATAACGAGCTAAATAGTCAACACACACACACACACACACACACACACACACACACACACACACACACACACACACACACACACACACACGCGCGCGCGCACACGCACACGCACACACACAGACAGAGAGAGAGAGATAATCCCACTCTTACACAAATCACATTCTCAACATAAATTAGGATAAATATACAATCCTATCAGCTATAAGCTGAAAGTATTATGCATGGTACAGTCTCCTCAAAAACCTACATGTAAACTTTCGCGTATGTAATAGTTATAATTTTTGGTTTTGTTTGACATGTTATTCCATTATCCGTGGGGTGAGGTCCTGGTGATCTGTAATACAGGTATACGCCTATAATAGACGCCAGCTCCTCGCATACACTGGACTGCATACTTATGTATAAATCGAATTGTACTCACTGTTATCTGTTACAAAAGTCTTGTTATTGTGAGGAGAAATAAATAAACATTATTATTATTATTATTATTACATTAGAATTAATCTGAAAATGAACTTTTGGTAAATCTGTAAGAAGGATATTATTCATGATGTAACAAATAAGGAATACGTAGCATCATCCCTATCCATCGCTTGTCTTAAGAAGCGACTAATGGAACACACTCTGCAGGTCAACAGCATTGTAAGAGAAAGAACAGTTGAAACAAATCCTATACTAACTTGTCTAACCAGGGTGGTATTCATAGTAGGTAAGTTCTAGGGTTGCCAGATTTTGTGATAGACTATAAGGTACAGATGCTGAAATGGGCAAAAAAATACGGGATTTCAGATTTTTATTCGGTACTTATAAAAAATTAAGATTGAAATTTAAATTGTATTATTATTTGTAAGACATTTAATGGTTATTAGTATTTTTAGAAGGTCGAGTTGTTTGTAACATATTTTATTACTAGCTTACATACATACTCACAAACTTTCGCGTTTATAATATTAAGATTTTTAACATATTAATATAAATCTATACAATTATAATCGTAATTGAAAATTCTACTTGAAAAATTACGTGCGTAAGTACTTTTCAAATAAAAATCGACCGATTTCAGTGATACGATAAACATGGGATGGGACTAACAGTCCTGGCGGGACATTTCAAACTGTATAAAATACGGGACGTCCTGGGAAATATGGGACGTCTGGCAACACTAGGAATTTCCTTCTTAGGTAGAGGCTTATTTCTATCAGTAGTGAGTCTAATATGTGGCCAAAAATATACGCCATTGACAAATATTTCTATGTGGGTCTTATACCTTATTTTGAGTAATTCAAAACTATCATAACAGTGCAGATAATAAATTAATTGTTACGATTAGGGTCTCACTTCAATAGCACTCCAGTGAAGAATAAAATATCGACCTAGTTCTCAGGACCATCCCATAGATGCATACCGGTGGCCATACATAGTAACTATTTGCGGATGCGTAGCAAAATCGTAAACAATAAATAAATATTTCGAATATTTTACACACAATGCCATCTAGTTCCAAACTAAGCAGGACTTGTATTATGGGTACTAGAAAACTGATGTTAATAAATAAACATACTTTTTTTTTGTAAATACATACATATTACATAGAAAACACAAAATCCAAAACAAATATTTGCGAATTACACAAACATTTGGCCCAACCCGGAAATCGAACCCGAGACCTCAAGCACAGCTGTCGCATACGTTACCCCTGTGCCACCGAGACAGTCAAAAGTCAGTTAACCCTTTGATCGGCAAGGACACCAAAGACTGCAGGACACAAAAATAGTAGGCCACAGTAAGCATATCTTAATTACATTCATTTGGATACGGTTACAACGTCAATACGATGTCCTAGGCGGTTAAAAGATTTATATTAAGTTTTGTACCACATATCAGAGCACAATCGTTAACCTGGGATAAAGACAATTATATCACTATTGTCAAAGAGATCATTGACTTAAGCCTGCACTCGTTTGGTAAACAAAATGGAAAACAAGTGTTAAGTGCCGTTTATGAAGCAAGTTTCAATTCTGTATTCATTCCACAGCGACATAAAATTATTTCAAAAGTAGACTACTTAATAAACCCGCCTTTTGACCATGAAGACGTAATAAAAACACACACTTGTATACTCTTGCCTTTGTAACATAAGTGTGCTTATTAAAGTTATTAACTTAATCAGTTTTAGATTTTCAAACGTATCCGTTATTCAAATAACTGTTGTACTTAGCATTAATATTTAATAGCAAAATGTATTTGCGGTTTAGACGATTTAGTGTTTGAATTACAAGCTAAATATCAGTAGGATGTGTCTAAATTATGAATAAGAATACCTACTCTATTGACAGAGGTCATAGGGTGACTGTAAAATTAATGCATTTAGGATTAATGTCTGGGATTATGTAGTCGATACCACCGCGGCTTTTCTCTACCTAAATGTCCAACAAAAGATTTCTATTACTATAATAATTATAATGTTTGAATACAATAAAAAAATCATAACCCATTATTTTGCAAAAATCATTTACCTGAGCACTAAGAGATGTATGCTAAAGGTTGTTGAAAACGAAAATATCAGATTGATTGATTTACTGACTAATGAATACATTAAACAATTTCACCAACGCTCCCTAAATTTCAGAGACTGACTCTCGGCTACTAAGTGGCCCCTGAAATTTAGGGGACGTTAGTGAAAACGGCACTAATCTCCTTGCTTGTCTGTTTTTGGAAGGATTCTATAATTACTAGACAATAATAAGTATTTACGAGTATTATTATACTATTCGAATAGTCGGATACTACCGTCCTGCTCGGCCGAAAGAGCTCAAATTTTGACACGATATATCAATTGTTTCAAAGGTTATTTTTATTTATTTTAAGTTTTACACTTCTCTTGTTATCCACCATTCAATAATTTTATATTCAATGCAGCCACAATATGCATCACCATAGCTTGACAGATTAGAGGTGGTGTAATGAAAATTGATATAAGAATGTCATATACAACACGTAAGATTTTCAATACAGTGAGCAAAGATCAGTAATCAGGTGAATTATATTCATAACATCTGGTACCCATCTATATTTATGTTTTAATATACGTCAGTTAGTTAGAGAACACTTCTTGTGCTCATACATTTTCAATAGCTCTAAGAATATAAGCTGGTAGTTATTCTAAACGGTGAATGTCGTTAACTTGCGACTTTGCTAGTCGCACCTCTAGTTAATACTGCCTGCCTCATTAGCATGAAGTTTATTGTCCAATATCAATATATCAATGCGATTAGAGTTGTTCTATAAATACTACGACGGAAAGGTTAGAATTAATTTATTGGAACGATCTCGAAGCTGCCTATGAAGCGATAGCCTTAAATTAGTAAGATCGTAACTAGATGCTCATACTACATAATAATATAAAAGTCAAAAGACATAAATACAAAACTAAACCTTTGTATCTCGGTGTCTAAGAATATTATTAGAGTTTCGTTTTATTTGTACGATACTGTAGATATAGGTTATTTTTAAAGTTTCGCACGATTGTTTTTCACAGCAGATTTGGTTCGAGTCTGATTTAACTTGAGATTTCACTTGCAATTCCTCATCATTATTGATAAATAGATAAATATAATATATGCATATTTTTAACAGTTAAGCTTGCCATATTGACTCTACTCTACCTAATGGAAAGTATGAGTACAATCGAAGAGTAATGGTCTAAATCCTCACTGTGAATGCATACAATGCAGCATGGTGGCTCGCGGTATGGCGGCCTATTGAGGTACTTCTGCCTCACTAGGCCTCCGGTCATGCATTCGGTCTCGCACTCATCAATGAAACATGACATCACGAATGCTGTCATTTAAGATGGGTCTTCTATGTGAGGGTAGTACCGACAAGATCAAGCCGGCCCATTCGTGCGAAAATCAGCGTGGTTCTGTTCTGAAAAAGTTCTCTCCCAAGTAGAGTCAAATATATATTCGACAGGTCACATCCATCTGCTGCCAGTCTTAGGTATATAATAGGTTGATTAGATATTGTTCTCACACTTCTTAATTTCACGTATTTCATACGTCATGTTTATTTGTACCAGTCCTGTCTGTTTTATTTATGGTATAAACTAGTCACAGCTGTTTCAAATAAGCCATCCGTTATGACTGCCCGTAAATAATTTGATTCCTAATATTTTACTGATTTTATGTCCGTTCAACTATTTTAAGCCACACACTGTGTTACTAACTGGATGCTCTGGAAACTGCAAGAAAAATGTTTCCTGGTTTGTGTTCTACTTTGCGAATATGATTTTCATGCATCGATATATTCTCGTAGTTATAAAAAATAGTATATTGTCTCTAATGGTTAATATGATTGTTAAATGATACATTAAAAAAACAAATCTCTAATAAAATCAATGAATATGCATTAAAATTTGGTTAGTGTACATATTTCTCACGTAAGTGGACTTTTTGACCTAACATTATTATTCAATTCATGTTCTTGCTTTTAAAATATTACTAAATATCAAAAGTCTATCCATATTTACTCGGAGATATAGAGAACGTTGGCCTAGTGCGGGTTGGGGCTTGTCTTGGAATCTAGTCGTTGGATGTTTTTAAGCCGCCCGAAGGCCTTCAATTAAGCTTTACGACTGATCCCTTTCCATGATATTCACCTAGGACAACTTGGCTATGACCGCCTTAGAATACAGATGATATTAAAGATACCACTCATAAAAGTTACTGTTTTTGATGTCAAATATTAATTAAGCGTTGAAAAACAAAAACGCAGCATCTTAGCTAGTTGTGTAAAACAAATAATTGTAATTAAGTATGAGTCTCTTATCAGTTGTAATTATGAAATGAACACGCTACTATTTCATACTACTCTCTAAATGTAAACACATCTTGCCATACAGATATTACAAATGACAACTTGACACTCGTTGAGCCTCTACAAGACACAGCTAATTACTCTGTTTGGTACTGGACGCTTGCAGGAATCCTAGCTCTTAATTAATATTGAAACAACTCGGATCTTTTCCGACTAATGGCTAACGTGTTGTCACTCCAAATGAACATATTACTTGTGTATGTTGAGGATATAATCTCGATGTAACTGAGTATGTTGGATAGGGTTGACACTGGCTTATATATGTGTTTTTATTGTGTCTATTTTAAACATAGAATTTTGTAAAGTTTTCTAAAGTTAAAACTTTTAGTCTATTAATATGACCAAAACAAAGATGATCAAAACAAAAATGAAATAAATTGTTGTGCATCTTCACCAAAGCTTCACAATAATTTTACAACGATTGCCTACAAATATAAGTTTTCGTTTATACTTCACTGGAAAATATACATTTTCAACATACAATTTTGGTTTATAACTTACCCGTCTTAAATAACGGTACCCAAAAGTATACACATCATCAAAAAACTTACTTACTAGCTTTTGTCCGCCGCTCCACCTGCTTGTGTATCAGTTACCGGGCCAAAAAGTAGCCTATGTTTTTCTCCAGGCTCCAATTTCTAGACTGAAATTCATCTAAATCAGTGGTTTACCCACAAAAGCGTAACAGACACACAGAGCTATTTTCGAAGTTATAATAGTACTAGCTTTTCGCCCGCGGCTTCGCCCGCGTGAAATTCGTTTATATCGCGCGACACGGTAAGGGTAGATTAAACAATCTTACATGATTTTATGTTTGATATTATGGAACTTCGACACAAACTTTCGTCCCCTATTTCAAACCCTTCTACCTTTATTTTCGCGATAAAGAGCATCCTATGTCCTTTCCCAAGTTCAGTTCTATCTTCATACCAAATTTCATCAAAATCGGTTCTATGTTTTAGGCGTGAAAGCGTAACAGACCGACAGACAGACAGACAGTTACCTTCGCATTTATAATATTATAGTAGGGATTACACCATCGGAAAGTAGATTTCATCAAACAGAATCACCCCAATTTTTTGAAAAAAGTAGGTATTTTGACGGGTGAATTTTCGATATTATGTCAAAATAGGGTGAAAAAATAAATAGTTCAAATCAAATAAATTACAGTGTATTCGGGACATAAAAAGGTACGTTTTCACTAAACTTCGTTTAAAAATAATTTTATTTGTAAAAGATAAAAATAAAAAACCAATAACTTGGTTTTTTGAATTTTTCACATAAAATTTGAGGTTATGTGAAAAAAACTGTAAACAAAAAATCGGCCAAGTGCGCGTCAGGCCACGCACAAGAAAGGGTTTTTGGGTTTGGGTCAGTCACCCATAATGGTACGTGGATTAGAAATTGTATCCAATGGATAATTGTTATGTTTACGTATTAATGCGTTAATTTTGTATGACGTTTTCCAAGTAAGCACATTGTAGAAGTTAAGCCCTTTATAACTACTGAACTAACAAAGTCATCTAATTCATTCTAGTTTTTATTTAAAGTTTATTATATGGAACACTATCACGAATTTTTCCAGATTTTTTGAGCAGGCCGTTTAGCTTTTAGAGGGGGGAGACGCCCTGTTTTTATAAAAAAGTTGCCTTTAAAGTGGATATTCTCGCGAACGGATCCCTAAATCAAAAAATCGTCTTAACAACCCTGTAATGTTTTTAAAAGACCTATATAATGATACCCCACATGATGGGGGGTAGCCGCGAGAAAAAAAAACATCCCCACTTTACGTGTAGGGAAGGTACCCTAAATAAAAATATTTTTCATAATTTATATGTAGCACTTTGTCGACGTAATTACAATACATATTCATGCAAAGTTTCGTCTTTCTAACATTTACCGTTTGGACGGTAAGTTGAGGACGGACGGACGGACAGACGGACATGACGAATCTATAAGGGTTAGAAGTCTTAAACTTCGGAACCCTAAAAAGTTGTAGATCTTTTAATTACCTACAACTTTGCCATTTAACTTTTTTCCATAGGACTTGTAGTTTTGCCGGAAATCGAGATAAACCGTTATTTACACTTTGTTTTATATATTTAGCCATCCATAGTGACTCTACCCTGCCTGATGAAAAGCATGAGCAGAATCCAAGAGTCGGGGCTACCACACTTGCTGCGAATGCAGACAATAATTTATGTCGGCCCGAGATGCTTTTTCACGCACCGCTTATAGGACCCGAAAACCTCCCCCTACCCCTTCCCGACCGTACTCAGATCGCCCGTAAATTATTTTTTCTTTCATTTTCATAATTTTCTCCTCCTATTCCAATAGGTTTCATCCTACTATAATTTTATTTGTTTTCAAAAATTAACTACCCTGGTCTACTGGTCTTTATGTCATTTACAAACTATCATTATGGTTGCCATGCAAGTGTGTTATGCCTAGCAACCTGTGAAGTTTTGACAGGAGATAAACAGTGATACATTTTGATATCTACGATTTATGTATTTTTATAACCACCTTTTTATCTCGATTATTGCAGTAAAAAGTATCCTATGTCCTTTCCCAAGTTCAGTTCTATCTTGATACCAAATTTCATCAAAATCGGTTCAGTGGTTTAGGCGTGAAAGCGTAACAGACAGACAGACAGACAGAGTTACTTTCGCATTTATAGTATTAGATTTATGTATTTTTATAACCACCTTTTTATCTCGATTATTGCAGTAAAAAGTATCCTATGTCCTTTCCCAAGTTCAGTTCTATCTTGATACCAAATTTCATCAAAATCGGTTCAGTGGTTTAGGCGTGAAAGCGTAACAGACAGACAGACAGACAGAGTTACTTTCGCATTTATAATATAAGTAGGGAAGTAGGGATGTAAGTTTTTTTTTCAACATATATATTGATGTTACATACATGCTAGTTGATTATTATATTTGTTAAATGATTTCTTTTGATAAGAGGCAGCCCTATACAGATCTTAAGATGGTAGATACTCGAACCGTGTAATTACAGATATAGTATGTACTTAGAAAAGAGGTAAAAAATATTGGATCATTGAAAGCCGTTTAAAGAAGAGAACTAATTGTAACCTAGGGATATAAACAATGTGGGAATGTGAAATTTTCTATTTTCTATTCTAGCTTAGAGTACCTATAGTTTTTATCAAAAAATAGATGTAGGTATTTATTTATCTTTATAATATAATGACGCACAATTGTTATGAGCTAGATAATTATAAGATCATCGAATGATTATCGAAAGTCTGTTTTAAAAATATGAATATGTTATACAAACATGTTTATATTCAACTATAAATTTCAATAAAACAACTCAAATCATACAAATTTGAGTTGGTTTTTACTCGCTGTATATTATGCAGGCACCACACTTCGTTATGCGCTATTCGTTATGTGTCTACGCCGTATTCGCCCAAATATGAGTTATGCACGCTAACAACAAACATGCCATCCACACTTCGAACTGGTATGCCAAATAAGCATCAAATAAGGCAAATATGTGTGTTGTAGAGATGTGTCATTGTCATTTTTATGGTGAACGAAACGAATATACTCTCCACAGTTCGCCGTATGCGCGCGAATAACCCGCATAACGAATAGCGCATAGCGAAGTGTGGTGCCTGCTTTAGCTTCACCTTATTTGTAACCGACTCCTTTGGGTGCGATTTTCACCCACTATAAACTGCCAGATTTCGTTCAAACTTGACAATACACAAATTAGAAAAAAAAAACTAAAAGAAAACTTTGCTTTATAAAAATATTTCAATAACGTCGCGCCACGCTTGGTTACATTAAAATTATTTTCTACTTTTTAGTTTAAAAGCGTGTTTTATTAGATTTTTAAAACTATTATTTATAATTAAATGTTGCGCAAACATTTTTGTGGAAATGCTGATTGACAGCCATACTAAAATTATAATTTTGAGAGAAACTCTGTCTGTCTCTGATTTTAAATGGTAGCTTTTCTTCAAATTCTATTGACACAAGACAGAATTCCTACGTTTTTAAACATAAAATACTCGTAACTTTCTAGATTTGACTATAGACAAGGGGACAGGTGAAACTAAAACCTTGCATAATTAAAATACGTTATGAATTGAAAAGATCTTATTTGATTTGTGAGAGGCATATTATGCAAAATAAATCGTGATTACGACACCCTGACTAGTGTAGTCGTAAATCGAAGAACTAACAACCTAGCTCTGAAACACAACCGTCCGCCTCATAATATCTTAAGTATATCAGTACCAGGGCAGCAGGAGTCATGACAAATGTCCACACGCGTACTCCGTTCAAATCGCTATCAGTTGGAACTTTCAAGCAACAAGTAAATACAAGACAATTACATTAGTCATGTCTAAAATAGCTTCGGTAATATTTTGTCTTAGAATAACTACGTAATCAGTAGTGTTGGATTTGAACTATTTTGTAATTTAAAACTGTATTTATGTGAGCTGTTAACAGACATGATACGGTTAAGGAATAATTAGAACCAGTTCAAATGTTATTATTACACTAGCTGTACCCCGCGGTGTTACCCGCAGTTATTTTTGAAAATCGCGAGTAACGCCGAAGAACGAAGCTGGTCTAAAAAAATAGCCGAAGTTACTCATTGTGTCATCAGCTTTCTGCCACTGAAAGTCCCGTCAAAATCCGTCCAGGTGTTCCAGAGGTTACCTGGAAAAAACAGACAGGCAAAAACATTAGGAATTGCTTTTTTGATATTAGTCCCGTATATACTTTGATATACATTTAGTAATAAAATAGTTCATTTTATATTACATACAGACCCTATAATTTTATTTATTTGTATAGATAAAGCTAAATTCCAAATCTAAATAACAGTTTTAATAACACGAGAGTCTCACTAACAAAGGATTTTTGTTAATTTCAACCCTGAAGTGGTAAAATAAGAGATGAGAGAGCGTCAACTTTAAAAAAGTTAGTAACATGAGATAAGCGATGAACACGCGAGTGAAATCAATTGTTACTCGGCTGCCTCGATGGCGCAGTGGGAGCGACTGCTGTGCTAGAGGTTTCTGGTTCGATTCCCGGGTCGGAACAAACGTTTGTATGATCCGCAAATATTTATTTCTTAGTTAGGGTGCAATATGTATGTATTTATAAAAAAAGTATGTTTATGTATTATAATCAGTTGTCTAGTACCCATAATACCAGCTCTGCTTAGTTTGGGACCAGATGGCGTTGTGTGTAAGATGTCCGAAATATTTATTATTATTTATTACTTTGGGTAGATTTTAGTGCTTAGGACAAGTTTGGTAGGTCTTGTTCATTCTCTTACTGTCACTGATCATATTGCCACAATTAGTATTAATCACAATGATAACACATTAATAAACATCCAACTAGTTTCTTGAATCGTAACCGATGCATAAAGACGTGCAATTTTCACAAAATGTTTACATCAATCTTATCGAGGCCCCATTTATTTGCATAAGTGTAACCGGGAGGCCAATTCATCAGCGCACGGAATAATTAGCCAGGTTCTCGGCTCTCGCAATCGGGAAATGTTTCTAAACAGCTTAGACAGCTTCCTACAGACGGCGATTAAAAATAGATAGCTTCGAGCAAGGCTATTTGTCGTAGGGAGACAGATAGGCTTCTAACGCTGTTCATGACTTGTGTGGGATCTGGTAATGTTTTGTGCCTGTTTGCGTTGTACCTATTATCTGCTGATAGATGCAGTATTACGGGAGTATAATTTACAAGTAGATTTTAATTAGGTACATGAAATATTAAAGAGTCTCCTGTTTTTTATAGCTGCGTAAATTTTGCTTCTTCTTCTTTTTTGAAACAATACCTTACTCCTCCTACCTAGGAGAAACAGATATCGGTTACAGGGCTATTTTAGTAGCACAGTAGAACCCTACTGTACTAGGTAAAGGTAAAGGTACTAACCATCTTGGAAAAGATTGCAGTTAAATTTGAGGTCGACTAACTTTTCTATCGGCCATTGGATGACGCCTTTTTAGGGTTCCGTTGCCAAATGGCAAAAAACGGAACCCTTATAGATTCGTCATGTCTGTCTGTCTGTCTGTCTGTCCGTCCGTATGTCACAGCCACTTTTTTCCGAAACTATAAGAGCTGTACCGTTGAAACTTGGTCAGTAGATGTATTCTGTGAACCGCATTAATATTTTTACATAAAAATAGAAAAAAATCAATAAATTTTGGGGATCCCTATACTTAGAAATGAAACTCAAATTTTTTTTTTACATCAAAACCATACCATCTATGGATAGGTCTTCAAAAATGATATTGAGGTTTCTAATATCATTTTTTTCTAAACTGAATAGTTTGCGCGAGAGACCCCAAAGTGGTAAAATGTGTCCCCCCCCCTGTAACTTCTAAAACAAGAGAATGATAAAAGTAAAAGAAATATAAGATATACATTACCATGCAAAATTTCAACGAAAACTGGTTTGAACGAGATCTAGTAAGTAGTATTTTTTAATACGTCATAAATCATAAACCGCAATTTTCATTTCTTTCAATCAAAACTCTTTTATACATAAACTTTTCTATGATGTATGTTACTTGCTGCTACGGAACCCTTCATGGGCGAGTCCGACTCGCACTTGGCCGCTTTTTATATATTTAAGGCTACCAAAGTGACTCTACTCTGCCTGATAGAAAGCATGAGTCGAATTCAGGAGTAGGGTTCTGAGCGCGCTAGTACAATTACTAAAGTGATTTGAATGCAGTTTCTCGTTATGTATTGTAGTTTTCACTTTTAATTTTCAATTCTATTCACTTAACATTTAGTGTTTGTTTTATTTCAATCGGTTGACAAATAAAAAAGTTATATCTGTTTAAAGAATCAACGAGAAAGCCTATATATGCAGACGATTGTGAACAGTCTATTGTCAATATCATTCTAAAATGAAGCTGCCTTGATGATGTGTCCATACATGAGAGGAACAATATTTCATTTCATCAAAAGATTGATTGAAAAAATAAAATACGTTTCGTTTTGTTCTTCGCTGTGTTTTTTCACACGGTCTCACCAGTTAATAGGATACATCGCCAATGAAAGCACTCGCTTTATTGCATTCGGAGAGCAATTTACGAGAAAACTAGTGTGAAATTTAAAAATGTCTAACGGTACATAAGGAAATTCTATGTTCTCGCGTGACCATGAACCGGTTTACTCATCCATGTTGGGACACATCTTTAATCGACATTCTCACTTGACAATTTTCTCAAGAAAAAAAAAGTTTCGAACCATTAGGCCGGTATCAGATTTTCCCGCGTAATTGCGGATGTATCACACTGTCGGCACGTTCAGAAATCGAAGCAAAAAAGTGTTTTTTTTTTTATAAACGAATTAGCAGAAATTCTACACATAATGTTTGTACAATAACGGGTTTGATATATAGTTTTTTCACACCTTTCGGTATTGTTGTTGATTTTCTAGGTATTTAATACAGATTATTTTTTTAAACAGTCATGTCATGAGTCATGACATCCGAAAGTGATATCTATGCCACAAATAATCGTGATGTGGGTTATCCATCTATAGATCTAACTGCATACTTAATAACGGGGCGCCACTGCACTGCGAAGCTTTTATTATATTTGCTTAAAACATAGTATGTATTTGCATTTCATTTATAACCGCTCAGTTAAACTTTTGAAAGCTAACAGAGTAAATCGCTTAACATACATAGGTTGCGTTTCACGTATTTGTTCGTTTGCTTATAATGAACGGGCTTACCGTCACGGGCATTAACTTTTCAATGTTTACAAACTAAACTTTTTTATCGTATTTACATACGACATGTACAGAGTAGAGAATTGTGTATAGATGTTAATGTGTTCAGATTTGTTTGTAGCTCGTACTTTGAGTCGATATACTGATCAAATAGAAAGGTTACGACGAATGAGCGCGACCTTTATACACCGATACTTGTGATTTTGAGTCCTTAGAGAATGCGGTGTTGAGAAACAGCGCGCGCGTCGGGTATATGCGTCTTACAATCGATCATCAACTTATAACAACTTACCTAACTTTTCCATCAATTGAGGGCAATATCTACCAGTGATATTATAAAGCTAGATGTGATTTAACCATAAAATAGATCACTGTGTAACTACACCGATTTAATGACGATGGAATTATTAAAAGTAATCTTTCATTAACTTACTTACTTTGATGTATTATTTACTAGTTGATTGTTGTTGCCTCCTATTGGTCTAACCGTGATGCTGACTTTATCTTGGTCACGTCAGCTAATCACACATAAAAAAGTGGATGTGAAATACGGACGGACAGACAGACAGACAGACAGACAGACATGACGAATCTATAAGAGTTCCGTTTTTTGCCATTTGGTAACGGAACCCTAACACCGTGAAAATTGGTTAGATAGACAACATTGCAACACGATAATTAAATATAACCCTTCGCAATATTAGACTTTGTGAAAAAAATTAAATATGTATTATGAAAATTTCACCAAAATAATGACTATGTTAATGTTCATTTTGATGTTAGTTGTTTTAGTGTTACCATTTGGACGCCATATCCAGCTTACGATAAATCCACGAGAATTTCTTACAAAACTTTAGTCGTGATACCTTTGACGTATATAGTGGAGGTGTGTCGTGACCATGGTTTCGTTGTAAAGCCCTCAAGTCGTTCAAAAGGTTAAGCTTTGACAGAACGATTGTAAAGGAATATTTATCTAAAGTCAATGGTAATATATTGCAGGGCTTTTTTGCCCTATACGGATAGTTTTGAAATTGAAATTGGATATACGGGGTGTTAACAGATAACAATAGAAAAGTAATCACATTCATTTTATACAAGATTTCATTCTGATAAAATGATAAAAGCTAGTGCAAAGTGAAGGAAAATTGAATAGAAGCAGTCTGGCCAGTTTGGTACAGTAGGCTAAAACTTTCTTTCTGAGGACAGTTTAATGTCCAGTATTTGAACCATTAAAGTCTGTTGATTTGATGACGAAGTAACGAAGCAGTGCTTTTTTTTTCCGCCGCCCGGGGCGCCGGCGGCGGATCGGGTCCGATTGGATGGAATCCTCCCGGGCCTTCTCCGCCACCTCCTTCTGCAAGATTACGTCCTCGCAGAAGGTTGCGACCGCGGTAAAACAACTGTCGCTGCCGGCCATCGATCTTATGACGGCCGGCAGCGAGAGATCCCCTCCGATGACTGCAGTGAGGACCCGGCGCTGCGCCGCCCAAGCGGGGCAGACCACCAGCGTGTGCTGGGCCGTGTCCTCACTGCAGTCGCAGTGGTGGCAGGCGGGACTCGGTTCCCTCCTAGCGACCGAGTGCAGGTACTTTCCGAAGCAACCGTGCCCGGAAAGTACCTGCGTCAGCCGGAAGGAAAGGGTCCCGTGCTGCCGCCCTGCCCACTCCTCGATGACCGGCTGAAGAGCCTCCACGGCGGCGAAGCCAGCGCGTGGGGTCTCCAGCCGGAGCGACCATCTCAGCATGGTGGCTCGGCGAGCGGCTTCGCGCCACTCGCGCACGTCCTCGGGCGGAGGGCGAAATCCGCTCTCCGCCCGGAAGTCAGCCACTCGCCGATAAACTTCGGCGAGCACTTCCGCCTCCAAATCCCACGGGGAACGTAGCAGTGCTAAGTCAAGCTAAGTCAAGCAAAAAAGCGACACATTCTTCAATATGAGATTTCAGAACCACGGTCAAAAGTCATATTAGTTTGAGAACGGCCTAGCCTAGGCCTAACGTACATCGTAGAGACTCTTTATGTATATATAAAGTCCGTCTCAGTACTAAAGAAACAAACATTATTGAACGTGAAATGTCCTGAACGCGTTCGTAATAAAATTCCATGACAATTTACCATTATTAATTATGAAGAAACTAATGGACCAAGAGTCCAGAGCCGCCAGACCTACGTCATTAGTGCAAAGCTGAAATTTTCAGGATTATTAGTACAATGTCCTGTTAAGATGTATGCGTACCCATTAGCTTATATGGAGCAAGTATGGAGACCCCTAAAATGTATTGTTTTTTCTCTATTTTTATGTAAAAATCTTAATGCGGTTCACAGAATACATCGATTGACCAAATTTCAATAGTATAGCTCTTATAGTTTCGGAAATAATTGGCTGTGACATACGGACGGACGGACAGACAGACAGACAGACAGACTTGACGAATCTATAAGGGTTCCGTTTTTTTGCCATTTGGCTACGGAACCCTATAAAGCGTGTAAAAACCATTTAATATTTTACAATTCTATTCTTGAAATAATACCAAAGATGATATACCTCAGCTTTCTAATTACTACAAATATTTTTAAGGTGTCTGGGGGGATGATTGGCCCTTCGGATTGGTCTGGCCGCATACAAAGGGTCCTAAAATAGTACCTACCTATATGTATAAAATTTAGGTTTGCTACTGTAACGTAGTTTACCTAATTTTTTCACGACTTTCAAGACGTCTGGCAGAAGTAATGGCCCACGGAAAGTGTCTGGCAGTAATGAATTTTAATTTTAAATAATATCCTTGATAAAATATGTAAATACTAGCTTTGCACCTTTAACGTAGGTAAGTAAGGTTTTTATCCATCTGTACTTCGCGATACCTCAGAAACGGCCCCGCTTTCAAGCTAATGGGTACACATATACCTTCACAAGACATTGTACTTATTAGTACAATGTCTTGTGAAGTGTTATTATTAATACTGAAAATTTCAGTTTTGCACTAATGACGTAGGTCAGGCGGCTCTTGGCTTTTGCTCTATGTATATTATACGAGCTTGTCGTGTTTACCATTGTAAACCGACACGTGCCATTGCACGTGTCGGAAAGTCGACGTGGATGTTCTTCACTCCTCTTATAAAATTGAAGAAAATACTGTCTGACCACTACTTTTTCGAATAACTCACGAAAATAGATTTGCTGTCAACCCTTAGATCGAAGAAACCATGTACATGTTTATATTAAAGTGCGGCCTTTTGTATATTTGTGGAAACTTGTCATTGGCCCTCACTACTGTATATACTGTGTTACTGTATTTATTTAAATTCTAAATAAGTATATAACTAAACTAAATAAGTATATAACTAAATATAACAAGTATATAACTAAACCAAATAAGTATATAACTAAACTAAATAAGTATATAACTAAACCAAATAAGTATATAACTAAGCTAAATGAGTATATAACTAAACCAAATAAGTATATAACTAAACCAAATAAGTATATAACTAAACTAAATAAGTATATAACTAAACTAAATAAGTATATAACTAAACTAAAAAAGTATATAACTAAACTAAATAAGTATATAACTAAACTAAATAAGTATATAACTAAGCTAAGTAAGTATATAACTAAACTAAATAAGTATAAAACTAAATTTAACATGTATATAACTAAACTGAATAAGTATATAACTAAACTTAATAAGTATATAACTAAACTAAATAAGTTTATAACTAAATTAAAAAGTATATAACTAAGCTAAGTAAGTATATAACTAAACAAAATAAGTATATAACTAAACTAAATAAGTATATAACTAAACTAAATAAGTATATAACTAAACTTAACATGTATATAACTAAACTAAATAAGTATATAACTAAACTAAATAAGTATATAACTAAACTAAATAAGTATATAACTAAATTAAAAAGTATATAACTAATCTAAGTAAGTATATAACTAAACTAAGTAAGTATATAACTAAACTAAATAAGTAAATAACTAAACTAAAAAAGTATATAACTAAGCTAAATAAGTATATAACTAAACCAAATAAGTATATAACTAAACTAAATAAGTATATAACAACTCTGAATAAGTATATAACTAAACTAAATAAGTATATAACTAAGCTAAATAAGTATATAACTAAACCAAATAAGTATATAACTAAACTAAATAAGTATATAACTAAACTAAATAAGTATATAACTAAACTAAATAAGTATATAACTCAACTAAATAAGTATATAACTAAACTAAATAAGTATATAACTAAATTAAAAAGTATATTACTAAACTAAGTAAGTATATAACTAAACTAAGTAAGTATATAACTAAACAAAATAAGTATATAACTAAACTAAATAAGTATATAACAACTCTGAATAAGTATATAACTAAACCAAATAAGTATATAACTAAACTAAATAAGTATATAACAACTCTGAATAAGTATATAACTAAACCAAATAAGTATATAACTAGACTTAACATGTATATAACTAAACTCAATAAAACTAAATAAGTATTTAACAACTCTGAATAAGTATATAACTAAACTAAATAAGTATATAACTAAGCTAAAAAAGTATATAACTAAACCAAATAAGTATATAACTAAACTAAATAAGTATATAACTAAACTAAATAAGTATATAACTAAACTAAGTAAGTATATAACAACCTTGAATAAGTATATAACTAAACTAAATAAGTATATAACTAAACCAAATAAGTATATAACTAAACCAAATAAGTATATAACTAAACTAAATAAGTATATAACTAAACTAAATAAGTATATAACTAAACTAAATAAGTATATAACTAAACTAAATAAGTATATAACTAAACTAAATAAGTATATAACTAAGCTAAATAAGTATATAACTAAACCAAATAAGTATATAACTAAACTAAATAAGTATATAACTAAACTAAATAAGTATATAACTAAACTAAATAAGTATATAACTAAACTAAATAAGTATATAACTAAACTAAATAAGTATATAACTAAACTAAAAAAGTATATAACTAAACTAAATAAGTATATAACTAAACTAAATAAGTACATAACTAAACCAAATAAGTATATAACTAAACTAAATAAGTATATAACTAAACTAAATAAGTATTTTAATTTTAAATAATATTCTTGATAAAATATGTAAATACTAGCTTTGCACCTTTAACGTAGGTAAGTTTATCCATCTGTACTTCGCGCTACCTCAGAAACGGCCCCGCTTTCAAGCTAATGGGTACACATACATCTTAACAAGACATTGTACTAATAATCCTGAAAATTTCAGCTTTGCACTAATGACGTAGGTCTGGCGGCTCTGGGCTCTTGCTCTATAAGCTTTTTGAACGAAATAAGGCCAACCACAAACAAGGTTTAAATTCTAAACGAAAAAATTAATAATACTTTATGATAAGTTATTCCAGAAATATTTTTAAAAATATGTGTTACACGTCTTAGAACAAGCCCTTAGAGGAGTAAATGAACACCAATCCATCTGAAGTAGCAATTTACCTTTAATATCTAGATACGAGTATTTATCTGTATTTATCGAGGTTAATATTACTTTACCCTAAGGTAGAGTAAATAATAACAGGTATTATTCAACAATGGCTATGCGAAAACGATAATTGTAAGAGTTTATTGAGTACATTAAGAATGGGGTTTTATTAATTAAAGGTGTATAAAGTATAGTTGAGTGTTGGGTACCTATTATACTAATGTCGGGTATTATAAGTAATGATTTAATTATTTTTTTAGTACCTAATATTATAATATCGGAATAATTTCTGACAGACAGACTGAGTTACTTTCTTATAATAACATAAAGTAATAAAAAGCAATCACACCAAGAAGGTTACTAATACTTGAGCATCCGCAAAATTGGGAGCATTAATAACAAAGCAAGTATTTTGCGTATGACAGCTTACTTCTTCTATAGCCTTCAACTAAGTTGTGAATTACGAAACAATATATTACAATATCCACCGCTTTCCATCCAGTCCGTTCCAGCTTATATTTTGTGTTAAACCTCTTGTTTCAAAATATGAAAATTAATCCTGTAAAACTGTTTTAGGTATGATAATCATTGGCCCAAAAATAGTTAGTTATATAAGCTTTCAAGAGAAAAAGCATATCGCCCTCTCTGTATTTAGGTCAATATAACACAGGTATATTGGACACAAATATAGGGAGGGCGCAACACCGCAACACTTCTCTTTTCTAATCAATCTTTGCTAAAATTTTAAACAATTATTTTTAGGATAGCCCCCACACTTTTTAAGCAGCGAGAAAAACAGACAAAACAGAAAAGCATAGCTTACAGAATATATAAATAAAACATAACCCATCGGTCACCGGTGAAAATCACCGGGGCAATAAGGTCAGAGACACAGCCCGGTACACTCGACTGTTATAATTGCTTACTTGATGAAGGTTTGACGCGACGTTTGAGGGTTGATTGTGTCCAGCCACTCTTTTTGTACAATTAAGGCTGTTTGTACCCCCATTTCAGTAATTATACGAGTAATGTAGTTACCTTTGATAGGTAGTACAAGCCTTTGTTTTTAAAAATGACGTTGTTGTTTATTTTCTATGTGTATTCTCGTCTGCTTTGTGCGAAAAGAGCGGTGTGTCTGGCCGTCAATTATATTATTAGCTTCCATTTTGATGGTACAACAAAGGGTGTTTTACAGAGAGTATACCGAGAGGCTTTTAAAGAGAATGCATTAAGCCGTGTAGGTTCACATATGCGCAGTATAAATATAAATACATCATTTTATAATACATGATTTTAAAAATAACAATCTCCAATACAAATAAATAAAATGTGTGTTTGTAATTTAAAATTAACGGGCGCTTCTTGTCTTCGGTTCTTGACCTGGAGGTGTCATTTCTGGAACAGGTGGGACGTTGGTAGGCATAGATGTTCCATCTTCTCAGGTTATGTAGGCTGGTTTGAGCCGGTCAATCGTCACCTTTTGGGGTTTGCTTTGAACATCGCTGATGAACGTTTTGTCACCCCTTTTGATGACAGGGTAGGGGCCCTGGTGACCTGACATTGGATTTGCACCTTCTACGCAGAGAACATATCTTCTACCAGCAGCTTAGAGAAGAAAGTAGCAGAACCTACCCGACATGTGGAAGCACTCGTCAGCAGGGACAAGCAGTAGTCGCGCCTTCGCTTTCGCTTGAAATCCCGAAACCGCTTCAAATATCATGCTAAGCAGCGTTCGCAATCACGCGAACGCCCCGACAGCCACCCTTACTGCTGGTATCATTACCGGATGAATTTTTTATCCCCGAAAACCCCTAAATATCAAATTTCTGCGAAATGCACAAATACACATATACAAGAATTGTTTGTTTAAATTTATTAGATGATTTTGAAGTTTTAGTAGAATGAATTATTCATTCATAAGGTGTTGTAATTGTTATTTTCTATACTAGTTTTGGCCTGCGACTCCACTCGCGTGTATGTTATCGCGATAAAAAGTAGCTTATATCCTTCCCAAAGAATCAGAGTATCTCAATTCCAAATTTCATTGAAATCGGTACAGCCTTAAACAGATAGTTACTTTCGAATTATTAGTTCAGTTAAGCAACTTTTAAACGAAAAAAAAATTGAAATGTTTGTAGCTAGTTTTCTACAAGAACTCGCATGGTGTTAACTCCCTGTTCTGTTAAACAAAAAAATCAAAGGTCTGAACATTATAAGTCCAAGACCTGCTCATTTCCCAATTCAACTCAAAAGCTTACACTTCACGACCCACATTAAGGTAAATGGTAATAAGGTAAGTAAACAGCATTTTTACCAACTATATTAAACCGTCCCCTTACCCTAACAGCCCTATTTAATTTATGAGACATCAAAGCACTTAGGTAGATGTCATCTAGAGGTTGATGAAAACAAAAATATCATCTACTCTCTCCTCTCTCTCTCCTAACTCTCTAACTTGGTGTAAACGTCCGTTGTGAAACGCTGGTGTAAGAATGTGAGCAGAGTAGCTCTATTTTACTAATTTATTTAATTAGGCTAACAAACAACAGAACCATAGATAATCTACCAGCCATTTAATAGGAAGTAAGATGCATAAGATAGCCAAGTTATATTAATCTAAGGCCGTCATGCCATTACGCATGTCATTGGACGGTTGCCAGGTGAGGAAGTCACGCGTTGTGATGGCATCAGCCACGAACCTTCGACGTGGGGCCATCATAGATGATGACGGCCCTCGTAAATCTAATGAGCAGTTGTCTGATTAGAGACAGGTGGGCTTTGTCTTGTTTAAGGTGTGGTCTTTGTTTAGCTGCGTACGGAATAAGCAATAGACGGGATGGATCTTTCTTGTAGATAGTTGTATCTAATCCACTTATGTATTGAGGCTAAGTTGGAATTAGATAGCTTAGGTAAAATGCTCGATTGTAGCGTGGGTGAGGTTCGAGCCCAAGGACTGTTCGAAGTACTTGTAATTTCGTTTAATGGTATGGAAACGAGAATAAATTTACCGTCACTGTTTATGTGAATGGTCATTAACTCAACTCAGTATTAGGGACAGTGTAACAAAAGATTAGCCAACGGTAAAAAACTACAAAATAAAACGGCAAAATCTTTATAAAACCATTAGATTTACAATATGTGGGCATGAAAAGAATGAGGAATGATATGTTACGAGTAAGAAAAGTTGTTTTAAATCATGATTAAATATGTAAATAAATGTTTCGGACATCTACGCACAGCATCATCTAGCTAGACCCAATCGTACAAAGTGTTAATGTTCACAGTGGCTAGAAAAAACGTGAAAAGAAGTTGTGTATAATCTTTTTTCGGATATTTTTCCAAAATATATTCCATCTATGAATATTATACAGATATTGAGGTTAGTCGCAGATTCTAGCATATTATGCTTCAATGTATGAACTAAAAAGCAATTGATAGCCTCAATTTATTAGCTAATCGACGTTTCTATATATTTTACACCTTTAGCTGACATATTAAAGTAATATATTGTGATCCTTGACACACATTATAGAACACTGCATTTATTTTATTATCTAGCTAAGCCCGCGGTGTTACACGCGGTTGTTAGTGTACCTTTCCAACAATAAATGCGAGTATCTCCGAGGGGCGCAGATAGTTTAAAAATAAAGTCTAAGTTACTCCTTACAATATAAAAGTGAAAGTTCAGTGATAGACTCATCAAAATCGCCCCAGTCGTTCTAGAGATTAGCCGGAACAAGCAGACAGACGGACGTACAGACAGACAGATAAACGTTTAAGTGAAAAGCTGTTCATTTAAAATTACAAACAGACACGTCAATTTTATTTATTTGTAAAGATGCCGTGGTTTTTATTGTATTATTTGTTATTATTAATTGTATTATGCTTCTAGTCTTGATATAACTTAAAAAAACAGTCGTGTGGCAATCGGGGACTGCCGTGGTAAAGCTATTGTATAGCATTTTTTATCAACCTATGCAATTTAATTATTTATTTATTTTTTATTTATGTAGTATTTTTTTTTCTTTGATATTAATTCAAGTTTACAAATCAATATAGGTACACTGTCTTTTTACCAACGTACATTTAACAATATCATTGCCAAACAATATAATCATTCCATTAACATGTCAACTAAACAGAGGATATAATAGTATAATGAGCATATCAATGGAATAAAAAAACGAAATACAAAAAAGAAGAAGAATCTAGAATGACTGTGTTGTCAAGGCAACGGATAACGGCCGGTGGTGGCAGCACGCATGCGCACGGAGACGCCACATCCTTGTCGCACTGCATTTACATTCATAGTCTCTATCCTTTTTTAGGGTGTTAGGTTTTTCGTTACGGAATTTCTTGATTCGGTCGCAGCACTCAAAGCCCGCGATAAAAGCTATACAATAGCTTAAAAGAAAAAGTGTGTTTCGTTGGTGAGTGTGAGACTGAACCTCCAATGATGCAGAAGAATCTCAATAGGCTGCCATGATGGGTCACCACTACTCTTAAAATTCTGCTCATGCTTTCCATCAGTTAGAGTAGAGTTACTTTGGCAAACGCATACGTAAAGAAATAGTTACGTAATTAAGAGCTTTTGACTGCACGGCTGGCCAAGTGGTTTAAACGATCGCCGTTCGAGTTTCTATTGCGCATAGCATTGTGGCTTCAAATCTTACATGGGACAACACTTTGTGTGGTCCATGAATTGTTGTTCTGAGTTTGTGTGCGTTTTATGGATGTTTTTAAAGCCCCCGCGACACAGGATGTATGTTTTTAAGGAGTTGACTTAAAAAAAGACCAAGTAGACGACCGCCTCATCTTAAAAGGTACGAACTAATAGTACATTGCCGAAATACACATAAATAAGATCAGGTCAGACAGGTTACAGACAAGGGGAACAGACTGGTAGGAGGGTGGTAAGTGACTGCCGCTGTCATTTGAGTGGGATTGAGATAATCCGGTCCATCCATCCACATGCACACTCTAGTCGAGCCGGGTCATAGATATTTAAATATGGGTAATACAGGTAAATTATTGTCTGTCTGTCTGTTTGTTCCGAGTGATCTCTGGACCGGCTTTTTTAACACCGCGGGATTGTGCTAGTGTCCAATTTGTACTTTGTTATGTCACAGAATGTCTTAATTTGTGTGTGAAGTTTTGAATTGATATGGGTGAGTTTCTAGTTACACGCTTTTTATTAGCTTCACACACAAATTAAGACATTCTGTATGTTTGTTTGTATTTAACCGAATCCTTTGGGTGCAATTTTGACCCACTTTGAACGGCCAGATTTCATTCCAACTTTGTAGATTTATCGAGGACCGTTGACAATACGATAATTTGAACAAAAACTAGAAAAGTTTTTAATGTAACAAAGCGTGGGGTGCTTTTTGAAAATATTTCAATAACGTCGCCCCACGCTTTTTACATTAAAATTATTTTCTACGTTTTAGTTTAACAGCGTGTTTGTTTAGTTTTTAAAATTTTTTTTTAGAAATACTAATTTGTTTTTTTTTATGTGATGTGTAATGAGCGTGTGTGAAAAAGTGAAACGGCAGACTGTTTAGTATTGGATTAAGTCGTAATGTCCGCGGGCCAGTGTTACTCTATGATGGTATCAGATTATTGTATTGTTTGAAAATGATCTTACATGAAACACGAATAAACTAGCACGGATTAAATGCTAAACGAATTACCCTATTTATGTTCGTTCCCGTTATAAGCATGATTTATAATTTTAAGTCGACCACAACTCGATACAAAGTCATACTTATTTATTCCATGTAAATCTTAAGACCAGTCATTGTTTACTAACAAAGCACAATTCGATTAATCACCATAGCAAGTACTTCATAATTATTTTAAACTTACTGAGTTCTGTGGTGCTACCCGCAAATAACGCTGTTGGGCTTATTCTTAAAAGTAGCCTAAGTTACTTCTTATATAATCAGCCATCTGCCAGTGAAAGTTTCGTCAGAATTGATTCAGCCATACCAGAGCTCACCCCTAACAAACAAACAGACCGATAAAAATTTAAACAAATTATTTTTTGTAGTAAGTGCATTTAAGTGCAATTGGAGAGGCCTATGTCCAGCAGTGGACTGCGATAGGCTGATGATGATGATGAAGTGCATTTATGCTGTCACATGTATGCACAAAAAGCTGTTGGTTATTTACAAACAGACACTCCAATTTTATTTATTTGTATTGATAGATGTCTATGGTCATGAACACCACAACGCCTACGTGTTTAGTCACCGACTAGTTTATAGCAAGAAAGTTATCACTTGTCATGTAATGTATTGAAACAGGCACTATAAAATATAATTGATGTTATGAAACTAGTAAATGAGGTTGAACACACTATAAAGTCCGATAATCAACATAGTTACAATCATCAAAGTTTACTGGAATGAAGGAAATTACCTTCATTTCCATAACTGCTATTAATTGGTCTGCATACACAGCAATGATAGGATAAGAGGAGTATTCTCAAAAACTCGAAATTTGTTATTTTTCTCCCAAGAGGTTGTGATGATCGATAATAGTAAAGAACTCTTTTCAAGGTATTTTATTTGTCGTCTGATTTAGTTTTTAGGAATCTCTACCTGATCCTTCATCAAATACTTAGAATAGACAGTCAGCAATATTCGTTTTAGATACGATTTTTATGTTTTTTGGTATCCGTTATCCATGAGGCAGTAATGGCTACTCGGCGTTCGGTTAATATTGATCCTGATCGCTTTGAAGTGGTTTTGGGATTGTATTTTACAAGAAAAGAGACTAGATTTGGTCCGAGTGATTGTGATCTCGTGGTAACTATTTTTAAGTTGCGCAAAATCTAAAATGATTTTTTATTAGTGACGCCTAGCATATCATATCAGCATGTAGGTGTAATTCTGTTGCACTACCCACTTCAAATATAGGGTTTTCCAATAAGAGGTGTTACTTGAATATTCAAAGGAAAATGCCATTTTTTGAGATAAATGATCGAATGTTTATTTCATAATAAAGAGAAAGGTACGCCGTTAATAACGAAAATCAACATCAGCCAAATTGCCACCACGACTACGCTTACAGGACCATATTCTTTTCATGAAATTTTCCATAAAAAAATCGCAAAGTGGCTGTCCTATGTCTATGTCCTCACGCATTCCATCTTTGAGGTCTTGAATCGACGCTGGGCTGTTAGCGTAGACCTTATCTTTCATGTGGCTCCAAAGAAGAAGAAGTCGCAAGGTGTTAAATCACAAGATCTCGGTGGCCAATTGTGATCACTTCGAGAGATAACACGGTTCGGAAAAAGATCAATTTTCAAAGTTTTCCCGTAAAAGATCAATGGTTTCGTTGCTTGTGTGGCCGTAGCGTCGTCTTGTTGAAAGTAAACGTTGTCCAGATCAATACTATCTAACTTCGACCATAAAAAAATCATTAATCATCTCTCGGTAGCGCAATCCATTCACCGTAACTTTTTTTTTTTTTTACACCTCCAGCATTAGGAATATGAATTCCTGTGTCGCGGGGGACTTTACAAACATACATGAAACGGACGCAAAGAACACCCAGACTCAGAACAACAATTTGTGAATCACACAAAGTATTATCCCACGTGGAATTCGAACCCACGACACTTGGCGCAGTAGAGAGCGGCGTGGCGACCGCTTAAACCACTAGGCCAACCGTGCAGTCCTTTGATCAACACTTAGGGCTACAGCAACAAAATTCTCAGTTGTTCTTGAACGACGTGCACGGGTTTTATTCTTTACATCACTAACTTGTCAATAGCTTAAATTTTTCCATCAATTTCTTTATTGTGGTCCGACAAGGTGCTCTACGACGCGTCGACAACACAAAAGTGCTTTAGTTTTGCGAACTGTGACTGCAAAATTTTCACCATTTTTGTAGTGAATTTTATTAATTCCAATGCGTTGTTGAAGCATGTATCGTTCCATTTTTAGTAATGGCGTAGTTTCTACTTATCAAATGTCAAAGAATAACAGCTTCTTATGTTACATCTACCGAAAAAGCGGGCTATTCAAAATAACACCTCTCATTGGAAAACCCTATATATAGGTATTACTTATTTAAATATGTAGGTAGTACTATATGTGAGTATTTATATGTAGCAGAGCCATGCTGATTTGAGCCTGAATGGGTCGGCTGGATTCACTTTGGTAGGCTTACATATAAAAGAAAAAACTCGTAAATAAACAAAGAAACATTGGTTAAAATATTTACCTAAGCAAGCACTAACTCTCTATACAGTGAAACTAGGAATCATTGTAATGGCCCTTAGGTATATATAATCCATCGTATATTATCTGTGGTCCCACTAAGTATAACCATAGACCAAGCATCAAGTTTTTCCGGACAGGCACGCAGGTCCATTGTGTTGCACAGATGGCCGATAAGCGTTTATTACGACCCGTTAGTGAATAATGCACGTACAAGACCAACGTGTAATATATTCATTGAAATATTCGCGCTGTATAGAGAGGCATTATTATTGTGTGGCCAGGGAAAATATTTCACCCAATTTTGTGGTAAATTATGAATAGGATTTACCTATTCATAATTTACCATCGCATTGTGTTTCGGGAATTCAACTGAACGTTGTTTTATTCATTTTCTAATAAACATTAGTTTTCTTTTCATTTGTATATTTAATATACATACCCTTATACATTTTTACTCTCGCAGGAATCGAAAGAACCTTATTTGACTTCCATATTTTTCCATGGTGAGAGAGTTGTCTATTAAAAATAAAAATCTCATAAATTTCTAGTACTTTAACACTATCTTGCAATAGTCTAATACCTACTGATGAACCATAAGCTATATATATTTATTAGGAAGTGGCACAACATTGCAAAAGAGCTACAGATTAAATAAATAAACTCAAGCATTCTTCCAAATATTGGTCAATATTTCTAAATTTGACAGTAAATTTTGTAGTCATTCCTCCTTACTAAATACCTAAAGTCAATCTATGTTCAAATAACTGTTCCCAGCCAACTACTTTCAAGTATTATATAGGTATGCACAGTTATTAAACAGGACACACGACTTATAGTTCCCAGACATCCTAACCAAAGTAGTATTCATAATTAAATCAAAACTATGAAAGGATCATTGAGTGTACCGGTGTCGGTGTGAAATATTAATGTATTCGAGCACGGATTTCCGTGACACGCAATATGAATGGCCAACTCCTCATCCCAAGGTGAGCTCAAATGAACGGACACCTTTGAAAGTGATCTCGAAGAAACTATATATTATTAGTAAACTTTACAATCGATAAGTTAAAGCATTTGCTGTGCCAAATATATGGATTATAGTATGAAATTGATTATCTACTGCTTTTTCGAAAAAAAAATTCACTGCCAGAAGTGAGTAGTTCCAGTGGATGCCGCTAGTTTTTATGAGTCGAGGCTGAAGTTAGCTGATTCGAGTGACTCAGAATAA
The DNA here is from genome assembly GCA_932526445.1 of Phragmatobia fuliginosa. Classification (NCBI taxonomy): domain Eukaryota; kingdom Metazoa; phylum Arthropoda; class Insecta; order Lepidoptera; family Erebidae; genus Phragmatobia; species Phragmatobia fuliginosa. The sequence goes on from OW052071.1 coordinate 16,196,921, forward strand.
GACTTAACAAGTTGACAGCAATGCTACTTTAATAGCTGCTTCCAATAACATCAGTGTCACTACTATGGAAGAACGAGTGTCGTGCCCCTCTAACGCAAAGGAAGGATCCTCCGATCAAGCCACGTGATCAAGCCGGCTGACGAGCCACGTCCCAACGATTGATGTTGGGCAGTTGTATATATGCCATATGTATTTTCTGTTGAGTTTTATGTGGAAGTGTATAGTAAGCTTTATTAAAATACATATTTTGACAATAACACTATAATAAACAGATTTTAATAACACAGCTAGACATAGACCTCTCCTTGGAAAGGAAGTTTTAGTCAACTAAACATGATAATAAATAAATAATTTGATTCTAAAGAGAGCTTAGTATAGGTCTAGACAGACAGGATGTGAGGAATAGTGTTGATACTTTATTCTTATAATGCGTCAAAGCTGATAAAACGTGGAATAAATATCATACAAAGTAATCTAACAGAGAAGTAATTGTGTTCCACGTGGAGGAATTTCCAACAATATTTATGACATATTTATGAATACAAAAATCATAAACATACGTAAGCACACTTGGCAAATGAGATACCTACTTCGGTTTACACATTTGTGTATTTTTTTTATGAATTTCCTATATTATTAATTTTTCTTTTATGTAAATTGTAAATAGCCTGTTGCTATACTCATAAACTTTCAAAATATTATTGTTTCAAAACGATTCTATGTTTTCTATGTCATAAACGTTCGATTTCTCTAATAATTTTATTAAAATCGCAGATTCTTCCTACTACTCGGTAGGTATTTCAATTGCCGTGTGTACCCATACATTAAGATAAACACAAAGTTATACGTGCATATTTACCTGAATATATTTATTGTTGCGTGCAGAAAAAGAGACATAACAGTTAGATCGTTTTATTTTAATGTGGGTAATAAAATACTTTCTCTCACTTATAGGTTTTCACAATAAAACGATGTAGGAATAGAAACCACAGAATACTCTTAGTGCATCGTCGGTGAACTATTGTTAATATTTTCTAGAAGTTTCAACTGTAGCTAGAATCATGGCAACATCCAGAGAATACTACGACTTTTGTACGTTGAATACAGAAAACGAATACTGTTTTTTTGGCCAATACAGACGGTTAAGCAGAGCATAGCTCAACAATCTAGAATTAGGTAACTAACCTCAGATTAGGTAACTGCAACTAAATAACTAGAACCAATCGGTACAATTATAAATTTTGTGTGCACGAACACAAAACGAACCTAAATAGTTAGCATACAATTTATGGACGAGATTCACCACAATTTTCCAGATATGTCACGAATTCAGGTCAAATAAATTAACTGAAATGTAAACATTTGATGTATTTACTAAACATTTACTGAACACAGTTTAAACTACACTAATTGGAATGAATGGTTGCCTGGACTTGGTAATCAATGTCAACTATTCACAGTAATAGAATAGATATAAACTCACTCGATTTTGTAATACCAGCCTGTTTCTCATTGAATTTATATGTCATTAATAAACATGAATGGATTGTAGTGATTTAAATAAATGAATACGATTAGTATGTAATTAGTACTGTGATATTTATACACTCATCACAAGTTTATGTCCATTCGGCGTTCACCACTAAACGAGTGCTTTCTCAAGGATCGTCAACCATCCCCTCCTTCGGCAGACCTTATCACTGCCAGTCTCCTTCCTTGAGTCGTTGTTCATTTGCCTAATCCCGGTCCAGAAGTACCAGATATACCAATCGTGGACGAGGTCCCAAAATCCTTGCACTTTGTAGTAATATTTGCCTGCAGCTTCATTCGTGCGGTTATAGATTAAGTCATCAAATGTAGGTGGTAGCTTTTGTTACGACTTTTTAATGTGATACCTAGTACAGATCTTACCATGACCTTAGACTCATTTATACGAGGTTCTCTTAGTCATTCCATTAATACATGTTTGTTTGTGTTAAAAAGGTTTTTTCCCACTATTATATAAATAAAATATAAGACGGTAGAAGCAGTAGCATTAATAGCTGTAACGTAATTTGAAATTTATTTAATTACCTAGTTGGGTGTTTTCTATGTATAATATTATGTATTTACAAAAAAAAGTATGTTTATGTATTTATATCAGTTGTTATTACCCATAATACAAGCTCTGCTTAGTTTGGGACTAGATGACGTTGTGTGTAAGATGATTATTATTATTTAATTTGATTGGATCACTCTATCTAAACATGCCTTCGACAAACACCAAAATAATTGTAGATTGTTGTTTGGTTGATTAATATTTGTTTGATTTTGGTTGGTTCGTATGGTTGTTTGTAGTTTTTTTGAGTTATGATTTCATTGGTCAAAACAATTTTTATCAGGGGTAATTTTAAATCATTATATGGCATATCTTATTCGTTAATGACCACTACAGAAGTTTGCTATCACTCATCTCGCATAACTCCACGTCACAGCACTGCCTTCACGTTTTATACGGGCATAAGTTATGTTTAATGTACTGTCCTTTACGCCTAGTGTTATCAGAAATCTTTTAAGTAGTGGCACAGTGAGCGGAGAAACTTACCTCAAATATTTAGACTTATAATGAGCATAAAAATATTGAAAAGGTTGTTCACGTGGCATTCTTGAAATAATGAGAATATTTTCTTTTTTTAATGATATAGCAGGCCAAAGAGCAACTTAATCCTCTGATAGTTATATTTTATAGATACAAAAGTTACAAGTGACGGTTCGAGAATACGGATTGTTATTATATATTCATTTCATTCCCCATGGGAGTCTTAAGAGCCTACTAAGGAAACTAAAGAAAAGAGCACAACAAAGAGAAGGAAAACTTAAAACAAACCTTGTACGAACACGTTTGGTGCAGTAGGCTAATGCCTTTTAACGGAGAGGTCTATGTTTAGCAGTGGACCGTTAAAGGCTGTTGACGTTGATGCGTTGGAGCCATGTGATTCCTATTCATTTCAATCTAAGTGCAATTGTGCAGAAGCATGTATAGACCTGTAACGCATTGCAGGTCAGGCACTGTAAGGCACCCACATATTATATTGTGTAGGTCCGTTTGAAGCTTCCCTTTTCTACATGACTACTGCGAAGCCTCTTGGCTTATATTGGAAGGATAATGCTTTTGGCAGTCTATATATGGTCGTATGTTCCTCTGTAGCGTCTGAAATATGGAACTGATTGTGATGAATAGATGAATGTCAATAGATTCGTAATAATAAAAGTTTTTACGTAGACGTGATCTAGTTTTTTTTTCTTTTACGCATGTCGATTACACGCACGCCAGTTGAAGTAGATGATTAGAATTAAGAAAACTGTTATTTTAATTGTTAAATGTACACCTAAAAATGAGAAACTGAATAATTCTTTTACACCGTTAAGGAATTTTTAGATTCAAGGATTGTATGAATAAATAGGGAGATGCCTATACATAATATAGTTATTATTTTCCCAAGTAATTTTCTTTTTATGACATTTATATAACTACATAAAGAATATGCTCAAAAGCTCAATATTTTTCTAAATTTAGTATTTATTTCGGAGTTTGGGTATTTTTTATTAATAATATTATGTATTTACAAAAAAAGTATATATGTATATAAATTAGTTATCTAGTTTTCAGTTATCAGCTTTGCTTAGTTTGAGACTAGGCGTTGTGTCTGAAATATTTAGATGTATAATGTCCTAAAATATTTGTTTATTTATTATTTATTTCATTAATAGTTTATGTAGATTTCCTTCTTACAAATTATATTCTACTTTATACCTGCAAATATTTGCATGCTATCTAAATATAGCGAAATGTGTCTCGCACTTTAAATTTTATAAACCACCAACTGTAAAAACCTTTTTTTGTTACAAATAAAGATATTATTATCAGTGATGGGAGCTTATTGCACAGTGTAACAGTACAAAAGCAGTTAATGACATTGAACTGAGGTGAAGTAAAATACATAAGTCATGCTAACCTTTGCCTCCTCCTTATTTAAGCCAACTCCTTGCATCACTCATCGCGATCTTTACGATCTAATATTACTTTTAATTTTATTACTTACAGTAGTGTTAGCATATACCATTAACACCCACCACCACATTTATTAATGGAAATGCTGGTTGACAACTTAAGCTTTTTACAAACAAGTATCAAATATATTATATGTAAAAACTGAGATAAAACATGATAAGCGCCGTTTTTACAAGACAAGAACACAATCTAGAGTGTTTTATCTTGTTTAATCAAGTGATTTTCCGGCGATCAATAATTAAATTAATAGCTTGCTCACAGATGAATACGCCGCCTGTTAAAATTAAGTACATGATGTAATTGAACTCAAGTGAAGCCAGAGGCAACAACTATCGCTTAAGGCGGTGTCTGACTTGCGCCGTACATGTAAAGTGTGCTGTTGCATCTATATAGGGATGGGTTGGGATGGGGGGAACAGACAGTGCACCTGTGTTTGCGTACACACTCGTGCACTATAATATCTCCTGCTTAGTTGATTGGTCTCCATTAAGACTGTTCGCTGTGGTTGAAATGGAGACTATAGTCGTCACAAAATAAGAAGCCCGGTTTGACATTTGTCATCGTGGCGTAACTAATCCGATTATTTCGTGTTTTTGAGTGAAATTTTTCAATATCAAGTTAAACTTGATGCTTATTTATGATACGCGTTGTGATAGTGTATTGGTAACATAGTAATTAAATAGGATTACGAATTTGATTTTTCAATTTCTTACATGCGGCATGTCAAATGACAAGTGTCAAAACGGGCTTCTTATTTTGTGACGACTATAGATGACGTATGTAAGATGTCCAAAATATTCATTTCTTCATTCTGATATTTGAAAATAAGTTTACGAACCTTGCCGACTGGTCATCACCAGTTTCAAATTTATAAGTTACAATTTTTGTATTTACTAACGCTTTAGCTAGCGATATAATGCTACTTTTCAACATAGTTTGCTAACTTGTACATTTCTCAAGGCTGACTAACTTCTTACTGAACCTTTAAAAAAATACCTGTTGGTTAATTAAGGTAAACAACCCAGATATATTATTAATTCAGGCATGAGTGAACGAAACTTGTTACCAAAATAAAGGGTATCAATTATAATATTTCTTATGAAACAAGTCGGTCGCCGCCCTAAGGTGGACCGGTATATATATCCGGATTCAATATAAATTACAGATTAGAGGGTAATGCAATTACATGCTGTGGAGTTATTAATGAATCTATGCACTTACGAGTATAGTTTTAGCTCATGGTTATCTATAAAATAGCGGGTTACAGCAATAATGGTAGGTACGTGGTGAGCTTGTGTGGTGCGTCTGTTCTTAATTTATATCTTTAGCAATAAGCCATGTGGGAATTACAGAGCATTTTTAAGAAGGAAATAATTGCCTGTTACTTCACTTGAAGTATGCAGTCGTAGTCTTAGTGGTATTAAAAGTCAGAGCATTTTTAACCTATTAATAGAATACATATAGTCAATCTTCGGCACTGAGAGACTTGAAAATAAGTTACAAATATTGGAAAAAGAGGTTTTTTTGTAGGTAACAAAAGTTCCTATTTCTAGCCTATTTTACCATTGCTTATGTATGTCCAACCTCAGGATGTTTTTGACATGAGCCGGCCAAAGTATCTCTACTCTGCCTGATGGAAAGCATGAGTAGAATCTACGAGTAGAGTAGTAGTAATAGTAGTAGTCACCACATAGACATTGAGAGTCAATTACAAACCATTATACACACACTACAAACACACAACTACTACAAACTCTTGCGGACTATTGTGATCCGCATCATTCAGCATTTAAATTACATTGCTATTTTTCAAGACAGTATTTATCTATTTTTAGGGTTCCGTAGCCAAATGGCAAAAAACGGAACCCTTATAGATTCGTCAAGTCTGTCTGTCTGTCTGTCTGTCCGTCCGTATGTCACAGCCATTTATTTCCGAAACTATAAGAGCTATAGTGTTGAAATTTGGTCAGTCGATGTATTCTGTGAACCGCATTAAGATTTTTACATAAAAATAGAAAAAAAACAATACATTTTGGGGGTCCCCATACTTGGAACTGAAACTCAAAATTTTTTTTTTCATTGAACCTATACGTGTGGGGTATCTATGGATAGGTCTTAAAAAATGATATTGAGGTTTCTATTATCATTTTTTTCTAAACTGAATAGTTTGCGCGAGAGACACTTCCAAAGTGGAAAAATGTGTGTCCCCCCCCCTCTAACTTCTAAAATAAGAGAGTGATAAAACTAAAAAAAATAAATGTTATATATTACTATGCAAACTACCAACGAAAATTGGTTTGAACGAGATCTAGTGAGTAGTTTTTTTTAATACTTCATAAATCGTAACACGCAATTTACCTTTCATTCAATTAAAACTCTATTATTAAAACATCGATGAAAGTTACAACGAACTACAAGAACTTTTATATGATGTTACTTGCTGATACGGAACCCTTCATGGGCGAGTCCGACTCGCACTTGGCCGCTTTTTTGACCTGGTTAACTTGTGTTAGTTACGTTTGACATTGAACAAAGAGATTTGGATTATTTACATACATAGGTATGAGTGAATGAAGAGATCTGGGGTTGGTTTGTGATATCTTACAAACGGTATTTCGATCTCAAGCTTATTCTGTGGTAAATAGACAGCTGTACATAAAAGTTCATAAAACAACCAGTCACTAAAGAAATGATCGTAATCATCACGAAATTTTAATGGAACCTTTGACATGTGATACAATAGTTAGGCTCATAAACAGCTATGCCAACAGTTTAATTTCTGTAAATTATTTGTTTCAATAAAACATTAAATGTCTCGAAAAAGATCGATGGAATAGATTACATTGGTTTACAAAATACCATTTAAATATGATCACCAATTGACCTATCGCTTACATTACAACACGTATTTTTTTTTGTTACATCTCGTATGTGTATTTTTATCTCCAATCAAAGCGTAGCTTCGACGTTTGATGATATTGCAATCACGTTTGGACAGAGTCGATTTATTTTGTACGGCGTGTAATGCGTGACATCGTACTTCGTAACAATTGTTTGTTTATGTAAAGGCGGATTTTTAAATGTTCGCCTTATAATAGTACAGATGTGGTCCTAAAGTCTACGTGTCCATGTATCGGATTCAATTTGTTTTCCTAGTAACTCAGACGAAAAATTAGTAGAAAATATAAAGTTAGAACTATGAGAATTTGTTTATTTTTGCTATTTGTTGTAGTTATTTTTTGTTTCGATCGAGTTAAAAAAAGTTGGATTAAAGGTACTTAGCTGTTGTTTTCATAAACATTATATTCCACTCATAAGATTATTCTTGCAAATTACATTCATTCAAATACAGGATTTGTCTTTTTTTCTGTGATAAACGAAAGTTTCCAATTGTGGCGAAATTTTTAATATGATGATTACTGTAACGAGCTGAGTCACAGTTTATTCACTAAAGATTTGCGTAAAAAACAATAAATGGTTGTTTTTCACGTTTTCTTTCTAACAATTGAATTCACCTTTCAAAATTAGATTGTTGTGGCTATGTAATGTTCTCTTTAGATTACATTTTTTCACTTTACTCTTTACGTTTACAATAAAATATTTATATTTTAATTTACTTGGCTATATCACAAAGTTAATCCACCAGTTTAAATTGCTTTTGACAACCCTAGCACGCAAAGGTACTTACTATGAAAAGTGTTAAGCATTCATTTCTGACCGCGACTTCACAATCCACCAGTTCAAAGGTGCTTTCAATTGATAGAGATATGTAAGTTATATTCCAAGTACTAGCACAGGGGTTTGTGAGTTACTAACACGGTGGGTTAAAGTTCACACACAAATTAGACGTTTGTGACTGGGTGAACGGACGTTATGTTATGTATTGTTACGCCTAAGGGATAGGCGGATATGTTCGTAAACACATTTATTTATGTTTGCCAGAAAATATTGTACACTTTGTATCTGACTTCACAGTATATTTTATTATTATTATATTTTCTAAATCCTCAAACGGCGTAAATACCAAAAATTACTTAGTAATTTTAAATCACTAAGTATATTTTTGGATCTCTAAGTATAAGGAAGTTTTTGACGCTTGTATGTCAATATTTTCTTCTTCTTCTTCTTCTTTCTAAACTTATTTCCCAAACTTAATTTGGGTAGGCTACTAGACCAACCGGTTTTACCTAAAATCAATAGGGTAGTTTTTTTTGTACGCAAATATTTTCATTAGATTTTTTCTTCTCTTGTATTTTAATTTATCTACTTTTGTTTTCTGTATGTTCCTTCTAATTAAAAAATTTAAGAGTTAATAATACGTTTGGAAATAAAAAATTTGAAACAAATAAGATGCCAAACTTCAAATAATAATAATAATAATAATCATTTATTTGCCAGAATGTAGGTTTGTAGTATGGTCTTAACAATTGTACATGTCCCATTTACATCCCACCAGTAAAGATTGGTATGCAAATATTTAGTGTATTACACTTTAAATGAAATTAATAGTAATAAATTAATCAAAATTGTATCCAAATGTCAAAGATTTGTTTTAATACAGCAAACACAGCCATTTAATTCTATCCCTATTCTTATGTAATCCTGCTAACTGTTTACATAATAACTTGCCTGTTGGTCTGCTCCCACGGAAAATTCGATTATTACTTAGGATTTTTTTATATATATTTAAGCCTACCAAAATTGCTCTACTCTGCCTGATGGAAAACATAAGTAGAATCCAGGAGTAGGGGTCACTATTGTCGTTGTAAGAGTAAGCAATACAGCATGGTGACGCATACCATGGTGGCCTGGTTGGACGTTTCTGCACCGTTCTCCCGGCTTCTGCAGAATGAATGGGCCTTCCGTCTTACGTTCACCAATGAAATACGACAGTAAGAGTGTTTTCATTATTAGAATATAAATAAAAAAATAAAAATAAGAAGCATACACTTCTTAAACTTTACTGCTTAACAGCCCACAGCTGCACATAGGACCATACAAAGAAAATTTTGGCCCGACGTTGATACAGTGTTGGTGTAAAATTTTCCCTCTTTATTTACTTTTAATGTGTAATTTATTTATAATGTATAGATATTCAGAACTATTTTTTTTTAATATTAACGATTCAGTAATACAGGCGTTGCCTTTCTCACGAACTTCTTTTAATTAACGAATTGGCTATAAATAATAGAATTGTCATGACACTCTGAAGAAGAGATAATAATACGTAAAAGATCACATTAGATTTATTGTTATCGCTGTATATTTCCTAGAATAAAATGTTTTATATTCACTATGCTCAATAAATTGAATACGTAAGAAATGTGGCCTACTCTTAAAACTAGTCATATAAGCGATCACTTTACTCAAAAGCTACAAACTTTCTGGATACTGCATCTATAAATTAACAACTTATAGACATCACACGAAACGACGTATAATAAATCTACCATACAGTCCCACTCATTTTGTTATTGTACATATTTCAAATCACTTGTCAAGACTCGTAAAAATACAAACTTTAACCGCGAGGTCGCGGTATACATTCCCTATCTTATAAAACTGCATTCAACAATTGAAAGCAGTAGACCGTTAGGTACACAGATATACTGATACTACAGTATTTATGCCTTTGTCCACCTGCTTGGGATATTTACTATTTATTGCCGATTTGTATTCGTGTGTGGGTATTTTTATGGTAAAATTAACATAAATTTTGAGCCCGTGACATTCAATTTGCATGGAAATCACTTGGTGAGGAGCAGGCAATATCTCCAAGCTTGGAGTATTATACTATGGCAGCCAATTTGTTTCTTTTAAAGGCTAAGGAATAAAAAATTAATCATTTTGGCGCATGGCACATGTTGCCGTATATAGTTTGAAGATTAGCAGGCCTATTATATAGTTACAAACTATATAATTTTATCGCTTTTACGTTTTTCTTTGTATCACAAACTCGTTTTGCACCTCAATATCTTACAACGGATCATTTAATATCCATGCGTTTACAATAAGTTTATTTACACACTCGTAATAATGATTCTCCAGCATAGATACGTTCGCTTGTATACTTTAATCGTATAATTTCGTAATAACACCGTTCATATAACAAATAGTCATTGAACACCAGGATTCGTTAGCTAAGGGTCAAAGAGCGGCCACAAGTTGCATAGTCTGGCTGTACGGACTCGCTAAGATAATGTTCTTCGAAACCTTTATGAAGTTTTAGAGGTTACTTGTTAATGTCGTTCTGAGAGTGTGAAACTCATTTATATAAATGAATTAACGGTTTATTGAATATTTTAACCTTATGTAACCTGCAAGGTGTGGATTGTGGTGTTTTCTATTCATTATTACTGTTATTTGTACATTTTACTTAGCGTCATATGTTATGTAAGGGTTTGCGTTGTGTTTCTGTATAATTACTTACTGAAGCATCTTATAGGGCTCAAATTCATGAAAAGAGCAATGGAGAGGGCAATGCTCGGGGTTACTTTTTTGGTTTTTTAATATTTTGGACATCTTACACAACGCCATATAATCCCCAACTTAGCATAGCTTGTATTATGGGTACTAGACAAGTGATATAAATACATAAACATACTGGTTTTTTTAAAAACAATCATACATATTATACATAGAAAACACCCAACCTCCGAAACAAAAATTTGTGGATTACACAAATATTGCCACTTTGCGTGATCGAGTCGGGAATGAGAACACCCGTAGAAGAAACAAAGTCAGTGACATTGCCCAGAGAAGTGCGAATGTTAAGTGGTAGTAGGCGGGGTACATTACTCATAGACAGAATGACCGATGGGACAAAAAGTTCTGGAATGGCTACCGCGTACCGAAAGAAGGAGCATAATTAGGCCTTTCGGCCTTTCGGCCTTCAAACTATGATTGCCCCGGTGGCGCAGTAGTAGCGTATGCTACTGCTGTGCATGAGGTATCGAACTCGAACTCCGGGTCTGACCAAATATTTCTTCTCGAGTTTGGGTGTTTTCTATGAATAATAGGTATGTATTTACAAAAAGCGGCCAAGTGCGAGTCGGACTCGCCCATGAAGGGTTCCGTATCAGCAAGTAACATCATATAAAATTTCTTGTAGTTCGTTGTAACTTTCATCGAAGTTTTTATACTAGTGTCCCCATACTTGGAACTGAAACTCAAAATTTTTTTTTTCATCAAACCTGTACGTGTGGGGTATCTATGGATAGGTGTTCAAAAATGATGTTGAAGTTTCTAATATAATTTTTTTCTAAACTGAATAGTTTGCGTGAGAGACACTTCCAAAGTGTGTGTGTCCCCCCCCCTCTAACTTCTAAAATAAGAGAGTGATAAAACTAAAAAAAATAAATGTTGTACATTACCATGCAAACTACCAACGAAAATTGGTTTGAACGAGATCTAGTGAGTAGTTTTTTTTAATACGTCATAAATCGTAACACGCAATTTACCTTTCATCCAATCAATACACTAGTATAAAAACTTCGATGAAAGTTACAACGAACTCTATTTTTATATAAAAATCTTAATGCGGTTCATAGAATACATCGACTGACCAAATTTCAACAGTATAGCTCTTATAGTTTCGGAAATAATTGGCTGTGACATTCGGACGGACAGACAGACAGACAGACAGACAGACTTGACGAATCTATAAGGGTTCCGTTTTTTGCCATTTGGCTACGGAACCCTAAAAAGGTATGTTTATCAGTTGTCTAGTACCATAATACAAGCTCTGCTTAGTTTGGGAGTAGATGGCGTTGTGTGTAAGATGTACGAAACATAATTACATAACTGACATGAGAGGCCGAAAATCGATCAGAGTGGTGTGCAATGGAAGAGGCCTATGTCCAGCCGTGGACTGCGATAGGCTGATGATGATGATGACATAGCTGACACAAGCGATAACTTGTTTGTCAAGAGTATGCAAAGAAACTAAGGTACTTGGTGTGTGGCTGAAAATAAACCATACTAGTGAATATTGACATATTGGATTTAAAGTAACGATATCTTCCTGTTTGTTACGCTTTCACGGTTAAATCGATTTCAATGAAATTTGTCATGGAGCTACTTTGGGCAAAGCTAGATAAACTATCTAGCTTTGTCCACGGCTCCACTTACGCGTATGTCGTTTATAGCGATAAAGAGTAGCCATGTCCTCCCTCAGCACGGCAACCAATTTATTACCTATAAATTAATATCCATTTAACTTTTAACCCTCTAACTTTTTTATTTATGTTTAAAACATAAATTTGAGTATTAATTTGCCTGTATAAATAATAAATACATATTTTGTTGTTAGTAGTCTCAAGGTAGTAAAGCCACGTTGATTTCAGCACGTATGGGTTCTTTTGACCCTCGCATAGAATCCAGAAAACAGTATTCGTGGTGGTTTTTAATGGTGAGTGCGAGATTAGAGGGCCAATGATACAAAAGCATCTCACTAGGCCGCCATGGTGAGGGTCACTATGCATCATTGTGTGCACTCACTTGTCATCACCTCTCTTGGATTTTATTCATGCTTTCCATCAGGCAGAATAGAGTCACTTAGCTTATATATAAAATATCTTTTTCGTTTCAATTGACTTCAAAAATATGAGGTTTTTAATTCGGCTGTGTTTTTTAAATATATATCGGTAGATACAAAACGGCGTCACTAATTTTTGCTCGTCAAAATTTCATACTGCCTTTAATAGTACTACTTAAGGACCATACACACTGCTAGAGGGCCGCCATTATGGGCGATAATGCGAACAATTATTTATTGTCTTAGAAACAGTTAATTCCTCGGCCACCAGGCTACTTACCGTTGCGAATCGATAAGTTGCAATAGACGGAGATTAAAGGGAACTGCACTTAGGGTTGACGTGTATTAAATTACATCTACGCTGGAGTCTAGCAAGTAATGTACAAGAGAAATGCGAAAGACAAAATTACATCATATATACAAATGAATAAAATTGAAGTTTCCGTTTGTTATATATTATTAAAGGAGCATTTTTTAATTAAATATTTTTAATGATAGTGTGTCGAGAGTGAGAAGGTGTTTAAGCCTTAAATTCTTTGGTGGCAATGATGAGCGGTCCGAGTGACTGATTTTTTTGATCAATATACATGTCTAGTTTGTGTATCAGTGTCTGTGGAGTGCTCTATTATTGTATCTCTTTATATTGTCTTGTACACTTTAACTGTATTCTGTTTCTATATGTGAGGGTTTGTCACTGGCTGTTTGTTTTCTTGTCTGCTTATATTCTGAATGTAAAAGCTGTAAAATCTCCATAGTATCTAAATAAATAAATGCGTATGAAGTTACTTACATATTTTTTTATTTTGACCGTATCTGTGTGTTTGTTACCAACCACTGATCAATTGTGACATGACTTTCACTGGCATAAAGCTGATAACATGAGGAGTAACTTAGGAGGAATCCCAAGCTGTAATATTATAATACTATGGCACATGTGTGTGCAGTGTGTTTGAAAATTTATGTTTTTTATACAAATATATATAGTCCTACTTCGCAGTAGAGCCACGCTGATTTCAGCAGGAATGGGCCGACTCGACCGGGGCAGTACTACCCTCACACAGAAGACCATCCTAATAATGACAGCATTCTTGCAATACGCAGTATTATCTGACCAGGCCGCCATGGTATGGATCACCATGCTACATTGCCTACACTCACAATGAGCATCGTGACCCCTACTCCTAGATGGTTTCCATCAGGCAGAGTAGAGTCACTTTGGTAGGCTTTAATATATTTAAAAAAAAGAACGTGTCTTACAACGTCCCTTCAATACCTCGATAACAACGTCTGCCATCCTATAAATACATTACCACAATCGACTCTCTATCAAGGAACCTTAGGTTTAATGACAAAAACAAACAATTTCCAACTACCCGCTACTCGTTTTATGCTATCTCTCAACTGAATAGTTTATTAAAGTCGTAGGTAAGTGTGAATATTTTAGACTAAGTGGGTTTTAGAAAATACTAAAAGCAATAGAAATTACCTGTACTGTTACTGCTATTAGAATGTAAAAGGCACATTGGAGGGCTAATGAACTCTTCGTTGGTACTTCCTAATGTGTACGTATTCTATGAGCTTCACTCACATTGCATTGTAGATAAATGACTGGAGTTAAATACTACCAATAGCTTTTGTCTTCGGCTATACTTTGGCAAATGGGAAGTTTAACTGAAATCGGTGCAGTAGTTGAGCTGTGTAAGTGTAATAGACGAACTACAGCAGACAGATAATTTATACACAGATAAATAAAATTTTAAGTTTTTTTAAGCTACGTTTATTAGTTCGTGGCATTCCGCGGCATTGCCGGCGGTGTACCTCAGGACTCACCTAGTAAAACATAAATTTAAAGGATAAATTAAAATCGTTTCTATAAAACAATGCAACTAAATAATTTTAACAAAAAGGAACCGACTTCAATGAAAAACTATTCCGAGTACCCAAAATCGCGACAATTGTGCCTATATTTGAAGAGTTCCCTCGATTTCCTTGGGATCCCATCATCAGATCTCGACATGGTGACGATGGGACCACCTGTGAGCTACGCCCATTCCAATGCAAAAAGAATTTTTGAAATCGGTTCATAAACGACGAAATTATCGCTGAACATACATAAAAAAAAAAAAAAAAAAAAAAAGATTCCGACGAATTGAGAACCTCCTCCTTTTTTTTGAAGTCGGTTAATAGGTAGTTGTTAGCCTCGTGCTGCGCGTCAGTTGTTCAAAACAATACCAGTTTGTCAGTCTTTACGCATATATATGCCAAAGGCAGTAGCTAATGCAATTGCTTCTGCGCATAGTCGATAAAATATTCCAATACTCTTATAAGTTTATTATGCGTCTAATCGGAAACACAGAAATGAGAACTCTATTGTATCCGATTAAGATGAAATTTTGATTAGATCTGCGCTGGACATAGGCTTTTTGTAATTTGAATGCATTGTGATCGGTTTCCCGCGCACCTGCCTGACTGACTGATCGAATGTACGTGCGGAAACTTATACAACGATGAAATAATACTATTCTATGTTGATCAAGGCTCAAGGCGCATTTAAAATCCCACTATGTTTTACTTAATTTATCTTCTGACTAAAGAATTTGTTGTGTGAATGCAAGTGCAATTTAAATTTTTGTTACTATCGCTCCTTTTGTTTATTTCTTGGCATCGATAAATGAGTTTACATTTTGCGATAGCGGGTTAAAACATACTTTTAAAATTGCCATCAAAAGATATAATTTATTTAGTTGCACATCTGCATCTCTATACATCTAAATAAATAAACTGAAAGTGTGTGTTTGTTATGTCAAATAAACAGCTTACAATAAAAGCATATGAAAGTAGTTGTGGTACTTGCATCAAAAATATAATTGTAAAGTTGTTTTCTTGTCTGTCAATTTGTTCCGGGTAATCTCAATCTCTAGTACGACTGGACTACATTTGAAGGAACTTTAACACGTAGATAGGATGTGATATAGGCCCTATATATAGTACCCCTTTATTATTGGGAGTACTTATGCCATTTTTTTAGACCTACTCACGTTACTCGTGGTTACGGTAACAAACGCGGGTAACACAACGGGGCTTGACTAGTCTTCAATGACGATTAATCAGGACGAATGCATGTCATAATAAGCAAGAAGAGTCGGTCAGGGTGGAGTAGTTCTTTTTCGCACACCTTATTTACTAAGATATTACTCTTATCTACTGAGGCAAGAGTACTTAAACAGTTTTTATAAGCCTTTGAATATTTTGATTCGCCGAAATCGATAATTTATTTGGCGACGGAATGGTGGAATTAACAGAGCTCAGATTGGCAGTGAACTAAAATATTGTGTTCTTCACAAACAAAGAATACATTAGACAAAATGAAGGTTAATGATAGAAATTAGGTCATTGGATTATCGAAAGAACTGTGCTTAATTGTGACTAGCATTCTCTTTATACAAGCAACGAGGTTTCCCTTCCTCCATTCTCCTTCTAACGGTATCTGATTCTTGGCCTAAGAGAAATAGGCCAAACTAATTTTGGACTCTTTCCCGTTCTGTCTGTCTATTTCTGAGTGCCACTCACAGATTGTCACAGAAAACAGAAGTCTAAGGATAACTTCACAACATATTGATATTGTTAAAAGTTAAAAACACTCAAGTTTTTCACGAGACAATCAAGATCAAGTTTTCTTTTGGGTACGATTAATACATACTACAAGGGGGCTGCGTGCTTGAACAATGAACACGATTCAGAATATAATTTATATCCAATTAAAGTTATCTATTCGCAATCTTAAATATTTTCCTTTTACTAAGGATAGTAATTGACTCGATGTCAGTTTACAAGATACCTGAGTAAATAAAATTGATTGAAATTTCTAGATAATCATTGTTGTAATAAAAAGTTTAATCAGGAATTCATTGGTCTGTAAGTCTGCGAACACCTTGCCTGTTTATTCGATGGTGTATTTATTTGACAGAGGGTTACTTGACTTAGGGTTGGCTATGAAAGTTAATTTACATATGTATTATTACTTCTTTTAAAAAAAAGATAGTTAAAACACATAGGACTATGAACAAAAAAAAATTATAGAAACTTTTCGCAACGTATCTATATGACAGATTTTATTACCGTAACAAGTGTTTAAAACCAATGGTTCTTGTATTTCTTAAATATAGAAACATCGTTTTCAGGATAATAAAATATGTTAAAAATTTTTTTGCAAAAGATAGATGAAGAAGAAGAAGAAATAGAAATGATTGCAGTGATTTTTTTAGGCTGGGCTTTTTTTTGTAACTGTATCAATATCATTTTCTATCCGTTGTGATAAAAAAAATTATTTGAATCATTTCTGCTCTATTTATTGTAATTTATGTAAAATATTATGATTTACTAATAAAATGAAATACATATACATTGTAATGACAACCCTGCAAGACAAAGAAAGTAGCCCTTAGTCTTGTCTGACCATCTAAATTCATGAGTTTTAACAATTTGTTGGCAACGAGTGTACAAACCTGCTGTCACATAATTACGATATTAAGAAAGTTAAATTATGGTGTGTTTTTCTGTCGTCTTGTCCATAGTTGACTGACATGTTGTAGTTTAGTTGAAACTGACCTTTTCGTGTCATTATTATTGTATTGACAATTTATGACCTTATGTATTGTAGAATAAAAAATACACCTTTATAAGCGTCTGATCTGTATTAACACTTGTGTGTAAAGATTAAACGCTCAATATTTTTGATGTTATTCAATGTTTGTGTCTCAATTTTTTAACGTCATTCTGTAGATGTCGTAAGACATTCCGTGGCTCTCAGTGTACTAAGACAGCAAACTACTCAGGACAACTTCTGGACAGGATAGGCCTAACAGAGGGCAATTCTATTTTCATTAATCAGAACCTTTAAAATTAAAGAATAGAATGGTGATAGTAGATAGCGAAGTATTTATGGAAATGAAATATAATGATATGCAAAAAGGCTTATTCTTGACTTACACTTCATGAAACAGAGACAATAACAACATTTAAAGTACTGAGCCTGAATGGGTTAACATCTTAGTAAAATGCTACACGGTGTTTGTGCAGCGCTGGTTTTCAGATGGCACCCTTGATATGGCAACATATTCGTGCACACTACTGCCTTGTTGGTGTAGTGGTTAGCGTATACGGCTGCTGATCAAGAGGTCTCGGGTTCGACTCCCGGGTCAGACCAAATATTTGTGTGATTCACAAATATTTGTTTCGGAGTCTGGGTGTTTTTCTATGAATAATATGTATGTATTTACAAAAAAAAGTATGTTTATGTAATTATATCAGCTGTTTAGTACCCATAATACAAGCTCTGCTTAGTTTGGGACTAGATGATGTTGTGTATAAGTTGTCCGAAATATTTATTTATTTATTTTATTTATTTATTGCAAAAAGAAAATTGGAAAAAATAATCAAAAAGATATAAAATATGTAATAGCGAGACAGCAAGCTGTTGCTTACAAAGATGAATCTGAAAGTGTTAACAATAGCTTAAGTCATCATCATCATCATCAGCCTATCGCAGTCCACTGCTGGACATAGGCCTCTCCCATTGCACACCACTGTGATCGATTTTGGGCTTCTCGCATCCAGCTCCTGCCAGCCATCCTACGCAGGTCGTCACGGAAAGCTATAGCTTAAGTAAAACACGTAAACTGTAACTTGGCCTACCTCGGTCATCGGGAGGAGCTCCTGGAACGCATCAGCGGCTTCTGAGTCCCTCCTGCCATACCCTATAACTGAGGTACATTCCAGAGTATTCAAGAATCACGCTCATGGCAGGACGATATTGAGTATCTCACCGTTTTACATAGTAACACCGGAACACCGAGACCTCCTGGCCGCAAAGAGGTGTTACCAGTCTCGGGTCGTTAGCAGTGGTTATATGTCCTCAAGAGTTTATTAGGCGACATTCTGGGGAACTACCCAAACTGTAACTTGACCTGGTGTTAACAGAAAGTTTACTAAACATAGAGTATTGAGTGTAAGTGCATTTTTTTTAAATGCTTTAACTTCAAATTTTCTTTATCTACTTGTAAATAAATACACTTTTCACAGAACCGACACATTTCTACAGAACGCTTCGTGTTGGCCAATTATCCTTAGGTTTGTACCTATTGAAACTAACTGCAGGCAAGCGATACAATGAAATATTGTGTGTTTCACCGTACACGCTCCCAGCACCATTACCGTACGTAATTGCAATGTGCGTCTGCGCATCTCTTCCCAGTAACTTATTTGGTGTGAAATAAGAATAATTTTGTTCTTGGAGATTTATGAGTAAGTATAATGATGTTCTAGATAGTCAATAAGGTTAAATTGAAAATTTCTTGTTCTTGGTACTTATAAAGAATATTCAAATTAGTATATTTGCATTATCAAATGTACAATGACGTCTAATTAATAATGGGGTCAGGCATTTTTTGCTTAAAAGGAGGGTCCTTTTAAGCAAAAAATGCCTGAGGTATTAAAAGGGACCGTTATTTCACATCAGAACAATTGTATTATTTTTTTAACTAAAAACGTGTTGACATGTAAAAGAAAAGAGAAGGAAATAAATAAAACATAGTATAATTAAAAGTAAAAAGTACTAAAAAAACTATTATCAAATGATTCAGAATAACTTCACGATTATGATCCCTCAACCCAAAAAGTTATGTGGGTTTACTTACGTGTGTACAATGAGCACGTATGTTAGGAAAGAAGCTGAGCACCTTAATCAAAGTATACAGTGACATTTTGTATTGCAGACCGAAAACATATTTTCTTTAATTAGGAGGAGGAACTTAAAATATGGCCATGTTCTTGTGATTCTTATTCCGCTTCCCGGTGATCTTATTCAGCACTAGCTGTGCCCAGCGGTGTTCTCTGCGTTACAGAGCTGTGTAAATAATGTACAACAACCACCAGTAACAACGCTCACAATCCTTATTTTTTTTCTTCTATCATTAGCAATCTCTTAGCGAACGTTCTATCTAATCGGTCCAGCCATTCAGAGATCGAAACAGACAGACAGTGGGATTACTTTTCGATTGATTATAAGAGCTTTGACATACATTTCAATAGGTATGGATCGACTCTAAAAGGTTCCTATTTTTATCTCATTGATCCACGCAACTTCGTCTAGGTCATTTCATTTGAGTTTGAATGATTAAACTGAATATGAAACTCATAGTTTAGGAGCTTGAGGGTCACTTTCAATCTCAATATCTGTTTGTTCGAAATTATATACGTATTTATCATCTTCATCATCATCATCAGCCCATCGCAGTCCACTGTTGGACATAGGCCTCTCCAAATGCACGCCACTTATTTTGATCCTCAGCTACTCGCATCCAGCTCCTGCCAGCCGTCTTGCGCAAATCATCACTCCACCTGACCTGTGGACGTCCTACACTACGTTTGCCGAGACGCGGTCTCCACTCAAGAACACTTTATGAAGAATATAAATTTTATCAAGAATGTTGACTGTCGGCATCAAGTCATTTGTTGGTAAACTATTGTGTGTATTAATATAACAATGTCTCAAATGACTTTGTAAGTCGATAAATTTAAGTCGATATGTAAGCAATAATGTTAATACTGTATTTACGCGTACGTGAATCCAATTTACCCATTACATTTTGATGACTATTTTGTTTGAAGGTATTATAATTAGAAGTTTATGGAGAGTTGGAAATGTAATCTTACACTGTTAGAGAAGGTTTTACAAGAATTATGGGTACGTTAAGGAGCAAAAATGTAGGACAGTGAGTGCTTTTTCTAAATTACGAACTTCTTGATAGATTGTCACTATGTTCCAACTAGTTCCAAGCAACGGTAAGCAAAGAAGGCGCAATTAGTACCTAAATGGGTGAGCACTTGTGGCATGTTATGGGAGTGTTTCCGTGATTCGTAGGTCATGTTAAGCAGTCGGTCTCTGTTATTATAAGATGGACAACAGTTGGAGGCCTACGAGCGGCTTCAAAACATTCAACCGCAAGATTACATAGCCACAACGTGTCTTGCCAGTCCTCAAAACCCCAACTCGGCCAGCGTGGGAACATATTGTCTAACCCTCGTCTGAGGAGCCCCGAGCCCAACAGTGCGACTATGGGTTATGATGATGTTCCAAGCTTGCAGTCTCTATCTGATCATATATATAAAATGCATCATTAAAATGTATGTACGTGCATAATTTTTGATCGAGAGCACCAATTTGGTTAATTATTTGTTTTATGTGTTTGTTATTGTCAGGAATAGGTTCACATACCAAAATATTAAAAGAAAACAAAAAACAAACTCAGTCTACTGACTGTGACTATACACTTCGCGTGGGATGCCACCGAAAAATTATTCCAGAAAAATATTGATTTATTAATTTACCACAATTAATTGACTAGCGTTTCGTGGCCTTTAACTTCATTGGGAAATGCCCAATGCCAACATATATAGATGTCAATCGCAGGTATAAAATATACAATCCGTTGACCTATACCAAATACACATAATGAAGCATTCTCATCAATCTTGTTGCAGCGATGATGTTCATATCATTACGTCGATAGTGCTAGGGGCGTTACCGTGAGATAATAATCATCGCCCTTTCTGATCAATGTCACAGGTTAGTTGTCTATTAACCCTGTTGGTACTTAGTGCCAGTGATACGGTCTTATCGACTTCTGATCAACGTTTAATGGGTCATATTTATGGGATGTATATGCTGTCGATATTACCGCTAGGGATCAGAGGTCGCAAGATTTTAATGGACGATTAGGTTTTATTGAATTTAGAAACTAAAGGTAATTATTGTGGATAATTATATCGATATGTGTTTACGATCACTTTGGTTTAATGTTGCAATGTTCCAGAGAATTTTGTAGTAGAATTTAATTTCTGCTGTCAATGAGTCTTACTTTGGATTATTGCCCATGTCTAGTAGATATAGGACTGTAGGTTATTCAAGTTGATGATAAAAGTTATTTATATTTTTGTCGCCTCCTGTTAGCTGCATGTCATAATATTCGATACCATAGATTTCAGTTGAGATACCAAATGCTACCATATTTTATTACTTATGTAGTAGTAATATACTAGTTTAGTATAGTAGTATTATATTAATTAGTAGTAGTAGAAGATAGACAGTTATGTGTAGACATTACTGTCTATATCAATACTAATATTATATTGGCTTTTATAATATTAATTTGGCTTGTAGATTTGGAATTATTCAGCTATAAAAATTATATTGGCTTTCATCCTTATCGATATACAAGCGGGTTAAGCCGCGGGCATATGCTAGTCTTTATTATATTAATCTGTTTGTTAGATTTCTTTAATCGATAAAAGGATGCACATTAAAATTTATGCGAGATAACTGTCTTTATTTATAATTTAACTCAGTTTGTAGTTGTTGATTGCTTCAGCTTTGTGTAATAAAATACGATCTTGTGCTAAATTTGCAATTCGTTGAACTTTATTAAAAAGCGTTTCAAAAAACATACGTGGAATTTACATTCCATAAGCGAAACATCTATTCAGAGAATTTTTTAAATAAATAAAGAATACAAATGAGGAATAATTGTCTGTGTTCTCTGCTACCGTAATTATGTCCAAGTTGATGCATTCCATTACCGGCTCGATTCTATGAAAATGACAGATAACAATCGTTTGCCCGACGTCGCCCGAAGCGTGGTTTGATTGCGCCTACGACTTATGGTACAGGAGCTTACAGACTCAAATAAATATTTTTATTTATTTTATATGAGTTTGACAAAGTGACTATTCGGCCTGACAGAAAGCATGAGCAGAATCCATGAATAGTGGTCACCATATAACGTGGGAATGCAGGCAATGCAGCATGGTGAGCTATGAAGTGGCAGCTTGTTAAGATGCTTGCGCATCATTTTATACAAAAGTGCGTTGTGCATAGAAAGGAGAGTTTGTCACCCAGTTGATTTCCCGTTAAGGTGGTTTTTACTTCAAACTCAAAAAAAAAATCTTGCCTCCTGCATCCCCCGGGGATCCGGGGGTCAATGAAATTCACAAATACTTTTTAAGTATTATAACACACTTAGTTATTTATACCAGGTTACATGTTGCAAACGCACAAATTTACTTTTAAGATTGTCGACCTGTGAAATTATGCCTCACTCAAAAAATGAAGTAAAGTAACCAAGTAGTTAGTATTGATGTAAGTCTATGAAGATAAATTTCTATAAAAGGCTCTTATGAAAAAGGCCATCCTTTAAGGCAGGACATATGGTTATTGATGCACAATAATGTTTGTTTATGTATTTATATCGGTTGTCTAGTACCCATTATACAAGCTCTGCTATGGACTATATGGCGTTGTGCAAGATATCCGAAAATATTTATTTGTTAAAATAAATTCTGAAATCTAGAACATCTGAAATCCTAACAAGATCGTAAGTGTAATTACACAAATATTTAGATTACTTGTCGGAAACGTGTTCAGTATTATATTCAACAGCTCCCGGCCTATTACTATTGAGTCATTGTTCTGCACAGTGTACCTCGATCTTTATTTATGTACGTGATCTTTCTCAACGAGTAGGTAAGTCTGTCGGTCTGTCACGCAGCGTGAAGACTGTAATCTTATAATATCCAACACCTTTAATAAATATCAGGGTTTAAGCTAATAATGTCATTTAATGCATTTATTGTTATTTGCTGTGGCTGGTGATTGCATCGTTTGAGCGCAGTGCTTTCGTACAACTGGTGTTAAGATATCTTAATCAATCAAATTACCAGAAGTCAGAGTTAAGTTATGAGAGTCCCAACTCCTGGTCAGGTTTCACTTTGAGTTTCTGGTGCCACGAGTGGTGGTAGTCATTTAACATTAGACTAGTGACCGGCTCCGCATGATATTTCTCAGTCTTTCAAATTCTCGAAATTTCAATACTAAAATATTTATTTATTTATATAATGATGATTAGTTTAGTGGTTTAAGAGGTCAAAACGCCGCTTTCTACTGCGCTAAGCATCGTGGGTTCAAATCGCACGTGTGACGACACTTTGTGTGATTTACAAATTGCTGTTCTGAGTCTGGGCTTTCGTTGTGTCGGTTTTACGTATGTTTTTAAAGTTCCCTGCGATACAGGTTTTGTATTCCTAATGCGGGAGTTGTCTTTTTATCTATAATCTCGCAGATTTCTATTCTAATGTTACTGGCCATGAAAGTTTAAAACAATATATGGTATATTTAAATAAAAAAAACTTCCTCTTGATTTACTCTATACTTTGCTGAAAACTACAAGTTAATCCATAGATTACTTTAAAATATCTAAGCGAAAAGATTTTATTTTATTAATCTACCCGTCAAAATAGGTCCAGTCATTCTAGAGATTAAACAGACGTACAGACGGAAAAAAAATCAAAATAATTTTTTGATGTATGTATTAGGTACATATACTTTCAAATGCATTTATTTAAAAAAAAAACAATTTAATTTATTTGTAAAGATTACTTACACGTTAAAACAAAAAAAACGGCATTCTACAAACTCTTCAAAAGTATTACGGAACAAAGAAAACTCTGGGACTTTGAGCTTACGAAAGTCAAACAATAAAGTTATCAAAGTGAAAGGCTCGCCCGAGGTGTCGAAAGCCTTCGCCCGAGCGACGACACGGGACCGCAGCTTATCGAAGCCTATCATTGACCACAGCGGGTCACCCGTTATTACTTTAAAAATATATGTTTACATAATTACTAACTCAGTACTTAAGAATTGAGAATATACGGTTATGTTTTACGTGAATACAGAGTAAAAATAGACTTAATTCGTGGAGCAAATCCTTCTTTTACCCTGAAGATCATATTTACTAAAATTATAAATTCGAAAGCAACTCTCTCTGTCTGTTTGACATGACTTAACCGCTGCACAGATTTCGATAAAATTTGACAAGAACGTACTACGGTTCTTAAGAAACGTATGACGTACGTCACATTACTAATCGACATACAGTCAGTCGGATTGCTGTCAAACCTAGTTTTAAATAAAAAAGTATAATTCAGCATGGGGACGTATTGCCTAAACCTTCTTCTGAGAGTAGACCCGGGCTCAGCAGTGGGACATTATTATTATAAATACATAATAATGATTAAATGTAGGTGATTTATGAATGGTATGGAAGTAAGTTTTGAGTTGAGAATCGGTATTAGAGAAATAATAATTAAATTATTCTTATCACCAATAACTTATAACTATATGTGTACCATGTGCCAAAATCATAATTAAGTTCAACCTCCCCTCAAAGAAGAGCCCTATGTCCAGCGGTGGACTACGGGTGTTAAAGGCTGTTGATGTGATGAGATACTACTGTTTTTATTGTAGCATTAGTAGATGTATATTTAAAACCATAATAAACATACCTACACTACAAGAAGATGGAACAGAAGAATATTTACCCTTTTTGACTTGTTAAAAATAGTTCCAGAACAATCGTATTTAATTTAAGTAAATACCTAAGATGTAATCTTACCTTACTTACCAGTTCAGCCGCACCTATCTTCAGTATTATAGGTACTATTGATACAACATACTGTGTGTTTAAACAAATGCTTAGAAATTTCCCAGATTATAAGGTTGCGTAGATAAATATTACATACAATTTTGCCGGCCAATCTTACTAATGTCTGTAATTGTTTGTTACTCTGTTGTTAAGTTGATCTATAAGTGGTAATATTACTGAACGGCCTTACCTACACGATAGAAGATATGCAAATATATCTACCGGTATTTTCCACAGACAATTTATTTCTAGTTCTGTCGGGTAAAATGGGTAATAGATTCAGAATATTTTTTTATTTTAAAAAGACAACTCCCGCATAAAGGAATATTTATCCTACGTCGCAGAGGACTTTACAAACATACGTGAAAAGGGCACATAGAACACCCCGGCTTGGAACAATAATGTGTGGATCACACAAAGTATTTTCTCATTTGGGATTTGAACCCACAACACTTGGCGCAGTAGAGACCGGCGTGGCGACCATTCATTCCGAGAGTCTCGTGACGACTTAGGAAGCAAATTGCGTTAGAAGAAGAAAGCACAAAAAAAGAAGGAACACTTGAAATAAACACTTCCAATTCGTCTATCCTGCGTGGTACAGAATATATAATAAGCCAAAACCTACATTCTAAGGACAGGTTTTCGTACAGCACCTGTTAGAAATTGTTGATGATGATGATGGTAGATAAAGAAAATTACAACTTTTGTTGTTATTAACTCTCGTAAAAGAAAAGTAAAATAATAGGAAACACAAACATAAATATAGTGAATAGGGAAATAAATTAGAGCCGTAAATATAAGCGAGAGTTTCTAATGCCAATTAATATCTATTTCCACAATGTCCCACATAGTAAAATAATAGTTAAAACCACACACTGTAGCGGCAAATCTTCACAGATACACAATAATTTAGACACGTCGAACTTAAAATAATGGTCGAACACATTCCAACAAATCTCAACAGTAGGAAACTGTTACAGGTGTACATACACCACACTTTTGGATTCTAAGAACTTTCCCATTTAACAGTAACTTCTGTAAAATGCTGCGTTTGGTAATGGATTAAGACTATGAAGTTTCGGTGTTACAGATCTCGTAGAAGGCGAGTAAAGGAGCAAAATACGATAAGAATAGCAGCATAGCGATAAAGGAAAAATTGCTACAACCAGCAGCAAGCAGTCAGCATTATGAACCTACCCGAAGCTACCGAGCCCTTTGACCCTTTGCGGTTGCAAAGAAATGTAGCCTCTATGGCAGTTCTTTATCGTCTTTGTCATAGAGAGTGATCTGACGAGGTTTTCCAATTGATTGCTTGCCAAAAAATAATCCTGGTCATCATAGTGGGTCAATACTTCGTTTTGAAGGTGAGATCTCTATCTAGCACTGGACTAGTTATGACTTGTGTGGTAATGTCAAGAATGCTTTTTTATTTTTTCCGAGACTTGTGTGGTAATGACAAGAAAAACACTTACCAATTTAAGATACAAAATAAGAAAAATCAAGTGTTCGAATTTTATTGATAAGAAAACCTTTAACAATTGTAAGCTTAGTAGTTTGTGATGTGTGCAAAGTAAGATATTCTCTCCAATTTGTTATAGTTATGCAACTTTAAATATAAGTACTGTTAACGATCCGCGGTGATCTAATAAGATAGTCGTGATCGACGTACCACCTCAGCGATGTGTTCGAAGAAGCTTTGCGGCACTGTGTTATAAGTGCATGACTTAAGAAATACCACACTTTTGAGGAATTGCTTTGCGAAAAGCCCCTTTACCTGCAAAATATACTATGCTATGTACTAATCATTCCCGCTTCTTTAGTAATCATAGTTGGGAAGAAATAGTGTTATATTTATCTTGTTTTATCTTTTTGTGTACGTGTATAATAAGACATAAAAATTTTGGACGTCTGACACACAACGTCATTTATCTAGTCCCCTAACTAAGCAGAGCTTGTACCATGAGTACTAGACAACAGATACGTACGTATATAACTTCATGAACAGCAGCCGCTTAAACTAAATACTAGTATGTAAGTTATATAAGATACTAATACATACATATAAATTTTTAAGTAGCAGAAAAAAATGGGATATGTGTTTGCGCTTTTAATTTAAATTTTAATTCAATTCAATTATCTGTTCAAAAACGTTCCTCTTTTTGTGGTTCTAAAATATTCATTCCATATTTGTTATCGTTCTGTAAATGTTATGTAGCCTAATTACGAAAAGTGAAAGTGGAATTTCCTGTAAACGAACTTGAATAATTTTCTTTGAATTGTTTGCATGGTCACCATACCTTAATCCCACGAGCACTTGGTCGAACCAATAATTTTGCATACACCATTATTTCATGTTCCATTTCTCCTGTCATTAACCGAACTTCCGTAACTAAAGGTGTCTATTGTCTAATGGAAACTTAACTTTAAATGTCTAGTTTTACTCGTACATGCAACGTCTCGTGGTACTCCAAAGTCGTATTCTATGTCATTATGGTATCATCTACATCTCACGTTGTTTTATATAGGAAACAATTCTGTTGGTTCTAAAACAAATTATAAGGTATCGCAATTTTTTTTGTTATTTAAAAAAATGCGTCAAATTGAATTTGTCTAGTAAAAAACGTTGTTAATACACATGTCGTAAAATGGGCACAGAAACAGAAATAATGACAATTGTCGTTTAGTTAACTTTTAATAGGTGTTTATTTCAATGGTAAGTTTCCAAAAAAATAATTAAAGAGATAACATACACAGTATCTAATGTGAAAGCTCGATAAGTTCGATTAAGTCAATTAAGTTGTTGTACCTTGCATATTTCGGATAAAGGTAACATATGTATCAGCTTACCTCCCTACCAAATTTTCGTAAACAATTAACGAACATACAAACAACTAAGGTAACCAATTTTCGCCTTTACAATATTGGTGTGATGTGCGAGTAATGTTGCCGTCGTTAAAACAGCCGCTTATCATCAAAATGGTAGAAAAACTATTAGAATGTATGTGTTTGTAACCGGTAGACTTTCCTTATTGAATTGCTATACTATTTAGATAAGCCACTTCTCACTCCAGGGTATAAATCCTATTCAAAGATTAGATTCCGCGGTCTCTGTATACCGCTTATCTTACGCAATTTATGTTATGTGGTCGATAATATGAGAAACCGTTGTTTCTACGATTGTATTACTAATATTGTTAGGCTCATTGGTATGTCTGGATTGTTGAGTGGGAACTATGATACCTTCTCACTTCAACCATTTTGTAATGGATGGTTATAGATCAACACAGTCAGATACAGTATTATCTGTTCTAGATTTGTCTTTGGTAATTTACACATTCTTGAAAAAAAAACCACGTGTGAATGAATGAATGAAATGAAATGGAACTTAGGGTGAATGTGTGAAAATAAAGTTAAGCATTTAATAATAAAAGTATTAAATTAAAATGGACAATTTATGATGAAAATATTACCTTTTCTCAAAAAAGATATATGTACCTCTATTGTATTTTAATTTTTGTCGTTACATTTTTACAAAACTTTGACAAATGCACACTAAATTAAATGCGATGTAATCAAAAGCTTTTGCTTTCGAAGACTCTGACTCCAAGTGTGATGGCAAGCCGAAGTGCCTTATTGAGAATTTGCCCTGCGATTGAATAAAGAGGTTTATGTAAAAAGTGTCATAAGTCGGAGTTTAATAACTTTTTATAAAAATATACTTTTATTTTATTGCATTAACCGTGTTTAACAGATTTGAATGTTAAATACTTTTTTTTTGGAAATGCATATGTACATATAATATGTACGAAACATCCAAACTCCGAAACAAATATTAGTAGTTCATACAAACATTTGGTCCGACCCAGAATTTGAACCCGAGACCTGAAATGCAGTAGCGTATATTGAGATGTTTCAATTGAGCCAGACTCAAAACAGAGCAGAACGATCTCCATCCTCCATAAGCGCATGCCAGGGCGGCCTCACCTGTCACCACAGGCCGTCTGTCTATATAGCAGAAGCAGGTCGGGATAGTTGCGCCATGCCCTACTGAGCACAAGAAAGCGGAAATCGGGTTTCCCATTATGATGGGAGTCATTTGCAAGCCGTAGTAGATGTCCCGTAGGTCGATGACCCGAGGCACGTCGGGGTTCTAGGGATTTCCTTTCTAGGCTACACCTGGTTCCTCGGCTAGTGGTACCTGAGAGGTTTTGGTCCGACATAACCACCAACTGGGATTACCGCACGGAAAAAAGGGGGGCTCTATTGCTCTATGTCTACAGCAGATGGAATCGTAACTAATTCTGCTTCATATTTATGTATGTTTGTACTGTTTCTTAGTTTTTTTTGTATATTTTGAACAGTGATGAATGGTATTGGTTTCAAACCGTTTTGCATTTTAATAAATTGTTTGAACTAAAATGTTAATTTATATAGATAAATTAACACTAGTTATCTTATATCCAGCTTATGAATCTTGTTTAAACATAACTACGGTTAAAATGCGCTTATTTAAATTATAAGATTTGATTTTCAGGTCAGGTCTTGTAGAAAATAACACGCTGCAGATACAAAAATTATAATAATCGTCAAAGCTTGTTCATAACCTTACCGCTAGATGTTGCTTTAACAACTGTAATTCAAAATGACATTTTAATTTTGAAACCAATTCATTGTTACCAAGATTTTTTGCCAACTGGACTTGATACTTTACAACCTTGTTTTAAAGTTGATATTGTCTTGTATAAGTAATAACATGCAAGTGTACCTAAAAGTAAAATTGACAAGGTCTTATAAGGGACCGCGAACAAGTCGTTGTAAAATAACAATTTAGTTTAACAATATGGCTATTTGCTCATATCGCTTGGTGCCCTTATAAGGTGTTAACCGTTCAGGCTAGCAGCGTGGGTAATATTTGACATGACCGCTATACGCTTCCGGTGAGATAGACCATCGACGAATAAAGGTTAGGTAAGTAGAGATTTTGTTATCGAAAATATTTTTTCAACATGGCAATACTAAATAAAAACAACAAAAAAGAATACCAGGGATAATAACCTCTCCCTCCAATAATTAGGCCCTTAGAATGTAGTATATAGTCTTTATTTGTTAATTTTCTGCATATTTTATTGTATGTATATGTAGTTATATGTATATGTATGTATGTGTGGATGTATATATATATGTATATATGTATGTATAAGTACGTATGTAAGTAGGTATATTTTGAAAATTAAATAGATATTGCCACAAAAATGAATGACCTTAACTTTCGGTATTTACATAATCTTCTTTTCTGATTTTTGAAGTTTATCCAATGTTAGTACACATGATTTTACCGTTATCTAATCTATCCTCTATTCACTCAAGGTTCGCTGGAAGAAAACTCAGGTTTGGGTTAAGCTCGCCTTTGTAAATGTAATCTCCTTTGTAAATAAAGTAAGAAAATTTGTGTACAATAAAGATTTAAATAAAACTTTTAAGTCAATGTTCTCAATTTGAAAATAGAAATAATTTATTTAAAACTACCTGAGTCCCGCGGTTATTATTGTAAATCGCGAGTAATGCCGTGGTGTCAAAAAATTTGCCTAAGTTACTTCTTAGGTTATTAGCTTTCTGCCAGTGAAAGTCCCGTCAAAATCAGTAAGGCCGTTCCAGATATTACGCGGAACAAACAGACAGACAGACCGACAGACGGACACTGACATTTTTTTTTAAATTGCAGTTTTGATGTAAGTATCGTAGCTAAATACTTTCATATGCATTTAATAAAAAAACTTTATATTTGAAATAACATGCACTTCAATTTTATTTATTTGTATGTATATACATATATGTTATGTTTTTTTAATCTTACCCGGAATATCTCTTTAAAATTTGAAGTTCAGTTTATAAATAGAAGGAAGACATTTTGTCATCGAACCTCTGGTTGGCTACTATCCGTTATATTTAGAAGGGAGTCTTTATTTAACTTGTTTTGAATTTCGAACCCAAAAGTATAAAAACACGTCTCGAGTATTTTCAACTGTACCGTTCGAAAATACTTACCTATAAGTATTTTTCAAACACTTACCAAAATAGATGAAATGTTATTTCTCCTACACAATACGATCTGTGTACTTAACTTTTTCTTGGACAAGTACTACTTTAATGTTTACACCTTCAATGGGTATATACGTAGGTAAGTACATATAGATAATTACCTAATTTTCTTATTTCTCACTGAGATTATTATTAAATGGATTTTGTTAATGATTTTAAATATAAAACAATTATGTAATAATAAATTTTGTAATAAAAGTAATCTAAATTTATTGTCTATGTGAGTGGAAATAGTATTTGATTTAGATAGACTTAGTTTTTACATACTTTTATAACAAATACTAATAATTTTGTTGGTACTTTAGAAAAAGTTTGATTTACCTTCTTCAAAAATTGTGGAGATTTCTAAGGAGTTTCGTTTTATTATATGTCATATGTTTCAAGTCACATGTTTTAAAAAAAATGAGAAAGTTTTGAACAAATGATCGACATTTTTTTACGAAAATATATTTATTTTAGGGCTTGTATACAGTTAAAAACTAAAGACAGGTGTCCATCGAAACCTTGATAGGTAAACGTGAGCGTGTACAATAATTTAATAACTTTTTTTATTGGTGACGTAAATGTAAACACTTGTACGTAATGAACCGATTACGATACAAACAAACAAAAAATATTTGCAAGTGGTAACATTTTTTAATCCTTACTTATTATTAGTTTCAATAATAAATGTTATAGCAACAAGAAAGCTTTACTTTTTACAAACCTTTATACACCTCCGAAAATGTCTACTATTAAAGCAATTTTTATCTCCTTTAGATTTATTATTTAGGGGTTAAAGTATGAAATTGCCAATTTCTACTGAAAAATTGAATATTTTTTTTTTATAATTTAACATATTATTTATTTAATCAAAATATTTACCATTATTTTCTATAGATTTCTTCCATCTAATAGGAAGGTCATTTATGCCTTTGCGATAGAACTCTAGTGGTCTAGATTGTACAAACTGAGTGAAAGCATTTTGTACTGCCTCTAGGGAAGAAAACTTTATCAATTAAAATTTACCAAATCACGTAAAAATGCTAGTCCGTTGGAGCAAGGTCTGGCGAATACAGAGGGTGACGAATGGTTTCTAATTGCAGTTCCTGTAGAGTTAAAACGGTTTCTCGTGTTGTATGAGGTCTCGCGTTATCCTGGAGCAATAATGGTGAAGATCGATTCATGAGTCGCGGCGGTTTCACTGCAAGTTTTACTATCATTGTTCGGAGTTCGGCACAGTAGACATCTGCCGTCATTGCTTGACCAGATCGGAGAAAGTAATAGTGAATAACACCATGCTGAGACCACCAAACAGTTACCATTACCTTTTTATTGGTAAGCTTTGCTTTAGGACACTGTTCAATTTTATATAGATATTGTGTTTAATGTTATTCTCTTTTCAGTTCATTACTTTTAAGCAGTCGAGGTTTTCATAATATGGACATGAGATGCCTTTACCATTTTTTACCCAAAAACGAAGGCAAAACGAAGGGTTATAGTTTTGACTGTCTATGTACTTATATATACGTATTTTTTATTCCAGAGTGAAGGTCCCCATTCTCATTCTGAATGCTGATAATGCAGTATTTATGTTTGTATGTTTCACAATAGCACCTAAACTACTGAGCCGCTTTTAATGAATGAGGTGCTAATGTTGGCACTGCCAACAGATTTGTAAAAATCATC
The DNA here is from genome assembly GCA_932526445.1 of Phragmatobia fuliginosa. Classification (NCBI taxonomy): domain Eukaryota; kingdom Metazoa; phylum Arthropoda; class Insecta; order Lepidoptera; family Erebidae; genus Phragmatobia; species Phragmatobia fuliginosa. The sequence continues at coordinate 16,229,811 of OW052071.1, forward strand.
AAAGTGCATGTCAGGCCAGGCACAGGAAAGGGTTCCTCAGTCACCCTTAATGGTACGTGGATTTAAAATCGTATCCAATAGTTAATTATTATGTTTACGTATTAATGCTCTAATTTAGTATGACGTTTTCCAAGTGAGCGCATTTTACAAGTTAAGTCTCCATAACTCCTAAATTAATAAAGTCATATAATCCCTTATAGTTTTCCTTCAAAGTTCATTATATGGACTACCATCACGAATTTTTCCAGATTTTTTGAGCCAGCCGTTTAGCTTTTAGAGGGGGGGAGACGCCCTGTTTTTCCAAAAAAGTGCCCTTTAAAGTGGAATTTCTCGCAAACGAATACCTAAATCAAAAAATTGTCTTAGAAACCCTTTATTGTTTTTAAAAGACCTATCTAATAATACCCCACACGATGGGGTAGCCGCTAGAATAAATTTGCATTTCCACTTAACGTGTAGGGGAGTCCCAAATAAAAATATTTTTCATAGTTTCATTGTAGCATTTTGTCGACGTAATTAAAAGTTTTTACGTTTTAGTTAACAAACGTTTTCTTTGGAAACATTCCTCTTCGTTCATATTACAAACGTTTGGAAATACTCAGATGTTTTTGTAAGTTGTGTTTGTAAGTAAACTGATAGCATCGCTGCACCGTCTGTATTTCGCGCCGAGATTACCAGTAGTCCGGTCTATTTACACATTCAAGTTTACATAAATTCCCATAAAGCTGAATATTGGCATAGTTGTTCAAAACATCATTATAAAGAAAATCTCAAAAGTCCTCATCGTTCCGAGGTGTGCTAAAAATTTGGCACGGGGTCAATGGTCAAAAAAATGAGTTTTTTGCGATTTTTAGCGAAACGGTGAGTTTTTTCGCAAAATTACCCCAGTACAAAATTGTAGATCACAAAATTTTCTACAAAAAATATATCAATAATTTTTTTCCTAAAAGCCACCATTTTGGAGATATAACGTTCCGAAAAGTTGGATCAGTCGTAATCCCTCTATTTTGCACACGTTTCCACGCCACCTATGAGGTAGTGTACAAAGCGCGTTTTTTTTAACGTGGTTTCCCCAGTAGGCCTATTCCACGGGTCTGCTGAGATTTTATATGTTTTAAAACTATTGCAAAATAATATTATATATTATAGTGGGCAAAAACAACGGCGGTGTAATTAAATAAAGTACTTAAAATAAAAAGTTAGTCGTCTGATTCATAACTGTCCAAGATTTCTGTTTCTTCTTCTTCTTGATCTTCTTCTCCTTCTTCTTCCTGTTCATCCTCTTGTTGTTCTTCTTCTTCTTGTTCTATTTCACACGTAAACTGCCCCAATAGCGATTCCTGATCGGTATCAAACGAATCTTCAAGAGTTGGTGACTCAACATTCGAGCATGATCGGCCTTGACAGTGTGTGCATGCCAGGGAACAAAACAGTCCAACTTTTCTGCAACCACATTTTGCACTACACCCTTTCTTGCAGTTGCAAAATATTGTGTTGAGAAGTTTCTCAGGTGCTGGTGGAAGTAAAGTTTGAACTGGCTCTAGTGTATTGTCGATCAACTTCCAACCCCAGTCTTTAGGGTCCAGCTGATTACCAAGCCACACTTGAACTTGGTAATATACCCGAAACAGATGTTGATGAGCAGCTACTGAGGTTGGAGGAAGAGAAGCTAAGTTGACTTGTTTTTTATTACGCGTATTTTTCACGAAAGATGTGTATCGCAACTTATCTAAGCAAGTGGTTTTTTTGGGGGCTCCGTACATAGCAAGAAGAAATTGAACTCCGTTGGTGATAACATGTTGTTGAGTTGAATTACTATTTTTAAAAACTTCAGCACATTGTAGTAAATCTTTTTTTTCAAACATTTTGAAAACTGTTGTTTTTCCTCTCCTGTAAAAAGCAGATGTCGTATCGCAGCCAGTTATTGCGTGTAGAAACAATACATGATTTTGACATTTAGGAAAATTGGATAAACTGTTTGATGAATATATTTCCGATTGATTTTGGGCTTTTCCGGGTTTAAAAAAATAAATAATTTTTTCAGTTGGAGTTCGAGCAGTAAGCAAGACGAGTAAATCAACATCCTCACCAACAACAACAGTTGTATTTGTCACACTGAATTTCTTTATCGCTGTTTCAATAATCAATACATCTGCATCATCATTAGCTTGTTCAACGGATATATTCTCAGCAGTAAATTTTGCTTTCAACATAGAAATAAACCTAGATTTATTGTGATTATTTGCAAAGAATTTCTGTTGACTGGTAGGAACTGTCATTGATTCATCGAATATAATATCAGAAGAAGTTGATGAAGCAGCATTTCGACGGCGTTGCTCTGCTGCTTTAATATTTCTCGTATAATCATCATATCCGTCAAATACGACAGTAACTCTGGAACCAAAATGTCGACGTACATATTGAACGTATTTATCTAAGATAACGTTAAATGTTTCCTCGCTATCCCACACCACTCGATGTAATAAGAATCCTCCGTCAATTATGTACGTTGAATTAGTGTTATTAATATCAACATTTATAGTCTGAAAACAATCGTAAATAGCCGACTTCTGGGTCTTGCGCATTCCAATGTCATCAAATAATGTTAACGGATAAGGAGCTAATTCATACTCGAAATATTTCTCAATTTCATCTTGAAAAGCCGCAGTAACACTCATACGTTGGAATAATAACACTGGGTCAACAGGTACTTTTTCTTCGTGAACTTTTACGGTGCTACTCATAGCTAAAAGAGGAACAACTTTGTCAGCGCGTTTAAGTTTAATATCTTTAAATGTCAGTCCAGTTATTTTAGCAATAGAGATAAGCCCAAGTTCACGTGCTTTATAGCAATTAATTGTATTATCACCAACGACACCACTTGCAATCGAGATGACTTTGTTAACCTCTGGGAAAGGATCATGAATCGAGAACCACTCAAGAAGCATTCGTATGTCTTTAGCGTCTTTTTTTACACGTGAATCACTGGCATCAACATGCTGTTCAGTCGTATCCATCCTAACATTAGCAAGATCTTCTAATTTCTCACAAACTGTGTTCATTGCATGCATGCTGTAAACCCATTTACTGATTACACTTTGTTTTGTACTTCTTCCTCGAGCAATACCTCCATCTGTCTTCATGGCTTTCATCATAGACTGTTCGATAACCATGTCTGTAGAAGTTCCACAACTCAATTTATCTGAGCGTCTCACGGTGAAAAATCCTTCGGTAAATTTTTCGTAAACTTCAGGATCCATCGAGTCCTGTAATTGCATCATGTCTTGTAAATACAAGTGTGCAGATTTAGCATATGGAAAATGTCCTGACGAGTGGAAATAAGGTAACATTTCTTTTACACAACTTAAATGAGCTTTCCAGTCCCCCATACGCTCAGCTCTCAAAAATTCTTTTGCAAGTGAAACCATATTAAAATATTGTATCCAAAGTTGCGCTGTTGGTCCTCGTTCCTCAAAATCTTTCAATTTCATATTAAATTTATGAAGTAAAGCACCTGATACTTCATTATCATTTTCAATATCGGAATATGAAAGAGTGCTATCTAATATATGGTCAATATTTATGATTAAATCTGCTCCCATGATATCATTAATATCTATTGTTTTTAATATTGTAATTGCTAAAGCCAGCTGGAGTAGTGTATGTGCTCGAACAGCTCTTGCGTAAGCATGACCATTGAGCATTTTTTCTAATGACTTTGGTGCATAGATTTCTGAGAGTACTTCTTTTATCCCGCTACCTTGCATAATATAACCAATTGCTCCGAGATAAGACATGAGTAGATGAAATCCTCCAAGTCTCAAAAAGTTAAGCAACATCGGGCGTGGTTAGTACTTGGATGGGTGACCGCCTGGGAATACCACGTGATGTTGGCTTTTTGACATTTTTAATTTATTTTTGAAATTTTTCCTTTTTTGTGGCGCTCAAGACTAACGGTATGTATTTCATATATTGGGCATGCCAACATAAAGCAGGTATACGACCCTAGCCACGCGGACAATAGAATAAAAGACAGATGTTATCCCAAGGTTATACTGACGTACAAATTTAGGAACGGGGTTTCATTATACCTGAGATTCTCGTAGTTTAACTTATATTTTACATAAGCAAGTTACAATAAATAATAGCGAACTTATTTTAGTTCTATTACACCTTTAGTGACTTTCATATGTGGCGTACGTGTGCAAAATAGAGGGATTACGACTGATCCAACTTTTCGGAACGTTATATCTCCAAAATGGTGGCTTTTAGGAAAAAAATTATGGATATATTTTTTGTAGAGAATTTCGTGATCTACAATTTTGTACTGGAGTAATTTTGCAAAAAAACTCACCGTTTCGCTAAAAATCGCAAAAAACTCATTTTTTTGACCTTTGACCCCGTGCCAAATTTTTAGCACACCTCGGAACGATGAGGACTTTTGAGATTTTCTTTATAATGATGTTTTGAACAACTATGCCAATATTCAGCTTTATGGGAATTTATGTAACCTTCCTCCTGATTTTAGGCTTAAATAGACCGGACTACAGTAGAACCGCCATTTATGGAAATATGTGTATCCAACTGTCATACTTTCTCCACACCACGTGTCGTAATATAACTGTTTTATTTTATCGCAGGTGTATATGTTAATGTTATTATTGATGACCAAACTCGTTGGTTAACTTTAAATTTAATGTGGTTTTGAGTTTTCTATACGAGGTTAGCGAAGATTAAATCAAATGAAACCCACCGTGGGTTTAGGCTGTAGGATTTTCTTATTCCTAATTTTAAATCAACGATGCTGATATTTACAGGTAGTGTCCAAAAAAAAATTAAACAATAATATAAGCGGTTGTGAGATGACCAGCCCCGACTGGCGAATAAAGTTATTTGATACTAGCTGTGCCCGCGACTTCGTTCGCGTGGTTGTCGAGAGCAAAACAACGTCGTTTAGATAAGAGTATATCACCTTTTTGATGATTTAGATAAGAGTCCTGACTTTGGTATAGTTGATTACGTTAATGCTTCTCTATATACTATGTTAGCGGTGGAATTACCCGGAGCATATACAAAAAGGTTGTTTGGGTTGCTAACACGTGATAGAGAAACATAGAGTTGGCCGTGTGAAAAACAATCAAAAGTAAGGTCTACACCCGCAACGGATAACGTCTGGCCTTGGGCTTTATTAATAGTCATAGCGTAACAGAGGCTTACAGGAAATTGCACACGTTTGAAAGTAAACGGAAAATTATTGGGGATAATGGGTATCCTGGGAATGAAAACAACATCACCGGAGCCGCAACCTGTTAAGATTTCGGCTTCGATGACATTTCGTTGGAGATTTGTTACTCTCAACCGAGTTCCATTGCATAGTTTTGGTGGGCTTAAATTTCTGAGTAGAATGATTGGTACTCCGACTTTTAAATAAATTTTGTGTGCTGGAAGACCTGGTGTATTTAGAGAGTCTAAAAACTCTACTGGATAGTGGGTGGCATCTCCTTCTTCTAAAACCGTGTTAATAGATAAATATTCCCTACTTTCTCCAGAAACATGTACCAATATTTGAGAATTTATTGCTGCTGCTTGGTCGTTGCGAGGTGCCAAAATAGCTCGTTGGCATAGCCAAGCAGCGTCATGGTTCGAGATCTCTGATGGATCTCCGTATACAGAGGAAATGAGTTCCTGCTGTGAGGCAACAGAAGAACACAGGCTTTCGACTAAAGTTACTTTACCTCCTTCTTGAGTCGGGTATGTGCCGTTACCAATTTGAAGTAGTAAATTTGAGAAAACCTGCGCGTTTGCGTCACCTCCCAAATATGCTCGCATATTAAAGCTCAAATTAGTTAATATGACACTACGCCATAAAATAGAGCTCTTTAAACAGGCACCTATTTCATCGGCCCTCGTTCCTCTGGGTATTATAGGGAGTGTCTGCCTGAAGTCTCCACAGAATAGCACCGTTAAGCCTCCCATCGGTCGGTCATTTTGTCTTATATCTCGCAACGTTCTATCTACAGCTTCCACAGCTTTACGATTTGCCATCGTACACTCGTCCCAAACGATAAGGGCGCAATCGCGTAAAACCCTTGCTTTATCACTATTGCGAGACACGTTGCAAACAGGGTTTTCTGTGCGGTCCAAGTCGATTGGTATTTTAAATGTTGTATGTGCAGTTTTTCCTCCTGGTAATAAAGTGGCAGCTATTCCTGAGGAAGCGACGGCAAGGGCAATTTTGTTTTGGCTCCTTATTTGAGCCAAGATAACTTTAGTGAGGAAAGTTTTACCTGTTCCACCAGGTGCATCTAAAAACAGCATTTCTCCTAATGAATGTTCTACACTACAGCATACTCTATCAAAGATTTGACGTTGTTCTGACGTCAAATTTGAACAGCCATTTCGCAATATTTCTGCTAACTCTTCGGGGTTGTAATTTATTTCAGATGTATACTCCCTATTAATTCGTTCCCCACCAACTGTCGGTGTCGGCAAGCCGTATTGACTGAGGGGGTTCCCTCCTATACTTGTAACTATATCTTGTATAGCCAGCAAAGCCCTATTATGGCAGCTTTCACGTACTTGGTCAGAAGTTTCACTATTTATATTTTGCTGTCTCAAAAAATCTTCGGCAAACGCGTCTTTATATTTTTGCCACAACTGCCCAGCGTCCGATAGGCCACAAAATGTCAACAAAATGGCAAATAAATGGCGCAAACGATGTGGACTATCACTGACGCATGCTTCGGCTAAAGCATCATCCCAATGCTGATCGCCATCTAATAAATGCCGTGCGCGGCAAGCAGCTTGAAATGTGGGATATTCTATATCGTCCACTTTGCGGAGCTCAGCAAAAGAAGTAGGTCCTCGCACTGTGTGAAGAAGAAGGCGTAAATAATAACACTCTGCATTATTTGGGTGCACCGTGTATACTCTTCCAATCACGTGTTCTTTAAAAATGCCGGACTCGCCTTCTACAGCAGTTCCACGTCTCCTGCGATTAAAAACACCTTGCTGCTTGTTATAAGTATAATAATGTGGCACTTCATTGTACAACAGAGACTTAGCGAAATTGTCTCTTTCGCAAAGGCGAAAGAATGCGAGCAAGGTGGTTTGTCTTGGGTTGTTCATTCTTTCTGCCACATTTTCTGGCTGAAAGTAAACTCGCTGCCCGCCTTCCAGGTGCACGTCAAGATGGATGACTGGCGGATACCTTTCATGAATAGGGAAACTCAAAATGCGCCAAACTGCCTCCGAAGAGCTTATGTATCGGCCAGATTGATACCTTGTCACTTCATCAAATTGGTTGTTATTTCTTAGTGCTATCATGGCTTGATCACTACCTTTATTAACATATTTACATATATATTTTATAGATTCGACGCTATTACAAATTTCAACATTAATGTGTGCTTGAAAAGCGTTTGACAAAACTGGAGAATACGGTACCACCCAACTATTATTTAGAATTATTTCTTGTCCACGGAATCTGACAGTAGCTGTGAAACCACCTTGTGACGGTGATCTTCGCCGGTATTGCGGATACCCATTTTCCCCAGCCATAGTTAGTTCTTTCAGTGCTCTGGGGTATTTTTTTGAGCATTGACCATCTTTCATGCACGGTGATTCCCTGTTTAAGAGGCCACATGGCCCGTGAACCATATGTGTTTTTACTATGTCATGCAAAATCGGATCTGCATTATAGTCCGGAAATTCTGCACTTATGACACTGTCTATAGCATCGGGACGAATTTTTTCTTCCAGCCACAGAAGAATGTGCGCGTGGGGTAAACCACGCTTTTGCCACTCGACGCTATACATAAAACAAAGAGTTGAACCGAAAACTTTCTCCTTTGTAAGTAGATTAATCAAGACTTTGAGTTTTAAATGAAAAATCCTAGCAATAATGTCATGTCTGTCGTATGACGCCTGTCCTGTGAGAAGTGCCTGGCAAATCTCCGTCCACTTTGGATTTGTTGTAAATGTTATAAAAAGGTCCGGCCGGCCGTATTTACGGACGTAACAAAAAGCATCTTGCGTTCGTTCGTGCATATACCGCGGACCGCCTGTGAAACTGGATGGCAAAATAACCAATCGACCCAAGTTTTCGACGTTATTATCTGATTGCATGGCGTCCCGCAAGTGCACGTATTCTTCAGCGCGTAACCGTCGCTGGTTAGTGCGAATATACACTAAACGTTCAGTTTCTATTTTTGCGTACATGTCCACAATAAATTGGCTGAACAAACCACGAAATCGTTGCAAATATACGAAACTGTTTTGCCTTATTTGTAAAAGGTAGGAATAGTATTGTTGAGCAGATATTTTTTTTTGATAATTAGTGACTCTCGTAGTAGGGTTCACTTGGTACAGCCCAAAATTGTACCCATCTTCACCATGACAATAGATTAGTGGATATTGCAGGGCGTCGTAAGCTCGGTGGGTTTCCAAAATGCGTTGAAGGCGATCGTCGCGTGTACGCAACACGATATCACGTCTCTCACACTCCTGGTCGACTAAAACAACTGCAACTTCATCTGCGACGGGTGCATTGTGTCTTCCACGGTGTTCACCCACAGGACGTCTATCGGCACTTATAACAATTTTGAAATCATTGCTGCCTTGTGGAATTGACTCCAATGCAGCTTTGAATTCACGAACGTACTGGTTAACGCGATGCAGCAATTCTTGAAGTTGACCCAAAAGCTCAGCATTGAGCTGGGGAAAATTGTGATTTCTAACATTGAGCTGTTGCGTGTAATCGGATACAAAATAAATTTGGAGAAATTTGGGTTCATTTTCTGGCAGCAAAGATCCAATAAGGTGATAAACTTGACCTTGTACTTTGAAGGTTGGCATGAACGGTCCTTCCGTTATTTGTTTTGCCCCAAAGGAAGTCATTTGGAAAGCACTGTTATATAAACGAATATTATCCAAAAAACGGTTCGACTGGGGATGATCGCCATTCAGGAGACTTATAAGTAAGTGTGGTGGATCTTGGAAATTTGGAAGAACAATTTTTCCATTTGAGCAGCACATTCCATCTGTCTCTTTCCTCCATTTCAAAGCATGACAAAAATTACAAATTTCTCTCATGTCACCCACGAAAGTAAAGCCAGCATAATTAATTCTAGACGAATATGTGAACCCTGATTTTTCCCTATTGTCCCAAGGTAATAAAATATTTGCATCGTCATTTTCCATGGACTCATCAGCTCCGCTATTTGTTTCTCTATTCATATGGTATCGAGCTCGTTCTATTTCTAGGCGAGATTGACGTTGTTCTGCTGTTTCTGCTCGTCTTAGTTCATCTATTCTTTCCCTTTCAGATGCAAGATAACTTTCATTGTTTCTTTGTACACCTACATAGTTATGTCTAGCTATTTCTAATCGTTCTTCTCTTTGGGAGAGAGATTCAGACTCGCGCGAGAGAGCGTGTCGCTCTCGGTCAGATGACAGACGTGCTTGGCGTTCCTCGATACTCTCTTGAGAACGCAAAGTCGCGGTCCGAGTTCTTTGCGAACTTAAGCGCGACTCCCTTTCTGTGAAAGTCTCTGACTCGCGTGAGAGAGACTGGCGCTCCCGATCAGCAGACAGCCGAACTTCGCGTTCCTGGATATTCTCTTGAGAACGCAAAGTCGCGGTCCGAGTTCTTTGCGAACTTAAGCGCGACTCCCTTTCTGTGAATGTCTCTGACTCACGTGAGAGAGAGTGGCGCTCCCGATCAGCAGACAGCCGAACTTCGCGTTCCTGGATATTCTCTTGAGAACGCAAAGTCGCGGTCCGAGTTCTTTGCGAACTTAAGCGCGACTCCCTTTCTGTGAATGTCTCTGACTCACGTGAGAGAGAGTGGCGCTCCCGATCAGCAGACAGCCGGTCTTCGCGTTCCTGGATACTCTCTTGAGACCGCAAAGTCGCGGTCCGTGTTCTTTGTGAACTTAAACGTGACTCCCTTTCGGTGAACGTTTCCGATTCACGTGAAAGAGCGATGTGCTCTCGGTTAGCAGATAACCGTGCTTCACGATCTTCTTCCGATTCCTGAGACCTACAAAGTCTCATCCTTTTCGCATTTCGGCTACGCAGCGAAAGGTTAGTTTTTTTTCTTTGAGGCATTTTCAAGGAAAATTAAAGCAATAAACAAAACTAACAACACTTATGACTGAATAGCCTACAAACTTAAAAGAACGGTGCGTCGAACAGTCTAGTGTGACAACGTATCGTCTGTTCGTGGTCGTGACTCAACGAATTGGCAACACTAACTTACTGTATAACGATTGGCACTATTGGATTCAAACTACGAAGTAAATCAAATACAATCTTAACTTCGTACTTCAAACCAATGACCAAAGTTGACCAAACGAAACCAATAAGATAAGCAAATACTTTTTTTTCGACCAATTTAGAAAATCGATAAACCAAGCAACCAAAGAACTTTTACGACACACGCAAGAACTTTTAAGACACCTAACGAAACCCAATTTGCCTAGTAAACACGGTGGACGTCATCCTCGCGCGGAAAATCTTAACACCGCGATTCAGAAAATGACGTCATTTGCACAACGCCATCTATCGGATTTAGATTTCAACTATCAACATTAGTTCTATTTTTAGTCTTAAGATGTCGTTGCAAGTACTATACTTAATTGCGTAACGTAATATTTTACTTCTTGAACTCACTAAATTAATCATATCTTTTGATAGAGTGAACCGATTTCGATGAAACAAAAACTAAGTTAAACCTCAAGTTGCGTATAATTTTTGTATATAAACATTGTCAGCATTGAATTCGTAGATTTTACGTGATGTGCGCACAAACAAACAGACAAACAGACAAACAGACAAACAGACAAAAATTTCAAAAATGATGGAAATGGGTTCTGTTACTTATCTTTTCACACGCTGGCTATTTTTTGTTTCAATTTCTTCAATGTACAAAAATGACTTTTCTACAGATTTATTATATGTATAGATGTATTTATTTCAGATGTATACTCCCTATTAATTCGTTCCCCACCAACTGTCGGTGTCGGCAAGCCGTATTGACTGAGGGGGTTCCCTCCTATACTTGTAACTATATCTTGTATAGCCAGCAAAGCCCTATTATGGCAGCTTTCACGTACTTGGTCAGAAGTTTCACTATTTATATTTTGCTGTCTCAAAAAATCTTCGGCAAACGCGTCTTTATATTTTTGCCACAACTGCCCAGCGTCCGATAGGCCACAAAATGTCAACAAAATGGCAAATAAATGGCGCAAACGATGTGGACTATCACTGACGCATGCTTCGGCTAAAGCATCATCCCAATGCTGATCGCCATCTAATAAATGCCGTGCGCGGCAAGCAGCTTGAAATGTGGGATATTCTATATCGTCCACTTTGCGGAGCTCAGCAAAAGAAGTAGGTCCTCGCACTGTGTGAAGAAGAAGGCGTAAATAATAACACTCTGCATTATTTGGGTGCACCGTGTATACTCTTCCAATCACGTGTTCTTTAAAAATGCCGGACTCGCCTTCTACAGCAGTTCCACGTCTCCTGCGATTAAAAACACCTTGCTGCTTGTTATAAGTATAATAATGTGGCACTTCATTGTACAACAGAGACTTAGCGAAATTGTCTCTTTCGCAAAGGCGAAAGAATGCGAGCAAGGTGGTTTGTCTTGGGTTGTTCATTCTTTCTGCCACATTTTCTGGCTGAAAGTAAACTCGCTGCCCGCCTTCCAGGTGCACGTCAAGATGGATGACTGGCGGATACCTTTCATGAATAGGGAAACTCAAAATGCGCCAAACTGCCTCCGAAGAGCTTATGTATCGGCCAGATTGATACCTTGTCACTTCATCAAATTGGTTGTTATTTCTTAGTGCTATCATGGCTTGATCACTACCTTTATTAACATATTTACATATATATTTTATAGATTCGACGCTATTACAAATTTCAACATTAATGTGTGCTTGAAAAGCGTTTGACAAAACTGGAGAATACGGTACCACCCAACTATTATTTAGAATTATTTCTTGTCCACGGAATCTGACAGTAGCTGTGAAACCACCTTGTGACGGTGATCTTCGCCGGTATTGCGGATACCCATTTTCCCCAGCCATAGTTAGTTCTTTCAGTGCTCTGGGGTATTTTTTTGAGCATTGACCATCTTTCATGCACGGTGATTCCCTGTTTAAGAGGCCACATGGCCCGTGAACCATATGTGTTTTTACTATGTCATGCAAAATCGGATCTGCATTATAGTCCGGAAATTCTGCACTTATGACACTGTCTATAGCATCGGGACGAATTTTTTCTTCCAGCCACAGAAGAATGTGCGCGTGGGGTAAACCACGCTTTTGCCACTCGACGCTATACATAAAACAAAGAGTTGAACCGAAAACTTTCTCCTTTGTAAGTAGATTAATCAAGACTTTGAGTTTTAAATGAAAAATCCTAGCAATAATGTCATGTCTGTCGTATGACGCCTGTCCTGTGAGAAGTGCCTGGCAAATCTCCGTCCACTTTGGATTTGTTGTAAATGTTATAAAAAGGTCCGGCCGGCCGTATTTACGGACGTAACAAAAAGCATCTTGCGTTCGTTCGTGCATATACCGCGGACCGCCTGTGAAACTGGATGGCAAAATAACCAATCGACCCAAGTTTTCGACGTTATTATCTGATTGCATGGCGTCCCGCAAGTGCACGTATTCTTCAGCGCGTAACCGTCGCTGGTTAGTGCGAATATACACTAAACGTTCAGTTTCTATTTTTGCGTACATGTCCACAATAAATTGGCTGAACAAACCACGAAATCGTTGCAAATATACGAAACTGTTTTGCCTTATTTGTAAAAGGTAGGAATAGTATTGTTGAGCAGATATTTTTTTTTGATAATTAGTGACTCTCGTAGTAGGGTTCACTTGGTACAGCCCAAAATTGTACCCATCTTCACCATGACAATAGATTAGTGGATATTGCAGGGCGTCGTAAGCTCGGTGGGTTTCCAAAATGCGTTGAAGGCGATCGTCGCGTGTACGCAACACGATATCACGTCTCTCACACTCCTGGTCGACTAAAACAACTGCAACTTCATCTGCGACGGGTGCATTGTGTCTTCCACGGTGTTCACCCACAGGACGTCTATCGGCACTTATAACAATTTTGAAATCATTGCTGCCTTGTGGAATTGACTCCAATGCAGCTTTGAATTCACGAACGTACTGGTTAACGCGATGCAGCAATTCTTGAAGTTGACCCAAAAGCTCAGCATTGAGCTGGGGAAAATTGTGATTTCTAACATTGAGCTGTTGCGTGTAATCGGATACAAAATAAATTTGGAGAAATTTGGGTTCATTTTCTGGCAGCAAAGATCCAATAAGGTGATAAACTTGACCTTGTACTTTGAAGGTTGGCATGAACGGTCCTTCCGTTATTTGTTTTGCCCCAAAGGAAGTCATTTGGAAAGCACTGTTATATAAACGAATATTATCCAAAAAACGGTTCGACTGGGGATGATCGCCATTCAGGAGACTTATAAGTAAGTGTGGTGGATCTTGGAAATTTGGAAGAACAATTTTTCCATTTGAGCAGCACATTCCATCTGTCTCTTTCCTCCATTTCAAAGCATGACAAAAATTACAAATTTCTCTCATGTCACCCACGAAAGTAAAGCCAGCATAATTAATTCTAGACGAATATGTGAACCCTGATTTTTCCCTATTGTCCCAAGGTAATAAAATATTTGCATCGTCATTTTCCATGGACTCATCAGCTCCGCTATTTGTTTCTCTATTCATATGGTATCGAGCTCGTTCTATTTCTAGGCGAGATTGACGTTGTTCTGCTGTTTCTGCTCGTCTTAGTTCATCTATTCTTTCCCTTTCAGATGCAAGATAACTTTCATTGTTTCTTTGTACACCTACATAGTTATGTCTAGCTATTTCTAATCGTTCTTCTCTTTGGGAGAGAGATTCAGACTCGCGCGAGAGAGCGTGTCGCTCTCGGTCAGATGACAGACGTGCTTGGCGTTCCTCGATACTCTCTTGAGAACGCAAAGTCGCGGTCCGAGTTCTTTGCGAACTTAAGCGCGACTCCCTTTCTGTGAAAGTCTCTGACTCGCGTGAGAGAGACTGGCGCTCCCGATCAGCAGACAGCCGAACTTCGCGTTCCTGGATATTCTCTTGAGAACGCAAAGTCGCGGTCCGAGTTCTTTGCGAACTTAAGCGCGACTCCCTTTCTGTGAATGTCTCTGACTCACGTGAGAGAGAGTGGCGCTCCCGATCAGCAGACAGCCGAACTTCGCGTTCCTGGATATTCTCTTGAGAACGCAAAGTCGCGGTCCGAGTTCTTTGCGAACTTAAGCGCGACTCCCTTTCTGTGAATGTCTCTGACTCACGTGAGAGAGAGTGGCGCTCCCGATCAGCAGACAGCCGGTCTTCGCGTTCCTGGATACTCTCTTGAGACCGCAAAGTCGCGGTCCGTGTTCTTTGTGAACTTAAACGTGACTCCCTTTCGGTGAACGTTTCCGATTCACGTGAAAGAGCGATGTGCTCTCGGTTAGCAGATAACCGTGCTTCACGATCTTCTTCCGATTCCTGAGACCTACAAAGTCTCATCCTTTTCGCATTTCGGCTACGCAGCGAAAGGTTAGTTTTTTTTCTTTGAGGCATTTTCAAGGAAAATTAAAGCAATAAACAAAACTAACAACACTTATGACTGAATAGCCTACAAACTTAAAAGAACGGTGCGTCGAACAGTCTAGTGTGACAACGTATCGTCTGTTCGTGGTCGTGACTCAACGAATTGGCAACACTAACTTACTGTATAACGATTGGCACTATTGGATTCAAACTACGAAGTAAATCAAATACAATCTTAACTTCGTACTTCAAACCAATGACCAAAGTTGACCAAACGAAACCAATAAGATAAGCAAATACTTTTTTTTCGACCAATTTAGAAAATCGATAAACCAAGCAACCAAAGAACTTTTACGACACACGCAAGAACTTTTAAGACACCTAACGAAACCCAATTTGCCTAGTAAACACGGTGGACGTCATCCTCGCGCGGAAAATCTTAACACCGCGATTCAGAAAATGACGTCATTTGCACAACGCCATCTATCGGATTTAGATTTCAACTATCAACATTAGTTCTATTTTTAGTCTTAAGATGTCGTTGCAAGTACTATACTTAATTGCGTAACGTAATATTTTACTTCTTGAACTCACTAAATTAATCATATCTTTTGATAGAGTGAACCGATTTCGATGAAACAAAAACTAAGTTAAACCTCAAGTTGCGTATAATTTTTGTATATAAACATTGTCAGCATTGAATTCGTAGATTTTACGTGATGTGCGCACAAACAAACAGACAAACAGACAAACAGACAAACAGACAAAAATTTCAAAAATGATGGAAATGGGTTCTGTTACTTATCTTTTCACACGCTGGCTATTTTTTGTTTCAATTTCTTCAATGTACAAAAATGACTTTTCTACAGATTTATTATATGTATAGATTTATTTGATATTTATTCAAAAAAATGAATGCCCCGTGGAGGACATTAGGAGGGTAATTTTAAATTTTTTGTGCATATCTACTTGGTAGAAAAATATACACGATTGTATTAGTAATATTATTTGGATGGGTATGGATTTTAATGAAATCGCTTTATGTCTCGCATCAGCAGAGAATGATCTTGTGATCTAGGTATCGAAATTACTACTAAGTTTTGAAATAAAGGTAAAAATTTTACCCAGCAGTGCGACTTTATATAGTGACTGTAGATGATTTCATTAAAAAAACGGTAATCGTTTGACTTGAAGTCTTTTGAAATGTTTGAAATAAATTCTAACTTGCATAACTACTTATAAGAAATAGATATAATTCAAAATACTAATATGAGATGATTGACGTCCTTCCGAACGAACGAACCGGTCTACCTCGAGAGTAGCTGTCTTGTTCGTTCCCGGTTCAAAGCAGCCCAGCATACTTCTACTTAAGCATAATGAGTGTCAATAGTCAAGCTATGTATCAGGAACGAAATGTACCGGGAGTAATTGTAGGGATTGATTTTTGTGAGTCTTTAGCCTGTGAAGTTTTCAGCTTGTGACGAGGCAGAGGAAGATAGGAGATAATGAAACACACGTCTACAGAGTTGATGTAATGATTAACTTAATATATAGATACTTCATTTCTAACGCTATGTACTTAGGTCTGTGTCTTATATCTATATACACACCAGAAGCCTTATTCGTTGATTAATTTTAACATTCAATCGAGAATTTTTTTACTTAGAATAAAATATAAGAATCTCAAATCAATTATTTGAATTTAAAAGTTTGAGTGATTTTATAAATGTTTATACGGTAACTGTCGTGGATTGTTAGTTCGACAGTATTTAGGAGGTCAAATGATACAGAGAGCATTTCACAAGGCCGCTCTGCTGCATTGTCTGCACTCACAATGGGGAAGGTAACCACTAGTCTTGGATTCTACTCATGCTTTCCATCAGACATTGTAATTATCCCTTTAGCAAGCTAAAATATTTTCTTTTTATTAATAACTTGAGAATAAAACATACATAAGTAGAAAAATATATAATTATTTGACACTTATTTGAAAGACTACATTTATATACATTGCAGTAAATTTTCTCAAGTCTTAAGAGTTATTTGTACTTATTTTTGGGTATTTTACAGCTACCATCTGATACTAGCTTTAGGAATTGTAGTGCATTCCTAATATTACGATCTCAACGCTGTTTAATCTGGGTTACCTATAAACTGGGATGTGTTAGTCACCTATACAGTACTTGCGGTATAACTGCATCGCTAGTGATGAGAGATCTGTACCTACTTCACTTGTTGGAAAACAAGTGAGTATTATTATAATAATATAATGAATATTTCGGATATCTTATATGTGTATAAGATATCTGAAATATTCATTCTGTGCTGCATTTTGTGTTATCTAGTCCCAAACTAAGCAGAGCTTGAATTATGGGTACTAGACAACTGATATAAATACATAAACATACTATTTTTCGTAATAACATATTATACAGTATATAGAAAATACCCAAACTCACAAAAATATTTGGTTTGACCCGGGAATGAAACCCGAGACCTCAAGCGCATCAGTCGCATACGCTCCCAGGCAAGGCAGTCATTATAATTTATTACTTTCATATGTATTCAGTAAAAAACCGTGGATTTAATATTACAAACAGACGCTTAATTTAATTTAGTTGTATAGATATGAGTAGCAAATGATGATAAACTGATTGAAGTATATATATTTCTGAAGTCTTATTAATTATAATCTCACTTACATCCATTCCAGCCTTGGTCACGTCATATCACGTGGACGGCTAGACCAATTTTGGTAATTCTTTTAGCATTGGATAGCTGATTTAGGGCAGAAGCCTATAGGATAAAAAACTATTGAAATACCATATGGAGCTCAGTTTTAATAAAAAAAATCTGCTGCAGAATTCCGAAAAAATTCCTTTTGAGAAAAATCTCTAACTAGTCATAGACAAATATCACCCAGACATAGAATAGATGCTCATCATATATTTTTATCTTGGATGGCAATCGAACCTATCATCTCTAGCTTGGCAGTCAGGTTTACTAACAACTAAAGGTCAGGAACTCCAAGATTCGATACAGATCTTTGTGGATTCGACAATTTTTTATTTGAGTAAAATTATAAACTCGACATAAATGATTAACTTAACTTATACATCCCTAGTTCAAGGCCAGCGACATAGATTTATTCTCATGTTTATAACGAGAGATAAAGCTGCTTAGCAAACGGCCCGACACTTGTTGAATCATAAATCTAAAAGTGATTGTAAACAAGGAAGAGATGCGTAAGCGCATTGTTATAAAGCAGTTTGAACTAATGTTGAGTGAAGTTAAGTAAATAATCAATAAATATTTCGGACATCTAACACAACACCATCTAGTCCCAAACTAAGCAGAGCTGATATAAATACAGCATACTTTTTTTTTGTAAATACATAGTAGTAGTAGGTTGCATGTTTTGTGCAGCTTTTTACATGGAAATACCTTGATTCTTGAGTAAGGACATAGAACCGGGTCAACTGTTGCAGTACTGCCCTCGCATAAAAGACCAACCGAAAAATGACTTCGTGCTGTTTTTGAATGCGAAACCCGAGGCCCAAAGATGCAAAAACATCTGCCATCATAGTGTGGATCACCATGCTGTTGTGTGTGCACTTACAATGAGTAAGGCGACCACAATCTCGGATACTGCTCATGCTATCCATCAAGCAGAGCAGAGTCACTTTGACAGGCTCTTATAATAATTCAAGGCGAAGACATTCAAGCAGGTGAAGCTACTGGAAAAAAGCTAGTTACTGCCAACGCGTTGGCGAGATGCCAAGTACCTATAAACACTTGACTACACATACATTGTGTTTTACATTACTTACTTTATTTAACGGTGTTGCTTTCTTGGCCATCTTATCGCCGCATTAGTCACACAATGTAACTTTTAGTCTGTCGGACGCATGGTTTAATCTCTTACTAGGTAATACAGACGACATTGGTTGCCTGCAAGATATTGTCTCTAAGTGATAAGGCCGTCGCTTGTACTTACTTATCATTAAGTTATCTTTAAAATTTATTGGTCTACTAGCTGTGCCCGCGACTTCGTTCGCGTGGTTGTCGAGAGCAAAACAACGTCGTTTAGTTAAGAGTATATCACCTTTTTGATGATTTAGATAAGAGTCCTGACTTTGGTATAGTTGATTACGTTAATGCTTCTCTATATACTATGTTAGCGGTGGAATTACCCGGAGCATATACAAAAAGGTTGTTTGGGTTGCTAACACGTGATAGAGAAACATAGAGTTGGCCGTGTGAAAAACAATCAAAAGTAAGGTCTACACCCGCAACGGATAACGTCTGGCCTTGGGCTTTATTAATAGTCATAGCGTAACAGAGGCTTACAGGAAATTGCACACGTTTGAAAGTAAACGGAAAATTATTGGGGATAATGGGTATCCTGGGAATGAAAACAACATCACCGGAGCCGCAACCTGTTAAGATTTCGGCTTCGATGACATTTCGTTGGAGATTTGTTACTCTCAACCGAGTTCCATTGCATAGTTTTGGTGGGCTTAAATTTCTGAGTAGAATGATTGGTACTCCGACTTTTAAATAAATTTTGTGTGCTGGAAGACCTGGTGTATTTAGAGAGTCTAAAAACTCTACTGGATAGTGGGTGGCATCTCCTTCTTCTAAAACCGTGTTAATAGATAAATATTCCCTACTTTCTCCAGAAACATGTACCAATATTTGAGAATTTATTGCTGCTGCTTGGTCGTTGCGAGGTGCCAAAATAGCTCGTTGGCATAGCCAAGCAGCGTCATGGTTCGAGATCTCTGATGGATCTCCGTATACAGAGGAAATGAGTTCCTGCTGTGAGGCAACAGAAGAACACAGGCTTTCGACTAAAGTTACTTTACCTCCTTCTTGAGTCGGGTATGTGCCGTTACCAATTTGAAGTAGTAAATTTGAGAAAACCTGCGCGTTTGCGTCACCTCCCAAATATGCTCGCATATTAAAGCTCAAATTAGTTAATATGACACTACGCCATAAAATAGAGCTCTTTAAACAGGCACCTATTTCATCGGCCCTCGTTCCTCTGGGTATTATAGGGAGTGTCTGCCTGAAGTCTCCACAGAATAGCACCGTTAAGCCTCCCATCGGTCGGTCATTTTGTCTTATATCTCGCAACGTTCTATCTACAGCTTCCACAGCTTTACGATTTGCCATCGTACACTCGTCCCAAACGATAAGGGCGCAATCGCGTAAAACCCTTGCTTTATCACTATTGCGAGACACGTTGCAAACAGGGTTTTCTGTGCGGTCCAAGTCGATTGGTATTTTAAATGTTGTATGTGCAGTTTTTCCTCCTGGTAATAAAGTGGCAGCTATTCCTGAGGAAGCGACGGCAAGGGCAATTTTGTTTTGGCTCCTTATTTGAGCCAAGATAACTTTAGTGAGGAAAGTTTTACCTGTTCCACCAGGTGCATCTAAAAACAGCATTTCTCCTAATGAATGTTCTACACTACAGCATACTCTATCAAAGATTTGACGTTGTTCTGACGTCAAATTTGAACAGCCATTTCGCAATATTTCTGCTAACTCTTCGGGGTTGTAATTTATTTCAGATGTATACTCCCTATTAATTCGTTCCCCACCAACTGTCGGTGTCGGCAAGCCGTATTGACTGAGGGGGTTCCCTCCTATACTTGTAACTATATCTTGTATAGCCAGCAAAGCCCTATTATGGCAGCTTTCACGTACTTGGTCAGAAGTTTCACTATTTATATTTTGCTGTCTCAAAAAATCTTCGGCAAACGCGTCTTTATATTTTTGCCACAACTGCCCAGCGTCCGATAGGCCACAAAATGTCAACAAAATGGCAAATAAATGGCGCAAACGATGTGGACTATCACTGACGCATGCTTCGGCTAAAGCATCATCCCAATGCTGATCGCCATCTAATAAATGCCGTGCGCGGCAAGCAGCTTGAAATGTGGGATATTCTATATCGTCCACTTTGCGGAGCTCAGCAAAAGAAGTAGGTCCTCGCACTGTGTGAAGAAGAAGGCGTAAATAATAACACTCTGCATTATTTGGGTGCACCGTGTATACTCTTCCAATCACGTGTTCTTTAAAAATGCCGGACTCGCCTTCTACAGCAGTTCCACGTCTCCTGCGATTAAAAACACCTTGCTGCTTGTTATAAGTATAATAATGTGGCACTTCATTGTACAACAGAGACTTAGCGAAATTGTCTCTTTCGCAAAGGCGAAAGAATGCGAGCAAGGTGGTTTGTCTTGGGTTGTTCATTCTTTCTGCCACATTTTCTGGCTGAAAGTAAACTCGCTGCCCGCCTTCCAGGTGCACGTCAAGATGGATGACTGGCGGATACCTTTCATGAATAGGGAAACTCAAAATGCGCCAAACTGCCTCCGAAGAGCTTATGTATCGGCCAGATTGATACCTTGTCACTTCATCAAATTGGTTGTTATTTCTTAGTGCTATCATGGCTTGATCACTACCTTTATTAACATATTTACATATATATTTTATAGATTCGACGCTATTACAAATTTCAACATTAATGTGTGCTTGAAAAGCGTTTGACAAAACTGGAGAATACGGTACCACCCAACTATTATTTAGAATTATTTCTTGTCCACGGAATCTGACAGTAGCTGTGAAACCACCTTGTGACGGTGATCTTCGCCGGTATTGCGGATACCCATTTTCCCCAGCCATAGTTAGTTCTTTCAGTGCTCTGGGGTATTTTTTTGAGCATTGACCATCTTTCATGCACGGTGATTCCCTGTTTAAGAGGCCACATGGCCCGTGAACCATATGTGTTTTTACTATGTCATGCAAAATCGGATCTGCATTATAGTCCGGAAATTCTGCACTTATGACACTGTCTATAGCATCGGGACGAATTTTTTCTTCCAGCCACAGAAGAATGTGCGCGTGGGGTAAACCACGCTTTTGCCACTCGACGCTATACATAAAACAAAGAGTTGAACCGAAAACTTTCTCCTTTGTAAGTAGATTAATCAAGACTTTGAGTTTTAAATGAAAAATCCTAGCAATAATGTCATGTCTGTCGTATGACGCCTGTCCTGTGAGAAGTGCCTGGCAAATCTCCGTCCACTTTGGATTTGTTGTAAATGTTATAAAAAGGTCCGGCCGGCCGTATTTACGGACGTAACAAAAAGCATCTTGCGTTCGTTCGTGCATATACCGCGGACCGCCTGTGAAACTGGATGGCAAAATAACCAATCGACCCAAGTTTTCGACGTTATTATCTGATTGCATGGCGTCCCGCAAGTGCACGTATTCTTCAGCGCGTAACCGTCGCTGGTTAGTGCGAATATACACTAAACGTTCAGTTTCTATTTTTGCGTACATGTCCACAATAAATTGGCTGAACAAACCACGAAATCGTTGCAAATATACGAAACTGTTTTGCCTTATTTGTAAAAGGTAGGAATAGTATTGTTGAGCAGATATTTTTTTTTGATAATTAGTGACTCTCGTAGTAGGGTTCACTTGGTACAGCCCAAAATTGTACCCATCTTCACCATGACAATAGATTAGTGGATATTGCAGGGCGTCGTAAGCTCGGTGGGTTTCCAAAATGCGTTGAAGGCGATCGTCGCGTGTACGCAACACGATATCACGTCTCTCACACTCCTGGTCGACTAAAACAACTGCAACTTCATCTGCGACGGGTGCATTGTGTCTTCCACGGTGTTCACCCACAGGACGTCTATCGGCACTTATAACAATTTTGAAATCATTGCTGCCTTGTGGAATTGACTCCAATGCAGCTTTGAATTCACGAACGTACTGGTTAACGCGATGCAGCAATTCTTGAAGTTGACCCAAAAGCTCAGCATTGAGCTGGGGAAAATTGTGATTTCTAACATTGAGCTGTTGCGTGTAATCGGATACAAAATAAATTTGGAGAAATTTGGGTTCATTTTCTGGCAGCAAAGATCCAATAAGGTGATAAACTTGACCTTGTACTTTGAAGGTTGGCATGAACGGTCCTTCCGTTATTTGTTTTGCCCCAAAGGAAGTCATTTGGAAAGCACTGTTATATAAACGAATATTATCCAAAAAACGGTTCGACTGGGGATGATCGCCATTCAGGAGACTTATAAGTAAGTGTGGTGGATCTTGGAAATTTGGAAGAACAATTTTTCCATTTGAGCAGCACATTCCATCTGTCTCTTTCCTCCATTTCAAAGCATGACAAAAATTACAAATTTCTCTCATGTCACCCACGAAAGTAAAGCCAGCATAATTAATTCTAGACGAATATGTGAACCCTGATTTTTCCCTATTGTCCCAAGGTAATAAAATATTTGCATCGTCATTTTCCATGGACTCATCAGCTCCGCTATTTGTTTCTCTATTCATATGGTATCGAGCTCGTTCTATTTCTAGGCGAGATTGACGTTGTTCTGCTGTTTCTGCTCGTCTTAGTTCATCTATTCTTTCCCTTTCAGATGCAAGATAACTTTCATTGTTTCTTTGTACACCTACATAGTTATGTCTAGCTATTTCTAATCGTTCTTCTCTTTGGGAGAGAGATTCAGACTCGCGCGAGAGAGCGTGTCGCTCTCGGTCAGATGACAGACGTGCTTGGCGTTCCTCGATACTCTCTTGAGAACGCAAAGTCGCGGTCCGAGTTCTTTGCGAACTTAAGCGCGACTCCCTTTCTGTGAAAGTCTCTGACTCGCGTGAGAGAGACTGGCGCTCCCGATCAGCAGACAGCCGAACTTCGCGTTCCTGGATATTCTCTTGAGAACGCAAAGTCGCGGTCCGAGTTCTTTGCGAACTTAAGCGCGACTCCCTTTCTGTGAATGTCTCTGACTCACGTGAGAGAGAGTGGCGCTCCCGATCAGCAGACAGCCGAACTTCGCGTTCCTGGATATTCTCTTGAGAACGCAAAGTCGCGGTCCGAGTTCTTTGCGAACTTAAGCGCGACTCCCTTTCTGTGAATGTCTCTGACTCACGTGAGAGAGAGTGGCGCTCCCGATCAGCAGACAGCCGGTCTTCGCGTTCCTGGATACTCTCTTGAGACCGCAAAGTCGCGGTCCGTGTTCTTTGTGAACTTAAACGTGACTCCCTTTCGGTGAACGTTTCCGATTCACGTGAAAGAGCGATGTGCTCTCGGTTAGCAGATAACCGTGCTTCACGATCTTCTTCCGATTCCTGAGACCTACAAAGTCTCATCCTTTTCGCATTTCGGCTACGCAGCGAAAGGTTAGTTTTTTTTCTTTGAGGCATTTTCAAGGAAAATTAAAGCAATAAACAAAACTAACAACACTTATGACTGAATAGCCTACAAACTTAAAAGAACGGTGCGTCGAACAGTCTAGTGTGACAACGTATCGTCTGTTCGTGGTCGTGACTCAACGAATTGGCAACACTAACTTACTGTATAACGATTGGCACTATTGGATTCAAACTACGAAGTAAATCAAATACAATCTTAACTTCGTACTTCAAACCAATGACCAAAGTTGACCAAACGAAACCAATAAGATAAGCAAATACTTTTTTTTCGACCAATTTAGAAAATCGATAAACCAAGCAACCAAAGAACTTTTACGACACACGCAAGAACTTTTAAGACACCTAACGAAACCCAATTTGCCTAGTAAACACGGTGGACGTCATCCTCGCGCGGAAAATCTTAACACCGCGATTCAGAAAATGACGTCATTTGCACAACGCCATCTATCGGATTTAGATTTCAACTATCAACATTAGTTCTATTTTTAGTCTTAAGATGTCGTTGCAAGTACTATACTTAATTGCGTAACGTAATATTTTACTTCTTGAACTCACTAAATTAATCATATCTTTTGATAGAGTGAACCGATTTCGATGAAACAAAAACTAAGTTAAACCTCAAGTTGCGTATAATTTTTGTATATAAACATTGTCAGCATTGAATTCGTAGATTTTACGTGATGTGCGCACAAACAAACAGACAAACAGACAAACAGACAAACAGACAAAAATTTCAAAAATGATGGAAATGGGTTCTGTTACTTATCTTTTCACACGCTGGCTATTTTTTGTTTCAATTTCTTCAATGTACAAAAATGACTTTTCTACAGATTTATTATATGTATAGATGTATTTATTTCAGATGTATACTCCCTATTAATTCGTTCCCCACCAACTGTCGGTGTCGGCAAGCCGTATTGACTGAGGGGGTTCCCTCCTATACTTGTAACTATATCTTGTATAGCCAGCAAAGCCCTATTATGGCAGCTTTCACGTACTTGGTCAGAAGTTTCACTATTTATATTTTGCTGTCTCAAAAAATCTTCGGCAAACGCGTCTTTATATTTTTGCCACAACTGCCCAGCGTCCGATAGGCCACAAAATGTCAACAAAATGGCAAATAAATGGCGCAAACGATGTGGACTATCACTGACGCATGCTTCGGCTAAAGCATCATCCCAATGCTGATCGCCATCTAATAAATGCCGTGCGCGGCAAGCAGCTTGAAATGTGGGATATTCTATATCGTCCACTTTGCGGAGCTCAGCAAAAGAAGTAGGTCCTCGCACTGTGTGAAGAAGAAGGCGTAAATAATAACACTCTGCATTATTTGGGTGCACCGTGTATACTCTTCCAATCACGTGTTCTTTAAAAATGCCGGACTCGCCTTCTACAGCAGTTCCACGTCTCCTGCGATTAAAAACACCTTGCTGCTTGTTATAAGTATAATAATGTGGCACTTCATTGTACAACAGAGACTTAGCGAAATTGTCTCTTTCGCAAAGGCGAAAGAATGCGAGCAAGGTGGTTTGTCTTGGGTTGTTCATTCTTTCTGCCACATTTTCTGGCTGAAAGTAAACTCGCTGCCCGCCTTCCAGGTGCACGTCAAGATGGATGACTGGCGGATACCTTTCATGAATAGGGAAACTCAAAATGCGCCAAACTGCCTCCGAAGAGCTTATGTATCGGCCAGATTGATACCTTGTCACTTCATCAAATTGGTTGTTATTTCTTAGTGCTATCATGGCTTGATCACTACCTTTATTAACATATTTACATATATATTTTATAGATTCGACGCTATTACAAATTTCAACATTAATGTGTGCTTGAAAAGCGTTTGACAAAACTGGAGAATACGGTACCACCCAACTATTATTTAGAATTATTTCTTGTCCACGGAATCTGACAGTAGCTGTGAAACCACCTTGTGACGGTGATCTTCGCCGGTATTGCGGATACCCATTTTCCCCAGCCATAGTTAGTTCTTTCAGTGCTCTGGGGTATTTTTTTGAGCATTGACCATCTTTCATGCACGGTGATTCCCTGTTTAAGAGGCCACATGGCCCGTGAACCATATGTGTTTTTACTATGTCATGCAAAATCGGATCTGCATTATAGTCCGGAAATTCTGCACTTATGACACTGTCTATAGCATCGGGACGAATTTTTTCTTCCAGCCACAGAAGAATGTGCGCGTGGGGTAAACCACGCTTTTGCCACTCGACGCTATACATAAAACAAAGAGTTGAACCGAAAACTTTCTCCTTTGTAAGTAGATTAATCAAGACTTTGAGTTTTAAATGAAAAATCCTAGCAATAATGTCATGTCTGTCGTATGACGCCTGTCCTGTGAGAAGTGCCTGGCAAATCTCCGTCCACTTTGGATTTGTTGTAAATGTTATAAAAAGGTCCGGCCGGCCGTATTTACGGACGTAACAAAAAGCATCTTGCGTTCGTTCGTGCATATACCGCGGACCGCCTGTGAAACTGGATGGCAAAATAACCAATCGACCCAAGTTTTCGACGTTATTATCTGATTGCATGGCGTCCCGCAAGTGCACGTATTCTTCAGCGCGTAACCGTCGCTGGTTAGTGCGAATATACACTAAACGTTCAGTTTCTATTTTTGCGTACATGTCCACAATAAATTGGCTGAACAAACCACGAAATCGTTGCAAATATACGAAACTGTTTTGCCTTATTTGTAAAAGGTAGGAATAGTATTGTTGAGCAGATATTTTTTTTTGATAATTAGTGACTCTCGTAGTAGGGTTCACTTGGTACAGCCCAAAATTGTACCCATCTTCACCATGACAATAGATTAGTGGATATTGCAGGGCGTCGTAAGCTCGGTGGGTTTCCAAAATGCGTTGAAGGCGATCGTCGCGTGTACGCAACACGATATCACGTCTCTCACACTCCTGGTCGACTAAAACAACTGCAACTTCATCTGCGACGGGTGCATTGTGTCTTCCACGGTGTTCACCCACAGGACGTCTATCGGCACTTATAACAATTTTGAAATCATTGCTGCCTTGTGGAATTGACTCCAATGCAGCTTTGAATTCACGAACGTACTGGTTAACGCGATGCAGCAATTCTTGAAGTTGACCCAAAAGCTCAGCATTGAGCTGGGGAAAATTGTGATTTCTAACATTGAGCTGTTGCGTGTAATCGGATACAAAATAAATTTGGAGAAATTTGGGTTCATTTTCTGGCAGCAAAGATCCAATAAGGTGATAAACTTGACCTTGTACTTTGAAGGTTGGCATGAACGGTCCTTCCGTTATTTGTTTTGCCCCAAAGGAAGTCATTTGGAAAGCACTGTTATATAAACGAATATTATCCAAAAAACGGTTCGACTGGGGATGATCGCCATTCAGGAGACTTATAAGTAAGTGTGGTGGATCTTGGAAATTTGGAAGAACAATTTTTCCATTTGAGCAGCACATTCCATCTGTCTCTTTCCTCCATTTCAAAGCATGACAAAAATTACAAATTTCTCTCATGTCACCCACGAAAGTAAAGCCAGCATAATTAATTCTAGACGAATATGTGAACCCTGATTTTTCCCTATTGTCCCAAGGTAATAAAATATTTGCATCGTCATTTTCCATGGACTCATCAGCTCCGCTATTTGTTTCTCTATTCATATGGTATCGAGCTCGTTCTATTTCTAGGCGAGATTGACGTTGTTCTGCTGTTTCTGCTCGTCTTAGTTCATCTATTCTTTCCCTTTCAGATGCAAGATAACTTTCATTGTTTCTTTGTACACCTACATAGTTATGTCTAGCTATTTCTAATCGTTCTTCTCTTTGGGAGAGAGATTCAGACTCGCGCGAGAGAGCGTGTCGCTCTCGGTCAGATGACAGACGTGCTTGGCGTTCCTCGATACTCTCTTGAGAACGCAAAGTCGCGGTCCGAGTTCTTTGCGAACTTAAGCGCGACTCCCTTTCTGTGAAAGTCTCTGACTCGCGTGAGAGAGACTGGCGCTCCCGATCAGCAGACAGCCGAACTTCGCGTTCCTGGATATTCTCTTGAGAACGCAAAGTCGCGGTCCGAGTTCTTTGCGAACTTAAGCGCGACTCCCTTTCTGTGAATGTCTCTGACTCACGTGAGAGAGAGTGGCGCTCCCGATCAGCAGACAGCCGAACTTCGCGTTCCTGGATATTCTCTTGAGAACGCAAAGTCGCGGTCCGAGTTCTTTGCGAACTTAAGCGCGACTCCCTTTCTGTGAATGTCTCTGACTCACGTGAGAGAGAGTGGCGCTCCCGATCAGCAGACAGCCGGTCTTCGCGTTCCTGGATACTCTCTTGAGACCGCAAAGTCGCGGTCCGTGTTCTTTGTGAACTTAAACGTGACTCCCTTTCGGTGAACGTTTCCGATTCACGTGAAAGAGCGATGTGCTCTCGGTTAGCAGATAACCGTGCTTCACGATCTTCTTCCGATTCCTGAGACCTACAAAGTCTCATCCTTTTCGCATTTCGGCTACGCAGCGAAAGGTTAGTTTTTTTTCTTTGAGGCATTTTCAAGGAAAATTAAAGCAATAAACAAAACTAACAACACTTATGACTGAATAGCCTACAAACTTAAAAGAACGGTGCGTCGAACAGTCTAGTGTGACAACGTATCGTCTGTTCGTGGTCGTGACTCAACGAATTGGCAACACTAACTTACTGTATAACGATTGGCACTATTGGATTCAAACTACGAAGTAAATCAAATACAATCTTAACTTCGTACTTCAAACCAATGACCAAAGTTGACCAAACGAAACCAATAAGATAAGCAAATACTTTTTTTTCGACCAATTTAGAAAATCGATAAACCAAGCAACCAAAGAACTTTTACGACACACGCAAGAACTTTTAAGACACCTAACGAAACCCAATTTGCCTAGTAAACACGGTGGACGTCATCCTCGCGCGGAAAATCTTAACACCGCGATTCAGAAAATGACGTCATTTGCACAACGCCATCTATCGGATTTAGATTTCAACTATCAACATTAGTTCTATTTTTAGTCTTAAGATGTCGTTGCAAGTACTATACTTAATTGCGTAACGTAATATTTTACTTCTTGAACTCACTAAATTAATCATATCTTTTGATAGAGTGAACCGATTTCGATGAAACAAAAACTAAGTTAAACCTCAAGTTGCGTATAATTTTTGTATATAAACATTGTCAGCATTGAATTCGTAGATTTTACGTGATGTGCGCACAAACAAACAGACAAACAGACAAACAGACAAACAGACAAAAATTTCAAAAATGATGGAAATGGGTTCTGTTACTTATCTTTTCACACGCTGGCTATTTTTTGTTTCAATTTCTTCAATGTACAAAAATGACTTTTCTACAGATTTATTATATGTATAGATTTATTATTATTTTCTGAATATTACTGTTAATATATTAGTTATAATTGATTGTTTGTGTGATTAAGTATATTGTTAGCGTAAGGTGATTTGATTTTGGAAGTTTGGCGGTGATCCACGCCCGTGCCTCGGAGAGTACGTTAAGCCGTCGGTCACGGTTGTCATGAACATCTATGGCAATCGTTATTGGGAAGTCAGTGCCCTCAAATATTCAACCAATGAATTTCAGTTCTCCCTTAATATTGCGGAGGTCCGATGCCAGTCGCTCCGTGGAAAAACTGATAATCAGGTAAAACCGGTTGAACTAGTAGCCGACCCCAAATAATATTGGGAGTAAATGCTAGGAAGAAGATAGAGTAAGGTGATTTTATACTTTTCTGAATACATGACACTAAAACGACGTCGCCGCGTTGGTTTCACACCAAGTACATACACACGCTTCACTACATACATTGTGTTTAAATGTTTTGCTTTGTTTAACGGCGTTGTATGACTAATGTGGCGATCTTATCGCCGTTTTATGGTGACCGCACACTTATCGGAGCCGAACGCTTTGAACGAATTGGAGTCAAGGAGGCCGCACCAGAAGAATCGAACGCGCCGAAAGCATCGACCGCGTCGAAGAAATCATTTCAAGAAATAGTACTCGTGCGTTGCTCTGTCATACGCAAGTTACGCAACTGATAGAATGCGAGCGCATCGATCGAGGCGACCGCATAATCCGCGCCGAATTTTATGACGTCATCTGAATTCGTCTAGGATTTATGGGGTTCTTCCAGATGCGGACGATTCGACGCGGGTAAGTGTGCAAGGTTTCATGAGATTCCATATAAAGAATTATAAAATTCGTTTCGTTTGGCTCGTTCGACGCGTTCGGCTCTGATAAGTGTGCGATTACCTTTAGTCATACAATGCAACTTTTAGTAAGTCGGACTTTACTATTACTAGGTAATATGAACGATATTAGCAAACAGTTTTGTTACAGAACTAATCATGGTTGCTTGCAAGATATAACCTCTGAGCGATAAGACCGCTTGTTGTTACTCAGCTTATTTTCTTCTATTATATGCTAATATTTTGTTGTAGGTTGCCCCGATCGAACCGGCCCATTTGTGCTGAAATCAGCGTGGTTTTACTACCTATTAAAAGGTCTGCAAAAAGAAAGAAAACTTATCACAAACCCAATATTGATTGTATTGGGTTTATGTTAAGTTTTCCCGTCTGATGAACGCGGTAAATTTATCTCCCTATAAAATAAATGTTGGCTCAATAAATATAAAATATTTCATAAATAATAGTTTATGGCTACTTTGATATGTTGAAACCTTAGATAATGACCAAGACCTGACATGCCAACAAGCGTTACCACGAGAGAGTGAGATAGCGATACCATTTTCCAGTGTGTTAGAGAAAAATAGAGATCTGTATTTTTGTCCTTATCGCCGTATAGGTTTGTCACAAAACATAAGTGTCAAACAATGTGTTGTGTTGTCGGGTGCAAAAGCCGCAGTGAACGTAAATATGAAAAGTGGGGGGGGGGGGGGGGGCACTATTTTCAACTTTGGAAGTGTCTCTCGCGCAAACTATTCAGTTTAGAAAAAAATTATATTAGAAACCTCAACATCATTTTTGAACAATAGGTTTGATGAAAAAAAAAATTTTGAGTTTCAGTTCCAAGTATGGGAACCCCCAAAATGTATTGTTTTTTTTTTCTATTTTTGTGTAATAATCTTAATGCGGTTCACAGAATACATCGACTGACCAAATTTAAACAGTATAGCTCTTATAGTTTCGGAAATAATTGGCTGTGACATACGGACGGACAGACAGACAGACAGACTTGACGAATCTATAAGGGTTCCGTTTTTTGCCATTTGGCTACGGAACCCTAAATATAGCGTTTAGGCATAATATTGTTTTTAATATTAATTGCAGTGCAGAAATAATTGATAAAAACTAGTTTCTAAAGTGTGAAAATTTTGTAATTATCCGACCAAATTGCGTAGGTTGTCACAGCTAAAGTTTGAATGACCATTAATGTCTTATGGTAATTTTGCAAGGTTATCAGCATTTTAGAGATAACGCATCAGCCTTTTGACACTACCCCATATGGTGAGGAAATTTAATTTAATTTGATTTGTGTTTTATTGTCCTCCAGGTTTCCAAAAGATGAAAATGTGCGTATAATGTGGTTGAAGGCTACTGGACGATAAGGTTGGGCAATAGCAAAGCTATATGTAAAAATATTTGAACGTAAGGACACATTACAGTAAAAAATTTGCTGATAACTAAAGAGAAAAGAAAATAAACTAATTTCTTCAACATAATTATTTTATTTAAGGGTCAATAAATACTATAACCTTCTAAAAAATATTTTTTTATTTAATGTAATCAATCTCGATCCCGGTTACATACTCAGCTTTCGTTTTGAAGGCCTTCTATTCTAATCTAACCAAATTTGACAGATTTTTTAAACGTTTGGAACAGTAAACGGAATAACGATTCTCCCATAATAAAGGGGAATTGTTTTAACCTGGCAACGTTCATATTTAATGTACTATGTTGCTATCCCTTACGGGTGCACGCATATGACCGGTCTATACTCAATCTTTGTCTAAGGTTGAAACACAAAACGATAGGCAAGACATTCTCTTGCCACATGACCTATAAGAACTTCAAATCATTTATAAAATTCAAATGGAATTCCGTACGTATTTTTAATATGCATGATCTAGCATCGTTGCACAGATACGCGAACATACCATCACGGTTTACGCTAAACGGTATTAGGAATACCTTCTCTGATGTCAAGACCTGCATGGTTAATTAGTGAACCAGCTGCTTTGGAAAAGATCTTAACATAAATGTGTATTGTCTATTCACTTTGGCAATTATCTTCATTTTCTGTTTTTGAACTGGTTTTTCACAATACTGTTTTAACTGCTGTAAATGGAGTAAAAGAACAGACTGGTCACCTGGAGTGTATACTACCGTCACAAGGTTTCTAATTGTTTCCTGACCTCTGAAATCTACTATTCCTGATGGAAAGCATGCCTAGAATCCAAGAGTAGCGGTCACCATACTCATATCGGATGCAGACAGTGCAACAGTATAGTATTGTGTCCTATTGAGATGCTTCTACATTATTGGGATTCCGGTCTCACACTCACCAAAGAAACATCATCATCATCATCATCAACAGCCTTTAACAGTCCACTGCTGGACATAGGCCTCTCCTTTGAAAGGAGGTTTAGGCCTACTATACCCCGCTGGCCAGGCTGGCATAGGGTTTGTTTCAAGTTTTCCATCTCTTGGCAGTGATGTTAGCTGCTTATTTTGTTCCTTTAGTCGCCTCTTACGACACCCATGGAATGACTATTCATTCCATGGGTGTCGTATATATTTGATGTACCATGCAGTGCATTAATCCGTCACCACACGGACACACAAAGAAACACGACTTCTCGAAATCAGCGTGTCTCTACTACCATGGTTTACTTTTCACAGCGTCTTTTTAAGGACATCTCTCTACAATTCTACTTTCTAGCCTTATTCCCAATATAATTTGCGTAGGCTACTAGTTCAACCGGTTTTACCTGAATAGCAGTTTTTCCACGGAGCGACTGGCATCGGACCTACGCAACCCTAAGGGAGAACTGAAATTCGAAGGTTGAACTAGTTTTCAGTTAATTTGAGGGCACTGCCTTCCCAAAAACGATTGCGATAGGATGTTCATGACAACCGAGACCGACGGCTTTACGTGCTCTCCGAGGCACGGGCGTGAATCACCGCCAAACTTCCAAACTCCGGGCTACTATTAGGAATTTCCTAAGAAAAACCCAAAAACACTTTTTGGCTCGACCCGGGATTTGAATCCGAGACCTCTTGCAATAGCAGTCGCATACGCTATCCACTAGACCAACGATGCAGACATCTCTCTACAAATACCTATAATGAAAAACCACACAGGTAGTGCACAAACTGGGTGCCAATTTACAGCAGGCTATAATTTGATATGTACTAAATAACTTTCATCCTGTCCCCTTTGAAGTTGTGGCTAAGTTAGTTTGTGATAATTTGATCAAACCGGGCCAGTCTCGAACGTTGTCGTCGGTCTTTGAAGTGCACATAACTGTCTGTGCTTCGTTTATCTAGTGTTATGTTTTTGATTTATCATTATTGAAATTGTTCCTGAATGTATACTATCATAATCATGACTAATATAAGTGCATTTAATTTAATAATATTTTAAATATTAATATTTGACCTTAATTAACGATTCTCATGAGCTGCTAAAGTAAATATGTAAATTCATATGATTAATTTGTAAGAAGCCCAAAATTGATCAAAGTGGTGTGCAATGGGAATGCCCTATGTCCAGCAGTAGACTGCGATCTACTGCGTGATGTGCGTAAACTCCAAAATGAGACGTATTTACGGCCAAATGTTATCATTTTATTTTTTCCCTTCAATTCAGTATTAAATTCGTGTTATTTATTACATGTCTTTATACAGAGAGACATTTTGTAAAGTCTTATTTCATGGTGTGCGACGGCCGAGGCAGGTGTTTTTCCAAACAAACTCTTCTTATTTTAGATACATTATGTATCAATGGTTATTCTTTTTGACAAGCGTGGAGACGCTCTGTCGGGAAGGCCTTAATTCAGCAGTATAGAACAATAGGCTGAGCAATAGTAGGTATATACGAATCACTATATTATATATGTTGTGTGTGTAATTTGTTTATCTGGGAATAATGGGTAGTAGTAGTATTATATACTGTGATGAAATCTACCATTTTTTCGATATTTCTTGCACACAACGGATCTTTGGTAGACCAATAAACCTTACTGCTACCAGAAGTCATGTGCCTTGATTTCCTTTCAGGACAAATATCATGTGTGTATATAATCTCTTCTTTCTAGCCCTAATTCCCAATATTATTTGGGGCCGGCTTACTAGTTCAACCGGTTTTACCTGAATATCAGCTTTTACATGGAGCAACTGGCATCGGACCTGCGCAACGCTAAGGGAACTGAAGTTCGAAGGTTGAATAAATTGTCAGTATTTGAAGGCACTGACTTTCCAATAACGATTGCCATTGATGTTCAAGACAACCGGGACCGACGGTTTAACGTCTTCTCCGAAGTACGGGCGTGAATCACCGCCAAACTTCCATACTCCAGGCTGCTATTAAGAATTTTCTGTAATAAAACCCAACAACACTTTAGCCCAACCCGGGATTTGAACCCGAGACCTTTTGATAAGTAGTCTAATACACTAACCACTAGACCAACGAGGCAGTGTGTATATAATATGGATATATTTATATAGAAATATACAAGTACATATGTTTATTAGTAGTTAGATTTATAGGCGTAGCTTGAAATCATCTTTGTGTGAGAAGTGTAAGGTTTATTGTATTTCATTTAATTTTATTAGTGTTGTTTATTTTCCCTAAAAGCTAGCTGTAATGTATTAAGTTTCATTCCCTGAAGATAGAAAAGCTGTAGAAAGCTTTTAGTTGAGAAGCAATCACATAGGACTATCTAATAGCAATAAAATGTATCGATAATAATAAAATTAAACATGTTCAGGTTTTTAGTTATCTACTTTTACAGTGGCAGGTTTATCGCTTATTATTCTATTATGCAGTACAGTTATAAATCTTAATTATTAGAGTTAATAAGTTGCCAATAATGGAAAATAACGTTAAAGTTGTACTTTGTACAAATACATTATATGAAGCAAACTTAATGTCACAATTATTTTCTTCAAGTCAACCTTTCAGTGAGGTATAATTGAATGTGTTATGTATATATTCGAAACTAATACGTTTATATCAGTTACAAATCTGACCCTAAGGGAAAAATAATAAATATTTTTCATGATAGAAAAACATATCAATGCAAAGTTTCATCTTTCTTTAAATAACCGTTTGGACGGTAAGTAGAGGACAGACATGACAAAACTATAAGGGTTCCGAGTCATGAACTACGGAGCCTTAAAAAACGATCAGTGTTGCAAGAAAACTATCTACTTTTTTATCTTTATTTAAATTAAATACCATCAGTATTCTAAAGGCTTATTCAACAATTATTGTTATTCTAAATTTGAATAAACAAAACAATTTTATGCATTCAGATTGAACTTCCTCAATTTACCATTCATGTTGCACGCTCGTGCGCAGCTCACCACACAATCGGATAATCGTCAGAATCGACAAAAAGACGAGATATCGATCTCGATCGCTCCATTCCGCTGCATCGATACGCATTGCCAGTTGACATTGACAAATTGCAACATAAGGAACTTTATGGCCGACAAATTGAGGCTACTCGTATTTATTGCAATGAATCCCGCAGAAGGCGAATTTTCTAGATAAGCTTATCGATATGTTTTTATCGATGTGATAACGATCTTGGTTTGACCCTTTCATTGGTTACTGCCGATTCTTCGAATGCCGGTTTTTATTTTATGGCGTAGTATAATTATCTATACATATAATAAATCTGTAGAAAAGTCATTTTTGTACATTGAAGAAATTGAAACAAAAAATAGCCAGCGTGTGAAAAGATAAGTAACAGAACCCATTTCCATCATTTTTGAAATTTTTGTCTGTTTGTCTGTTTGTCTGTTTGTCTGTTTGTTTGTGCGCACATCACGTAAAATCTACGAATTCAATGCTGACAATGTTTATATACAAAAATTATACGCAACTTGAGGTTTAACTTAGTTTTTGTTTCATCGAAATCGGTTCACTCTATCAAAAGATATGATTAATTTAGTGAGTTCAAGAAGTAAAATATTACGTTACGCAATTAAGTATAGTACTTGCAACGACATCTTAAGACTAAAAATAGAACTAATGTTGATAGTTGAAATCTAAATCCGATAGATGGCGTTGTGCAAATGACGTCATTTTCTGAATCGCGGTGTTAAGATTTTCCGCGCGAGGATGACGTCCACCGTGTTTACTAGGCAAATTGGGTTTCGTTAGGTGTCTTAAAAGTTCTTGCGTGTGTCGTAAAAGTTCTTTGGTTGCTTGGTTTATCGATTTTCTAAATTGGTCGAAAAAAAAGTATTTGCTTATCTTATTGGTTTCGTTTGGTCAACTTTGGTCATTGGTTTGAAGTACGAAGTTAAGATTGTATTTGATTTACTTCGTAGTTTGAATCCAATAGTGCCAATCGTTATACAGTAAGTTAGTGTTGCCAATTCGTTGAGTCACGACCACGAACAGACGATACGTTGTCACACTAGACTGTTCGACGCACCGTTCTTTTAAGTTTGTAGGCTATTCAGTCATAAGTGTTGTTAGTTTTGTTTATTGCTTTAATTTTCCTTGAAAATGCCTCAAAGAAAAAAAACTAACCTTTCGCTGCGTAGCCGAAATGCGAAAAGGATGAGACTTTGTAGGTCTCAGGAATCGGAAGAAGATCGTGAAGCACGGTTATCTGCTAACCGAGAGCACATCGCTCTTTCACGTGAATCGGAAACGTTCACCGAAAGGGAGTCACGTTTAAGTTCACAAAGAACACGGACCGCGACTTTGCGGTCTCAAGAGAGTATCCAGGAACGCGAAGACCGGCTGTCTGCTGATCGGGAGCGCCACTCTCTCTCACGTGAGTCAGAGACATTCACAGAAAGGGAGTCGCGCTTAAGTTCGCAAAGAACTCGGACCGCGACTTTGCGTTCTCAAGAGAATATCCAGGAACGCGAAGTTCGGCTGTCTGCTGATCGGGAGCGCCACTCTCTCTCACGTGAGTCAGAGACATTCACAGAAAGGGAGTCGCGCTTAAGTTCGCAAAGAACTCGGACCGCGACTTTGCGTTCTCAAGAGAATATCCAGGAACGCGAAGTTCGGCTGTCTGCTGATCGGGAGCGCCAGTCTCTCTCACGCGAGTCAGAGACTTTCACAGAAAGGGAGTCGCGCTTAAGTTCGCAAAGAACTCGGACCGCGACTTTGCGTTCTCAAGAGAGTATCGAGGAACGCCAAGCACGTCTGTCATCTGACCGAGAGCGACACGCTCTCTCGCGCGAGTCTGAATCTCTCTCCCAAAGAGAAGAACGATTAGAAATAGCTAGACATAACTATGTAGGTGTACAAAGAAACAATGAAAGTTATCTTGCATCTGAAAGGGAAAGAATAGATGAACTAAGACGAGCAGAAACAGCAGAACAACGTCAATCTCGCCTAGAAATAGAACGAGCTCGATACCATATGAATAGAGAAACAAATAGCGGAGCTGATGAGTCCATGGAAAATGACGATGCAAATATTTTATTACCTTGGGACAATAGGGAAAAATCAGGGTTCACATATTCGTCTAGAATTAATTATGCTGGCTTTACTTTCGTGGGTGACATGAGAGAAATTTGTAATTTTTGTCATGCTTTGAAATGGAGGAAAGAGACAGATGGAATGTGCTGCTCAAATGGAAAAATTGTTCTTCCAAATTTCCAAGATCCACCACACTTACTTATAAGTCTCCTGAATGGCGATCATCCCCAGTCGAACCGTTTTTTGGATAATATTCGTTTATATAACAGTGCTTTCCAAATGACTTCCTTTGGGGCAAAACAAATAACGGAAGGACCGTTCATGCCAACCTTCAAAGTACAAGGTCAAGTTTATCACCTTATTGGATCTTTGCTGCCAGAAAATGAACCCAAATTTCTCCAAATTTATTTTGTATCCGATTACACGCAACAGCTCAATGTTAGAAATCACAATTTTCCCCAGCTCAATGCTGAGCTTTTGGGTCAACTTCAAGAATTGCTGCATCGCGTTAACCAGTACGTTCGTGAATTCAAAGCTGCATTGGAGTCAATTCCACAAGGCAGCAATGATTTCAAAATTGTTATAAGTGCCGATAGACGTCCTGTGGGTGAACACCGTGGAAGACACAATGCACCCGTCGCAGATGAAGTTGCAGTTGTTTTAGTCGACCAGGAGTGTGAGAGACGTGATATCGTGTTGCGTACACGCGACGATCGCCTTCAACGCATTTTGGAAACCCACCGAGCTTACGACGCCCTGCAATATCCACTAATCTATTGTCATGGTGAAGATGGGTACAATTTTGGGCTGTACCAAGTGAACCCTACTACGAGAGTCACTAATTATCAAAAAAAAATATCTGCTCAACAATACTATTCCTACCTTTTACAAATAAGGCAAAACAGTTTCGTATATTTGCAACGATTTCGTGGTTTGTTCAGCCAATTTATTGTGGACATGTACGCAAAAATAGAAACTGAACGTTTAGTGTATATTCGCACTAACCAGCGACGGTTACGCGCTGAAGAATACGTGCACTTGCGGGACGCCATGCAATCAGATAATAACGTCGAAAACTTGGGTCGATTGGTTATTTTGCCATCCAGTTTCACAGGCGGTCCGCGGTATATGCACGAACGAACGCAAGATGCTTTTTGTTACGTCCGTAAATACGGCCGGCCGGACCTTTTTATAACATTTACAACAAATCCAAAGTGGACGGAGATTTGCCAGGCACTTCTCACAGGACAGGCGTCATACGACAGACATGACATTATTGCTAGGATTTTTCATTTAAAACTCAAAGTCTTGATTAATCTACTTACAAAGGAGAAAGTTTTCGGTTCAACTCTTTGTTTTATGTATAGCGTCGAGTGGCAAAAGCGTGGTTTACCCCACGCGCACATTCTTCTGTGGCTGGAAGAAAAAATTCGTCCCGATGCTATAGACAGTGTCATAAGTGCAGAATTTCCGGACTATAATGCAGATCCGATTTTGCATGACATAGTAAAAACACATATGGTTCACGGGCCATGTGGCCTCTTAAACAGGGAATCACCGTGCATGAAAGATGGTCAATGCTCAAAAAAATACCCCAGAGCACTGAAAGAACTAACTATGGCTGGGGAAAATGGGTATCCGCAATACCGGCGAAGATCACCGTCACAAGGTGGTTTCACAGCTACTGTCAGATTCCGTGGACAAGAAATAATTCTAAATAATAGTTGGGTGGTACCGTATTCTCCAGTTTTGTCAAACGCTTTTCAAGCACACATTAATGTTGAAATTTGTAATAGCGTCGAATCTATAAAATATATATGTAAATATGTTAATAAAGGTAGTGATCAAGCCATGATAGCACTAAGAAATAACAACCAATTTGATGAAGTGACAAGGTATCAATCTGGCCGATACATAAGCTCTTCGGAGGCAGTTTGGCGCATTTTGAGTTTCCCTATTCATGAAAGGTATCCGCCAGTCATCCATCTTGACGTGCACCTGGAAGGCGGGCAGCGAGTTTACTTTCAGCCAGAAAATGTGGCAGAAAGAATGAACAACCCAAGACAAACCACCTTGCTCGCATTCTTTCGCCTTTGCGAAAGAGACAATTTCGCTAAGTCTCTGTTGTACAATGAAGTGCCACATTATTATACTTATAACAAGCAGCAAGGTGTTTTTAATCGCAGGAGACGTGGAACTGCTGTAGAAGGCGAGTCCGGCATTTTTAAAGAACACGTGATTGGAAGAGTATACACGGTGCACCCAAATAATGCAGAGTGTTATTATTTACGCCTTCTTCTTCACACAGTGCGAGGACCTACTTCTTTTGCTGAGCTCCGCAAAGTGGACGATATAGAATATCCCACATTTCAAGCTGCTTGCCGCGCACGGCATTTATTAGATGGCGATCAGCATTGGGATGATGCTTTAGCCGAAGCATGCGTCAGTGATAGTCCACATCGTTTGCGCCATTTATTTGCCATTTTGTTGACATTTTGTGGCCTATCGGACGCTGGGCAGTTGTGGCAAAAATATAAAGACGCGTTTGCCGAAGATTTTTTGAGACAGCAAAATATAAATAGTGAAACTTCTGACCAAGTACGTGAAAGCTGCCATAATAGGGCTTTGCTGGCTATACAAGATATAGTTACAAGTATAGGAGGGAACCCCCTCAGTCAATACGGCTTGCCGACACCGACAGTTGGTGGGGAACGAATTAATAGGGAGTATACATCTGAAATAAATACATCTATACATATAATAAATCTGTAGAAAAGTCATTTTTGTACATTGAAGAAATTGAAACAAAAAATAGCCAGCGTGTGAAAAGATAAGTAACAGAACCCATTTCCATCATTTTTGAAATTTTTGTCTGTTTGTCTGTTTGTCTGTTTGTCTGTTTGTTTGTGCGCACATCACGTAAAATCTACGAATTCAATGCTGACAATGTTTATATACAAAAATTATACGCAACTTGAGGTTTAACTTAGTTTTTGTTTCATCGAAATCGGTTCACTCTATCAAAAGATATGATTAATTTAGTGAGTTCAAGAAGTAAAATATTACGTTACGCAATTAAGTATAGTACTTGCAACGACATCTTAAGACTAAAAATAGAACTAATGTTGATAGTTGAAATCTAAATCCGATAGATGGCGTTGTGCAAATGACGTCATTTTCTGAATCGCGGTGTTAAGATTTTCCGCGCGAGGATGACGTCCACCGTGTTTACTAGGCAAATTGGGTTTCGTTAGGTGTCTTAAAAGTTCTTGCGTGTGTCGTAAAAGTTCTTTGGTTGCTTGGTTTATCGATTTTCTAAATTGGTCGAAAAAAAAGTATTTGCTTATCTTATTGGTTTCGTTTGGTCAACTTTGGTCATTGGTTTGAAGTACGAAGTTAAGATTGTATTTGATTTACTTCGTAGTTTGAATCCAATAGTGCCAATCGTTATACAGTAAGTTAGTGTTGCCAATTCGTTGAGTCACGACCACGAACAGACGATACGTTGTCACACTAGACTGTTCGACGCACCGTTCTTTTAAGTTTGTAGGCTATTCAGTCATAAGTGTTGTTAGTTTTGTTTATTGCTTTAATTTTCCTTGAAAATGCCTCAAAGAAAAAAAACTAACCTTTCGCTGCGTAGCCGAAATGCGAAAAGGATGAGACTTTGTAGGTCTCAGGAATCGGAAGAAGATCGTGAAGCACGGTTATCTGCTAACCGAGAGCACATCGCTCTTTCACGTGAATCGGAAACGTTCACCGAAAGGGAGTCACGTTTAAGTTCACAAAGAACACGGACCGCGACTTTGCGGTCTCAAGAGAGTATCCAGGAACGCGAAGACCGGCTGTCTGCTGATCGGGAGCGCCACTCTCTCTCACGTGAGTCAGAGACATTCACAGAAAGGGAGTCGCGCTTAAGTTCGCAAAGAACTCGGACCGCGACTTTGCGTTCTCAAGAGAATATCCAGGAACGCGAAGTTCGGCTGTCTGCTGATCGGGAGCGCCACTCTCTCTCACGTGAGTCAGAGACATTCACAGAAAGGGAGTCGCGCTTAAGTTCGCAAAGAACTCGGACCGCGACTTTGCGTTCTCAAGAGAATATCCAGGAACGCGAAGTTCGGCTGTCTGCTGATCGGGAGCGCCAGTCTCTCTCACGCGAGTCAGAGACTTTCACAGAAAGGGAGTCGCGCTTAAGTTCGCAAAGAACTCGGACCGCGACTTTGCGTTCTCAAGAGAGTATCGAGGAACGCCAAGCACGTCTGTCATCTGACCGAGAGCGACACGCTCTCTCGCGCGAGTCTGAATCTCTCTCCCAAAGAGAAGAACGATTAGAAATAGCTAGACATAACTATGTAGGTGTACAAAGAAACAATGAAAGTTATCTTGCATCTGAAAGGGAAAGAATAGATGAACTAAGACGAGCAGAAACAGCAGAACAACGTCAATCTCGCCTAGAAATAGAACGAGCTCGATACCATATGAATAGAGAAACAAATAGCGGAGCTGATGAGTCCATGGAAAATGACGATGCAAATATTTTATTACCTTGGGACAATAGGGAAAAATCAGGGTTCACATATTCGTCTAGAATTAATTATGCTGGCTTTACTTTCGTGGGTGACATGAGAGAAATTTGTAATTTTTGTCATGCTTTGAAATGGAGGAAAGAGACAGATGGAATGTGCTGCTCAAATGGAAAAATTGTTCTTCCAAATTTCCAAGATCCACCACACTTACTTATAAGTCTCCTGAATGGCGATCATCCCCAGTCGAACCGTTTTTTGGATAATATTCGTTTATATAACAGTGCTTTCCAAATGACTTCCTTTGGGGCAAAACAAATAACGGAAGGACCGTTCATGCCAACCTTCAAAGTACAAGGTCAAGTTTATCACCTTATTGGATCTTTGCTGCCAGAAAATGAACCCAAATTTCTCCAAATTTATTTTGTATCCGATTACACGCAACAGCTCAATGTTAGAAATCACAATTTTCCCCAGCTCAATGCTGAGCTTTTGGGTCAACTTCAAGAATTGCTGCATCGCGTTAACCAGTACGTTCGTGAATTCAAAGCTGCATTGGAGTCAATTCCACAAGGCAGCAATGATTTCAAAATTGTTATAAGTGCCGATAGACGTCCTGTGGGTGAACACCGTGGAAGACACAATGCACCCGTCGCAGATGAAGTTGCAGTTGTTTTAGTCGACCAGGAGTGTGAGAGACGTGATATCGTGTTGCGTACACGCGACGATCGCCTTCAACGCATTTTGGAAACCCACCGAGCTTACGACGCCCTGCAATATCCACTAATCTATTGTCATGGTGAAGATGGGTACAATTTTGGGCTGTACCAAGTGAACCCTACTACGAGAGTCACTAATTATCAAAAAAAAATATCTGCTCAACAATACTATTCCTACCTTTTACAAATAAGGCAAAACAGTTTCGTATATTTGCAACGATTTCGTGGTTTGTTCAGCCAATTTATTGTGGACATGTACGCAAAAATAGAAACTGAACGTTTAGTGTATATTCGCACTAACCAGCGACGGTTACGCGCTGAAGAATACGTGCACTTGCGGGACGCCATGCAATCAGATAATAACGTCGAAAACTTGGGTCGATTGGTT
The DNA here is from genome assembly GCA_932526445.1 of Phragmatobia fuliginosa. Lineage (NCBI taxonomy): Eukaryota > Metazoa > Arthropoda > Insecta > Lepidoptera > Erebidae > Phragmatobia > Phragmatobia fuliginosa. Next base: position 16,272,979 of record OW052071.1, read on the forward strand.
ATTTTGCCATCCAGTTTCACAGGCGGTCCGCGGTATATGCACGAACGAACGCAAGATGCTTTTTGTTACGTCCGTAAATACGGCCGGCCGGACCTTTTTATAACATTTACAACAAATCCAAAGTGGACGGAGATTTGCCAGGCACTTCTCACAGGACAGGCGTCATACGACAGACATGACATTATTGCTAGGATTTTTCATTTAAAACTCAAAGTCTTGATTAATCTACTTACAAAGGAGAAAGTTTTCGGTTCAACTCTTTGTTTTATGTATAGCGTCGAGTGGCAAAAGCGTGGTTTACCCCACGCGCACATTCTTCTGTGGCTGGAAGAAAAAATTCGTCCCGATGCTATAGACAGTGTCATAAGTGCAGAATTTCCGGACTATAATGCAGATCCGATTTTGCATGACATAGTAAAAACACATATGGTTCACGGGCCATGTGGCCTCTTAAACAGGGAATCACCGTGCATGAAAGATGGTCAATGCTCAAAAAAATACCCCAGAGCACTGAAAGAACTAACTATGGCTGGGGAAAATGGGTATCCGCAATACCGGCGAAGATCACCGTCACAAGGTGGTTTCACAGCTACTGTCAGATTCCGTGGACAAGAAATAATTCTAAATAATAGTTGGGTGGTACCGTATTCTCCAGTTTTGTCAAACGCTTTTCAAGCACACATTAATGTTGAAATTTGTAATAGCGTCGAATCTATAAAATATATATGTAAATATGTTAATAAAGGTAGTGATCAAGCCATGATAGCACTAAGAAATAACAACCAATTTGATGAAGTGACAAGGTATCAATCTGGCCGATACATAAGCTCTTCGGAGGCAGTTTGGCGCATTTTGAGTTTCCCTATTCATGAAAGGTATCCGCCAGTCATCCATCTTGACGTGCACCTGGAAGGCGGGCAGCGAGTTTACTTTCAGCCAGAAAATGTGGCAGAAAGAATGAACAACCCAAGACAAACCACCTTGCTCGCATTCTTTCGCCTTTGCGAAAGAGACAATTTCGCTAAGTCTCTGTTGTACAATGAAGTGCCACATTATTATACTTATAACAAGCAGCAAGGTGTTTTTAATCGCAGGAGACGTGGAACTGCTGTAGAAGGCGAGTCCGGCATTTTTAAAGAACACGTGATTGGAAGAGTATACACGGTGCACCCAAATAATGCAGAGTGTTATTATTTACGCCTTCTTCTTCACACAGTGCGAGGACCTACTTCTTTTGCTGAGCTCCGCAAAGTGGACGATATAGAATATCCCACATTTCAAGCTGCTTGCCGCGCACGGCATTTATTAGATGGCGATCAGCATTGGGATGATGCTTTAGCCGAAGCATGCGTCAGTGATAGTCCACATCGTTTGCGCCATTTATTTGCCATTTTGTTGACATTTTGTGGCCTATCGGACGCTGGGCAGTTGTGGCAAAAATATAAAGACGCGTTTGCCGAAGATTTTTTGAGACAGCAAAATATAAATAGTGAAACTTCTGACCAAGTACGTGAAAGCTGCCATAATAGGGCTTTGCTGGCTATACAAGATATAGTTACAAGTATAGGAGGGAACCCCCTCAGTCAATACGGCTTGCCGACACCGACAGTTGGTGGGGAACGAATTAATAGGGAGTATACATCTGAAATAAATTACAACCCCGAAGAGTTAGCAGAAATATTGCGAAATGGCTGTTCAAATTTGACGTCAGAACAACGTCAAATCTTTGATAGAGTATGCTGTAGTGTAGAACATTCATTAGGAGAAATGCTGTTTTTAGATGCACCTGGTGGAACAGGTAAAACTTTCCTCACTAAAGTTATCTTGGCTCAAATAAGGAGCCAAAACAAAATTGCCCTTGCCGTCGCTTCCTCAGGAATAGCTGCCACTTTATTACCAGGAGGAAAAACTGCACATACAACATTTAAAATACCAATCGACTTGGACCGCACAGAAAACCCTGTTTGCAACGTGTCTCGCAATAGTGATAAAGCAAGGGTTTTACGCGATTGCGCCCTTATCGTTTGGGACGAGTGTACGATGGCAAATCGTAAAGCTGTGGAAGCTGTAGATAGAACGTTGCGAGATATAAGACAAAATGACCGACCGATGGGAGGCTTAACGGTGCTATTCTGTGGAGACTTCAGGCAGACACTCCCTATAATACCCAGAGGAACGAGGGCCGATGAAATAGGTGCCTGTTTAAAGAGCTCTATTTTATGGCGTAGTGTCATATTAACTAATTTGAGCTTTAATATGCGAGCATATTTGGGAGGTGACGCAAACGCGCAGGTTTTCTCAAATTTACTACTTCAAATTGGTAACGGCACATACCCGACTCAAGAAGGAGGTAAAGTAACTTTAGTCGAAAGCCTGTGTTCTTCTGTTGCCTCACAGCAGGAACTCATTTCCTCTGTATACGGAGATCCATCAGAGATCTCGAACCATGACGCTGCTTGGCTATGCCAACGAGCTATTTTGGCACCTCGCAACGACCAAGCAGCAGCAATAAATTCTCAAATATTGGTACATGTTTCTGGAGAAAGTAGGGAATATTTATCTATTAACACGGTTTTAGAAGAAGGAGATGCCACCCACTATCCAGTAGAGTTTTTAGACTCTCTAAATACACCAGGTCTTCCAGCACACAAAATTTATTTAAAAGTCGGAGTACCAATCATTCTACTCAGAAATTTAAGCCCACCAAAACTATGCAATGGAACTCGGTTGAGAGTAACAAATCTCCAACGAAATGTCATCGAAGCCGAAATCTTAACAGGTTGCGGCTCCGGTGATGTTGTTTTCATTCCCAGGATACCCATTATCCCCAATAATTTTCCGTTTACTTTCAAACGTGTGCAATTTCCTGTAAGCCTCTGTTACGCTATGACTATTAATAAAGCCCAAGGCCAGACGTTATCCGTTGCGGGTGTAGACCTTACTTTTGATTGTTTTTCACACGGCCAACTCTATGTTTCTCTATCACGTGTTAGCAACCCAAACAACCTTTTTGTATATGCTCCGGGTAATTCCACCGCTAACATAGTATATAGAGAAGCATTAACGTAATCAACTATACCAAAGTCAGGACTCTTATCTAAATCATCAAAAAGGTGATATACTCTTAACTAAACGACGTTGTTTTGCTCTCGACAACCACGCGAACGAAGTCGCGGGCACAGCTAGTTTCCAATATATCTTTACAAGATACTCTCACTATTTGATTAAGTGTAAAGTGTATAAGTGTAGACAAACTCTCGATTAGGCCATTATATAAATACATTGCTTACGAACTAAATCTATTATATACGCTGCATCTTTCATCTTTCTTTAATACTTTTAAACGTCGTACTGTTTTTCAATCTAAGCTATTGAATTCTAGAAAAATACTATTTAAAGAAATAAAGAATACTTTGTATGGAACTTGAAAATAAGTACTTAGTAATAAGCAATCTTCAGCTCACAAAGTAATGAAAAAAATATGTATAAAGTTCATCAACATTAACTATTGGATGTATTTATCTGATATTGATTGAAAATCTTTGATTTTGAAGATATGCAGTGAGGTAATTACTGCAGCATTGAATCAAGCCTTTGATACAGTCTACTGGAAATACAGGGGCTATTGAGGCATGGTATTGGATTCATTATCATTCATTCATGACTACACGGATTAAATTAAATACATTTGTAATGAAATACTTATTTATTAAGGCATTAAGCACTTGATAGTTTATTGCAAATGGAATTTATTGCATTTCCATTACATTAGTTATATTTTAGTATCATTATACTAGGTATAATTTAATAGTGTTCTAGTTTTAGTGCAGTAAGTTGTTGCCAAGTCAGTTAAAATAGTTACAAATAACTAAAACTGTTAACTGCTATATTAAAGTTACTTATATTTACTAGCAAAACTTTGGTTGCTACTTTAAATTAGTCTTGATAAGACTTACATAATTAGTTTTAACAACAACACAAGACTAAAAAATCGTCCAAGTGTGATACAGACTCACGCAGGAAGTGTTTGGTACCATTATCTATCCATTTCAGGCGTTTACTAGTTGCTGTTATCAATATCGAACAAAAATGAGTTAAAAAATCTCGATTGGGAGCCCTTTAAACATTTTTCTATTCTGTTTTTTAGTAATGGTAATTTAATCTCGTTTTACCCTTTGGGTACGGAATACTAAAAAATGGCATAAAGGCTGTCAAATGAAGCCATATGAAAATAGCTTAACACCTTTTAATTTGTTTATTGTCTGATAGTATATATATGTATAATATAATAATCAGGCTGATTTCGGCCATGGTGACCACTTCGACTCCTTATAGGGCTTTTCGCTGATGCGCCCGGAGATGGCATAGTAGACGATTTTTGCAGCAAACTCCCTTGCACAAAGTGGGCAAGTGAGCTTACTGATGGTAAGCTGATGATTATTAGAATGATATGATATCGGGTCGTTAATCTTGACTGATACCAGTTAGGTAAGACAATGGCTGGGGCTCGTTTGCCGGCTGTATGATCACCCTGACTCAAAACTATGGTCCTTACTTAACAAGGCCAGCCCAGACCTATTTTGTTCGCGCATAGTTAATTATTTAATAATTATTCACACATCATCATCATCAACAGCCTTTAACAGTCCACTGCTGGACATAGGCCTCTCCTTGAAAAGGAGGTATTGGCCTACTATACCACGCTGGCCAGACGGGCTGGTATAGGGTTGGTTTCAAGTTTTCCTTCTCTTTGCATTGATGTTGTCTTGCGTAGTTTATCCCTTAGTCGCCTTTTACGACACCCACGGGATGAATAGGGGTGGTGACACTGTATTCTTAATCCGTCACCACACGGATTCACACACTTTAAAAGAAATAAGGACACCTCTGTGGTTTGTTTCGGCATTTCTTCTCAGAGTGATTTTTAGGGAATGCTGGCACCTCCTAGCTTTACAGTCCAATGTGAAATAATATCTGTATAAAATTTACTTGCAAAATAAAAATTATTCTTCATTAAAATCTTTTTATAATAATAATTTAATATCAGACGACTGTTGGTTGAAAGGAATTCCTCAAATTTACATACACCCCAAGTTGTAACGTTATTTTGACAACTACATTTGAGCAGATCTGTGTATGTATGTGTCTCACGATTGAAGTACAGTTGTAAGTAAGCTCCTTGTTTTAACAGCTTCGTGTCAATGACATCGTACCGCTATATCTATAACGATGTTTTTGGCACTAACACTACGTCTTATGTACATACATTAAAGGCGCAATGATAGGGCTGTGCTTTGGAACACAGATTTAAATTTTTCTTTATATTTATTTTGTTGTTTCAAAATAATTTTTTCCTTTGTTTTTACGAATCTCTAATATATATGTAAATGCTTAGGTATTCTAAATCTACGGCCATTTAATGACTATCCTCGCTTGTCTGATGAATTACTTTATAAATAAATAATAAACTTAAAATAAAATGCTTTTTTTTGTTTGTCATTTTGTGTTATAGATTTTGAACTTATTGAATAAATACTTCTATTCTGAAGGTTATTCTTGGAGTAAAAAATATTGTATTGTTTGCATTGAGGTAAAGGAAAAGATCACAAGTAGATACTTCGATAAATTTTGTCTAATTGAGAACCTGAGTTATAAAGCATCTCTGTTATAAAGCAATATTTGAATAGTACTTTGAGCTCTAATTATAAGGTAACAAACACAAAAAAAATACAATAAAACCTCTTCCTTCTTTCAAGTCGGTTAAAAAAGTACGGCAACGGTTTATCTACAGAACACTAATACTTAATACTAATATTTCACGTAAAAATCAAAGTTAAACTGGATCGTATTAGACACAGAGGCGATCCCTACCTAGTTCGAAAAAAAGGCTGATTACAATAGGTATTATGAAGGGAAACTGAAAAGATTTTTTTTTAATATAAGTAGTTGGTAGTAACCCTAATTCCAGTAAATAGACTTCCATACATCGCGTTATTCGGAGCGTGCGGACTTAACCGACGCCGCTATCGCGATCAAAGCTGCCGCGAGCTTTCGGCGTGCCGCTAAGAGTTTACAAGATGATGATGCTGCACTGTGAGAGAGTTGCGGGTTTCTATGAACTAAATAGTGGTTATGATGTAAAACTTTCAAGTTTTATGGACAAACTGTAATTATATTGTGTGGTAATAAGATAGGAGAACTTAATTAGTAGTTGGGTCGAGTTAAAATGTTTACTGACTTGTTTTAGAGAATAATATATTGTTAATAAAAGTGTACTTTATAATAGTAGATATGTAAGTTATTCTCTTGACTGTCTTGTTGGTCTAGCGGTTAGCGTATGCGACTGTTGTGCTTTGAGGTCTCGGGTTCGATTCCCGGGTCGGACCAAAATGTTTGTGTCATCCGCAAATATTTGTTTCGGAGTCTAAGTGCTTTCTATCTATAATATGGATGTATTTACAAAAAAAAGTTTATGTATTTATATCAGTTGTGTAGTACCCATAATACAAGCTCTGCTTAGTTTGGGACTAGATGATGTTGTGTGTCAGATGTCCGATTTTTTTATTATTATTTATCATCGCATGTTAATCAGGGTAACTTAGCAGTTATCAGAACTGATTTTAATTGCAGATTATTGATGGATAGATAGATAAATAGAAAAAAAAATGGACATCTGACACACAACATCATCTAGTCCCAAATAAAGCAGAGCTTGTACTACGGACTTAAACAACTTATATAAAACGTATTTTCTTTTTTTTGTAAATATGTACATACTTATCATACATAGGAAACACCAAACTACGAAACAAATATTTGTAGATCATACAAATATTTGGTCTGACCGACCGACGAGTGTTGTTTATAATATCTAGGTGATATCTCGATCAATTATTTATTTATAAATGAGGAAATCACAAACTATATCTTATAATTTGTACTTCCGATTGTCGAATGTCGATTTAATTTCAATATTGTACTTTAATCTCTTCATTTCTTAAAATTCTTTTAAACATTTTTTGAAATCATTTCTAATGTACTGACTCTGTTCTATAAGTCAAAGATCAACATACACAATGGAACCAATATTTTCTTCCGAGCCTTATTCCCAATATTATTTGGGGTCGGCTACTAGTTCAACCAGTTTTACCTGAATTTCAGTTTTTCCACGGAACGACTAAATATGTTATGTCAAATTACAAATTTGTCATAAAAAGTAAGAAATGACATCATCATCACTACATATTATAAAATAAAGTCCTCCAGCGCGTCTGTCTATCATCATCATCATCATCAACAGCCTTTAACAGTCCACTGCTAGACATAGGCCTCTCCTTAGAAGGAGGTATTGGCCAACTATACCATGCTGGCCAGACGGGTTGGTATAGGGTTGGTTTCAAGTTTTCCTTCTCTTTGCATTGATGTTGTCTTGCGTAGTTTATCCCTTAGTAGCCTTTTACGACACCCGCGGGATGAAAAGGTGTAGTGACACTCTGTATTCTTAATTCGTTACCACACGGACAATGTCTGTCTATATATTCCCGATAAATTCAAAAAACACTGCACTAATTTAAATGAAATTTTGTACCCAAATAGTCTAAAGCCTGAGAAAGGACATAGGCTGCTTTTTACCGCGATAACCGACATAGACGCGTGCAGAGCCGCAGGCGAAGTCTAGTATATTATAAATAATTCTTGCCTCACATTGTTATCCACGATGAAGTCGGAAACTATTTAACAGATTTTCACGTTTTTTTTATATATTTGTTGCTGACGTGCCCAAAGAAGGATAGTTAACAACCAGACCTAGAATAATAGGAGCCGAGCATGTTCAAATCAATGTTTTCGTGCTCTGAATCTGTTTATCCAAATCCTTTAAGCAACATTGTATCTGAGATCGTGCACAGCATTTATTTTTAGGATAATAGCTATCTCTTATTCGTTTTACAATCTATTGGAATCACGAATGACAGTTAAAGTGACAACGGCTGTCTTTAGATGTGCGCATTTAATGGCTGTTCCGAATTTAGCTCAAAGTACCTAAATGTAATTTGAAACAGGGTTGCCAGTTTTATTTAAATAAATAAATAATTAATAAATATTTCAGATGAATGACTAACAGCATCTAGTCCAAAACGAAGCAGAGCTTATGCTGTGGTTACTAAACAATTGGTATAAATACATATGTTCCTATTTTTTTTGTAAATACACACATATTATATATAGAAAACACCGAAACTCCGAAACAAATATTTGCAGATCATACAAAAATTTAGTATGACGCGGGAATCGATACCGAGACCTGGTTAGCGTATACTGCTGCTGATCAAAAATCAGCAGCAGTATACGCTAACCACTATTCCAAAAAGGCAGTCAATTATATAAATCTGATATTGTATTTTTGTTTACCACTGTGTGAAAAAATTATTTACACCCTATTATTTACACAGCGAGTATTGAGATTAAACTCAAAAACGATTTCCTCAGTCATTTTTCAGGTTGGAAAATTGGTGCCAAATGATCTATATCTTTTTTACCCTTCTGCACTTCGCCATCACAGTCAAAACTGAGCGAAATTCTGTAGTCCTCCATCAGCGCGATTTTTGTAAAAAAAACTGCCAAGTGCGAGTCGGACTCGCCCATGAAAGGTTCCGTAGCAGCAAGTAACATCAAATAAAAGTTTTTTTAGTTCGTTGTAACTTTCATCGATGTTTTAATAATAGTGTTTTGATTGAAAGAAATGTAAATTGCGGTTTATGATTTATGACGTATTAAAAAAAAACTGCTTACTAGATCTCGTTGAAATCAATTTTCGTTGAAAGTTTGCATGGTAATGTTCATCATATATTTTTTTTAGTTTTATCATTCTCTTAATTTAGAAGTTACAGGGGGGGGGGGACATTTTACTTCTTTGGAAGTGTCTCTCGTGCAAACTATTCAGTTTAGAAAAAAATGATATTAGAAACCTCAATATCATTTTTGAAGACCTATCCTATATTAATAAAAAATATCCGAAATATATAAAGATCCCCACATTTTTTCATCCATATGGGTTTTAATGAAAAAAAAATTTTTGAGTTTCAGTTCTAAGTATGGGTACCCCCAAAATTAATTGCTTTTTCTCTATTTTTGTGTAAAAATAATAATGCGGTTCACAGAATACATCTACTGACCAATTTTCAACAGTATAGCTCTTATAGTTTCGGAGAAAAGTGGCTGTGACATACGGACGGATAGACAGACAGACAGACATGACGAATCTATAAGGGTTCCGTTTTTTTCCATTTGGCAACGAAACCCTGAAAAGGCGTACAAAGTTTTTGCTTCACGTATTAATATTTAGATTTACAAAAACGTAAGTATTCTATCACTAAATCTAGCTTTCGTAATACAAGCTCTGCTTAGTTTGACGCTAGATAGCGGTGTGTTATATGTCCGAAACATTTATTTATTTAACAGTGCTTTAGCAGTGAACCAATAAAGGCTATTGATGAATGTTTAGTATTTCAATAACATTCACACAACTGCGCAGAATGTAATGCGTGCAATCTATTAAACGAGATAGACACGTTTAGCCATTATTATATATCTACTAGTTGACCCAGCGAACTTCGTACCGCCCAACTTTAAAATTCCAGAACTTGATCGCAGCGCCACCTACCGGGTCCAATTGCAAATCTAAACCATTCCCAGATCCCCTTGAAGACACACAAAAAAATTCATCAAAATCGGTCCAGTCGTTTGAGAGAAGTTCAGTGACATACACACTCACACAAGAATTATATATATAAAGATTAGCCATAACTAAGTGATTGTCTTTGCTAATATTGTTTATAACTTAGGTTTAATATAAGTAAATAAATAATGAGTAGCATCTAGCTGACTGCACGGTTGGCCTAGTGGTTTAAGCGGTCACCACGCCACTCTCTACTTCGCCAAGTGTCGTGGGTTCAAATCCTACGTGTGATTCGCAAATTGTTGTTCTGAGTCTGGATGTTCTTTGTATCCGTTTCATGTATGTTTGTAAAGTCCCCGCAACACATGATTCATATTCCTAATGCGGGAGCTGTCTATCAAAAAAGAAAAAGGAAAAAGAAATCTATCTAGGGTGTGCTTGGGAGTAATAGTTTGTGTTACAGGGGCTTAGGATCCTGTCAAAGTGATTCTACTCTGCCTACCAAGATAGTTGTCACTCCTCAGGGATATTGCTAGTTCAGCAGTGGACAGTGATAGGTTTATTTGAACCGAATAATCTTGTGTCTTTAATGCTTACTCTCTATGCTTACTTGTTTATACAGGCGTGAGTACACGCACGTAGTTCAATTTTTATGTAGTAATGTCGCCCACACCACACTTTAGATACTTGCTAAATAAACTTCTAAATGAAAGAAGCAAAAGATCTTTAAAAAAAATATGTATATCTAATTTTATACTGTCTCAGTAGCGCAGTATGTGACTACTGTGCTGGAGGTCTGGCCTTCGATTTTCGGGTCAGACCAAATGTTTGTGTGATCCACAAATATTCGTTTTGGAGTTTGGGTATTTTCTATGTATAATATGTATGTATTTACAAAAAAAAGTATGTTTATGTATTTACATAAGTTGCCTAGTACCATTAATACAAGCTCTGCTTAGTTTGGGACTGGATATCGTTGTGTAAGATGTCCAAAATATTTATTATTATTATATCTCCACTTGGCTCCTTACAAATGTATAAATCGTTCAATGGCGCCTGCTCATTAAATCCTTTGTTATTGTTATAGAACATAAAAGTGCCGCGAGTAAGACAAAGGGTATTGTGTTGTGGTGATTGATTGATGAACAAAATGATCGGTAGTGATTCACATGTGAGTACTTCAACTACAGTAAACAGGCGCATTGAGACTGGGAAAATCGATAAAACGAGATCAATCAAGAAATGTAAAAGAATACAAGTTAAAAACTTTATTTCCAAAAGTAATTGTATCTAAAGCGATGGATATTTTGTTTTTATGTAACTCTGATATCATCTAGTACATGGTTTATGGGGGTCTGATGGCATTAGCTCCACGTAAAAATCGCAGTAGACTTACAACCGAATAACTTAGTTGGGAAAAGAAAGATTATGCTAACTCATGACCCTTTATAATAAAGCACTAAACTTGTATTTAATATAGATAGATAATAATACAGATAACGTATAGTAAAGTATTTATGTATTTTGTATTTTTATTGTATGACTAACGGTCCTTGCACGTGGAGCTCAGTGAGTTTTACTATCATGCCAAGCGATTCATGCGACAAACACGTTTAAATGGGAACCCTCGATTAAGCAAAGCATTAAGCAACATTTAACTTGTTTGTTTAAATACTATAAGTTTTAATAAGGAGTAATATATTTTTGATGAAAAAAGAATTATAGTTAGATTTGTAGTAATTTGGTAGGTAGTTTCTTAGTTACCTCTCCAAATACAGTACGCATAAACAGGTATGGAACACCATCTTCTGTGTGCCTTCAATTAATTGCAGCTTGCATCAACCAGATCTGTAAATCCTTCCGATTTTACTTTAGTCGGATAGTTTACCTAGCCCACAGTGTAATTAAATATATACCTTTGTTAAATCTATTTGGCATTACCATACTTCAGATAGGTAGATAGATAACTCTTTATTTGCACACCATATTACAGAGTTACATGAAAGAACATAATAATCAAATATCTAGTGTACAAAGGGCGGCCTTATTGACAAAAGCTATACCTTTCCAGACAACCTTAGGATGAATCAAAATGTTATAGAGAGACAGTGGTAGGTGAATATGCATGTTTAAACACTGATGTAAAAACTGGACCAGTTAGAAACAGTTCAACTAAAAACTTCAGACATAAATATTTGTCCGAAATATTGATGGTTCAACTAAAAACTTTCACTTCTCATTAGTTTGGGTTGATTTTCATCAATTTGTAAAATAATCATGGTGGGAAAATCATTAAGATGTTCAAAGCACCTAAAGTACGTTGCAACATGTTTTGAGAAGTGACTGCATGTTTTAAGTGATGACTTTACTTACGGGTAGGGTTGTTAAGAGTATAAATTATTATCTACCTTTATTCTGAACATTTTTTTGTTATCAACTACCGGTATATTTTATAAAATATACCGCTTTTTTATTACCGTAAATATTGTGGCTTTTATTTAGCAAAAGAATGTTCAAAATCAGTTCAGCAGATCGTGAGATTACCCCTACTACGTCACAAACTCTAACTCTCAATAATATTATTAAATATTACCATACAATTTTCAACCACTTTAAGTGTTTTCAACTGCGTTTGCTTTTTCCCGCTTTTTTATTTTGCGGTAGATCTCGAAAAACCTGCTTAAAACATAAATGGCTTTAAGTAAATGGTGTTGAAATCATTTTCATTTAAGTGTTGAAGTTTGTATCAATTAAATATTCTATTTTCATCGGAAACTAAAACTAAGAAACGGAAACAAGTTTTATTTGAAATAGACTTCTTTGTTCAATTATGTTTTAAACTGTTAACGTGACAACCCTACTATCAGTCATTAGAAGAACATGTAGTTAATTTATTTTTATTGTCTGTGTCATGTGTCGACTGTAATGAATAATTTTTCTTTGTCTATGAGTATGTGTCACCGTTATTAAATGGAAATAAAAGTGAATACACTAAGTTGAGTCTAATGCGTTCTTGTTTGATAGAATCTATTAACGATGCATTGTATCATCGCAACTAAATAAAAGCCTAATCCTTGTAACATTAGTCATCTATTTATATATTTTTTATTTTATTTAATAACTTTATGCACTGCAAGTACAATGGCGGACTTAATGCCACAGGCATTCTCAACCAGTATACCGTCGGGTGGTTCGGAAATGAATGAGAAGGTGCACTTAAATATAGTTGGAAGTTGTAAAGCAGACGAAAAAGAAGTAGAAATTAAGAAATAAATGAAAAATACTATCCATATAGGTATTCATATGAAATACATACATACGAATACAGATGACAGAAGGAAGCTATTTGTGGAGCGGAAGGTTCTATCATGATTGTAACCCAGGAAGTGGAAGGAAGAAATCAGGTAGGTAGGCGAGTTAGGAGAGTTGAGAATAGTATAGAGAGTCGTTAGGGCTCGTAGGTCGACGCTGACGAATTTAATTTAATCCAGTTTAATTCTAGGCGAAAGGAGAAGATATGATCAAACTACGACAAAAAACGACGCTAAAAAAGGGTAATACAAGATGTTTTACCCTTTTTTAGGGTCGTTTAGGACTCAGAAAGATAATCGACACAATTATATGTGTACAAAGATACACATATTCAAATTTGACGAGTCGTAGTCACACGTTACATAGAAATGTATATTATAACACTTTAGCAACGCGTCATATAATGTCCATAAACAGCGGACGATCAAAATGCTTCTAATGATACCTTATTTGTCCAGTTCTAATGAGAAGCTAAGAAGCTATAAGGGCCACCGCACACTAGCTACTTTTAGCATCGGCGATCGGCAACTAGTCGCTTTTTAGAAGCTAAATATGGCGACCGAACGCTCCACACCGCACACTTAAAAAAGCCAAACGCGGCGATCGAGTCGCTTTTTAGAAGAGCGACACAGCAGCTGAACGCTACTCTCCGCACACATTCGGATGCCGGTAGCAGCGACTTGGCATCTGAGCAGTCGCTAAAACGCGCGTTTCCGATACCGCGATCGAACGCAGGAAGTCGCTAAAACGCGATGCAGCATCGATGCAGTCGCCAAATCGCCGATCGCCGATGCTAAAAGTAGCTAGTCTTCGGTGGCCCTATAACGCGATGCAGCATCGATGCAGTCGCCAAATCGCCGATCGCCGATGCTAAAAGTAGCTAGTCTGCGGTGGCCCTAAGGAAAGAGACATACAAACATAGTCTGTCAAAATCATAACCTTTCCCTTCCAGAGATCAACCAGAACAAACAACAGAAAAACATTTTAAGAACTGATTTTTGAAATTTATAAAAGTATCTGCGGTTACTATCGTTGTAAGTATTTACTTTAACATGAATTGAGTAAAAAGCTATCAATTAGAAATTACAAATAGACACCTCATTTTTAGGGTTCCGAAGTTTATGACTCGTAACCCTTATAGATTCGTCATGTCCGTCTGTCCGTCCGTCCGTCCGTCCGTCCACACGGTAAGTGCTAGATAGATGAAACTTTGCATGAATATGTGTTATAATTACGTCAACAAAGTGCTGTAATAAAATTATGAAAACCCTACACGTCAAGTGGGCATATTATTTTTCTCGTTATTTATTTGTACGGTTTATTTATTGAAACAGCGTTGAGACGGAGAAGAGAGCCTCTTTATCAGTTCCTTCATCTATTCACTAACGAGTCTCGAAAATATGACTTATGCTGGATGGATCACAATTTCGCATAATTCCTTCCAAGTCACACTGTGGCATACTGCATTTATTTAAATTGGTCGAGTCATCGTTGTGTCATTGTTCAATGTCTAGTTCTAATTATAAACAGTTTGCTTATAAAATCCTCTGAAAAATTTAGTCTATGGTACAATCAACGTAGGGGAATGCTGAATACTTACAGGTGACATCTAAGTCGCCTTCCTATAAGGATCTTGACTTGTCACCTAGAGTGTATTGCCGTGACTTTAAGTGATCCGTATTATGAAAAAATAATAATATGAGAGTTAGGATTATTTGTGTTTAGTAATGTGTTTGTTATTGTTTTAATTATTTTGCTCGCCACTTTGCTAATTTGAAATGACTTTCGACTTTCGAAACTGTCCTATATTCATTCTAAAGATTTGTTAAAAGAAAACTCAGGTTTGGATTAAGCCCTTCTTGGTACATGTAGTCTCTTAATAGCTTAGTTATCAAAATGTGTGTACAGGAAAGTGTAATTATTATATTTAACTCCTAAAATTTGTGATTCATTTTCTATTCTGTCCCCCTAGCCAAGTTTCGTTTTTTCGTTTTCTATTTTATTTTTTATTCTCTTATTTCATTAGCTAATATTACTCAGTCACGTGATCAAAACAAAATCTAAGCCAATACATACATACATACATACATATTTCGGACAATTACACACAACGTCATCTAGTCCCAAACTAAGCAGAGCCTGTATTATGGGTACCAAACAACTTTTTTTTTTTTTTTTTTTTATATTTAAGCCTGCCAAAGTGACTCTACTCTGCCTGATGGAAAGCATGAGTAGAATCCAGGAGTAGGGGTCACCATGCTTATTGTGAGGGTAGGCAATGTAGCATGGTGACCCTTACCATGGCAGCCTGGTTAGATTATTCTGCATCATTCTCCCGGCCTTCGAAGGGCGGGAGAATGATGCAGAATGATTGGGCCTCCGGTCTCACACTCACCAACGAAATACGACAGCAGTAATGCTGTCATTATTAGGATGGTCTTCTGTGTGAGGGTAGTACTGGCCGGGTCGAGCCGGCCCATTCGTGCTGAAACCAGCGTGGCTCTACTAACTGATATTAATACATAAATCTGTATAGTAAGTTTAATATTAAATAATTGTTATGTCTAGTAACTGTTCATGTCATGAAGCTCTGTAATTGGCTTAAGAGTCAATATATATATAAATGTTAAATATCATGTATTTATAAAAAAAAGCTGTAGAGTTTCTTATTAATAAATAAATAAATAAATAAATAAGTATGGACAGGTCGACTCAAAACTATGGTCCTTTCTTCAAAAGGCCAACCCAGACCCTATACTGCACTCACATAGTTCTCTTTAATGTTGTACACGGACTTGAAAAAAAAAGACACCTCTATGGTTTGTTTCGGCGTTTCTTCCCAGAGTGAGTCGTAGGAAATGCCGGCGCCTTCTAGCTATAAGTCCGACTTGTAAAAATGTCTCAAAAGATTTACTTACAGAAATAAATATCATTTATCATTTATAAACATACTTTTTTTTTGTAAATACATACATATACATACATAGAAAACACCAAGACTCAGAAACAAATATATGTGGATCATACAAATATTTAGTACGACCCGGGAATCGAACCTGAGACCTCTTGATCAGGAGCCGCATACGCTAACCACTAGACCAACAAGGCAGGCACCAATGAAATAAGAGAATAGAGAAATAGAATAGAAAACGAAAAACGTTTGTAACTTGGCTAGGGGGCCATACACCAATCACGACTGTATAACAAACAGCTATTTTAATTCTATTTTTGAATTGTATTGTATGTTATTATTGTTATGTAATTACATTTGATTTGAACGGTGAATTACGTGTAACGGAACGTTATATGAAACAGTAAGGTATCGAAAAAAAAATGGTTAATACAGTATATTTGGGGAGTTCCGTATATTTTTTTTTTTCGCAAATTCTATTAAACCTTTTGGCCTCAATGTATGTTTTCCTGAAAAATAATTATATGTTTTAGTACTCCTTCAGTAATGTAGTTACAAGTAAATGTACAAACTTGAAAAATCACTACACTATTTAGTTTAGCCAAAACTGAAACCTCGTTTTGACTTGTTTTTTTTAAATATAATTTAGTCTACCAAAGTGACTCTATTCTGCCTAATGGAAGGCATGAGTAGAATACATGAGTAGGGGTTTTCCCAGCCTTCGATGGCCGGAGAATGATTGGACCTCCGGTCTCACACCCACCAACGAAATACGACAGCGAGAATGCTGTCATATTATCATCCTAATATGACAGCAGTCTTCTGTGTGAGGGTAGTACTGTCCCGGTCGAGCCTGAATCAGCGTCGCTCTACTACCTTTCTAATTGCGCACAGAAGTGGACTTATAAACGCTGTTCATATGTGTATGGAAGGCTGAGTACATATTTCAGAAATGTGTAGGCAATATTCTTTTTGAATAAAGTGTTACCAGTGGAAGTTTGGAAGTTTGGCGGTGATTCACGCCCGTGCTTCGGAGAACACGTTAACCCGTCAGTCCGGGTTTTCATGAAAATCTATGGCAATCGTTATTGGGAAGTTAGTGCCCTCAAATATACTGTCAATTAGTTCAAAATTCGAATTTCAGTTCTTCCTCAGGGTTGTGGAGGTCCGATGCCAGTCGCTTCGTGGAAAAACTGATGTTTAAGTAAAAACGGTTGAACTAGTAACCCTAAGTAATCTTGGGAATAAAGAATAGGAAGGTGAGATGAAAGATCCCTAATAGCATCAGATATCGTTTTCTAAAATCGAATAACACACCAATTAGCCGTGATGCATGTCTAAAACGATTACGGCGAGCGGTTCTAACGAACCTGGAGGCGCTTACATACTCGTACCGTGCATACGATAAATTGAAAACGATGTTTAATTAAATGGTCGCGGGAATGTTGCCGAACGAAAAAATAAAACAATTGAAATAGAGAATTGACTTTGGGAATTTTCTAATATTGGTTACTAGCATCACTACTCGCATATACTATTGCTATTACAACGTGATGCAGGCACCACACTTCGATAAGCGTTATTTGTTATGTGTCTACCCCGCCAAATATTTGTTATGCGCGCAAACAACAAACATGCCATCCACACTTCGAACTGGTATGACAATTATGGCAATGTGTTATAGAAATGTGTCATTGTCATTTTTATGGTGAACAAAACGAAACCATACGAACGAACGAAACATATATTATAATTTTAATTTCCTTTTTATTTTATTAAATTTACAGAAACAATACTTAAATGAAGTCTAATTATTTTGATCATATGATAAAATATTTTAATCGTTTAGATGATTTATCTGTTTTAAAAAAAAAAAAAACTGTTTGAAGTCTATGGTTGTTAGTTATACACAGGGCACTTCACTACCCGTCTGAAGTGTGGGCAGTCGATGCGTGTATTCGTCTTATTCGTGTCCTTTGAAGTGTGTTAAAAAACCGACCAGTCGACGGATACGCGTATTCGCTATTCGGCTTATGTGTAATGCGTACGAATAAGGCTGTAGTAATCCGTGTCAATGTACTTAGCATCCGTTATTAATTATTGCATAGTATGTATAAAGTTCAATGACCAAAGGCACACACGCACAGACACGTTACACGGAGTTATAATATTTAAGTCAGTACATATTATTAATAAAAGGAGTTGGTATTACAATCTAGTGTTGATCACTTGTTTCCCCGTTCTACTAGGACTTCCGTCGTAATACTAAGGCTACACCCACACAGCAGAACCCACAAGGCGAATATTGGCGAATATACTCTCCACACTTCGCCGTATGCGCGCGAAAAACCCGCATAACGAATAGCACATAACGAAGTGTGGTGCCTGCTTAATAATCGAAAAAGAATCAAGTGTAAGCTATAACAATATTTTCAAAAGTTTACCAGAAAAGTTTCAGTACTTAAATCTTCCCTTACTTCAGAATCACTAAGCTAATTTGAACAAAATTTGACATTGAGCGAAATAGATCATAGTAAGGAATAGGATATACATAGGTTTATTTGTTTTCCAATAAAAAATATTTTCAAAAGCAAAGTTATACCGAATAAACTTGATTTTTTGCTGTAAACGAGACTTATTCGCGTGGTCACGGGTAGACTATCCATCTACCTACCCGTGACCACGAGCGGTATAACCCGTTCGAAATGTCGAAAAGTAGAAAGTATCGCGTAACCTTTTCAACTTTATCGCGAATAAGTCCCGTTTACAGCAAAAAACATGAGTATGTTAGTCGTGAAAGTCTAAAAACATTTACTTGATTTTCCTCCTTATTAGGTTTTAGTAAATAAATTTTGAGAAAACTAATGACATGTGTGATCTTTAACAGTATACTAAACTGAGTAATAAAATAAACGTGACTTAACAGCTGCATGTTAAAATTGTCAATAGAACACCTTGTAATACTAAAAAGTAGAACCGTTGACCATTACTTTATTACCAACTTGCTGCTGCTCGCAGTTTCGTTTGCGTAACTGTTTCATATTTCGTGATTCTAACTTTGAAAATGACAAACTTTTAAACAATTATTCATCCCCTAGTTTACCCCTTTAGGAGTGAAGTTTCTTGACTGACTGCCTTTTCGGTCTAGTGGTTTGCGTATGCGACTTCTGATCAAGTGGGTTCGTGATCAAACCCCGGGTCGGGACGAAAGTGTTATTGAAGTGAAGTGAAAATGAATGAGTAAAATTTCTTCTTTCTTAGTGGGTGCTAACAACACAACAAGCCTAATGCTCGTTTTCATCAATTTTACTTAAACTGTATTCTAACTAGGAGCTTCCTAACGTAGCACCAATTTTTTATAGAAATCTAAGTACTCAGGTGTCCTTTAAAGGATTTTAATCCATCTTAAGGTTACCTTAAAAGATATTGCTTTTGGCAATAAGGCCGCCGTTTATACATTAAAGACTAGTTATTTTTATATTCTCTATTGTAAGGTGTACAAAAAAAGAGTTTTCTGTTTATCTATCTCTATAAATGACCAATTAAATATATATTACGTTGATAAAAACGACCGTAAGTTGCTAAAATTTCAAGTTTGTATTCCCTTGTGGTTTAGAATCTGCATCAATGAATCGTCAGTCAGGCACAGCAAGTCATTTTTAATGTGTAGGTGATTCTATCTGGAAATGTATATTTTACAGTTTTGTCACATTAAGATAACGTCCGAACGAGTATACAAGCCGGCTCGTTTTATGTCTAGTTTACATTTTAATTTGTACGAGTTTAAAAAGTTATGTGATGTCTATATAAGGTGAATACTCGGTACAAGTAATGAAAGTGCTTAAAACTTGAAGTAATCAAATCGTAAACAAGGTTTAATGGTTGGAGCCGACACCAGAGGTCACTCTCTGGGATGGGATGTCGTTAGTGAATTCCAATAGCACATTATGTGAGTACTGCTGGAAAGGTGCCGTGTTTCGAAGGACAGACATATTTTTACAATTTTTAGTAAAAGTTAAGTGTAAAATAATCAACTTTTATAACGTTGCAAATTATTCAACTTTAATATGCATTTTTTTTTGACTACAGAGTTTTATGGGTGACACATATTTTTTGCCCTTGTCTGTAACCGTAAAAAAAGGTAAATGTTAAAGTACTTCCAGTGCACGTGATTCCCTCTAAATAAGATCCCGGATCTATTGAGTGGCAAGCTGCTATAGTGTGGGTAAGCAGGAACAATTCATTCTCTAATTCAAACGTACGTCCCAGGTCAAATTTACTTGTATGAAAAATATTATTTAATATTTCTACCTGACACAGGTGGAGTACGGGCATGTCCTGGAATAGATGGTGATGTTGTTAGTAATGATAGTGTGTTGAGTATGTGGACTCCTTTCGCATAAAAACCTACACGGCCTAAGCGAGTCGTTGTGATTATTATAATTATATGTATACTGTAATGTTTTGTCTATAATTAAATAAAAATAGTAATTCGTAGTGAGTATATATGGTCCCAACTTTTGAATTATACGCTTGCTTTGCATCAGGCAGAGTAGAGTCTTTTCTTTGGCAGACTTTAAAGTAAAGATAAAAATAAAAAAGTGGTAAAGAAATAAAAGTGTTCCCAACAAACTTTTACCTCATTCATATGAAATTTTATTTTATGAAACTATTCAGGTGGGTTCCAACTATCTAAAACTTCCACACTTAAAAGTTAAATAGTAACAATAAAATAAATTCTATGTGAAATAAACATAGAGTAATCTAATGATTCTTTTGTGTATTAGACAAGATTCCCAAACAATTTATTGCTGGTAATAAAAATTTTCATTCCATCTAAAATATAACACATTGTAAAAGTAGTATCTTTTATATCCAATTCAAATTAGTATGGAAATAAAAATGAGAATATACTAACTTAGGAGACACTAATGAGTAACAAGCCGTTTTCGAAGGAAATGACATAATAAACATCACAAATGTGTTCCGAAAATATACAGAATTTGAATGGTTTACTTTGGCAACACCGTCGTTTGTTTCTCTAGGGAAATATGCTGAGTGTTACCACACCCTGGGTGGCGGGAGGCCATTGGTAATTTATTAACAGGTTAAATTTCTAATTAAACCCCGCCCATGGTTTAATATCTATCTATCTAATGTGTGGGGTATATTAATATGTTTAATTGATCAAGTAGTGTCAGAATAGTGACTTATGACGTTCTCGTACTACTTCGTGTTTGGAGACGTATTGTCTGGGGTGTTTTGATTATTTTCATTGCTTTGTTTATACTGTAGTCATATGAATATTATTTGAAACTGTATTATGTAAAAGTAGCGTAAGTTACTCCTTATAACACATGACTGCCTTGTTGGTCTTGTGGTTAGCGTATGCAGCTGCTGATCTAGAGGTCTCGGGTTTTTGATTGGTGGATCGGTCCAAATATTTGTTTCGGAGTCTGGGTGTTTTCTATGTATAATATGTATGTATTTACAAAATAAATTTGTTTATGTATGTATATCAGTTGTTTAATACCCATAATACAAACTCTAATTATTATAATTGATTAGATGACGTTGTGTGTAAGATGTTCGAATAATATTTATTGAAATCCAGTAAAAGTCAAAACAAACAGGGAGAAAGTCAACTGATTATTTCATTAGAGGAACTTTTCATAATTGTGCATTCAGTTAAAAGCTGTTAATGTGTAATTGCAAACAGAGACTTCAATTTTAATTATTTGTCATACTGAGTCATACTGAGCCAAGGAGGTAATAACACCTTTTTGTTGCAAGACTTAAAACCGCGAAAAGGTGAATTTAAAAAGTAAAGGTGTTTACATTACGAAATTTAAAATAAAACTATACACGACCGCATCTGTTTTAATTTCCAAATTATAACCCTTGTACTTTTTAAATTTTTAAGCACCTTGTTCGTCAGTTTACTTTAGCACAGGAAGCAATTTAAAAAACAAACCATATTTTTTTAAATGAGTATAAATAACTCATTACTTAGTATCATAAGCTGGTGTTTTTTTTGTTGCTAGTACTTTTAGTAAGCGTACAG
This sequence comes from Phragmatobia fuliginosa, assembly GCA_932526445.1. Classification (NCBI taxonomy): domain Eukaryota; kingdom Metazoa; phylum Arthropoda; class Insecta; order Lepidoptera; family Erebidae; genus Phragmatobia; species Phragmatobia fuliginosa. The sequence continues at coordinate 16,294,942 of OW052071.1, forward strand.
GTTATGAAGTGTTATCGAACCACTTATCTGAGGTAGTGTGTAATTATCTTAAGAGTAGGGAATTGTTGGGCAAGGGAGTCGGATGCTTCTTAGTAATGTTCACCGACAAACATTCCTAAAGTTTGATGTACTGTTAGTGAAAATAATTTTATTTCTGATTGAAGAGTAGTTGTCGAATAAATTTTGACCATTTTTGTATGTTATATCACACTGAAGAGCACATAATGTGAATTATTTATGAATATTTTATACTTCTTAATAAATCCTCCAGTCTGTTTTCTAAAAAATTGCCTTAAAACTGCTTGTTGTTAAAAAAGCGATGTTAATGGTGCCAGTTTACCGATAGTTTTTAGGGTTGTCAGATAAAAAATCATGTTGTGAACACCAAATTTAGATCACAAATAATAAATCAGACTTCGGAAAAGTATTTGATACAAAATTGTATATTTTTGTTAAATATCAATAAGTAATGTCAACAATAGAATTAAAACTACTGTCTCACAGAAAACCACTGCTTAGGAATTTATTGTTGCTTTTAGACTTATTAGGGTACCGGGGTCCAACGCCGCCATGGCAAGACATTTGTATCTCATGAGTTAGCCCATGTCGACGGTATTAACTTACCATATTATCCATGAAAAAATTAAAACACTGCCAATGAATTACCTAATTTTACCTTTAGTCTATTCTGAATCTGGATGTTCTTTGAGCCCGTCTCAAATACGTTTATAAAGATTCAGATGATCCAGGAAAACTCCTACAACGGGAGTTGTCTTTTTAAAATAAAAATAAAATCTTCACATTGCTGTCAATGCTATTGTATTCAAGCTTTTTTGTATTCCTCTAACTTTTTGTGTTACCACAAAAAAACCAATGTGGACTGCATGTACCCTCTTACAATAATCTACTTATCACCTTGTTTACTTACTCGATTGTATCAAAACGTATTTCATAATTGACATCATAACTAATATTTGCCCTTTCAAGGTCCCCTTCGCCTTAAACTGCAATCACTTGAATTGCCCCCCGGGACTAAAGTTTGACAAACGGTGTCGTACAGACGAAGAAACATTTACATCACACACGCGATGATAATTTATATGGATAACTAGAATTTCCAAACCGGGCCCTAGTTTTGTAATCATGTCAAATTACTTGAAGAATAATGGTTACATGTTTATTATTCCTTTACTAGTGATGCAAGTATATAATAAGCTTCAGAATCGTTTAAAAAGTTATTTTTAAATGTCAGTGTTGTTCGTAAACAAAGAGAAAGAGTTTTTAGTTTATTTATTTAGTGCTTGTTAAAGGATAATAGCACTTTGTGTGTTAATGTTGATTGGCAAGCTACGGGTCAAGTCGTTAATTTTATTTATATAAGATAAGCGATCTAGTATCAATTTAAAATTATAATGTTCATGTTAAAGAAGAAATTGACGGCAAAAGGGTATTTTATAATTTATTAACTCATTAAAAATACTCTTATTTTTTCGAAACGAAATAGACTATCATATAGGAATTACCTCTCAGTGATAATTTGGTATGTTAATATTTTTGGTATTTAATTAGAGTCACTAAAATGAAGTAAAACTACGTCCAAAAACTGAGTTGCTTTGTTATGTATATCGTCCCTCTTTTATTGACCCCCATCCAGACATAGAACAAATGATGACTACCATCATCAACATCCCATACTCTGTCCTACTGCTGCATTCAGGTTTCCACTCAGGAGAGGGTGAAGGCAACGTCCCCACGTTAGCCGAGTGCGGGTAAATAAGAAATAAATAATATAATTGATAGTGTAGTCACATAATACTTGAAGTGGTTGGATTCAAACCACGAAGTCCTTCTTAGCGGTTAAAATCAGGAACCACTAGGCAGGTCCGTCTACTGATCAAAATCTATGTAATTGTAGTCATTACAACCGCGTTTTAAGTTTTGCAATAAAAAGGTTTATATACCAGACTATTTACAAGTCGATATGATCAATTTATTAATTTAAAATGGCCTGCTCCGATACGAGCTTAGGTAAATAACTACCATTTATAATTTTAATTGATTCTGTATAGTTTAAGATAGATAGGACGGTGATTGAAAATTAATATCATGTACTATGAATAAGTTTAGCAACAGCTTGGTATAGAAACGAAGTAAACGACTTTACAGCTATCTATTTAGTAATACGTGAGGTAAAACTTTGTTGCCTTTTTTTTACGAAAATTGCCTGGAAGGAAAAGTATGTAATTTCGCACACTTATATAGTATATGTGGAGGAGGTGTGCAGGAAGCTATTAAATATTTAAAAATATACATAAAAAATACTTTAAATTAATAAATAAAATGTCACACACAAATTAACATTATAGTGTAGCCTGTAATATATATATTTTTTTATGTGTGGAAAATCATCATGGACAGTCACCCCACCGGGGATTATGGCGGGGTGGTGTGTCGGATTTGAACTGACTAAAAACCACACAGTGTGCCCTCTCCGCGCTTCTCCGTTTAGGAGGAGGAGAAGTCCAGGGTCAGATCTCCTCCTGGACTCCCCCAGCACCTGCCCGCTCCTGATGCGGGCACCGTTTCTGTACGACGACCCTCTCTTAACGACTAAAAACCACACAGTGTGCCCTCTCGGCGCTTCTCCGTTTAGGAGGAGGAGAAGTCCAAGGTCAGATCTCCTTCTGGACTCCCCCAGTGCCTGCCCGCTTCTGATGCGGGCGCCGTCTCTGTACGACGACCCTCTCTTAGGCGGCGTCCAGCACATACCGACGCCGCCCCCTCGCGGCTGGCCACATAATGCGGGTGGAGGGAAAATCCGTCCCGTCCACCCGAGGTCACACTCAAGGCGGCATGAGGCGCAGATGTTCACGCCTCCACCGCCCGGTTCGCCAGCGGTGAATCAGGTCCGAATGGATGTCGTCCTCCCGGGCCTCCTCCGCCGCCTCCTTCTGCGTGATTACGTCCTCGCAGAAGGTTGCAACCGCGGTAAATGAGCTCTCGCTGCCGGCCATGGAACGAACAAAGCTAGTGGAAATTCTATCGATGACGAAAATATTTTATTTTTATGTATTTTATTGTTATGATGATACTTAAACATTCTCCGTAATCTTTCAAGCCTTTTCTTAAAGTGGATTTGGGTTGTCTTTTAGTCTGCTGTCACAAAGCTGAATTAATTTTGTAAATAAAGCGACTTTCATCACTTTCAAAACCCAAGTACTAGGCGATTTCGAAGTTCTCTAAATATAGTGCTATTGGAATTTTCAGAGATCCAACTAACCTGTAAAGATTTCTAGAGACGTTCCAATGACGATCGGGACCGATAGCTTAATGTGCTTTCCTTGATATGTTAAAAATAATCACCCATCCCTTGATTGAACTAGCAAGGAATAATTAACTTTACAATCTTCTAACCTTCTCTGTCATCATCACTTAGCCCCTTGAGAGAATACATAATAATATTATACTGAAACAGTAGGAAAAAAACATCAAAAGATGAGTACAGTTTAAAAAAAGTATTTATGTAACGAATAAAGAGATGTATCAACAAAAAGGTTAGGTAACGGTTGTTCATGTTGAGTTTATGTGCCGACTTCTTACTGAGTCAATTTCCTCAGTATATCACATTAGAACAGTTATAGATCCGGTGTCATATTAAATATACATAAAACTAATATCATATTCCACAGTAATTTAATACTATTTCGGGAATATATAAAGGTTACGACTTTTTTATTTGAATAAACTTATTGATGGGTTTATTTACCTATGTATCTTTATATTTACGAGTGTTATTCCGTGGGAGAGTAATACTTCGACAACATGGCGGACTCTCTACTGATCACAACTTCACAGAAAACTGGTGTTAACATTTTTCCTCTTTTATTTAGCGTGACAAATCAAGTTAAGGTATGTGATAGTATTATAAAAAAAGTTTAAAAAAACTTAACAAACACGCTTTTAAACAAAAAAGTAGAAAATTATTTTAATTTAACAAAGCGTGGGGCAACGTTATTGAAATATTTACAGAAAGCACCCCACGCTTTGTTACGTTAAAATTATTTTCTACTTTTTAGTTTAAAAGCGCGTTATTTAGTTTGTTCAAACTATTTTTTTAGACTAATAAAAACTAATTTGTTTATTAATTTTTTTTTCAATATAGTGTATTGTCATCGGTCCTCGATAAATGTACAAAGTTTGAACGAAATCTGGCCGTTTAAAGTGGGTCAAAATCGCACCCAGAGGAGTCGGTTACAAACAAACATACAGGTGAAGCTAATATAAAGCATGTAATAAAAAGAGTATCTTACATTTAGCTACACCTAAATTAAAGACAAATAGTTTTGTCGTAAATAGTGAATTTTCCATAAATCATATTGTGAAATATGTTAACGATTGATATCGACAAAGGTTACGCTTTGCGTGTCAAATGTTCAATTTATGATGCTTACGAAAGCTGTGTGGGATGTGACGATCTTACGGCACGGTGCGAACGGGATGTCGGCTTTAGTATTACCAGATTACAAATTTAATATACATGCTAATAATATTATCTCTAATAGTCAAACCTTTACTACATAAAGTAGCGGTGTATTTATTAATATTAAATTATGATGAAAATAGTCTTCTTAATCTGCAGGTAGTCTCCATTACTATTTTTTATTATCGTCCGATAAATATGTCGGCCTGTAGTTTTTCATTTATGATGGAATCTTTAATATCCGGTTTCCGATCTATGATTGTTATGTATTTTTTTATTAGTAGATACAAGCGTTTATTGGAGACTGTATATTATGAACATAATGGTTTTTTTAAGAACAGTCTGTGTAATTATGTGGAAAATTTTAATTCATTCGGTATCTAACCTCTTTTAGAAAGTCATGTTTCTCTGTGAAGGACCTTATTCTGATGTTACACATAAACTCTCTATATAATTCATCCGTAACTAAGGGCCCATTTTGACACAGTAAAATATCAATTGTAATTTTCTACTTCTGCTTGATTTATATATAATTTGGTTAAATCTGTAAACAGGTTTATTATTATAACATAAATATTATTTATATCTGGCAACACTGAACAGTTGTTGTGTGGGACACGAAATGAATAGACTAGTCGTAGGTGTAACATGACTTTCGTTTAGCGTTTGCGATGGAACCATGATACCGAGTTAACTGACAATTGCGACTAATGTGTTGAAGGCTTGACATCAATACTAGTTATTGTTTACGGCCGTGTTCGATAAATACAATCTCAGTTCCATCACTTGATGAACTTGTGTGTGCCCTTCTTATTTTGAATAGAAAGAAAATAATAGTGATGTGGTATGAATAGTTTAGAAAATATTAGAGAAAATACGACGAGCGACAAAGTTTGATATTCAAGGAATTACATTTTATTTACGAATAGAAAAAAAAAACTCTTTGGTCTAGCGATCAGCGTATGCGACTGTCGATCGAGAGTTCAAAAGTGTTGTTGGACAGCTCGGAGTAAACATAGAAGTTTGGCCGTGTTTCACGACCGTGCCTCGGCGAGCACGTTAAGCCGTTGGTGCCGGTTGTCATGAAAATTAGTTGTTGGAAAGTTAATGCCCTCAAATATATTGACAACTAGTTCAATTTTCATATTTCGGTTCGCCCTCATGTTTATGGAGGTTCAAGTCAGCCCAGTCAAGGTGATTATGCTTGGCGGGCCCAACGGTTGATTTTTGAGCGCGAAAACTTCTATATTGCGATACAGAATTAGTAGTTACTTTACTTCAGAGTTTGTTAGGTGTGGATGGCGCCGTGATATGTTTTTTGTGTGCTCTGTATACAAAATTCGCTACAAAAACCTAACATCGGGATGAGATTTGGAATCCTTGATGCTTACTCTGTGACATAGGTATTTCTTTAGTAATAAGGTTTTAGCTACTATACTGTGCTATCTGGCACGGTTGGTATTGGGTTTCTATCCAAACAATTTCAATAAACAATATATTGTGCTCTTCCAAAACACCATACCGCAATTACTGTGTGCAATAGTTTCCATACCATATAAGTATATTAGTGCGTTTTACTGCTCTAGATACGTAATTTTCTAAACTTATGAGTAGTGGAACAACTGAAATTGCTACAACATGATGGTATCGACAACTCAACGGGACACGCTCGAAGAAAATAGGCCCTACTCTTGGTTCACATTTGTTGTGTAGTTACATTAATTATTCCCAGAAACGTTTTATATACTAGATCACTTTAATTATCGACTTAAAGTATCTTTATGATTTTATATAAAGCTTATTATATTTAGCTAACTGCTTTTTTGGTCTAGTGTTTAGCGTATGCGGCTGCTGATCAAGAGGTCTCGCGGTCGATTCCTGAGTTGAACCAAATGTTTGTATGAACTTCAAATATTTGTTTCGGAGATTGGGTGTTTTCTATTTATAATATATATGTATTTACAGAAAAAATAGATGTTTATGTATTTATATCAGTTGTCTAGTACTAATAGTACAAGATCGGTTTAGTTTAGGACTAGATGTTGTTGTGTCAGATGTCCGAAATATTTATGTTTTACTTATTATTATTGTTCAAGCTCTAAAATTGTATAAAATTGGTCCGGCGTTATAGATCGGATTTTATTTTACTATCGTAAATATATGGTCAATTAAGACTGATGTAACATGACATCGGTTTAATATGTTACCTGTGAATCAGGTTTTAAGTTCTATAAATTATTATATTTTATTTCCTAATGATTGAAAACATATCTCTGAGATAATTAATTAATACGAGCTATAAACATATAATGCTTTGAAATAATACAAAATAACTGGAATACAAAAAAGCTCATAAAAGATTTAAATAACATTCTATTTAATAATAAAGTTCATTCTTGATATAAAATGTGCTATTCAATTATGGATAAACTTTTTATGTTACTTTACACTGGATATCAGGTATATTTTCTTTATTTATACCCTGCTAATTTAAATCTACCCTGCCAAATGGAAAGCATGAGTAGAATCCAGGACTGGGGCCACTACACTCTCAGTGTGGCGGCCTAGGGAGATGCTTTTTCGAGCCCTTTTTAAAGTAGTTGCTCGGAACAGGAATGTAGTTAGAAAGAAGGAGGACGTTAAAAATGTTTTTGTAATTATGATTGACTTAACGGGTTAAGTTCTTCTCTTCTCTGTTCTTAATCACAGATACTCATTGTCATTATCTATGATTTAATAATATATCTAAATAAGGGAACACTATTTGTATTTCGAATATCTGTAAATGTCCTAAATGTCGTTGACTTTCTACTAAATTTATCTATATTTATTTGAAATAATAATAATAACATGGTTTTCTGGTTTCAAATTGGGAAGAACCTATACTATTGTAACAAAATTGCTTATAAGTACCTATAGGAACTTTTATGTTTTAAAAATTATATTCATGCCATTGATAAATAAACAAAGACACAGAAAAAAATATCGTGATTATTTGTCCTGGGTGGGAATTGGACCTACGACCCTGGTTTTCAGAGTCACTAGCTACTCGACCAACAGGACAGTCAGAAACAGGTTACCCGACAAATATTATTGATGGATACTATTTGAGTTACTGCAATTAGTACATCGTACGGACAAATGGAATGTGAAGTGGTATTCGGCTTTGGGACTGCAAGGCAAGCCAGACTGCGCTAAAAGTAAATTAAAATTATATATTTAATACTGACAGATATTTATAACTTTTATAAGCAATAAATTAATAATTAACTCTTTTACATTTAATTTATAAAGTAGTTATGAACATTATCAAACCATTTATGATTCAAATAAAACTAAACTGATGTTGATCTGTGCACTGATTTTTTAAATTGGTTGCCGTTGTAATTGCTTGTTGCCAATAAAAAATAATCTAGTGTTAATAGTTTGTTTATGGCGATAATTATACTTCGTTACTGAATTTTTGTTGCCAGTTAAGATTTTATTACTTTTATTTGTTTATTGAACAATGTTGGTAGGTTCATGATAATAAGGGTAATTGGTGGCGCCTAGTTTTATTACTGCGAGTTAAGCTTGAAGTTTTTAATAAATATGTTATTACCAATACTTAAAATAATGCTTTATTTTATAGTCCTGAACGTTGACGATTGACGATTGACGCCTTTACTCGATCTTAACTCTTTGTGCATTTTTTGTAATGTAGCAACTTTTCTATTATTGTGTTTCACATAAAAATAACGAGTTATAATAATGGAGGTTTCTAATTAGTTTTATTTTAGTTTTAATTTAGTCTAATTAGTGTCGAGAACAATTCACATACGAGTATTAGGGGAAGTATTGGTATAATAGTGGAGTAGAGTATTAGAGTGGCAGTCATTTATAATATTTACATTATCTTTTCAGCTCATATCATGGCATCAAAAGAGTAATTAGGTTTACGGTCTCGTAATAGTAATAGTAACTATTCACAAGCCATTAGTAGGGGTATTATGTGGACTTCACACGATCCCTTGCTGTGAGGTTAACGAGAACAGTGAGCTTGGTCAGAAACCCTTTGACGATGGTGTTACACTAACGTGACGTCGTGAGCACTAAACTTAATGGTTACATGACCTCATTTAGTGTGTACTATGGCTTTGTTAAGATCACCATGAATGGGAAGCCTTATTATTTTAAGTAAAGATTGGGACACACTCGAGTAAAAGCTAAGTAGGATTTACTTCAACTTGGTCCATTATTATTATTGTTTCGTAAAATTAAATTGAAAAATAAAAAAATATTTTTGGACATCTCACACACAACGTCATCTAGTCCCAAACTAAGCAGAACTAAACAACTGTGTAAATACATAAACATACTTTTTTTTTATAGATATGTATATTATACATAGAAAATACCCAGACTCCGAAACAAATATTTGTGCATCACACAATTATGGTTTGACCCGGGAATCGAACCAGAGACCTCAGCCCAAATCACTAGAATGATAATGCATAAACGCATAATGCACATAACCAATAAATTATTGTTGTAATATGCAAAGACATTGACTGAAGCATATCTATATGTATAATTAGATCGGTTACTACCGATAAATACTGTAGATACTTATATCTTGGCTACGAGAACTTTTAAAAGTCATAAATACATCATACACATAATATAAGAAAGAGGTAAAGTTAGTAAGTTTGTAGGCGTAATCTTCGGATTTACTGAACCGATTTTGAAAATTCTTTTACCAATAGAGAGCACGTTATTTATGAGTGTTATAAGCTGTGCATGAAAAATACCGTGACATCTGACATATACGCGGGCCACATGCAATGCTTAGTATACTTTAGATTTCCCTTTGTGTCGTATAATAAAAATAACAGAGGATTATCGTAAGTCAACATGACTTATAATACACCTGTAACTTGCCATTAGAATCAAACAAAAATGTTTCCTCGAAAGTAAAGTTAAAAAAAAATACAATAAAATGCCAACGCGAAGGTGCATAGGACGTAACACTTCATTTTGGCGCCAATTCATCATCGTTCCCGACAAATGATATATCAAAAAAAATTTCGTTCTTTATTTGAAATTGCACCTGTCTTTAAGTTCGGTTGTTCTTTTTTTGAAATGTGCTAATTATGAATTGAAGGTGCGAATGCTACCTTATACTACCAAGATTGTGGGGAACTCGGAAAGCGTAAAATTGAATTATGATGCAATATTATGGGGCTCTGTGGCCAGATCAAATTTATTATTAATTGAATAATCCTAGCTTTAGTAAGGAAGGATAATTGTGCAGTATATAGTGGAGACTGATATGTTTATAAGCTCATAATTACAGGCATACCCAACTGTCATAGACTTGAGTTTTCTTCGTGTAATTATGACAGGTTATGTTGGAACTAAATGATTTAATAATACCATAACTAAAAGAGTATGTAAAAGCGATGACATTTTTTTTTAATACGGTTTATTTTTTACAGTTGAAACAGCCTCATAAAATACTGGAACTAGTTTGTGACGTCACTAAATACTTATACAATGTTTTAAAGTTTTAAGAGACACAGTTTTTTTTTAATTTATGGCGATGCAGGACTTGTGATGACAGCCAAGACCAATAAAAGCATTTAGGATATATAAAATATTGGATTTTAGGAAGAGACAGTTTTATGTATTATTAACTTTTACCCTGATATCTGCTCCTATCCTATAAAACAGTATTTTTTTCCTAGGACGGTGGTTGGCAGTGGTAGGCGTATGAGCGGGATTGGTCGCATATCTGCCCCTATGATGCTTAAATAAGGCCTTCTCAAATAATTAAAGTATTTCTATACCAAATATTATCAGTTCAGGAGTTCAAACGTGTTCAATTTGAAATATTATCAGTGTAGAAAGCGTGACAGACAGACAGATTAACGTTCGAATTTGCAGTATTAGTGTAGATAGTCCCAGTGGTGATGATGGCTCATTGTTTACTATAATTGCAAACAACGCCGGGACGTCCGATTACATTGCAACAGACACGATGTAATTGCGATTGCGCACGATCTGATAGCGAGATGTAATTTATAACAATTAAACAATACCCTCGGCGCTAATCAGGTACATTAGTTAGTCGCAGGGTTTTCACAGCTATGAAATAGTCGTTAAAAAATAATTAATTAGTAAGAAGTACTAAAACCATCGCACTATGATGCCATAGTATGTGTCACCATGCTGTATTGCCCATTCGCATAATAGGAGTATTCCATTCCATAGTTAGGTTTGTATCTTTATATCTACAAATTGTCTGTTCGAGTGTTTGTAATTGAACTCCTTCTAAACGGCTGGGTCGATTTTGATGACTTTTTTAATGTGTGTTCAAGTGGATTGAAGTTCTTGGATTTCAAAATTGGGTGATACAAAGTTCGCCGAGTCAGCTAGTCTTTATATTATACAAATCTTCTGTTCGTGTATTTTTAATAGAACTCCTTCTAAACGGCTGGATCGATTTTGATGACTTTTTTAATGTGTGTTCAAGTGGATTGAAGTTCTTGGATTTCAAAATTGGGTGATACAAAGTTCGCCGAGTCAGCTAGTCTTTATCTTATACAAATCTTCTGTTCGTGTATTTGTAATAGAACTCCTTTGAAACGGCTGGACCGATTTTAATGAAATTTTGTGGGTGTTCAAAGTGGATTCGAGACTGATTTAGATTCGCAATTGGATACCGGTGGCGGTGCGATCAAGTTCTGGGATTCCAATATAGGGCGGTACGAAGTTCGCGGGTCAGTTAGTAATTATGTAATCTTTTAGTGTGGGTGTAAGTATAATCAGCAAATCATAAACAGTGAGGGTATATGATTTGCTGTGTATTTGAGTCTGAGAGTTAAAATGTGTGTGACTATGGTGGTGTAGTATTATTCAAGTTCAACATTCAAAATTGTTTATTGCTTCATAAGTTTACATTGTGTGATTAGTATTTGGAGCTTCTCTTTAGGCAAGTAATGCCTGTGTTAAGAAGCTCCGCTCTTCCATAGCAAAGCAATACAAATTAGTTTATTAATCCAATATAACAATAACAAAAAAAATAGTAAGAAAAAAAATTAAACAAAGGAAAATGCATGTGCATGATATTCATGTTACCAAAACATATTTCAAAAAATAAATAAAAATAACAAATCAATTTTTAATCAAAGGAATGTTGTCTACAAATGTGTGAGTGTGTGTGATTGTTAGAAGTTATATCGCGTTATCCGTGCATGTGTGTGATGATTGACTGAACTGAATTGATGATTGACTGGCTTGTGTGGTGCTATGTGTGTGTGTGTTGTGCGTTTAGTGTTTAGAAATGTAGCTGTAGGTGTGGTGTGGTGAGTGATCATTACTGGTGATGGTTTTACTTTTCCAGTTATTCATTTCATGTATTCCAAGAGTGCCTCCGTGTGATCATACGTCAACGATCTTATCCAATCTGTTAAAGTTCTTTTGCAATCGTACTGTTTCTTTGGGTATATGTATACCTTATTGTTAATTCTGTTATAAAGTGTAGCCGATCGCTTACTATATTGTCTCCCTGCAAAGACAGTTTTTGTCTGTGGAATTTGTGCAATTAGGTCTTTCCTTCTTTGAGATGTTTTGATCGAATCAAATTTTAGAACTTTATGTATTTTTAAAACTGTTTGTATTATGTACAGTTTCCTTACCGATAGCAAACAGCTAATCTGGTAAAGGTTTTCAGTAGGGTATCTTGATTTTTTAAAATACATGATCTTAATTAAGGCCCTTTGAGCGCGTTCAACATTAATTCAAGGTTACATTATTTCACTTTTAGTTGTAATTTCACTATTTCTAGTGGGTGTTCAACATCACTAAAATTCCAACTATGAAAAAGGTCGTATTAACAGTGTTTGATATAAGGATTCCATTGGAATATACACCGACAAATTGAAGTAAAATATTACTAGTTTTTAATAAATAGATAATAAATAGTTCCGTGTGGTGACGGATTAAGAATACAGAGTGTCACCACCCCTATTCATCCCGCGGGTGTCGTAAAAGGCCACTAAGGGATAAACTACGCAAGACAACATCAATGCAAAGAGAAGGAAAACTTGAAACCAACCTATACCAACCCGTCTGGCCAGCGTGGTATAGTAGGCCAAAACCTCCTTTCTAAGGAGAGGTCTATGTCCAGCAGTCGACTGTTGAAGGCTGTTGTTGATGATGATGATGAATAGAGTAAACTTTATTGTACACCAGTTAATACAGTTTACATACAAGAATACATCATTATACTGACCATGTACAATTATTATAAATAAATAAAATAAATAGTTATTATTTTATTTATTTATAAAAACTACAGATAATTACATTGATTATATTATTTTATAATGCCTACGGTACATTCAGTTCTGTGACAACCCTAGTTGTTTGCAAAGGCACATGGAAAGACGATAGCTTATTGTTAAGAACATCAATAGTTCAACTTCATTATGATACAGTTTTGGTCGTTGTATTTTACTGATGAAACTTTAATAAGGTTTATTAATAAACATCACGTTATTGCTTTATGGCTGCTCTATCTGCTGCTTTTCGTAGGTACATATTTCATCAACTGAATGGAGACCGTACTATTAACACGGAAGTATTTTAACTAAGTTTATTCTTTAATTGACTAATTCACAATGACTTTCACAGAATTAAATTTGAACCACTTAATGTATAAAAGATAAATAATATTAGTGAAATAGGTAATCAGTAACAGAGTGACACCACACCCATTCATACTGTGTATCGTAACAGAATGAAAACTTTACTAATTCGTGTGGCAAGCGTGGTGTCATGTCACCAAGTACCTTGAGCCCCTGCAGCTGCGAAGAAATGTCGCCTTAATGGCAGTCCTATATCGCTTACATCGTGGACAGTGTTCTGAAGAGTTGTTCCAACTGGTCCCCCCTTCCCCTTTCCTATACAGGACGACACGTGCTCGTTTCGGAAGCCACCGTTTCAGAGTGGTTCACATACGCTCTCGAATTAAACGGTTCGGCTCTTCCTTTCTGTGCCGAGCAGTTATACAAAACCTGGAACTTTCTACCAGCGCATGAGTTCTATGACTTAAAGTCCTTCAAGCGGGGCGTGAAAAAGCATCTTACTAGGCCGTCATAGTGTGGGTCACCATGCTGCACTGTCCGTTGTGGCAGTGAGGACGGTGGCCGCCACTTCTGGATTCTGTTCATGCTTTCCATCAGGCAGGGCAGAGTCATTTTGGCCGGTAATATTAAAAAAAAAACCTCCTTTCCAAGAAGGAAAATACGCACTCACTACACACTACCAGCTCACGTGTTTCTTTCCCACTATGATCCCAGGTCCTTTAAGCGGGGCGTGAAAAAGCATCTCACTAAGCCGCCATAGTGTGGGCAGCCACGCTTTATTGTTTGCATTCGCGGCAATGGTGTGTGGTTTCCCCCACTCTTGGATTCGGCTCGTGCTTTCCATCAGAGAGGGTAGAGTCACTATGGTAGGCTAAATACATATTTATAATAGGAAAAAGAAAAAAGAAGACTGTTGATGTCATTGAAGTTTAATGTTATATATATGTTACTGGTTTTTATATGGTTCCTATTACAATATACTTGACTGCCTTGGTGGTGAAGTGGTTAGCGTATGCTTCTGCTGATCAAGAGGTCTCTGGTACGATTCCCGAGTCGGAACGAATGTTTGTATGATCTGCAAATATTTGTTTCGGAGTTTGGGTATTTTCTATGTAAAATATGTACTGTGTTTACAAAAAAAGTGTATGTTTATGTATTCATATCAGTTGTCTAGTAACCATAATACAAGCTCCGCTTAGTTTGGGACTAGATGATGTAGTGTGTCAGATGTCCGAAAAATTTATTTATTTATTATTTACTAATTCAAAATAAACATTAGAAACTTAATAAATTATAGTTGAAAGTAGATCACTAAGCGATCTCTAAAATATATAAAAGTACAATGTCGCGATAAAGTTAATGGATGAATTTTATTACAGGTTAATAGTAATTTAATACCATAATATGTATGTGTCCACATTTCTAACAACAAATCTCCATTAACGCAACAATATATCACATTCGGAGATACCTCTGTCACGACATTATTTATGTATACACTACACATGCATAGCTTTTATTTCATATATATATATATACTACATACATACATATATTTGGCTAGTGGGTCCGAAGTTTTAGTGGTTTATTAAAAGCTAAAAAATAATGCAAAGAAGGATGCAGGAGTATCTCAATAGGCCGCCATAGTGTGGGTCACCATGCTGAATTGAATGCATACGCAATGAGTATGGTGGCCAGTACTTTTGGATTCTATTCAGGTTTTAAAATTACTTTGACAGGGTCATAAGTTAAAAAAAAACATTATGACAATGAACAACTGACAACACTGATTGGTATTTTCGACAACAAAATTGATTTACTTGTGTGTGTTACTAGTTACTACTCTATACAATTTATTGCTTTTTTAGTTAAAAGCCTAAAATAACAGGCACATAATTGTTTTTAAAAGTCTGAATCATTATAAATAACTGAAAAATAATAGCACTGAAAAACAACATAGGTTGTATTTAATAACAATTAATTTGGCACGGGTCATTCAAACTTTTTATAAGATTACCCTTCCTTTCTCTAATTTATGCTAAAATCGTTCAAAATTAGAGAAACGCTTAACGTAACTACAGTCTTTAAATGATGACATTTGTTAAAAGTTTCTAACGCCAAAGACGCAGTGGAAAGAGCAAAATATTTACGAAAACTATTAATTTTATCTCTGTCCAGAAATTTCACGTCTGATCTGCCAAACAAAACTCCTTATTAGGGATGTCAGAGTTTACACACCATCTTTTAAATGTTATCAAACTAACTACTTTTGTCTGTGTTTATGTAGCAGTAAAAAATACTTTCATGATTTATTATGATGAGCTATATTTGTATATTATTATGCATTCTCATTTCGCATTAATAACATTAGTAGGATTTTCAAATTTAGTCCTACGGATCTTTTGAAGTTTTACAATAACACGTAGTAGCGAGAGTACTTTCATTCCATTACTGACTGGTTATTATAGTACAAATGTTGCCAAAGAAATAAAAGGTCTAATTAGTGAGCAAAAACCTACTTTCTAAGAAGAGGCTTATGCTCAACAGTAGACAGTTAAAGGCTGTTAATAATGATTGTGCTGAGACTTGACTTAATTTGGAATTAGACGACCGCGTGCGAGATGTCTCTTGTTGTCATAATCATTTTCGTATACATTCGCATTGTAATTTAGTATACCTATGAACTACAACTATATTACAACACTACTAATACGTTTGTAATTAATACTTATAGCAACAAAACCGAAAGGTCCTCACTAAATCATTCGGTTATGATAATGCATCGCGTTAACCGGAAAATTACGGTTTAAATTACGGACCGGTAAAATCGGAGATTTAGAGCCTCGAAGTGTTTTGATGCGAAGTAAATTAGATACCTACCATGTATAATTCGTACACAGAAATATGAGGCAGGCCAAAGATGTAATCTGCCGCCTAACGGGCCTAATACATTTAATTTTAAAAATGTAATCATATATTGATCCCACGCAATCTGGCGGTAATATACACGTTTCCTTGTAGTTTTAAACTATGTGATTTAATACTGTCGATGTGTAAACGTTTTGTTGTGTAATGTAACGATTTATATTGTATATTTATGTTGTGATGGACAATTTTGACTGCCGCGTTGGTCTAGTGATTAGCTTATGCGACTGTTAATCTAGAGTTTTCGGGCTCAAATCCCGGGTCAGACCTAAAGTGTTGTTGGGTTTATCTTGCAGGAAATTCTTAATAGCAGCTGCCAGCCAACATCTATGGCAATCATTATTGGGAAGTTATTGCCCTCAAACATAATGACAACTAGTTGAACCTTCGAATTTCAGTTCTCCCTCAGGGTTGCGTAGGTCCAGTCGCACCGTGGTAAACTTATATTCAGGTATAACCGGTTGAGATATTATGGCAGGGTAAAAAATGCATAGATAGTTCTCTAAATCCTCGTTTTGGTTAAGAAAAACCTATATTTTACGCTCTCCTCAAGTTTGTTGTAGAAGAAAATTATCAAAAAAACATAAGCCGTATTGTAATTATAAAAGTATTTAGCACCTGACCTTACCAATGATATAAAAATTAACATTTATATAATTTATAGTCACGATTCACTAGAATCGTGAGTCTAATTAATTTGTAGTTATAATTAAATTATAAATAATTAATTAATTCTCTTTAATTATTCTGTGAAAAGAACTTTAATTCTCGGACACTTCTCTAATTCTCTTTTTTAAGGGTTCCGTAATTCATGACTCGGAACCCTTATAGATTCCTCATTTCCTCATTGTTGCTAGAGTGATGAAACTTTGCATGAATATGTGTTGTAATTACGACGACAAACTGCTACAATAAAATTTAGAAAAATAATTGTTTTTGGGGGTGAAAGTTTATAAATATACCACTAGCATAATGGTATATTTATATTTTTTTATAAAACTTTATAAAAATACTTATTGTAATATTGTATTTAAAGCGTGTTTTTTTACGTCTATTAATTGTAGATCTACTAAGTTTACCGAACGATAAGAAAATAGTTCAAAAAAGTATTCAGCAAACATTGTCGCGTTAATAGTAACGGCATGTGCCTATAGGAAAAAATATCAGCTCTATTAAACTAAAGATTGCGAATGTTTAAAAGTTACTGACGCGTAAAAAAAGTTACTCTATGCGTTATTTATAGACGAGTTTCAAAAATGTCGAGTCGGTTAACGAGACGACAATGAAAAAGGTTTATATGAGTGGGCTGTTTAATAGAGCAAAAACTGAGCGGCGACAGCAACTTTAATCTTAGTTTTAAATGAGTTAAATATAGTTGAGATGCGCTTGGAATCCTAGAATGTACAGAGCCGCAGCAAGGTGGCACAGCGTGATACTCGTACTTCGCCTGCGATGCTTACAAATACTCTCATTGACCGCTGTTTTACATTTACAAATATTTCGTTTATAGCCACAGTTAATTTGCTACGTACTGTGTGCTTTTTTAAAATAAAAATATATTGAAATTCTATGCTAATGAAGATTATAATTTTTTTAATCGTAAACATATTGACTTTAGGTGATATTACTGCTAAGTAAATGGCAACAAGTGGCCAATGTTTAATTTATAGGTATGTCGTAAAATATGTGAGCTAAATTGGTATTAAAAAGTCACCCAATATAGGTATATTTTATTGATAAAAAACCGTGTGAGTATTTTAGCATCTTGACAGAATATCTTATGAATTGCCCCCTTGCCAAGTTGCAAAGGAATTTTGTTTATTAATCTGTTCTCTATTCTCATATTTCAATGGCAAATATTTAGTTATGATATTTAGAATTTTTTTTTAATTTAAATACTGTCGTCCTCTTGCAGGACAAGAGCCTTTGTTATGCTGTTCATTTTTGTTGTTACATTTTATGTTTTTTATTTATTATGATCTATGGTTTTCGTGCATATTCTAGTTGTATAATTTAGGAAATGCTGTCTTAATGCTTTTGTTGCCAAATTTGTGTGCCTCTTCTTTTTTTAGCTAAGTACCCGAAGACGTTACTCAGCCTCATGCCGTGATGCCGCATACGGGTCATTCAAAAATGATGTGTAGGACGGTTTCCTCCCACATGACGGGCTCTCTCGACACTTGTCACACCCCCCATGTTCGGTCAGCATGTGCGTAACAACGCTGTAAAATATTAAAGACCAAGAATAAAGGCTCCTTTTTACCACATTCTTCCAGCCTTCAAAGTTCTGACTCTACATCGTCTCAAATGAGAATATAATCATCAAGATGTCGAGGTAGACGATGCTCCCTTGCTGTTCTTCGAGGCTGTTCTTCCGGGGTAGGTAGTTGTACATCATTTTCAGTCTCAACTCTTTGTTGGCTGTTTGTAGAGTCAAAAGACTCATTTGTATCGAAGAAATCATCATCGCTCATTGATAATCTTGTTTCATTTAGTATCTCAGGTATCTCTTGGACTATTTGACCTTCTCCGTCTTGTCCTAAAGGCGCTAAATGGCGATTCGACACCGTTGATTCACGTCCATCAGCCAGCCGAACATATGAGTACTCTGGATTAACGTGAATTAATTCCACCTCTTCCACAATAGGTTGATATTTATTAGTCCTGTTAAATTTCCGCATAAGTACTCGCTCTGACTCGGTTAACCAAGTAGGAATGGATACTCCGTTTGCCGATCTCCTTACGTGAGTAAACATTCGTTCGTGTGGCGTACAATGTGTTGCCGTACATAATAATGATCTTATTGAATTTAAAGCTTGTGGAAGGACTTCTTCCCAATGTTCTATTGGTTTATTAGCAGACCGAAGAGCTAATTGTATCGCTCTCCACAATGTTCCATTTAGGCGTTCTACCTGACCGTTACCTCTGGGATTATAAGGGGTAGTTCTACTTGAGGCTATTCCAAAAGAATTCAAAAAGTTTTTGACTTCCGCCGACATAAAAGATGTTCCACGATCTGTGTGCAAGTAAGATGGTAAGCCGAATAACATAAATATTTCATTTAATTGCTTTATTACTGTTGAAGCACTCATGTCTGGACATGGGAACGCAAATGGAAAGCGTGAATATTCGTCTATCACAGTCATAATATACTTATTCCTTGTATTCGAAGGGACAGGGCCTTTAAAATCAATGCTTAGTCTTTCCATTGCTGACGTAGCTTTTATCAAAATTGGATCATTTTCATTCCTAAAGAATCTAGGTTTGATTTCAGAGCATATTCTGCATGAATTTGTCATCTCTTCAATTTCTTTGACAGAAAATGGCAAATTTTTGGATTTTACCCAATGACACATACGTCTTATTCCAGGATGACACAGTGCTTCATGTAAAGATTTTAATGTTTCATTCCGTTTAGGCATTGAAGCACATACGCGTGATAATGCATCAGCAACATCATTCTGTTTACCTGGGCGATATATAATATCATATTTAAATGATGCCAACTCCAGACGCCATCTTTGTATCTTTTCGTTCTTTATTTTGCTTGTCACTTTATTGTCGAACATAAACGAGACAGATCTCTGATCAGTGATAAGCCGAAATGGTTTACCAATGAGATAATGGCGCCACTTCTTTAAGGATTCCACAATAGCGTAAGCTTCCTTTTCTATTGCTGAGTGATTAAGTTCGCAATTATTCAACATCCTTGCAAAAAATGCCACCGGCCGACCAGCCTGTGATAATGTAGCAGCAATTGAATGTTGAGAAGCATCTGTTTCCACTGTAAATAGTGCATTATGATCAATAGAATGAATGGTAGCCTTTGCAATGTCAGTTTTAAGTTCTTCAAAAGCTTTAATTATGTCGGCTTTCAGGGGAAACACTTGAGTATGAGCAAGGGCATAGATCTTCTCTGAAAATCTTGGAATCCATTTGCTGTAATGTGCAAACATTCCAATTACTCTCCTCAAGGAAGGTACATCAGTTGGTGGCGGTAGACTCAAGAGAGGACGTAAACGTTTACCATCCGGTCGTATAATACGATCTTTTATGTTATATCCCAATATGTTTATAGAATGCTGAGAAAATTTACTTTTTTCTTTATTCATTGTCAGACCGTATTTCTTAACGGCGGCCATAAATTTCCTCAAATTTTCATCATGTTCGCTCTGGTTCTTACCACATACAGTTATATCATCAAGGTAAGCATAGGTCCCTTTAAGATCTTCTTTACGAATTACCCAATCGATGGTTCTTTGAAAACTTGCGACCCCATTTGTAACTCCAAATGGAATTCTTCGAAATTGATACAAATTTCCCAAAGCTTCGAAAGCGGTAAAATGGCGTTCTTTAGGTAGGATTGGGACTTGATGATATGCACTTTGTAAATCGATAGCACTGAATATATTGTATTTAGAAATTTGTGATACCATTTCTTCCATATTCGGTAATGGATAAGCATCAAGTTGTGTATATCTGTTTATTGTTCTTGAATAATCTATAACGAGTCGTTTCTTATGATTAGCAGCTTTCGAAATCAGAACTTGTGCTCGCCAAGGAGATCTGCTCTCTTCAATTACTCCATCATTCAAAAGTTTTCTTATCTCTTCCTCGATAAACTTCTTGTCCTCTTCACTGTATCGCCTCGACTTTATAGCAATTGGTTTGCAGTCAGGAGTTAACCGGAACAGCGGTACTGCTGGAACGGAAGCGGCAGCCACACTGCAAACTTTGAATGGCTCTTTCAATCCACCAAATGAAAGCTCGAGGGAGGAATGTTCATTCAAAACATCATGACCAATGATAAGATCAGCGCATAAATTATTAACAATAAGTAGATTGAGATTTTTGTATGTATGACCTCCAATTTCAGCTTCAACAGAGGTTTGACCATCTACTTCTGACGTCAATGAAGTCGATGCCATTAATATTGTTTGCTTGCAAGGTTTCTTCTTTAAATTGCAAAGTTCAAAAAAATGTTTGTCGATAAAGCTAACAGAACTTCCAGTATCAATTAGTGCTTGTGCACGAATTCCTTTAATGTAAGCTGTAACCGTTGCTTTCTTTAAAGATTCCGGAGAAGCAGCTATAACTGTAATACAAGCTGAGTTGCTTTTATTCTTGCTTATGTAGTCAGATGCCACAGTCTTGATATGTTGTTTACTGCGACATACCTTTGCGAAGTGTCCCTTCTTGTTGCAAAATTGACAGGTAGCTTCGAATGCAGGACAGTATTTTCTTGTATGTATAGAGCCTCCACAGAAAAAACACTTTTTATTTGATGAAGCAGCTGCAACCATCTCTTGTTGTGATTCTTGTTGACTTTGGACAGCATTCAAATTAGGATTAGTAAAGCTATGTGAACTAACTTCAGCCATTTCCTGAGTTAATGCTTGATTATATGCTTCCTCAAGAGAAAGTGTCAAATTTTCTAACAAACGTTGTCTAATTTTGTTTGATTTGATACCAGAAATAAAGGAGTCTCTAATACAGTCATTTTGATTTGTCTCTGCGTCTACCTTCTGAAATTGACAGTCTTTCGCAAGTAATTTTAATACTCGAATATATGTGTTAACATCCTCACCATCATTTTGTTTCCTTGTCGCAAGCAGATGTCTAGCATGAACGATATTCTTTGGTTTGATATATATATTCTGAAGACATTCGATAGCAGCTGAATATGAAGTACAGTCACTGATAAATGCATAAATATTCGACGATAAATGGTTTGTTTATAAATTTAGCTTTAGTTTTTCATCTTTGGCAGATTGTTTTATTTCGTCACTGCTTGTAAGAAAATTATCAAATGTCTTCTTCCAATGTTCCCACGTTTTCGAAGCGGAACTATCTGCTGGATCAATGTCCAGTTTTTCTGGTCGGAGATATTTGTCCATATTTATAAGTAATATTTAGCAAATAAAATTGTAAAATATTAAAGACCAAGAATAAAGGCTCCTTTTTACCACAAACGCCTTGGGGTTACTGAGTGCTATTAGCCAATGAAACAAGAGAATAGAAAAATAGAATAGAATAAAAAACGAAAAAACGTTTGTAACTTGGCTAGGGGGGCTAAACACTCTTTTCTCAAACTGTTAAACTAGAGGAACTGAAAGTTAAATAGACTTGAGAACAGTCTGAGAACCAAATGTTTGCTACAATATAAAAAAGGTTAAAACTTAAAAATTGTGCGTTGTCTCTTTTACCATTAAAAAAGAAACTAAATTTGTGTCAGTGAAGGAGCGGAAAACTAATAAATAATAATCCGAGGTGTTAGTTCAGCCCTGTGTATCAGAGAATGTCGGTCGTTATCCGAAAAATGCACAGGCATCGCCTCAACGTAGACTGGAACGGACGCGGCCCGCAACATCTGATTTTATAGACTCTAATTACACGATAAAATTGAATGACGCTAAAAAACGTCGGCACAGAAGGTGTAAGACCTGCTAATTGCCATCTTCGTACCGTACTTGTAAACACCAATAATAGAACATCGTCTGAAATTAAAATTAATTATGTTTTTAAATGATATTATTACGTTTTATTGACCCGAATATACTGGTTGAATGCCTCTCTGGAAATCATTTTTATGGTACTGTATGCTATGTTTTCAATTAGCAGTAATATTATACATTTAATTATGTTTATAATTGGCTATTCAATGTTGTGATACGATCTTTTATATGCAATCACGAGTCAGGTACAACTTTCTTTTAATATTTTAAAAATGTCATGATGTTAAAAACTCTTTGATGAAAGTTGGTTGTGGTTGATCTTACTTGCAAGTAAGGAACTGACGTATTATCATACCTATAGTTTTTAATTGAATTTCACTTAAAAAAATATAATGACGCATTCCATGGTGACCTACACTATGATGGCTTATTAAAGTGATGTTTCGCACTCAACAATGCTGTACCATAGAGGTATACAACATTAAGAGGTTAAAATCAAATTAAAAATCAACAAAAAAAAAAACAGAAGAGGCAAAAATGCGTGTAGTGAAAGGACAATGCCCATACCCCGTACCATATTGCGCCATAGATATATTAACACTAAAATTAATGTTTTATTTATGTGTATTATGTACTGACTTATAACCGTTTTTTAGATCGGCATTTAAAAAATTCATTTAATGGTGATAAATAATTAGCAATTACCTACTTCCTTAAAACAATACATATCCATATGTCAAAAGTTCATTTCCGAAATATTGCACGTTCCGTGTCTGTTATTTCCGAGGTTTAACAATGAACATAAAAATCTTTGTTCGCCTTATTAGTTTTAGCCGTTGTATAAGTAAATAAGATTTTAAAGTAGGAAGTAAAATATGTAATTCTTTTACATCATTTTATTTTATATCTCACCATTTCATAAAGTAAACATTGTGTATTTTCGAAACTCAAAACACGTTCATGGCGATTCGGAACGCTTAATTACAGAACTGTCAGTGTTAATTTCTTTTTTGTTGTGATGACGTTTGGTCGATGTTATTCTTGCTGCGTTAGAGTTGATCTGGTAGTTTTATCGTTTATTTAATTCACTACGTCTATAATAAATATTGACAGTGTTGAGATAGTGACTCTTTCCTGTTGATTATCGAGTTAGTGACTTTGAAGTGCCGTGTCATGACAGTGACTGTTGCCGGCGTTCATGGTGCTTATCTAGTAAAAAATGGAGCGAAGTGACAGTGTGACTGTAGAGAGTAGTAGTCGGCGGTGTATCAACTGTGCGTTGGCGGTACCAAGGAACGCACTGATACATTCGGTGGGAAGTGTTCACGCTAGGATACGCGAAATATTGACATCATGGGTTACACCTACTTTGGTAAGTTTTTTCATTAAGCATTCATAAACGCATTCATCATATATTATATTTGGTAGTTGAGCCATTAGTATTCCAGTATATGCTTCTAGTATGACAAAACCACTCTGTACAATCTTTTTGATGGCTTTGAACATCTTTTATATGTCATAGCTGTGGAGGCTTCGCCTAAATTCCAGTTCTAGCCAAAAATGTAGCCAATAAGTTCAACTAACTGTCAAATATTTTTAGTGAGAGCTTGAAGTATGAAAGAGTTACTTATTAAAGTGCATAAATTGTTTTAGTGCATATATTTGCACATACATTTATGAACTATAATTATTTACTGTATGTATAGTTTATAAGGCTTTTGTCAACAAACACACATAACATGCATATGTCAGTGTATTGAATAATGAAATACAGTATAACAAGTTTTTCTTTTTTAGGTTACTCCGGATCATTTTATATGCCACAGTTGCTACTTGTTAATTCAAGAAGGAACAATTGGCAGCCCAGTAGTGGGCCATCAAAGTGTTTGTTTCGGTTGTGGTGTATCATTATTACGCACTCGTGGAAGAAGAACCTACCAAATAAGGCCTGATTCTTTACAACGAGATGCGATTTTGCAATCGACACCACTTCATCTTGTAAGTACAATATTGACACTATGGTATATGGTCTATACTCACAAGGTTTCAGAAAATAAAAGTTGTATTAAAATGTTAAAATGTTCTAAAAAGTACTATAAAAGTCTAATTGCAACAATTTATGTTTCGCGAGACTGAGGGCAGTACGATACCAAGATCACCGATGTGCTTGCACCAGCCGTTATAGCAAAAGGTCAAATCAAATAAGGTGTGGTCTCACTAATGCAAATGAAATATGAACAATTAATATTCAATATATGTAAACTATTTTATATAGGATGAAATTGTAAATACTAGGATAGAAAGTAATTAATTAATATTGTGATAATAATATTAATAAATAAATAGATAATAATAAAATAATGGTGAAGTATTTATATAGAAAGAATTTATTGATACAATATTATGAAGATAGTTATTTTGTTGCATAGAATGTGTGTGTGTGTGTTTGTATGTGTTCCTCCTACAACACAAATGCAGTGAATGCTTAATCTATCTTATTTCTAGTATATTCCTAGAAATTAATGTAATTTTAATTATTTTAGGTCTCTAGGCTTGAGAGAGCATGTGCTGCTTGTTGATGAAACTTTGGTCCTTTCTTCAAAAGGTCAACCCAGACCCTATACTGCACTCACATAGTTCTCTTTACTGTTGTACACGGACTTAAAAAAAAAAAAAAAAAAGACACCTCTGTGGTTTGTTTCGGCGTTTCTTCCCAGAGTGAGTCGTAGGAAATGCCGGCGCCTTCTAGCTATAAGTCCGACTTGTAAAAATGTCTCAAAAGATTTACTTACAGAAATAAATATCATTTATCATTTATCATTTATGCTTGCTGGAGGGCGGCGACTAGGATAGTCAACAGACAGCAGCAACATGATCTTCATAGGCCAACCGAAAATGAAGAAGTTCGAACAACTGATGAGCCGCCATCTAGAATTACCTCTTCTATATACAGACGAGCAGCGAGTACTGCTAATCACTGTATATACATGAACTGTACTGGACCCGAACGTCTAGTAATACCTCTCTCAATACGGGAAACAGTACTTAAAAATCACCGATTCTATATACCAGCGTCGGCTCGAATTTGCCAACGGCATTTAGACCATGGACCTTGGTCTGAATTAACATCAACACTAACTGATTTTACTGCACAACAGTTTGATGAAATGATGGGTATAATGGAACGGTTGTCTGTTAGAAATACTCTCGATTTCAGTAATCCACGTAATATGTCGCCAGACATGTGTCATTATTGGTTAGGAATGTCTCCAGATCAATTTAATGAATTAATGCTAACTGTACCAAGATTAGATGAAATGGTACCAAATGCTGGTTTAGCACTGTCAATTTTTTTAATTAAACTCAGAACTGGAGACAGCAATCAGAGATTAGCAACTCTGTTTAAAATACCTCGATCTACTTTAGAACGGTACATGGATAAAGCCAGGGAATGCCTACTTAATCAATTTGTACCTCAATATTTGGGTTTTAATCATATGAGTGTACAAGAAGTAGCGGCACGAAATAAAATTATTCCTGAGGGGTTATTTGGAAACCCAGAATTATCCCCGGACACAAAACCTGCAATCATTATGTGTGATGCTACTTACATTTTTGTCCAAAATAGTAGTAACTATAAGTTTCAAAAGAATACATATAGCTTACAAAAGCTTGATAACCTGGTCAAACCTTTTATGCTTGTCTGCTGTGATGGTCATATCCTAGATTGCATGGGTCCATTCAAAGCAACCACAAATGATGCAAATATAACAAGTTTAGACTTGCACAGAGAAGATGGAAATCTAACATCATTTTTTCGTGCTGGGGATATTTTCATCTTGGATAGAGGATTTAGAGATGTTATTGCTGATTTGGAGGCTCATGGGTTTAGAACTCATATGCCAGAAAGTGTAAATGAAAATGAGTTCCAATTAACAACTCTTCAAGCCAATAATTCTAGGTTTGTTACCATGTGCCGGTGGGTAGTAGAGGCAGTAAATGGGAGGATAAAAAGGGATTTTAGGCTTTTTAGACATGTTTATAACAACAGAGCCGCTAGCCATCTAATGGATGATTTAAAAATAGCCTGTGCCCTATTAAATAAATATCACAAGCTCATTGAAGACCCACCAGAAGCAGCACTTTATGTCTCCATTGCAAAGGCCAGACATTCACTGCCCAATCATTTGTCAGATTTTGTAAACCAGGAAAATATGAACAGAAGGAGAGCGTTATTTCGAACAATTGATGAAAATAACCCTCACCTGGATACATTTCCAATACTACCAATCTGTCAATGATTTGAAACGATTTGCATTAGGAACTTATCAGCTTAAACAAGCAGTATCCTACTACGGAGAACATGTAAGGCAAACGGGCTCTTACACTATTGAAATTAACAATGAAGTGGATGAAGAAATACCCCTAGTGTTGGGACAAAATAATTATTTACTCCGAGGGAGAATACGATCCCGACATGTTAGTGGCCGTACTTACTTTATATACTTATTAATAAATAAAAATCAGGAAGTTGTAAACACACTAGATGCGATTGTCGGATACTGCTGCAACTGCCGTGTCGGTAGACGCACGGTGGGATGCTGTGCCCATGTAATGACGGTTGTGTGGTACCTCAGCTGGGCCCGATACAATGACGTCAATGCCCCAGCGTCATATTTAGATGATTTTTTTAATGAATATGAATAAATCTCTGATGATAAAATAAATATGATATGTTGATTGTGTGTAATATTAATCATACTGGCTTAGACTGCCTTGTTGGTTTAGTGGTTAGCGTATGCGGCTGCTGATCAAGAGGTCTCGGGTTCGATTCCCGGGTCAGACCAAATATTTGTGTGATCCACAAATATTTGTTTCGGAGTCTGGGTATTTTTCTATGTATAATATGTATGTATTTACAAAAAAAAAGTGTGTTTATGTATTTATATCAGTTGTTTAGTACCCATAACACAAGCTCTGCTTAGCTTGGGACTAGATGATGTTGTGTGTCAGATGTCCAAAATATTTATTTAAAAAAAAAAAAATTATTCAACTGAACATTATTCACATACAGAACAAAAAAAATATTCACGAAATTAATACTTTCAGATTAAACTCTTGACGGTACTGATGATTTATAATTAATTATATATAATTAATATATTTGATTATGAACCTAAAAGTAATTGATTTAACCTTTAACTACCGACGCAGGTTCTTTCCAGGCATGGTTGCTTCGGGAAGTACCTGCACTCGGTCGCCAGGAGAGAATTGAGTCCCGCCTGCCACCACTGCGACTGCAGTGAGGACTCGGCTCATCACACGCTGGTGGTCTGCTCCGCATGGGCGACGTAGCGCTTGGCCCTCGCTGCAGTCATCGGAGGAGATCTCTCGCTACCGTAGACGTCACCTCGCAGAAAGAGGCGGCGGAGAAGGCCCGGGAGGACGATCTCCACTCGGACCAGATCCGCCGCCGGCGAATCGAGTGGCGGAGGCGCGAACACCTACGCCTCATGCCGCCTTGAGTGTGCATGAGATGTGTGCCATGCCGCATGTGGACGGGACGGTTTTTCCCATCCATCCGCATTAGTTTGGCCAGCCGCGAAGGGGCGGCGTCCGTGTGTGCCGCACGCCGCCTGAGAGAGGGTTGTCGTACAGGGATGGTGCCCGCATCAGGAGCGGGCAGGCGCTGGGGGGAGTCCAGATGGAGATCTCACCCTGGACTCCTCCTCCTCGTAAAGAGGAGCGCAGAGAGGGCACACCGTGTGGTTTTTAGTCGGTTCAAGTCCGACACACCTCCCCGCCGAATCGAAAACCCCGGCAGGGTGACCCTCAATGACGATTTTCCACACGAAAAAAGAAAAAAAAGGCATAACTCAAACTAATACCCATGCGCGACCTGTGTTAAGTCACAATTACAACTCACAATATAAGCGGACGAAGGAGTCCAGGCTCAACTTATCACTCTCGTGTTGTATCTTTAATATTCAATTCGTTGTTGATTTTGTATTTAGTCATACATGAATTGAAATCTTTTAAATACGCCAGCTTACCATTTTTTGTGTAACCTAACCTACAGACAATATGTTTTTTTAATTCGTAAGTTGACAGTCCTAAGCCTGTAAAAGAAGTATGATGGAAAGATTTCATTTCCCTGTGATTTTAATATTTTTTCTTTTATCAAACCCATACATTATTCTGTTCAACTCGGACAAGAGGTCTCGGGTTCGATTCCCGGGTCGGACCAAATATATTTGTGTGATACACAAATATTTGTTTCGGAGTCTGGGTGTTTTCTATGTATAATATGTATGTATTTACAAAAAAAAAAAGTATGTTTATGTATTTATATCAGTTGTCTAGTACCCATAACACAAGCTCTGCTTAGCTTGGGACTAGATGATGTTGTGTGTCAGATGTCCAAAATATTTATTTAAAAAAAAAAAATTATTCAACTGAACATTATTCACATACAGAACAAAAAAAATATTCACGAAATTAATACTTTCAGATTAAACTCTTGACGGTACTGATGATTTATAATTAATTATATATAATTAATATATTTGATTATGAACCTAAAAGTAATTGATTTAACCTTTAACTACCGACGTGGATTTTTTGTCACGCTAGTACCGACGTAGGGCCTGAGAGGCCGCAAGTATAACATTGAATAGTGTGGAAAATATGTAAACTGAGTATCAAATTATAGTTTGTATTGTTAATTTGGGATGTCATAGCTAAAAAAAAGATAAAAATAATCATCAACTTTACATTACTTAGTAATTATATACCTTAACTCCTTTGGCTATGTTTTTTAACTAAAATATGACTACCAGACAAAATTTTGATTTCAAAAAAAAATTCACAACTTAGTAACTACAAAAAGTACTTTTCCTTATACTTTAGGTTTAAATCTACTAGAAAAATAATAAACAGCATTTAGAAAGCTTCAAATAAAAAAAATGTCCAAGAACAAAGTTACTCACAATCAGGGCATGTTTGCTTAGCGCACTGTGATATATGGATTTTCTATATAGCTATAGGTGAACAAGATGCACATATTTTTCTTGTTTTTTCTTCATTGGCTTAACTTTGAACTGTATCTGGCATATCAGAACCGAGTATTCTTGCCAAGCTCATACGAAGCTATCGAGACAAATGTAGGTTGACTACCCTCCTCTGCGTAATCGTATGCTCCAATACTAATCGTTATAACTACACTACCAGTCTTTTGTTTCATATGCTCATCATATAATAGATCATATAATAATATAATATATAATATAATATAACACATTGACTGAACTTATGACAAAAATTCTATAATATACTAAACATACAATATACCAAAAAAAAAATGAAAAAAAAAAAATGTGAAATATGTATAGATAAACACAGTTTACCTTTTAACGTCCCAGCTACGTCAATTTTCTTTTGAGATTTCTGTAACAAGGCACTTTACGTTGCCCGTATCATAAACAAAAAAGTCACATAACTACCGACGTTGGGCCTGTGAGGCCGCGTCGGAATTTCAAGTTGAAATAACTTACTAAAATTATGTTTGCCGGCACTTCTACAACATTCAATGGCGTCGGTGCAACTAAACTCGCAGCTACTGAAGAGTACAGAGGTCTCCTACACGGGGAAGGTACAAATCTAACAAAGTGTCAACCTGCCGCGGCCTCACAGGCCCCACGTCGGTAGTTAAAGGTTAACTGGCTATGTAAGAAAATAAATGTTTAATCAGACATTTCAAATTATTTATTTGTGTTACCTTGTTAGTATGTAAGTGATTTAGTTTAATTTAAGCAATCGAACTAAAACATGCAGCAACTTATTAAAAGCCTAAATAAGTAAAGGACTCAATTATAACCACTTAACCGTCTTAAGATCATATTCTTCAAGGTAAGCCGAGGCATAACTTAAAATACTATCTACCCATGCCTGTGTTAGTCACAATTACAACTCACAATGTAAAGGGGGCGAAGGAGTCCGGGCCCAACTTATCGTGCTCGTGTAGTATCTATAATATACAATTCGCTACTCAGCAATGCGGCGTTTATCTATATAATATACCTAGTATACCTTTATCTACCAATATACCTGCGACATAGATATTTAGCTTTATCTATGTCGCAGGTATATTGTCAAAACCATTAGATTATAATCTACCGTAGTGAAATTATAATAACACTGCTAACCTAATTATAATATTTTACTATTATAGTGATACTCTAATATCACGGCTCTTACAATTTACCTGCGGCATCTATAATAATCACGCTGATTCAAAATTACTAAAATGTTTTCATCAGGCGTTTTCCAACTTAAATAAGTCAATTTCTCTAAAATGCGGGTAAACATTGACAAAATATTTTTGATGGTAAAAGGTTAGATAAAAACTAAACTCTTGACGGCAAATTTGGTTTGACGCAAGTTGGTACGGATCTCCATAGAAAAATGGGCATTGTCCTTTAAATGTAATTTTGAGAAAGATATAATAAAGGCAGAGTTATTAACGTAGCTGTATTTTTTATAATAAATAGAGGGAATTATCATGAATTACACATAATTTCGATAAATCTATCTATTATCTAAATAATAAGCCCTGTTAATATTTGTGCAATTAAAAAACTTCATTATAACTTCATTATATATCTCTTTTCATAGGCGAAGTAGGACTTATCATTACTAGCTGCGCCCCGTGGTGTTACCCGCGTATCATTATGGTTTCTATGCAAGTGTGTTATGCCTAGCAACCTGTGAAATTTTGACAGGAGATAAACAATGATACATTTTAACATTTTGATTTAAGGGGCTGAAAACCAAAATAGAGGTAAATAAAGATCGTTTTGTATAAAAACCTATCGCTCATATCATTACCAAAATCAATGTCTTTATAATTGAACACATTCCTCACATAGTGGTTATTTCCAAAACACGATTTGAAAAACTTCACTCGATAAAAAAAATAATTAAAGTAGCCTCTGAAAATAGTAAAATTTTGACTTTACACAGTTGTGCTTTAAGTAATGTAAATGAAATTAAGTAAAATTGTGTATCATATGTAACTGAAGGAAATGGTTAACTTTAATTTTTAAAAAAATTGCAACATTTACAAAAAATAACGAATTTTGTGGTTTGGCACTTACGCCCTTCTATTTCAAGCGCTTTTCTCTGTCACTCCTATGGAGAACGACAGTGAGCGCTGAGGCGCCTTGCTAAACGGACCTATGTCGCTCGACTCGCGCGCTATATTTAGCTGATAAATCTAAAAAACTTTATTAAAAATCAAAACAAAATCATATTATGATGGAGACTATAAGGTAAGAATAATTTATTTTATTAATAAACTTATAATTTGATTGACATGTAAGATTATATAACTAGATATCCTTACAAAGACCTAATGTAGTTTCATAACCCTAAAAACTGTCAACTGTGTAGTGGAATAAGCTTAAGCTAGAGACACATTATCGGAAGCGGCTAATGGACGCGGCTGATAGCCGTGATCTAGAGTATGAACATACACTCAGCTGTGCAAACTATCGGACGTAAGTCGTGGACAGACTGACCTTGAGCGTCCGAATGTCCGACTGTGCACACTTATTTTTCCACTAAAATCAATTAATTATCATAAATATGTATATTACTGAGTCAATATTTTAATACATTGAATAAAAATATATTACCCCGGCACTCTACTAGTGTTTTAATAAAATAATGTACAATTTACAGTGGCGGCTGTTAGCCGCGTCCATCAGCCGCGTCCGATAATGTGTTTCCAGCTTTAGTCTTGAAAAACGTAACGTACATAGACTTACAAAAGTCGTAGACTCTGCCATTTTAGTTACACAATGTATCATATGATGGCCTTATTTCATGCATAGTCATTTTTGATAGTGTATCTAACCGCTTAATATTATCAATATAATAATTAAGTAATAAAGATATTAAATTAAATAAATACTATTATTTAATCACAGGTTGCAAAATGTGGAATTCTCACAAAACGTTCAATGTTCTGAAGTTCCAAGGTAAGAACAGTGTAAAATACTGCACGTCTTGAAATGTCACTCAAATCTAACTAACAATTCATAGACTATTTATTTACAGCAAAAGAAGACTATTGGAAAATAGCTCTGAAGGAGATGGACCGCAGAATGTAGTTTTGCATCATACACGAATCACATTCTCGCTGAGCTCTGACGGTATCGTCGCGTTCAGAATAGTTTCATATTATATACTATGACTGTATTGTTTGGCAATAATATTGTTAGAATGTATGTTGGTAAAAAGACAGTGTATATTGTTTTGTAAACTTGGATTAATATTAAATAAAAAAATACTATATAAATAAAAAATAAATAAATAATTAAATTGCATAAGTTGATAAAAAATGCTATGCAATAGCTTTACCGCGGCAGTCTCCGAGTGCCACATGACTTTTTTTATCATACCATTACGATAGCATTTTTATTTTGCCCTATCTAAAATATTCTAAGGCCCTGTGTTAAAAGCAGAGTGCAAATTCAAAGACGAATATTAGTTCTCGGAGACTGTGGTAGTACCGATAACGAACCGCGTCTCAAACGCGGCGCTGCTTTATCGAACAAAAAGGGGTGTATCCATTGCTCAAGGTCATTGGCTGCACTCAGCGTCTTAATGTATTTTTATAATCACCTAGCTTTTGCCATGCCCGTTTATCTTGATTATTGCAGTAAAAAGTAGCCTATGTGTTATTCTGATATGTAAGCTATACTACTGCAAAGTTTCATCCAAATCCGTTCAGTAGTTTTTGCGTGAAAGAGTAATAAACATACATACATACATACTCACAAACTTTCGCGTTTATAATATTAGTAGGATGTAGAACTGGTTCTTGCGATTCGATTGGTATAATAAACGTAATTTCGACAAAATGTGGAGTTACTATTGTCTGCCTCTGAGGTACATAATGAAAGTTGACAGCACGAATGCTGCCAATTTAGGTTGGTTTTCTGTGCTAAAATCAGCGTGGCTCTACTACCTTAAAGAGGTTGTACTTAGGTGATTCACACACTGCACCGCGCTCCGTCGCGTAGCGCGGAGTGGCAGATTTTAATATTGTATGCAAGTACATCGATTAGTATAGATAACACGCCAGGTCCAACACACTGAACACGCGCGTGGGGCTAGCAGCTTCGGGATTGGCTGCCCCACGCCTACGCGCGTGTTCGCGTCACCAGTGTGTGAATCGCCTTACCTGGGAGATGTATCTTATGATCATCTTCCTAGCCTTTATTACCAAGTTTATTTGGGGTCGGCTACTATTGCAACCGCTTTTACCTAAATTTCAGTTTTTCCACGGAGCGACTGGCATCGGACCTCCGCAACTATAAGGGAGAACTGAAATTCGAAGATTGAACTAGTTGTCAGTATATTTCAGGGCACTGACTTCCCAATAACGATTGCCATAGATGTTCATGACAACCGGGACTGACGGCTTTACATGCTCTCCGAGGCACGGGCGTGAATCACCGCTAAACTTTCAAACTCCGGGCTGCTATTAGAAATTTTCTAAGAAAAATCAAAAAAAACTTTTTGGCCCGACCTAGGATTTGAACCCGAGACCTCCTGATTAGCAGTTGCATACGCTAACCACTAGACCAACGAGGCAGATGGAGATGTATCTTATATCTGATAAATGACTGTGTGATAAGCTCTATAACTTTTATCATATGATTTTGTTTGATACTCAGTCTGTTGCTAAAGTTTAGTGATCTTGAATACTTTCAAAGGTTAGATATTATTTGTTTTAAGCAGGCAATAGTTTATTGTATGTTTGTACTTAATTTTATGCATTAAATGTTATTTGCTTTAAAGACTGTATGTTTCATTTTACTATTGTTTTATAGGCATCAGATGCCAACAAAACAAATAATTTCATTACGATGACTTCGTAGTTTATAAATTAAAATTGAAACAGTGTATCAGTAAATTAGCCTGGTGTTTTAGCTATGATTAATACACTCTATATACTGGATGGTTTAATATGCCAAAGTAAACAAACTTAAATTTTAGTTTGACCGAATGGAGATGAGTAATCTTTAGGTCAAATTTTGAAGTCAAAATTTGCGATTGAGTCATGTCTCAAGTGTATTTGTTATAACATTTATACAGATGTAAGGCAAAAAGCACACTAAAAGCTAATCTAATTTATAGACATACATACTGTAATAATAGATCAGCTAAGTAGTGTTAATTTACCAAAAAAATCTTATAATAATATTATATTAAAAAACAATATACTGCAGGAACTAGATATTAAATATGATAACTGGTTTAAATTATATACCGATGCATCTAAGAGTGATGATAAAATTGGTGCCGCCTTTTACGAGTCTAGAAATAAAAGTAGTGGTATGTTTGATTTGACTGGTAGTCATATATGCATAATGACAGCGGAACTTGTAGCAATATCGGAAGCCCTTAAATGGTACTGCAAAAACACTAATGGTGAGAAGTGTGTTGTTTTTGTTGATAGTAAGAGTGCTCTCCAGCATATAGCTCGATGCGCCTCTGGATTCAGAGGTGTTTCGATAGCTTATACTATTTTAGAACAGATACGTGCATTTACATCCATTTGTGACGATAGTTTGGTATTGCAATGGGTTCCGTCACATGTTGGCTTATCAGGGAATGAAGAGGCAGATCGATTGGCAAAGAATGCTATCTCAGATGGTATCAAACTCAATATCACCCCGAGTTATTCTGAGGTCTTACCTAAATTTAAAAAGATCTGCCAGAATAGTTGGAAAGAATATTTTGACGAAAAATCACTTTTAAAAGGAATTTGGTATAGAACTATTCAAAGTGAACCTCCTCACGTTCCCTGGTTTGCCAACAGAATACTCAATAGGAAGTACACTGTAATAGCTCACAGAATACGATCTGGACACGTTCCATTGAACAAGTTTCGACATCTTATGAGATTAAGTAACAGCCCATTTTGTGATGAATGTGGCATTGTTGACGATGTCTATCACTTTTTGATGGAATGTGTCAAAACTAGAGCTGAGAGAGAGACCTTGATAAATAGGCTTAATATTAATGTTAGAGATGTTGGCATGTTCCAAAGCATATTGTCGAAGCCTCTGTCAGAAGAGGCGTTGTTAGTATATAAGCTATATATACTTTAGTCTATGATGTTCTAAATATCTTATTTATACTTAATTTTAGAGTTAATATATGGTAAGTTTAGGGTACGATGGGGCTGACATGGTCGTATATGTGACTAAAAGCCCCTAAATAAATAAAGATAATAAAAAAAAAAAAAAAAAATATACAGATGTAAGGCAAAAAGCACACTAAAAGCTAATCTAATTTATAGACATACATACTTACGCATATTTACCCAATGAACTAGTTTTGACTACCATTTTTAGGGTTCCGTATCCTGTCTGTCAAACTGGGTTAATAGATGTATTCTGTGAACCGCATTAAGTATTTCACACAAAAATAGAAAAATACAATAAATTTTGAGGGTTATACTTAGAACTGAAACTCAAAATATTTTTTTTCATCTCACCAATACGTGCTATCTATGGATAGATCTTCAAAAATGATATTGAGGTTTCTAATATACTTTTTTTCTAAACTGAATAGTTTGCGCGAAAGACACTTCCAAAGTAGTAAAATGTCCCCCCTCCCTGAAATAAAAGAATGATAAAACTAGTAGTTACATAAGTCTCCGATATACTTTATAAACACGTCATGCTTTGTTTCTATTCCTAATTTAAATAATATAGAATTATATCTACCAAGAATAATGAACCTTGCATCATAACTCGTTCCCATAACGCCAAGAAAACAAATTAAAAATAAAACGTACCCAAAAACTCGGACGCACACATGGTTTTCATTTGACAGCTATTCGAATGAACTAAAACTAATGAAGTAATTAAATCTATTGTCGCACACATCAAATTTAATGTTATAACGCACCGGAAACTACGTCATTCTTTATAAAAGACAAAGATGGCGTGAGAACCGTTATTTTGAATTTCTTTCTTTTTTTAAACGTGTGTGGCCATTGTAATTAAAGGCTATAGGGCGGTGCTTTGTTATGTTGTTAATATAATCAGATGATTGTAATTTTGAGTAGAAGAAAGTTTTATTTCAAAATAATTGACATTTATGTCATTCATTAGGGTCTATCTTCACGAAAATACGTGAAAAAGATTATTATACTTAAACTTATGTCTAAACATAAGTTTAGACATAAGTTTAAGTATAATAATCCTCAATAATAGCCACAAAATCTGTACATTTCGTCTCTCTAAAGAGACGAAATGTACAGATTTTGTGGTTGTTTTAAATAAGGGTGCTTGGACACTCTAAGCACCTTATTTTAATGGTGATTAGAGTGCTTGGACACTTGGTCAGACTGCAGACACGCCGCTCCACACGCTGGCAGAATGTCATGCTTGCGGGGAGCCGAGGCGTGATCTCGTGGCTGCCATCGGAGTAGGGATACTCTCGCTCGGTAACATGGTTGTTGCTACGATACGGAGCGAGAGAGCGTGGAACTCAGCCGTCTCTTTCTGCGAGCAAGTAATGCTAGCAAAGGAGATGGTGGAGTAGGACCGGGAGAGGTGTAGAACTCTTCCGGCCCACCAGGCCCGGGAACGGGTCAGGTACCGCAGGCGACCCAGGCGCTGGAGATCGCGCCACTTGTGACCCTAGAAGAAGCAGGCCGGCGTGGCAACACGAGCGCTATAACACGCGCACGTGTATTTGGCAGAAAGGGAACATCGGAGTTCTCGCACAGTAATGGGCCGTCTGCAAACCATAGATGGCCCGAGGTACGTCGGGGTTCTAGGGACTTCCTTTCGAGGGTATACCTGGTTCCTCGGCTAATAGTACCCGAGATGGCGTGCGGTTTTAGTAGGTTCGAGTTCGACATAGCCACCAACTGGTGACATCAGTGGGGACTTCCGCACGGAAAAAAAAGGGTACTTGGACACTGCACCGAGATGAATTCAACGCAATGTAATCTGAATGTGGGGTTTGGTCTGGTTACTGTTCCTTATTTAAATCTGATTAAAACAAGTCTAAAATTAAATTGTAGACGATGTTATTAAATTTGATTTATGAAAGTAAAATGTTTTCTTACATACAGCCGTTTGATCTCAAATTAGGCAGAAGGTATTCTGTGGCAGCTAGACTGTTGATAAAAATACTTTGTTAAATTACAATTTTTTAAATAACAAAATGACAAAGGTGCTTATGACACAATCCTCTGAAATCAGTCATCAGTTTTTATTGAAAATAGACCGATATTGAAGATCAATTTATCTCTGATTTAGCTAATAGGATCACTAAAAATTAGATCAACAGAAAGATGACTTAAGATCTTCTAGGAACAGATATGTAGCTCTACTACCACCTCAAGGTAGCAGCGCCACGGTGATTTTAGCATGAACAGGCTAACCTAAAATCACTTGTTGTCAGTATTGTTGGTGAGTGCAAGATCGAGGGCCCAATGATCTCAATAGGCCGCCATAATGCATTGTCTACATTCACAATGAGTAAGGTTACCATTGGAATCTATTCATGGTTTTCATCAGGCGGAATAGAGTCATTTTCCCAAGTTTATTTAAAAATATGAGCAGGGGGAGCAGGTACTTCCCACTATCTCACTATCACTGCCCATTCGTTATGTGGTCGCTATTTATGACCAGGCAACCCTCTTATCGTCGACCAGCAATTAGTCTGCTACCAGACACTTTCAGGCAGCGCAGGCAATTGGTAGACCCGTGTGAGACCCACTGATGGTTCCCGACCAGAGCGGTTTCTTTCTTGAGCTTCACCTCTTACCGCTTCACAGAAAGAGACGACTCCGCCCCAGCCCTCCTCACCCGCCAGCATGGCAGCAATTATTAGTGGTGTAGATTGTAGATCCGCACCGTAAATGCGGCGAACGTCTTCCCAAGAACCCACTAAATTAAGCAATAGCCTTTGTAAAGTGCCTGCTCTCAAATATAATCTTCATCTGTAGTTCAAATTTCAATGTTCTAGTACCATTGCTTCTTTTGTTTGTCAAATGTTTCAATAATTTTGGCTATACAAATTAAAACACGACCTGTATTGCAATTATATATTTATTTTTACAATTTGTTAATAAAAAGTCTGTTGTTGAATGCTATTAATAAATAGACCCGACCTGTAACGAAATGAATGACGGATAATACAAACCAACGTCGTGTTTGAAGCAATCTGTAGGTGATTTATTCCATTCACGTCGCCATTTGTCTAAAGGTTTATTAAAGATATCAGTCTGCTGCCAAAACAGATGATGTATTTATGACTGAAAATAAACTACCTATCTGAAGCAAACAAACCAAATCATGTAATAATAAATAATAGTTTAGCAGTTCGGAACCTACAGAAAACTCTCGACGCAAAATTAGAAATTGAATTGGCCTTGAATAAGGAGAAGCGTATGTCCAGCAGTGGATTCATAAAGGCTGTTGATGATAATGAAATGAATACTTTAACTCTCATTCTCCGTGGAAATAAATTTGTCCATTAACTTGCTTTAAAAGTCTAGATTAAAAATAAGCACACGTGGCAGTATAAGCAGGAATATAATTCGAAAATAGTTCTCTCACGTCTAGTGGACAGATGCACAATAAACGCATGCCTTTTGTGAGTCTTTTGTTCAAAACTTTTAACTCTAATCGAGAT
The DNA here is from genome assembly GCA_932526445.1 of Phragmatobia fuliginosa. NCBI lineage: Eukaryota > Metazoa > Arthropoda > Insecta > Lepidoptera > Erebidae > Phragmatobia > Phragmatobia fuliginosa. The sequence goes on from OW052071.1 coordinate 16,334,166, forward strand.
GTTTTGTTTTGAGGCACATCATACAAGTCAGCCACACCTTGCAGGTGAGTTGCATTGAGGCCCTAAGATCTTGGTGGGAATTTTTTTGCACCCTGTAATAACTGTGATTGTTATACTTTGCAGAAAATTATTGTTTCTCCGGTTGCTTGTTACAAACTTTTGTATCTTTTGCGTAACACTCCGTATTGCTGAAAGGTGTTACAAATTAAAAATAACGTGGCTTAAGTTATTGATGAAAAGAAATATGAATACGTTTGTCCAACATAACCCCATACCATACAATCCCAACTCACAGGGATCTCGCATTCGTGAATCGTGACCCTCGATCCTCGATGAAGTCATAAATTATATAATGCATTGGAAATTGTTTCTCGCTGTAGATAACCGTGGCGCACCTACTAATCGGTTACGGCGCGCCCGGAGCGTCCGCAAAAAAGATTTATGGCATCGGGAATCGAGATCTCGTTTATGTTGAATCGATTTCGTCTTATAATAAGTGTAGAACAGTTTGGAGATTAGTAGGGAAGTGAAAGCGGTGAAAACGTGATCGAATCAAAAATCGAATAAGAGGGAAAATTGTAACTGTTATTTATGTGAATCAATAACGTACAGTGTAATTTATTTCTGTGCTGTCGATTCCACGACTTATCGCTTGGTAGTTTATCGACAGAAATTGATTACCCATTTTAAGGAAGAGTATTATTTTTTCAAAATTTCAATTTTTTGAAAGGGACTTCTTTTACCAACAAATATTGCTGTGCCAATGTTTGCGTGGACGAGTGCTATCATCGTATTTTAGGTAAAACATTTATTTACATAAGAACACTTATTACTTATGGTGTTTTTACTTCATCGTCTTAAAAAATTTAAGTTTAGACTTGCGATATGTTAGTTGTGTTGAAGTTAATTTTAATTTTTAAGAAACCACAGCTTAAAAAGAAATAATGAATTATGTAAACTTTACTTAAATTATTAATAACGTAAAAAGTGCCTTGCTTACAAAAACAAACATGTTAAAAAAAGAGTGTGTGAGTGAGTGTATAAGTGACAGTGAGAAGACAGCGATGAAAAGACAGTTGAGTAATTTCCTAAGTGTATTTATGTGTATGTATGTGTGAGTGAGTGTATAAGTGACAGTGAGAAGACAGCGATGAAAAGACAGTTGAGTAATTTCCTAAGTGTATTTATGTGTATGTTTATGTGAGTGAGTGTATAAGTGACAGTGAGAAGACAGCGATGAAAAGACAGTTGAGTAATTTCGTAAGTGTATTTATGTGTATGTATGTGTGAGTGAGTGTATAAGTGACAGTGAGAAGACAGCGATGAAAAGACAGTTGAGTAATTTCCTAAGTGTATTTATGTGTATGTATGTGTGAGTGAGTGTATAAGTGACAGTGAGAAGACAGCGATGAAAAGACAGTTGAGTAATTTCCTAAGTGTATTTATGTGTATGTTTATGTGAGTGAGTGTATAAGTGACAGTGAGAAGACAGCGATGAAAAGACAGTTGAGTAATTTCGTAAGTGTATTTATGTGTATGTATGTGTGAGTGAGTGTATAAGTGACAGTGAGAAGACAGCGATGAAAAGACAGTTGAGTAATTTCCTAAGTGTATTTATGTGTATGTTTATGTGAGTGAGTGTATAAGTGACAGTGAGAAGACAGCGATGAAAAGACAGTTGAGTAATTTTCTAAGTGTATTTATGTGTATTTATGTGTGAGTGAGTGTATAAGTGACAGTGAGAAGACAGCGATGAAAAGACAGTTGAGTAATTTCCTAAGTGTATTTATGTGTATGTTTATGTGAGTGAGTGTATAAGTGACAGTGAGAAGACAGCGATGAAAAGACAGTTGAGTAATTTCGTAAGTGTATTTATGTGTATGTATGTGTGAGTGAGTGTATAAGTGACAGTGAGAAGACAGCGATGAAAAGACAGTTGAGTAATTTCGTAAGTGTATTTATGTGTATGTATGTGTGAGTGAGTGTATAAGTGACAGTGAGAAGACAGCGATGAAAAGACAGTTGAGTAATTTTACTATGATTTAGTCTGTTAGACTTTTATTTCTGACAACTCTAAAGTATTTAAATGATTTATGTATTTGGAACAGGAGATTTTTAAAAGCTGACATCTGACATCTTTTTTTTAACTGCCTTGTTGGTCTAGTGGTTAGCGTATGCGTTTGCTGATCAAGAGGTCTCAGGCTCGATTCTCGGTTTGAACCAATAATTTGTGTGATCCACAAATGTTTTTTTCGGAGTCTGGGTGTTTTCTATGTATAATATGTATGTATTTACAAAAAAAAAAGTATGTTTATGTATTTATATCAGTTATTTAGTACCCATAATACAAGCTCTACTTAGATTGGGACTAGATGACGTTGTGTGTAATATGTCCGAAATATTCATTATTTATTTATGATAAAAGTCACGTGGTTATGACATCATCACCATCAACAGCTGTTAAACACTGCTGGACATATCACTCCTTAGAAAGGATGCATGTGATTTTATATTTTACTAGCTGATTCCCGCGGTGTTACCCGCGGATATAGTTGGAGCGAGACTAGTCTAATTAAAAATAGCGTAAGTTAATTTTGTCATCAGCTTTCTGCCCGGGGAAGTTCCGTCGAAATTGGTGCAGCCGTTTCAGAGATAACCGAAACAAACAAACAGACAGACCGACAGACAGACAGATACAAATAATAAAAAAATGCACTTTTGAAATAAAGTACCGTATGTATACTTTAATACATATGCATTTGGTAAAAATCTGTTTATTTGATACTAGCTTTCCGCCCGCGGCTTCGCCCGCGCGGAATTCGTTTATATCGCGCGACACGGTAAGGGTAGATTTAACAATCTTACATGATTTTATGTTTGATAATAAGGAACTTCGACACAAACCTTCGTCCCCTATTTCAAACCCTTTTACCTTTAATTTCGCGATAAAAAGTATCCTATGTCCTTTCCGAAGTTCAGTTCTATCTTCATACCAAATTTCATCAAAATCGGTTAAGTGGTTTAGGCGTGAAAGCTTAACAGACAGAGTTACTTTCGCATTTATAATATTAGTAGGGATTACATACAGACACTCTAATTTTATTTATTTGTATTGAAATTTAATTGATTATTATTCAATAAATCATTTCGATTTGCATTTCATAAAAATAAAGCCATAACTTATTATAATAAGCTCAAAAATTATTTTCTGAACGCTTCTTGTGTGTGTTATTCGTCGCGATAAAAATCGCACAGAGCCGAATCTTGCATACACAATGCAAAAACACATATCATTTACATATAACATTGTATCTTGGTATTTCAATATCAATTACTGGCAAAAAATAATGAATGACATATACATTTTTACCGTGTTCTTTACAATGATACAGAGAATTTGCAAATAATTCAGCAAACAACAGAATCGTCTTTATAAATTGCAGGTCATTGTGCATGATGTTTGATATGCTAAATTATTTTAAGTGGGGTTTCGTGTTGATATTAAAGTATTTCGGAATTTCTTACGACTTTAATATTGTAATGGAAGTTATTATAATTGTATTTAAAAGGGTTTGTAAATGATATTACGTGGAATAAATTGTTAAAAGAATGCCAAAAGTTTCTTTGAAGGATTGTTGATGTGTGTCCTTACACACATCAACAATCCTGCTGCAAATATGATCATGATTTTATTCTCATTAAAGGTAATGCTTCTAAGGAGAGGCCTATGTCCAGCAGGAGTGAACTGTTAAAGACTGTTGATGATGATGATGAATCAGTGATTTGAGGTTAATACTGTACAAAGTGAGCTTCGAAATGCAACATCTGGATAACAAATGGCTTAGAATTTGTCGTAAAAAAAAATACTGTTTTCTTCGCTTGTTAAATAATAAATTTATTTCTAATAAAAGATTTATAAGTATACTATGCACTAAATTTACATACAATACCATGACTCACGCTAAGAATTAACTTATGTTATGAGCAAGAGTATCCAAAAACTTGATTGTTAAAAAGAAATCCCCCTATTTATCAGTGGGTTCAGGTTAATGGTGTAAGCTTGGCAACTAACACTTCTTTATTAGCTTATGAATTTATCCCTATATTATATTATGTTACATTATGTATGTTCAGTTTGTGTTGAATTCCACTCTGTACTTTAATATCGTGTTAGCTTCAGGGAGGTCCGCCTCATAAGAATATTTCCCATCAAACACCTTACAACAAGGTTACACAACTACCATCACTTTAAAGTGATATCATCAACGCTCATTTTGTTCTACTTAAGGTAATAACAACGATTTTTCAACAAAAAAATTGTGTTTAACGGTCTTTCAGTGGGTGGATAAATATTGTTGATAAAGAGTAGGTATCATAAAGGTTAACTGACATCGATGTGACAAGAACAAGGAATGTTAAAAGGTCCCGTATTGATGGGAGGGCTTACTTGAGTCATTTTTGAAATGGAACCCGCCTACGGCACTCGAATAAGTCGCATGTCTCATTGTTGATGTATACACCCATATATGTATTGTTAAATAACTAGTATTAATATTGATCCTGATTTTTTTTAGAAATGAGAGGGATCAGTACCAACGTTTGCCAACTCAATAAATATGGTGAAGTTTAACGTGAACGAATTTTGGAATACAGAAAAGTGTAAAAAGGGTTGGCTTTTATGTATCCCGGAAGGCATTTCATCCAAAAGAAAACTGTTTCCGAGAAATGAAAACACTTTATTGAGAACATGAGTAAAAGGAACTAAATTTAAGAGAATTGGTGGCGCCTCCCTCCTGCATTAGAGGGTTTGGATACTGTACTCGTAACAACTAAATTCAGAAGAATAATTTGTGAATCACACAAAGTCTTGTCACACGTGGAGCCCGCTTAAACCATTATGCCAGGTATGTAGAGCTTGTCCACCTAAATAGAATCTGTAAAACTAACCTAAATTGCCGACCGGTGTTATAAGCGAGGTCATAACAAGAAGAAAAAACTAATCAGTGTTTCCAAACAGAAATCTGTATAAATCATAGTAATTCAAAAGTTTATTTTAAAATGAATCAATACTTATTGTCTTTAATCAACTCAATCCATTCTGTCTCTATAAATTTAAACCCTACAGGAATATTTACGGTTATTCATAAATGCCGCTATTCAATTTGTCCTAAGTCAGGCCGCTAAATTAATAGTTTGTCTTATTGGGCAAAGTTTGTACATATTTAATTAATTCTTGAATGCGTGGGAATGGTTAATTGGAGAATGTCTATAATAAGAACTGGTCTCTATGATAATTATAATAAGACGATTTCATCTATTAAGATTGTTAAGCATAATTGGTCATTGGAAATTGAAGCGTTAGCTGTATCTGACAGACATGTGGTGATTAATATTGTAATATATATAGACCAGTCTAGTAATCTACCGCCTCATCCACATTTCTGGTCTTTGCTTATCACGAATTTCTTTTCACGTTACAAATCTCATTTTCAGGGGGCAAACGTGCGTCAAATGTGGCGACGCGGCGACGCGACAACAAATCGACTTCACGCTGTGTGATATTCTATGTAACATTAATATTTTGTAACGATTGTATTAACTAATAATAAAACTAATCATTTTCTTAAATAAACCTTTTGCATAGAACCCTTTTTGATCTTGGTGTATCTACCTAATATTTCGTTCAATTTGGCGAGGGCATTATATTGCCTCATCTCCAAATATAGAAAAAACTTTTATTATTACCAGGCTTGCAGAAATACAAGGTGTCATAATATATATATATATATATATATATATATATATATATATATATATATATATATATATATATATATATATATATATATATATATATATATATTTGGATGATGAAAATTCATAGGTACATTGTCCATAATTTCTGCAAGACCTTGTTTCCTATAAATTTATTTTTGAGGTAGTGTGTGAAAATACTGGCCTTTGAAGTTGACCGTTTCAATTTCACTGCGTCGTTAGTGACTATCATATGGTTCAATACATGTTTTAAGTCTATAATTAATTTTAACATTTTTTTTTTGTTATAGATTGCCGAGATGAAAATACCTGAAATTGAGTTAACTGCATAAATCATCTCAAAACCCGATTCATAAGCAAGGACACATTCCAAAAAAGTTTATTTTTTATTTCTATAACAGAAAATAAATTCAGAAGGCATTTTACGGCAATATGTATAAGATTAATATTATAATTTTGTAAAATACACTCGTATTAGTTTAAATGAATTCAATGTGCAAATATTATATTTGATTTTAGTTTTAACTTTTTTTATATTTTCATGCTCATACTCAGCATTATCTCTGCATTCTTTTCAGTGCAACAAGCCATACGTGCTTCTAACCCCAGAAGGTAGTTCGCAAAATAATTCAAAAGATTAATAATACATATCATATTTGGTTTAGGGATGCAACCCAGACAATTGATGTCATAGTAAAATCTCCACTGTTAGACAGAGACAATTCTAAGTATCTTCCCAGGACACTGCAAGAGGGAATGAGACAGCATACAGTGCAATGTTCATTACAGAGGGTCAACGTAGGCTAGGGGGTGTAATTTCCCCCTATCCCCCCTCAGGCGATCTTGTGGTCGTCTTTTTAATTTGCTTTTGGATTTCAGGGATGGCTACATTTGGAAAATCCATGCGTAAATAAAAGAGAGTATTTTTGTGGCAGATCGGATTTGGCGGCAGTTTTTTTTATTCGTAAAATGTACCATATAGGAATAAATGGAGGTAGAGCTTGGAATTGAGAACGCAGTTTATAGTGGAATTTGTTGAAGTGTGTGTAAAGAAAGTTCAAGGTACTAAATTAAGGTATTGGTACCACCAACTAATTAGCTAAAGTACGCCTTAATAACTTTCTTCCTCCGACTTTTCCACATACTTTCTTCAAATCATCTATCCGTCGTTCCGCAGCGTGGCAGTTATCATTGCTTTCAATAATCTAAGAATTTATGGTAAGATAAAATTCAACCAACACCTGTTAAATAGAATTTTAAACTCATTATGATTACTATTTCAGCTCGTATTGACATCTGCAAGACACGACGTACTTATACAATGTTTTTGTATAATTTCTTACAAAAAATACAGTAATTATGTAATAAAAATCCAAATAAAGCAGTCTAACATTTGATAGACAATGTCTTGTTAAAACATATTTGCATGCTAAAGGTCAACTTAAAAAATAAGGTCAATTTTTCTCTTATTTTCTCTCTCGTATCAGCCCTATGATCTCAAGACATCGCTGGGAGGCGCGGCGTCTTATCAACGAATTAATTCTAGACTAACGAAGACCGGGGGTGGCTCCGCGATTAACACAACCACCCCTATTTATAGACCTAAAAACGTTTAGATTTGACAAGATATTAATTAAGCAACGTTGAGTTGTATAATTACTTTAACAATGTCTTGAATTTTAAGTCTTCATAGAATTTAAACAAAAAATGTGTTAACCAGACAGACGAAGGGACTGCTTTCTTCACTTTAATTTGACAGTCTGCTAAAGTTACTCTGTGCCTGATGGAAAGCATGAGTAGAGTGCATGAATGGGGGCCACCAACACTCTCTGCGAATCCAGGTAGTATGGCGATACTGACCTACACTTTGGCGATCTAGTGAGATGCTAAAAATGGGAAGGAATCACTTGAGCTGGTAGTGTGTCAGTTTAGACAGGAGAGTTTAGTTTAGTTCTAGTGCGTATTTCTACCACTCTAAAGTGGTGACTTCCGAGGCCAGCACGTGTTGTCCTATAGAGGAAGGTGGGATCAGTTGGAAGAGCTCTTGAGAACACTCCGGAGGTAAAGGATAGAGGACTGCTATAGAGGCGATATCTCTTCGCAACTGCAAAGACTCGAGGAGCTCGGTGGCTTCGGGACCATCAACAATGCTATGAAGATATCTTATAAGGGTAATCTCAAAATCGCATCACCGGTCATCATTACTATCAACAGTAATTTATAGTTCACAGCTGTACATACGGCTCTCTATAGAAAAGAAGTTTAGACATAATGCAACATAATAAAGAAACATTCTAAAAGAAATTTACAGATGGTTAGTTCTAGAAAGATGGAACTTTGTATGGAGATGTGTTTTTATCACGTCGAAAAATAAACTAAGTTTTTTTTTTTTTTGGGGTTACCACCCCTACACTAAATTGGGGATGTTTCATCGTGTCTATTAGATTATTTTATTACGCAGATGTATATCTGCCAAGGTTATACTTAGCGAGTGAAACCAAATGCATTTTTTTAATCAATGAACCTACCTGCCTCGTTTACAAAGAAATTAAAAAAAATAAAGCCATATACAATTTTAGTATGTTTTATACACGCATTCCCGAAAACATTTCAGCAGTTGTCTAGTCTATTTTATTCCTAGGGCTATACTCTAAGGTCCGAGCGGGTGGCATATTAAGACGAAGTTGGAAGTAAAAAAAGGCGAAAAAGAGTTTTATATTCTCTCTCGAATGGGAAGAAATAGGAAAACCTTTCTCATTTAGCTCACCAGTGCAAGCTGGGGAGCCGTGCTGAACAGACTCCCATTTTTAAATAAATTGCAGTTAATTTAAATAACTTAATTTGTTCACTTAAAAAATTGGTATTTCTGTATAGATACGTGAACTTTGAAGTTCTCTTTGGAGTGACTTTGACCTTGGATCAAAGGAAGAGAAGAGTTTGTGCTTGCAGAACTGTTCTGAGTGTTAATTTAACGTAGTGATTTTAAGTGGTTATGGAAAATACCTCGTTTAAGTGTTATTCTATGATATTCCTATCTCTGAATGTAACTAACCAAATGATCAGTTTGATGAACAAAATTATACCTTATTTCTTTGATACTGTGACTAAACTAATAAACCGTTGAAAAACTGAATAGAACGTGAACATAGACGTTTCTATTTGCCCTATAACTAATGTAGAAATGTAAGTATATTAATTTTCTGTATATTAATACGTAAAGCAAAAACTTTATACCTTTACTTTTTACGAAAATTGCGTGCACGGAGGAGTATGAAATTTTGCACCAATTACGTACTCTGCACTCTTATATCCACCAATTATGAATGTGAATGTAAGTTTGTTTGGTACGCTTTCACGCGAAAACTTCTCAACCGATCATCATGAAATTTTGTACACATATTCGTGGAGAAATTAGAAGTTACATAGGCTACTTTTTACCACGATAACCGATGTACACGCGGGTTAAGCCGCGGGCAAAAGCTAGTAGTTTATAAGGAGGACGAGTCCAGGAAGCTATTTTTTTAAACCCAAAAAAAAACATTAAATCAAGAAATAAAACGTCACACACACTACCATGTATTTGACACACACACATTAATACTCTTTTGTCCAATTAATATTATAGCTTAACAATATCTTTTCTTAACTTATTAATACTAAATGACAAGTTATTTTTAACCGACTTCAAAAAAAGGAGGAGGTTCTCAATTAGTCGGAATCTTTTTTTTTTTTTTTTTTTATGTATGTGCAGCGATAATTTCGTCATTTATGAACCGATTTCAAAAATTCTTTTTGCATTGGAATGGGTGTAGCTTACAGGTGGTCCCATCGTCACCATATCGGGATCTGATGATGGGATCCCAAGGAAATCGAGGGAACTCCTCAAATATCATAGGCACAATGTCGCGATTTGGGTACTCGGAATAGTTTTTCATTGAAGTCGGTTCCTTTTTGCTAAAATTATGATAGAACATATTATTTACTAGCTGAGTGAAAGGCAGTAGGCTTTCTGCTGCCAGTGAAAACCTGTTCAGCGGTTCCAACAATAACAGAACAAACAGATAGACAAATCTATACATATATACAAATAAATAAAATAGGAATGTTTGTTTGTAATATTAAAATAACCGCTTTTTACTAAATGCATATTAATGTATACACGGTGCATATGCCAAAAATTTTTTTTTACATTTTTGGCTGTCTGTCTATCTGTTTGTTCCGGGTAATCTCTGGAACGGCTGGACCGATTTCGACAGGACTTTCACAGGCAAATAGCTGATATAAGGAGTAACTTAGGCTACTTTTTTCAGACTAGCTTCGCCCCGCGGCGTTGCCCGCAGTTACAATAATACCGGATAATACCGCGGGGTTCAGCTGGTATTTCTATAAATGCGTATGAAGTATATTCATTTAATAAAAATTGGATACTACATAGTATACAGACAATTTTTTTTTTCATTGATTTGTATAGATGTAAAGATAACGTAAAGGTTAAACGCAGCACCATTTCCTAATTGCATCCACACACTTGTAAAATGTGACGAGATTTTATAACAATTCGAATCTGTTTAGACGTTATATTTCACCGTTAAATTAACAATAAATAACTTCGATTATCCAATTAGGCTTCAAGTTTTAACGTTTGCATTTCCATCGTATATTATTAAAAGCCATTTGTTGAAAAACCAGTTGATAGGTTTGTGCGTAATATTATTCGCATTCGTATTTCCAACACCTGGACTGCAAGCATCGTTATTAAAGCATAGGTAATGAAGATGGAGCTCTTCCTGTCGCCCATAAAAGGTTAACATACAGGCTGATACTTAATTTATTAATTTATTGAAAGTAGTTAACCTGTGACTTGGTGGATGTGATATATGTGATGACATATGATAGGTGATAAAGTTGGAAGAAATATTGGTAATGTGGTTTGACCACTGAATTTAGTATAGTGCATTTGTGTAGTAACCGACGCCGATGCAGAAGGACGCGTTATTAATGTTTTAGACTGAGGCTTCTCATTGCCCAAAACTGTGTTTTGTGTGCTTGACTGTTAATTCAACGGACATGGGTTTGAATCCCACGCAAGGCAAATAATTGTATGATGGACGTGATTATCTCTTCTGTGTTTGGCTGTAATGTATATAGTATATAAGATATTTACTAACTGAGCCCCACAGTGTTGCCCGCGTTTATTTTTGTAAATCGCAAGTAACGCCGAGGACTAAAGCTAGTCAAGTTACTATGTCATCAGTTTTCTGCGAGAGAAAGTTCAGCCGTTCCAGATATTATCCGGAACAAACTGACAGAAAGACAAAATTTATTTGATTTAAAAACAGACAGTACAATTTTATTTAATATATATGTATTGATGCAAAGAGAAGGAAAACTTGAAACCAACCCTATACCAACCCGTCTGGCCAGCGTGGTATAGTAGGCCAATACCTCCTTTCTAAGGAGAGGCCTATGTCCAGCAGTGGACTGTTACAGGCTGTTGATGATTGATGATGATATATGTATTTAGAAATACGTATACATGTCTAGATTCTAGATTAAGATATTTCAAGTTGTTATCATAATATTTCAATAAATATTATTGGTCGAAGTCAAATAATAAATTTCTAAATGCAACAGCCTGTATAGTAAATCTTAGTAAGAGTTACTGAAATCAATTACCAATAGGTAATTAAATGTTATTAATTGATATTGGTCAGAGAGTAATCATAGGATAAAGCATTAATGATATAAATAAATCTGGTAGTAGTATATATTATAAATAAATCTGGTAGAAAAACGAAGATATATAAATATAAAATGTCATTATATTTAGATTTTATATAAGACTGACTTTTACCCGTTGCTCCGCCCGCATTTATATTTTTGTAGTTTGTTGTTTCAGATATCATATTTTTGGGTTACTAATCAGTCTATGATGTTCACAAATTATGTGGCTTTCTATTCATAAATTTTTAAAATCGGCTTGGCATTTCATTAATACGAAAAAATATAGCCTAGATCCTTCTTTACGATTTAATAGTACTAGTACGAACGGGTCTGTTTGTGGCAACTTTCACATACAGCTCAAGCGAAAACATATAGCAGTGCCATCTAGCGAACAAACACTGAACAACGTAGTAACTAATCCTGAATCGTGATATAGGAATTCTCACACCGATTAGCTTCAACCGTAGGCAGTGGCCCGCCAGGCACGATCACCTCGCCTGAACTGAGGATAATCCCTTTGTGATGGTGGAACACGATACTAGTTCCTCCACATGCGCGACCAGGGCGGTGCTACCCTCACGCAGAAGACTGACCTTACAAATGACATCATTCGTGCTGTCGAACTTTTTCCGTGAGTGCGAGACCTGAATCATTCACGGAGAACTTGCAAAAGCCTCTCACTAGATATAATATGGGCCACTATGCAGCATGGATAGACCCCTTTTCTTGAATTCTAATCATGCTTTCCATCAGACAGTGTAGAGTCACTTTTGTAGATAGATAGCTTGAATATTAAAATAAACTAATACTAAAATATAGATTTTAGACTTTCTAGGGATGTTTGTTAATAATTAACTGGAAATATTCACAATTTTGAACTACAAGTATCTACGTAACTAATATCATAAACAGTTTACTTGTATTCTACAAAATAACGGTATACAATAATGGTGCAAAGAAGTACCAAAAAAATGTATTAAGTACAATTTATATGTTTTCTTATAATACACAAATATGTGGGTTACAATGTAAATAAGTTTTTACAAAAACCGCAAATTGTACTGTGAGGAAAAAATACATGTTTGTTTGAGCAAATCAAACCTTAATTAGGCTCAGAATACGCAGTATCAATTTGCGAAACAAGAACTTGTGGTTTCTTCTGCAACCCTAATTCGGAAATAAAATTTTGATTACTTCAGTATTATATTTCTTAAAATAAATACGATATCTTATTTTGATGGTGCTTGTATCGTGATAAGGAAGATTTAAATAACTATTCATGAACAAAAACTGTTGTTACTTTGCCCTTTTGGTAGATACAACACAGTTTACTTTATTCTTTTGATTTTTAAGCAATACACACAACGCCATATTGTCCCAAACTAAGCTGAACTTGTATTATGGGCAACTGATATAAATACATAAACATACTCTTTTTTATAAAAACATGCATATTATATGTAAAAAAAACACCCAAACTCCGAAACAAATATTTGCGGATGACACAAACATTTGGTTCGACTCGGGAATCGAACCCGAGACCTCAATCACAGCAGTCACATACGCTCCCACTGCGCCACCGAGGCAGTCATATGTTTCGCATAGATTCTAATGTTATTAACGCCTGTAATCTCTTAAATTATTAGCTAATATCTTGTTCTAATCACGCGACTTACCGTTGAAATGATGTCATTCCATCAGAATAAAGTTTCAGTTTGTAGAATGCAGCTGAGCTAGAAGAATCAAACATCATGAAAAGAACGTAGGATGTTTGGATGCTTCTCTGAGGACTGAGAGAACGGGCAGCTGGCCTTTCTAAAGGATTGTTTCCATAAGTCGTATCTCCTGCATAGCAGGATGATCTCCGTTGAGACTGGCTCCTGTGACCGAAATCCGAAATGACGACAACGTTTTATTAAATACTAGCTTTCGCCCGCGGCTCCGCCCGCGTGTATGTCGGTTATCGCGGTAAAAAGTAGCCTATGTTCTTTCCCAAGTCCAGTTCTATCTTCATACCAAATTTCATCAAAATCGGTTCAGTGGTTTAGGCGTGAAAGCGTAACAGACAGACAGACAGAGTTACTTTCGCATTTATAATATTAGTAGGGATTAGTCTATAAATTTGAAGGGTCTGTTTGTAACTGCATATCAGCAGACTGCACGGTTGGCCTAGTGGCTTAAGCGGTCGCCACGCCGCTTCCTACTACGCCAAGTGTCGTGGGTTCAAATCCCACGTAGGATAACACCTTGTGTGATTCACAATTTGTTGTTCTGAGTCAGGGTGTTCTTTGTGTCCGTTTCTTGTATGTTTGTAAAGTCCCCCGCGACACAGGAATTTATATTCCTAATGCGGGAGTTGTCTTTAAAAAAAAAAAAGAAAAAAGAAAAGAGAAAAGAGTCCTTCAGTAAATGCACATGAAAATATATACATTTGTATGCCTGTCTGGCAGAACTGATTTTGACCGGACTTTCAATGGCAGAGAACTGGTGATACAAGGAGTTACTTAGACTACTTTGTTAATAAATATTATTTTTACGGGAATTAACGCGATCATTTATTAAAGGTATACCTCTAATTGCCATTTGCTAATCTCGGGTACACAATAACGGTGGATAAGTCGGGGCTTTTATCTCATAAATGCTATATTATATTAATGTTTAATTATTTTTGGACACTACACTGTGTAAATATCAGCATCTTAACATTGTCCTCACATTTAATTGTTTTCTTAATAAAATGCCTTAAACAATGTAGCCTAAAATTTAAAAAATAATGTTGGAAAAGAGTGTCCATGGAGTTTCTTGTCTGTTCTTCTACATAGGATCTACGAATTGGAACAGACAATTAGCTTCACAACTCACTACTTTACATTTCAAAAGTGCCGTTGTATTGGTTTATTTGAAATGAAAAATGGTTTGATTTGATTTGATAACACCCCGGGAGTTAGCTAGTATAGAATACAGTAGTTAAAGGTAAATATTAATATCAAACGTAACAAGCTATAGGTAATAGGTACATACCTACATAAATGAATATACTGTTTATGAGTTTCTCAGGAAATTATGGGTTACGTAGCTATACTCGTAAACGGTTGGGTTACTCAAACATCGTATATTTGTGTTTTATGCTATTAAAGAGGTTTCGGTTTTTAAGAAAGGCAAATAACGGTACAAAGGTTCCGTATGTTGGAATATCAGTTTATGTACGAGAAAATGCACGAAAGTTAAATATTAAAAGACTACGTTTTGTTCGCGGCTCGAAGTAAATAGTAGCTTACGTTCTTTCTTAATAATCAAAGTATCTCTATGAGAAACTTTATTGAAATCGGTTTAGCGGTTTAGTCGTCAAAGCGTAACATACACACAAACAGATAGACAGACAGTTACTTTCCAATTTACAATATTAGTATGGATAGTATATAATTATAGTATTTGTGAATGCACCTTTATATATAACTAGCTTTCGCCCGTGGCTCCGCCCGCGTGTAGGTCGGTTATCGCGGTAAAAAGTAGCCTATGTCCTTTCCAAAGTTCAGTTCTGTCTTCATACCAAATTTCATCAAAATCGGTTCAGTCGTTTAGGCGTGAAAGCGTAACAGACAGACAGACAGAGTTACTTTCGCATTTATAATATTAGTAGGGATAATTAGTAGGGATATGGGAAATGTATCTCAAGTAGAAATACATGATACCTGTCATAGATAGTGAGCCATAGAACAATCAAACTCACTACTCATAGATCTACGATCAGGGTAACTGATCATCAGTATTATATACCGGTTTAAAGTAATTTATCTAAGGATGCTTCATAGCTGGTTTTCATATGTGATTGATTAATATCTACCATCGATAATGGCACAGTATAACATAATAATCAAAACCGTCTTTTACCTTTCATATTTTTGAGATTCTTGATTCAGTATTATCATTGATAAATAAGTTCTTTATGTTAATTTATACATCAAAACTCTTTAATGAGATATTACTCCACATATATTCACATCAATCTTAACAATTTATATATAACAAATGTAAATATCACTTAAATAAATACATGAACAGTAATACCCGTTACTTAACCCTCATTAAATCATCTAAGTCTTTCCAAAAGGTATCTATTAAAATACTCACATAAATTCAGAAATAATAATCGTTTTCAAAACCTCTTTGCGGTATTCTAAATATAGCACTTGAAACAATAATCCGGCCGGCTAAACTCGGGAAGGGTCACATTCTTACCTACAGAGTGTACCAGACCTTCGTTATCCCTGAAACCCACACAGCGGAAAATTTCATTTCAATAGGTAGTGCTCCAATACCTCATTGCAAATAACTCCCGAAGCCCGGCTTAATATGCATTAAGGGTATTCCCGAATTTTCTCCAGCAAAAATGTATGAAACCAAGCCGCGCGTAACGTATAAGTGGATTATGTGTGCCGTCTCGCTCTATCACATTGCTCCGTCCTTTGTCCCAAATTCTGAAATGTTGTAAGCTTACTGATGTGGAGATGACTTCTTTTTCTAATGTATAATTTTATTCACAAAATAATGAGGCTTGTAAATAGATCTATTATTTTCATTTTATGATGATATATCATTAGATTCAACTTGTAGTAATCGAAAAATCTATGGCGAAAGACGTATCAAGAAGAACCTAGTAAAGTTAACCATATAAACCTATTCATCTATTGAAAAAAATAATATTTATACAGTATATCCAGTGCACCCTGAAAGTAATTTGTACAACTGTATTAAACTCATAAATTAGAATGTCGTTGGCCTATTACCAGAATTTAGCATTATTTTAGCAAAGGTTTTTTTAATAAACTACTTCTTAATTCGTTATTTTAATTGATTTTAGATACAGGACAACGACTTCGTTTTATTGAATGCTATGTCAACTATAAAAACACTTAAGGTGAGAATAATTATACAATTCGCATGCTTAAATTGAATTTGAATCGTTAGATATTGGTTTCAAATCTCAAGTCTATTAATGAACAGGATAGTTTCAAATTAAGACACTTATTTAGGAATTCTTTAAATGACAACTATTTATAATGAATTGAGTTTTAGATGACAGTTTATATCTTTTACCAATTGCTTAATTGTAAATTAATATTAAATTTGGTGCCCGTTTAATCGTTTAAGGAAATTAATTAATTTCGCTTACCTCTTAACTTCTTTTCAATTAATAGCCTGTAAATTTTTGTCACATAGATTTTAACGAACGGATAGTAAGTAAAAAGAACTTGTTTAAATAAATATAATTGTTGATCAATAAAATATAAAATGGATCGATAGACAAAATAGTGATCGATGAAATCGGGATTATTGTACAATTCAATTCAATCAAAACAAGATTAAATATTTCATTCTTGACTTCAAGCAACTATATACCTAGTTATAGTTATCCGTTTGAAAATGAATGCAATAATTTTATATGGTTCCACATTTTGTATAGAGTTCCACCTCCATACTTATTTAACTTTCACATCATCGTAGAAGGAGACAAAGGCTATGTGATGTAAGCATATTTTTCTTGCTACCAGTTCGTTCAGAAATCAATATCTGCGGACCAGACGATTATTTGCACTAACATCATAATATTCTATTAACAATCACGTATCAATTATATTGATATTTGATATTTTTATGATTAGAAGTGTGTTGAACATCGTGTCAAACTTTGAAGACACCGGGTGTAGACATTTCTAAGCTTTTCACGTGTATACAAACTATTTAATATTTTTAAATATGGGTAAAGACTGTTGTAGGAATCTAAAAGAAGAATATAAATAAAATTAGGTTGATTTTCAACATACTGCCATCGTGCTAGTGAATTAAATCACACGTATTTTCGATTTTCCGTTTGTATTTAGAACTCGCACACAAAAAACCTGTGACAGAAAGTATCTGTATCACACGCAGTATATTTCAAAAAACTGACTTTTTTACAATGTTCTAACATCGATAGTGATTAATACAATATTCTTTAAACGATTTCGCAAATATTTTCAAGCAAAATTAAGGTTTCGTTTGAAACCAACGCAGCGTCATATAAAACGAAACCTAAAACCAACTTGTACCAATTACTTTGCAATAATTTGCGCAATCTCCTTTAGCTTTAGTGAGGCAGCCATTGAAATGAAATTTAAAGCAACGAGAAAAAACTTAGTTTATACAGAACCAAGAAATTGCTTCAACAGTTATAAAATTACTTCACCTCGTACTGACTCACCTGACTGTAGTGCAAAATGGCGACTAATATGATAAATTATTGCTGTCGTTCTGTTTGTAGTATTTTATAAACTGAATTGCGTTATTGGCAATGTCTAGCTCTTTACTTTAGCAGTAGTACTTGCGAAGATTTTATTGAGTTTTTATTATGCTAGGTAGATAGGTTAATCCTACTAGGCTTCTGTTTTAAAATGCTAATGTTCTGATAATGGAAAAGATATGAATTTATTCTATTTACTACAACTACCCTGATGCCGCATTCCTGAATTTGTAAGTACAGTTAGTTAACATTAATTTGTTTTATGTAATCATTAAATTGGCGTACACAAGCAGTCTCGATTATTGTGTACGGATTCAAAACCACAGTGTAAAAATGCAGTATGTTAACGTAACAATACAAAAAATTATTGCAAGCACAAGGCTTGTAATAAATTTTGATTCATCATCAGCCGGCTGCAGTCTACTTCTAGACATACTCTCTCAAGGAACACCATAGAACCCAATCTGTTCCTTTTACTGGTTGTAAAATGAAATTTCGATTAATATTTTAATATCGTTTTACTATGTAATACTGAAAGCTAGTTATTGCTGGAATACAATAGTAGTCATTAATTATCATACCGTTGGAAGATCACTGATGATCCTGTAGATCTACCGCGTGTTGATGGACTAAGAATAAAGAGCGTAACTACCCTTATTTATCTCATGTCGGAACAAACTATCAGGAGAACATCACTGCAGAAAGAAGGAAAACTCAGGAGCAAACCTTAAACCAACCCGTCTTAGCAGCATGGTATAGT
This sequence comes from Phragmatobia fuliginosa, assembly GCA_932526445.1. Lineage (NCBI taxonomy): Eukaryota > Metazoa > Arthropoda > Insecta > Lepidoptera > Erebidae > Phragmatobia > Phragmatobia fuliginosa. Next base: position 16,352,705 of record OW052071.1, read on the forward strand.
AGATAAAACAGCCTTTCTAAGAAGACGCCTATGTCAAGCAGTGGAATTTTAACAGATCATTATCATGTTTTTCTAAATATGAAATGAAAATATATATGCAAATTTTAAGAGTTCAGTTTTCAATTGTTCGTTTACTTCAAAACTTATATACTCGTTGTTACGGCTGTTAGCTTCCTAGCACTGTTGACTCAAGAGATATAAAACAACCGATTGAGTACAAAAATTAATATATTTGTTCGGAAGGTCATACACTATTGGAGAGTCATAATACCGCGACTCACCCAGAAGGCACACCACCATCTATCAAGCGTGTCCTCAACAGAAATACAACATTCGATTGAACACTCGTGTTGTCTGTACATTTTTTTGCTTGTGATACAAACGTTGAAACCTCTGTGTTACAAAACTACACTGTGGCATATTTCCTATCTTTTCAACGTTTCAAGCAGAGCTTCACTGCTTATGTTACCTATGTTAAGCACACCTTACTTTGTTTCATGTAAATACAGTACAGCGAGAGAAATATATGTGACAGATAAACAATTCATGTAAATTGTGATGCATATATACGTAATAATTACTTCGACTACGAGATAACATAACGTATAAGTTACTGGAGGTTCTATAATCACATGCTGTTTTTTTTGCGTTATGCTAATGCGATTTCTGAGTTCAGCTCCCTTAGCCACGGTGCAAGTACTTCTCATCTAGTTTTTTCTACAGCTATCTTGTATTATTGGCATATTTTTTTTGTTCTTATATAACTTAGCGTTGAGAGATATCATACCCATATGTTTAATAGACTTCAAAAAAGGAGGAGGTTCTCAATTCGACTGTTTTTCTTTGTTTGTTATCTCAGAACGTTCGATTGGGTGAACCGATTTTTTTATTTGAAAGCTGGTGCTTCCCATGTGGTTTCTTTATAAGGAAACCATGATTTGATGATAGGATCCTGGAGAAATAGAGGGAACTTCTCAAATATCATAGGCATGCCTGTCGCGATTCGGTTACTCAGCATAGTTTTTCTTTGAAAACGATCGTTTTTGTTTTGTAAAATTTTTTTGCGTTTACTAATAATTTTTAAGTTACGTTTGTAGAATGACTGTGCCCGGGGACTTTTTTAAATACATATGAAACGGACAAAAAGAGCATCCAGACTCAGAACAACAATTTGTGAATCACACAAAGTGTTCTTCAACGTCGGATTTGAAGCCACGACATTTGGTGCAGTAGAAAGTAGCGTAGCGACCGCTTAAACTATTAGGACAACCGTGCAGTTGATTAATACAGTTTGATGCAGTTGTTGCTTGTCTGAATTGGAACGACTAAAATTATGTATTAAATTAAATAAATTTAATGACAAAGTATCAGAATCACCACTTAAGTTAAGTGTAAAGTTAAGTAGTCCACTATCAATTGTCATAAAATTAATGCGCAGAAAGATACGATAATGAAATGATGTGTCACTTTATTTACTCTGTACTAAAAGGAAAAAAATGTCATATCGAAGTTACATCCATACAACCGCAATGTCATAAGCTTTAACACATTATAGTAGTCACAAAATAAGAAGCCCGTTTTGACATTTGTCATTTGACATGCCGCATGTAAGAAATTGAAAAATCTAATTCATAATCCTATTTAATTACTATGTTACCCATACACTATCACAACACATATTTTAAATAAGCATCAAGTTTAACCTGATATTGAAAAATTGCACTCAAAAACACGAATTAATCGTATTAGTTAAGCCACGATGACAAATGTCAAACCGGGCTTCTTATTTTGTGACGACTATAAATATTGAAAAGCAAGCCTTTAAACTTCAAGATCAATATGGCGTATGCTCACCGTTTCAGTGAGTTCACGAACTAAAGTGTGAATACATTGCATCGTGTGTACCTTAATATTTTAACGCAAGCGCTCCTTGATCTGAACCTTTACAAAAACATATTTCGAAATTTACTCATAGACTAGCAGAGATAGGTTTTTAATTTGGAATAGTTTTTCGAATATCACGTGATTTAATTACTTTAATAAAAATACAAACTGGTATTGTGTTGCTTAAGTATGTGGTATCGGATATTATGCAGACATTTAAATCAATAAAACGAGCATACTTTACAGTTTAAAGCCAATTTTAAATACTGCTTATAAAATTAAATGACACTTCAGAACTCTAATATCTACTTTTCCTTTTCCTTTGTTTATAACACATCTAACTCGTGCATATATTTAAAACATTTTAGTAATAAATAACTTTTAGTAAGGAATTTGGACGACATGCTTTTAAAATTTAATTAATCCATCCAAACATTATTTCTACAACAATTTGAACTTTTCCACAACAAAATAACAGCACGCTCTATTCTGTATGCATCCTATTTTTTGTTCTGTCTGTGTTCATACTTTTTTATTCCAGTAGCTCGGTACAGAAATTGCTCAAACAATTTAGCGCGCATCAAACACTTCTTTGATGCTGGAACTTTCTCGACACTTTGACGTTCAATTGTTTTATGCCTTCGTTTTACTCATTTTGAAATAATGAATTTTGAACAGACAGAAAAGGAAGACCCACGGTGATTTCAGCACGAATGATCTGCCTCGATTGGGGCTACCCTCACACAAAAGACCAACCTTAAAATGATAGCATTCTTGTTGTCGCATTTTGGTGTTGGGTGTGAGACCGGAGGCGTTATGATGAAGAAGCAGAAGCAAGATGCTTCTTCTGCTATTGTTTGCACTCACAATGAGGATGGTGACCTACTATGGATTCTACTCCTGCTTTCTATCAGGGAGATTAGCGTCCCTTTAGTATGCTAAATATTAAAAAAAATGTGAAGTGATGTGTGTATAATGTATATTAACGTAATACATTGAGTCCATTGATATATAAAAACATCAACAACATTTATAGTACATCAATGATTGAGTCGTAAAATATGTACCCTCGTAAATATCTTTTGAAAGAGGTGTACTTACTGATATTAATAGGCATAGCTTTTATATTTAGTTCAGATATGATTTGGCCTTATATTGACATTTTAGAAATTTCGAGGTAATAAGTTCTTTTGAAGTTATTTTTGTAAGATTCACGTCAACAAGATAAGTAATATTATGGGTATATAAATTCATCTTGAAAGCTTTTACTATTCCCAACATTATTTGGTGTCGGCTACTAGTTTAAATGGTTTTAATGATTTATTTAAAACTTGTTGCACTTGTTTTTACCTTGGTTTTATCTGAATATGAGTTTTAATATATATTCTATATATATAAATTACTATTATATTATATATATTTATATATATAAGGTTTAATAGGCTTCTAAAGGTTGTATGGTGATGATATTATTCTTTCATCAGATTCTCGACCAGCTGTCATCTATCTTAATGAGCTGCCATAAATTTATAAAAACCATCAGCTAAAGCACGTTTGAAATTATTTTCAACCATCACAATCGCTTATAGCCACTCTTAGGTGATTGGAACAAAATCACCGAGGGAAAGCTACGACGGCTTGGTCAGTACCTGGATGGGTGACCGTATGTTGCATAATATGTTATAAGTGTATCCGTGATTCAGAGATCACGTGAAAAATTCGGTACTGGTTGTTTTCTTAAGATAAAAGTCGCGAAACTTAGTTTGAGGCCTTTAGTCAGCTTAAGAACATCCAACGGTAAGATTACGTAGCCACAACGTGTCTAGCCAGTCCCCAACCCGCACTCGGCCCGCGTGGGGATGTTTGGCCTTAACCCTCTCTTGAGTGGACACCCGAGCCCAGCAGTGGGACGTTATGGCTTATCGATGATGACTCACAATTATCCGTGGTTTTGAATAAGTACAACCTTAATTCATTATTACACTTGTTAATGCTGTGCACGAAAACCTATAGTCACTAAACCAAAAACTAGGTCCTAAAATCCATCACGTTCCTAAGCTATTATTGAAGCACTTAAAATTAACAAGACTTTACATTAAAACTACACAGCTATAACGCAAGGACAATCAGTGAATCCAAAATAGTTTGTCACAAATAATTATTTGCGTTACAAGAATTAACAACTACTTATAAAGTTGGGTACACACTGTAATATAAAGCTTTTTTTATAAATAACATACTATACATAGAAAATAGACAATAAGAACGAATACGGTTCAAAAAAACACCCCACCCCGGTAACAAGATTAAACTCAACTAAACAAAACTAAAAAAAAGCGGCCAAGTGCGAGTCGGACTCGCCCATGAAGGGTTCCGTACCAGCAAGTAACATCATATAAAAGTTCTTGTAGTTCGTTGTAACTTTCATCGATGTTTTTATACTAGTATATTGATTGGATGAAAGTTACGATTTATGACGTATTAAAAAAAACTACTCACTAGATCTCGTGCAAACTAATTTTCATTGGTAGTTTACATGGTAATGTACAACATTTTTTTTTTTTAGTTTTATCAGTCTCTTATTTTAGAAGTTAGATCACATTTTTCCACCTTGGAAGTGTCTCTCGCGCAAACTATTCAGTTTAGAAAAAAATGATATTAGAAACCTCAATATCATTTTTGAAGACCTATCCACAGATACCCCACACGTATAGGTTTGATGAAAAAAAAAATTTTAAGTTTCAGTTCCAAGTATGGGGACCCCCAAAATGTATTGTTTTTTTTTCTGTTTTATGTAAAAATCTTAGTGCGGTTCACAGAATACATCGACTGACCAAATTTCAACAGTATCGTTCTTATAGTTTCGGAAATAATTGGCTGTGACATATGGACGGACAGACAGACAGACAGACAGATTTGACGAATCTATAAGGGTTCCGTTTTTTGCCATTTGGCTACGGAACCCTAAAAAAGATATTGATTTATCTTTACGAAGATGAAAAAAAAGAGATCAAACTTAATCACATACCATCAATTCTTTGCTCAAAAGAACACATTAAGTAAAAATGTAAAAATAATACTAAACACATTGTGTAACACTTGGAACATTAATCACTAGGAGTGTTAGAAAATATTATTTTAGAAACTTATAATAAGACATTTATACCTTACTAACAATAAGTGGTAAACTGAAAAGAAATCGCCCAAGACTTTTTCAACATAGAAAAAGTCTATTTTACAAAAGGCTTTTCAATTAAAGTAGCAGGCGCACACAGTTGAAACACGTCATATATGTGCCGTCGGATTCTGCAAATGTTTTTCATTTTTTCGAAAGCAACTATGTTTCTAACTTTAATTTTTCTGCGGCTAAATATTACACAAATAATATCTCATGGTGTATACTCAACCTAATATTACCATACAATGGACGCACAAAATGAATACGAACTGCATAGGTACTAAGTTCGATTAAAATTTGTCTCGTTTAGTATATGCTAATCGGTAAAACGAATGATGAATGACTGAATGTGTGATGGGCTGACGTGCTGTGTTAGGTGAGGGTTCCGTATAAAGGTATAAACATTGTGATTATACTACTGAACCCGAAACTGATTTGAATATTTTATCAGCGACAGATTAGTGGTTTTTTTTTTATTTGTCTTTGTTAAAACATAATTAAATAACCCTGTTTTTTCGAATCTTAAAGAAGTGAACCTAATGATACTAAATAAAGTAAATAACATTTTCTTTAAATAGTAACTGTGTAGAGATATATACTACACAGTTATGAAATTTAATACTGAAAGTATTAGAGAAAAAAAAGGGGACAAGTGCGAGTCGGACTCGCCCCCATGAAGGGTTCCGTAGCAGCAAGTAACATCATATAAAAGTTTTTGTAGTTCGTTGTAACTTTCATCGATGTTTTAATAATAGTGTTTTGATTGAATGAAATGTAAATTACGGTTTATGATTTAATTAAAAAAAAAAACTACTTACTAGATCTCGTTCAAACTAATTTTCGTTGGAAGTTTGCATGGTAATGTACATCATATATTTTTTTTACTTTTATCATTCTCTTATTTTGGAAGTGTCTCTCGCGCAAACTATTCAGTTTAGAAAAAAAACCCTGAAAAGATCGATTAATCTTTGTTACTAGAAAGTTTTTGAATTGTATTCACGGTCATCGTGTCATTGACTTGGGCTTTCCTTAGGTCGTTGTTGATGACGGACGGAGTTAGGGGTCTATCACGCTTCTTCGAGCCGGTGTTCCTAGCTAGGATTTGCCTAGTTATGTACTCTGCATATCTTCTCATTATGGGCATACCATCTCAGGCGTGATCTAAAGCATCCACGGATGTATAAAGTATTGCTGAAAAAAGGTTTTAATCATACCACCAGTGTCGACCAGATTGCATTGACCATGGTCCTACAATGACTAGAGTGACAATGACTACAATTTCAAAATTATGTTCTACCTATCGTAGGTAAGTTAATTCCCGTAGACATAATTAGGTATATTCCTATATAAATAAATAAATATTTAGGACCTCTGGCACACAACATCATCTAGTCCCAAGCTAAGCAGAGCTTGTGTTATGGGTACTAGACAACTGATATAAATACATAAATATACTTTAATTTTGTAATTACATACATATTATACATAGAAAACACCCAGACTCCGAAATAAATATTTGTTAATCACATAAATAATATTTGTTCCGACCCGGGAATCGAACCCGAGACCTCTTGATCAGCAGCCGCATACGCTAACCACTAGACCAACGAGGCAGTCAGTACAGTACAGTACATGTAGTAGAAGTTTGTAGCGAGTTTTGCTGTAAAAACTTATTTAACGCATATACTCGTATATACTTCAGAAAAGTGTTCGTACTAAAAATATTCATAAACATTTTACGGAACTAGGCTTATTTAACAGTAAAACTTATACAAAATTCATCCGAGCTTCACATTAGAAGGAGACAGCCACCGTAAATTTCCCAGGAGTGGTCGTGTCGCGGACTATAAAGAAATATCACTCCAAGTGCGTTCCGTGGCGCTTCTTTTTAACTTGGTAAACAGTTTTGATACTTACATATAGGTACAAATATTTTATTCAATTTTTCAAATATTGTTGTTATTACACGTTTAGTGGTTTTGTTTTTCAATAAAAATTGCTTAAGAACTTCAAGAAAACTAAAGAAGTATATTTTCGTTCATTTATAAAGGAATAAAACTCATGAATTTTAAGTATTAATGTCTCTTCTTTAGTTGGTAAGCCGCTGTTTAAATTAAATTGAATTGGTTTTTCGAATGATCGTATCTTTTTAAATATCCAATGCATTTGAAATTCAGACTCAGTGTGTGCAATCATCTATTTTTATACTGATAGTACTAATCGTACTACTAAACCTAAGAGAGTCTAGGTCGGATTCATTCTTCATGTATACTTGATAAAATTACAATCACGTAAGTCATTCCAAACTTAAGCTGTTAGTTGTAAACAAAAATTACGATTGTTTTCCTATTAACGTCCAATAAGGCGTGGTTTTACTTCGACAAACAACGTCTTGGCTCATTGCCTACACGTGTTAGTTTGAAACAAAGTTTTTGGTATCGTGTTACAAAATACAATTCGTTTTCAGTTTACTTAGAACATTCTCCATTGTTTGTTTAATTTTGTTTGAAAATAACCGTAGTTTAATAGTTGAGTGTTAGACTGGACGATGACACATTATTGTTTATTTTTGTCCTCAAAAATGAAATACGAATTTGAAATGTGTACCTATAGGAAGTAAGATCAAGGATCAACTAATATTGGGTGATGTATGTATATCAGAAAAAATCCATTTTAGCACGACCAAGAGACGCTATAAGTAGGATTTGGCGCTTGGAAATCCTGAAAAAAGGAAAAGGATGTTGAGAGGGATGTGAAATGTTGAGTAAATTGAAAATACATACAGACATTTGATTTTATTATGTATAGATAGAATGTTAGTTAGAAGGTAGTCTTCTACTTTGACATGAGTGATTAATTGGTGAGTTATTTAGACATATAGGCAATTTGGTTTATTTGTGAATGGTTTGTTTAATGATTCAATAATGATTGTATGTAATATTATTCATTAAAGTCTGAAAACTTTTTTTCATGAAATACGACTCCTGGATTAGGAATTAATCCTGTCTTGCAGGAGAGTTTGTGTTGTATAGAATTTGTTATTCTGTTTGTATACGGAACAATAATTTGTGAATATCACAAACTGATGTCCCATATGAGGATCGAACCCACAACACCCTTACAGATACATCTATTCATTCTGTGATCATTTGTTTTTCGCGATTATTCAGGACGAACTTGGACCGACTTATATAAAAAGAAGAATGTCCTTAGTTCGTAATAACTCGTTTTTTTCCTTATGACCCATAACTCTAAATTCATCTGGTCTTTCATCATCAACAACAACAATCCAGAATGTCCCGCTACTGGGCTCTTATCTAATCTCAGAAAAGGGTTAAAGCCATTCGTCTCCACTCTGGCCCGGGTGCTGGTTTAGGACTATAAAGGCACGTTGTGACTAAATCGCCCGGAGGCCTCCAACTAAGCTTCAAGACTGTTATCTCATAATAACAACCGGGACCGACAGCTTTATGTGACCTTCGAATCACGGAGACGCTCATGGTATCATGACACGAACGGGTACCCATTCAGGTACTGACCGTGCCGTCGTTGTTTTCCCTCGGTGATTGTTTCGAATCACCTAGGCCCTAGGGTAACTTGATTAAGAGCACTTCTTTTTTAGTGTTCTAAATCTATCAGAGTACATCAAACATTACGAAAAAATCCTTGCCACAGAAACCATTAAAATTGATTTCGTATTTACCAAGGGTAGTTTAAGTTAAACAGAGTGCCTTCGGGCGCGACTGTACATCCAATTTACAGACATCGGATTTATCTGAGCGAAAGAAATGAAATCCGAACAAAAATCTTTTACAGTCTACGGCACTGAATGGGTCCATGAATACAAATGATTCTTCTAGAAGCATTTATTACTTTGTATTTATTTACATTATTCTAAAATGGATTGTGAGTACAGATTTTTCTCAAGATAGGTATTTGAAGGTTGTAGTACTAAGATTGCGTTCACGTTATACTGAATAGGTATGTTTTGATTTAGGACTAGCTGAGTCCCGCGGTGCTGCCTGCAGTTATTCTTGTAAATCTCGAGTAACGACGCGGAGCGATGTTAGTCTAAAAAAATAGCTGAAGTTACTCCTTATATTATAAGCTTTCTGCCAGTGAAAGTCCGTCCAAAATCGGTCCAGTCGTTCTAGAGGTTATCCGGAACAAACCGAGACACAGACAGACAGACGGACAGACAGATTAGCTTATTTATGCAGCATAATTACCCTTATTTAGAAGTACAACTTCTAGAATTTGACATGTCCTTAGTTTTTAATGCCTTCTTTCGTCATTAGGCTTGTCTTATTAAGAAGTTGCGTGATAATAATACATTCACTTAAATTATCACACGTAACTAATTAATGTGGTTATAAAGCTAAAAAACGTTTTACACTAGCAATTTCTTTTCAAAGGGCAAAATGAAACTATTAGGATTGTCTAGAATAAAGCATGCCACACACTCTTCCACTAAAACAGTACTACGTATTAAGTAGCACTATAAATTTAGCATTTCAAAATATAAGATTCGATATCGAAATATCCAATTGGATATTGAAATATCCGATTTTATATTGAAATATTGAAAAAACGTTACAGTGGTTATTCATCTTTTTAAATGCTTTGAACATTTCTTCTGTTTTGCTTTCTTAATATTACCGAAAATTGTTCAATTTTAAATAACGGACATTAAGGAAGCCAACACTTTTGTAATAAATAACTAATAACAGATTCGTTTATACCTACATACTATGTTTAAGTATAGGTGGCTTAAACTACGCTTTGAAGAAGATTTTCTAATGACATTGCAATTTTAGCAGCAACATTATTCTACAGTTAACTAAATACCATAGATAGAGCAACACTGGCGGGCAGACCAGAGCCATGGCGCCTTTTTCCGATACAAAACTATCTGTCATTTTTTGCAGGGGAAGATCTTCACCCATACACATTTTTCATTCACATATAAAAACAATCAGCTGTCACTAAACATAAAAATTAAAACAATGAAATAAAATTGATATACACACAAATACATCCTGTTCAATATCAGCTTAATGCATGCACATTTGAGCTAACGCTTTGACAGATAGGTACGCCTGCGTATATCTTTCCCTACCTACTCTTTGCACAATCTACAACTCAGATCATATATCACTAAAGCCAACATAACATTTATCACAAGCTGTGTGTAGAACGCCTAACGTAAAACAGTATTTTGTATAAAGGAAGCTTGTATAAAGTGCACAATTTACGACTTTCGTGGAAGCAGAGTTTAAAAGAGTGGCATAGAACAAAAGCGGCTGACTTTTCGACCATTAATAAAAACTTTCAGCTAAGAGAAACTTTAGCAATATTGCGATAGTCTGAGGGAAACCTTCATTCATATCAAGTCACGGAACTTAGTTTTTAATTCTTTTTTTTTTGTAGAGCACACGATCCTCGGTGTAATGCCATGTTTTGCATGTGTTTAACTTTTTTAAACAGTGCATTCGGAAGCAAGTGTTTAATCCTAGTGCGGTTTTATCGTTCGAAAGAAATTTAAATAAAACTTTTCCGCTCCCGTTTGGCTACGTTCTCTTTTTGTTTTTTTTTAAAGCAATCAAAGAATACTTGGTATTTTCGTTCCTGTAATTAACGTTTGAATTTATTTGCAGTCTCTACAGTGTTTTAATTATGTTTCTTTGTTCCGTTGCTTATAGAATATTTATTTTTCCAGTGCTATTATACTAACCATAGGTATATGTATTTATAAACATAATGTATTTTTCCCGCAGTTCTGCCCGCGTGTCTGTCGGTTTTCTCTAAAAGTACCCAAGGTTTCTCGCTGTAGTTGAGTGAAAACATTCTAGTGGTTAGCATATGTGGTTGCTGATCAAGAGGTCTCGGGTTCGATTCTCGGGTAGGACCAAATATTTGTATGATCCACAAATATTTGTTTCGGAGTCTGGGTGTTTTCTATGTATAATATGTATGTATTTACAAAAAAATGCATGTTTATGTATTTATATCAGTTGTTTAGTACCCATAATACAATATCTGCTTAGTTTGGGACTATATGATGTTGTGGGTAAGATTTCCGAAATATTTATTTATTTATTTTATATATATTTGTCAGATATATCCTACATATTTTTGTAAATAGTGTTATATGACAGATAGCTCTTCGAAACTTTATCAAATACTGATGAAACTGGGCCTTAATATCAGAAGAACACGAAGAAAACACATCCCATATGTAGAAGATATTACATGCATATTCGTCACACATGTAACCCGCCCCCAACTCTTTCGACCGTTTTCCCCCATTTCACCATTTTTCCGATAACTCAGTTCGCCAATAGAGTACGTGTGTGGAGGAAGGCGGGGCTAAAAGGATTTTTATTGCAAATTCTTTTCTTAGATATGAGAACTCGAAAAGATGTGTAGTTGGGTTTATTAGCTACATTAGCTACGTAATGTTGCGATGTTTCTTTTCTGTTTTATTTTCTGTTAGAGGAAGGTATGCATTGACTAGCGTAGTATGAGTGAAATGTTTTATTTAGTTTATGTTAAAATAGTTTTGTGTCAATATTGTATGATTAAATCTTTTTCCGTATCTGTATGCATTGAGTGCTTATTAATTCAACTGAATTGAATTGAATTGACTGCCTTGTTGGTCTAGTGGTTAGCGTATGCGGCTGCTGATCAAGAGGTCTCGGGTTCGATTCCTGGGTCGGTCCAAATATTTGTGGGATGCTCAAATATTTGTTTCGGAGTCTGGGTGTTTTTTATGTAAAATATGTATGTAATTACAAAAAAAAAGTATGTTTATGTATTTATATCAATTGTCTAATACCCATAATACAAGCTCTGCGTAGTTTGGGATTAAATGACGCTGTGTGTAAGATGTCCGAAATATTTATTTATTATTTTTAAATACATATGTAGTACTTACTATAAATAAATTGTCCAATCAATTATTAAAAAAAGTTATGTATTTGAATTTTTCTCCAAATATTATTATAAACCAATTTACATTTGTACATTGTTTCTTCAACAGTAAAGAGTAGGCTACTCTTTACTGACAACACAACACACTGACGCATAAAATAATGCCTTAATCTTTTCAAAAACCAATCACTACTTCGAACTCTTGAGCAAGTTTTAATTTCATACGATTTCCTTTGTCTATATATAAATATAGAATATTTAATACAAACGAACGACACACATCCTCAAACTTATGAGAAATTCTTTCCTTGACAGCGCGCGAGGACGGGCCCGCTACGCAAATTGATTTCGACGCGTGAACTTGGCTCACGGCCATTAAAAAAGCGATTAACCACGAATATATTATTTTACTTTTTATATTTTAAAGCCTTTCACAATGACTAGTCTGTTTGGTTGAAATCATGAACAGAATTCAAAAGTTGTGGTCACTATCCTCATTGTGTATGCAGACAATGAAACATGGTGACTCATAATATGGCGGTCTAGTGAGATTAGCTTCTGCATCATTGGAATTCCGGTCTCGCACTCAACAACGAAATAAGACAACACGAATACTATCATTTTGGGTTAGTCCTTTATGCGAGGGCAGTATCGCCCCAGTTGAAACGGTCCGTTCGTGCTGAAATCGGTGTTGCTTTTTTTCTCTACAACCTTGAAATCTTCAAGGTTGTAGAGAAAAAAAATTGAGATGTATATAATGTCAAAATTTGAAATGTCCTATAAATAAATTTAATTTCACAAAGAAAATTAAGCAATCGTCTCGTATCTATACTTGTTATAAAATCTGTCTGTTGCGTCACACTCAACAACGAAATACGACAGCGCGAATACTGTCATTTTGGGTTAGTCCTCTATGCGAGGGTAGTACCGCCCCGGTATTACCGGTCCGTTCGTACTGAAATCGGTGTTGTTCTACAACCTTGAAGAGTTCAAGGTTGTAGAGAAAAAAAATTAGATGTAAATAATGTAAAAATTTGAAATAAATAAATAAATTTAAATTCACAAAGAAAATTATGCAATCGTCTCGTATCTATACTTATTATAAAATCTGTCTGTTACGTCGCACTCAACAACTAAATACGACAGCATGAATACTGTCATTTTGGGTTAGTCCTCTACGCGAGGGTAGTATCACCCCAGTTGAAAGGGTCCGTTCGTACTGAATTCGGTGTTGCTCTCAACCTTGAACTCTCTTTACTATTAGAAGTCAGGGAGTTTGGTTAGATGTTTGTTATCCAATCATGCTACGACGATTCTGTAAGCAATTTGAAAAATACGGGAACAGACATAACCTGTAATAAATAAAAAGTGGGCGAAATTAAAATAGAAAGTAAATTATTAACATTACTACAAGTGAGGTTGCAACCATAAGCTAGCTTGATAATCCTAATATAATATAAATTTTCATTTCATGGTATTATACATCCAGAACCGCAAAAATTTGCAATAAAAGAATCTTTTGCACTTTCCTATCATAAAGCTACTATTATATTATGTAGGTATAATATTGGAAACAGTTGCAATTCTACCATAATCCAAGATTTAGATAAAGTTTATTTTTATTTCAGTCCACAAAATAAAAATATAAATTTATGAATCAAATTAATAAATAAAGTAGCATGTAAAGAATGATTACAGTTAACTTGATTTAAGTTAGTGATTCCTTTCCTAAGACTAAATAGAACCATTATGTTATTGAGTATATAAGTTATATGCAGTTGTTAGGGTTATGTTAATGTAACTAAATATTATATATAAATGTTGATTTATGCTTGTTAATTGTTTACTTTAAATATTTTGAGAAGATATTGTTTGATGACGGTAGTTGATTAAAATACAAACTTGTATGTTATATTCGCTTGTCGTTGCCTATAACACTGTTAGTCGTGTTAGTGTAATCATTACTACTTTTAACTATATATTTTATAAAAATATTGATATTTGTTTGTATTATTAAATTACTTTGAATACTTTCTGAAGATAGTATGGTTTGGTGACGGTAGTCATGCAATATTGAAGTTGCTTCTCCTCGCCTATAAAAGCGAGTGTTCCGACTGGATTGAGAAACTTGTTGTCGAGACATGGGCCAGTACGGAGCTCTCTACTATTCAACCAGTAACTGAGGATATTATATAGATTTAAAAGCTAAGTATATGCAATTCACTTTTGTGTATTTCTCTTTACTAAAATGTTCTCTAAGTTTTGTAATAATTTATAATGTTTGATTTATGGATATGTGAAATATGTATGTAAATATGTTGGAAAAGAGTGTCCATGGAGTTTCTTGTCTGTTCTTCTCCATAGGATCTACACCTTGGAACAGACGAATAGAATCACGACTGACTAACTGACTGACTACTGGACATTGAAATAAAAAGCAAGTTTAATATGATTTGATTTGGTTTGATTTGATACTCAAATTCCTTTCGTTCTAAATATTCTAATATTTTAATAGATGGAACCTAAGATCTCTATGCATAATTAATCTCATCTTTTCTCTAATCTAACACAGTCGTATTGCTCACAATGAACTCTGAAACTATCTAACCGACTTGCCCGTTTTTTTCAAGAAAAGTGTTGGTTATGCTGGCGTGCTTAAGCTAGGATTAACATGATGCTAAGATCAATAGAAGTTAAGCCATAAGCATAATTAAAAAAGGACGCAGACGAAGTTGCGTGGCTCAGTTAGTATTTAATAAAGCGTGTTGAACTTTTGGTCACTAATACAGGCAAACAGGTAGATAATAATCATGCAAGTTTACTTTATTTTGTTATCACACATTTTTTGAGGCTTGAAATATGTCGTGACAAATCTACATTAATTTAATTAGTGATTTATTGTAGTAATAAATTATTATGGTAAGATATGATTATACATATCAATAATTTATGACCCAAGCATTTGATTTGGAGGTCTTTATAATCATAAACGTGCCCCACATCTAAATACTTATTTGAAATTTATTATTTGTGTAATGAAATTCTAAAATATTAGTAAAGGAATTCTATAAAGAATGTAACATAAGAATATTAAATAAGGAATTCGAATTAGTCTTTATTATTAATATAATAACAAATATTTTAATTCAGGCATCTTAGACCCTTTAAAATTCTTTCATTTATTACAAACTAATAAAAACTATAATAATAAAAAAAAAACAAACAACATAAATATTAAATTAAAATCGCTGATAGTGTGGCCACACGCTTTTACAATATTAGCCGTGAAACTTAATATGTGAGCTACAAGCAAAAATATTTGGCATTTAATTTACGAGAGTTTTGAAGAAATTAGCAAGTTTGACTGGTAGACTTCGTCGTTTATTTGTAACACTACATGTATAAGGAATTTAATACGAGATGATCCTTTTTGAACGATCACGGAAAACTTTTGAAGTCGTATTATCTTTATGTAGCTATCGTGTTATTTGAAATGTTTACACGAAACCTTTATTTCACATTTCGTTATACGTAATAGTTGTATAGAAGAATTTTATGTAAGGGAAACAGAGTGAAATGTGGTGTAACACTTTAACTTTTAAAGTAGTTGCAAGAGGTTTTATGTGGTTGATCGATAGAAAAAAGTATTCATATAGTGCTAGTACTTCTTGGCAGATAGATTATGTAAGAAATCGAGGTCCAAAGTCTTAATAGACTTATTTTGAAAATATTTTGGGATAGTATTAAACAACTGAAGGTAAATTTCATGGAAACAGTGGATATAGTATACATCTTCTTAGCCTTAATTATTTCCAAGACTATTTGCTTCGGCTACTACTTCAACCGGTTTTACCTGAAGTGTTTCCACGGAGCGATTGGTGTCGTACCTTCGCAACTCTGGGGCTGTACGGTATTCGAAGGTTGAATTGTCAGCATATTTAAGTGCACTGACTTCCCAATAACGATTCTCATAGGTGTTTCGACAAATATTTGTTTCGGAGTCTGGGTGTTTTCTATGTATAATGTGCATTTATTAACAAAAAAAAGTATGTTTATGTATCTATATCAGTTGTTTAGTACCCATATTACAAGTTCTGCTTAGTTTGGGTTTTTAGACTTTCGCGACTTTTAACCATACTCAGGTTTTTTACGTCATCATCATCAACAGTCCACTGCTGGACATAGACCTCTCTTTAGAAAGGAGGTTTTGGCCTACTATACCAAGCTGGCCATACGGGTTAGTTTTTTACTGTAAACGGGACTTATTCTCGCTATAATAAAAAGGGTACGATACCTTCTACTTTTCGACGTTTCGAACGGCTCGTGTCTACCCGTGACCTTAATATGCTCTCCGATATACGGGTGTAAAAATAATGCCATACCTACTCCATACTTCTATTTAGAATTTCTTAAAAGGCAAACTCACGAGTCATCTGAGTGACTTCTACAAAATTAGGGTGAGGAAGGTAGGAAGTATATGGGACACCAATATTCTCTTTCTCACTCTCAGTAACTTCCAATTAATCGCTAAGAAATAGAGAGAGAATATTTCGGAAATCCGACACACAACGTCATCTAGTCCCAAACTAAGCAGAGCTTGAACTATGGATGGACATCTGACATTATACTTTTTTTGGTAAATATATAAAAAATATTTTAGATTTCAACTAAGCAGAGCTTGCACTGTACAAGGTAGGTTGACTTATAGAATACTTAGATACTTTTTTTTTTGGAAAAAACATACATATTATACCTAGAAATCACCCAAACTCCGAAACAAATATCTGTGGATCATGTGAACATTTGGTCCAACCAGTCGTATAGAAAATATATATGAGTAAATCAAACATTTGTAATGTAGGTAATTATGTAAAAGCCAAATGTTGCGTGAGAGAAATTGCGAATAAATATATCATTACTTTTTGCACATTTTTATTGGTCTGGCAATAAACAGTTACTCACGTCAGACACCATTAGAAGGTTATTGACTCATGACATCAACACTTGTACCCGACAGTTGGGAAGTTGGGACAGACAGACTGACGTCCTCATCATGAACGTTATGTTCTCAATTGGAAAATTATTCGTTTTAAAGTGTTGCTCGTACAGTGTATGATTGCATTTTGTTCGTCTTTTTTACTTTTTTGAACTGCTATCCTGGTACATGAATGCTAGTCTATGCTTCTTGAGCTTAAAGTTACTTATAAATTACTGGTTTTTAGAATAAAAGTATGGTATCATTCGAGTTTTTACGTCAGTTAAAAAAAAAATAGTCTATGGCCGTTCTTCCATATCGAATTTGTTGTAACTGCATGTCAAATTTCACTTAAGTCAGTGCAGCAGTAAGCCATGAACTCTTAGCAGACAGACAGAGTCATTTTAGAATTTATTATATTAGTCAGTATAAATATTATTAAGTTTCTGTGATTAGCCTTATGCCCGTTTTCACAAACCTTAAACCGTCTTCGCACTAAGAGCTCCCGATCACAGATTTCCCCCTAAATTTAAAAAAAAAACTAAAGTTCTAAGCAATTAGGTGTCCCTTAAAGGTTGGTGAAAACGAAACTCTCTCTAAGTGAACTCTTAAATTTAAGGGAGATTGGTAAAAACGGTTGTTATTCTTCCACTTGAGTACGGTACATCCATGTTTATTTATTGTATAAAGGTATACTCATGCACTCTCAGTAACGTAACAATTGCGAGGTTGCTTACTAATCTTTGTGGTGAACAACCACAGAATTAGTGGTGATGAGAAGGGGTCAGGTTAGCAGAAAACAGTTGCTAAACACCAATTTTCTGTGAAACCCCGGTATTCGTCTGGTCGAACAGTCCCATAGGTCCTGCGGTGACTAACGGGTTGACCAGTATGCTTAATAATAATGTTATAAATGCGAAAGTAACTCTGTCTGTCTGTCTGTTACGCTTTCACAACCACTGAACCATTTTTTTTAAATTTGGTATGAAGTTAACACTGAACTTGGGAAAGGACATAGGCTACTTTTTACCGCGATAACCGACATACACGCGGGCGTAGCCGCGGGCGAAAGCTAGTGCTTAATAACTTTAAAAGTAATCTCGGCTATTAGTGTTGTTAATATATACAAATAAATAAAATTCAAGTGTCTGTATGTAATATCAAATTAACAGTTTCTTACCAAATACTTATCAAAGTATATAAAAAAGGTTCTTAGGTCTGTTTGTTTGTTCTGGTTTATCTCTGGAACGGTTGGACCGCTTCTGTCAATACTTTTACTGGCAGAAAATTGATGCAAGGAGTATCTAAGACTCCTATTTTATAATTTAGCTTCGCTCTGCGGCGTTATTCGCGAATTAAAACAATAACCAGCGGGTATCACAGCAGGAATCAGCTAGCCAAATATAAAACTCTAAGGGCCACAGCACACTAGCTACTTTTAGCATCGGCGATCGGCAACTAGTCGCTTTTTAGAAGCTAAATACGGCGACCGAACGCTCTACACCGCACAATTAAAAACGCCAAACGCGGAGATTGAGTCGCTTTTTAGAAGCGCGACACAGCAGCTGAACGCTACTCTCTGCACACATTCGGATGCCGGTAGCAGCGATTTGGCATCTGAGCAGTCGCTAAAACGCGCGTTTCCGATACCGCGATCGAACGCAGGAAGTCGCTAAAACGCGATGCAGCATCGATGCAGTCGCCAAATCGCCGATCGCCGATTCTAAAAGTAGCTAGCGTGCTGTGGCCCTAAGTCATTATCATTCGTTGTTATCCGTATTTATATGTTTATTTTATCTCATTAAAATTTTATAACCTATCGAGTTATACTTTTTTTTATGATCGAGCAATCAACTATAAATGTAGCTTGGTTACAAGCGAGGGAATTTTAAGCTGGTCTGTCAGTATGCCAAGGGCTTACTTGGACCAGAATTTTAATTGACTCGACTTACTAAAATAGTCCACGTGCTGATGAAACTTGTAGATTAATTATATGTAAACTGACATTATAATATGTGAAGAAAAATAATTAAGAGTAGGCTAAGTACACATGTAGTTGAGTATGTTTTTTTAACTGTAATTTTCTTTTAAGCAACTTTTACTCTAATAGGTTTTACTAGTCCATAAGGCCTTAATTTAAACAAACATCATTTATCTATGATACGGTATACTGTACAATTAAATAAATTTTTAGATGTCGGCGCAACTAAAACACTGAATTACACCGACATCCAAAAAATTAAGGTTTATCTGTTTCCTTACTTACTTAATTTCTTTTATATTGATTCTTAAAACATTCCATCCACAAATGTTGAATATCGTTTATGATCTTACACATATCATAATTTGGTGAGATAGTTCTATGCATTAGATGCTTATATTTTTTAACCGACTTCAAAAAAAGGAGGAGGTTCTCAATTCGTCGGAATCTTATTTTTTTTTTATGTATGTTCCGCAATAATTTCGTCGTTTATGAACCGATTTCAAAAATTATTTTTGCATTGGAATAGGCATAGCTTACAAGGTGGTTCCATAGTCACCATATCGGGATCTGATGATGGGATCCCAAGGAAATCGAGAGAACTCCTCAAATATCATAGGCACAATTGCGCGATTTGGGTACTCGGAATAGATTTTCATTGAATTCGGTTCCTTTTTGTTAAAATTATGTTAAAATTATAAAAAGAAAGTTATTCAAGTTAAGTCATACCAGTTTATTTGATGGAAAGTCTTCAAATTGTAATCTAAGAGCTATAGTAACCCATGATCGACTTTCGTTGCTTATTCTAGTTGGTAGTTAGTTTTGTTGAGTATTCTTCTGACTATGTATGTTTAGTAAGAAATTATTTTACTAAAATCAGATGCAGTTATATCTGGTAAGAGGATTAATGGCGATATTAATTACTTTTTGACTCAGATCAGATTCCCGTTTGCGTAGAATGATGATCCTAGAAAATGTTTTCTCTAGCAGGTTAGGTTGTAGGTAAAACGTTTACTCTTCTGTTGAAAAAATACTCTCTGATCGATCTTATTTATAAGAATCTTCAAGGTAACAGAACTACGCTAATTTTATTGGACGAATAGACTGGTTCGATAGGGCTCGTACTACCATCACACAGAAAACCATCCTCCAATGATAGCATTCATGCTGTCGAGTTCCGTTGATGAATGCGAATCCGGATGCCTAATGGCGAGGGAGCATCATACTAGGCCGCCATAGTGTGGGTCACCATACTATATTTTCTACATTTAAGATGAGGATGGTGATCAGTTCTCTTGAATGCACTTTGGCAGACTTAAATATACAAAAAGTACGTATAGTAATTCTGCGTAGACTAGTTTGCGAAGTGCTATACCTGTGTAGAGGAACGGGTATCGTGTTCCTCTAACACAAAGAGAGGATCCTACGACCAGGCGAGGTGATCATGCCTGGTGGGAAAATGCCCAACAGTTAATGTTGAGATGTTGTATAAATGCTAATCGGTGCGAGAATGTCACTTTCGCGATTCAGGATTAGTAGTTACTCCGTATATATCGTTTTGTGTTTTCTTCATAGTTCAATGTTTCTTCGGTAGATGGCGCTGTTGTATGTTTTACGACGCGCTGTATGTGGAAGTCGCCACACCTGTATGTTTTTGTGCTGGTTATTTTTATAAGGCAATATTTAAAGCAAACGCTTGAGTTAGCTACATTATATGCTTTAATGCTACACAAAGTAAAACTGATCTTAGTATAAAATACATTAATTATTTTTTGAAGATCTTGTGCCATTTACCGCACCATTTACGGTGACAATAAAACTTAATGAAGGGCTATTTTGATTTAATTAAGTATTTGTAAGAATACGGCAGGTCCAGCAGACCTTTAATTAAATCAAAATAGAATGCCATTGCATTAACCAATGGTATTTGAATGGGCTCATTAAGCAAAAGCATTTACTGTTTACTTAACCAAATGGATTGTGACAGTAATACATTCCTTTTGAATATCTATTGCAATGTGCTGTAACCAACCAGAAATAGTTTTTTTTATACAACGCCAACTGGTTTCAAAAAGCTTGTTCTATGAAAGCTAAATTGACTGATTGAGTAGCTATATATTGTAAATACATTACATATTATACATACATGGAAAACACCCAGATTTCAAAACAAATATGTATGGATCAAACAAAAATTGGGCCTAGAATTTGAACCTGGAAACCTAAGCCATAGTAGTCGCATATGTACTTCCACTGTGTCACCGAAGAGTTATATTCTCACTAGAGTATTTAGGTCACAAAATAGACATTGAATGTTATTGTAATTATATTTTTTATTAGTTTTATTTTCACATAATCATTCCCATATACAAATAATTTATCGAAAACAAATCATCAATCACTATCAAAACGATCAGCATTTTTACTGACTGTATCTCCTCTAAACTTGTTTTAATATTAGTTTTATTAAGAGGTATCCGTTTGGCGTCACTATAAACAGTATACATTACATTGCTATAATGCTTAAGTACCTTCATACTCAAGAAATGAATCTTCAAAAGCAAGCAAACACTGGTGCAGTCATGAGTCACACTAACCCTCCTCCCATTGAGTCTGTATTAGACATAATAATTTGCGTATAGCCGTGTGTTTGTTCGTCGGAGAAATTTAAGGCGACAGGTAGCGTCAGCCAATTTGAGTTAAATTAGAATAATAAAGTTATGTGCCTATGCATAAAATTAGTTACGGTTTTCCTATTGGATGTTACCATTATAATTTTACTATACTCTGCTTAACTTAGCTATGGCATATTGACTTTAAAGTATTGAGAAAATAACATAGAAATTAAAATAAATGTTTGAAGCGGTTTGAATGGTTAATGCGGTAAAATTTATGCTCAATCGAAAGCCATGCTTGCTTGACCAGAGTACCTAATTTTATGACCTTACATAATACTGTTTTCACATATATTTTTGTGATGTTTTACACTGAATTAGATAGTTTCACCGAGATTCAAAACTTCAAAATAGTAAGCAAGTGCATATAAACACACTTATAACTCTTGAGTGGGAGTGATGGCCTATGGTAATCACTTACTATCAAGTCACTTGTCAGCTCGTATAAAATATTGAAGACGTTTTCGATTTGCTTTGTAAAATATTTTGAATCTATCAAGTGCTGCAATATTTAGCGCGTTATTATTGGTACTGATTTGGGTTTTTAAACAATTAAGCTTTTGCAATATGCAAAATGAATTGATTATAATGATCAATATGTAAAACGTAATAATATCATAAAAAAACTATAAAAGAAATTAAAGATATGAAATTTGTTAGATTTTTAAGTGCAAAACTGCCCCTATGTTTCTTTAACATCGTGTAGGGTTGAGTCAAAGACTTCAAATATTGATTTTTATGCTAACCCTACTTTCCAGAACATCCAAACAACGGTTAAGCTTTAACGTGAGTGTATTGACCGTCCATACAACGCGTATATTTGCGACTACCGCATTCCGCCTCTGAGCAAATATTGTAAGTAGGCTTTCTACCTTTCATTACACATGCGCCTTTTTTTCTGACCGTACACGCTCTACTGACGAGTGGATAAGCCAAGATATATATGTTAAGTACCATTGTGTTTTATAGATTTTAGTGTGGGTAGACACTAGAAATGATTACTTTTGTTCGGTTGTTGATTTGGTGGTTCTGTAGTGTGGGCTTGTGTGTGTTTGACTGTGGGATTTTTCTGTGCTGAATGTGGATATTTTAATGGTGTTAAGCTCTTCAAGTAGTGACTAAACACACTTCTTTGACGGCTTTGATGATTATGTAAATCGTGGAAATACCGTTTCTTAATCGGTCGTGAGAGTTATGTTGCGGTATAGAATTATCATATCGGTCCGATCAGAATGAAGAATGGTGTAGAAGGTGAAGAACAAGAGCACAAACATACTCTCTCCCTCTTATTATGAGTATCAAATAGTTATGCAGTTCATTAAGTCAGTTCAATTCCGACATACCACTTGACCATAAGACCCTAAGTGTATGATAGCCCGTGTATGTTCCCACACGAATAATAAAGATCCATAATTCCTATTATTATTACAAATGTGAAATTTGTGAGGATGAATGCTGGTATGTATGGATGTTTGATAGTATTTCCACACTAACGTCGTAACACTCTTTGAAACAGTCAGTCAGTCATATTTACTTACTTACTTACTTACTCCGTTGGCTCAGCGACCCAAAGTGAGTCTTGGCCTCCGACACAAGAGAACGCCACTCCATTCGATCCTGGGCTGCTTGTGGCTAGTTGTCAGCTTGAAGCTCCCCAAGGTCCGCCTGTACTGTACTGTATCACATAAATTTAATTAGTGATATTTTATTTATTTGGGAGGATCTTAGATTCCGTGCTATCACACTCCTTAACGCTAAAGTACAATATTTGTAGATGTTATAAAAGACCCAAGACTTGAATTGAGTTCGTTGTGCAAGTAACATTATCAAATATCAAAATTGAATCTAAAACACCAGTTTTCTAACTATGATTTTACCATTTTTTATTAAGAACTTACGTGTTGCCTGCGGTCGTTGTTATACCTTTACAAAAACAACCTCAGGTAAAGTCGCGGGGCAGAGCTAGGCTAAAAATAGTCTAAGTTATTAATTATATCTGGAAGAACCGTCAAATCAATCCAGCCTTTCTACAGATTACCCGCAAAAAACAGACAGAGAAACGTACAAAAATATTGACAATAAAATTAATACAAAGTGACTTTTAATGAAAGTACATTTATTTGCATTTAATAATGTTAATATTAAACTACAGACTTTTTTTTTAGATCAGTCATTTCACAAGTCATAGGGAACTACGATCAACTTAACATATTCACTCCAAAAGTTGTACCTCAGCAGATTGACTTTTTAAAATTCCTCCTTCCCTTTGTCCTCAATCCCACGTTTCCGACGGCATCTGATTACTATGCAGCCCTGATAGGTATCGGATTTATTATTTTAATCGTCAGATTTAGAATCAGTTTTGTTATTGTTTGAATATATTTACGGGCTGTGTTGGTTAGTGATGGTGACTGCTAAGCTGACGTCGTGGGCTCCTATCCAAGCCAGGAGTTATTTTTTAATTATACTTAAGCCTACTAAACTGAAACTGAGACTGGAGGCTCAATCATTCTGATGCAGAAAAACCTCATTACGCCGCCATGGTGTGGGTCAACATGCTGCATAATGTAATTATCACTGCTGGACATAGGCCTCTCCTTAGAAAGGAGGTTTTGGCCTTCTATACCACGCTGGCCAGACGGGTTGGTATAGGGTTGGTTTCAAGTTTTCCTTATCTTTGCATTGATGTTGTCTTGCATAGTTTATCCCTTAGTCGCCTGTTACGACACCCGCGGGATGAATAGGAGTGGTGACACTCTGTATTCTTAATCCGTTACTACACGGATTATTAATACACGCACAATTCCTATGCCTATTCCTACTATGCCTAAACCCACTACAACGATTCTCAACATCATCACAAAAATACAAAATAACGGACGACCAATTCTTCACTCTCTCGAAAACATAACTGCCCTACTAGATTGCAAAACTCGTAAATTTGAGATAATTGTAAAATCAACTCCAAAACAAAACAATTCAAAAACGCCACCTAATTCACCCTCTTAATTGCGTAACAAATCACAGTCATCGATTTGCCCCGACCTACCCTAAAATCGATGTTGAAATCTAATTACACAGCAGGCGTAAATTTGGAGCATCGCCCTATTGATTATAAACGACCTTGGTAAAAAAATTAAGTCAAAGACTGACCCAATTTGGGAGGTCTCACCCTCCGTTCATTGCCAAGTTTACTGAAGGAAACGAACAGCCATTAAGTGTTATAAAACCGGCGACGCTGAGAAAAAGCTCATTAATGAGAGGAAGCTCGGGCGTTTAAGACATGTTGCGCGGTTATAAGAAGTTGCTACTTGAAATTGTATTTGTGAAAAAAAATATTGTTACATTGATTGAATGTATTTTTAGCACTGTAAATTAGTTTTGGAATTGGAAAATCTCCCTTGGTTTATTACCCATAACTTAGAAGAAATAAACGTTGACCAATGGAAATGTAAAGAAACAAAAGAACTTTCTTCGTGATCACTTTTACGCCTGTTTGAGTGATTTTGAATTGAATACAAATATTCGTTAAGAAATTAAATTACAAACATGACAAATTTGGGTATAAACCTATGTATACACATATGATAACTAGTACTAAGCACGATAGAGTATACCTTTACTTCCATTTTGGTAATTTTGAAACGATCAAGACTATGCAGTCGCTGTATAATTAATAAAAAAGAATTAAAAAGGAGTTCGAATCAACGGTCGCGTGCCCCGGAGGCCAATGTCCTTTAGACAAGATTGCCCCCTCTCTACCACCGTCCCTCTCCAATTAACCGA
Source organism: Phragmatobia fuliginosa (assembly GCA_932526445.1). NCBI lineage: Eukaryota > Metazoa > Arthropoda > Insecta > Lepidoptera > Erebidae > Phragmatobia > Phragmatobia fuliginosa. The sequence continues at coordinate 16,378,117 of OW052071.1, forward strand.
TTAATCCATAAAGCCATCTCTCTCACGCCCGAGGATGTTAATATCGTGTTACTTAATATCCCACTGGGACATCGTTCGGATAATAATTTTCAGAATATCTTTACTCATGTAATTTGTCAAAGAATTTTTCTTTTGTCTTCATGAAAATGCTCTCGACTCCAAATGATTCAAAGGATCTGTTGATGTAGAAACCTACCGCTATCTTCGTGATTTCAGCTCGCTCTACTAAATACGTAATATATTTTTTATGTACTTTTGAATCGAGTTTCTTTTTTGATATACGACAAACCGTATCCGATATCGGAGCCGTGAGTTAGCAATAAAAGTAAAGCATGTCGAAAAATATCGTTAAGTAGCACACGCCCGCCCCTTAATATCTTCCACGCCGCCGCACCCGGCGCGCCGTATCGGAGAATTTTCATCTGAATATTTTCCTTTCTCATTGTCGTTATCTGAAAAATATGTTTTTCGTACGGTCGCAGTCACCCCGCAACCCCCATCCCGACCTCATTACATCCAAACGGTTGTATGAGCCCTATTTTCTTTAGCCTAAATTCGAATGTATCATACAGAATTCAAAGTTGCAATTCTCTTGAGCGTCAAAGATGTCACGTTGCTCAGGATTGTAAAAGAAAAATAGTGATAGCAACGCTTCGAGAATGAAATCCTTTCACGAAGGTGTTAGAGTAGGTATTTGTTTGCCGTGTGTCGTTCGGACGCGACGGGTGGTAGGCGGCGTGTGGCAACCGGAAACACCGGGGTGTGGGAGGAGAGGGCCAAATGGACGGAAGAGAAGCAAGGCAAATAACTTCGCCCTTCTGTACACATGTATAGGGAGGCGCAGAGGGCGCACAAAAATGCTCGCAGCGCCGTTTCCAAGTTTCACAATGAAACGTTGAGTATTTTTGTCATTTGTCGTCATAAAATCTCTCGTCTAAAGAAAAATTCGCGTTGAAATGTTTTCTCCGTTCTTAAGTTATGAGAGATATGTCGCTTTTACTGCATATGAAAGTTTTAATATCATCGTGGACAATTTTCGGCCACCTAAATGAGGCAATGTAGTTACTTATACAAAAAAAGAATATAATTATGAATATTTGGGTGAAATGTACATGAAAAAAGTAAGTTTTTGGAACAACATAAAACAAATGTTAATATATTTATATCGAAACCATGAGGGTTGTTAAGCTACTGTTTGAAAACCTTGTGTTCTCTTGAAATCCTCACAGGTCAAAAACTGATAGTGAAATCAAACATTGCATAATTATTATGTTAAAATTCAACCGACCAAAATAATTATTAAGTATAGCTTTACTCTAGCTTTAGTCCTACCAGATTTTATTCGTTTTTTAATTAAGCTATAGGATAAGGTATTGTTGTGCAGAATGGTTTGAACTCTAAATTTTTTTCTCTTAATCCACATACATCAATATATTATCATTATCGTCACAGCCAAAAACGTCCACAGCTGAACAATGAGCAGGTTCGACCGGGTCAGTACTACAGAAGACCATCCTAATAATGACAGCATTCTTGCTGTCGTATTTCGTTGGTGAGTGTGAGACCGGAGGCTCAATCATTCTGCATCAATTTCCCGACTTCCAGAAGCCGGGAGAATGATGCAGAAACATCTGACTAGGTCACCATGGTATGGGTCACCATGCTGCATTGCTTACCCTCACAATGAGGATGGTGACACCTACTCATTCTACTCATGCTTTCTATCAGGCCAAATAGAGTTAATTTTGTAGGCTTAAATAATAAAAGGCGTCCCCTAAGGTTATCCCCTTCGAAGTAACAGTTGAGCGAATGCACGCCACCAAGCATAATGAACTAAACAAAACGTAAGCTTATAAAGCTGATCAGAATAACGAAACTTGCAACATAGTATAAATCTATGTGTTGTATGTGTTATGTATAATTCTACAACTGCATATGAGGTGTTATTAATACTAATAAATATAAAAGTGATAGATTTTACAATAAAAGTTTCATTGTTCGTACTTCGTGAACGTTAGTTTACGTTTGTTTCAGTTAAAATAACAGTTGCTTTAGAAATAAAGTGTTAGTAACTCACTATATTGAATTTTATGAAACAAATTTCATTTAAAAAACTGGACAAAATTAATTTGCCAAAGGCACTGTAGAATTAGATTCAAATTTTATTTGATTATGTCATTCTAAACTAGAGAATGGGTCGAAGAAGAAAGTTGTGAAGAAATAAAAGGGGTTTCATTTCATTCATTTTAATTATGATGGAAATTTAAAACGCCTTTTAGATTCCAATATTTAGGAAGGAATACTAAAGTAAAAAGGTGGTTTTGTAAAGAATCTTATGTGCATCAGTGGATTGTTGAAGGCTGATGATGATGACGACACTAAAGTATACTGTTTTGAATGAGTCGATAATAATAGACCCTATTTATACCAATAGTTGTAGGTTAACTTTTCTGTAAACTTCTTTTGTGGAAGTAAAAATGAATACCGAACCCAAAACTGGTCACAAAGATAAACCTATAAAACTGATGATGTTCTTGCGATCTATACGTACATATATATATTAAATTGTGATTGTGTTTTCATTGGCATTTTCATTGATCATTTGCCCCCCCCCCCCCTCCCCTCTCCTGAGAGAGAAGACCCGATTCCAGCAGTGCGACATTATGAGTTGTTGTTTTGATTCGATTAAAGAAAAACTTACTATATATGTGACAGGAGCAATTTTTTTTAACTGCCTCGTCGGTCGAGCAGTTAGTTTAAGCGACTGCCAAAAGGTTTCGGGTTCGATCCCGGATCGGTCTGAAAGTGTTGGGTTCTTTCTACAAAAATCTAAATAACAGATTATAGAAGTTTGGTAATGTTTCAAGCCCATTCCTCGGAGAGTACATGCCTCGATCTCGGTCAGGTTGTTGCGAAGTCAGAGCCCTTAAACAACCTGTAAACCTGATTGTGGGGGTCTAATATCTGTCGATCCGTGGGACACTGATATTCAGGTAAAACCAGTGGACCTTATACCCGACCACAAATAATCTTGAAGATTTAGAAATGTTTCGTTTGAAATCTTATCAAAATTCATAATTATTTCCAAAACTTTTTGTATCACCTAGAAATAATTAAGTTTGGAACATTTTCAGAGATTTTATTATAAATTGATATTAAAAATATATGATTGATAAAAATACAGTATAACTTGGAAATTAAATCCTTGCTTAATATCGCATCGAACATTTCCTTTGTGGTTAGAAAATTCTTTTGCCAAGTCAAAAATCAAAGCGGCCAAATAGCAAAACTTGGGCGCCCTTTGAACATTCCCGTTATTATTTTCTCAAGAACCTCTTTTATGTAAAAGAACGCTTCAGAACGCGAGGGTGGTAAAGGGAAAAATATGATGGAGAGTAGTGGTACTCCATCCTTTTCTGGCTTCGCTGGGTAGAAAGAGATGTTGCTTTGTCGAGTGGCTTTCGTGTTAAGACTCTCCATACACGAGCTTTCGTTACGTCATAGCCTGGGGCCCAAGACGTTGTGTGGGAGGCATTTTGACAAGTATTTTATGAAAAATGTAACCGCCTTTGTGACAATGCTTGAAGCTTTTTAAGCAATGCGTCTGTTGTCAACCTTAATGAGATGTACGATACCACTGGTTAAGTAAAGTATACACGTGGGCTTGTATATTTATAAGGCTAGTGCGCATCGATGTTAACAGAGTTTATGTTTTAAGGTTTATGGTTAACTTAACTGCTTTGATAAATTTAGTGGTTATAAAATAAGTTTCTGTGAAATTCTGTAAATACGACGGTATGTGTAGATAGTAAAATCTAACTATTTATTATCTTAAAGAAACCTATAAACCCGATTTTCTATACTTCACTATCACTACATAGTATAAAACAAAGTCGCTTTCTCTGTCGCTATATCCCTATGTATGCTTAAATCTTTAAAACTACGCTATGGATTTTGATGCCATTTCTTCTTTATTCTTTAATAAGATACGATTCTTTAATAAGAATAGAGTTATTCAAGAGGAAGGTTTTTATGTATAATACATGCTTATTATAGTAGAGAAACATTGATCATTTTAGAGGTTTTTAATGTGATGTCATAAATAAACCCATTTTTAACGCTTATGTACATTGCAAACGCTGGCTGTACCCTACGAGATAGATCAAAATAATGTACTACAGTATTGTACATCTTAAAAAGGTCTACAAAAAGTCCGCGATGGTATAATAATATGTCTATCTCTTAGGGCTAACCCACAATAACTTTTTTTTTTCTTTTTACGAGAAATAATGGCTTATTTACGAAGCGATTATAAGCAATACAGTATAATTCCTTATTCAATTAAATACCTTAAATACATTGTATATTTAATATAGATTATTATGACCTTTTACAGTATGTGATTTAAATTAATACTTTTGAAGATATTACAGATTTAAAATGCAGGAACAAAGCGATTGTGGCGGTACCGGCCCGTTAGTTGACGCTGCTGTCGATTTGTCACTATCAGTTAATAACTAAATACAAAACTTTATTATGAATTAATATTCTAAGGCGGTACGAAGTTCGCCGGGTCAGCTAGTATATTATAAATTTGAAAGCAACTCTCAGAGAGAGTGTCTGTCTGTTGCACTTTTAAGGTTAAATTGGCTACATCGATTTCAATTAAATTTCGCATTGAGAACTTTGATTCTTAAGGAAGGATACATGCTACTTTACGAGCCAGGAGCAAAAGCTAATTTAAATAAATATTTAACGGTTTATACAAACAAAACACGTCAACACTAGTGCTATCATTTCTAAGTTTTTTTAAAAGGTCAGTAGTACTTACTTGTAAAGTTAGTTTTGGTACAGCAATTAATGGCCTCTTTCTGTTACATTATAATAAAAATTATATGTCGTCTTATTATCAAGATCAATGCGAGCGATCATTACAATAATTTTCATTTAGGTTTGGATTCAATCTAAATTCAATTAATAACTGCCTTGTTGGTCTAGTGGTTAGTGTATGCTGCTGCTGATCAAGTTGTCACGGGTTCGATTCCCTCCTAGGACCAAATGTTTGTATGAACTACAAAAATATTTGTTTCGAAGTTTGTTTTCTATGTATTATATGTGTGTATTTAAAAAAAAAGTATTTATATGTAGTTATATCAGTTGTCTAGTACCCACAGTACAAGCTCTGCTTAGTTTGGGACTAGATGATGTGTGTCAGGTGTTCGAATTAATTATTTTATTTATTTAAAGAACGTACGTATTTAGAAATGTATACGGCAAACTCAACCTATCCTGGGATCGCATTACCACGAGCAAGGTATGTAAAGTAATTTATTTATTATACATATATACCTAAATATAAATGAAAAAACACATTTTTTTCGTAAAAGGTTGACAGTTTGCACCTGCTTAAGTTACTAAAAAATCGCCCGTCACTTTGCTACCGGTGTGTTAGCATCTGGTAATGTAAAATCAATATTCTTGGTTATTAATTTATTTTAACTAACCTTAGTAAATATAAATTAAAACTTAATGCTAGATAAGCACAAGTGTGGCACATTACCTGGGAGACATCAATGTTTAATAATCAATTTTAGATAAAAACTAGACTGCACCGTTGGCCAACTGGTTTATGCGGTCGCCACGTCGTTTTCTACTGCGCCAAGTATTGTGAGTTCAAATCCTACATGGGACAATACTTTTTTAAATTATTTTTTTGTTCTGTCTCGGTGTTCTTTGTGTCCGTTTCATGTATGTTTGTGAAGTCCTTCGCGACACAGGATTTATATTCCTAATGCAACCCGCATTTTAAAAATAAGAAGTTAAAAAATACCCACATTTTCATCAAACATAGCTAAGAACACTCCCGACTAATTCACTTTTTAAACAAATAAAAAATAAATTAAAATTTCATAAAAATGACACGAGAATTTTATACATCTAAGATTATATGAAGTCGTTACTGAAAAAGAAAATCAATGGACACAAAAACGCTAAACATTTGAATATACCTACCATAAAAATGACGTTGAAGAGCAATTCATCATCATCATCGTCAGCCTATCGAAATCCACTGCTGGACGTAGGCCTCTCCAACTGCACGCCACTTAGTTCGATCCTCGGCAACTCGCATCCAGCTTATAAAATAAAAAATAACTTCATAAAATTATATAAATATGGAGTAATTTGTTTTTACTAACAATAACAAGATTATACTGATTTTTAAGCCTTATTATAAGTAATTTTATTAATATTGTTTGCTTATATAAGTAGGGTACATATGTAAAGCAGAGTGAAGAAGTCTGTTTGACGTATGGAAGCAATAACAGCAATAATAAACTCCGGAAGGAAGAACGTTTTCCTCCCCAGATTAAATCAACGTGGATTGGCATAATGGCATATTAAAAAGTTGTATTTAAAAACTAGCTTTCGCCGCGTCTATGTCGGTTATCGCGGTAAAAAGAAGCCTTATGTTCTATCTCAAGTTTTAGACTAGGTATTCGTTTTAGTTTTTGAAGTGAAACTTCTTTAGAATCGTAGTGATTTCAAACCGGATGCAACGAGAAACGACACGTAAGAGACACAAATATGAAATTGGTGAGTCAGAGCGAGAGAGCAAATGTCAGAGTGTACAACCAATCGGAAATGACGTCATGTAAATTCATGAGAGAGATTGCATTACCAATTGAGATGTTGGTAAAAAATACCAGATGTAAAATTAAACAATATTTTATTTATGTGTATCTATTTTTTTACACTTTATACAAAGTGTAAAAAAATTACACTATAATTTTGACCTTTGAAACAGAGATAAAAGTCGCGGCAAAGATGGCGTCCAGCTGTCAAATTTAAATGATTAATAGTGTAAATAAAGAAAAATGTATTTTATTAAAAAAAAAGCGTCGTTAAAAATATTCATCTGATTCTTTTGTCGATTTGCCGAAGTTTCACTTCTATCGTGTGTGAATCGCGCACACACCTTTTTTTTTATTAAATAGTTAATAGTGATTCAAGTTTTCCTTCTCTTTGCAGTGGTTATGTCAATCTATCTTGACAGTGTATAGTTGCTTTTCTAAGAGGGCCCTATTTTCAGCCGTTGACTGATATAGCCTGATGTAGGTACGTAGTACGATTCAAAAACTCAAAAAATTTGTTATATTTAATAAACATAAAGAATAACGATGAACTAGATAATGTTTAAAAGCACAGATTTCTATCAGTTTGTGATTTCGGTAATGGCTTAATTACGGCAAATGTGGGATTTCTTTTATAATTACTATCAATTTATGAAAATTTCAAAATAACATAAATTTATCCTAATCATCTTCAAGAAGATGAAGTTTTTTATTTCTCTCTTTATTTTTTATGGGACTTTTACCCTAATAGGGTATGTCAGTCCCATAAGGCCTTAACTTAGCAAACATCATTTATCTATGATACGCTAGACTGTACAATTTAATAGCTTTTTCAGATGTCGGCGCATCCAAAACACTCTGAATTACACCGACATCCAAAAATTCAAGTTATTCTGTTTCATTATTTCATATCTTTTAAATTGATTCTTTACACATTCCATGAAGATGAAGATGATTAATACAAGTTATGTGGTTGATAAGATTACACAAGATGAATAATAAATGTCGCCTTTGTTCCCATGAATATTCTGAAATGATAATATAAATAAAATATTTTTACAAAATAATATTTCCTATCTCCATTTAACATAATCTCAAACTTTTCTCAGAATATTACTCGCGCGTCTCCCTCATTACGAGGCAAATCATTACTGGGTGAAATCGTATGGAATCGCAAAGGAGGGATTGTTCTTTATACCATTACAATTTATACTTTAACACGGTACCAGAACGTTTATTATCGAGTGGCAAGAATACTAAATTATGATCCACGGTGATATGTCATCCGCGCTGTATGAAAAATATGAAATGTATTGAAAATGAAATGATTTCGATATTTGCTAAGAGGTTTTTAATATCCCTCGTCGTATAAAAAAGTTTAATTTGTTATATTTTTATCCTTTCAAGTAAATCTTCTGTTCGATAAGTAATAAGTAGTCAGGGGAGACCTTCCATTAAAATAGTAGTAGCTACCGTCAGACATGACTATTAATAGTCTTTTTTAGAATCAACTCTTACTGATGGAAAGCATGAGTAAGAGCAGAATTCAGGATTAGGGGTCACCGCCCTTGTTGTGATTGCAGCCATTGCTGCATGGTAATCCACACTATGCATAGTGAGATGGTTCTGGAACATACGTCTCCGGTCTCACACTCACCAACGAAATACGAAATCCCGAATTGGTTATATCTTCTGTGTGGTAGAAATATAAATACTACCCCGGTCAAGTCGGCCATTGGTGCTGAACGTTGCTCTGCTACCAACTGATATCCTTCCAATTGGCATTAGGACTGACGCATTTGACTGACGTGTCGGCATGCGGTTAAGTTGCAACTGAGTCGGGGTGGTGGCTGGCTCCTGGTTAGACTCTTCTTACGTGAACCGTAGATGTAGTACCGTAACTAGATACTAAAGGATTAGAAGTGAGTATACATTAGTATTGCACCGGGTGGAGCTCGGATCAAATCACCTCACGTCCAACGTTTTAACCAATGCTCTACCTACTTTTACTTTTCTGACAGAATTTATTGATTGCGGCTCCGCCACGATAAACAGTAGCATTTTTCTTCAAAGCCCAATCTATCCATTTACAGAAATTCTTCTATTTCGTATAAGCGGCGCATGAAAGCTTAACATATTAGCGAAGGAGTAGTTTGGATTTATGTACATATATACGAGTATTTTGTGCAGTTTGGGATCAAATGCTAACTGTTGATTCGCACGACTTACGCTGGATTATTACGTGCAAATTCCCATCTCATTTTGTAATAGGTGATTCGCCCATTTTTTGGTTTCCCAAGTTTATGACTCGGAACCCTTATAGATTCGTCATGTCCGTCCTCGACTTACCGTCCAAACGGTAAGTGCTAGAAAGATGAAACTTTGCATGAATATGTATCGTAATAACGTCTGGGAAAATTCGTGATGTCGTCCATATAATGAACTTTAAAGCAAACCTATAACGGATTAGATGACTTTGTTAGTTCAGGAGTTATAGAGGCTTAACTTGTACAATGCGGTTCCTTGGAAAATGTAATACAAAATTAATGCATTGATACGTAAACATAACAATTATCTATAGAATATGATTTTAAATCCACGTAACATTATGGGTGCCTGAGGAACCCTGTGCGTGGCCTAACATGCACTTGGCTGATTTTTTTTAAATAGATCAAATAATTTTGAGAATAAAACGGCTTTATTGGAAATATCTACTTAATATTGTTCCTAAATTATTATTGTTACAGCTTGATGGCTATGTTTATTTGTGAATCAGAACACACAACCGTTATAAAAACATGTTTTATTTATTAAAAACCTTAAAGTTCTCTTGTATTCATGTAGTACATCTTTGTGCTACCTCTCTTACAGGCTGATAAAACCTTTAGGTATTTTTCCTAACCCCGTCTTCGCCAATAGTAAAGATGTGTGTAGAACGATTTTTCTTAACGTAACCCGCCTACACACGTTACGCCAGCCCCCCTCAATTCCCCGTTTCACATATTCTTGTTAAATGTATACCAAAATATAAAACTGTCGTAACTATCACATCGCTACACTCAATTTTCGACTGAAGTGTTTTTAAAATAAAATGTTTTTTCAAATGTGTGTGCAGAGGTAGATAAGAAGGTGTAGAGAATGAATAATTTCGTGAGATTGGTTGTCGATATGGCCGAAGATTTTTACGATTCGTCGTAAATTCTTGTAAGTGTCGTATTTCTGTAGTCACGTTTGTTTGGCTCTTTCGTAACCCTGTGGGATAGTAATGGTGACTTTAGATAAACGACCATTGTATTATTTAGAAACGGGTTCTTGAATATTGGACAGTAAAACTAAGCCGACCATGTATATGCGTTTCGAATAGTATATTGTGGTTTTAGTACGTACTAATGATGAGTTATAAACTAACTTTCAACTGTCGTTTCTACCAGCTATAAGTTCTTATATATGTATTTGTGTAATATGGATTTATTATAATGACATACATTCTAAAAGCAAATCAGATTTTAATATTAAAAAGTTTGTGGGAAACTTATATTTTTACGTTATAGTGCTTAGGTCTAGTGTTAAGTTTAAGTTATTATAAAAGAAGGTACCCACTTTTTTATATGTTTAAGCCTATCAAAGTAACTCTACTCTGCCTGATGGAAAGCATGACTAGAATCACACTCACCAACGAAATACGACAGCAAGAATGCTGTTATAATTAGAATGGTCTTCTGGGTGAGGGTAGTACTGCCCCGGTAGAGCCGACCCATTCGTTCAGAAATCAGCATGTCTCTACTACCTTTTCTTGTAGGTTAAAAGGTATAGGACCTTTTAACCTACGGTGCTGGAGGATTGCTGTTTTCAGTTCTGATGTAACTACTAGTTAGTAGTTTCAAAATGCCAAACAATTACTGGTTTCAGTTCAAGTAGTTACTAGTGTTGGGGTTGGAATTGATGATGTTTTGGCATTTTGATAGTGCATATGAAACGATTTCTAGTCTTATCTTTTGTTTTAACAAAAGTAAGGCTAAAAGCACTGGATCAGTACAGTCATTTTTATTATCACCAAATGTTTTGATCTCAATTTACATGCGAATTGCACAATGTTCAAAATTGCGTAGTAGTTTCTCTGGTTGCCGGTCTGAAACCAACTCTCCTTGAGAATGTCATCATTACTTTTTCTCTTTTTTTTTTTATTTAAGCCAAACAAAGTAACTAAACTCTGCCTGATGGAAAGCATGAGTGGAATCCGGAGTTAAGGGTTACCATCGTCAATATTTAAGTTCGGACATTGCAGTATGGTGACCCATACCATGGCGACCTACATCTCTCATGTTTCTCTAACGGTTTCTGGAAGGCGAGGAGAATAACGCTGAATGATTGGACCTCCGGTCTCACACTCACCAACGAAATACAAATTCACGAATGATGACATTTTAGATTGATTTCTGTGCCCGTTCAAGCCGGCCCAATCGTACTGAAATCAGCGTGGCTTTACTACCTTCAAAAATTCAATTTAAGTTTCAGAGGAAACTAAAGAATAATGTAAATTGGATAAAAGACAATCAAGAGAAGGATCTGATGTCTACATCGAATTGAAAAGAAGTAAATTACATTATATTTATTTATTTTAAACTTAATACACATGTTGTACAAAGGCGAACTTAATGCCATAAGGCATTCTCTCCCAGTCAACTTTCAGGTGTTTTAGAAATATGACGCGGTAGGTACAGAGCAAAATAACCATTACTGGGAATAATTATGTTAAAAAAGGATTAGCCTACTTAAATATAATTTTTAAATACACATACATATATACGAGATATTCCTTAATACACATATCTGTACACTACTACTTTATCACACCGTTTCAATATATCCACGGGATGTACTTTTCCCACTTCTGATAGTTTTTTCGCTTATCTTTTAACTTACATATTACGTAAATTAAATGAAAATTAAACTAATTTTATCATTCTTCTAAGGAACTTTTAACTAATTTGATAACACATTTCTAAGTGTAAAAATGGCCACAGAGAAATCTCTTCGCGTATTAATAAATAGATAAGAAATTATATTGAAGTTATAATCAGTTAAATTCTATTTTATAACCCCATTAAAGATGACCAACACATTTAATAACCTTATCGTATGTGATAAGATTTCTATTAAGGCCAATAATCGTAAAAATGCTCTCACGGTATGCAAGACATTAACGTAATGTTGGGAATTTAAAATTTTAGCCGAATCATGAGAAACTACTTATTTTAGAATAGTTGAAAAATCAATACAAAAACTTTTGACAGTATGTTAAAAACTTTTACTTGACAATCTGAATCTTGATTCTTATGTACAATCTCGTTATAAATTTAGTTACTCTCAGGTCTATTAGATTGTTATAACTAAAAAACTTGACGTATCATGTACCAAGTAAATCAACCTTTTAAAGGTAGTGTACATTTTTAGGACGCTAGCTACTGAGTTAGGGAATCAGGTGTACCCTAGAAGGGGAATCCTCGGAACATTGACTCAGCTCAGCCCATCTACTGCCTATAGATGTCCCCTGTGTGGGAACCCCTATGTATACTTTGTACCGCGGAAGCTTTTAAAACAACAGTTATCTTTCTAAGAATATGTGACCATTTAAGTAAACCACTACTTATACATCGTTTCTATACGTAGTAGAACCCTTAGGCGATTCACACACTGCCCCGTTAGTATAGAAAAAACGCCAGGTCCAACAGCAAAAACGCGCTTCGGGATCTGCTGCCCCGCGCCTACGCGCGTGGGCGCGTCGCCAGTGGGTGTATCGCCTTAGTCGTTGGTGAGTGTGAGACCAGAGCTATATCTTTATATGAATGTATATCTATATGGGTATGTATTTAGAAGTATAAAAATAAGTTTATCAAGTTTGGAGCAGTCTGATTATCATAGCGTAGATTCTATTCAGTTTGGCCATGTGTGAGTTTAATTCCTGGTATTTCCAATGTGTACTCAACATAAGTAGTCTCACAAATCTAAAACAGCTTCAATTGTTATTGTAAAACGAATACAATATAACTTTAAAATCTACTTAAATGATTTCTATTATCAAACTGTAAGCAAATAAAGCCGTTAATTAAATTATATGGGTACGTATTGAATAAACTCGTTAGCAAGAGTATGCTAACAGGGGTCAAACCAATCACAGTTCATCAACGAAGTTTATAAGAGAAATCAATAGCAGTGTGCTAAGGCTGACGGTTTAAATTAATAAGCAACCCTATCTGCTAAATCTTAATGATTATTATTGTGAAATGATGATAGTTTGGAGATTTCAATCATTAATGATTTGAAATTATCTGTTGTTTACGCATACTTATTGTAAAGTGTGATATTCATGGGAATCTAACGTTTTATACCTAAACGTAGAAAGTCAACAGTCTTAGTTTTAAAGACAAAAATAAAGTCCTAATAACTATGTGGTGTCTCGATGTTTGACTGCCTCGTTGGTCCAGTGGTTAGCGTATGAGGCTGCTGATCAAGAGTTCGGTTCGAATCCCGGGTCGAACGAAATGTTTGTGTGATCCACAAATATTTATTTCGGAGTCTGGGTGTTTTCGATGTATATTAAACATGTATGTATTTACAAAAAAAAGTGTTTATGTATTCATATCTGTTGTAGTACCCATAATACAAGCTCTGCTTAGTTTGGGACTAAATGACGTTGTGTGTAAGATGTTCAACAAGAAAAAAATGGGTATGTATGTAAATGCATGAATATATAAATATATAAGTCTTAGTAAAAATATGATTATGCTAGGTAGTGCTGATTTTGAAATGAATTGTAAATGTGCACGGCTAACTACAATAAATATTACTATAAAGTATACGAGTAGTCCATCTTAAGGTTCCCTGGAAGAAATCACAGTCTAGACACAGATAAGGAGTCTCATTGATCCACTGGTGTTGGAACATGAATCACCAAAACCAACAAGTGATACTGAAAGAGTAGTATAGATGATGCAAGCAATGCTAAGAGTAATAAAGAAAACTCGAAAACGCGCGTTTTCCCAAACAGAAGATTTCCCCAACTCATCTAGATGCATTTTTCACTTAAATTCCAAAATTTAGCGAAATCGTTAGAGCTGTTTCCGAGATTACAAATAAATGCCTCATCATCATCATCATCAGCCTATCTCAGTCCACTGCTGGACATAGGCCTCTCCCATTGCACACCACTTTGATCGATTTTTGGCTTCTCGAAATGCCTTGTTATGTTATAATTACATAAACGTGGATATCTGTAAGATTAAATTTAGGACCGATCAAGTCTGGTGTTGAAACGTAAAATTATGCAACAGAATAATAATAAACCAAAAAGTAAAACCTTATTCTGCCAACGTTATTTATGAATCAAACTTGACATTATTTAATGAAGACTGGTGTCATGGAATTCGACGTTAACGTTACATTACAAAAGCTAGTTTGTAATGTAAAGTTCAATCGTTCTTATTTACGATATGCTGCTACTTCTATCGAATTGAAAATTCATTAAATTCAATGACCTTTTAATGTGAATTAAAAATATTAGTTATAATATTTTATTGTACTGACATTATCTGACATTTAAGAATGTCAGTTAATTGATAAGATATTGCTGGTATTCTTGATCGAAATATGTAGTAAACAGTTGCTTGTTTGTAGTTCAAAATGTAAGGAAAAATATTAAACCTTAATTTACCTTCTAAATACACAGTAACATCTATATAATCTAACACATTTCATACATGGCCGCCTGATTTCAAACTAAGCAAACATTGTACTATGTTCACGCATATAACCACTACGATTTAAATCACAGACTCGTCCGTACCAGTTCTAGTCTGGTCAGACCCTAGCAGTAACGCTCAACGTCACGTCATTCCTTGCTTTTGTTAATTTCATACTCTCAATGATCGTCACTTAGTATAACGCCATAAGGTGAAACTTACCAGGTCAAGTTAAATTAAATAGTCTAATGTACAAATCATTTAAATTTGTTTTTGTAATGTACTAGCTCACCCGGCGAACTTCGTACAACACAATTTTGGGGGTTATTTTCTGATATGCGAAAAATAAAAATCCAAAGAGCTTGATCTCAGCCCCACCTACCAAGTCCAATTGTGAATCTAAACCATTTTCGAAATCACTTGAACACAGACAAAAAATTACATCTAAATCGATCACTTAGAAGGAATTGAACTACAAAAATATGAACAGAAGATTTATATATATACAGATAACATAATCGAACCCAAGACCTATTTTGTGTGGTTTAAAATCATTAGTGAACAGATTGATTGAATCATCAATGATAAATTGTTACTTGCGGCTTGCAACATTGTTGCAAACACTTCAACTGCAGCCACAGTTTATGGCGTATGTACATCGTTACGATATAATGTTACAAGCTATTACCCGCGGCTTCGGTCACATTACACTTTTTTTATGTGTCTGAAAATGGCCTTAAGGCCCTTAAGGCTAACAACTAATTGTTTTAAAAACAAAAAACCCGAGAAAAACACTGCGCCTTCGACTGCCTCGGTGGTCGGATCAAATGTTTATGTGATCCGCAAATATTTGTTTCGCAGTTTGGATGTTTTCTATGATATTAAGAAAATAAAGTATGTTTATGTATTTATATCAGTTGTCTAGTACCCACATAATATAAGTTCTGGTTAGTTTGGGACTAGATGGTGTTGTATGTGTGTCAGATGTCCGAAATATTTGTTTATTTATTATCTATTATTTATCCTACGAATATACACCTATTGCTATCGCTATATACCTCTATGGACATATGTAGCGTATGCGTATATGAAACTATCATTAAACATTAAAACCTTCACAACTAGATGTAATTAATTACACATACTTATTTGTAATTTCAGACGTTCATACCCTGTTTTAGCATGACATAAAAATTCTTCAGAACCTTCTTCTTACCCACAAATGAGGCTGGGCTCGTCAATATCCTTATACAGCAAGTGAGAGGTGAATACCGATTGAGTTAATCAGGTGATAATCATCGACTTGGCATGGCTTACAATGTTGTATAATATATGTGCCGATAATGAAAGTTTTAATATACACAGACAATTTTTATTTAACTGAATTCAAATTCATGATAAGTTCGATGTTGTATTTATACCTACTAATATTATAAATCTGCATAGCTTGTTTATTTATTTATAAAAATCTTTTAATTATAAATAGAAATATATGTATCAAGCTTTTCCATTACTGACTGACTGACAGACAACGAATTGCCGAAACTACTGGACGCAGGAAGCTGTAATTTGGTATGAGTATTCCTTGAGAAGCGTAGGGGAGCACTTACGGCCCGTTTACGACCTTACCGCTGTGAGCGGTAGCTAAGAGAGAAACGCCGAGCGGTAATATCAAAAGTATAAAAATGTACGAGGCACGCCAGGAGTCGCCGCTCATAGCTACCGCTCACAGCGGTAAGGTCGTAAACGGGCCGTAAGAGAGGGTTTTTTAAAATTCGACCAAAAAGCAGTATCAATAAAATATAAATTATCAATGAAAGATGTAGCAATTACGCGGGGTATTTATTCCTTTTGAACGCTTTCATTGGGTGCGCTGCGTCAAGATTGTTTCCTCCTTAAAAGTTCTAAGAGCTCCGAGATAGCTTATATCTTAGAAGGTTAGGTTAGTTAGGCACACTATAAGCCTTTTTATAGCAAAATATTTTTTTCAAGCTGCTATACATAACATCACACTTCGTATATAAAGTGCTTTTCGATAATACCGTCTGTGAACATTATCAACTTTCTTTCTTTAGAATTAGAAGGATAGGGAAGGTTAAATTACCAATCATCTCATTTGATGAAAAACCTGTAATTTAAATAAAAAAGATTCTTCACGAATTCTATTCCAGACGTGAAGACAGTTTAAAGCTAAGAGTCAGATTAAATGACGCCATTTTGTTCTACAAAATATATTCTTTATCTGTACTTCTATGTGAGGTAAGACATTCTACAGTTTTCCTTATAAGAGGGTAGATAAGATAAGTAAGAAAAATATCTTGAAGGGTGTGAGGCTCCGCCCACGTGTGACATTGACATGTGAGCCCCATGCGTGCTTCCATTCGTTGATTTTTACCAGTTTTCTTTTATTACCCATTCGATCTTAGCCTGAAGGGCGTGGAAGCTGTCAGGCATTTTTCTAAGAGATATTTTCATTGGAGAATCATGCTGTTGAAGTAAATTTATGTATGTAAATTGTAAATTAAACAGTTTTAACGATTTATAATTATTTACAGTATTTATATTCCGTATAAGTCATCATTAAATTATGTTTACCATACTGACACAGGGTTCCAGACTCATAACCAAACACAAGTTGACAAACATAAACTTTTGAAATACACACCTAAAATACAAACACAGATTTCACTTGCGTTAACCGTAACTTCATTTTGAAAGTCCATTTTTAGGGTTCCGTAGTTAAATGGCAAAATACGGAAGCCTTATAGATTCGTCATGTCTGTCTGTCTGTCTGTCCGTATGTCAACGATTAAAGTTACAACGAACTATAAGAACTTTTATATGATGTTACTAGCTGCTATGGAACCCTTCATGGGCGAGTCCGACTCGCACTTGGCCGCTTTTTTTTTATGAAACACATTTTCACATTCAAAGAGCAATAAAATGGAAATAAAATTTACTAACATATTTATTAGAATGCTTATTAGTGCAGCTTGCATTTTACGTAACAATATATTAACGATAATATAGACGATATGTCTGTTTCAACTCAATGTCTGAATATTCAAACTCAAATTTATGCTTAAAACAAATGTTTTTAGTTCCATAGTTTTAATTTTCATTGTGTTATCGTTTGTTGATTGAGGTCCACAAAAGATCAGATAGATCATAGATGAATTAGACATATCAAGCGTAAAAATAATAGAAAACAAAGTGAGTGGACGTCGAGTCGTACCATTCATGTTGAAATCAGGGTGGCTTTACTACCAGAAGCTAAGCTAAACGCTAAGCTAAAAAGCTAGAAACTTCAAATATGAAAATAGTATTTGATTGTTTTGTTACTATCATACTTGTTGGCAGCTCGATAATCGAAAAACGTACAGACAAACAGAAGATCTATTATCGTATATTAAATCTGCCTACTGCTAACTACAGAAGTTGTTTAACGCCCAAGTTAGTCGAGGAGCTTTAGAAAGTGTTTCTCCACAAAACATGAGTCGGAACGAATCAGACAACAGCTGGAAAGCAAAGCGTGGGAAGTCTGTTGCTCAACTAGATGAACAGACTGCAACAAATCAATGTGGAGCGTGTTTTGAATGATAAATGATCTTTATTTGCAAATTAATCTTTTACGGATATTTTTACACGCCTGACTTTACAGCTAAATTCCCGTTTATTTTATTGAAGGAGGCAATTGAGCCGCTTTAACTTAATTATTTTTAACGATAGAGTCGTTTTATGTTCTGGGTCTCAGTGTTCTTTGTGTTCGTTAAACATTCATGAAATGTTTGTGAAGTTCAACGTGACACAAGATGTAGATTCCTAATGCGGGAGTCCTCCTTTCAAAAGGAAAAAAGAAAGAAAGGCTCGGGTCTTCCTCAAACTGAAGTTAGCTGTCGGAGAAGTGCTAATTACATAAAAGCAACCCATAAATTGGCTCCTGTGTCACCATAAGAGTATTGAATTTTCCCAAGTAAATCTTTCACGTACAAAACAACACAACATTTTCTCAATATAATCTGAAGTTCTCATTACAAATCACTAAACCAATTTACGATAATGTATTCGATTCTGTATAATGTTGTGATCGTTTAGATATGTGGGTGTTTGTAGTTTATCATTAGCAGTTT
The DNA here is from genome assembly GCA_932526445.1 of Phragmatobia fuliginosa. Taxonomy (NCBI): domain Eukaryota; kingdom Metazoa; phylum Arthropoda; class Insecta; order Lepidoptera; family Erebidae; genus Phragmatobia; species Phragmatobia fuliginosa. Next base: position 16,396,618 of record OW052071.1, read on the forward strand.
AACGCCTTTGTACTCTGACAACTAATACAGCAACATAACATCGGCCTACAAAGCTGTGACTACTATCACCGTTGACACTATTCGATCCCACGCTATGCCCCATTCGAACACACTACTCGACTAGAAACTCTCTAAAATAACCACATTATAACATCTTAAATCTCTATGTCAATAAATAAATACAAAATAAGCATTAAATCAGATGTAGTGATATAAATAAATTTTATTATTACAATCGTAAATCAATCGTGTTGTTCACTAAGTGGATTTCTCCTGGTATAATACTACGGGATCATTTGAAGTGTCGTCTTAAACAAGTCTTTGATGAATAGCTTATGTCAACACTTTTAAAGAGAAGTTAGTTAATAAAGTAGACAGAGATAGAAAATAACGGTACACTTGTAGTTAGCCCAAAATAATATTTTGGAATTACTATTAAGATTTACTATTATTATTAAGATTACGTAGCCACAACGAGATTACGTAGCCACAACGTGTCTTGCCAGTCCCCAACTCGCACTCGGCCAGCGTGGGGACGTATGGCCTTAATCCTCTCCTGAGTGGAGACCCGAAGTGGGACATTTAAGGTTAATAATGAATATTTTGGACATTAAAGCCATCTAGTCCCAAACTAAGCAGAACTTGTATGTGCGAGTAATATGAGTACTAGGTGATTGACATAAAAACATATATACATTTTTACTTTCTTTATAAATACATACATATTATTCGTAGAAAATACGCAAATTCTTAAACAATTATTTGCAGATTAAACAAACATCTAGTTCAACGTGGGAATCGAAACCGAGACCTCAAGCACAACAGTTGCATACGCTACAAAAGCGCCACCGAGGTAGTTCCACATATTATCCGTTTCGTCCATTATTTCGTCCAACCTCCGAGCTGTTTAAGCTCCGTTGACGTAAGGAAAGGCCTATGGTTCAGTAGTGAACTGCAATAGGCGGGCGATCTATTCAAAATACCCTTATAATCAAATTTATAATACCACCACTACTTGATTAAACTGAAATTAAGCTACTAAACCCTCGAACTAGTACTTAACGTGATCAATTCAAACGCACCTCCGTAGTCTGGTCTACAATTATCGCCAAGTGGGTGCGAGCTCATCCAATAAGCTTATCTGTACTTTGTGACTCCAGTATAGAGTGCTAGTATTGCACAATATCTTGTACCGTATGTATTATCATATGTTAACGTTTACTAACCCATGACGTCTCGAGCATTGAAGACGTAGACTTTGTACCTACAAATTGTCATACAATAAAAAAACTAAACAAATACGCTTTTTTTTTTGTTTTCTATGTATAATATGTATGTAATTACAAAAAAAAAAAAAGTATGTTTATGTATTTATATCAGTTGTCTAGTACCCATAACACAAGCTCTGCTTAGCTTGGGACTAGATGATGTTGTGTGTCAGATGTCCAAAATATTTATTTAAATATATTTTTAACGCTTTGGGGCGACGTTATTGAAATATTTTCAGAAAGCACCCTACGCTTTGTTACATTAAAATTATTTTCTACTTTTCAGTTTAAAAGCGTGTTTGTTTAGTTTTTTAAAACTATTTTTTTTATAAAGACTAAAAAAGACTAATTTGTTTAAACTTTTTTTTAGTCTTTTTTAGTTTTTTTTTCAAATTATTGTATTGTCATGGGTCCTTGATAAATCTACTAAAGTTTGAACGAAATCTGGCCGTTTAAAGTGGGTCAAAATCGCACCCAAAGATGCCGGTTACAAACATAAAGGTGAAGCTAATAAAAAGCGTGTAAAAAGGAAACTGTACGTATGTAATAACTGTAAGTGACAACTTAACTCCTTTTAAACGACTTGACCGATAAGTGTGAAATTATGTACATTTATTTCATTGGGTAACTGGATGCTTCGAAAACACAAGTATGTCACCATCAGTTAATATCTAATATAATATTTTATAAGTTCTAAAGTTGTACCGAAGTTTGTAGGGGCCGCTAGTAAATACATTAAACTTGTTGGTCTGAAGGTTAAAGTATGCGGCCGCTGATCAAGAGGTCTCAGGTTCGATTCCGGGGTCGGACAAAATGTTTGTATGTTTATCAAATATTTGTTTCCTAGTTTGGATATTTTTTATGTTTAATATGTATGTATTTATTTACAAATAATAAGCTTTAATGTAGTTATATTAATTAGAGAATGTACAATTAAAAAACTTTATTACAAATATTCAATGCCACTGAAATTGTCGTCATCTGAGAGCTATCAGAGCTAATGATCAAAATATAAACTATATTTTATTATAATATATTATTATTATATTATGTGGTGTTTATGTCAACGCTACATTTCCAGGAAGTTAGTTACAAATCTAGTCCTATTCTTATTTGAAACGCATTATAGTGTGGGCTAGTCCCAATAAATTTTACGTTGTCTGAAAAAAATGGTAGAGGCCTATGTCTAGTATTAGACTGCGATAGACTGATGATGAGATGCTAATTTTCAATTATACTATCACTTTTGCTTTATAAACTATTCGACCATGAATCTATTACACTCACACATCAATCATTTACAGCTGAAGGATTTCAATAAACAAATTATATTTATTAGTTTATTACTTGCTTGAACTTGCATTTGACATTTAAAGCCCACGATTTCTCAAGATTATACAAATTTGTTCTATTCTATTGCGATTTGCATTAAAATGAAACATTGAGTGATTTAATGCACCTTGAAATGCCACACCGTAGACAGTTAACGCAAATACTTTGGTATGTGCCAAAATAGTTGTGGTAAGTAACGAAACTCGCCAAAAATTAGGTTAGTATTTATAGAAAATGTCCTAAGTAATAATAAAAGATAATATATCTTGAAGTTTAGTTGGCTAAAAAACTACGTAGCCACAACGTGTCTTGCCAGTCCCCAACCCGTACTCGGCCGAGTGGGGACGTATCTTAACCCTCTTCTGAGGGGAGACCCCAGCAGTAGGACGTTATGGGTTCTTGATGATTGATGAATATATCACAGAGACGCACTAGGCCTCTGACACACTAGTCACATACGCCACCACTGCACCACCGACGCAGTCATGATAATCTTTATAATACGTATATGACTGCCTTGTTGGTCTAGTGGTTAGCGTATACGGCTGCTGATCAAGAGGTCTCGGGTTCGATTCCCGGGTCGGACCAAATGTTTGTGTGATCCACACGTATTTGTTTCGGAGTTTGGGTGTTTTCTATGTATTTACAAAAAAATAGTATGTTTATGTATTTATATCAGTTGTTTAGTACCCATAATACAAGCTCTGCTTAGTTTGGGACTATCTGATGTTGTGTGTCCGAAAAAAAAAAAAAAAAACTACAACTTTCTCTCTATTAATAAATATTTCGGAAATTTGCCAAACAACGCCATGTAGTCCCAAACTAAGCAGAGCTTGTACTATGAGTACTAGACAACTAATATAAATACATAAACATACATTTTTTGTAATTACATACATATCAAACACCCAAACTCCGAAACAAATGTTTCCGAATCACATAAACATTTTGTCCGACCCGGGAATTCAACCCGAGAGCTCTTGATCATCAGCCGCATACGCTAACCACCAGACCAACTATCATCAAATAAATAAAGTTGGAGTGTCTGTATGTAATATAACCGTTTATTGTTCGTGAATTTGTTTAGATACTATAAAGCTGCAAATTAATATATAATTTATGTGAAAGGTTAACTGCAGTTTGTTGCGACAAATTGTCGATAGGAATAAATTAATTTATAAGATAAAGCGATTTGTTGAATTAAATCGTAACATTTCGTTGGGAATAATAAAGAACAGAAATATTTATACTTCCTTTGTCAATTAATTTCTGTATAGTTATATGATGATGATGATGATGAGTGGCTTTAGGTGATTGGAATCATCACCGAGGGTGAGCAACGACGGAGTGTTTAGGTCAGTGATTCGGAGGTCACGTTAAGCAGTCGGTCCTGGTTGTTTTCATAAGATAACAATCTTGAAGCTTAGTTTGTGGCCTTTGGGGGGCTTAAAAACATCCAACGACAAGATTACGTAGCCACAACATGTCTTGCCAATCTCTTGCCCTTGGCCATTGTGGGGACGTATGGCCTCCCCCTCATGAGAGGAGACCGGAGGCCAGGATTGGGACATTATGGGTTGTTGATGGTGATGATGGTTATATTTACCTCTACATTGAAAGCAACTTATTGTGAGGTACTATAGCGGCTTAGTGAGATCCTTCTGCATCATTAGCCCTGAAGGCTCGCACTCGCCAACGAAACACTACAGCAAGAATGCTGTCATTTTTAATTGGTCATTCCTGTTGAAATCAGTTTTTCTCTACTATTTAATGAAACTATATTTATACGTATATTATGTATAGATATATTTGAATATATTTTATTGATTTGTATGTATAAATAGTCTCTGTATGTAATTTCAAATCATCAATTTTCTTACTAAATATAATATGAAAGTATGTATATAGGTATTGACACCCAAAACGTAATTTTTAATTGCTTTTGTCTGTCTGTGTGTTTCGGCCATTCTCTGGAACAGTTGGTCCGATTTTGACGGGACTTTCACTAGCAAGATGACTGACGACATATGGAGTAACTTAGGCTAACTTTTTAGACTAGCTTTATTCTGCGGCGTCACTTGCGATTTACCAAAGTAACCACGGGTAATACCAATAAAAACTTCATCATTCAATGGTTTGACAAAGGCCTTGTCGGAGATTAATTGTTTCATCATCTTCATCAGCTTATCGCAGTCCACTGCTGGACATAGGCCTCTCCAATTGCACGCCACTTGGTTCGATCCTCGGCTTCTCGCACCCAGCTCCTGCCAGCTGTCTTGCGCAAATCATCACTCCACCTCGCCTGTTTAATTGTTTGAGTATCCGAAATGTTAGTAATTCGGAATAATACAATATAATACGAGTATGAACTACAAAACATGACAATAATCGTAATGTTGAACAATAAATATAAGTATTCACACATATAATTTATGATTGTACAACAATAATTATTCGTAGACAATAATTTATTCTGTCAAAAAATTATCCACACACAACAAATTACATATTCCATCCCACTGATTTAAAACTTCTCCAATAATTCATATCTCGTATAATAATCTGACACCAAAATATAATATTTTAATAGAGAATGCGCATTGCATTCCTTGCGTAACTAGATGTCGGATCGCCTACACAACCATTGACTATAAATCATTAATACCTCGAGAAATACGTGAGATACGAGCGTACCACTTCGAGACTAGCCAGCACAATTCTATCATCGACCTTAGGTTAAATAGATTTAAGGTTAAATTTTCTGAAAATAAAGATGTGCTTAATTTTGTCATAACAGGGAACGACTTTTTTAAACTTGTTAGAACTATTTGTCATTTAACTGTTTTCTTTTCATTTAATTTAGCATCTTTGTTATTATTTGCATACAGACTGCATGCAGATGGGGTATTTAACTCTACAATGTTTGTTGATATTCAATATTTGATTACAAAAATTTAACTAAGGCATAATTCTTGTTGTTTACTAACAGTTACTAAATAATGGAAGGATATACCTGTGTAAGATATCTTACATGTTTTATCTTTTGTTCTTGGAGTTGAATCTTGTAAATATTTTTATCAGGTCTCAAATGTTTTCGCGTTAAGTTGACTTTGTTCATCAATGTAATGAATCTTCGTACAGTAAGTAACCCAGTCCTTTTATATATTGTATTAGTATTTGTAGTCCTGTTCCCTAGTGAAGTTGCAAACGTAAATATGTTGTTTTATTACGTGACTGAGTGACATTAGCCAATGAAACAAGAGAATAGAGATATAGAATAGAAAATGAAAAACGCTTGTAACATGGCTAGAGGGGCAGAACTCAGAACTCTCATTAGCATAACGCACAAAAATGGCATTTAATTACATATAGTTCGTTCAGTAAGTAATATATTCGTATGTTTTCTCATGACCGAGGTAATTATTATCTATATATGCATCACGATTTACAACAATTGTTGATCTGTCACATATGTTTCTCTCGCTGCACTGTATTTACATGAAACAAAGTAAGGTGTGCTTAACATAACATAGTGTATTACGTACGTAGTACACCTTGTACACACACATACATTCGTTTTCGTAAAATATTTGCAACTTTACTAGGGGGCTGATTACAAGTAGTGAATACGACTCCAAGGGTCTGCCAGGTGTGAACCGAACACTAGAACTCCGTACTAAATGTTTATTGGGTGTGGAATCGTCCTTGAACAAATGTTCCTCGAGCTTATATACTCGTCTCGGAGACAAAAATTTGCGCGATACAGAAAATGGGTATAACGCCATCTATCGAAGCTTGACTAAAACTATTAACCATTTAGTGATACTTATACAAGTAGAAACGCTAAATTTTAACCTTATCAATTGGCAATGACTTTGAAACAAATGCACCATCGTGTTGTCAATTTTTGAAATCTATGCAGGGGAGTTAGGTCCTGGATGAATAATCTCTAATAAAGTGCTCTTTTTTATCACGAGTGATCGTAGAAAAACCAATGAAGAAGTCCTACTGATGATAAAGGAAGAGAGACGGTTGTTAAACGCTATTGAAGGCAGAAGAGGCAAATGGTTGGTCAATTGATAAGATACGACAGTTTGTTCATAATAATACTGGGAGAGGAAATTGAAGGCAAGAGAAAACGAGAACGGCCTAGAATGACATACATACAGCAAGTCAAAGATAAAGTGGGAATCGTGACTTATTAAATTAATCATTATTAAAAAGATGACAGGAAACCGAGAGGAGTGTCTTTTGCTCCGCCGACAAGTGCATCGCTCATATATTAAGAGAGAGTGATGATAGAAATAGTAATTACTATTCCATTATTTTAGCCTATTGCCTCACACTGGCAATTATAAGTATCCTTTAAATGTAAACTATATTTAATGTAAATTTTAATGTGAAATCTCTATTTATACATTTAGTGAGTTATGGAACCTCATAAAAACATCAGTTATATTTTTATGAGGTAGAATTTCCAACTAATATTAATTATTGTGGTAGCTACTGTTTGTACTTATGAAATATTAATGACATAGAATTAGAACATTCAATATAATATTATGACCAATTATTATGAAAGTCGTGACACATGAACGTATAATATTTCAACTCAAATAGTTATTGCACTTTTAATTGTATTGAGTGCACTAACCACTATTACCGATAATAGCACACTGTTGGATATAAACCTTCTTTGAAAGAAAGTTTTGGCTTATTATACTATATGCTGATTAGACGAATTGGTAGACTTGTTTCAAGTCTGCACGAGAGTTTTCTCTCTGGGTTTTCCTTCCAAGGGCATAGACTGCACGGTTGGCCTAGTGGCTTAAGTGGTCGCCACGCCGCTTCCTACTGCGCCATATATCTTGGGTTCAAATCCCACGAGGGATAACACTTTGTGTGATTTACAATTAGTTGTTCTAAGTCTGAAGTCGTGAAGCTAATTGTCTGTTCTAATTCGTAGATCCTATGGAGAAGAACAGACAAGAAACTCCATGGACACTCTTTTCCAACATAGTTTTTACAATTTTTTGGTTACTTTGTTTTAGGCATTTTAACTAAAATTTAAAACTCTGCATAATGAAAAGCATGAGTCGAATTCAAGAATAGTGGTCATCATACTGATTGTGACAAGGCAGTATGGTGACCCACACTATGGCGGTCTATTGAGATGCTACTACATCATTGGGTCATGGTTATTGCGGCCATTTTTGAAATAGAAAACACTTTTTTTTTTAATAAATATTGTGGACATCTGACACACAACATCAACTAGTCCCAAGCTAAGCAGAGCTTGTGTTATGGGTACTAGACAACTGATACAAATACATACTTTTTTTTTGTAAATACATACATATTATACATAGAAAACACCCAGACTCCGAAACAAATATTTCTGAATCACATAAATAATATTTGATCCGACCCGGGAATCGAACCCGAGACCTCTTGATCAGCAGCCGCATACGCTAACCAGTAGACCAATGAGGCAATTATTCTTATAGTTGTTAGCAAACGCTACTCAGACAGTGTAGTGAATTAAACCTGTTTCTATTTGCAGCATCATAAATTCAAGAAGTCATGAGTCTCTCACCAAAGTCGGTACATAAGTCGAGTACACTTCAGTGTACTTCATCGTTCTCGTAGGTACTGTACTATGCAAGTACTTGCGTGACTCGAGTGCAAGGCGACAACGAATCCGGCTCGCCGTCTCGCGATCCGCAGATAATGCATGTTCGCAATTTTTAGCTGCACTTCAATTTTGCACCGATGCTTTTAAGTTTAGAAAAATTACAAGCTATATTTTAAAATCTGAATATTACAATTTTATTATTTTTGTACATCCTAAATGAAAAAACATAACTTCTCATTTGAATAATCCCCCCCCCCCCCCAAAGATATGGTTTTATTCCCCATATAAACACGTATTTATACAAAGAATACTCGATATGTTTGGAAATTAGAGAAAGTATTGAATCTCAATAAAATAGTTTTAGATTTGCGATTTGTATACATGAACGATCATATGCCTGCCTGTGCATTTAGAAAACATAAAAACATAAATTTTCTTTTCTCATTTCTTAAATAAACCCTCATATGAATTAAACATCGACACAAAAAATGAAAATAAAGACGTGAACACGTGAAAAATATGTTGCATATTAAAATTTTCACTTGGGCTTAGTTCCTAAGTACCCCTACAGGCGAGATTGGTCATTCTTCGATGCGAGGTCACGGCTGTGCCTGACTCCGCACTCATCGCGGAAACACCCCTGACGCTCCAGCCTACACCGACCATAGAAAATAATGAGGTGGCATAAAATATATCTCGTATATATTTTGCATCATAATAAACGAAAGGGAGGTATAAAAGTTACATTATTGACCACAAGTATTTATGTTTTGCCGTCAAATTTTATTTATTTTTTAGTCTTGCTTCAGTTTAACATAATATTAGGTCTGATGGTAAGTGGTTATCAGTACATGTGACTACTCAGTAAACCATACTACGATTTTGATATTCTAATAACAACATAACTAACTGTCTTCCTTCTTGAAACCTTTTCAGATGAAAACTATTCCAATGTGATTTTTGTAGTTTCTCAAAAGAATTAGACAACACAAGTAATAAGAGTAATTTGAAAAAAAGAAAAAAAAATCAATTGTTTTATTTTCATTGTTATTAAGTTACAATATTATACCATATCCATGTTTTTTTACTCCGTGACTGATGCCAGAGTTCCCCCTGTTGGGTGGAAGGGGTAACCCCACAGCACCTTTTGTATTTCACATAAATACTTGACGATTTTTCTGCTCATCCACTACATTTTGGAGGAATTCAACCTTAAACCATCTGTCACCTCCTCACAAAAAATTGTTTGTATAAGACTTTCATTCTTTTATGGATACGACGCGACAACGTTAATATAATTTTGAGACAAGCTTATTTCGGACTTTAGTATACCGTTGATAAATCTATATAGATATATATATATTGTATCGCAACGTACCGTCATTATCATCATCATCATCATCAGCCTTTAACAGTCCACTGCTGAACATAGGCCTCTCCTTGAAAAGGAGGTATTTGCCTACTATTCCACGTTGGCCAGACGGGTTGGTATAGGGTTGGTTTCAAGTTAGGTGGCTCTTCGACGAGCAATCGGACCTGATTCGCCGCCGGCGACTCGGGCGGCGGAGGCGCGAACATCTGCGGCACTATGTGGCCAGCCGCGACGGGGCGGCGTCGGTGTGTGCCGGACGCCGCCTAAGGGAGGGTCGTCGTACCAAGACGGTGCCCGCATCAGGAGCGGGCAGGCCCTGGAGAAGTTCAGAAGGAGATCCCACCCTGGACTTCTCCTACTCCTAAACGGAGAAGCGCGGAGAGGGCACATTGTGTAGTTTTTATTCGGTTCAAGTCCGACACACCACCCCGCCGTAACCCCCGGTGGGGTGACGGTCCATGATGATTTTCCACACAAAAAAAAGGGTTGGTTTCAAGTTTTCCTTCTCTTCGCATTGAAGTTGTCTTGCGTAGTTTATCCCTTAGTCGCCTTTTACGACACCCGCGCGGGGTGAATAGGGGTGGTGACACTCTGTATTCTTAATCCGTCACCACACGGACTAAATAATGTACCGTAACGAAACCTATTTTTTATTTTCCTAGTTAAAAAGAATGAAATGACGCGAGCTAAGCTGCAGGCATCTGCTAGTCTAAATAGTTGTCATACCTCCTCGAAACGGCTTGATCGAATCTTCTGAAATTTTGTGTGTTTATTCAGTAAGTCTGAGAACAGAACGTAAACTATTATATCCCTTGGATAATAAAGGACGAAACGTATGCGAGCGGAGCCACGGGTATCAGCTAGTTCATGTATAATATGTATTTATAAATAAATATATGGATAAGGTTTATCACCATTTTTCTTTATAATACACACGCTTCTCACACATCACAGTATGAACCCATTAAGGCAGAGAGATTTTATGGTAACCAGATAACTTAAAACACATACTTAAATATCACGACTGCACGATTAGCTTAGTAGTTTAAGTTGTCACCATGCTGTTTTCCTCTGCGCTAAGTGTAGTGGGTTCAAATCCCACATTGGACACAACTTTATGTGATCGACCAATTGATGTTCTGAGCCTGAGTATTTTTTGGTCCGTTTCATGTATTTTTGTTAAGTCCCCCGCGACACAAGATTTATATTCCTAATGCAGCAGTTGTCTTTTAAGAAAAAAACCGTATGTACCGGTAAACTATTTCGGCTATAAATAAATTTCAACCGACCTGCGTTGCTTTATCTTAATAACAGCTGAGAAACGTCGATCATTATAAGCTAAAACATTAAACAATCAATAACGACAGCAGATAGTTACCCTGACATTTCCGAGTGCTGTTTTGACGTTCCTAAGTGTTACTTTGACATTAATAAACTTTACTCTAACTTTTACTACACAGACTAATGCTTAGATATATATGTGCGAGTAGTTATATACCTATATCTTTAAGCCCATTAATCAAACACAATTTGCTGTTACAGTAAATATTTTGTTCTATTATTGATTCAACGCCTATAAAAAATATTTATTCAACTCATGAAGACCCAAAAATAAGTAATAAATTAATCTTATACAGAACTTCTAAAACATATATATCAAGACTTAAGTATGAAATACATTAACACACAAGCTAGAAATTACTGTTAACAAGCTAGAAACATTTAAACTAACATATATTTTCCATTAAATTAATGACTGTCTTGTCATAAAACATTAAATTTCTTCGTATGCAATTAAAAAATGGCAAAACCCTTGTTCGAAACATAAGTACTAAAAGTATGATAACAACAGCCGAGGCTTGTTTGCACGTTACAAACATGTTATCAAACAGACTAAACGGTTTTTAATGCAAGAGAGAGGTCCAACATAAAAACTGTACCGCTCTGTTTAAAGCCTCCTGAAAATTTAAAGAGGCACAAATGAGAGGGTTCGGTTACAGGCCCGACGAGAAAGCAAGCAATACATCCACCTTTTGTTTCAGACTGAGGGTAGTCAAATAAACCAGCATAATTAGAATCATCGCCCTTGTGTTTTAACAGCAGGTACAGCAACGAAAGTTCTGTCTGGGAGGTCAGATTACGTTGGATGGGTGAAGAGTGGTATGGAAATAAGTTAAAAAGAAAAATTTATGCTGCGAAAAAGAAAATGGGAATGTGGAATGAAAAAATGGTGGGTGCTCTGATGTTGGGTGCCTAAAGTGGTAGCCACTGAGTCTTTGAACCTAACTGCAGATCTAAAATACTTTATTAAATTATGTTATAGTAATAAAATACACCCACTACACAACTTCAAGTGCATCACTTGAAATTTTTATTAATTACTAGCTTTCGCCCGCGGCTCCGCCCGCGTGTATATCGGTTATCGCGGTAAAAAGCCTATGTCCCTTCCCAGGTTCAGTTCTATCTTCATACCAAATTTCATCAAAATCGTTCAGTGGTTTAGGCGTGAAAGCGTAACAGACACACAGACAGAGAGACAGAGTTACTTTCGTATTTATAATATTAGTAGGGATTTTGCCACCCTCTTAGTCTTCCATACATGGAGGTGCTTTATTCATTCATTTGTCTGTTTGTTCGTTTGTCTTCTATGTAGCCGTCTAGCGCGCTGAGTGTTGTGGGTTCAAACTCTACATGGGACAACACTTTATCATCATCATCATCATCATCAACAACCTATAACGTCCCACTGCTGGGTTCGGGCCTCCTCTCATGAAAGGGTTAAGACCATATTATGTCCCCACGCTGGACGACTACAGGTTAGGTCTTGTCATTTGTGTCATGTACAAATGATAGTTCTGAGTCTGAATGTTGTTTGTGTCCGTTTAATGTATGTTTGTAAAGGCCATACTACCATACTATACCACACAGGATTAATTCCTAATGCGGCAGATGTATTTAAAAAAAATGATTGTCTTATATTATTGTCATATTTAACCTGTAGCAAGTAAATATAAACTTAAATAAACCTAAAACTATGATATTTGCTAATATGTCATTTAAGGAAAAAAATCGCTATTTGTCTGAAGCTTAAACCGTCAACAGTTTTCCACTAGATATTGTAACATATAAATAATGTAATATTTATTAACATCAATTATTAAAGCAATAAATTCGTCATACATAATACAATGTTTATAAAAACAACACATACTGAATCGATCACTCGGGTTTGCCAACAGATTACAAATTAAACACTACTATTAGACAACCAATTCGGAATACTAAAATGTGCGAATTTAAGTGAGATAAATTGTGTACTAGCATTTGCCTGAGGGTCCACTTACGTGTATGTCGGTTTTTGCAGTCTTTCCTCACGAATCAAAGTATCTCCTTGAGAAATTTCATTGGAATCGATGCATTGATTCGGGCGTGATACCGTATCAGACAGACATAGATGTTTTTGAATTATACGATAGTTGCTTTTGAATTATATGATACTGGCTTTCGCTCGGGGCTTGGCTTGTGATATTCTCATGTATAAACTTTGATTGAATTTTTCACGCCCTTAGGGGGGTTATTTTTCAAAATCCTCTCTTAGTGTTCGCCTACGCTCCTCAAGGAACACACATGCTAAATTTCAGCATCTAGTGCTTTCGGCTGTCAGTTGTCTGTCAGTCAGTCAGTATAGGAACAGTTTTATATGTAGATTGATTGGTACGGATTATTTTTTCATAGCATAAATATTAAAATGAAAAATTGCTTCGGTAAAACTACATTGAAATGTAGCAAACTCACGCGCCGAAAAACTTACTGATTGTGATACGGCTTTAGGCTTTCAAATGATTTTTATTTATCGGGTTACAGCGAAAGAGAGCTTTATGTCTGACCTACATTTTTACTATATACTGGTATGTATGCTCCCCCTTACTACTTACGAAGGAATTGTTTGAAATAATATTTTTTTAAATATGTTAATGTGTATAGTTTAGTATTTTTATATAATTTAATCATTCTTATTTCTCCTAAGTTACAAAGCTCAATTGAAACTACAAAACTTGTAAATGAAGTAAGTCAAAATAATTACTGATAATTCACTTTCAAAGGATAAAGAACTAGCCCTTGGCTGCGGCTCCGCCCACGTGTAGGTTATCGCGGTAAATAGAAGCCTATGTGTTATTCTGAGATGTAAGCTATATTATTGTGAAGCTACATCAAAATCCATTCAGTAGCTTTTGCGTGAAAAATCGACAAACATTCACACATACATACTCACAAACTTTCGTGCTTATAATATTAGTAAGTAAGACAAACAAACTTCTCGACTTCTATATACAATTTATCACGAGTTTAAATGTTACTGTGGTAACCACTCTAATTTATTGTATCGAATGTTTCCAATTATCGATTTAACAACAATGGGATCGATATAATCGCTATATATAGATCGTTATCGATACTATCGGATAAAGTATGTTCGTGATCGCCCATTGTTTAGTTGGGTAGATCTACAGATATATTATAAGACGATATCAATATATGACGTGGCTTTAATAGAAAATGGCACTTTCGTTCTCTGTTTCGCAGTTATTTATTTTATTTTCTTTATTGTTATATAAAATAGCTTTATAATAATGACTTATGAATGAAAGATAAATCTAGTGAAGTTTAAAATATCGCGTAAACTTTTAATACACACTTTAAGTGTGGTTTTCCAAAATTATCGTATCATGAAATAGTGTTGTATTTATCAGAAATCCTATACTATTTGGATCATCATCATCATCAACAGCCTTTAACAGTCCACTGCTGGACATAGGCCTCTCCTTAGAAAGGAGGTTTTGGCCTACTCTACCACGCTGGCCAGACGGGTTGGTATAGGGTTTGTTTCAAGTTTTCCTTCTCTTTGCATTTATGTTGTCTTGCGTAGTTTATCCCTTAGTCGCCTTTTACGACACCCGCGGGATGAATAGGAGTGGTGACACTCTGTATTCTTAATCCGTCACCACACGGAGGAATACTATTTGTATGAGAATCATTAATTTAGTTATCCAGTTGTTAAACTATTTAGTGTCTGAATATCAAACAACAAAAGATAGTGCTTGGTTAAATGCATCACGCTGAACTGCCGGCCAACCCTCTCACGGAAGGGATGGCAATAACCTCTCACGGGAGACCAATGTAAAATGGCAGCACTCGTTCGACGCATTGACATGTTATAACATAAGCATCTCAATAGACTGTCATTCGCAATAAGTATGGTCACCACTATTCCTGGATTTTACTCATGCTTTTCATCAGGCCGAGTAGAGTCACTTTGGCAGGTTCAAATATGAAAAATAAGCAGTTCAATGCTAAAGATTTTCTGCAAGTCACGTGTAAAATAAAATTGTATGGAAACGAAGAGAAAGCAATAAATTATCGCAGTCAGTGGTTTCTGTGGTCTAACTTTTTCCTCAAAAAGTCATGTCTGAGCATGCATGCACTTGGATTTCTTTTACCCTGCCGACAAGAGTGTCTTAAAACCTTCTTTTCTATTTTTTCTATTTTTATTGCAACCTCGTTCAAGTCACAAGAGTGTGTTCCTGAATACCACGAATTTGAGTTTTTTTTACATATAGGCGGCTTTTGAGCTAAGCGTTTCTTTATATACATATATTTATGATTACAAGCTATTATTATTATTGTTATACTAGCTTTTGCCTTCATCTCCGCCCGCGTGTAGGTCCGTCATGGCGGTAAATAGTAGCCTATGTGTTATTCCGATATGTAATGTAGCAACAAACATACATACATACTCATAAATTTTCGCGTTTACAATAATATTAGTGGGGGGTTCGAATAATTCTCAATTTTTACAATTTCTTAAAACGGTTCTTAAAAGGATTATAATTCTTTTTGTGGTCAAGATCGGTTGTGATGTCTATACAACACTTTAAAATATTACTGGAACACTACTGCCAAGTTTAGCCATCGTGACTGTGCAGTTGTGTATGTAACTTCACTTCGAAGTATCTCAGAATTGCCTTATTGGTATCTTTAAATTTCACTTTAAAGGTAACAACACATTATCGGGAACACTACAGCGATAAGTATCTCATTCAACAAGTTTTTGAACAAGCTTATTTTCTACGATGGTCAACTACACTTCAATAGTGCTACCATGAGTTTCAATTGTACGTACGATAGCGATTGTAGTAAAATGTATACCGATGTTATTTTTGATACATGACTATTCAAAGAAACTGTCAGATATTCAAGCCCACGGGTGTTTATTTATGATGCATTGACAGTTCATATGAAATTCAAAATGAGTGTTTCTGATTGTAATTCTCAGGAGTTTAGGGGGCGTCCATAAATTACGTGAGATGTTTAAGGGGGGGAGGGGGTCGAATCAAATCTCATCTAATATTACGTTGAAGGGAGGGGGGGTCTCGGCAAATATCACGCAATTATTTTTTCTGATTCTTACAAAAATAAAAACTATTTTGGTCCATTTAATCCAGATTGTACATGCTTAAGATTTAATCTTAAGCGTAATCGTAATACGATTAAGATCATTCACTAATTCATTCGTAAATGAAAATCATGTGGACATGTTGGTTCCAATAGTCTCTCTTGAGACCGCGCATGATTCTCCATGGACTGAATTAGAGAAACGAGTAGTGAATTAGAGAAATAAGAAAAACGAATATCTAATTAGTTTTTTAATCACAGTAGTTACGATTTAAGTATTCTATTGTTAAATTTTTATTACACTTATAATTAAACTCTCAACAATATTGATTACTAGTCTTAACTAGTCGTAAATAAGAGCACGAACAATTTTTTTTATTTTTTTTACAATAAAAATCCAACGTGTTTACGTAAGAAACCCAAGTAAGAAAAATCTCACATGAGATTGGGGGATGGGGGAGGGGGTTGAATGAAATCTCACGACATCTCACCAGGGGGGAAGGAGGGACAGAAAATTTTAAAAAAACACCTCACGTAATTTATGGACGCCCCCTTACAGTTAACTCTCTAGGAGATTATCTGAAGAAAGTTATTTTGTGCATATTTATTTTAATCTGCAATAATTGATTCTATCCATTTTATGTCAACTGAAGCACAATTGAGAATTGAAATGTTTTTATTTAACTTCTAAAAAGTTACTTACTTGAATATGGAAAATGTGGGAATGAAAAATGATATTAAATAAATTTCCTTTATAATATATAATAAATCTCTATTGCATTGACCGTGGAAATACAAATTTAATGACGTAGTTGTCATCTGGCCATTTAATTAAAGACATTATTAAAATGATTGAATCCATGCAATTGCTCGGCCTGAAAGTGGTAGAAAACGGTGAAGTGATGAGGCTAGAAGTAATTTTTATGTTAAAATTTGAGTGCTGATTGAGGTATGAATGATACCGTAGTTAAAGTTTATAAGTCACGTAGGTATCTAAGTACTTTTTGAATTTGTTTTCAGGGTTTGTGATAAGTTTTTGTGACAGCATGTTGTTTGCTCACTTAGTCAGCTCTTACGATACCCACAGAATAGAGACGATAATCCTCCGTATTATGAATCAACAGTACATATGCAATAGTAATGGTGGTGTTAGTGACAATAGATACGTGATAGCGCTCAGTAACTACTGTAGTAAACGTCCTATTCATAGTAGCGTAACACGTTTACATACAAACTAATGCATTTTGTTAGTGCCTACCCGCAACGGTAAAAGCAATACGTTGTCAATGTTAATACCTCACTGTATAAGGAAGTGGGCTTCTTTGCGAACGGCGCGGTCTTTGAAAGTTTACTGCAAATAGCTTTAGCTTTTTATTTCTAACGATACCGACTTTGTGTAGGTAAATGTTACTACTCTACTAAAGTGACTGCTATGTAATCTGCTTTTAGATCTTTTATACCTACATGTCAAGGTCAAGGGCCTTTTTACGCGTACTGAAGGGATAAAATCTGATGTTATTGGAATAAAATAGCCCTCTAAGGGCTAGCTGGACTGAAGCGATGTCACTATCTCAATATAAACCAATGTTTTGCTATGACATTAATTTAATTTTCCTCCCTCAACCCTCTTCAAACTCCTTCATCTGGATTTCTCTTTATTATTCCCAAGACTATTTGGGGTCAGGTACTAGTTTAACTGGTTTTATCTGAATTTCTGTTTTTAAAAGAGCGGTTGGCATCGGACATCCTCCATTTGACAGAACTGGAATTCGAAGACTTAACTTAACATAGATGTTCGTTACAACCAGGATCGACGGCTTAACGTACTCTCCGAGGCACTCTCTCTCTGGTCTTCCTTCAAAGTAATTATTAAATTGTCATATGAATCTGCAGATTGTACATCCTCATTGATATCCGTCCTACGTCCGATCTGTTCCTCCTTCACAAAGAACTAACTAGTTAGAAAATCTCCTTCATCTGAATTCTGAAACTCAAAAGTGAAAGCAGTTCTTTATATCGAGAATTTACCCAGGCATTTATCGATTTAACACCAAATTGCTGACGAAATATTCTCCAGAGATATGCACAGTACCTTGTTTTCGGCCATCCAGTTTAAATATTTCGGATATATAACACTAAACATCGTCTAGTCCCAAACTAAGCAGAGCTTGTACTATGGGTACTAGATACCTTATATAATTACATTTATACTTTTTTTTGTAAATAAATACATCTTATACATAGAAAATACCCAAACTCCGAAACAAATATTTGCAGGTAATACAGCATTTGGTTCGAACCTGGAATCGAACTCAATTCCTCTTGATTAGCATCCGCATACGCCACCGCTAGACCAACAAGGTAGGCAGTATTCATGATAGGGTAACCCTATAACGCAGTGGTGCATATAAGAGTGATCACTACCTCAACAAAGGGTACCAACACAAACAAATCGATATAGACGCACACAATGAACGCGCGACACCCGCAGCGTCATTGTACTCGGTTCGATTCCCGGCCGCGCTAATGAACGTGACGCTGAGAATGTGCCATGTGTTGATAATGGAATTTCTTACAGTTTTTAATGGTTTCCTTTTCATTGAATTTTATATTGTCGATTAAAACAGCGCATAACGTAAGGATTCAGTTGATTTTAAGGAGAAAAGAAGATGCTAGAATACAGAATATTAACCGCAACTGTTTGAATGGTTCATGGCGTTACCGGTCACTTCGACTTCTACTACGTTTTCACCAACGTCCCTCTACAAAGGGGCCACTTGGAGAGAGTTAGGTAACATTTGGCGATAATTTCTTTTTCTTCACTGGAGGCTTCATCACGTGGAGGCAATACAAAGTATTAAATGAAGAAAGTGATGAAAAACAGCAAAAAAACAATCATAAAAAAAATGTAATCTTAAGAAAAATATGACTACTTTAGTTTTTTTTTAATTTAAGATTAATATTGTGGGTGTAACTAAGTTTTATTTTATTTTTTATCTGTATAATTAAATTCTCAATTGAACAGTCTTCGTTTCATTAGGATGGCATACGTAGTTCGGGAGATATTCGGGTTTATGTGACTGACCCGTTATTGGTTTATGTGACTGACCCGTTATTACCCGCAACTGTTTGAATGGTTCATGGCGTTACCGGTCACTTCGACTTCTACTACGTTTTCACCAACGTCCCTCTACAAAGGGGCCACTTGGAGAGAGTTAGGTAACATTTGGCGATAATTTCTTTTTCAGTAACGCTTAAAGGTAAAGAGGACTACTGAGTGCTTGATATCTAATATCTAATAAATTTAATGATTATCTACGTTGTAGGGCTCCTATTAAGGAGGCGGTTTAAGAATAGTATTTATTTTTGGAGTGATTTTCAAACTGTTGTTCTCAATCTGTGTATTATTTGTATCCGTCTTAACTTTTGTTTGAGAATTCCCCGCGACACAGGATACATTCTTTTTGGGTAACTTTACGGCCAAAATGACTTTTTTTATTGTGAATCACACAAAGTATTCTCTCTTTGAATCCATGACACTTGGCGGAGTAGGAAGCGGCGTGGCAACCGCTTAAGCCACTAGGCCAACCGTGCAGTCTCTCTCGAATCATGCTTTCCATCAGGCAGAGTAGAGTCACTTTTCACAAAGCCTTATATAAGAAAAGGGGGACTTTACAAACATACATAGAATGGACATTGAACATTCAGACTCAAAACAACAATTTGTGGATTTACGATCACCCAAAGTGTTGCTTCATGTGAGGATTTAGACAGCCTTTCTTAATGAATAATTAAAACAAACTATAACCTCTGAACCTAAGCCTGGTCTTTAAGGAAAACCAGCAGGGTTAAACGATGTGATGTAATATGATACTACTATTCATAAAGTTATAGGTAAAACCCCCATAATAATTAAAGTTATTTATAGGAATCTTTTCTCTTATTACAGGGTTAACATCTAAGAAAGAAGAACGCAAACTGACGACTTAGATAAAGCAATTCTTCTAGTCAAGACTCTACGGCGAAAACAAAAGATTGAAAGAAGAATATACAATACTATCAAGACATCTTTAACAAACTACTTACATATTTTATTAATAAAGTATTTAGTTATTATTTTTGTGAGATATGATTTTTTGTACAAACCCCCTATCTTTTTCACAAACCCCGCTTAAAACGCAAAACTGCATAGAAAATAAAACATATTTTATGCTGAGTTTGTGTGTCGATAGTGTAGTAGTAGTAATAGACGGATTCCTGTAGTAAGGGCGATGTGATAGTAAGGGTTATCCTTTCGCGATAGATGCAAGCCTTTATTTTAGAGCTCCTCTTAGAATCAGAGGGAAAACCTCTACTGCCTTCCTGTAAGGCTTCAACCCAGACTCACTCGGAGTTAAGCAATGAAATAATTGATAAGTTCTGGTTATCTGAGAGCTGTTACTTCGCTCTAGTAATTATTAAACAATTCTTCACGAGGACTGTGTGCCTATTAAAAAAATATAAAACGCATAAAAAACCAGCTTCTCATAACACCATCATTATCATCATCGACAACCATAAATCAGTAAAAATACATTTATACTACACCTGATCGGAACAGTAGTCAATATTCCCTGAAAATGAAAAGAGAAAGATAGTCTTTTCCTTGACCTAAATAAGCGGGAGGAAAAAATGTATGAAAATCCATTTCTAACGTGTTTTAGCGGGAGAGAAAGTTGTATGAATTTTCATTTCTCATGTGTTATCTTATCTATGGCGCGCGCCTGCCCAAAGAGTTTTCATATAATTTAAATATGGAATCTCCGTGCCACTGACATCCTTTTGTGAAGAATAAAAAAAAACAAAAGAAGTGCGAAATATTTATAAATATTATGTCAAATTCTAAGCTAAATCACATACAGTCGTCCCACGAAGACGTCTAGACAGGGCAATCGTGCGGGGCGTGAGGGGTGAGACGGGGGAACGGCTGCCCCGAGCTGCATACATTTACAGTGTTAGCAGCTCGGGAAACAACTTTCAGGGCTGTCGTGTGTCACTTTAAAATATTAATATTTTGGAAAATAATTCAAATGGTGCATACGACGTGTGTTGTGGAAGATTGCAAGTCGTCATCTGAAATGAAAATCCAAGATGGCGAAAATTTGCAAATTTTTTGACATGGGTATCATGTCCATGGTTTACGAAGTCACTGAAAACGATTATGGGGTTGAAATGAAAATCCAAGATGGCGCCTACTAAAATTTGCAAATTTTTCGACATGGGTATCATGTCCATGGTTTACGAAGTCACTAAAAACGATTATGGGGTTGAAATGAAAATCCAAGATGGCGCCTACTAAAATTTGCAAATTTTTCGACATGGGTATCATGTCCATGGTTTACGAAGTCACTAAATACGATTATGGGGTTGAAATGAAAATCCAAGATGGCGCCGACGAAAATTTGCAAATTTTTCGACAAGTGTGTAATTTTTAAGATTTGCGAGGTGCCTGAAAATAAAAATGAGATCAAGTGTCTTTCGCGGATTTTTTTTTCATAGCTAGAGGACATTATTTAGAAAAATATAGTTATGAGTGTCAATTTTGAGGTTTTTTGGGTTGACGATTATGAAAATAACAACTTTTTCAAATTCAAGATATCCAAATCCGGATATTTCTTTAAATTAAATTACATATGTTTGAAACTAGAATACCAAATTTCAGACTAATCCGGCAACAGGCCTTTCCTGTTGCCGGGTTGACCCCCTTATATATTTCAATTACTTGATTTGACCCAAACAAGGCAAGCTAAATGAAACTGTTAAAAAAAGCTATATTTTTGATCATTGTTAATTATTGCTTATAATTATAATCATAATGATGATGACGATGTTGATCTAAAATAAATAAATTTATTAATAAATATTGTTTACTTGAGACAACCCTAGCAGTTGCGACAATGTCTAGACGTTGCCGGCATTTACCACGAGATCAAAGGCGTCGTCCTACTGTATGCTTCTTTATACTGTGGCTAAATTGTGTCTTACATGGTGTCTTACGTTTTGATTTTATTTTATAAATACTTTAAATGTTCCTCACAGGTGTAGTATAAAGCACTGTGTAGCACTCGGGTGAAAGTCCCATTCCTACCTCGGGAGTATTGTGGCCCTAGGCTGCGCCTTCGGGCCACAAACTGCTCCCTCGCTAGTAATCGGTTCCTTTCCTCCCTCGGTGAACAATGTACTATTGTTGGTTGTATTTCCTTTCTTTGAAAAATGCACACATTAAATGAGTTGACACTTTACAATTAATATTCCTAAAGTAAGACGTTCAAATGTTTTAGTGCCATTGTAAATTAATTGGATAATAACAGATGTATTGTATGGCGCATTCAAGTCTGGCTCCAAAACCAGCGGTGTAAAGCGCTTTATTAACATGGCGGGATAGTTAAACAATAGCGACATACTTTTAATTTCTCTAAAATTTTCAATATTTACTATACGTTCTATTTCTGTAGGATTCGGAACGTATAAGAACTTTCTGTACAATTTTTAGAGCCAGCTTCACCAGCATTTGATAAAATATCTGATAGTTATCTGCTATCTAACACTATTTTATTGATAAAAGATGCTGATATTTATAAGTTTATCTGATACATATGTGTTTATCTACAACTTTTGAAACTGAAATCTGTAGTTAATTGACAGGTAAGTTCTTATTAGTCTCAGGGACTTTATCAGGAGATGATGAAACTGCCCCTTAGTATAAATATACAAAAGGAAGTTTCTCGCTCTAGAATCTATCAAGAAATCCCGATTAAAGTATTTCAACAAGATTTAGTTAACAATAAAATGAAGAGATGAGAATAATAAGGAGAGATTAGAATTGTTTACAAAATGGAAACATCAGTTAAAAACTAATTTTGCATCACCTGATTACGGTTGATGAAACGTGAAGCTATAAAAGTATTCTAAAGTTTACATCATATTTGGTCTTAAAGACATACGCTACAGTGATTACTGGTTTCCAGTTTAAGGTAAATTGGTTAACAAATAACTAAATAAAGGGTATCGAATGTAAATAAATAAAACATCGTCCGAACAAAAGAAGCTGATTTCGTGGCCACATATTCCAAAATACAATAGCAAATACGGGTGAATTTAACTATAGGTTTCTGGCAATGAATTATACAGAACCAGTAACGTAGAATTAGGTATCTGGGAATTGTACCTGGAATACAAATGATGACTAATTCTGTGTTCGTATGCAATTGAAGAAACAATAAATTAACGAAGGAGTTTTCGTATAACAGACAAAGACAATGATATAATTAATGTTATACAAAAACAATACTTGTTTAAAAGGTGTAGTACATTAGTTTGAGGTGCCATGTTGCTTCATATTTACAAATAAGTACAATTAAAGTGTCTGTTCTTTAATTTCAGATTAATAGCTTTTTACTAAATGCGTATGGAAGAATACACCTATGGTACTTACGCGAATACAAGCTTAAAACCAAATAAGTAGTAAACAATATCCAATTCAAAAGCAACCAAACCCATGTAATAACGCAGGACGTAGCTAGTTTATTATATTTAAGATCTTCAATTAAAGAATAATCAAGGTCAACATATTTATACAGCGAGATGAAAGTTAATGACGTAGAATTTTCTTAACTATTTCTAGTCTCGTTAGGGTTTAATTTTTCAAATTAATACTAGACCGCCCGGGGGACCTACCTCAAGAGGTATAACATATACAGGAAAAAGTTGTAGAAGTCTTATGACGAACAGTATAACGATAACAAGTGTTCAAATCAGATTCTGCAAGTCCACTCGCAAGTTTTATGATGTTTCAAGGATAATTTTAACCGTACAGCTCATGTCTCATCATAAAACATTATTAGACCTTCGTTCAACAATTGGCAGTAGTAGCCTCAAAAGAAGAAAGACAATGACATGGATTTGGGGTAGGCGGATTGGTTATTTAGAATATATAAAGTATGTATGGTATCGTAACCATTTAAATTTTATCGCTAATAAATTCCGTTTACAGTAAAAAACATAAGTATGTGTGTGATTAATGTTTTCGAGCATATATGATATTATGCATTACAGCAATGGGATATGCTTTGTAACATTCGACAACCAGCACCACACACGCCTATTGTACAAATTTACTTCAAATGAAATAGCGCGCACTTCCCCCTCGCTTCTTCTTACAAAGTTCCGTTCTTTTCCATAAATAACTTACACTGATTACAGGAAAGAGGAAAGAAAAATTATTACTTAATATTATAATTTATTTTTGTCAATCACTAACGAACACACTGAGACACATTAATAGTCATTTACTTCATAATTGTAATAGAGCCCCAATGAAGATCTAATATTCCAATCCAGGGCCCTTCCGCAAAAACTAATAACCACTCAGCAGTGAAGGTCAATAATGCGAATTATGCTTATATGACGGCCGCCTATAATAGGTTGTCAACAGATGCGCGCGTTCATGTCAGGCGCCTAGAATAGGACATTCCTACACCACGTACTTTAATAGTCTATTGTGTCGATATCTACGGTTCTCACTTTATGGTTTTTGTTTACAATCAACTACTAAAGAATTGGCCCACCGCACTCATTAAATTTGTTTAGTCTGTGGCACGAATTGTTTTGACAATCGTTATCATAAATTATGACGGCTTCCACTCAGCGTCAAGTGCTTGTTTCCCGCCAATTTGTTGTGCAAGTTATTATAAACAAATTCTGTTCTTGATGATATGGTCTTGTGTATAAGTTATTAAGTGCTTAGTGTTATAATGTTTAAATAGTGTCTATAGTGATAACAAAGTCGTGATTTTTCATTAATTGGAAAATAAAAGTGGGCCCGAAATGGCTTTATTACAATATTTTTTTCCATTTTAGGTGAGTCATTTTATTTCTTAAAACACAGTTGCAATGCATTTCAAAGTCAAGTGAAGTATAAGAAATTACATAAAGAAATCTAATTAAGAATATAAGTTATTATTTGCTTTATTACATTTATCAATTGATTTCGAGAAAATCATGGTTTTCTAAACTTATAGCCTAAAAATACCCTGTATGTCACAACAGCCTATATTAGGCTCCACATGAACGCCTAATTAGCATTTTTGACAGCGACATGAGCGCCATCTTTTTTAAGAGCCCAATCGAGGCTGTCCACTGTTGAGTGGATAACAAAACACTTACGATACTTTAAATATTAATTTTGGTAGTCAGGAATATTAATGCCGTACCTCTATTTTTGAAATACTATGCACGAAACCTTGTTTGTTTTTTCGTTCTCAGTCCTTAAATACTTAAAACTGCTCAAAGTGTGGGCATGCATACCAATTATCAGGATCATAGAATAAAATATAATTTACCAGCAAAAGGGCACTATTTTTCTATATTTAATTTACTTTTAAAAGAGGGCTAACGGCTAACAAATTTTATATAACTATTAAACAGTTAACATTAAAACCAACTCAGTCGTAACAAATTGATATCAAATAAAAAATCTGACTTCACAAACTTCATTTTATTTCATGAAATTCTCCTTCAGAAAATGTTATCTTTTCATTATTGTTTTCTGCATGCAGAAATAGAAAAATTGTTGTATTACAACAGTATATATTAACACATTGGGTGGTAGCCGAAAAAGTCAGATTACGTAATAAATTATTAGTACTCTAAGGAACATAACACGAATTTCCTAGTAAGCTATGTCTCCATGAAATAAAAGAAAACTTATTAAAAGCTCCGTGTTCTCCGTACTCATTAAAATGTTCTGTACCTTATCTGAAGCATAGCTCTTAGGCATGTTTTAATTGCTGTTAGACCGCTACCACTTCCATAATTTAGATATGACAACTTATTTCATTTGAAATGTCTAAGTTTTCTGGTAAATGATTATAAGTATAATAAATTGTTTGTTAAAACCGTTTCGTAAGCTGTAAGTAACTATTCTATATATCTACGAGTATATAAATAAATGTATATCTATTCAACCTTTATTTTTGCCAAGATTTTTGAGGTCAGCCACTAGTTCACCCGCAAGGGCGTCTTTTTTTTGTTAAAGGGGGAATATCCCTAAGGATGGATGAATGTTTCCAATAAACATCCCAGCCAACATTTTGCAACCAGGTGGCCATCCTACTGCTGACACCAGCAATTACTCTGCTACCAGAGGTGCCCACACTCTAGAGCTTATGGTCCTGTCGACAATTGGTATCGCCGCCAAGGTTCTCAACCCTCTCCCGTTCTTGGTTTGGTTGGTTTGGTTTTTCTGGGCGGTTTCCGCACTTAGTAATAGTTATTGGACCATTGTGCGTGAAAAGTTATTTCCCATTCACTCCAGCCAGCCTAGGTTGGTCCAGAAGGAATGCAGCCTCCGGGGATTACTGCAGGCCTCCCGATACGTTGCCGGTGACTGTAGAATTTGTGCCCGTTGTTCGGCCACACTGCTGCATTCCATGATGACGTGTTGTGGCGTTTCTTCTGCCTCCATGCATCCTCTGCATAGGGGGCTGTCTGTTACTCCTATGGTGTGTAGGTGTTTGTTTAGGAGACAATGTCCGGTTAGGGTTCCTATGATCTTGCGGAGTTTGTCTCTGTTCAACCTGATGAGGGTGCGGGCAAGCCTTGTATTGGGAGCTGATACAGCGTTCTTGGTTTGCCGACATCCCTCCTTATTTAGCCACTCTGTCAAGTGAGTTTTCTGGGTTCTTTCGCGCAGCCATGCTTTAATTTGGGCTTGAGGTATGGGTAGCAGAGGTTCTGGACCATGCACTTTTGTGTCTGCTCCCTTCTTTGCCAGCTCGTCTGCGGCATCGTTTCCCAGTGAGTTGCTGTGTCCCTTTATCCATTGCAGAGTCACTCTGTTGGTTGCCGCAATGGTTTGGAGTGCACTATGGCATTCCATTATCAGGACTGAGTTTATTGTGTTGTTACGGAGGGCCTGGAGCACGGAGGCACTATCAGTGACGATTTTGATGTTGGAGTCACTGATGTCTCTGGCAGCAACCGCCTGTGCCGCTCTGGTAATGCCAATACATTCTGCCTGAAAGATTGTATTTAGCTTGTCTAGTGTTGTTGTTATCTTGATGTTTAGGTCGTCTGAGAAGACACCAGCTCCAGTACCTGTGCTGGTTTTGGAGCCGTCGGTGTAGATCCTGACTTCCCCAGTGCCAGAGTAGTCATTTTTCCCTGCGGAAAGCTGGATGTCGTATCTTCGATCAAAGATGTGTTGCCCCAACATCTTGTCCATAGGCGCCTCAAGGAGCGGATTTTCCTTGATGCATATTTGGAGAATGTTGGAGTGTTTTGTTGTTACATTTGATTTCCATATGCCCAGAGATCTTAACCTCAGGGCTGCCGCCTTTGCCTCTTCCTGTATCACCAGGTCTAGTGGTCTTAGGTTCAGGAGATACTCTAATGCGGCTGATGGAGTTGTTCTCATGCATCCTGTTGTTGCCAAGCTTGCCAGGCGTTGTAAGCTTTGGAGCTTGGATTTTACTGTGCTCATTTGTGTCCTGGGCCACCACACAATTAAGCCTCTCCCGTTCTTATTCAGCGCTCTCTTTCTAAATCTTTACAGTTTCACTGCGCCCCAACCGTCCTCACTCGGCAGCAAGGCAGCAATGATTGCTATGGGGACGTTTTGTAGTTATCTGGCATAGAGATCAATCTATATTCTAAAGACTATATGGTTTTTTTGCATGATTGTTGACAATATATTGCCACCACACCTAGACAACTTATGAGTCATATATGTGTAACTCTGAGTCCTTGGTTCTTTAACTGCATTTGCACCGAAAGAATTACTTATCACCCATTTATGCTGAAGCTCGGCCCTCCCACGCGAACACCAATTCCAAAACTCCTTTTATAAGACTGTAAAAAACCCTTGTTGCATAAACATTTAAGTATACCAAGAATCATAAAATGCTTTGAAGTTCAATAGAAAGAGACTGTCTAGAAATCGACTAATTATAAATACACATAAATACACAAGATGTTTACGACCACACTTTTTAAACATTGTAAACCACTACTAGTCTGGTGGAAGCCACAGAATTTAGTCCAGGAACACATAATTGTCTTGATAATAGAGTCCCTGGTAGCTCTGATTGTTTCCGCGAATCATCTGTTGGCTATTCCTAGAAGCTTTGGCGTAAAGGTGGGTATAGAATGGACTATGCTGTTGGCATGGCATTTATTTACACTATACTGTTTTAACGGTGTTCGAATGACTGTTTAACGAAGTATTATGTATTTTTATTACTTACCGCTATGTTTGTAAAAGATACTGGCTACGCGGATGTTTTGCTACGAATGTTATTTGTTAAACAAGAAGTGTTTTTCATTTGTTTCAGAGTAATACTTTGTAAGAGAATAATTAATATATATTTTGGCCATCAGACACACAACATCATCTATTCCCAAACTAAGCAGAGCTTGTAGTATGGGTATTAGACGACTGATATAAATACATCTTTACTTTTTTTGCAAATAAATACATATTGTATTTAGAAAACACCAAAACTCCGTAACAAACATTTGCAGATTATACAAACATTTGGTCCGACCCGGGAATCGAATCCTAGACCTCTTGATCGGCAGTTGCACACGTTAACCACTAAAATAACAAAGCAGTCAGACCAAGGCATAGTTTATAGATTTCATCTTTTCCTTTGATATTTGATTTTAAATTATTTCATCTTTGTTTTTCTTTTACTTTTTGAAATCTCAAACTTCTGTACTTTTTGTACTGTCCCTGTGGTGACTAATTGTATAAAGTGTCACCATGCTCATTTGTCCCCTGTGTGGTCCCTAGAATATTTATATTAAATAAACCTGAATATGAATGATATTATTTAGAAAAACACCTTATGCCTCAATGGCAACATGACGAGTGCAGTGTATACTGTGCGTAACTATAAAAGATCGAGATAGTGCATATTAACATTTTTCACAGAAGCAAATATCACAGAAAAATGATATAAATGATGGCGAAACTGTAATTATGTCATTTCAAAGTAGCAAGTAAAGATCGTTTCGTACTTTTACTTCTTGCAAAGTAAGTTTTTACTTTAACTTAAAAAACTTTTGAGGCTACTTATTTGGATGGTATATTTTTTATAATCTAAGCTTACCCAAGTGACTCGACTCTGCTTAATGGAAAGCATGAGAAGAATCCAGGAGTAGAGGTCACCATCCTCATTGTGAGGGTAGGCAGTGTGTAATGTGGTTGTTGAGACGAACCTGAGGGAGGTCAAGAGTTAAAAATGATTGCTTAAATACAACATGTAGTAGAAAATTGTAACAATGAAGCCCAAGTACCCACTTTACAAGGACTTAACTCCCTTTTAACTCACCAACTGTTACGTTATTTTTATACGAAATAGTGAAGCTCGTTGACTGCAGTGGTAGCTTAAGGTGCGCGTCCATTGGCCCGCACCGGACGCACGGCACGCAACGGATTGAACGGATTTGCCTTGCTTAGAAATGCCGGCGCTCGGTGCGGGCGGCGCGGATAGTGGACGCAGCACTATGTGAAATCATACAAAGCAAAATAAAATCCGTTGCGTGAGGTGCGTGCGGTGCGTCCGGCGCGGGCCAATGGACGTGCACCTTTATGCTACTGCTGTTCTGTCTCGGGTTAAATATTTGTATGATCTGCAGAAATTAGTTTCAGAGTTTGGTTGTTATGTAGTTTGGTTGGTGGTTATGTATGATTGTGATGATTGTTTTAGCAACCTCACAATGTTTTTAAAAGACCTATCTAATGATACCACATACAATGGGGTAGAAGCAAGAAAAAAATCATCCCCACTTCACGTGTAGGGGAGGTCATCTAAATAAAATGTCATTCATATTTTTTTTTTTTTTTAAAGACAACTCCCGCATTTGGAATATAAATTCCTGTGTCGCGGGGGACTTTACAAACATACATGAAACGGACACAAAGAACACCCAGACTCAGAACAACAAATTGTGAATCACACAAAGTGTTGTCCTACGTGGGATTTGAACCCACGACACTTGGCGTAGTAGGAAGCGGCGTGGCGACCGCTTAAGCCACTATGCCAACCGTGCAGTCTTAACTTTGTCGACGTAATTACAACACATACCTATTCATGTAAAGTTTCATCTTTCTAGCACCAACGTCGTCGTCGTTGAGGACGAACGGACGGACCCACATGACGAATCTATAAGGGTAAAACTTCTTAAAGAATCACAGAACTATGGATTGAATGAATGCCAAATAACAAAGTGACAATTTATTCTCGAGTCGATTCTATCATCACCATCATCTCAGTAGAAAGACGTCCAGTAATGATAAACTTTATGATTTAAGCAATATTTTCTTATTAAATCATTGTAGTACAAAAAGGAACATTTAAGTTCTTAGCCGGCATCATTGTGGAACCTAAATTGCTACTTGTATTTGCAAGCCACTTTCCAATCAACTGTCCAAAGAGACATTAAAATTTCCAAGCAAAACTAAACTTTAAATTCTAAGATTTAAATTTGAAAATTGCATGTTCGTTAACGCGATGAAACGTCAGCATATCACTATAGTCTTTTCCCACGGCAGGCAACCATGTGTAGCTGTTGTTATCGAATTAACTATAACCAAATAGACATCTTAAATCTTCACGTTAAAGTTTAATATTGATTGTATCAAAAAACCTTGGCCGTCACTGCACTGGTCGTTTCCCGAAAGCAGTAGAGAAGCTCTAGGGCCCTTGTATGGTTGTATGTAATTAATGGTTTGCAGTGTTCTGCTATGGCATTTCATGCTTGGCTTGATGAGAAGTCTTCTAAAGAAACTGTCACTTCTCATTACTAAAAAGTTGCTAAGAGGTTTGTTTGTTAGCCGTAGTACTTACTTATTTGTAAGACTAGCTGTAAACTAAGGTTGGTTAGAAAAAGACATGAGCTTTTTTGTGTGTGCTTACTTATTTAGCGAGACCACCCACTTATTAAGAACTAACTACACGGACTGAATTACAAGTTGCGAAATAGCGTATCCAGTTATTGATTTTATAGTTTTTTTTTGAAATGTTAATAGCTTGAAGTTTATGAGAGCCTAAACCAGAGGCGTTTAGGTTGTTATTTTTAATTACATTCTATATTTCTGTTGATTAGTCTATACATTTCATGTACGGGTTAGTTATTGAAATTATGGTGGGAATTTCGGAAACATATTTAGTAGTGTAAACCACTTACTTTGGGAGACAACTAGCTTGGGCACAAACGGACCGATTAGACTTGAGTGAAGACACGAACTGTTGCTATAAATAGTTTTCATAGTTATTCTCTGGAGTGAGATTAAAAAACATCACTAAAGCTAAGCTACGTCTTTTGTATTTTTTTTTAAATTAAACCTTAACATACATACATCTTCGTCCTAGCCTTTATTCCCAAGATTATTTGGGGTCGGCTACTAGTTCAATCGGTTTTACCTGTATTTCAGTTTTTCCACGGACCTGCGCAAACGTAAGGGAGAACTGAAATTCGATGATTGAACTAGTTGTCAGTATATTTGAGGGCACTGACTTCCCAATAACGATTGCCATAGATGTTCATGACAATTGGGACCGACGCCTTTACGTGCTCTCCGAGGCACGGGCGTCAATCGCCACCGCCAAACTTCCAAACTCTGGGCTGCTATTAGGAATTTCCTAAGAAAAACTCAAAAACACTTTTTGGCCCGACCCGGGATTTGAACCCGAGACCTCTTGATTAGCAGTCGCATACGCTAACCACTAGACCAACGAGGCAGTCATACATATGTATGTATTAACATACATACATTAATAGTTAGAGGTAAATTTTTCGTAATTTTGCTCTAGTCTCAGTCTTTCACAGATCTCTAGTTTTATTATTACCTCTTAATTTTTTTTTTCACAATAGCATCTAAAGTGATTAATCTTTGATCATCACTATTAGCAGTTCGTATCAATCCATCGAAAGCCACTTTCCTTGTATCCAAGAACCATTACCATTTAAAATCATCTTATGATTAAAAACAAAAGATTTTATTTCCTGTCACTCACCTGGTTTTTATGAATGTAACGAAGTAAATAAATATTTCGAACATATAACATACAACGCCATCTAGCTTCAAACTAACCAGAGCTTGTACTATGAAAGCTAGATTGACTGATAGAATACTTATATACTTTTTTTTAAAATACATACCTAATATACATAGATAACAAACCTAGAATTTGAACCCGGGACCTCAAAGCACAGCAATCGCATACACTACCACTGCGCCACTGAGGTACTCATATAATTAAAAAATATCTTAGTCAAATAACTTCACAACAAAAAAACTGCTTAAATATCATTCATCGAATCAATCATCCCTAAGGCCATGTGTACACCAATCGATTGATAGTTTAAAACCTTTAAGTGTTATTAAACACTTCTTATATTCCGCTAGTCCTTTGACAGCATAATCCTCGGTTATTGAGTATGCGCCCCGCTGAACATTGATTGATAAATAGTGTGTACTATGCTTAACAGTTTTTATGGAGTATTAGAGTATTTTGCTGAGTAAGATCTTCTGTAGTTGGTAAACACTCGACGAGACTTTAGCTTTGGCTATTGATTGATTTGCAGTTTGAACTTTGTCTTCTGAGTATTATGGAGAAGATAGTTCATTATTTTGATATTTATAAGTTCTTCTAATATTTTGTCATGGGAGAGAGATTTTAAGGGAAAGACATTTTTGTTATATTTAAGCCTACAAAAGTGACTAACACAACAAGTCTAAAGGCTAATTTATAAAATGTAATTTATTTTTTTACTAAATAATGAACCAAATTGGTATCTTCCTTAAGTTAAATTTTAAATAACGCCTTTAACTAATTATGTAAACTGTACACCTCCATTCTAAGACAAGTTCTACCTCTTGTGTTACTCGTTTATACGAACATAAATATAATAAAGAATTGATTACTATCTTAACGTATAGCCGCCTACAAAAACAATTCATAAATCAATATTCAATTTCATTATTTTAATATATTTCAGTAGTTAAACAAGTTCACATGTACAACTAATGAAGGAGTTCCCGCCTAACGGTTCTGCTCTGGGCTCGACACAAACGTGTTTATAATAAAGTGATATGAAATAATCAACGGGAAACTTAGATGCTATCACCTTTCTTACATGACGGTACAATGAACGACAGAAGCTTTAAATTTAAGTTCTCATAGGTATAGTGAAAAGAAATTAATTATTTTTACAAGAAATTGAAGGCTCAAACTTACACTTAGTCAACTAATCACAAAACTGTCAGACAAGTTTTTTTAGTACAAAATCTCATCTTTTCTTTCATTTAAGCAACGCGAGATAGAGATAACTAAAGCCATCTCCAGCTCCACTGGAAAAACACTCATTACTTTTACTTGGAGTGAAATTATTCCGTATTTATAAAATGACGAAAACGATTTCAGACTATTTAAAAAGTTACTAAACTTTCTTTATGATTGTTTCAGATCTTAGAAGAATATTAAATGCGAGCTTGCATATCCTCCGTGACGTTGTCGTGCCTCATAACAATGCTCAAAGTCACCCAAAGAGCATTAGTGAGGGCAAGTCTCGGAATTTCTTTTTCCAATTGAATTAGGAATGAGGAATTCCGCAGACGAACATAGGTCACCAAAGATAGATAAACATAAGTGGCAGTGACCTATCATTGCTGGCAGAAACGATGCCATAAAACAACTGCTTCCTGGAAAACGCCACGTACAAGATGGTCTGATGTCCTGGTGAATACGTTGGATGCAGGCAGCATAGGAGTGATTGCTGTGGAGAACCTGGGGGAGGCCAAGATCAAGTAATGGAAGTCTTTTGGCTGAGATGATGAGCTTCCATGTGTCACAAAGCATTCATAAGCTACAAAGATTACTAACCAATGACGTTCTACTAAAAGTGGTTCTAGTTTATATCGTTACTTTTTCGAAAAACAGTTTTCTCTTTAGTGATTTCATTCTTACGGTCGGTCATAAAACTATCTAATTTAGTAGATCGTTAACACTGTCGTAAAACCAAAAATATCATACCCATTTTTGTTATACAGTAATTGGCTATTTCTAGAAACTATTTTCACATAATAATGAGGTTTTCTATTGCCGACCATGACCGCAAGTTATAGTTACTATTCCTCTATTTTCTGGTCAACTGTCGATACTGAATTTATCACATTGTTGCTGGGCTAGGAAAAAGATGAATATATTGCATATTACTTTTTAACAAACTGAGTCCCTGATTTATTCCTTATTTCATCAACTTTCTTATAGAATATAGATAGATTTTTTAAACAGAAATACACACCCACACACACACACACACACACACACAACTCTCTTCATTTTTTTCAAATATTTAAAGACCATGATTTGAAGGAATTCGGATACTCTTTCCTAAGATACAGACAGGTTTCCGCCTACCTAGTTTAGGATAGGGTGTCCATTTGGAAAAATTACTGTTAAAGTTTCTTAATTTCTTAGTAGTTAAGACATCCATTTGTGCACTGTACAATTTCTGGCAGTGAAAGTCAAAGAAAGTCCAGCCATCCGAAATATTAGACGGAACAAGCAGACAGACAGAAAGTTTTGTTTTTTTTTAATTTAATTATTGATAAGTACCTGTGTTGTTTTATGTGCATTTAGTTAAAACTGGAGGAGCTGGATGCGAGAAGCCCAAAATCGATCAAAGTGGTGTGCAATGGGAGAGACATTCCAGCAGTGGACTGAGGTGGGCTGATGATGATGAGTTAAAACTGTTCATTTGATACTACTTACAGACACACCAATTTATTTCTTTGTATGTATATTTGTGTAGATGTACCAGTTGTTTAATGACAACTTCTGTGATGCTCCTAGTAGTCTCAAAACTAGGAAAATACTAAAGATATAAGTAAATTTCAAAGAAAAAGTATGATCTAAATATGTAAAGAATTTTATCGGAGTGTATGTCTCTGTCTGGAATTTAAAAATTTTTACCCAAAACAATTTTGCAATAAATATTACATTTAAATTGAATTAATAAATAGTTACAAAACAAATCGTTTTTACTTTTGTCTTCACCTGTACTGAACTGGTAGCGGACTTCGCACTTGCACACTCACATTTTGAATTATTAGTGATGTCAAAACATTATTTAGTCGAAGAAATTTATCGACAACTGCCTTAGTGCTGAACACTGAAAAATCGACTACTGGATGCTGCGGACTGCGTCCACGTAGCGAGATTACGTTTCGAAATTTAAATGTAATGTTAAAGTATCCACATAATAATATATTAACGGCTGCTAGAGCTTACTTCTTAGAACGGGTTTCTAGAATATTATGACTATGTCGAGCTGATGAAGGAAATGGTTATTGTTCAAATGGTTTTACTTTATGGTAATGGGGTTGAGTTATGGTGTTTTGATCATTGTGGCTGAAGATGGTGGGGCTGATGGGACCAGTTGTAATGGGAATGGAACAGAATAGTTGGTTTTACCTGTACTAGGAACGCTTTAGTGAACGGTATGAGTTTTATTTAATAATTTACGGGTCATTGTACCGTATATGCATAAAATATATACTGAGAGTGTTTTTTTACACGCTTATATTAGCTTCACCTGTATGTCTGTTTGTATGTTTGTAACCGACTCTTTTGGGTGCGATTTTGACCAACTTTAAAAGGCCAGATTTCGTTTAAACTGTAGATTTATCGAGGACCCATGACAATACATTAATTTGAAAAAAAAAAACAAATTTTTTTTTAAACAAATTAGTCTTTTTAGTCTTTCTAAAAGAAATAGTTTTAAAAAACTAAACTAACACGCTTTTAAACTAAAACGTAGAAAATAATTTTAATGTAATAAAGCGAGTGGTGCTTTCTGAAATATTTCAATAACGTCGCCCCACGCTTTGTTACATAAAAAATATTTTCTACGTTTTAGTTTAAAAGCGTGTTTGTTTATTTTTTTAAACTATTTTTTTTTGTTTTCACAGAGCATAATTACATACTAGCTAAATCCCACGGTGTTAACTGCGTTTCTTGCTATAAATCGCGAGTAACGCAGCGGAGCAGGGTTAGTCTAAAAAAATAGCGTAAGTTACTTCTTATGTCATCAGTTTTCTGTCAGTGAAAGCCCCATCAAAATCGGTCCTGCGTACCAGACATTACCTAGAATATACAAATGGACAGACAGACACACATTTTTTTAAAATTACTTTTTTGTTGTAAGTTTTATATATACTTTCATATGCATTAAGTACAAAATTGTTCACTTGATATTACAAACAGAGACTCCATTTTTTTTTGTATGTATGTATACAAAAGTGACCTTGTTTGTCTCTGTTTTACGTGTTTATGGCTAAACCGCTCCACCGAATTCAATGAAATAAATAACGTAAATAAAAATATTTTACCAATTAAAGAAACAAAACAAAATGTGTCAGCTTTAGATATTGCTTTCCGTGTGGTGACGGATTAAGAATATAAGTGTCACCACCCCTATTCATTCCATGAGTGTCGTAAGAGGCGACTAAAGGAACAAATTGAGCAGCTAACATCACTGTCAAGAGAAGGAAAACTTGAAACAAACCCTTTACCAACCCGTCTGGCCTGCGTGGTATGATAGGCCAAAACCTCCTTTCTAAGGAGAGGCCTATG
This sequence comes from Phragmatobia fuliginosa, assembly GCA_932526445.1. NCBI lineage: Eukaryota > Metazoa > Arthropoda > Insecta > Lepidoptera > Erebidae > Phragmatobia > Phragmatobia fuliginosa. Next base: position 16,433,362 of record OW052071.1, read on the forward strand.
TTCAGCAGTGGACTGTTAAAGGCTGTTGATGATGATGATGATTTAGATATTGCATTATTTTGGTATATGGGGAGGAAAGGTCACTTCATGGTAAACGATCATCTTCACCCATAGGAATCCTAGAGCGTTCGTTTTGACTTTAATAGGTACTGTATTACTTTTAGTTTTTTTTCTATTTCCCAAGAAGCAATGAATGAACAGGCTTAGTGTTTTAAACGGTCACACTTTTAAACGGTCGCTTTCTATTGTGGGTTCAGATCCCACATCGGACAGCACTTTATATTTCGGACATCTAACACACAACACCATCTAGTCCCAAACTAAGCAGAGCTTGTATTATGGGTACTAGACAAGTGATATAAATACATAAACATACTTTTCTTTTGTAAATACATACATCTTATACATAGAAAAACACCCAAACTCCGAAACAAATATTTGCGGATCACACAAACATTTGGTCCGACCCGGGAATCGAATCCAAGACCTCTTGATCAGCAGCGGCATTCGCTAATCACTAGACCAACGAGGCAGTCAGTCATCAGTGTGAACCACAAATTGCTGTTCTAAGTCTTGATGTTTATTAGGTCCGTTAGACCCACAACATAGAATTATTCATAGTGAAGTTGTTTTACAAAAAGAAAGAAAAAAGTGTGACTATAACGTATCTAGTTACAAAATGAAAGATACTTTATAAAGTGTAAAGTATTCAATTTCGACATGACACTCGACCCGATGCGTCACATTAAAGCCCGCCCTTGTGACTTGAACATTGCCTTCTCATATAAGCTAAATATAACTATTATAAAATTACCGTAGTTTTTTAGGGTTCTGTAGCCAAATGTCAAAAATGTCTGTATGTCTGTCTGTCCGTCCGTATGTCACAGCCACTTTTTTCCGGAACTATAAGAACTATCCTGTTAAAACTTGGTAAGTAGATGTATTGTGTAAGCCGAATTAAGATTTTTACACAAAAAAAAAATTGGGGGTTTCTCCGTACTTAGAAATGAAACTCAATTTTTTTTTTATCAAACCCGTGTGTTTTTTTTTTTACGTATTTTTTTCATCATCTATGAATAAGTTTTCAAAAATGATGTTGAGGTTTATAATATCATTTATTTCTTAACTGAATAGTTTGCGCGAGAGACACTTCCAAAGTGGTAAAATGTGTCTGTCCTCCCCCCTGAGAAAATGAAGAGAGAAGAGAATGATAAAGTTAAAAAATATATGATGTACATTACCATGCAAACTTCCACCGAAAATGTGTTTAAACGAGATCTAGTAAGTAGTTTTTTTTTAATACGTCATAAATAGTAAGCCACAATTTACCTTTAATCCTGCAATCAATACACTACTATTAAAACATCGATCAAAGTTACAACGAACTACAAGAACTTTTAGAGCATGTTACTTGCTGCTACGGAACCTTGGCTGCTTTTTTTGCTTTTTCCCTGCATATAACTATGTCGACTGTCGCGACAAATAGTAGCCTATGCCCTTCTCCAATCCATTGAATGTATTATATTAGTATGGAACTATGGAGATGGTTATTATAAATAATAGTGAATATGAAATTAAAATATCAAAGAAACATGGCATATGTCTTTAATAACATAATGTCACTGTGATCTATCTTTTGTGGATGTATTTTAATAATTTATAATATTAACCTGTCTAGGACCCAAAATACAAGCCAACCTTATGGATCTCTGTCTATTAATTCAGCATCAAAAACTAAACTATTCTTGTCTATACAATACAAATAAATTAAATTAAAGTGTGTGTTTTTAATTTTGAATTATCAACTTTTCACTAAATGCATATAAAAATATAATGTTACCTACAACAAAAAAAATCTAATTTTTGTGTCACTAGACTAAAATCTGAAACGGCTTGACCGATTTTGACTGAATTTTCAGTGGCTGAAGTTACAGGGAGTAACTTAGGCTACATTTTTAGACTAACTTCACCCCACGGCGTTACCCGCGTTTTCCAAAAGCACCACGCGACTCAGCTGGTAACTAACTAAATTCTCAACTAACCTCCACTAAACTAAACTCAGTAACCTAGAAAGCCTGTAAATGAATTATGTGCTGTGTTTATATTTAAGAGGGGGTATAAAGATAAATTGCCAATCTTAGATTTGATTTTTACACTCGAAAGTAAGCCACAAATGATCTGTTTTTTATATATTTATATATTACATTATATTTGAAAGGGGATGGACTGAGTGAAAACATAAAATTATAATATTTTATCGATAGAAAATAATCACAAAGTTACGTCTAAATTTCCACTAAAATCAATTTATTATCATAAATATGTATATTACTGAGTTAATATTTTAATACATTGTATAAAAATATATTACCAAGGGACTGTATTAGTGTTTTAAAAAAATAATGTACAATTTACGAGTAATTACAATAAAATTGATTCGGCGCTTACTACATTCTTATTCCGTGCAGAACGCCTCCTTTCTATCGCACTTGACCCGAGGTAACGGGCATGTTTTGTTTCATCAATCAGTCGCCGTCGCTCCGTTGAGACGAGAAGACTGTGCTTCTGTGCTCCGGTTCAAGAAAATACTTCCTCAATCATTGTAAATAAAAAATATAAAACAAAACGCTTTAAAAGAGAATTAAAGAAGTTAAAAATTCAACTCATGACTAATTGTCGAAAGTCTATTACTTTACTTTTCTTATATTTGTGTTTGATTGATGAGTAGTAATGATCTCACATCTTCAATGTAAATGCGCTGGATGTCGGCGTGTGGGTAGTATATGCAAAACAAATCGATGTTTTTGACCACTCGCATGTTGATGCCAGTATATTTATAAACTTATATTTTACCGTACAATTTTATTTGTAACTAGCTTTTACCCGCGGCTCCGCATGCGTTATTGTCGATGTTTTTCTGCACAATTTTCTTATTTTTTCTTTCCTTATGAACCCTCTTCTGATAATAATTTATTATAAACAACAAAAAAAGATTCAGCCAAAGTAGTCGAGCTGTTCTCGAGTTTTGAGCGCTTAACGGTTTAATTATCATTAACCCGACTTTGTTTTATATATATAGATTTTGTATTTCAGAGCCGCTTTAGTTCGTAACAACACAAGGATCACCTTGTTTCCGCTTAGCGAATCGTCTGGATTGCATTCATCAGAATGCAATCCAGACGATTCGCTAAGCGGAAATCACTCATCAACTTTGTAAGTTTATTGTAGTTGTTTACCTTAGGACGTTGGTCCTAAGGTAAACAATTCTAAACAACAATGAAGGTCTATTTAAAAAAAAAAGTAAATTAACCCTCAAGATTTTCGTACTACAAAGAATGAATAGACGTGAAATAAGTAAATAAAGTCAAATATTAATTTGTTACTTTTTTTTGTATAAGGCCCTAATAAGACCTCTAGTTCCTTTTTTTAACGTGTGGAAATCCCCGCGGACCGTCACCCCGCCTGGGGTTTACGGCGGGGTGGTGTGTCGGACTCGAACCGACTAAAACCACACGGTGTGACCTCTCTGCGCCTGTGTTTAGGGAGGGGGCCAGGGTGTTAACTCCTTCTGGACCCCTCCCGGTGTCAGCCCGCGCTGTTGCGGGCACCGTCTCGGTTTTATATTTTCCGTTTGGACGTCGCCCTCTCGGAGTTGGGAGGTCAAACGGCATTCGCTCTCTTAAAAGCCAATTTTAGCCAATTAAGTAGGAGAAAAACGGACCCTTAACTCCTTGGATGCAACCGGATGTATCTCGCTAGGATGATAATGATGATTTATTTATTGTTTTTTTCCAGATCAGCTTCTACTTTAGAAAATACTTCGATAACTAAGGTCTATAAAAAATTTACAATATAAGTGAGTATTAATTTCCTTCCATAAAACATTTGCACTGCAAAATGTTTCTTAGTACCCAAGTAAGTAACAAAGCTCATGGTTAACAACATCCGACCACTTATAATGTATACTTAGCGGCATATGAAAATAAGACAAACTAACATTTAATTTTTGTTTTACACAATACATGTTATCACATAAAATGTGAATAATTACCTATTTTAAATGTAAGTAAATTAAAATACTAACCTATATATGGTTGGTTCTTCATTAATTTCTAATAATTTTACAGACCTACATTTAAACCTTTAGAGAACATTGAAGTTATAAAAGAACTTGATCTAAATTATGATGAAACGTTTGTACCACAACGGTACCTATGTATTTTTTTTTTCGTTTAACTTTTTAATAATAAAATAAATTCATACACAATTGTGACTCCTTTTGTTTGATTTTAGTAATATCGAGCCACGGGTGTATAATCGGGCAAAGACGACAATAAAGAAAAAGAAGACTAAATAAGCTATAGATGAAAATATCTATGATGCTAGTGAACGACTTATTATAGATAAAGTGTACTTCTTTGAAAAACTTTAAAATTATTTCAAATCATGCACCTCAATTTGGTTGTAACTTTTCCAATCTTAATATCACCGGTGAAACAAAAATAGGTCTGCACTCCAAATTAAAACTTTCTTGTAATATGTGTAAAGCTACATTTAAGTTATAAATATGTCAGATCCACACCCAACCGCTAACTTGGATATAAATACAGCTGCAGTTTCTGGTATCACATATGCTGGTATCGGTTTGGAAAATTTTCAAGGATTGTGTGCGGCAATGAATCTTCCCATAATGTCGCAACAAATTTTTGACAAAAAACATAACCATTTTTGTGAGGAATGGGAAAACACTGCTTACCAAACTATGGCACCTGCTGCTGAACGTGAAAGACGCGCTGCAGCGGAAGAAGGCAGAGTGAAAGATGGCATAGCGGTAATCGATGTTATTGCTGATGCATGCTGGTCTAAACGGTCTTACAAAATGAATTATGCGGCGCTTTCTGGAGCAGCAGCCATAGGCGGAAGAAAGTTCGGAGAAGTTTTATACTTAGGAGTCAAAAACAAATATTGTTGCATTTGCACTCGTGCTCAGAATAAAAATGAATCGCCAAAAATACACGCATGTTTTAAAAACTATACGGGTCCTTCTTCTGGCACGCAGGCTGAAATAATAACTGAGGGGTTCAAAAAATTCATAGAGATGTATAATCTTATATATGGGCGAATTATAGCAGATGGAGACTCAAGCACTTACTCGAAGATCCTAGAAGCAAGATCGTATAAAGGGATAATAGTAGAAAAAATAGAATGTCGAAACCACATTCTCCGAAACATGTGTACAAGTTAGCTGTCGTCAGCTAAGATACCAAATACTCATCAATTTGAGGAAAATGCTCTCTACTCAAAGAATACTTGCCATCAGAAAAGTTATTTGTTCGGCTATAAAAAAACATAAATTTGATGATGATGAACTAGGAGTACGACTCAATAAGTTATATACTGATATTTCTATAACCATTCATTTGGTTTTCACGACGAATGTCAAGAGTACTATTGCAGCAGTGAGAAAAAAAGTGAAAATCTTGTTGCAAAAGTAAAAACCTCAACATTGTGGGCTAACATCCAACATATTGTGGGTATAATCGCTACACATTCACGTAGTCTAATTAATGATTGCGACAGTAATGCTGTAAAGCCATTCAATAGCATAATTGCAAAATTTGTGGGGGGCAAACGAACAAATTTAATACAACGACGAACATATCAATTCAGGTGTGCCGGTGTGCGACTGCTGTAGTGGCATACAATGCAAAAAGACCGTTGTATAATGTACAAAAATCGCTTTTAGGCCAAAGCCCTAAATCAAAAACAAAATATTTTGAAGATAATAGAATTTGTAAAAATAAGTTGCGACAAAATTATAAAGTACGTTTTAAACTACGTTTTTCCAAAAAACCGTCACTGCCTGTAATCGAAGACTAAAATTATGGAACAGACACCTGCCAAAAGCCTGATATGGCAGAAGATGTGTATGGGATGGCGAAACGTAGTTTTCTAAAAGATTTGGAAAAGACTGAGACTGAACGATCACAGATCGAAAGAGCTACTATCTTACAAAGAGATAGTAGCGAATGGTTAGAACTTCGCAGAAATTTATTGTTAATTTTGGAACATACGAGACAACACAATGGTCATTAACAAAACCGATTCTTGGTGAACTTCATATAACCAATAGAAAAATATTTCTTTTCACAGTGTGGTCGGCTGATAACCAAAAGTTAACTGTAGAAAAAATCTTGCGCGATGATGACGTTTGGAAATATAAAATGGTTGGTAAATTAACAAAATTTTACATGGAACATATATTGCCTGAGTTGATTGACCCACGTCAGACCAAAACTAAGCCACTGAGACAACCATTAGTTAGCAAAAAATGTCAACACAAACTACTGACTGAAGCTGGACCCCCAAAAAGGTCGAATCTAACTTCCGAATTAGTGGAAATCCGTTCTTCAGATTTAGTTACTGCTTCAGACAAGCTCGACTTTTCTCAAGCTGGAACCTCTGAACAAACTATGTAATCATCCGAATTAGAAAAAATCCAATCTCAGCCTACGTTGTCGGAGGAAAACAAAACCTTTTCACCAGATTTCTCTACCGTTGGTCATAATAATGCACCACAAAAAATATTGTCATTTGCAGAATATTGATGCACTTACGAGTACATAAAAGTATCTTTTATGTTATTATTATTTTTCTAAAATATAAACTGTATAAAATTTGTGTCTTTGTATTACTTTGAGTAAAATTCATAAAAGAAAATCATTACAAAGTACCTACAGATTTAAAATAGTTTTTTTATTATTGAATTTATATTTACAAACACAAGTAAATATAAATTCAATATCATCCTATATAAATATAATCATCTTTTTTGGAGAGTGTTTGTTCACAAAATGACCTTCCTGTGTGACATTATATTATGAAAATACATCGTTATATTAGGTACCTACATTTTCGATTTATTTACCACCATTTTATCTATCAAAATCTGACTGACTAAACTGACTCGCACTTAGCCAATTTTTATCTGATTATTTTGGGTGTATTGTGCTCGATCGTACTTGACAAAACAATACGGTAGCTACGGAAACGCGCGGTGACGTGCGTAGTAGCATACCTACGATACCTATCTTCTTGCCGATACGAGAGCGGGGGGTGTGAAGCGCGCGGGTGAAATCTGATATTTTTTTAGGTTTATGCGCGCTCTTAATGGGTTGCAGGCTTAGTATAATGCGGCTAATTGAAATAGACGTGAAATCGATTAGTGCAACGAGCGGCGGGCACCGTGCAACGAGCCGCCCTCACCCGACGGATTATCTCGGATTATGTAGTACATGCTACATTGGCAGATAAACTTAATATTTTTGAGCATTATTTAATCATGAGACACTTAGCTTATATTTTTTTACGTTTGCTCGACTGCAGCGAAATCAAAAAAAAAGAATAAGATTATTTAGGCAATTTATTTATATTATTTTTATGTTTCACCGCAGCGAATAATCCACTGAACTGATTTTTATAATGGGCTGTCAATAAATTCCTAATAAAACCAGTGACAGGCAAATGTTTGTATGATTCGCAAATATTTGTTTCGGAGTTTGGGTGTTTTTTATGTATATAATGTATGTATTTAAAAAAAAACAAGTATATTTATGTATTTATATCAGTTGCTAGAACGCATAATTTAATCTCTGCTTATTTTGGGACTAGATGGCGTCGTATGAGATGGCCAAAATACTTATTTATTGAAGGCTATATAAATATCGCGAATAAGTACCGTATACAGTAAAAAACATGAGTATATATAAATTTTATCAAAAGGTTTTATATACTGGCGTTATATTTTTTTAAATATGTTTTATTAGATCGGCGATATGAATGAATGAAATGAACTAGAATGAATTAATCAAAAAAATGGAAGAAGAAATATTCAATAGTAGTCTGACCAAACTATTTCTGTACCTCGTACCTACCTTTGTGATGAGAGAAATAAATACATTATTATATTATTATCGTTCCTTTTTTATTAAAAATCTTTTCCTTACTTATATGGGACCTTGAGCCTAAGTAATAAAAAATAACTATTAATATAAATTTACCAATAACGAAACGAAACGAAAACATTTGATTAGGAAAAATCCCCTTTTTAATTGTAATATATATGTAATTGCTGATGCTGTTGATATTATGGTGGAATTATGATCAGGTGTGATTGCTGACAAAATGGCAAAGAATTAATCAAGTTAAATATTTATTTCGGTAGAATGAAAATCGGAGATCGATTGTGTATTCAAATTAACCGGCGATTGTAACGGCAACATGTACGTTAAATCAGCAGCATCCTAAAGAAAAACCATCCCGACCCGAATCATATCCCGACCACGTCTGAGGAAGACCCAGCCCATCTTATTGATTTATTTATTTACAACTTCATGTAATTTTGTACATTTGCTTAATGCCCTAGGCATTCTCTACCAGCCAACCTTTGGGGGGTGAAGAGATATAGAATGGTAGGTGCATCGAAGATGGAGCTGTACAGAGTAATATGCAATTGATATAAAACGAAAACTAAACTATTATAGCATAAATTCACACATAAATATATAAGAATAGATACATACAAAAATACATACATAAATACACTCATCCATAAACATACATAAATACATGAACACATTGTGCACTGTGAATAGGAAGTTTAAGGAGGCATACAATTAATTAATTATTATTAATTGCGTGACCCTGCCATCTCGAGGAGATAATCATGCACGTTCTTTTTAAACGTGCTTCGACGGACATCCAGATTTCGAGTGGCAAGGCATTCCAGATGTTATTTGATATTAATTAAAGCGTATGTATCTAGCAGTTCAAATAAGTAATTAGGTATTAATTTTATCTTTGTTCGTATCTTAAGTAGTTATCTTTATATCTTTATAATAATTGTAGAGCGCCACAGAAATATTTTTCATAACAAATTCATTTAAATATTTTACATATACTACAATCTAATGTAACTCTATCCCCTGGTGCGTTGCGTCTCACCTTTCGCTTTTCAATCATACCCGCTGGCGGCGGTGATTCGGGTGCGGTCTAACCCCCGTCAGGGCTTGTACCTCAACGCTAACGAATTTTCGTGTCTGTCCGATATCCTTTGGATATTGACTGCACACGATAAATAGGTTTGTATTAATTTACTTGGTTTAAACAGTGACGTTGATAGTGGACGTCGATCGATCCCCATAGGAAAGAATACTTTGTGTGGTCTGCAAATTATTGTCCTAAGTGTGTGTGTTCTTTGCGCTCGTTTTATGTATTGATAAAAAAAAAAGTCTAAATATTACAAGTTTAGTTCGAAGTTTTCGAGCGACTTAAAATCCATCCATCGGCAAGATTATCTACTTATACACAACGTGTCTTGCCCACACTCTTCTGAGAGGAGACCCGGCTCAGAAGTGAGACATTATGGGTTGCTGATGAATGTGAAAAAAGTTAGTTTTTAAAATTTTGCCCTAAAAGCCGTCTTTGTTCCATCATATAACAAACTATCCCTTATGAAACGCCTATTAATAATAAAAATGCCCAAGTTTAAATTTTTTTTTTTAGATATTTGTTACTCTTAAAATCTGTATCTAAACGTATCCAATCTAAAACCACAGACTGGATTTAGATGAAACTTTACAATAATGTTTTCTATAGGTACATACGAAGACATAATTATACGAGGGCGGAGTTGCGAGCAAAATATTCTCATAAATGAAATGATAGCTGAGATAGATGACATACATATCGATAAGTGTATTATGATCACCTCATTAATCTTATATTTAATATGTGTTCTTCTTCCTATCCTTTATTCCCAAGATTATTTGGGTTCGGCTACTAGTCCAATCGCTTTTACCTGTATTTCAGATTTTCCACGGGGCGATTGGCATCGAACCTTCGCAACCCTAAAGGAGAACTGAAATTCCAAATTTGAACTAGTTGTCATTATATTTGAGGGCACTGACTTCCCAATAACGATTGTCATAGATGGTCATGACAACCGGGAACGACAGCTTAACGTGCTCGCTCTCTTTTTAATGAAATATGTGTTATTAGAATCAAAAATTGAAGACCTCTTAGTTAGTCTATAACAACAAATATAAATATATTATGAGTATCTTTAAAATTGATATCTTTATTATAAGCGGTTGTAAAAGAGTCGCTCAAACTAGGAGAATTAATTTGGACAAGAAATAAGAAAAAAACACATACAGTTGGAAGTTTGAACTCAATTTCTAGACTAATTCAAAATATTATATATATTGTATTTAAATATACAATCGATATGCATGAAATACAAAAATCTCTAGAATCCTATTAGCATGGATTGTCACGAAATGGTCATAATCTAAAATACTGAAATCTTTTATTTTAAAACATAAAAGAAAACGATTAAGAACTATATTCCCCCAATTTACATCTCTTTTTGAAGAGAAATCCATTAAAATTTCAATAATAATATAACGACGCTGATTTCCGAAGACAATAATGAGAAATCGTGACATGTTGGAATATTTTATGTAAAAATAGTTATAAATTTTAAAACTTTTTAGTACAGGCTATATTTTACTTGTGGTCTAGAAAGCGTTAAGTTATATTTTCGAGTATTTTATTTTTATTGAAAACTATAATACAATTGCATACCGTTATTACTATCGAACGGCACAATATTTGTTACTACTTAATGCTGGTACACTGTGTCGTGGGCTGTATTCATTTAATAGCCCAATCATATTAAGGGTTTCACTCGGAATGACTGCACGGTTGGCCTAGTGGTTTAAGCGCCCGCGACGCCGCTTCCTAGCGCGCCAAGTGTAGTGGGTTCAAATCCCAAGTGAGATAACACTTTGTGTGATTCACAAAAGAATTTTTAAGTTTGGTTGTTCTTTGTGTCCGTTTCATGTATGTTTGTAAAGTCCCCAGCGACACAGGAATTTATATTACTAATGCGGGAGTAGTCTTTTAAAAAAAATGAAATTAAATGAAAGATAATAAGCTGTAAATTGGTATAAACCTTTGTTTTGTTGTTCTAAATGTTGTCTCAAAAGTCACAAGTGCTATCGTGTCAGCGTCTTAAGATATTGAAGGTCAAAGGTCGTAAAATCGGTTTTTCGTAAATGTCTCGCTTTCTATTGCTTTAATGTACGCATTATGTAAAATTACAATGTAAAATACCAGCATTCCTGCTGTCGTATTTCGTTGGCGAGTGTGAGACAGGATTCCAAATAATGTAATAGAATCTCACCAGGCCGTCATAGTGTGGACACCACGCTGTATTATCTGCAATCACAATGAGGATGGTGACTCCTGCTCCTGGATTCTACTCCTGCTTTCCATCAGGCACAGTGGAGCTACTTTGATAGGCTTGCTAAGGAAAGTTTTCAAATCAGATTTATATAATCAATATTCATGGCTTTTAAAAAAATCCTTAAGTGGCTTGTTTAAAAAAAAAACTCGAAGTGAATCTAATTCTAAAGTTCAAAGTGTAAACATATATTTAAAACTTTTGATAATAAATATTATTTTTCACGCTATGTATTCATTAATATTAAGTTCTATCCAAAGGCCAAAACAAAAGGCGCAATGCTGATTCAACAAAACGGAAGTCACTGCCATTTTTTTTTGGCATTACTTTTTGTATCCTTTTAAATACACACTTTGAGTCTTAAAGACAAAGCTAAAAGATTAACAGCATTGATATAACAATAAAGTCAGGGATTCGTAACTATATTGTTATTATTGTATTGTTTCATATTTTCATTTGATTACTACAAAAAATGTCAAATGTACAAAATCTAAATCAACATGTAGTTCAAGTTACTAGTTATCATAATAATTGGGGAATCAACCAAGGCTTTTCATTTGCGTACAATATTCGATTGCCTTGTTGGTCTAGTGGTTAGCGTATGCAGCTGCTGATCAAGAGGTCTCGGGTTCGATTCCCGAGTCGGACTAAATACTTGTTTCGGAGTCTGGGTATTTTCTATGTATAATATGTATGTATGTATTTACAAAAAAAGTATGTTTATGTATTTATATCAGTTGTTTAGTACCCATAATACAAGCTCTGCTTAGTTTGGGGACTAGATGACGTTGTGTGTCCGAAATATTTATTATATTTCAAAGTGAGAGGGTACGAATCTTGTGTGTTATCCAAAACTTAATATTGATCGTCCTTCATTTAACCACATCATTCGTTTTACCTCTTTTAATTAAATTAGACAACTTATGATAACTAGTTTACAAAGATAAATGTCATAGGCATAAAGCATATACCTATATAAATTTTTAATTTTCAACATGTCAGTGCTGACAGTCTCTTGGAAAAGCTAGCTAGTAACTGATGAAACGGAAAAATGTTTTTTACGCTTGGATGTAAACTAGTCGCTATACATCGCGAGATACAGATAACTAAAGCCATCTTTTGGAAAAATAATTGATTTCTTTTTAATAAAATTATGTATCTAATTATTATTAAATCGTTACTAATATTATAAACGCGATTTTAAAAATATTGTAAAACGATTGTAAAAATAATAAAATTGAATATCGCTTCTTGCTAAGCAAGTTAAGTATACACATACATTTATCTTTGTTTTGATCTCTGTTGCATATGTTTTTATACTCTAAACTTGTGAAATTTCCTATCAAATTCTATCTACAGTAAGTCTAAAACGAAAATAAGAAAGAAAACATCGTAACCTAAAGCCTATAGAGTCATGCCCTCAGGCTGTCGTACTGAGCAGTAACGGGAGAACCGTCCCATAGGCTCAAATTACACTATCCATTATTTGCCACACAACCAGAGACATTTTTTATTTGTTTTAACCCCTCGACTTACTGATGATTCACGATAGAAATCGAGACAGCTCTATTTCAAACTACGAAATGGAATTTGAATTATCGATTCTTCAAGTATGATTGATTCAAATTGTGAACTCCTTTGTAATATTGCTCAAGACATCTCCTATTTGATTCATTTCCATGATAATATTGTAAAGTTCAAGATTGTTTATTTATTTGGCCGAGCTCGCTAATCTCAATGACTGGTCCTAATTAATCGTTTTGCACTCGGAGACTGCCGCAGTAAAGCTATTGCATAGCATTTTTTGTCAACCGAGGCAGCAGTTTATTTTTTATGCAGTATTTTTTCATTCATATTAATTCAAGTTTACAAAATTATATACACTGTCTTTCTACCAACATACATTCTAACAATATTATTGCCAAAAAATATAACCACCCTATTAACCGAAAGACAATGACAACTAAACAGAGAACTAAGTAATATGAGCATATCTATGTAATAAAATAACGAAAAAAAAAAGAAGAAGAATCTAGAATGACTGTGTTGTCAAGGCAACGGATAACGGCCGGTGGCGGCAGCACGCATGCGCTAATCTGCCTATAGAGCACGGAGCCGCCACATTCTTGTCGCACTGAAGTTACAATCATATTCTCTATCCTTTTTTAGCGTGTTAGGATTTTTCGTTACGGAATATCTTGATTCGGTCGCCAAGCTCAAAGCCCGCTATAAAAACTATACAATAGCTTAAAAATTTAAAGAAAGTGCTTTTAGTGTCAACAAGTTAATTTAAAATACGCATTTATCGAATTTGGAATGTATGAAAGTGTTTCTGGGTAAAATATAAATTACTCTTAAAATATTTCTTGAGAATTTACGTTCAGTGCAATTTAAATGCGTCAAGTTTTTATTTCATATTTAGAAATGGTTAAGTGTTGGTGTACCTCCACAACTACATTCTTTCTTAATAATTATTTCTACCTATCCTATCCACTGGAATTTAACCATTACGGTTCTCGCTACGGAATTCTGTGTATAAAAATAAATGGCTTGTCCTTCAATCAATTGTAATATTCTGTCGGCTTTGAATTATAACACGGAGAATTGATGAGTTTGTCAAAACTCAGGAGTTGGATGCAGTGACTGATCTTTCTAGCAATGTCTCATTTCTGATTTAACTCTTTGATTTTCAAAATATGTGGTGCTCCTTCACGGAGGTCTCAGTTTAGCAACATTATAATACATCGAGTTCCGCATTTCATACAACGTTCAGTGGTGGACTTCAAGAAGCTGATGATGATATATGTTAAAAATTAAGCATTCCATGATTCAATAAATGTAAGGCTTCTTCTATTTTAAGGGTTACGTAGTCCATGACTCGGACCTGAATGCAACCGTAATTACAAAATTTGCAGTAAAAGATCTGAGTGATTTATTCTTATTTTAATCTCAATAAAAGAGGCGCTTAGTGCGTATTTATAAAACGTTTTTGGATTTATTCCAAAAGCACTTTGCACTTAATTGGTGATATAATTTAAGAAATATTTATATTATTGATTTGAAGCAATCGCTAAGGGCTGTCGCGGATTAATGAAAAACCATTTAATTATTAACATATAGTTAAATTAACTATAAAGTGAATGTAAAAAAAAAAATTAGGGCTGTATAAATCTATACAACTAGACATGAATAAAATTGGAGTGTCTATATCTATTATCAAAGGAACACTTCTTTACTAAATGCATATAAAAGTACTCGTACATACGATAGTTACATCAATTAGACAATTTTTAAAAGTTTTGTCGGCCTGTTCATCTGTCTGTCTGTTTCTTGCGGCTAACATTCTGGAACAGCTGGTCCGATTTCAACGGAACTTTCGCTGGCAGAAAGCTGATGACCTAAGGAGTGACTTAGGCTATTACTCTAACTTCGCTCCACGGCTTTACTCGCTAAAAAGAAAAAAAACCGTTGCAGTTTGGCTAGGAAAGCAGGACGCAAAGCAGTTAGGTTTAACAACCACTAGACCTCAACAGTAGTCAATAAAGTAACAGCTTAAAGCCCGCATTAATTCAATACCGTAATTTACAGTAGTTTTACCTTCAATTGCCTTGTTAACTCATAACTCTCGTACCTCTGATGGCAATTTTACAACAAAGTAACGAAGTTCAGTTAAGCACGGCCTAACTCATCGCAACCAATGATGTATTGCAATTTAATAAGATCAGTGGCGGATTAACCACGTAGCAAGAGTAGCAAATGCTACAGGCCCCGCGCATTTAGGGGCCCCGCGCTTCAAAGATTTCTGACTGCTAAAAAGTATCTACTTAAGACGCTGAGTGCAGCCAATGACCTTGAGCAATGGATACACCCCTTTTTGTTCGATAAAGCAGCGCCGCGTTTGAGACGCGGTTCGTTATCGGTACTACCACAGTCTCCGAGAACTAATATTCGTCTTTGAATTTGCACTCTGCTTTTAACACAGGGCCTTAGAATATTTTAGATAGGGCAAAATAAAAATGCTATCGTAATGGTATGATAAAAAAAGTCATGTGGCACTCGGAGACTGCCGCGGTAAAGCTATTGCATAGCATTTTTTATCAACTTATGCAATTTAATTATTTATTTATTTTTTATTTATATAGTATTTTTTTATTTAATATTAATCCAAGTTTACAAAACAATATACACTGTCTTATTACCAACATACATTCTAACAATATTATTGCCAAACAATACAGTCATAGTATATAATATGAAACTATTCTGAACGCGACGATACCGTCAGAGCTCAGAGAGAATGTGATTCGTGTATGATGCAAAACTACATTCTGCGGTACATCTCCTTAAGAGCTATTTTCCAATAGTCTTCTTTTGCTGTAAATAAATAGTCTATGAATTGTTAGTTAGATTTGAGTGACATTTCAAGACGTGCAGTATTTTACACTGTTCTTACCTTGGAACTTCAGAACATTGAACGTTTTGTGAGAATTCCACATTTTGCAACCTGTGATTAAATAATAGTATTTATTTAATTTAATATCTTTATTACTTAATTATTATGATGATAATATTATGCGGTTAGATACACTATCAAAAATGACTATGCATAAAATAAGGCCATCATATGATACATTGTGTAACTAAAATGGCAGAGTCTACGACTTTTGTAAGTCTATGTACGTTACGTTCTTCAAGACTAAAGCTGGAAACACATTATCGGACGGACGCGGCTAACAGCCGCCACTGTAAATTGTACATTATTTTATTGAGAGTGCCTTGGTAATATATTTTTATTCAATGTATTAAAATATTGACTCAGTAATATACATATTTATGATAATTAATTGATTTTAGTGGAAAAATAAGTGTGCACAGTCGGACATTCGGACGCTCAAGGTCAGTCTGTCCACGACTTACGTCCGATAGTTTGCACTGCTGAGTGTATGTTCATACTCTAGATCACGGCTATCAGCCGCGTCCATTAGCCGCTTCCGATAATGTGTCTCTAGCTTAAGCTTGTTCCACTACACAGTTGACAGTTTTTAGGGTTATGAAACTACATTACGTCTTTGTAAGAATATCTAGTTAAATAATCTTACATGTCAATCAAATTATAAGTTTATTAATACAATAAATTATTCTTACCTTATAGCCTCCATCATAATATGATTTTGTTTTGTTTTTTAATAAAGTTTATTAGATTTATCAGCTAAATATAGCTCGCGAGTCGAGCGACATAGGTCCGTTTAGCAGGGCGCCTCAGCGCTCACTGTCGTTCTCCATAGGAGTGACAGAGAAAAAGCGCTTGAAATAGAAGGGCGTAAGTGCCAAACCACAAAATTCGTTATTTTTTGTAAATGTTGCAATTTTTAAAAAAATTAAAGAACCATTTCCTTCAGTTACATATGATACACAATTTTACTTAATTTCATATACATTACTTAAAGCACAACTGTGTAAAGTCAAAATTTAACTATTTTCAGAGGCTACTTTGATTATTTTTTTTATCGAGTGAAGTTTTTCAAATCGTGTTTTGGAAATAACCACTATGTGAGGAATATGTTCAATTATAAAGACATTGATTTTGGTAATGATATGAGCGATAGGTTTGTATACAAAACGATCTTTATTTACCTCTATTTTGGTTTTCAGCCCCTTAAATCGAATCGTGAAAAAATCGTGAAGTGTTGTGGGATACTCATGTATTGCGGTCTCCCTGACTGTCTAATAGATTTAATAACAAGCAAAACAAAATTATGATACTTTGAAGCTTTAACATGCCATATTTATTGTTTAAAATAAATTTAGTTTAAAAAAATATATACATATTTTAACATAATAAAACCATTGGCTTTGTACATACATAAGTATATCAACAGTCTAAGTTTTAGTAAATGAACAGATTGCTTTTTCTCTTCCATGGCTCGAAGATGTTATTTATAAATTACTAACTTTGATATTTTGAAAAACAAAAAATAACTCCACATTACGAATAGTTAAGGTTCCCAAAAAAAAAAATAGCACTTTGTTGATGCGATATTAACATAATGTATATTCATGCAAAGTTTCATGTTTCTAGCATTATTCGTTTCGAAGGTAAGTCGAGGACTGACCATGGACATTGATGAAACTAGAAGAGTTCCATAAGTCGTGAACTTTGGAAAACTAAAAAGGAATAAAAATAAATGGACTACTTTATCTCGCCTCATAAGGATTTTTTTTTCTTAAATCTCTTTCATTAGAACAGACAACGTAAAAATATATTTCATAGTAAGTGTTTTTGCAGATGATTTGGAGGGTAGCCTTTTTTACGTTGGGAATGCTTTTTGCACGTGTGAGGGACTCCCGGAGGTACCGGTCTACCCCTAAACCCGCTGTGGCCTACATGGGCAGTTTGAAGGAACGCCAGGAACGCATCAGCGGTTTCTGGAGTCTCCCCTGCCTTACCCACGACTTTGGTACATCCCGTGTCAGGACGCTGTCGTTTCTCTTACCACTCTACGCAGTAAGAGGCGCAAAACGACCCACCTTAGGCGACACCTCCGGGCTGCACCGGGGTATCAGCCATATCTCTTACTCGCGTACTCCTTCTGGAGCATAATGTCCTCACGGAAGAAGACCGCGGCTTCCGTTCGCTCACCACTCGCCAGCATTGTGGCGATCAATGATGACTGGTGAAAGGTCTTGTTCGCTCTGTCCAACCAAGACTCGACACTGATTTCCACGCAGGGCAGTCGACGTGCCTATCAATGCGCATAACATGCGGACATGCATTTTGCCTCTCTCTTCGCCATTCCGACCAACAGTTCATGTCGGCCAAAATGTCGAAGGGTGGAGATCGGGGAGGGGAGAGAGGATAGCCTGGGCGATGAATTAGTGCAGTTCAATGCATTGCTGAACTCTGTAGTAGGTAGTGTAATTAACAGTTAGAAACAAGAACTTAACTTAATATAATCATTCTATGCAATCTTATTACCCGAACGTTGGAATCACTTAGCACATGTATTTGTCGCTATGATCAGCCACTAGTGGTTAATGATCTTCGACAGTAAAAATAAACTCAGAAACACAATGAACTCAAAGCGCCTGAATCTTTTTACTTTGATGAATATTTTAATTTGATTGAATTCGGTATACTGAAATGAATATTGGTCGGGATCTCAACCCGTGAGAGGACATTGATAGAACAAGGTGAGATGGTTCACTTCACCCGAACATCTCGTACGCAACACACAAGACACAAGCTGGTACGTGAAGTACTGTAATCATCACTGATGAGGTACTGATACGCGCAGTGTATGCTTGATAATCTAGATCACTTTCAACAACGAGCAGTACGCATACGGCATACGTACGGACGGTGGCCCACACTCTTGAAATCTTCTCATGGTTTCAACCAGGCAATTTGGCATGTTTCAATAAAAAAAGAACTGATTTACTCAGAGAGGTTGATATAAATAGTATTACTATAAAAGACTTCATTGTACCGTTTTTAGGGTGCCGTAGTTCATGACTCGGAACCCTTATAGATTCGTCATGTCCGTCCGTTCTCGACTTACCATCCAAATGTACCACCATAACGGTATTTCCGCACGGAAAAAAAAAAGTTATAGAGGCCTAACTTGTACAATACGCTTACTTGAAAATTTTCGTACAAAAATAACAATTTTCTATTGGATACGATTTAAAAGCCACGTACCATTATGGGTGACTATGAATGAATTAGAAACATAATTAATTGTAACATCAGTAAATAACCATTGCTAATCACTTTTATCCATAAAGCATAATGTGTTTGAAGGTGTCTATAGTTATAAATCCTAACAATAATATCCTAAAACTATCATAGGGCCCCGCGCTAGTATTTGCTACAGGCCCCGCGCTGGCTTAATCCGGCACTGAATAAGATGGTATTTCACATCGCCTTAGGGAAGCATGCCTCTCAATGCAGACATAGTTACAAATAATCACATTTTAACCATTTTTAAATGGACTTCATGGAATAAAAACGAGACGAAAAGTAAATTAGTTAAAGAAATAATGGAGGATACAACTGAGAAGGTAACAACACTAATACTAGTGAAGGGGTTCATCAAAAATCGATTATTGACGATAAATTGCTGTTTAACAACGGAGTAAAGAGTTCGGCCAAGATAGATTGTTTCTGCGAATAGTTTATGCGAAAATGTTTGATTGATTACTTTACGTGTTAATGTAAATTTTCGGTCGGTGGAGCTAAGAATTGATTGCTATAAAATGAGTCAAGAAAAAATAGGTATATGTACAACTTTATTAAACACTAACTGAATACCTCGGTACTACATGTGGTTATTGTTGTATCAAATGAAAATTCTTGACCCACAATAATTAACACGGAGGAGCAACAATATAATTCACAAAATAATACGTTTAACACTAAGGCGTGGGCTAGAACGGGTTGCCATTTCATCAAAATGCTACACGGTGTCCGTGCAGCGCTGATTTTCAGATGGTACATTCGATATGGCAACATATTCGTGTACTCAAACGATTATCAACGCAAGTACTGCAAGTCTAAAGAAAAGTAGCTTAAGTTATTCCTTGTTTCATTATTCAGTCAATATCGGTCTAGCCGTTCCTGGGATTAACACGAACAAACATTTTGAAAATAGTGTTATTTATGTAAGTTTTTAAATAAATGTATGTAAATACGAATGTACTTTCACATACATTTGACTGCCTTGTTGGTCTAGTGGTTAGCGTATGCGGCTGAATCAAACCCAAGAGGTCTTGGGTTCAATTCCCGGGTCGGACCAAATGTTTGTGTGATCCACAAATATTTGTTAAGGAGTTTGGGTGTTTTCATGAATAGTATGTATGGATGTACACTCACGGCACGGCTGGTCCACAAATTCAAAGTCACGCAGCGTGCTATGGAGAGGGCTATGCTCGGAGTTTCTCTAAGAGATCGTTTGAGAAACGAGGTAATCCGGCAGAGAACTAAAGTTATCGACATAGCCCACAGGATTAGCAAGCTGAAGTGGCAATGGGCTGGCCATATTAGCCGCAGAACCGACAACCGTTGGGGTAAACGTGTTCTTGAGTGGAGACCGCGTCTCGGCAAACGTAGTGTAGGACGTCCACAGGCCAGGTGGAGTGATGATTTGCGTAAGACGGCTGGCAGGAGCTGGATGCGAGTAGCCGAGGATCGAACTAAGTGGCGTGCAATTGGAGAGGCCTATGTCCAGCAGTGGACTGCGATAGGCTGATGATGATGATGATGATGATGTATGTATTTACAAAAAAAAGTATGTTTATGTATTTATATCAGTTTTCTAGTACCCATAATACAAGCTCTGCTTAGTTTGGAACTAAATGGCGTTGTGTGTAAGATGTCCGAAATATTTATTATTATTATTATTTATTAAAAAACTGTAAATTTGATATTACAAACAGACCTTTCAATATTATTTATATGAAAATTTGTAGTTCAGTTAGAAAGCTTAAAATTTATTAAAATTATTATCGTTTTTTTTTATTATAAAGTAACCATGGGTTAATCGTGCTAACACTTAAGAGATAACACGAGAAAAGATAAAACTAATGAGAGTAATTTAAAAATTACTACTTCGTTCCAGACTTTATAATCTTGGATTTAACAATATTTTTTTATTTTTTTTATAGATACGTCTAAACTACGACCATTCTAAGCAACTATAAGCAGAGGATCTGAAAGAAGAGAACGTTTTGGGTAGTTCAGGCCACTGCTCCTTACTGGAATAGCACATTGGTTCCTTTCAAGCGATTTATTTGGTTCGGCACCAAAAGTAAATTTGTTAGACGGTTGGGATGCCCTTCCAGTCGTTCTAAATATTTTGCAGTAAATCTTTAAGCTTCTTGAGCAACAGTTTTCATGCAGGCACTCATGAATCTCATAGTTGTGTGTAAATGAACCAAATAAATTACATTAATTTTATGCTAACTTTTTTGAAATTTTTCGAAATGTTCGGAAACCACCCCGGATACCACCTACTGGTACAAAAACCGCACGCCGTTGCAGGTATGAGTGGCCGCGGAACCCGTTGTACCCTAGAAAAGAAATCCCAGCTTGCAGATGACCCTGGAACCCCAAGTTCTAGTATTACTGGTATCTGGCTTGTCATCATAACTGTTACCCTAGCTTGCGCTTCTAGAGGACAGAGATCGTTCTGTGACTGCCGGCGCCTGAGTCTTCTGCGGGACCGCAGGACTGGGACGTTCCAACTCTGCCATCCTTTGCAAGTTATGCGGGATATGACAAAACACCTGACCTCTGGCATCGGACCTCCGCAACCCTGAGGCCACATTGTATTTGAAAGTTTAACTACTTCCATTATATATGAGGGTACTGACCTCCCAATAACGATTGTCATGGATTGTCATGTCAACCGGGACCGACGGCTTATCGTGTTCTCCCAGACCCGTGAAACACCGCCAAACTAGAAAGAGCACTTATATTATATGTAATTGGTTTTGCCTGGCAACCAGTTACCTTTTTCATTCTTAGTAGTGCGTGTTAGACTTTAATCTGTGACAGTCAGGTAACAGTCGACTAATTGGATAATAGTTCTATGTTTACTTAAATATATAAAGGTAAGGTATAATTTATGTAATTTTGCAATTATGCGACTCGCATACCGTGTCAATAGCTCTTTTATAAAACAGTGAAGACAGTGCTTATTACTTAGTACCTATTTACATAAATAGACATTACGTAATACGCACAAACAGAATGGAAAAGACCCAGAAGCCGGAGCCCAGTGCTCTGAGCATACCAGCTCCACTCTCGAACTACGATCCATGCTGCTCTGCTCAAGATGGAGACAACTGGCGAGGTGCCACTATCAGAACACTGACTGCCTTGTTGGTCTAGTCTAGTGGTTAGCATATGCGGCTGCTGATCATGAGCCCTCAGGTTCGATTCCCGGGTCGGACCAAATGTTTGTGTGATCCGCAAATATTTCGTATGTATGTATGTCGTATTTAAAAAAAAGTATTCCATATCCAGTCAATCTAGCTTTAATAGTACAAGCTCTGCTTAGTTTGAAGTTACTCGTGGTTGGCGTTGTATGTTAGATGTTCGAAGTATCCGAAACATTTATTTATTTATTTAACGGGTAATTTAGAGAAAGTTAAGTAACCCTTAGTGATAATTTCGTTTTCATCAACCTTTAGGGAAAGTCTAAGTGCTTAGGTTACTCTTAAAATTTAGGTTACCTGTATTAAGGGGTCCCTTGTAATGAGGCCATTCAAGTATGTTATGCATAATTCCTACAAAACACCTGACAACACATGTCAACTATTAATTAAATTAAAATTCTATATTGCGTTTGTAATTTTGTAAAAAAATACAATGTATTTAAAAAAGTTTACAAACTGGTGACATTTTATATGGTTATGAATAATAATTTATAGAATGGAACACTAGTTCTTGCTTAGCGCATCTGTCGTGAGTGCCCTACAAATGTTTCATCATCCACAGCTGGACATAGATCTTTCTCAATATTCTCCCTGAAAACAGGTCCTGTACTGCCCTCATTCAACGACTTTACAGGACCAACTTACAGGGAGCCTCCCTCAAAAACAACTCCCGCATTAGGAATATACATCCTGTGTCGCGGGAGACTTTACAAACATACATGAAATGGACACAAAGAACTGTCAGACTCAGGACAACAATTTATGGATCCACGACATTTGGTGTAGTCAAACTTCAGTCGTCTTGTTTGCGTGCAATGTATCTCGCCCTCTACCACAAACGTACTTGAGCTCTAAGATTAAAGGTTACATAATGTCATCGTAAAAGATCGTCATTACTAGCCTTTAAGAATTCACGTCTGAACATAAGCCTCTCCATAGAATGGAAGTTTAAGCATACTTTACCACACTGGCCAGACAGATGCATAAGTCAAGTTTTCTTTTTCTTTTGCCATTGAAAAGCATTACTATTTTATCTTTTATCTCAGGACACTTAAGGGACGAATGAGGTGATGACACTTCGTAATCTTAATCTGTCATCACAATAAAATTATTTTATTACATTTTTAAATACAT
The DNA here is from genome assembly GCA_932526445.1 of Phragmatobia fuliginosa. Taxonomy (NCBI): domain Eukaryota; kingdom Metazoa; phylum Arthropoda; class Insecta; order Lepidoptera; family Erebidae; genus Phragmatobia; species Phragmatobia fuliginosa. The sequence continues at coordinate 16,456,742 of OW052071.1, forward strand.
CATAAAGTACTTTCCCGACTATAATTATCTCACGAACGAGAAGTTAATAGGTAATTATGATAATTAGTAATCTGACAGATCTGACGTTCGGACGACAGATCGTAAACTAGGCCGAACTCTAGGGCTCCATCGTTTAAAAGTATTTTTTTCTAATAGAAGAGTGATATTGAAATTTAAAAGAAATTATGTATCGATCAAAACGTTTTTTTATAATTGGTGACATGATTTTCAAAGATGGCACGTTAAAACAAAAAAGGGAATTATAATTCAATTTACGATTTGGGCGAGATATTTAAGCTATAACCACATATAACATTCCTATCGCCAAAGCTGAGAGTGAAGAACGATGTCGAACTCGAGTTGACTAAAATCACACAGTTTTCTGATATGACTATTTAGTTTATTGCTTAACGAGATACCCAAAGACACCGAGAACATGTCCAGACTTACACCATCTGTCAAACGGATGACCACAAAGTGTTATATCTGATATTTATATTCTTCAAAATGATATCAATATACATTAGCTTCCGTGACAGAAATACAAGTCTTCTCTCGTGGTATTAAACACAGCAATATTATTTATTACACGAACAAAACGCAACCAGTTTCTCAAAGTATTATTATGTTTACAGATAGACTTGGAGAAACATCTGTTAGTAATTAAGTACGTGGTTAATTATAGTACCACGCACGTTGACATTTTAAACAAATGTAATCGATACTGTTAATTAATGAAAATTCGATTAATTCGAACCGAATAAGTTAAAAAATAATAATATTGACATTGTTTCTCCATATAACATATACATCAATTTTTTATATGTCTTCTTTATTGTCTTCTTCTGTCTGATTTAAAGTCTTTCGTAAATACAAGGAATCTTAGTAGGTAAGGCTTGACCGGGGTAGTACTACTCTAAGAGACGGAGCCCGCACCAGGAGTGAGCAGGCGCTGGGAGGGGTCCAGGAGGAGATTCGACCCTAGACTCCTCCTAAAATTCAGGAGCACACCGTGTGGTTTTAGTCGTTTCGATTCCTACACACCGCCCCGCCGCATAGAAAACCCCTTCAGGATGACGATTCGAGGGGATTTCCACACGAAAAGAACCCTAACCTAACAAATCAGTACCTATAATGACAGCATTCATACTATCGTGTTTTGTTAGTAAGTGCGATATCAGACGTTCAATGTAGCAGAAATATCTTAATAGTGTGTGTGTATAGTGTCTTCTTTGTCTGTATTCTAAGTATGGTGACCGTCACTCTTGGATTAAAATGATCAATGAATCAAATGAAATTAAAACCGTTTTGGTAGTCTAGCGTATGCGACTGCCAATGTTTGATTCCCGGAACGGGCTAAAAGTGATGAAGATTCAATAACAGCTCGGAGAATGGAAGTTTGACGGTGTTCCACGTTCATGCCTCAGAAAGGACGTAACGCCATCGGTCCCGGTTGTCGTGAACCCTAAGAAATCAGTGCCCTAAAATACCCTGGCAACTAGTTCAACACTCGAATTCAGCTCTCCTTCAGGGTTACGGAGGTTCGATGCCAGTCGCTTAGTGGAAAATCTGATGTTTAGGTAAAACCAGTTGAACTAGTAGCCGACCACAAATAATCTTAGGATTAATAAAAGCCTAGAAAGATGAGTAACCCTACATTTATTTTCTCAAAGATAATAATAATAACTTTATTGTACACCAGGTAATGTAACCACAAACTAGGTATGTAGATACAAATAGCTGTAAAAATAAATCAGAACCTAAAACCATTCATTGATCTATATTTAATAAGCTTTAATAGTGATGATGATGCTATTTCATTGTGTCTCATTTTAAAATTGATTGTAATCGGTACAGCAGTGTTGCGTTGGAAGGTCATCGTGGTGTGCGCTGGCGCCGCTGCGTCGGTCGGTTGATGTCACATGTAATTATGCCACTAACTCTGACAGATTAATTGTTAGGGTGGGATCGTACTTGACAGTTTTACGCTTATTGTTTATTATATTGTTCTAATTTTATGACAATAAAAATTTTTGTGTTAAAATTTTATTCGGTGAGTTTTGACTGGCCGCAACAAGGCTGATATAGTTATAGTTTTCCTTTAAACTTCAATACATAGACTACTATCATGAGTTTTTTTAGATTTTTTGAGCAGGCTGTTTAGCTTTTAGAGTATAGGGACGCCGTGTTTTTACAACAATATGCGCTTTAAAGTTGAATAACTCGCAAACGGATACCTACATCGAAAAATTATTTTAACATCCTCGTAATGTTTTTAAAAAACCTATCTAATGATGCCCCACACGATGTGGTAGACGCGAGAAAAAAAAAACATCCCACTTTACGTGTAGGGAAGGTACCCCAAATAAAATTATTTTTCATAATTTTATTGTAGCACTTTGTCGACGTAATATAACACATATTCATGCAAAGATTCGTCTTTCTAGCATAACCGTTTGGGCCATACCGTTAGAACTTACGGTTAGTACGGTTAGTACTGGTCGAGGACGGACGGACATGACGATTCTATAAGGTTTCAAGTCATAAACTATATACGGAACCCAAAAAAGCGAATAAGAATTTTTAGAAACAAAAAATCACTACGCCTTTTACAGTTTGGCTCAATGTACGTCAATCCTTTGTTTCTCTGAAGTGAATTGTACTAATCCATTACGGTGTTGATGACCTCCTACAAATTGCACTGAGCCAAATGAGCAGTTCTTACTCACATGCACATTTGTGTTTACCTTCCATTAATCACTTGTCATACGAAATTGAACTCTAAGATGCTTTAAACAATGTTTATTCGAAGGAACATTTAGTGGTGTTTAAATGAAATCTAATTTAGACTCGTTATACTCGGGGCATGGTGTCAGTAGCATCAAATGGGTTTATGTTGATGCGATGTCAAATGACTGAACAGATATTGAGATGGAGACGCAGTAATGAGGAAGGTGTTATGAGTTACTGGTGTACTTGTGGATGGATAGTTCAAGTATGGTACGACAATTAATAAAGATGTAGAATACTTTAATAAAGATAAGATTATATAGATAGGACAATTCTTATGTCGAAAGATGTAGTGTAATAAATTATTCTTTGGCTTAATAAGGTCACAGAAATGCCTTGTTTTAGTATTTATGGTTTATTTCTAGTTGTTACATCTTAACTATTATTATCTTCATTTAAGCCTTTATGATTCCCAGTTTATCTTCAGTCGGCTACTAGTCCAGATGATTTTATCAAAATAACAGTTTTACCACGTAGTGACTGGAGTTGGACCTCCGAAACATTGAGGGCGAACTGAATTGGAAAATCAAACTTATTGTCAGTATATTTAAAGAGCACTAACTTCCTAGTGACGATTGCCAATGATGTTCATGACCACCAGGATCAACGTTATAAGTGTTTCCGGGCAAACTCCGAGCGTGGCGTCGGTAACGGGTGTGAAACAGCCAACTTCCAAAATCCGGGTTGTTATTAAAAATTTATTCTCATAAAAAACCAACAACACTTTTGATCCGACGCAGGAATCGTACCCAAGACTTCTCGATCAGCAGTTGCATACGCTAAACCATTAGTCCAAGAGTATTTTTACCATTATATACCCTAATATTAGGTGCAAATGTCAAAGAGTTTAAGATCAATAAATATTTATACACGTTATAACCATTTCCTGCTTTGTACTCATCTCAAATCGTCCGACTATTTAATGTAGATTTCAAAATATAGATTATATTGCGTACGCGTTGACCTGATTCAGAAGGTACTAAGATATTTCAAACATCCATCCACGTTTATTTACCAATCCATTCCAGTCATAAACACCTCGGAGCTAATCCGATTGCCACATCTCAAATTAAACTCCTATAAATTCACACACAATAAACTTTACTGCCGCTATTGTTCTAAATATAGCTATAAAACTGAAATAACTGATTTTTTAATGATACGGGCAGTTGTCAAAGACAGTTAGGACCAATTTCTGGCCCCTATAATGTTGACCCTTCGTCGCGGACCTTAATCGTCGTAATGGCGCTGGGCCCACTTGACCCCGAGTCTAAATCCATTTAGGGTATATGACTATGGGTTATAAGTGCTTGGAGCATTACTCTTATAGTGACCTTTGATAAGAAAGATGGGTGTGTAGAAAGGTTAGACAAGATATGTATTGATATTATAAGCTTGAAAATAAATCATATTTCGTTAGCAAGGAATTTGTATGTTTTAAATTAAACTCCTACAAGAGTACAAAAGTTTTTATTATGGCAGGAGGTAGTTTTTAATAATACAATATAATATTAATATTTGATGGGCCTCCAGGTCTAGACCCAGGTCTGCTTAATAAATTGACTAAAGGTCATGGGGTCATTCCTATTCACAAACATTTCATCAGTGTGGTTACCAGAGTGCATGCTCTGCTAAGCTTATCTAGTGATGTGTGAATTTATTATTATTTTTGTACTAAACTTCGGAGGTTTGATTCCCGGGTCGGACCAAAAGTTTATATGATCTGCAAATATTTGTTTAGGTGCTTTCTATGTACTATATGTATGTTTATATATTTAAATCAATTGTCTAATACCCATAGCACAAGCTCTACCTAGTTTGGGTCTAGATAATGTTGTGTGTTAGATGTCCAAAAATATTTATTTACCTAAAACGGACTTTTGTCAACGTAATTACAACACATATTCATTCAAATCATCTTTCTTGCACTTACCGTTTGAACGGTAAGTCGAGGACGGACGGACGGACATGACGATTAAAATTTAGTCTGTTGTATATATGTAATGTCATGTTATTATTGTTTTTCAAATTATTACGTAAAACATAAAAGTTTTGTACAGTATGTATTAATTTAAGTGGTTTATACAGAATAATAAATTTGTTTTTTTGGTGTGTTTAGGATTCAAAGAAGATCAATAAGAGCTTTAGCAGAGGCATCCCGTGATGATGGAGTTACTGATGTTCGAAGAATTTGGTATTAGGTGTTTGTTAGGTATTGGGAGGTATCGGGAGTCATCAGTACCTATATGAGAGACCGTTTGTGGTATGATACCAAGAGTGTTTCCGGTATTCGGAGGTCACATTATACTACCTCGGTGGCGCAGTGGTAGCGTATGCGACTGTTGTGCTTGAGGACTCGGGTTCGATTCCCGGGTCGGACCAAATCTTTGTGGGATTCGCAAATATTTGTTTCGGGTGTTTTCTATGTAGGTATAATATGTATGTATTTACAATAAAAAGTATGCTATCAGGTGTCTAGTACCCATAGTATAAGCTCTGCTTAGTTTGGGACTAGATGGCGTTGTGTCGGTTCCAGGGACGAATGGCCTTAACCCTCTCTTACGAGGAGACCCGATGTCGGCAGTTATACAATATGGGTTGTTGATTAATAAAACGTCGGGAAACCGAACCGAAAGGTAAACATTGGGATTTCCCGATGCTTTATTATAAGCAGACCTAAAAAAGATGAAAAACAAATAATCACACATTATTTTTCAAACAAAACTAATTAAGCCACGTATTCATTAGTAAACATTTGTTGATAAACTGTTTATGACAAGTTTACAATAAACACATGTTTCTGAAACTTGGCCGTCCACACTCGTCAGTTGTTTCACAGGATGTCGCCCGAGGAGGTAGTGATGCTCTCTGCTGCTTACGTAATAATTCACAAGAGCATTAATCGAAAAAAAAGAGGAAAAGGTGGTGGATTCGAAACTATTTGTTGAATACAAGTTATATATTTAATTACCTCTGCGGATTTGATGGATCATTTCAGAACTTCACCAGAATGTCACCAACTGATTTTGAAATGTAATTAAGATTGATTGGACCATCAATAAAAAAAAAGAAACGAAATTTCGGCATCCTAGTGAGAAAGAATACTACGTTGGTGATAAAGCTCTTTGAGCATCGAAATTTGGTTGTTGGACCATACTACCTCCATGTTTATAAACTCGCGCAAAACACGTCCACACCTATTGACTTTTGTTTATAAACTAGATGTTTCGTCTTGCTCTCCACTCGTAGTGGGGAGCACGGCAACACGTATCATAAACAATGTTTCATCATCTATGTTCATGAACTGTTTATAAACTGTTTACAGAGACGATGAAACATTATGAAACATTGTTTATGAACAGTTTTTAAATTCTGCAATAAACAATTTTCAATTAAATGACTATAATACTACGACTTTTTAATTTATATGTTTACTCGAAGTCTACCGACAGAAACTAATTTAAGCAAAGCTAAAGAACGTAGTGCATTACAGCTATGTTATAATTTATTGTTCAATGAAGTCATACACGACAAATGTGTTATATCAATCCTTCTTTATGAGGGAATATGACAGATTAATTAAACCTCTAGGTTCTCTTTTACGATCCAGCACATTACAACAGTTATTAGACATTTAATATGAAGTCGTATTAATAATATATAAGTTTATTTAAACCTGGCAACATTGTATTCCCGTTTACGGTTAAAACGGACGACAAGAAGGGACAAATGACGCTATATAATTCCCAAAATACGTGTTACCAGATTAAAAGGTGAAACTTACAATAATTTTACTTAATAGTAAAGTCAACAAGAACGATTTTGTAATAAAACGGAGCATGTGCACTTACAATTAGAAGATAATATGCATTTAAGTAAGATTATCATTAATCACTGTGAGAATTTTATTCGGAAATTGCGTGTTACTTTTTAAATTGAAATATTACTGATATATTTATTGTGCAGTTAATGCTAACGAAGTCATTTAGTTGGCAATTATTTAAGGAATAAATGTACTGGCATGACTGTTAACTGGGATTTTGTTTTCTTTATAAATGTTTAAATTTAAAGAGATACCTCGTATACATATATTTATTTTTTCCAAATACTAGTACGGTCTGTTATTGCCATATCAAGCTACCTTTGCGATCTGTATCCAATACATTAAAAAAAAATATGCTTCGTTTACTAATAAATTTTATACAAATTACTCTTATTTAAATCGAAACAATTTTAGCACATGTGACATAATAATAAGTGACACTACTCTGCTTGATAGAAAGCATGAATAGTCCTGGAGTAGTGATCACCATAATCATTACAAATGCATACAATGCAGAATGGTGACCCACAGTATGGCGGACTATTTAGATGTTTCTGCATCTATGGGCCGCTCGCACTCACCAACGAAACACGCTGCTAATGCTGTCATTATGGCTTGGTCTTCTGTCAATTAAAGTAAAAGTAACAAGTGGCCACAAAACGAGTACCAGGCTACCATAAACAACGTACACTTAATTCCAGTGGCCACAATTGAACCAATTGACGTAACTGAAAAAAGCAGAATTAAAACTGTTACGCATCAAAAATAGTGTTAATCTATCTCAATTGAGACAAGTTTTCAACACCGGGGCTTCCTGTAATTGTTCTAATCTAAAAATTAACAAGCGCATGCTGTAATAAAATTGTTTTCGTGGAATTCAAATGGAGTTTAAAAAAATATTAATTGGTTTATTTAAGTATTCATCCCTTGAAAGATATTTTTAAAGGGTAATACATAATATAAAATCCGCGAATAAAAGGAATAAATAGGTAAAAATCATTTGCGTTACTTTTGAGTTAGTTTGTGTATTAAATAATTATTTTTGTACATGTAACACACAACATTATCTAGACCAACTAAGCAGGGCTTGTGCTATGGGTATTAGACATTGATTTAAATATATAAACATACATATAGTACATAGAAATCACCTTAACGAATATTACATTCCTCCCGATAACTCCCGATACCTAACAAAAACCTAATACCAAATTCTTCGAACATCAGTAACTCCATCATCACGGACTACATACTGTACAAAACTTTTATGTTTTACGTAATAATTTGTAAAACAATAATAATATGACGTTACATATATACAACAGACTAAATTTTAATCTTGAGGTTAAGTAACACACGAGGTTAAATTACTGAATAGTTTTTAATAAACTTTATGAAATGAACTATAAGTATTAATGGCACTGTAAATAACATTCATTGCTGTTTATTTTTAGGGTTCCGAAGCTTATGACTCGGAACCTTATAGATTCCTCATGTCCGTCCGTCCGTCCTCGACTTACCGTCCAAACGGTAAGTGCTAGAAAGATGAAACTTTGCATGAATACCTATTTGTTGTAATTACGTCGACAAAGGTCCGTTTTCGATAGCCGTTTACGAGAAATTCCACTTTAAAGGGCACTTTTTTGTAAAAAATAGGGCGTGGCCCCTCTAAAAGCTAAACGGTTGACTCAAAAAATCTGGAAAAATTCGAACGGAACGGATTAGATAACTTCGTTAGTTCAGGAGTTGTAGAGGTTTAATTGTAAAATGCGCTCACTTGGAAAACGTCATACGAAATTAACGCATTATTACGTAAACATAACAATTATCTCTTAGATACGATTTTAAATCCACCTACCATTATAGGTGACTGAGGAACCCTTTCCTGTGCGTGGCCTGACACGCACTTGCCGATTTTTTATATTTCTTTTCAATTGTTGTAGCAAAAAATATAACAGCTAGGTATGCGGTCATAACTCATTATTTCATACAAATTTCCTCACAACGTAACATTTTGAATGACTGGAACTGATCTGACTTGACAGTCTAATATCACATAAATACCTGAAGTCAAAGGTTCATGTAAACTTTTTGTAGAGACAAGAACATTAATAAATGGAATATGTGAGTCTTTAGCAATCCGTTCGTTGCTCTTACTCGAAGAAAATTAAGTTACCGAGTGCCCAAATTTCTTTCAGAGAGAGAGAGAGTACACTTAAAAAGGCGGCAATGAAATCCAAGTGTCCATTGACAGCTGTTTTAAAAAAAAAAACTACTAGTTGTATTTTTTTTTTTATAGACAACTCTTGCATTAGGAATATTCAGCCTGTATCGCGGGGGAGTTTACAGACATACATTAAACGGACACCAAGAAAACCCAGACTCAGAAAAACAATTTATGAATCACACACCGTGCAACAAGTAAGCCAACTGTGCAGTCACTTTAATTAATTATACTTTAAAATATGCAATAAAAATAAAACTTTTTTATACTAACGCTTTTTTCTTCTTCTATCTTCTATTATAATTATCCTTGTAGTAGAGAGCTAATAGGAGTCTAAGGTAGTTCTTAAAAGACCAACCTAAATTGATAAAACTCATGCTGTCTAGTTTGTTGGTGAGGGTGAGAACGCAACCCCAGTGATGCACAAACATCATAATAGATCGCCATAGTTAAGACACCATGAATTGTCTGCATTCGGTGACCACAACTCTTAGATTCTACTCATGCTTTCCATCAAAACACCGAACTCGTCTCTTGTCCTGTGTTATGGAGGTGACCCATCTTCTCGATTGTCAGAAATCCGATCAAAAAAGAGCAATCGTTAGCTGACAAGTAGACATCTATTCTTATCCCAATGATCCAACTCATTTACTGAGACATCGTAAGACTCGCATCCATGACTGTCATACTCAAGGTTTGACGCTCAATTTAAAACTATAACCGTCACTGTTATTTGCGTTCTCAACTGCATTTGGCATAGATTACAAAGAAATCATGCAAGCCAAATACTTGCAGTATGATACATCACTATCCCTACCTACACAAATTTAACTAGACACTTCTAAAATTATTCAATACACCTTATTAGGATGACATGAAGTTGATTTTTGAATGCTTTTCATGTATCAGGTGTCTTCTCATTGCGGTGGTATAAGTAACAAAGTAGTGATCAATTTAGTGAGAATAACAGGGATGCATTTGTCATGTCGGTTTAATAAATTGCCCGTCAGATTGGATACAAGCAGTGTTGATGGTCGAAACGTTTTTGTTTATTTGCTGAGATTACGGTTATGAGTTAGTGGCTCTTGAACTGGATTAAGTGTAGTTTCAGAATATGCTTTATAGTCAATCTGGGGTTAGTTCGGTTATTCGACCTACTTTGTAAAGAAATTCGATTTTTGTGGTTGTTATTCTTTGCGGACATGTAACACTTGTGTGTTCTATCGTCATCTAGCTTCAAATTGAGCAGAGCTTGTACTATGAAAGCTAGATAGATAACTCTTTATTTGCACACTAAATTACAGAGTTGCAAGAAAGGAACACAATGATCAAATATCGAGTGTACAAAGGGCGGCCTTATTGCTAAATGCAATTTCTTCCAGGCAAACTTAGGATGGATCAAATGTTGCAGAGAGACGGTAGTAGTTGAATATAATATGCATTTTGAACCTACTATTTGTTTATTATTATGTACTATACCATATTACATATACTACATATATTATATTATCTACAAACATTTCCAACTTTTTACTTACATATACAATGCATATTTTTTACAATAAATATATGACTAATAGAAATCATCATCATCATCATCAACAGCCTTTAACAGTCCACTGCTGGACATAGGCCTCTCCTTTGAAAGGAGGTTTTGGCCTACTATACCACGCTGGCCAGACGGGTTGGTATATGGTTGGTTTCAAGTTTTCCTTCTCTTTGGATCGATGTTGTCTTGCGTAGTTTATCCCTTAATCGCCTTTTAAACACCCGCGGGGTGAATAGGAGTGGTGACAATCTTTATTCTTAATCCGTCACCACTCGGACAAGAAATCATCAATCAATACATAGTTTTTTTGTAAATAGCATAGAGAACTCCCAACCTCCAAAACAAATATTTGCAGATTCTATAAACATTTAAAAAAAAAACAGACATCTTACATACAACGCCATCTAGTCCCAAACTAAGCAGAGCTTGTGTTAAGGATACATGTATTTTGATCTAGAGTCAGTGTAAGGCAGTCAGTTATGAAGTAACATAGTACATTGATGTCAGGAGATTTGATCCGTATCTTCATATAATCAGTTTTCTGCTGACTTAGGCTAATTTATTTTAGAATAGCCTTGCTCCACGCGTGAATTACAACTATAACAACGGGTGACACCGTGGGACTCAGCTAGTTACTAATATATTAGATTAATTAATATTTACGATATAAATTTCGTTTGAAACCAATTACTGTTTCTACTTAGTCTTTAGTTTCAAGGACTCATATTATAAATATATGTAAACCTTATTGCACAAAACACAAAAAAAACAGTAAAAAAAAACAAATTCCTACAAGCATTCGAAATTCAAAAGTAATTATGTTTTTCTGGATTATATTCATGCTTTCCATCAGACAGAGTAAAGTCCCATTGGTAGTCTTAAATATTTAAAAAGTAAAACATAATACCAGTGAACGTAGCTTTTAATTTTATAACAAAACATTTAATTTTCAATAGGTTTTGTTCTGTATAATTGGCATATTAACACGTTATCGAGACTGCAATTTGCAACAGTGTTGCCTAATAACGTCCACACAAATCATCTTTAATTGCGAGGAGACGTTGAAAAGTAACTTTCATTAACACGTCTAAGAGTATATTATTAGTTGAATGTAGTTAAATAGTAATTTAGTTAATTAATTGGTGAAAAACATAGTGTCGGAACTTAAATTGGGACGTTGTTGTTTACACTCTTTTTTACTAATTATTGAAAAATATAATTTATTATATTCGACTTTTGTGTAACTACCATAGTGTCTCAAATGCATGGAGCAGCACAGGACACCGAACAGTAGAGAGCAGCCATAGCGTCACTTTCCGATAAAAAAAACTGTCACTTTTTGCGCGGTAAAATCTTCACACGTACAAATTTTAGACTCACGTGCAAAAACAATAAACTGTCACTTGACAACTCATAGATAACAATAAAAAAAAAACATTCCAAATTTCACACACACAAAGACATATTTCATAATAATGTAACACGTAGGCTCATTTGGGCTGATACTTTAATAGAGGGAACGCTGAATGCTATACGCAGGCGTTCCTCTGCTGATGCGTGCTTAATAAATTGAATGCAAGACCGGTTACCGAATGATGATGATGGAGTATGGTGACAAGCACTCCCTATCGTGTTACTCAATGCTCAAATACGACTAAATTGTTGCTAATAATTTATAATACTAATCTTAGTGCAAGTGTTCACACAAAAAAAAAAAACATTCAATTTTCGATAGGTTTTGTTCTGTATAATTGGCATATTAACACGTTATCGAGACTGCAATTTGCAACAATGTTGCCTAATAACGTCCACACAAATCATCTTTAATTGCGAGGAGACGTTGAAAAGTAACTTTCATTAACACGTCTTAGGGTATATTATTATTTGAATTTAGTTAAATAGCAATTTAGTTAATTAATTAGTGAAAAACATAGTGTCAGTACTTAAATTAGGACATTGTTGTTTACAATCTTTTTTACTAATTATTGTAAAAGATAATTTAATATATTCGACTTTTGTGTAACTACCATAGTGTCTCAAATACATAGAGCAAAACAGGACACCGAACAGTGGCGAGCAGCCATAGCGTCACTTTCCGCTAGAAAAAAATGACACTTTTTGCGCGGGAAAATCTTCAAACGTACAAATTTTAGATTCACGTACAAAAACAATAAACTGTCACTTGAAACATACATAACAATTAAAAAAAACAATCAAAATTTCACTCACACATAAAGACATATTTCATAATAATGTAACACGTAGGCCCATTTGGGCTTATACTTTAATAGAGGGAACGCTGAATGCTATACGCAGGCGTTCCTCTTCTGATGCCTGATTCATTTTAGAATGCTAGACAGGGTAACCAATGATAGTGATGGAGTATGGTGACAAGCACTCCCTATCGTGTAATTCAAAGCTCCAATACAACTAAATTGTGGCATGTTCGAAACCTACCTAATATACTAATCGTATTTTTATATAGGTACATCTATTTGGATGCATTAATTTTTAAAAAAGTACTTTTCCTGTATTCCACAGAGGTACATTTCAGAAACCTCTTTATGACAATATTATTAAAATTTTACTTTTGTTCACTTTGCTTTCATTAAACATTTAATCAAATTAATAGATAAATACTAGGAATTAACTCCTTTCTGTAAAGTTTCTAAGTTTACTAACAATTTTATAGACAGTATTAAAAGACAAAATCTTAGGAGCGCATCTAAGCCATGCGTATTGTATTTATTCTTTGATATAATTTATAAACTTGTCTCATTCGGTTGTCAGATCGATGTTAGTCGAACTTTACCGGCTTTCAGGCTGTTCTGTGAGGTATATATTAGACTTAAAAACATTAAATTCGGTGTCTAAATAATAGTCTGAACTTACTGTTTTTCTATACTTCTGATGCCCAATTATGGTAAGTATGTGTTTCAATCGGAAACATGAATTCTTAAGTCTCAGTATCTTTGGTAAATGTTTAATTTAGATTTACTTCTCGTATATTATTCAAAAGTGCACCGAATCGTAATCATTCATGAATATTAATGTTTCTAACATTGCGTAATCATACTTTTTGTACTTTGTAAGGAATTCGAAATAATAATTATTCGTTTAAGCATTTCGCTCATAAATCTTACCCGGTTTTAAAGTACCGATAGCAGAAACATTATCACGTAATTGTTTCATTGCCCTAATAAAAATGATTCAAATTGTAGTAGGTATATTTGAAACTCAGCATGCAGATAGACGTGCGATATTGGGTATTTCTCTAGTCGATATAGTTTGTAACGCATCAATTCAATAGATAACAGAAGTAACCAATATCGTACGGAGAATCAGTTTGCCGAAGTGAAAGTGGTCTGGTCATGGTCCCAATCGGACTGAAGATCGATAGAGCCAACACATGTTACAGTGAAGACCGCACTTAGGCAAAAGTAGCGTAGAGTTTCCGGGAGCACAATTAATCGATACTTGGATGGTCTTCATTAAGCTCCCCCGAACCGGTATAGTTGGCGTTTTTTGGGGAGAAGTTCATTAGCGAACGGTTATTTCCCGTCTTAGTACAAAGTCATCATTGTTAGCATTAGAAACACAGTCATACATAAATGTGAAGTTAAAATATAGTTAGAAGAAAATTGTTATGTAGGCATTAAATTCCTTTTTGTCATTAAATTCACAAAATAACACACCCTCAATTGAATGGCTTATTATTTTGTCAACTGTACCTTAACAATGCACAATGTATTGACAGCAATTATATCTCAGTCTCAACCGAAAACGGTTAGACAACCATTCAACGCCTGAAATAACTAGTTGCACAAAAAACGGGCTAGAACCTTTACCGGTCGGTATGCTGACTGTACTTACTCGAGTAATTTAGCTGTCAAACTCGAGTTGATGTATCGTTATCAACTTAAGTTTGTCCATTGTACAGCACTGATTATTCAGCAATAGACACAAGCTATTAAACGAATTATCCAGTTTTTACTATGACTTATTGCACAATAAGTTTTAGTTTATTGATGAGTTGATTGAGAAATAAATTACGGATATGTTCCTGTGATAGAAGTAATTTTATATGAATTATTAGACGTAAGTACGGTGAAAGTTATTATATATATCTGACGATATTTTAATGGCGTATTCACATTAACCGTTTATTTTATTATAAAAAAATGTTTCTGATAAAATCAAAGCAGTGGATTTTTAATCAATCGTAAATATCACAACCTGTGGTAATAGCAAATAAATAATAATAAAATAGAAATAGTAAGTACAGACCAACAACGTCCGACCTATCCATTGCATTATATTACACACACACACACACACACACAATTTTTTATACTGGATAGCCAAGACGTAAACTCCTTTCAGACTTTAGCGATTTTGAAACATAAAATTATTAGCGTTTAAAGTTACGATACCTGCTATATTCCGACAGTTGTTTCGGGTTCTACCTCTTGTGATCATAAGTAGACCCGGAAGCTTCTGAATATAGAAGATTATACGAGCTAAGTTGGGTGCAGTCAGTTTTAAAAAGAAGCGTCTTGGTAGGTTTCTTTTGATAATCCGGCCAAAGATACTTCCTTCATCTATGACAGAGTAGTCTGCCTGATGGAAAGCATAACTAGCACTCAAGAGTTTATAAGTTTATAAGTACACCGTTTATAAGTATAATAACATTCAGGAACAATGTTAAATTGCCTTTAAACAAAATGCATTTAAAACAATTTAAATCAGTCACTCTTTACATAACGGACAAAATTATAACCACCTCCATTTAAAACAGAAAAATACCGCATCTAAAATATTGTAATTAAATGTTACTAACCAAGAATCGCAATGCATCTATTCATTATACGTCTGATAGTGTACAATCACCAATTCTATGCCTCTGTAATCACTTACCCAGCCTTAATTATCCACACATTAAAACCAAAATTGATGGTAGAATTTTGTATAACGCCTCAAGCAAAACATAGTGGAAACATAGAAAAATATTATCCGACAAACACCAATGTACTATGAAATAGAGCTTGTTATTGCCTTAGGCTTCATTGATAATATCAGTCGGTCGAGCTTGTATCTAAAACAGTATGTGGCATTTCACTTACGTTTAATTATATAGTTTACGGGCAAGTCGTTCGTGTAATAGGTATTTATTATAGTAACATGTTTCATTACTGAACATAAACTTAGGTGTCAAATAAAGTAAGAAGTTTTACTGGAATCGGGATTGGAAGTTGCGGTTGACATTTATTCTGTCTAAAATCTTGTACACGTACTTTCTACAAAAGCTCCATTCTGCTGTTTTTTCTGAAACTTGTTGGTTTTCTCTGCTTTCTTTCTAATTTCTGGTGAATGAGTTCGACTAAGTAATTACATGATCTTATGTAGGGACAAGCGACGCGTTCTTTCTTAAGACTTTTTTCACGAACCTAAGTTGAGATCGAGATCGTAAATCTAGATGATATTTAATAATAATAATAATATATTACTCATCTAACACACCACACCATTTAGTCACAAACTAAGCAGAGTTTGTTTTATAAATACTAGACAACTGATAAAAATATATAAACACACTTTTTTGGTAAATACATCTGTATATTGTATACGTGTACATAGAAAACAATCGATCTGAAAAAAAAATTTGCAGGTAATAAATCACCGATACAGTTGAACTTCGATTTTTTACCTGGGGTGTCATCATAAATCTAACTTGCAGTAAAACTACTTAAATATTACAGTACATATACATGAACGGCATAAGTATAGCATTTTAATGTAATGCAATAGTAAACATGCGAGAGAATCCCTACTAATATTATAAATGTGAAAGTAACTCTGTCTGTCTGTCTGTTACGCTTTCACGCCTAAACCATTGAACCGATTTTGATGAAATTGGGTATGAAGACAAAAGTGAACTTACGAAAGACTACTTTTTACCGCTATAACCGACATACACACGGGCGGAGCCGCGGGCGAAAGCTAGTATTTAATAAAGAACTGCAAGTCAGTGAACATTTCTGAGTAAAATAATAACACTAGTATTAAATAAGAGTGGAATTAATCATTATTAACACTATGTCATCATTAGTGCAGTCGACGTTTTATAGTAGCAAGAATTAACTCATATACCGTGACAAAATCCATTCACTTTTACGTAGAAATGAAATAATATGAAAAATAATATGAAAATTAATTAGGTAGCGATAATAAATTAAAATTTAATGATCGATGGTATAAACAGTAATTAGAAATAGCATTTTATGACTAATTACAGGAATAAATAAAGCTTAATTTTGAAACGAAAATTTGTGTAGGCAAGTTTGGATGGTAAGTAAATCCATGTAAGTCGTTATCGACATCGACACTTCTCGTGTTAACGCTGCGAATATATATGCGAAATGGTGCACGAACAATTAGTACATAGGTCGTCCAATTATGATCTAAAATCGATCTAAAATTTCTATAATATCTAAAATAACCACTGTTTTTTTATAGTTATAAGTTTTCACTTATTTCTACAATTCTCTTGACTGCCTTGTGATTTTAATTCAAAGTTTTTGTGTTACAAACTAGCAGATATTTCAAGGAATTGTTAGCCTTATACATCCCATGCACTAAGCAACTTAGTAATACAAGTAATTTGTCATTATTCGAAAATTCCTCTCTAAAATTAAGTGGCGTTAGATCTCTGGTAATCTCACATGCTATAAAGCAACTCAAGTATGACATAATATCAGTTTCAGCATGACTCTCTCACGGCAAAACTGTCAATGTCTTCATCATATCAGTCGAACGACTCCCCTACGGCCTTCTCCAACACCCTTTCAACAACCTGTCCTGTGCTCCTGCACGGCTTCACCTTCACCAGCTATATTGTATTGATATTTTGTGTATCAATCGATGTCTTACCACAAAATCTCACGCACTGTCAGGCAATAGATAGTGGTACTAATTCTGTTGTAGTCTCACAAAACTTATATTACCTTTAAATTATCTTGTGTTCATTTAAGTAAGGCTTTTCAAGATGCTATTTTCGTATGAATGTATTTACATAACGTCTATTTTAGTGCTACAAAATAATTAGGTTTAGTCAAACTTTGACATTTAGATCGTTTTTTGACAGAACAAAACTGGGCTTTAGTGATTTTTTACACGCTTTTTATTAGCTTCACCTGTATGTTTGTAACCGACTCCTGTGGGCGCGATTTTGACCTACTTTAAACGACCAGATTTCGTTCAAATTTTGTAGATTTATCGAGGACCGATGACAATACACTAATTTGAAAAAAAAATGTTTAAACAAAATAGTCTTTTTGGTCTAGAAAGAAAAATAGTTTTAAAAAACTAAACAAACACGCTTTTAAACTAAAAAGTAGAAAATAATTTTAATGTAACAAAGCGTGGGCTGCTTTCTGAAAATATTTCAATAACGTCGCCCCACGCTTTGTACATTAAAATTATTTTCTACTTTTTAGTTTAAAAGCGTGTTTGTTTAGTTTTTAAAAACTATTATTTTTTGTTTAGTTTAGTTAGTTGTTGACTGACAGAATTAGCATCAACATAGTATCAGTGACATCAGTGAGGCGAAGGGGCTTCTTCTCATTTTTATTATTTTGTGGTAGAAAATGAACACCTCTGGTTATAAACAAAAGACACTCTGAATTAGTCGAAATATAAGTAAGTCTTTATTAACTGTTCGGTTCAGTGAAGTTGTGACTGTTTATACTAGAACTTGTCGATAATTCTCGAGTATGAGTGTGTGTAAAAGGTTTACAAAAAGGTGAGTAATGAGTAAAAAGCGACTTAGCCGAGAATAGTCCAATAACCTGCAAAAATCAATCAGTCAAATCGTACTACTTTCTTCTTTTAAAAAATAAGACAACTCCCAACTAGGAATATTTCACTGCTGCGGGAGACCTAACAAGCTAATTAGGAACAACAATTTGAGGATCACACAAAGCGTTTTCGCATATGGGATTCGAACCCACAGTAGTCAGTCAGTTACCTGTTGGCATGGCTTGTTTCCCACCAAATGACTCCAAAATGCAATTTGAATTTTCATTCTTTGATAGTTGAAGATCATTTGAATTAATATGAATTTAGACTGGTTCGTGTAGTGATGGTTTAAGATCGCGGAGCATCACCACTCTTATTCATTCCGTGGTTGTCGTAAGAGACGAGAGAGAGAGAGAAAGAGAGTAAGGTAGTAAACTACGCAGGACAACACTAGTGCTAAGAAAGGTAAATTTGAAACAAACTCTATACCAACCCTTCAGGCTAAGACCTCCTTTCTAATGAGAGGCTTATATCCAGCTGTGGACTGCTTGATTGATCTCTTTCTTTGTACCTTCCCACACGTCTGATCAACGTAAAATGGGTGACAAAACTTCATTTCAAATAACACGCCTATGTGCAGCTGTGATTGGTTAAAGCTGTTGAAGATGATGACTTATTTAAAAGAAATCATATATTATAATACATTACAATGGCTTTATTGGTCACCTCACCTTATAATGATCTGATTAGAAGCTAAGGTGTAAAGCCGCAATAAATAAACTGAAAATGCATTTAAAAAGAAATGACGACTGATAGAGTACAATGGAAAGATAAACAATAAACATACTACGTCGACTCCAAACAAAATTGGGATAAGGAAGATAGAATATGATGAAATATTTAAGTTGGTACACGCAGTTCTAAGTATTGAAAATGACTATTTATCATACATAATTTACGAAAGAGAATGTTTCTCTAATGGCCAACTGCCAACGATAAAATCATTAGAAAATTCAAATATTTCAGTATATAAATGTTATCGTGAATTCTAACGGCTAGATGAGGGATAGTGGCAAGTCTACTGTGACCTTTGTCACATATATAACTCATCGCGGCTATTATAATGAGCTTTCATGCGATCGTGATAAGATAAGAAAGCAAGGCTTGTCGAAGGGCTGTGCTGTAATAAAAGATATGCTAAGAACATATTCTTACGGAACTTCATTGAATGAAAATACAAAAGATGAGATTTTAGAATTATCACTAAGAATCTATTCTGTGTTGCAGGGGAATAGCCAAGTGAAATCAACATTCTAGAAACGTATTTTTTTTAAAAACTAACAAATTTATGAGATTATAGTCATCTCAACGCTGAGTCACGTAATCTAAACAATATGTTAGTCAAAACCTCAAGAGAATAAACCTATTAGCAATTGTAAAAAGAGATATGCGATTATTAATGTTTTTGAGAAATTAGTTTTGTTTGTGTCCATTAAATGTAGCTTTCTAAGGAGAGGCTTATGTCCAGCAGTGGAATGTTGAAGGCTGTTGATGATGATGATGATGAAATGTAGCTTAAAATAAAATTGTACTAGTTAATATGCTTATGAGATGAAAATAACTATAACCGAAATTCCAGTTTAATTTTCAACGTAAAGCTACCTTTAGAATGTATATTATGTCTATAGATGTCCGTCACACCTAAGGTCTTGTACTCATGAGCAATTAATCATAAAACCCCGCCCCAAAGCGACGACAGCTTTGCGTGACCACACCGTGCCCACTGCAATCACCCGGACGCTTAGATATCGAATCCTTAGTTTTAGCATCTGCTACCGGTTACATGCTACTTACACCTTTATTTTGTAACCTATAAAATTCAAAATACCACGAAGAAAACCACAAACACCAATGTAATTTATAATTGTAACCAAAATCTGTTATTTGGACAGTAATAACTCAAAAATGTTCAAGTGGAAAGGCAAATAAATTTTAAATATTTATTAACCGTTTTTTGGTGTTTTGGGAATCCCACAGGACTGGACTGGCATAGCACACCCTTTGTGTAACCCTATAGCTGTTTATTTAATGCTGAAGCGTGCGTGACCGTGCTTATCATACCCTTCCACTAGTGTCGGAGGTAACCTAATAATAATTAAAAAAGGTAAAAGCTCTACTTTTTAACTTTGAACTATGAGCAAAAATAATTTAAATTTACTACCCTTCAAATCAACAACACACGATAACCCACTGCTGGGTTCAAGTCTCCTCTCAGAAGAGGGTTAAGGTCTTTTAGGATAGGGTTACTACCGGTTACTAAGTTTATATTCCTTTGTATTTTAGAAAGATGATAGAAGTTGAACCAATAATTTCACTATTCATTAGTTTCTCTGAGGCCGACTGTACTTTGCATCCGATCTTTGTGTGTTTCTTATATCTTTTCAATCGTTTAAAAGTGAGAATCCCCTCCCCACTAAACAACCTCTCCTCTTAATTCGTTTATGACCTTAAAAATTGAGGTTACTTCCAAATACGATCGTACTTTAACTGGACATTGGACTGCACCTATGTCCTAATGGTTTAAGTGGTCGCCACGCCACTTTCTACTTCGCCAAGTGTCATGGGTTCAAATCGCATGTGTGACAAGAAAAGTCTTGTCCCACGTGGGATTTGAACACACCTGACAAAGTGTGATCCACAAAATATTGTTCTAAGTCTGAGTGTTTTTTGTGTCCGTTTCATGTATGTTTGTCCTCGGCGACACCTGGTAAATATTCCTAATGCGGGAGTTGCTTTTTGAAAAGGAATAAAAGGAATTAAAAAAAATAGCAGTCAAAAGTTATTTGAGTAGATCTTGCACCGAAATATCACTAAAGCGACATGTTCGATTAGTGTTGCGACAAAAAGTCTCGACAAACTTGAGTCGTTAATGCACATCTGCCCTAATTGTTTTTCGATTCTAGCCCTTTAAATTTTACAATGCAAGTGTACTTAATTTAACTTTGTACCGTTAAGTTGGTATATTTTAGGAAGTTTTTGATACGTTGGAAATTAGGTAATACACAGTAATACACTTACTACAAATTGTATTTTATAGCATCTCAGCATCATAAGCAGTTCATCAGATATAGGCCCTTCCCAAAACTCACAACAGAGCTCGGTTTACTGTTTTTTGCATCCAGTCACCGTGGACCCTCCAACGCAAGACGTCCCACCACACGGCCAGATATATCTATCCCACACTACTTTTTACAAAAGATGGTCTCCACTCTACGCACATTATTCCAGGGGTTATCAGTTCCACGACACAGTGAGTAGAAAAATTGCCACTATAACCTACTAACTTCCAAAGGATCATTTCGTTATTGCATCTATTCGATGTGTTTCAATTCGTGCATATGATCAACAATAGTGGTGACCCAATCGCCCTTTTCAATGAAAATTGTTTAGTAAAGTCACAAATTGAGACTCAAACAATAATCCAAACCAAATAAAAAATTCACCACACCCCTTCAGAGAGAGCTACCTTTTACTTAAAACAAACAAAACAATATGAACAATCCATTTAGCTATTTGAATACATCACGTGAGAGTCAGAAAACATGACTGTACTTCACAAATTAGAAAACGAAATTAACAGAAACTGGCCAATCGAAATGCGTATACTGACTACCTTTTTGTCACGGGTTAGAGTATATTTTCAAGAATTTGAGGGTATTTGTAAATTTGTTATATCAACTTGTGCATTAGAATGATTGGTTGAAACTCCCACAGCAACGTTATTAAAAATACATTAGGCGGTGTTATATTAATTACTTTATAAGAAAACCGTAGACTGTTTTGTTATATTCCAATTGAAGTGGACTTCGTATTTGTTACAGTTTTAATTGCATTGTTTTAATGGAGATTTTGTGGTTCCAATGAGTTTGTTGTGTATCAATTATAACAGTCGTGATATGGCTTGAGTGTTTTAGCTCCATGTTGTAATAATATTTGAAGTTTGCACTACGTAATTATGAATTAGAATTGTACGTATCTGTGAACAATGTTTAAAATTGCATAGCATTTAAGCACGGAAAATTCCTATTAATCTGTGCATTTAGATGACCACTGCAGGTGTCCAAAACATCAGACATTTTTTTTCTAGACGTTGCTAATGCGTTCCTGGTAACTTCCCGGCTGACGAGGTTTAGTGAGTATTAGTGTGTTTAGTAAGAAAATAGGGTTTTTATTTATAACTAGCGGCCCGCCCCGGCTTTGCATGTGTAGATATAGGTATTTAAAAAACATTTGAAACTTAACAAATTATATACTAAAATCTTCACAATCTATCCATTGTTGAAAACATCATGAAAATCGGTGCAGTAGTTTTTAAGTTTATCGCGAACAGACAGACAGAAGCGACGAAGGACTTTTTTTATAATATGTAGTGATAGGTACCTACAGTGATTATACAACCTGTCTGCATGTCGCCTAATGATGATTAAGTATTGGCTAAGATTGGATACCCTGGACTATCCTAAGGTATCTACTTTAGGATAGTCCAGGGTATCGTCAGTCTTTGAGGTGAAATTTTCTAGTTTTCTTGAACTACTATTATATTTTTTTTAATTATTTACCTTTTCTTATAAACATCATTAACTTATTCTCGAATAATAAGATTAACGAACTCCTTAACTTACTTAACACTGATTTAGTTAAGGAGATAAATCATAATAATCCCGGTATTAAACTCCAAAATTTATCAACATAAAATCGTGGGTGTGGGGTAGTGAGTATTAGTAAAAAATCAAAAAGCTTTTATTTCAAATAGGTTTTTAGCATTTTGCAAACATGACTAAAACTAGTTGCGCTGTCCCAATTTGTTATTCCTATGGAGAAGAACCTGCAAGAAACTTCAAGAATCGGCATAAAACTGAAACAAAACAAGTTACATAATGATTTTGTATTTGTTGTTCAATTTAAGAATAGGTACTTAAGTTCAAACTTAGAATTCAGTTCCTTCTCAAGGTTGTAGAAGTACGATGCCAATCGGTCCGAGCAAAAACTAATAGTCAGGTACTAAGCTGTTTAAACTAGGAACCGAGCTCAAAGAATCTTGGAAGTAATAAAGGCTAGGAAAATAAAAAAAAAACACACATTAAAACTTACCGCTTGTTGAATACCCTTATACCCATCTATTCATTTTAATTGTTAAAAATAACAACAAACTCTATTCAAGCTTTGATGAAAGATACAACAGATCACCTCTTGAGATTGGTAAGATTTAATTTGCTGTTGTTGGGCTGAAAAGATAAGCAAGCCTTATACTTATTTATAGTTGCGTATGCCAGTAATGGCAACTGACATCTGACCTGACTATCTGACGGCCATCTTGAACCCTGATCTCAGTCATTGGCTGAAATTTCAAGTTAGTAAAGCCGCTCTGCTTCTCAAAAGTGCCGGTTCGACCGAAGCGCACTACCCTTATACAGAAGACCATCGTCTTCAAATTCATGCTGTTGTGTTTCCTTGGTGTGTGCAAGACCGGAGGCTCAATAATTCAGAAGTATATATATAGGCCAGCATAATGCGGTTCACCATGCTGCATTTTCTTCATTTATAATGAGGATGGTTACTATTGCTCTTAGATTCTACTCATGCTTTCCATCAGGCAGAGTAGAGAAACTTTGCAGGCTTTAATATTTAGGAATATACTACTTAAGCTTACTCAATAATTTTCTAAAAATTACAGGAAAGCAAGAGAAAATATTGACATTCATTGAAAGTTAGAAAAAGTTTGTTAGACAGTAAATTGTTTGGAATTTGATACAGAATTACTAAACATTTTACTCCATATAAATTGTTTTTGAATTGAATGCCATTTTAATTATTTACTTTTGTAACGGGTTCCTAAGTAACTTTGTTGACTTTTGTCATTTACACCGAGTAAATTCTGATTTAATCAAGTTTTTTTTTTTAAAACTTTTGTTATTAAAAATCTTTAATTAATTCTTTTATTGTCTCTAAGATTTAAAACTCACGTATCAGAATTGCTTTTGCGAGTTTTGAAATAATTCAGAGTTATTGTAAGTCATTAGTCATCTTATCCTGAAAATATGCCAATTCAGTAGGTGTCTCTTTATTTTGCCATGTCTTAGTGTAGTGACTGACTCTTAAGCCTATGGATTCGATTTAAAACTATGATAATATTTGTGTGACAATGCTCATTCAGTATTGAAACTGTAGAAATTCGATGACGTGTATGAATCGTGCTTATTGTGACGGAGAGGTAATTACGACTTCTACATTGTGAGCTAAGCAGAACTGAGCTGTTACTAACTTAAAGGCTAGCAAAAGCTTTAAAATCTAGAACATCTGTCAAAAACAAAGAAGAACGTGGATCCCACTTATGATTATAATCCCACTTTTGATAATTTCTATCATTATTTATGTATGAAATGTTTCTGGAAAACAAAGAAACATTAATATTGATGCTATCTCCAATACTACATGTTACTGTTACAATGCTGTTAGACGTAAATTCTCGCATGTCATACAAATTTCGACACACCTTACCCGCCGTCCCGCTAACACTCGGAATAGCCGCGTCAAATGTTTTAGCCCTTAATTAAAGAGGCAAAGTGGCAGCGATATTCTTGTCACTTTCTCGAGTTCAAAACAACTCAAAGATATTAAAATAATGCAGAAACGACAATTAATTCATTTCGTTCTTGTCATTTTTTGTAAGTCGGGTGTACGAAATTAAGTCTAATAACATTGAAACAGACCCGTAGGAGTGTCAACGTGATTTAGAAGAATAGATAATTATTATGTTTATTTTTGCAGTTAGAAACATATAATTCTTCCACATAAAAACAGATCCAGACTGCTTCAAGATAAAACAAGATCCTACAAACTTTAACTAAAAATAACTGTAACTTAGATCAGTTAAATACAAGTACAACCGAAAAAAGATCGTAGGTAGAATACACTCCTCGCTCAAGACAGTAGCCCTTCTACGCGTTAATCTTTGTTCAACACTACTAATTGTTGTTTGATTAATGAGGACAAAATTCTGCTTTTTAATTATAACGGACGTCAGACCGCACGTGAACCAACGCCTTGTGTAAATAGAGGTTTATTTTTATCATGACGTAGGCCGTTTGAACTCGATTTTATTTTCGTTAATGAATGTAATGTGAACGGATCGGTTACAGAAAATTAAATTAGTTTGAAAACTTTCACGTTATTGTGTTGTATGTTCATAATAATTCATCTTCCAAGCATTTATTATTAACAAGAGCTATTGTGGTCGGCAATAAGTTCAACTGGTTTTACATTGATAACAGATTCTACTGAATATGGATAAACTGTAATAAGTATATTCTTAAGTGCAAAAGCTTCATGAAGGAAGATACCATTTTGTTTAAATATAAATAAACTTTTCTTTTTTTTCAAAGACAACTCTCGCATTATGAATATAAATCCTGGTTCGTGGGGGACTTTACAAACATTCATGAAACGGACTCAAAGAACACCCAGACTTAGAACAACAATTTGTGAACAAAAAACGTGTTGCCACATGGGATTTGAATACACGACACTTGGTGCAGTAGAAAGCGTCGTGGCGATCGCTTAAACCATTAGACCAGCCCGCTTAAACTAGCAGTCGTACTGCTTGCCACTGTCGGTGTTTAATATTTTGTCGTTAATATATTAGATCTTAGTAGTTACACTAACATGCCTTAAACCTTCATAACTACTGGCTGTACACTGCTACACCAGTTTATGCACTGGCTGAATTTATATTTAGATCTATTTTCTATTTCAATACACTAACAAAATAAATAAATATTTCGGAACATCTAACATACCATGTCATCTAGTCCCAAACGAAGCACAGCTTGTATTATGAGTACTAAACAACTGATATTAATTTATAAATATACTTTTTGTAAATACAAACATATTAATTTATACATAGTCACACAAATATTTGGTCTGACCCGGGAATCGAAACCGAGACCTCTTGATCAGCAGCCGCATACGCTAACCACTAGACCAACAAGGCAGTCAAATAGAGATGTAATTCACTATAATTTCATCATCATCATCATTATCATTTTAATGTTTCAGAATGAGACTAAGAAACTTATTTTCTAAATATACTTTTCAAACTTTAGAACCAAAAATATAACTTAATATTAACTTTGTGATACATAATGTCCAATGAAAAGTTTCAAGGTACTTATTTATAGTATTTTCTTTAATTCTTTTGACTTATATACCAAAACAATAGCATAGGCAGAGCTTCATGTATGCTAAACCACAAAGTGCAATAAATATTCCAGAAATCTCACAAGTTAGCAGTTAGTCGCACAAATATACCACTTATTGCAGGAAATACTATGTCCCACAACAATAAAATATGTAAATCCCATCAGTAAACTAACCACAAACGACTATGACTGTGTGGTGCCACTTTTCCTGGTATAAACTTATTTATAGTAATTGACACTGAGTTAGAATGACCCCAAGAATGGTATGACTGTGGGGTCGTAAAGTTCGAAGTTCTCTAGCGGTTAGAATGATACTTGTTACTCATAGCAACAGCGTTTGATATTTTGTGTAAGTGTTTCTCAATTACGAATAAATAATCTATAGATCTAAATAGAAATAAATATAATATTGGAGTGTCTATATGCATATGAAAATATTTTTCGGACATCTTACACACAACGTTATCGAGCCCCAAACTAAGCATAGCTTGTATTATGGATACTAGACTACTGATACAAATACATACATATTATACATAGAAAACACCCTGACTCCAAAATAAATATTTGTGGATCACACAAACATTTGGTTCGACCCGGAAATCGAACCCGAGACCTCTTGAGCAGCAGCCACATACATTTACCACTAGACCAACAAGGCAGTCGCTTATCCGATACTAGCATCAAACAGCGGCCAAGTGCGAGTCGGACTCGCAGATGAAGGGTTCCGTATCAGCAAGTAACATCATATAAAAGTTCTTGTAGTTCGTTGTAACTTTCATCGATGTTTTTATACTAGTGTATTGATTGAATGAAAGGCAAAATGCGTGTTACGATTTATGACGTATTAAAAAAAAACTACTCACTAGATCTTGTTCAAACCAATTTTCGTTGGTAGTTTGCATGGTAATGTATATTATATATTATTTTTAGTTTTATCACTTTTTTATTTTAGAAGTTAGAGGGGGGGGGGGGGGGACACACATTTTGCCACTTTGGAAGTGTCTCTCGCGCAAACTATTCAGTTTAAAAAAAAACGATATTAAAAACCTTAACATCATTTTTGAATACCTATCCATAGATACCCCACACGTATAGGTTTCATGAAAAAAAATTTTTGAGTTTCAGTTCCAAGTATGGGGACCCCCAAAATGTATTGTTTTATTTCTATTTTTATGAAAAAATCTTAATGCGGTTCACAGAATACATCGACTGACCAAATTTCAACAGTATAGCTCTTATAGTTTCGGAAATAATTGGCTGTGACATACGGACGGACAGACAGACAGACTTGACGAATCTATAAGGGTTCCGTTTTTTGCCATTTGGTTACGAAACCCTAAAAAGCAATTTTTAAACTTTTTTTCTCTGGTTGTTCCTTCCAGCTAATCTTTGGAACAGCTGAATCGTGTACTCGTATCTGATGACAGAAGGAATATTTTTTTAGATTAGTTTCGCCGCGCCGTGGCTATTCGCAATTTTCAACAATAAAACCGTGTATAATCCCTATATTCAGCTAGTATGTAATAAAACAGTTACATAATGAGCAAAATAGTTATTTAATTGTTTCAATTTCCTCTTAAAATATAAAACAATTTTATTTTAATGAATGTAGTTTCAATAATATCGTAATAGGTAATGACCCAGGTGACATAGACTACATAAATTATTTGAAAAGTTTTCATTCAGTCGAATTAGTTGAAAATAACTTGTTAAATTAAAACTACTATAATCAGATACATTTTTGAAAGCTATTATGTTAAAATTTACTTACTATTAACTTCATGATCATTATCAGCCCGTTGCAGTCCACTTTTGGACATAGGTATCTCCCAAGGAATACCACAGAGCCCAGTTTTGCAGCCTTTTGCATCCAGTTTGTGCCAGCTCTCGAACTTATCCTTAAATAAAATATATATAATTAACTTGTTCTAAATATACATATTTATCTATCTGTACAACGGAATCTTTCAACGGTAATTATTAAAATTAGAAAATATGTTTAAAATAACAATAAAATTAATAACAAAATAATTAATTTAACTATAAAACAGCGTGGGGTCGCTATTAAATAAACTTTACATATTTAAAGGTAATTATATATTTTTAAAACATTTTCAAAGGTGCTATAAAAACGTTTTTATTTAGTTTAAATGAATATATAAATGTTTTAAATGTTCTTGTGACCCCAAACAATCATCTTTCAGTGGTTTTTATACTTTTTCTGTTCTCGCGTTGGCATATTTGTCTATAATATTAATTACTCAACGAATACTTTACAACTTAATTATTTATATTAATTTTTATAATCTACACTAGGTAAACTCGTCATATATAGATAACTCTTAATTTGCACACCATATTACAGAGTTACAAGAAAGAACATAATAATCAAATATCTAGTGTACAAAGGGCGGCCTTATTGCCAAAAGCTATACCTTCCAGGCAACCTTAGGATGGATCAAAATGCTATAGAAAGATAGTAGTAGTTGAATATGCATATTTTTTTAGGGTTCCGTAGTTCATGACTCGGTACCCCGCAACATTGAGACGTTGTTAAGACGATTTTTCGATTTAGGTATGTATCTTTTTAGGAGTTATTAAACTTTAGCATTTTTTTGTAAAAACAGGGCGTCCCCTCTATAGCGGTTTGGATAACTTTTTTATTTCAGGAGTTATAGGGGCCTAACTTGTAAAATGCACTCAATTGATAAACTTCGTACAAAAATAAAGAAATAATAAGTAAACATAACAATTATCTATTAGGCACGAATGGAAATTCACGTAACAATTATCTTAAAAAAAATTGGGTGAATACGGAACCCTATTCCAAGTGTAGCCTGACCCGCACTTGGCCAAATTTTGAACCTTCTATTTGCTGATAAATATAATTACGAACAATTACAATTTTACACTTAGTTACATATAAATTACATACAAGAAATATCCATACATCATATTTTCCTGAAAGTATCCCAGCACTATTATGATACTAATGTTAGTGAAATAGGATACTAAATACATAATAGTGTTGTAAACACCTCGGCGAAGTGCGAGTGTTGTGTTCGAAGCTCGGCCATTTGTTTTCGAGTACAAACCATTAATGACATATTCATAGCAGTGTTTATCGACGATGAGGAAAAGGAATGTTGTGTTTTGTTTACGGTGCTTTGAACTATTTAGAGTTTAACTTCATTAGTTGTGTAATACCGTTCTGAGGGCCTTTAATTTATGACTGCCTTGTTGGTTAAGCGGTTAGTAAATGCGATTTGATTTCCGGATCTGGTCAATAGTTTAAAGATCTTGACAGAAGCAGTTTAACCATAAGCTTTTGATACTATTTAAGCAGTATATGTCACTCGAGTCATTTCAAATGAATTAAAACTTTATTCATTGAAATCGACTCAGAACTGTAGCCACCACAGTGGAACATACTAACATACATCCATCGACGTACTCGAATAATAAAAAACTATAACTCCTTATCTATATACCTATATATATAACCTATCTATATAACTATACATAGCCTTATCTATAAGAGCCAGCCATCATTTTTAGGATCAAAGTTAAACTGAAATGCATTTTTAATTTCTATAATTTACTGATCATGCATATTATCAGTGCAAATCCTTGTTCCTACAAAAACACTCGAAGAAAGTCAAAACTCTTTCTAAATGTGAGCCAATTTTTACCCTCGAAAATGTTGACGCAAGTTCTAAGTCATCAAGTTCCTTCATTATCCACATCTATAAAGTAGTATATATTTAACTCATTAACTTCTTACATAAAAAGAAGTACCTATTAAACCCAGAAGTAACCCCATCAGCGTCTTCAATATAATCAAGAACTTAAACTACTAGCTACTTATAGAACTACTTTCCCATAGTGCAAACGAGCTAATTTGCCAGCCAGACGATCAACCTTACATGTCACGATAAAGACATTTTGGTCAATGAACAATTGAATTCAAAGACGGTAGGCGTAAGATTGACAGCACCGGGACTAGTAGCTATAGGGCTGTCAACATGATAATTAACACGTCGAATAAAGTTAATGGTAGTACATAGTGACGCAGTGATTCGCTCGCGCGGTTGTCATACTGTTTCTTACTGCCCTCAGTGTTGTGAGATTGATCCCTATTTGGGAAAATATTTTGGGGAGATGTGACCGCTGCCAACCTTGGTCACCGGAGGCGGGTTGGTGTTTCGTCTTTTACTCTGCAGAACGGTGAATCGATTGGAAATCGATGTACCTCAATCATAGGGTACGGCTGAGGGACTCCTGTAGCCGCTGATGCCCTCCTAAAGCTCTTGCCGTCTGCTGAGGTAGACCACGGTTTAGTAGGTACACCGGTTCTTCGGGAATCCCACACACCACTCTATTCATCTTGACAACTTATAAGTCAATTTCTTACCACTACCCCGAAATAGAGAGCATAAAACCCATTCAAAATAAATAACACTAATTTTCCTCATATTGTACTAATCTTCGCCAAAACTTTAATTGATACTAAAAATAAACCAACAGCTACAAAATTAAATTTTGAAAATATCAACTAATACGTAAACGGTTTATAATATTATATTGTGTTTTAGAACCTACAAATAAAAATATAGAACGCGGTAATAAAATCAACACAAGAATTAGTCGATTATTACTTTTCAAGAAAATCGCAGACATACCCAACATACTATCTATTATAATCGAACAGAATAATGGCTTGCGGAAGTTCACTAAGCTATTTCCAAGATTTCATTTGTCATCACATTTTACATATTCAAAGAATACATTATCATCTGCTTCATAATACAGATACGGTCAGTGAAAGTCAATTTTATGATACCCTTCCGGTCAAAAGCCGAGTGGGCGTTTGTTTTACATACAAATGAATACTAGAGGCTATTCTAACTTTTACAATAGTTATTCAAATACAGGGCAACGCTCTCTTTAACCTGCGGTAAGAGAATTCAGTTGTTATTTTTTTATAGGCATCATTTTTTTACTTTTTTCATTATTATTTTTGTGTAGACTTTTGATCTAATCTGGACATTGCGTAAATTTCAAATAAGTACTCACTCACTTACGAAAAGCGACTTCTTATTGTAAAGTTTCATTTCAATTTGATAGATTTCAAAGAAATATGTAAAGTATAGTAATCTTATTAAAATATTTAATTTGTAAAGTTATTAAATGTCTTTTGTTTGTTTTGTTTATATAGATAACATTAAGCTGGTCTGGTAAGAAAGGTAAGCTGGTAAGGAATCTACTGGTCATGTTCTGTTTTACTCGCAGTCCTTATCATCATAATTAATCTATATGTCACATAAGTTAGAATGTATAACAGAGCAAGTGGCATAGCGGTTTATGAGGTCAGCTCACCTTGATATCGTGAGTTTGAACCCCACATGGAATAATATTTGCGTGTTCCACTAATTTTGTTTCTAAGTTTGGTTATTCCTTGTGTTTGTTCAATACATATTTATGAACTTCACCTCGATCGTTTATATATTATTATGGAGTGGTCTCTTTTAGGTAATACAAGTTATCAAATGCTATTTTTATAATAAAAATTCTAAGTAGTCAACCCTACAGCTGCGGGCCAACACGACTCCTGAGCTATTGTATGGTAATGCCGCCGTGATACGCATGCGCCACGCGTCCACAAGCATCTAGGATCTTTTTTTTAGACAAGCTTTCTTAGAATTTTGAGACGTGAGCGTTTGTAAATATATATTATAGGCAATTCCGTGCGAGATGATTAGTTTTAAGAAATGAGAATTCGAGATAAAGACAAAGGTTTAGGGTTCCGTAAAATATAAGTTCTAAAGGTTTCTTGTTCAGTATTATTCGATGCACTACCAATAACTAGGGCATTATAGTATAATCACCTCATAAAGTTGTATGCAGGACAGAAAAACTTAATCAGAAATAAACTATGAGACTCTTCCTACTGATAGGTTCAGAAAACCTCTGAGTTACCTCAGGACTTTCCTCGGGTCTGGTTAGGTGCGCTATCAATCTGCGAGGATCTGAAATAACGTGGTCTGCGTTCTCATTATGATAGAGCGCATGACACGAGTGGTGAGAATACTTTTTAGTTGAAAATACTCAGTATTATTTGAGGTATTGGAGCCAGGGGGAGACATGAATATTGTAAATATTCTTTATGTTAAGATTTTAAATTAAGAATTATAAGAAAACGATGCCTAGCGTTAAAATTTATTTTCTGTGATCCAGTTTATGGTTTTATACTAGCATATTACATGTTATTTTGCAGTAGCAGGAAAGCAGTCAATCTTGATAACCATCACTCGTAATGATTGGCTATAGATAACGTCAGATTGGATGCAATTTTATTGCAAGTTAATATAATGTCTTACTTACCGGGCTTTTAATAAATAACATTTCTATAAAACAGTTCCTGGTCACAGTACACGGATATTTTTTTGCGTCTGGTCTATCTTCTTTCTAGCTTTATTATTCCCAATACTATTTGGGGTTGGCTACTAGACAAACCGGTTTTGCCTAAATATCAGTTTTTTCATGGAGCGACTTTTAAGGGCGAGAGACAGAGAGAACTTTCATAACAATGAAAGTCATCGCCCTCAAATATACTAACAAGTATATTTGAGGGCTATGACTTCCCAATAACAATTGCCATAGATTTTCAGGACAACGGGGACCGATGGCTTAAATTACTCTTCCAGTCACGGGTGTAATACCATCAAACTTCCATATATCGGGCTATAGAATTTCTTGCTGGAAAAAACCAATAACACTTTTGACTCAACACGGGAATCAAACGCCAACCTCTTAATTGATAGTCACATACACTCACCTTTAGACCACGCTGAAATATCCATGAAAAATGCATGGTAAAACTGATATTCAAGTGAAACGAGTTCAACTAATAGACCCCAAATAACATATCAAATAATAAAGAGTAAGAAGATAACGCAGACTTGCTGCAAAAGACATATTGAATTGAATTTTTACCTCCTATGCAGCAATTCTACAAAACTGGCTGACAGAAATTATTCATAAATAACCATAATCAGATTCCTACATTACCCAACAAGAAAAACAAATTTCATTCGTCCAATCTCCTGAGATCTAAATTGGTCCCAACACTTTAACGTTGTCTTACATTAGCAAGAAAACGTACTCAATAATATCTTGTAAACTGCAATACCTCGGCTGCACCAAGAACACTAACAGATAAATAATTATACAAGATATAATGCATAGATTAATATAAAACCTTTTTGTAAGGTGACACAAAATACCCGACTTTGCAGGACTTGTCACCCGGAAAGATTCTGATAGTAAAAATATTTCGGATATTAATCTGATTCTCGATAATAAGGGTACATGATTTGAAAGTGGAAAATGGCCATTTGTAATGGACATCATTATTATTATTTTTTAATCTTTTTTTAGGAACTTAAGTCAGTTGCATCATATCTTAAACATGTTACTAAATACTTATTATTCAACATAATCGACATGAATTTAAATATCGATTTTGCTTAGTCCAGTCGTTTTAGACATTAAAGTTGTAAATAAACTCCTTTAGTATAGATATAACGTGTGAACTTTGGACATACTTTTTGGTCTTTATTATGGACAAAACATATTGATGACTTCCTTGTGGCGATGGGTTAAAAATACCAAGTGTTACCACCCTATTTATCCTATGGGTGTCCTTTTCCATTAAAGTTCAAGACACATAGCTCTGAATATGTTCTTTCTATGTATTCCATAGAAAACAGCCATAAAACACGATGTCCGGCATATAAGTTAAAGTATTTTTGTGTGGTGTTGAATAAATTCGATAGCCTTATACTCGTAGATCAGGGGCAATCGATATTGGCCGAACAAGCTATTATAGTATGCGATCCGATTACTAATACTCTGTTTAATGCTATGCTAATTTTATTTCAAAAATAAACCAGCAAATTTATTTAAAAACTATACATATACTGCTATTTTAAAAAAGAAATATAGGGCAGTAAAAAAGCTACAAAACTTGTAAACTAGATTTAAATGTCCTTTTTATAGGTTGTGTGAGTAACAGGACCAACTCACTGAGCTGGTTCAACATTCTACAGTACCTTGAACATGGTTGAACATGGAAAACATCACTTTATTGCCCATGCAATAAAGTGATGTAGTCCATATTACTGAATCTTTACAGCGATTACCTTTTTTTGATTGACTTTTTTACCCTATTAATTCAACAACTAGTAAATACTAGCCAACCCACGTTAATTCTCAATTATTTCTTATAAGGAATACGTTTAATCTTTCACTGGAATTTTACCAAGGTTCTAAGGTCAAAGTCTATAAAAGTGATACTGAAAATACTAAAAGACCTAACTGTAATGTTTAAATTTAATTTTCAAATTACTGAGTTTCTCAAGCAAGACATCACGAATCAGTTATAAACGCTGAGTTGTCTACTGTACATAATTAATTATATGTGGTTATTTTCAATTGCAAAATAAGTTCTAATATATTTCATAGTAACTGCATGATATCTTAGTTATGAATTCACATACAGCTGCAGTTGAGAAAAAAACAACATAAAGTAAAGGTAAAACACTATTCTTGCTTTTTATTACAACAAATTTAAATTGTTTACAATTATTATAAAGTCGTGGTATTCAAGATCATAGGATAGAAATAACAGTACTTTAGCGCTTTAGTTATTCCCTCGACTCGATCAAAACGACCCGCGATTCGATCAAACGTCTGATCTATAAGTAAAAAGATTGTTCAGATACGAATAACCGGCGAAGTTACGTATAAGATCGCGCTCATTGCTGATAGTCGACGCGGTAACATTTTATATTCATTAGCATAATACGACGATCAATATTCGATGTTTGCTTCACAGAGCGAGAGCTGCATTTACATGCTGATTGCATCCGTCCGTTCTATGCGGTACACTCTTTATTAGGGTGACCATAATAGCAGTTTTTATACAGTGGGTTCTATAAAAGGAGTAGTGTAGAATATAATAAATAAAACAAGACTTTTCGAAGCTATTTTAAAAATGTTTTAAATTGATGCTATATTTGTAAAATTCGAAGATGATTGCCTTTCCTGCATATTTAATTACATAGGAGTACATCATCGTTAAAGTAACATTTGTACTTATTTTATTCTAATATTTATTTTTATGAAAATCACAAAATAATTATTAACTAGGTATTTTTATTACAAATTATTTTCTAACGTATACCTTATACAAGGAATTTGACCGTCATTTTCCTAGCCTTTATTACACATTTCTAAAATTATTTCTAGTCAACTACTAATTCAACCAGTTTCTTTTTTTTTTTTTTATATTTAGCCTACCAAAGTGACTCTACCCTGCCTGATGGAAAGCATGAGCAGAATCCAAGAGTGGGGGAAACCATACATCATTGCCGCACATGCAGACAGTAAAGTATGGCGGCCCTCACTATGGCGGCTTAGTAAGACGCTTTTTCACGCCCCGCTTAAAGGACCCGGGATCATAGTGGGAAGGAAACACGTGAGCTGATAGTGAGTTCCAGCTTTTGGCTGCTCGGCATAAGAAGGAAGAGCCGAACCGTTTCGTTCTGGTGCGTATTTCCTCTACCCTGAAGCGGTGACTTCCAAGTCCAGCACGTGTTGTCCTGTAAAGGAAGGGAGAGAGAGAGTTCACAAATAAACTTATAACATTAATTTTCACAAATAATGTAAATAGAAGTGTTCAGACATATGTACAAGTATTGTTAAATATGTGTGAACCTTCGTGTGTGGTTAAAGGACACTAAAATTGCTTAAGCATGTACTAACTCACGTGGAAATTCTAAAGCGTGTAGTTTGTCATTCATTGACCGCGACCCAAATTGTACACTTACTTTACCGTTTCTCATTGAAGCAGGAACCCACCACGTTTTCCGCATTGCAATTAAAAGCATTTAAGTAACCCAGCAGTGGGGGACCTGTGGGACTTAATGTTGATTGAAGTACATAAAGAATTATTTGCCATTAGTGACCGATTCATCATCCCGGGTCGGGCCAAAAGTGTTTTTGGGATTTTCTTAGGAACTTCCTAATAGCTGCCCGGAGTTTGGAAGTTTGGCGGTGATTCACGCCCGTGCCTCGGAGAGCACGTAAAGCCGTCGGTCCCGGTTGTCATGAACATCTATGGCAATCGTTATTGGGAAGTCGGTGCCCTCAAATATACTGACAACTAGTTCAATCTTCGAATTTCAGTTCTCCCTTAGGGTTGCGGAGGTCCGATGCCAGTCGCTCCGTGGAAAAACTGAAATTCAGGTAAAACCGGTTGAACTAGTAGCCGACCCCAAATAAACTTGGGAATAATGGCTAGGAGGATGATGATGAGTGACCGATTCATCAATGCAAAACCACTGGAGTTACAAGCTTCAGATTATTAAACCCAATGTTTTTATATTTTATGCACGCACTAAGGGATTTTTTAGAGCATTTCTTCCCTAGAAGGTAAAATACGCAAATTTCTTGGTCATACTATCACCCAGGTTTTGGGGCCAAAGCTGATAATACTGATTGTTTTTGTGTAATAAATAAAAAAAGAAACATTTGTTGTATTTTATAATTCTTTTTATGTTTTAAAGTTTGTCATTTTCAAAACTAGGAACACAAAATAAGAAATAATCACGAGAGTGAAGCCACGGGCAAAGGCTTGTATAATTCAAAGAAATATAACAGTAACTTGAAATTTGATATTTTTGCACTACCATCCAATACACGGACACGAACATACAAATGAAGTTTATCGCCATTGCTTTTGTTTTTTTAGTCTGTGCTGTAATGATTCCTAAAATGAGCCAAGTTATGGTTGTCCTAACCATACATTTGTATATTTCTTCGCTGCCTTGTTGGTTAAATTTTATGTATAAAGGTAACGCTTCTAAATTCTAAATTTCAAAAATATCAATCATAAATACTTTTTGCGACAAGTATCACATTAAAAAACGTATTACAATAAATGTATTACTTGCTTTATCATTATGTGTACATATTTTTTCTCCATTACGACTATTTCAGAAGTAAAGTTTCGGTTTTTCCAGCTCCTTTGATATGTATATGGAGAATTGTATACCTTATTTGGTATTTTTTTACATTTCCAAAATGTTAATTAACAACAGTTAATAGTATAAATTCGAAGAAACAACTTTGCCTCCACGTTACACTTTCACGGCTAAACACTAAACAGATTTAGTGTATAAAGAAATATCAATGAATACCCTCTAAAACATGTAATTGATAGGACATATTAAAATGTCTTGTAAATTCTTATTTTTTTTTGGTTATTGTTGTGATGTAATTGAAGTGTTTGTGAATGCTGTCTGATTCATTAAATTCATAAAGTATGTAAGTGAATTGATATGTATTGATGATGATACCGATGCACAGAAAAACTCAAATGAGTTTGTGCGGCATCGGATTTGTTGCTTGAAATGTGTAACTTTTTATAACAATAAATAAATAAATAAAAAGTTGAAATTAAGCATAGAGATAAATTAAACCTTGAAGAAAACCTTAGGCTACTGTTTGACACACACACACACACACACACACACACACACACACACACACACACACACACACACACACACACACACACACACACACACACACACACACACACACACACACACACACGCGCGCGCGAGTTGAGCTCGCCGTAAATATCGCTATTGGATTTTGAACAGCGACCACTAATAGTGCGTTTTATATTATTATAAGTTGAAGAAGTGCATTGACCAGACTGACGGCTTTCAATTAGAACAAAGTAAAGTTTTAATTAGAATATATATATTCATATAATATTCGCTATAAATGTTTATACGCCAACTAAGGTCTGAGAGACTTTAGTTTTATAGACAAATATCAAAAGTAATATCTGTGATAGTAGTTAGTAATGGTTTCCCGTTAAATGATATTTAAATTTCAAATTGCAATAACAATTTTATAACGGAATGTACTCTAGCTAGCGATTTCTAATGGAATAAATGCTGGCTTCCTATACACTTTCAATTCATTTTAATTCTTTTACCCCTTTTACGGAAGGTAATCGAACCTCGCTGATTTCAGCACGAAGTTGCCGGCTCGACCGGGGGCAGTACTACCCTTACACAGAAGACCATCCTAATAGTGACAGCATTCTTGTTGTCGTATTTCGCTGGTGAGTGTGAGACCGGAGGCCCAATCATTTAGCATAATTCTGCAGAAACATCTGACCAGGCCGCCATGGTATGGGTCACCATGCTGCATTGGCTACCCTCACAATGAGGATGGTGACCTCTACTAATGGATTCTTCTCATGCTTCCAATCAGGCATAGTAGAGTCACTTTGGTAGGCTTAATATATGTATTTAAAACGTCTAAATAGGGGGTTGGTATCAGTCAGTTGATCGGCTAATAAGAGAAACCAGGCCAATACTATGTGATGAAGTAAGTATACAAGGAGTACCTGGTAGAAGAAAATATCTCATGATTAGTGGATAGTAGAACAAGAATCCGAACTATAAGGTACATCTGTCTCCATTTTGTCCAAAGCACCAACAGTAAACAGTCTTCGAAACAGCATTTAAAAGAGATTTTATATTCATTTAATGATTTTGAATAATATACTCTAAATCGCGAGTAACGCCGCGGAGTAAAGCTGGTCTAAAAAAATAGCCTAAGTTACTTCTTAGGTCAAGAAACCTGTGACCTTTCTGTCAGTGAAAGTCCCGCCAAAATCGGTTAAACCGTTTCAGAGATTACCTGGAACAAACAGACAGATAGATAGATGAAAAATTGTAAAATACCATATTTACTTTCATATGCTAAATGCATGCATGCTGTAAAGATACTTTGAGATTGACTTATTTGTATTGTCCGTGTGGTGACGGATTAAGAATACAAAGTGTCACCACCCCTATTCATTCCATGGGTGTCGTAAGAGGCGGCTAAAGGAACAAAATATGCAGCTTACATCACTGCCAAGAGAAGGAAAACTTGAAACAAACCCTTTACCAACCCGTCTGGCCAGCGTGGTATAGTAGGCCAAAACCTCCTTTCAAAGGAGAGGCCCATGTCCAGCAGTGGACTGTTATAGGCTGTTGATGATGATGATGTATAGATTTCTTAAATCATCAGAAAACCTGAAACTTCCTTTAATTTTCTAAAATTTCATAAGTACGGTAAAAAATTTACATTCATTTTTTTTTAAAACGACCGGACTTTGGAATCGATGCTGCCCTTAAACTGTATGGCCACATAATTTTTAGTATCCGTGTGCAAATCCATTATTGGTGCGAATTGAGCGTTTTATTTGTCGATATCTTTCCACTTTTAGCGTTAAGGTTTCCATTTAAAGTCTCCAGTGTCATATTTCGTATGGAAGTAGGCTATAGGAATACATAAAAACCACAACTTTCCATCTATAAGTACTGACAGTAAAAGTTTAAGAGGGTTAATTCTTACTTATTTTCATACTTACAGCTTTAAGCACGGCCAACGAGATGCGATACTAAATGTAAATAAAACAGCAGGGGTCTTTTTGATGGTTGGGTTACATATTTTAGTAGACAATATAGTTTTAAAAGTATTTGGCCAACCAAAAAAAAATACGTAAAGATAATAAAAATAACTTTTCTGAATATCGCTTACAATAAAACTGTGTGCCGGTGTATGGCAGGTATTCCTGCTTCATATATTGTTTAATGTAATTGATGGAATTTATACAGAGATAAGCTTGGCCAGCATATTTCAGATATGAGTCTATTATCGAGCACGTAGAATTCGGACAGTCATTTCCTCGTTGAGATCAAGACGTGATTATATGCATTGTAGCCATATGTTTTAAAATAAATAATGTAGCCGTGTGTCGGTATAAATATGCATACCTTAGTTAGTAATATAGGAGTAGTATACCAGTGCCTGAATAATAAAGATGGCTGCAAAAATATATACTGTAATTGTGATTCGTTACGACCTATAAGTTCGACATAATTGTTGACCTCAACTCAAGATACAAGTTCGATATAGCAGGCATAACCTCTGTTACATAGAGACTAAAGTTTTTTTTTTAATTTATTAGTTATGTTCATAGAAATCGTTATATATATTTTATTCTTTATTACTAAACTGGCGAAAATAATAAATGATGGCGACCCCGTTTTGATCCTAACATTTTTTGCCAGAAGAACGAGACATTACGATACATACAAAAGGTGAAAATAAATCTATTTATTTCATTTAACTTAAAAGTGACTGTGGAGTTGACAATCTATTATATAATAATAATAATGATGATAATAATAACTTTATTGTCTGAATAAATGCATACAAATCAAGTGCAAGCCCTGATTCCCAAACTAGAGTGAGCTGTATGTCGGCAATCAGTTCCTTCCCAAAATCAATAATACAATATTATTGATTTTGGGAAGGAACTGATTGTCACCTCCACAGTCACTTTTGAGGTAAAATAACTTTTATATCGCTTCTCGTTAACCGTACCATAGACAAAAACACGAAAAAATCTGGCCCTGCTCTCTTCTGCCTTTTCTTGAGGTAATATCAGAGCGCGATCTTATATGTATTTATAGTGATATAAGTACATATATATATTAAATTTATGACTTAATGCTTATTGCGTCACTGATTTATATCTCACGCCCTTAATTAAGCCATGGAGCTTCTAAAGTAATAAGGTTATTTTACATGCGCACTTTGTTACAAAATGATTTAGGTGTTTATTAAGGTAAGTAGTTATTATCATGTGTAGCCAGCCTAAATTAAAAGGCGGCACGCAAGTATTTTTGAAAAATGTGAGTGCCATTATAATTTGTTATTTTGAATTTTTTGATATTATAATTATGTAATGTGGATGAACATTAACTTTAAGTACCTCCTTGTTTTAATTAGTTTTTGACTAATGAGCTTACAACTTTAATAAAATAAAACATGTTTCCTAGATAACAGGAACAGCATTTTTGTAATTAAATTTTAGTACCTGTCGTAAGTTCCGGGGATTCCCTACCAAGGGTATTCGAATACCTAGCAACCGACTCACTTGTGACAGAACACGTGTTGTTTAAGTCAGTTTCATTCTAATAAACTACTAAACCGTGACAACTCATCCGTGGAAATTCCACACGTTTATAAATCAACGACTATCAGGGTATTTAACAGCTTCATCATCCTAAACTGACCTGACAAGAATTGCATAACATTACAATATTTTTAAATGGGCGTGGCTTAACGCCGGTTTCAGAACGAGTGGGCTTTCTTGACCACAGCGATAAATCAATGAAATCAAATCAAATCATTTATTCTGCAATTAGGTTACATGAAGTGAACAAGTTAAACTTTTTTTTTGAGCAGGTGAGTTCGGATGAGTTCGGCCTTTCCTAACTGGACTATCCCTGAGAAGAAAGGACGAAAGAAACTCAGGGATCACAGTCTCTTTTAAAGTCCAGACAATATTCTTAAATGCAAAAGACATATATAAAAGCGCTAATTTCAATTTGAGTCACAACTATAATAATTATAGATAATAATTGAAAAAAATGTCAACAATAGCAACAATTTAAAATAAAATACCACCAGTAAGAAACCACCCTCACATAGAAGACCAACCTGAAATGGCAGCGCTTGTGTTGTCGTGTGTTTTTTTAACACCCTTTATATTAGCTTCACCTGTATGTTTGTTTGTAACCGACTCCTTTCTGTGCTTTCTAAAAATATTTCAATAACGTCGCCCCACGCTTTGTAACATTAAAATTATTTTCTACTTATTAGTTCAAAAGCGTGTTTGTTTAGTTTTTTAAATCATTTTTTTTTATATATTTAAGCCTACCAAAGTGACTCTACTATGACTGGTGGAAAGCATGAGCAGAATCCAGGAGTAGGGGCCACCATGCTCATGTAGCATGGTGACCCATACCATGGCGGCCTGGTTAGATAATTCTGCATCATTCTCCCGGGAGACGGGAGAATAGTGCAAAATGATTGGGCCGGTCTCACACTCACCAATGAAATACGACAGCAAGAATGCTGTCATTATTAGGATGGTCTTATGTGTGAGGGTAGTACTGCCCCGGTCGAGCAGGCCCATTCAGCGTGGATCTACTACCGAAGTTGGTGGGAGTAACACTGGAAGCTCAATGATGCAGAATTCATAAGTCATCAGTTTAAGCCACCATTATGCGAGTCGCCATGCTGAATTGTCTGCATTAACAACAAGGATATTGACCACGGCTCTTGAATTATACTCATACCTTTCATCAGGCAAAGTAATCACATAAGTAGACTCAAAAAAATGAACAAGGCCCCTCGTTAACGTATTTCATTACCAATATTAATCCTACTAATATTATAGACGCGAAAGTTTGTGAGTATGTATGTGTGTATGTATGTTTGTTCCTCTTTCACCCAAAAACTACTGAACGGATTTGGATGAAACTTAACAGTAATATAGTTTATATATCAGAATAACACATAGGCTATTTTACTGCAATAATCGAGATACAGGGGCGAAAACTAGGTGATTATAAAAACAGATAAATCGTAGATGTTAAAATGTACCACTGTTAATCTCCTGTCAAAACTTCACAGGTTGCTATGCATAACACACTTGCATAGCAACCATAGTGATATACGCGGGTAACACCGCGGGGCGTAGCTAGTGAAGATAATAAATATACACTTAATAAAGACAAGTAATTTTAATATAACCAAACAATAAAATGATATCTCGCTAGAATCAATAAACCCGTTCTAGGTGAACCATTTTAGTGCAACACATTGAATAGTAAACGGCACAACAGGCGTGGGCCCAACTCATATTACCGTAAATATAAATTTTATTACTGATTAAGTAAATTTGCTAGTAAATTTATATAATGTGGGTATTGATTATTTATATAAATGTGCAGTACATTTGTTGGTTTTTTCTTATATATTCTTTTAGAGTATGATATCATATCATTCTTACAAGACATATTACATCTACAAAAAGTGTCCGGAACTGTAGAAAAGACAGATATTTTAAAGAGTTATATAAAAACTCCTTTCTAAGGAGAATCTGATGACTATCAAGAGAACATGATATATTAATATCAAATTACTATATCTAAGATATTTAATTTATGCGTATTTATGAAGGATATTCTGATTACTGGATGTGTGTGTGATATACAGAAATACAAATTATTTTTTCTTACTCTCAGTAAACCGGGGGCACAACTTAGTATATGAATTTCAACTTTAGTGAAACACAGAAATAGATATAATTAATGCTAATAACCATGATTGTACTGTTTTAATATGGTGATAATTGTATTCCAGCCAAGTCCAATGCACCGATAAGATCAATATTGTAATAAAATAAAACGACTTACGAGGAGATAAGTTATATTAATTTTTTTACAGAAAACAATTAAAGTCGATAATACCTTAATACGTGGGATATAAATATGGTTATATCTATATTAAATTCATAAAAGTATATTAAATAAGTGGTAGTGTTATTTTTTTAAGTTAATTGACAAACTATAAGACCGTGGTCACGAAACCAGTGACAGCGGGGAGCGGACCGGGCGCGCGTTTTGATGCATAGATGCAAATGG
This sequence comes from Phragmatobia fuliginosa, assembly GCA_932526445.1. NCBI lineage: Eukaryota > Metazoa > Arthropoda > Insecta > Lepidoptera > Erebidae > Phragmatobia > Phragmatobia fuliginosa. The sequence goes on from OW052071.1 coordinate 16,500,828, forward strand.
AAATGCGCAGGCTGTAGCGCGAGAAGTCTTATCGAGTCTGCATTACAGCATCGCCGTTGCCACTCCACGCCCACTGACTTCGAGACCCCGGCCCAAAGAATAATAAACAAATTAATGAAATTAAGAGTTACTTACCGCGCTATATTTGAAGTTTCATAAATACATAAAGTTCTTAATGAATTACCACAGACCAAAAACTAAAGTAGTTTAGGTAGCTTAAAGAATAAGCATGCTAAAATAGATTCACATAAGACCATCCTAATAATAACAGCATTCGTTGGTGAGTGTGAGACCGGAGGCCTAGCCATTCTGTATCATTCTACTTTCCTCCGGAGGCCGGGAGAATGATGCAGAGGTATCTGACCAGGCCGTGGCCGTATCACAATGAGGATGGTGGCCCCTACTCCTGGATTCTACTCATACTTTCCATCAGGCAGAGTAGAGTCACTTTGGTAGGCTTTAATATATAAAAAAGATATTATTATTAAATGGAATGAAACATAGTTGGAGACCTTCGGACGGCTTAAAAACATCCATGGATAACATTACGTAGCCACAGCATGTCTTGTCAGTCCCCAACCCGCACTCGGTCAGTATGGGGATGTATGGCCTTAACCCTCTCCTGAGTAGTGGGATGTTATGGGTTGTTGATGATTGATGATTATAACTAAAAGAAAAAGTATTGATTTTGTGAGCGTAATGCTATACTGTTTTTCTAATGCCTGCCAAAGTGACTCTACTCTTTCTGACTACTCTTTCTGATGGAAGGAATGAGTAGAATCAAAGAAGCTTACTCACTCACAGCGTGGAGGCAGTATGACGGCTTACGGCCCACACTATGAAGGCAGTATGACGAGCCACACTATGGCGTCGTAGTGAGATGTTTTTTCACGACCCGCTTAAAGAGCTCGAGACCATTTGTATTTATTATGTATAATACTAACGTTTTCACAAAGTATAATGCATGCAGTGCTAATACACATCACTAGGTTTAAAAGTAAAATTATCAATTGCCACGTCAATTTGTATCAAATTGACATATTTGACATTAGCAAATGTTACAAGCCTCATAAATATTGTCAACTGTTGTCTCTTTCTACTGTGTTTGGATATTTGTTTTTTTGTCTATCTTGTGTATGTTGTGTTTGTCAAATAAAGTTCTTATTATAATTATTATTATTTAGGGACCAGTGAGAACTAGTGCATATTTCTACCACTCTAAAACGGTAACTTCTAAGGCCAACGCAAGTTTAACAGAGTGCGGTGTCCTCACCAGCCTATTTTACTGATGTTAATTCTGGTGTACAAAACTCACAGTGGTGGACTTATGGGAGGTCTTTTATAAAAGAACTCATGACTGTAATGTTGAGTTTATTAGTATGCTCGTCGCCGCCAGTTCCTATGAAACCTATCGAAATCTAAACTGACATTACTCAAAGATTAGAATTCCAGGAAGATCAGTTGTTTGATGTACGCAACAATAGACCACCAGCTTTGATGTTTTTCACGCTCCTGATAACCAATAACTGCTGTCTAATAACGACCATAGCTGAAACCAATGAACTCCCTAGAAAAGTTATTAAAAAATCATCTTTTGGAAAAATTATATAACTACCTAATAGCTGAACTGATTATTCAGAAACTTCGGAATGGAAAATTCACAGAAAAAACCTTCTTACTCAAAAGGTATTTAATGTCCGTTTCTACTGTTATTACACATAGGTATATCTTCCAAATGAAGATGGTAACTACCACTTTCGGATTCTACTTAAGTTATGCTTTCCATCAGGCAAGTTAGTTCCAAGAGTCATTTGTAAAAAAATAAATATCTGAGGACTGGTTTATCCAGTACGCACAAGCTACCCATATATTATCTTACCTTAATCCCAAAAGCCGTGTGGGCCAACTGGGCCTCCACAAACAATTCGTATTATGCCCATGTTCAAACATAATACTAGTTTATTGTAGGAACACGACAGTTGCGAGACATGTCATACCGTTAGGATTTGTATTCAAAGTATACGTAATATTTTTAACCATTGACAGTTTAAGTTGAAAAGATATAAAATTGATGCATAAATCTTTAAAGAGAACGTCTTTCTCAGAGTCTTTTTTCTAGATTAGATTGGTGTCAGCTATCAGTCTAGACATTAAATAACGTTTAATGATGACGTTTTGAAGTATATACAGTAGGTTAAAACCTCATTTCAAAGGAATGGCCTATGCCACAAGACTATTACAAACTGTTGAAATAATGTCGTGTGTTAAATTACCGACACTAGGGACGTAATAATATAATGAAAACCAACCCGAAATTCACACTTCACAGATATGCAACTGAACTTTTACAAGTTCAATCGGTACAACTCGATCAAATGACAGACCCAAAAGTCGAACTAAACGGTTTGACAGCTCGGTTTTGGTGAGAGTCGCAAAAATTTGGAACGACCTGCCTGAGTCTATTTTTCCATCTTATTTTTTTGATAAGTTGAACTCTGAAGCCTTTAAGAGTAGAGTAAACAGGTTTCTTTTGGATGGGCGTGTACCATCTTCGTTTTCATCTACACTTTCCATCATGTGAGATGGAAGACAAATGCTTATTCCATTACAACAATAAAAAAAAAAGTAAAAAAAAGTGTGTAGTGAAAATCCTTTTTTTAGCACTGTAACACGTCAATATGTAGCCTATAACCAGCGGACGATCAAGACGCTTCTAACGATATCTTATTGGTACAGTGCTTATAAGTAGTTGAGGAGTTATGAGGGAACAAACGAACATACAAACACACATAGCCTGTCAAAATCATAACCCTCCTGTGGCTTTGCTGTAGTCGGATAATAAGGACTGGCTCTTAGTTAATTTCATATTTAAGTAGCGATTAATACATTTATATTTATAAAGTTTAAAAACACTATTGTTCGCCATAATCGATTAAGTGGAAACGCAGCTTTAAAACATACTATTCAAGTGTAAAAATGTTGATTCTATTCTTAATGGACCATAAAAACTCAAGGTAGGTACACATTTTAAAAGCCTAAGACGTTGTCGGACTGTGTACTGAATGTCCAGTTTCATAATATTTGTGGTGGATATTTGCGAACGGAGCCGGAAGGGGGGGCGACGACCTTGTCTGTCAACAGGCGAACCGTCAACGCGACGGACAAACACAGTTTGTGGTCCAAGTTATAGGAATTATGACTTGAACCTTAACGCTATTCTAACTATTCGTGGTGTAGGCTTGAAACGTAAACTCGAGTGTAACAGTGTATGCTAAGCTGTACCTTTTATATGTATATATAGGGATCACCGTCTTCATTGTGAGGGGAGCCAATGCAGTATGGTGACTTACAAAATTCGACATCAAGAATGTTGTCATTATTATGATGGTCTTCTGTGTGAGGGTAGTACTGCGACGGTTGAGCCGGACCATTCATCCTGAAATCAGCGTGGCTCTTCTAACTTTTTGATATATATGTCAAATAGTAGTATCGCAATGAAAATAACATGACAGGGGTAGGTACTAATCGGTTCAATAGTACATAAACATTTTTCTATAGTTTGTTTCAGAAATGAAATCAGAAACATTTATTATTAAAAATAAAGAAAAATAAATGAAAAAAATAAAGTGAACATAAATAACACCTAACAGATTTTATAGTTATCGCAGTGTTAAACCTCCTTGTTAAGGAGTGGTCTTTGTCCAGCTGTGGCCAATTAAGGGCTATAGATGAAAATTATGATAGTACTTTAAAATTCATTCGTGGAAAACATAATATACCTTTTACAGTTACAAGAATAAAACAAAAACATTACTAAACAATACAGATACACCTTTTCCAATGCATCACATCAGCAACTCGCTACCGCTTATATTTTAAACCAAACGTATTCTTGTGGACAGTGCCAACAAGCTGTGTACATGTCTCAAAGACAACACGGCCTGTTCTCACGACTTGTTCCGGCCTGTGAGGGCTTGCTGGGCCCGGATTGTACAATACAAATTAGGGAACGTTACAGTGCGCTATCTGTTTCCATTGATTATCACGATTTTGTCCAAGTGAGGCGTGTAATAGTTACAGTGTTATGAAAACATACTCATAGGTATATTACATTTACAATTACATATAACAATCAAAGTACGTGAACGATATGTATTTGTGACTTGTGTTATCAAAGTATAAGATTTAGTTTTAAAGTTTTACGACATTCGAAAAACAAATTAAAAATGACATTTCTATCAATGTTAAGAAAGAAATCATCATCATAAAGTGCCTATAACGCCCCACTGCTGGGCTCAGTCTAAGGGGAGGTTTAAGGTCATATGTACCGACGCTGGCCGAGTGCTGGTTGGGGACTGCTAAGAAACGTGATCCCACAAACGGTCACCCATCTAGGTACTGACCTGACCGTCATTCCTTACCCTCGGTGATTGTTTCCAATGATCTAAGGCCACTCGGCTATGAGTGGTATAAGGAAGAAATAAGGTTACGTTACACATACACAACATTTTTTTTTTAATGTGGCAATGTCTAGGAATTGTTCAAATAGATTTAACGGTAAGGAGGTCTAACACTGCTTTGCACCTTCATTATATGCCTTACATAAGCATAACAATGACTTTAATTCAATAAGAGGTGGACTCTTTACAAAACTTGGTTTAAAGGAACTTGATGCTACACTGTACTGATTATAAGTACAAGAAATGCTTAAAAACTGTTTCCCATAAAATGAAGCCACTTTACTTAAATTGTTCCTTTACTTACAGATACGGTGGTTATGTAAAAATTGATTACATCCGTACATTTGAGTCAAATCAGAAATAGTTGAGAACACGTCCTGTCGGCGGTTTCACAGAAAATAGAAATGCTTTATTTGACTGTACAGATACTCCTGTTTAGTAAACATATATATATAAAAGTATTGTAACAAGATAAATCCTAAAATGGCCGACGCAACGGACCAAAGTGGCAAAGAGATGTTCAAATGACTCATTTCTATTCATCGATAATGATGGTTCAATTTAAAAAATACAACTCAATTCTGGCTTTTTGTTTTTTAAATGTATTCGTAAGTATAATCACGTGTTAAAAAATAACTAATGAAGTCAAATACTCGTCCGATTTTTGCACCGTAATACGAGTATGAATTTCAACATAATGGATCCAAGTATTCATTATTAAAACCAACCCTAAATTTTACCGCGAGAGAATTTACAAGATAACCAGCCATGCAAAGATATAAATAAATAATTGATTCTCATTCAATCATTCATAAAACCAGTTCGTTCAGGAGACAGATATGAAGATAGGCCGACAGGTGCGTCGTCCTCAACGAGCTGTATCATAATCGTAGACAGATTGAGGTTTAAGGCCTTCTAGATTTATGATAAGAACCTTCGTAATTAATCAATGTACTGGTTTATGGTTTCATTAATGTTGCTGCAGCAATAAAAGTGCTGTACATAGTTGATGGTCACTACTATCTTGAGGCTTTGAAGGTTTAGATTCATAGTTAATAAGCAATGCAGGTGTTATATTTTAGCCATAGGTTACGTATCCTTATATGCGTAGTGCTTCTCTTGTAATGTGATCATATTTATATTCATATTCAGAGTTCCTAGGTGGCGCGGTGGGAGCGTATGCGACTGCTGTGGTAGAGGTTTCGGGTTCGATTCCCGGGTCGGACCATACGTTTATGTGATCTACAAATATTTGTTTCGGAGTAAAGAACCCGAGAGCTCTTGATCAGGAGCCGCATACGCTAGAAACGAGACCAACAAGGTAATCAAGTTATTTGTTAGCATTCTCTTTTACATTCGTCACCCACGTTGAGTTTCATCATCATCATCATCATCATCATCATCAACAGCCTTTAACAGTCTACTGCAGGACATAGGCCTCTCCTTAGAAGGAGGTATTGGCCTACTATACCACGCTGGCCAGACGGGTTGGTATAGAGTTCGTTTCAAGTTTTCCTTCTCTTTGCATTGATGTTGTCTTGGGTAGTTTGTCCCTTAGTCGCCTTTTACGACACCCGCGGGAAGAATAGGGATGGTGACACTCTGTATTCTTAATCTGTCACCACACGGATAAGTTGAGTGGATATTTAAAAAAAAATCGTTTTAAAAAACTAAACAAACACGCTTTTGAACTAAAAAGTACAAAATAATTTTAATGTAAAAAGTGGGGCGACGTTATTAAAATTTTTAGGAAAGCGCCCCAGGCTTTGTTAAATTAAAATTATTTTCTACTTTTTAGTTTAAAAGCGTGTTTTTTTAGTTTTTTAAAACAATTTTTTTGAGAAAGACTAAAAAAAGCGGCCAAGTGCGAGTCGGACTCGCCCATGAAGGGTTCCGTATCAGCAAGTAACATCATATAAAAGTTCTTGTAGTTCGTTGTAACTTTCATCGATGTTTTTATACTAGTGTATTGATTGGATGAAAGGTAAATTGCGTGTTACGATTTATGACGTATTAAAAAAAAACTACTAACTAGATCTCGTTCAAAACAATTTTCGTTGGTAGTTTGCATGGTAATGTACAACATATATTTTTTTTAGTTTTATCACTCTCTTATTTTAGAAGTTACAGGGGGGGGACACACATTTTTCCACTTTGGAAGTGTCTCTCGCGCAAACTATTCAGTTTAGAAAAAAATGATATTAGAAACCTCAACATCATTTTTGAAGACCTATCCATAGATACCCAACACGTATAGGTTTGATGAAAAAAAAATTTTTGAGTTTCAGTTCCAAGTATGGGGACCCCCAAAATGTATTGTTTTTTTTCTATTGTTATGTAAAAATCTTAATGCGGTTCACAGAATACATCGACTGACCAAATTTCAACAGTATAGCTCTAATAGTTTCGGAAATAATTGGCTGTGACATACGGACGGACAGACAGACAGACAGACAGACAGACAGACAGACTTGACGAATCTATAAGGGTTCCGTTTTTTGCCATTTGGCTACGGAACCCTAAAAATACTAATTTGCTTAAATTTTTTTTCTTTTTTTTAGTTTTTTTTTTCAAATAAGTGTATTGTCATCGGTCCTCTATAGATCTACAAAGTTTGAACAAAATCTGGCCGTTTAAATCGCACCCAAAGGAGTCGGTTACAAACATACAAACAAACATACAGGTGAAGCTAATAAAAAGCAGGTAAAAATTAAACATCGTGTATGTAAAATTACTATCGTACAAGTTAATTCTCATTGAATATTTTTATGACTTTTGTAATGGAGTGAAAAGCACACTATTAACACGTTTTAAAGCTACATCGTACGTATTTTGTAATTTCAACTTACAAAGTATTTTAATTGCTTAGTATTTTCATCTAGATTTTTGCACTTTGTTCAATCTTTTACGTTTCTTGACACTTTACTTAGAGTAATAGTATATGCTAGACTTCTTAAAGAATCACATTTTTCTAGCCTTTATTATCCCCAAGATTATTTGGGTTCGCCTAGGTACTAGTTCAACCGGCATTATTTGAAAATCAGTTTTTCATGGAGCGGCTGGCATCGGACCTCCGCAACCCTGAGGATGAATAGAATTCGAAGATTAATCTACTTGTCTGTATATTTGAAGACACTAACTTCCCAATAACAACTTCAATACATGTGCATGATAACGAGGACCGACGGCTGAGTGTGCTCTCCGTTCACTTCTTCTTCAGACCTAAAACTTCACAAACAATCAAAAGATATAAATATCTTTTAAAGAAAAGTAGGTAAATATGTCATGTTCACCGTTAAACGAAATAAGTACTCGGTATTTTATGACTTTACATATTTTTTTACAAAATTCGAAAGTAATCTGTCTGTCTGTCACGCTTACACAGCTACACTGCTACACCGAATTCAATGAAAATATTAAAAATATTGTGATACTTATGGATGGGTATAGGTTACTCGTTACCACGATGCCGACATACGCGAGCAAAGCAAAGCTAAAGCTAGTTGTAAGATGAATGAATAACAGACATAAACCCTTTGACGGAATCTGCAAATAAATTAACGCAAAATACGCACACAAGGATTTCGCAAGAATAAATGTGTAGGCTATCATAACCTACACATTTATTCTTGCTTCTTTCTTCTTAACGATTTGTTGAATAAAAAATTACTACTATTGAAACGAAACTGAAGTTATGGTAAGATCTTTATTAAAAAAGAGGGACAAGTGCGAGTCGGACTCGCCCATGAAGGGTTCCGTATCAGCAAGTAACATCATATAAAAGTTCTTGTAGTTCGTTGTAACTTTGATCGATGTTTTTATACTAGTGTATTGATTGGATGAAAGGTAAATTGCGTGTTACGATTTAAGACGTATTAAAAAAAAACTACTCACCAGATCTCGTTCAAACCAATTTTCGTTGGTAGTTTGCATGGTAATGTACAACATATATTTTTTTTAGTTTTATCACTCTCTTATTTAAGAAGTTAGAGGGGGTGGGACACACATTTTTCCACTTTGGAAGTGTCTCTCGCGCAAACTATGCAGTTTAGAAAAAAATGATGTTAGAAACCTCAACATCATTTTTGAACACCTATCCATAGACAGGTTACGGATAGGTTTGATGAAAAAAAAATTTTTGAGTTTCAGTTCCATGTATGGTCCCCATACATGGAACTGAAACTCAAAATTTTTTTTATTTTATTTAAAATGTATTGTTTTTTTTCTATTTTTATATAAAAATGTTAATGCGGTTCACAGAATACATCGACTGACAAAATTTCTACAGTATAGCTCTTATAGTTTCGGAAATAATTGGCTGTGACATACGGACGGACAGACAGACAGACAGACAGACTTGACGAATCTATAAGGGTTCCGATTTTTGCCATTTGGCTACGGAACCCTAAAAATGAATATATCTAGCTGGCTTATTGGTGGGATGTGAACGGAAACATTACAATGAATAACAAACTTACGTTTTGTTTTTATAAGATTTTATTCAAATTATTATTTTTATTCACCGGTTGTACATCCTACATAAACATCAGTTTTATAATAAACGATATTAATATTTACTCATTCATTCATTACAAATACTTGCAGTCTTATAGGTACATAACATATTCAATGAAGTATAGCGCCGCTAATGTCGGATTTCTGATTTTGGATCGAAAGGGAAGGTAAGTTGTAAACAAAAATACACATAATACATAACCTAATTTCACAAACATCACTATTAGCCTATATGCGATAAAAATTTATGCAGATTTGCATTACAAAAAACTCCTTAAGATGTTAGAGATTTATTTTGTTTGAATCTAGTTTGAGAATGTCGAAGGTCTTCATGATATGAAACTCACAATCGGAACTTGCGGTGGTCAGTGTCTTTTTGTGAATATTTGATACGAAATTCTACAATAACAAAGCACTTACACACAACAAAATAATAGGCTTTTGGTTTTACGCTACCGAATTAAGAGCGCAATGAATACAAAGATTACCAGCTAAAATACTACATTTCTTAAATTGTACATTAAATACAACTAGTACGTATAATATTACAAGCTGTCTAAATTACTGGGTATGTGCAAAGATCAAATTCCCACAGCTTACCTATAATTAAGCGATATTTCCTCCTACACATTGCATTTAATTTAATATTGTGAGGTAAAGTGCACAATAATTAGTAGTTATATCATTATTTTACCCTTTAATGATTCATAGGCAATATAATCTGTATAGATTTTGCAAAACATTATGTGTAACTTATAAGGAACTAAAAAAATGAAAGAAAACCGGGACCAACTTCGACGGAATTCTTTGAAATTCTCGGATTTCCTCTGCTATGATATGTACGTATTCACATATAAACTTTCCTCTTAAATCACTCTATCTCTTGATGCAAGTTGCATTTAAATCTGTTTAAGTTAAATGTAGTTTAATAGATCACAGCGAACAGACAGCTGAAGCGACTTCATTTTATATGTCCTGTGAATAGATTAAGGACTTTAAATTTATAATAGTATTTTCAAAATCGATCACTACCCCCAGCCTCACTGACTTTAAAATACCTATAGATTAATATTAATTTCATCGACAACCTATAACATCCCACTATTGGGTTCGGGTCTCCTCCCAGGAGCAACTTTAGGCCATACGTCCCCACGCTGGCCGACTACTGGTTAAAATATTAAAGCCAAAAGACGTCCCAGGATCTATTGAGTGACGGACTGGATCCAGGCTTTCCAACAATAAGGAATAGTTCATATGCCTCAACTTTACTGTAACTGCTGTTTAAACTACTGCAAAGTTAGGCCCCATCTAAACATGTAATACAATACTTGAACCATAATATAAATTAATAACACCGCTAAGTGTAGGTTGAGCTCGCGTAGTGACGGTTCTGTACGATAATTTTCAAATGTAAATTTTAGACATCACATTAAAAAATGTATCCTGTTTCTTCATTGAAAGAATTCCTATGGGTAATAAGCACATTTCATTCTGATATTGACACACAACGCCATCTGACTTCATACTAAGCAAAGCTTGAACTATGAAAGGTAGGTTAACTTATAGAATATCTTTATAATTGTTTGTAAACATATACATTTTATGCACAGAAAACAGTTAATCTCGATAACAAATAAATGTGATCATACAAACATTTAGTAAGAACCGGGAATCGAATCCGAGATCACATCACAGCAGTCGCATATACTACCACTGCGCAATCAAGGATAGATTTCCATATAAACTATGAATAAAGTAATTTTCTCTTTATTTTTAACATTACATTCTTAATTTTACACCTACAGAGATGTATAATTTGAAACTGTATACACAAGCCTTTCATTTAACATTTTATACAATACAATTTATATGTGTTTCTTAGTTTTTAACGTGGTCCTTAAAAGTATAATAATATTTTAAATTGAATAGCGTAAAGACATCTGTATTAGGCCCACAGGAGTTGACATGTGCACCGAATTAAAAGCTAATTTCTTTTTGGTTGGTCGAAATAAATTAGATGTGTCAGACAACCAGACAAACGTGCGGGTGGTCCTATATATTCATGACATACGGAACCCTAAAAAGTGTGTTAAAAACTTAGAATTTATAACGTACAATTTTTAAACTCAATAGAACCGTTATGTCGTGGGCAGGTTTATATTTGGAGACTTTGAATTTAATCTGTGAAATAATTCATATAATTATGACAAGTTATCTATAAATAACAGGATTTACTAAATGGTTATTACAACTAGTTTTTATTTATTTATATGTCATGTTGTAGGTTGATTAGAAATTATAATAATATAACGTTGGAGAGATGTCGCTATTAATAATATATATTATATTTTTAAACATGTTAAGATGAAATCACAGCTGGATACGTTGCGCGTTGGTCGATTTATTTTATGAAGTTCAATTTACGCATAAATACTGTAGAAAGGTAAAATCATTCGATAGACATTTCGTTCCATGTCTAAATTATATGATGTAGTTATGAAATTAAGTGTTATATGAACTTTCTTTAAAAAAAATCTAACAAATACGGGCCGTCTACTTCTTCGTACCGTTCTGGCCGTACTGTACCCTGTGATGGACCTCATTCGTGAGGTACGGCAGGGGGAAAACCAGAAGCCGCTGATTCGTTCCTGGTGTTACTCCCGCCGGACTGACGAAGTAGGCCACCGAGGGGTTGAGTGGGTAGACCGGTTACAACTCCGGGAGTCCCACACACGCCCTTCGCATAACCCACGGAGGGTATGGCGCGAAAATAATTCCCTGCAAAAAAAAAAAAACTGCCGCCATTGTGTGGATTACCATGTTGCACTGCCTTTTTGGTCTAGTGGTGAGCGTATGCGACTGCTGATAAAGAGGTCTCGGGTTCAAATCCCGAGTCCTGCCAAAAGTGTGATTTGGGTTTTACTTACAAGAAATTCTTATATCAGCCCGAAGTATGGAAGTTTGGCGGTGTTTCACGTACGTGCCTCGTAGAGCACTTCCGTCCTGGTTGCCATGAACATCTATGGCAAGGGTTTTTGGGAAGTCAGTGCCCACAAATATACTGTTCTATTAACTAGATCAGCCTTCGAATTTCAGTTCACCCTCAGGGTTACTGAAGTCCGATGCTAGTTGATCCGTGTAAAATCTGATATTCAGCAAAAATCAGTTGAACAGGAAAAACCAGTTGAAGTAGTAGACCTTGAATAATCTTGAGAATGAAGGCTAGGTAGAAGATATATTATTAGATACATTGCTGCGATACACGTCTATATATTGAACTGTTGCTAGTTACAGTAAAATAATCTCTTAAGGAATGTGATTATATAGATGGAGTACCAGCGACGTACTAAGAGTCGCTTAGCAAACCGCTAAACCGCTGTCACAAACAGATTAGGGACTCTCCAAATACCTACCTTTTTTACATTTTCTAAAGTCATTCTGTTAATAATATATACTTTCTTTTGCACGAATTTTCGGTTTTTTTAAAATAAGTTACAGATCTGATTTAATCTTCTTATATCACTGTCCCTCGCAGACTCGCTATGGTTAACATAAATTAAATAAATTGACGTTAGTGAAAGAAAGTGTACCCTGCCAGCATTCGGTTGTTTCACAACATTCAAAAGTAGTTAGAGGTATATTTTCAACACTATTCCAACTTGAAAATAAAGATATAAAACCAATCATAAATATTGATTAGTTTTCTGAAGCCTTTACTGAAATTATTCACCGATATGTTAAGCGGTGATGTCTTTACAAATGCTAAACCGAACATGAATTTTATTACTTGCGAAATAGGACAGCTTGAACTTTAAATTTCCATAGGGCTTTGTCGTTTTACATCCTCAATAAGACAAAACATACACTAAGAAATAAATATATTAAACTATTTTGTATCTTTAGGGCCAGTTTCAATAGTGCCTGAAAAAATGTCATAAAGAAATCTGGAACATTACACTGTTTGACAGATATATGCATTAAGTGTAATGCACATTTTATGTCATACTCATAACAGTGGTTATGACATAGATTGTGCTTAGGTGTGTATGTTTTTTTTTTTGGTTTCACTGTTATGTGTCGTAAGTAAGTAAGTCATAACAACAGGCGATTTTTTTTATGTCTCTGAGTCTAAAATGTGTATTTTTATTTATTTATTAGGTCACCAATGGTTGTTTACTAGTTACCGAAAATTGAACTGTAAGGTAATGACATTAAAATGTATAATCCAGCAACACGTTTTGGTGAATTTAAGTTTACTAATGTCAACAACAAAATCAGATTGCATTTCTAGAGGCCTCAAACCGAGGCCAAAAAAATTTCTTAATAATATTCTTACCGACATATTGTCTTCGTCTTCTGAACATATATTTGCACCATTATCCAACAGACCTGGTCTCTTCACTAAAAGCCTGAAACAAAGGTCATTGCCAGTTCAAATAACTAATATAACATACCGTACGACTTAATAAATATTTACGAGTAGTACCTGTTTCTGGAAATATTAATGCTCTTTCCTATACTAACACATATGTTTAATAGAAATCTTTACATAGTATTATTCTAAGTCATGGTGGGCGTTTATATTTCTGTGTGTCGAGTCATAAAGAAATTCTAAATGGATACAAACTTTATATAAATAACCTCCATAACCCTTCTCTTAGGAAATCTCTAAACGCTTAAACTGCACTTCTGCTGAATAATATTTATTTACGACTAAAACATAATACAACATGAATGGTCGTAAATGCATCCCCTTGACCCTGATCTGATTTTTTCTCGATATTATATGTTATTTGGATTCGTTATTGAATTCTGTACCGATTAATATATAATTATTCTGAAGATGTTATATGTTATTAAAAAACCTTGGCAGTTGAGAGAGCAGTGAAAAAGCTTTAAGCATATTTTAAAAATTAAACCTCTTTGTCGCCAATTTTCACGCCATTTTAAGAACCAGAAGCCTCGAAGAGCACATAAAGCCGTCAGTCCTGCATCTGATTTTTCCCGGTCTTGTCGGATACCCGTCCCATGGAATGTGAGATTGAGGGTACAAAGAGTGCACCTGTGTTTACGTAGCACTATAATATCTTATGCGTAGCTAGCCGGTCTCGGTTAAGACTGGTAGCCGTGGCCGAAATCGGCTAGGAGTACATTTATATAAAACTAGATAAATGTCCGTTATCGCGATAAAAAGTAGCCTTCGTCCTTTTCTTTTCCAAAGTTCCAGCTATCTCTATACCAGAATGCATCAAAATCGGTTCAGCGGCTTAGGCGTGAAAACGTAACAGATACAACAAACAAAAATACTAGCTTTTGCCCCCGGTTCCGCCCGCGTGTAGGTCCGTCATGGCGGTTAATAGTAACCTATGTGTTATTCCGATATTTAAGCTATATTATTGTGAATTTTCATCAAAATCCATTCAGTACTTTGTGCGTGAAAGAGCATCAAACATACATACATGCATACATACTCACAAACTTTCGCGTTTATAATATTAGTAAGGAAAGTAGGGATAGTTCAATGTAATTTATTTCAAGTTTATAGTTGAAATACCTTGATTGAACCTCCAGGATTCTTATCATATATCTATTCTACATACAAAACTAAAGTCAACCCTAACCCCGGCTTGTCTTACGATACAATGAAATCTTGATTCCTCTTAAAAGATAGACAACTCAATGTAACTGCCGTCTGTCTGTTGTACAATCTCAAATCACTTCAAACATTGTCTGTACATAGAACGAATTGTCTGTCTATCCGTAATGTTTATGGTAATTCACTAGACCATAAATTACTAGACGATTGACGTATTGAATAGCTTTGATAGGCCATTACGCGTGTGTTAAGTTTTATGGAAAGCTGTGTTTTCGTAAATGGTTTTGTGTTTTAGAGACGTGATGGGTGTGTACGATTTAAATGTTTTGTACATCACTGTTAAACATTTTGTTTTATGTTAAGTTATGTACAAACATTTTCTTTTATTGTAAAGTTAGTGTCCACTTCGTAAGAAGTTTTATAAATAAGCCAGTCAAGTTCCACTGCAGAACGAAGCCCCCTTTTCCCTTCCACCTTTCTATGTCAAATCTCTCCATATATCATAGATTACTGGCACTCATAAACTTGCGTTTTTAATATTAGTGGAATATAATAAAATTTTGTATAAGAATTATTATTACTAACTCTAACAGTCCAAAGATAGACATAAAATTCTTCTTAAAAACAGGATTTTTAAAAATACAATGTTTTCTTGTATATTTAAGCCTACCAAGTGATTCTACTTTGCCTGATGGAAAGTATGAGTAGAATCCGGGAGTAGGGGCCACCATGCTTATTGTGAGGGTAGACAATGTAGCATGGTGACCCATACCATGGCAGCCTGGTTAGATAATTCTGTATTCGGAGGCTAGGAGAATGATGCAGAATGATTGGGCCTCCGGTCTCACACTCACCAACGAAATACGACAGAAAGAATGCTGTTTGTGAATTGTCGTTGTCAGCAACTAGCAACGAAAGTAATGTCATCTAGTAACTTTTGTTGGTCTCAGTGCTGTTCTAGTCTACCTATTTGATTTGATTGAAAAAATGCAGTCAAAAAAAATTTACAAGGTAGCAGAACTAAGCTCATTTCAGTTCGAACGAGCTGGCATGAAAAGGGCGGTACTACCCTCCCACAGAAGGCTAACCTTAAGCTAAAGGTCATCATCATCATCATCATCATCATCATTATCATCAACAGCCCCCAACAGTCCACTGCTGGACATAGGCCTTAGAAAGGAAAAAAGCTAAAGGTAAAAGTTGATTATTTTTGAATAGATCGCTTTTGTTACAGTAAATGCTATGTACACCGTAATTGTCATGCATATCAGAAACAACCCACATGTTAGTATAATTAGTTTAAGTATAATATGTATGATGTGGTAGTACTTATATTAATAAATAAATAACCTAAAATGGCAGCATTTATGTTGTCGTGCTACGTTGGTAAGTGTGAAACCAGATGAGCCGAAAGACTCAATAGGCCGCCATAGTGTGGGTCACCATACTACTGCCTTGTTGGTCTAGTGGTTAGCGTATGCGGCTGCTGATCAAGGTCTCGGACTCGATTCCCGGGTCGAACTAAATTTATTTGTGTAATCCACAAATATTTGTTTCGGAGTCTGGGTGTTTTTCTATGTATAATATGTATGTTTTTACAAAAAAAAAGTATGTTTATGTATTTATATAAGTTGTTTAGTACCCATAAGCTCTGCTTACTTTGGGACTAGATGATGTTGTGTGTAAGATGTCCAAAGTATTTATTTATTTATTTACTGAAGGGTCTGCATTCGCTGTGAGTATGCTGATAACCACTCATGAATCCTACTGCTGAATGATATAAAATAAAACTACTAACAGTAACAAACAAACATTCATAATCTACCCAAATACTTTAGTATTTGTAATAGTTTTATTATTAATTTACAGACAACACTAGAATTGACTATCAGGTCACAATAATTTATCTTTGCTAAACGATAAAACATTTAATTCTGTAGTAAGTACATACGCCATATAATTACGTCATACCTTGTGAATGTCAAATCACATATCTGCTTCAATAACATATTACTTAAACTTACATTTATAAAGCTGAGAGCAAGAAAGATTGACCTTTAAACCTCACGTATATCAGTAGAGTTGTCAGCGAAAGACCACAGAACAGTAATAGACCATTCTTATCAAGGTTGATTAACTGTTTTAGCTATTGCAGCCATTAATCGTGTCGCTGAGTGCGCGCGGCCTCTCAGTACGAAAGCTTTGTAATCAGCAATCTTACGGAGGTACGGTTCCACAAATAAGCCTTTCTTATCTTAAAGTCCACTCACATTACCGTCAGGCTTGTCTCAAATCTTGGACATTGAACGCGGTACTATATATTTCTCTATCTAAATTGCCACACACGGTATAAGGTTGAGGCCACAATAGGCCACCGACACACGTACACCATTCATTGCGCGCCATAAAACCGAAAAAAAGCGGCCAAGTGCGAGTCGAACTCGCCCATTAAGGGTTCCGCAGTTTGATCGATGTTTTCATAATAGTGTATTGATTGAATGAAAGGGAAATTGCGGTTTACGATTTATGACGTACTAGCTGACCCCGCGAACTTTTTAAAATATGTTTTTTAAATATGCAAAATTAAATGTATATTTTTCAATATTTCTGAGAGATTTTCTTAATATTTTTTTCCGTAAGAACCTTCTCTTAATAATAACAAATACAACAAAAAAAGAATTAGTGAAATCGGTCCAGCCATTTACGCGTGATGCCGTGACCAAGGAAAACGGGTTTCATTTTTATATATATAGATTAAAAATAAATTACTTACTAGATCTCGTTTAAACTAATTTTTAGTGGAAATTTGCATAGTAATGTAACATCATATATTATTTTTAGTTTTATCATTTTCTTATTTTAGAAGTTACAGGGGACAAACACACATTTTACCAATTTGGAAGTGTCTCTCACGGAAACTATTCAGTTTAGAAAAAGATGATATTAGAAACCTCATAATATATCATTTTTAAAAGGCCTATCCATAGATACCGCACGTATGGTTTCGATTAAAAAATTTTTTTTGAGTTTCAGTTCTAAGTATGGGTTCCCCCAAAATTTATTGTGTTTTTTTTCTATTTTTGTGTAAAACTATTAATGCGGTTCACAAAATGCATCTACTGATAAAGTTTCAACAGTATTGCTCTTATAGTTTCAGAAAAAAGTGGCTGTAACATACGGACGGTTCCGTTTTTTGCCATTTGCCTACAGTACCCTAAAAAGGCCGAAAGCTTAAAAAGAAAAGACGGTTTACTTATTGATAGTTTAATATTACACAGTTCTGTAATGTCACTGTCAATGTCAATGTCAGTTATAAAAGAATTAGATAGCACAAAATTTGCATGCCAAAATCACTTTGAAACTTTTTTTGTAATAATTTAACTCTTTTATACATAATTAAGTATGATTAAGAATGGATTTTGTGTAGTTTGAAATTTGTTAATGACTAAATTATTTTAATCTATGACAAGCCATTGAATAAACGCAAAATATTGAATTTTTAATAGTATCCGTTTAAAATAAATAAATCAGTGTTGTAAAATATTTATATTGGCTTTATTTCTTTTAAGAAATGTTTCTTATGATAAATTAATTTAATTTTTAATAAATCCGGTATGTATATTTATAACTACATTTTATTTTATAGCATCTGTTACATGAAAAAAATGAATAATATTTTTTTGTAATACTTTTAGACAGCAATAAATATACGTAGGTAGTAATAAAAATTAGCAAACTTCGATTTACTTTTTAATTTGAATATCTACATTCCGGTTGTCTAAATGTGTTTGTTTCTCTTTTTAAAAGACAACTCATATAATAAGCACTCACAATGACATCCTGTGTCCTGGGGTAATTTACAAACTCTTGTAAACACGGATACCCAGACTCAGAACAACAATTAATTAAAATGTTGTTCCATGTGATATTTGAACCCACAATACTTGGCGCATTAAAAACAGCGTGGCCACCGTTTAAAGCGCTAGGCAGTTAAAGTATAGTGACTTTATACCATATAGATTTATACATTGAAACTCCGACACAAATATTTACAGATCATCAGCAGATCAATAAATAATAATACATAAGTGTAGACCCACCTTAATGGTATAGCAATAATAAATGCCTACGCAGACAAGACAAGAGTTTCGTTTTATTGATGAAATTCGAGTAACGATGGTTGGAAACGGTGAATGGTCGCATTGTGTGCAGTACCCACGCCCACGCCACAACCACTCACTACAAGTTACTACAAAACACAGTGTTTATGTAAGTACAAGTATTTACGTGAGAGTTTAAAACTCTCGTGACAGTGAATTCTCTTGGCATCCGTACTGTCCTCAGTCCAGGGGCGTAGCTACTGCCGTATCTGCCATATCAATTATACGGGGCCCCCAGGACACGGGGGCCCCCGACGTGTGTAAGCAAAATTCATAAAAACTTTCCATTTTTTTTTTATTTCAGAATAGACAAAAGTCCAAAAATTCATTTTTTACTGCGTAAAGCGTGCGTTCAAAAGTAATATAACACATCCGAAAAAGGGCAAGAAGAGTGTATATTTGATTTGAATTGTTATTTTAGTAAAAAAATAAAACAAAGTGACAGATAATTATGATGAATAAATCTTTTAAACTTTTTGCAAACATTTTTTTCTTTTGTGAGAAATCTTTACCCTTCCTAAACAAATTTTATTACGGGGCCCCGTCGAGGCACGCTACGCCACTGGTCCTCACGGAAATGACTCGAGTAGCCATTTCACGGAAATGATACGCGTAAGACGCTAAGTACGTGCTAGGATAAAGATTTTCAAAAGTAAAAAGAACTGTAACTAAAAGTTAGTAAAAAAATCTCTTTAGTTCTCTGTTGACTGCCTCATTTTTGCAGTGGTAGCAGTTCGATTCCCGGGTCGGACTAAAAGTTTTTATTATTGCAAATGTTTGTTTTAGAGTTTGGGTGTTTTCTATGTGTAATATGTATTTATTTACAAAAAAGTGTGTTTAGTACTAACTTTATTCAGTTTGGGAATAGATGTGTTGAGTGTCAGATGTCCTAAATGTTTGTTTTCGTTTGAAATTTATTTTAAATCGTAGTGCAGTGCATTCGTATTACAAAACGTATATTATTATATCAATCTTTGCTGACATGAGCTTATATTGGGCATTTATCTTACAGACCGACATAGAATTATATATATATACACGGTTAGTTTTTAATTACCAGAGAAAAACTAGGGGCAGATACAGAACTTATATACTAACATAAAACACCATAGAACAAATACCCAAAAAACAAAAATAACTGAGTTATTATGGTTTTTAAAATGTTAAAATACGCCCATAATTTATTGTCACCCAAATATTTTACACACGCGTATTTTAATTATCAATGAATAACATTTTCTGTTTCAATGTGTACGACGCATCGCCCAATACAGTCAAATTAGTTCAAAGTTCAAAGCATGCCGCCATTAGGCGCACGCGTCGCATCGTAGGTATTACGTACCCCGCTCGCACCCGCAACCCGTAGGCTAGGACATTGACACTTTCTTGTTACGTAATATCATGTCGTGAATTATAGCACGCGTTGTGTACAAAAATTTTGTAGTTTTCGGGAAAATATTTACATGTATTTTTTTTTTGTTTTAATTACATAAATATGTTCAGTATCGAAATCTGAATACCACATATTTTTTTCTCTGGACATTAAAAATTAGTCGTGTATATACACTAGCCGCCTGCCCCGGCTCCACATGGTGCCATATAGTATTGATTTTTCAGGCTATGGTATAGCCTATGTCACTCACAAATAACGTATCCTTCTATTACTAAAAGAATATTCATAATTGGTTGAGTAGATCCAAAGATTTCCCTTGTTGATCTAGTGGTTAGCGTATGCGGCTGCTGATCAAGAGGTCTCGGTTTGATTCTCGGGTCAGATCAAATGTTTGTATGATCTGCAAATATTTGTTTCGGAGTTTGGGTATTCTATGTATATTATGTATGTATTTACAAAAAAAAGTATGTTTATGTATTTATATCAGTTGTCTAGTACCACAAAAGCTTAGTTTGGGACTAGATAATGTTGTGTGTAAGATGTCCAAAAAAACTCACACACTTGACCTCTTTATATATTCTCCTACATGCATTTAAAGTAAACCTATAATTTAAAGT
Source organism: Phragmatobia fuliginosa (assembly GCA_932526445.1). Classification (NCBI taxonomy): domain Eukaryota; kingdom Metazoa; phylum Arthropoda; class Insecta; order Lepidoptera; family Erebidae; genus Phragmatobia; species Phragmatobia fuliginosa. The sequence continues at coordinate 16,521,569 of OW052071.1, forward strand.
TACGATCATACAGTTCAATTAGTTTAATTTGTGTAGATATACTTTTTTTTATATAACGCCTGCCAAGGTGACTCTACTATGCCTGATGGAAAGCATGAGTAAAATCCACAAGTGGGGGTCGCCATACTCACTGCAGATACAAGCAGTATGGCGAACCACATTATGGCGGCCTAGTGAGATGCTTTTTCACGCCCCGCTTATAGGACCCGGGATCATAGTAAGGAGGAAAACATGAGCTGGTAGTGAGTTCCAGTGTTTAACTGCTCGGCACAAGAAGGAGGACCCGAACCGCTTAGTTCTACAGTGCAGATAAACAACACACAAAGTCCTGTACAAAACTAATTGAATTTAGTTGCATTTCTTTAACTAATACAGTTAGTATCATTAGAATTACTAATTAGGAATTTATGACCGCATTTAGTATATTTTTTCTTTTTTAAATTGGTTTTTATTAGTAGTTATAACATAGACTAGTGACCCGGATAGTAACGATATTAAAACGAATTTAAATACCATAAAACCAAACGGAAAGTATTTTAAATTTATATTCATTGATTTTCAAGATATGTTTGTAGATATAAAAACGTGTTTATTAACACTTCTTTTAGAAAATATAATTAATGGTTTAAATTGAAAACTATGCATAAGTTAAATATTTATTGTATATGAAGCTCCAAACGGTTCTATAGATGAAACGAAAAAAATTGTCAAAAGTTTTATAAGTTACTTTTATGATAAACGAACCGTTTTTATTTTCACATGCATTAAAAAAAACATTTATTTTGAAATAACAAAAAGACAATCCATTTTTTTCACAATTTTAAAAATAAAGAATTTTATGTTTAGTTTTTAAAAAAAAGTTGCAATATTAAGAGAATATCTGTATTTGATCAAAGTGTGTCAGACTCTCCTCCAGTCTTCTCATACATCCATAGAAGTCCACCCATCTTGACTAAAGATGGTCTCTGTCGGCCCACTAATGATTTCCTTTTTATGGTGCACATTAATAAACCATAATTAAAAAGATAACTTCATCATTAAAATTTGTCTCTATTAATGTTAAGTATAATATATAGATACGAATTCATCAGAATACTTAAATAACTAATATACTGAATACTTAAATAGACAGGCTCGAAAGATGCTCCTAAGGCATTTACAGACGTTCGACTATTGTAATATCCGGTAACCGGACAACAGATATCCGTGCACTCGAAACTAAAACACACCAATGTGTTCATCCGGATAGTATAAGAGACACTCACGGATGTGGTAAATTTAGAAGACTATAAGAGATATCCGGTATCATAAGAATCCTGTGGCCGTTTTCAAAGTTTCGTCTCTAAGTTCCCTAAATTTAAGGAATCATTGAGAGAGAATTAGGTTACAATTAATGCTAATTGTGTTCACCAGGCTTTAGGGGACACATAAGTACTAAGATCTCTCATAATATTCCTCTATTGTAGGGACTATCAACGTAAGGGAGCTCCTAGTAAGAAGACGGTTCAAGTATAGATGGTGATAACTGGTATTAGACTTCGAAATACGTCTTTATCGACACCTATCTAGGAGTATGGAGAAAAAGATTTCATGTCATTCCCTTGAATACAAAAAAGTCAACTACAAACTAGGTAATCTTTGCTGGTGGACCACGGCCCCACTATTGGTGTTGAGAAGTTGTAAATATATTAATCAGGGCAAAAACTTTTTATATCGCAGTACAAGATCGTCACTTGCACCGTGGTTCCGTGTTCCTTCGTCAGATGGCACTATTACAAAATTTTTCATCACAATGAGAAGAGAAAATATGTAGCCAAAGATAAAATATCTTTCTACATGTATATAAAATGGTTTAAATATGTAATATAATCACAGCTTTTTTTACTTTAATAGAAGACATCTTATATAAAAAAGAAACATTTTCAATACACTCCTTATCTTACGATTCGAAATAATCCGAACGTGTGTATGCAGCTTTACAAATTTATTAGTGTTTTTACTAATAACTTGAATACAGTTCAACAATAAATTTAATTACTACTAATATACATATTATACAAGTTAGTTACTCTGCTAACTAATATTTTATATAATAGAAATTATAAACATTTATCAAACGATATCGGACTTCAAATAGCAAGTTGAAGATTGAACTAATTTGATTTGAAACAAGGCTCGCGTATCTTTCATTTGTACACGCTTTATATTTGCTTCACCTGTATGTTTGTTTGTAACCGACTCCTTTAGGTGCGATTTTGACCCACATTAAACGGCCAGATTTCGTTCAAACTTTATAGATTTATCGAAGACCGATGACAATACACAAATTTAAAAAAAACTAGTAAAAAATGTTTGAACGAATTAGTCTTTTTTAGTCTAGAAAAAAAAATAGTTTTAAAATACTACACAAACACGCTTTCAAACTAAAAAGTAGAAAATAATTTTAATGCAACAAAGATCGGTATGCTTTCTGAAAATATTTCAATAACGTAGACCCACGCTTTGTCAGATTAAAATTATTTTCTAATTTTTAGTTTAAAAGCGTGTTTGTTTAGTTTTTTAAAACATTTTTTTTTATTAGCGAGAGGTATAAGAAACAGCTTACAACCTATTCTCAGACCTACGGACTAAGCACAAAATTTCATAAGAACCGACCAAGCCGTTTCGGAGGGAGTATGGCACTAACATTGTGATTGTGACGAGAATTTTGTAGAACATATTATAAAGAGAGAGAGATTCATTTTAATCTTATCTCGGAACATTGAGGCACAGGTACAGGCACAGGCAAGGGTTGTTAGACTCGCTCAGGTAGAAATACAATCCTATTCTTACAAACGCATACATTTTATAATTTAACATATCACTGATATTAAAAGTACTATTTTTTGAAGATTGTAATGGAGATTCTTAAGCGTTTATAGCCAAGTGAAGGGTGATTCGGAGGTCACGTTAAGCAGTCGGTCCCAGCTGTTATCATAAGATAATAATCGTGAGGCTTAGTTGAAGGCCTGCAGGTGGCCTTAAAACATCCAACGACAAGATTATGTAACCACGAAGTGTCTTGCCAGTGCCCAACTTGCAGAGGGCCAGCGTTAGGACGTATGGCCTTCACCCTCGCCTGAAAGGAGACCTGAACCCAGCAGTGGGACATTATGGGTTATTGATGAATGTAGATTATCGACAAATACTTTTAGTGATAAGTTCACACCTGACTCAACGGTTGACCCAGTAGTTTAAGCGGTCGCCACGCCGCTTTCTATTAAGGCAAGTGTTGTGGGTCAAATAGTAATGCTGAGTCTGGGTGTTCTTCGTGTCCATTTCTTGTATATTTGTAAAGTCCCCCGCGACACAAGAGTAGTACATTAGAGGAACGTGACACAACAAAAACGTTCTTGAAAAATAACGTTAACGTAATGTTCATGTGTGTGTAAATGTCAAAAATCCTTTTTGATAATGTACAGATAAAAGATATCGTGTCCCTCCTACACAAAAGGAGGTTATAAGTAAAATATAACTAATCTGAGTTTCAAGGTTCTGGTTTATTTTAAACACCTTGTACCAATTTTCTACTACTTTCAAGGATTGCCAAAAGACGTTAAGGCCAAGGGGCACTGAAAATCTAACATTTCTAAAAAGATCAATTTACAAAATATCATCAAACGGTTATATGTAGTGTGGCCATAAACAAGTTTTGAACATTTTTTAAAACCAATAAAAGTCGGTACTAGAATACACGCCTCTTTCAATTTATTATAGCTATAACTGTAGAGCCACTAAAACGGTCTGTGAGAATAAATTAAGAATCCTATTTGTCATATTTAATATTCATATTTGTTTAGTAAAAGTGGAAGTTGATAATTACAAGTTGTAAGTTTATTTTGTTACCAATTTTTAGCCGCTTCTATTTGAGTGTATCTCGGTTAGGTGTGATAGCATTACAGATAGATAAACTTCCCAGAGTTTTACCGTTGTTAACATACAGACTGTCCGTGTGGTGACGGATTAAGAATACAGAGTGTCACCACCCCTATTCTACCCGCGGGTGTCGTGAAAGGCGACTAAGGAATAAACTACGCAAGACAACATCAATGCAAAGAGAAGGAAAACTTGAAACCAACCCTATACCAGCCCGTCTGGCCAGCGTGGTATAGTAGGCCAATACCTCCTTTTCAAGGAGAGGCCTATGTCCAGCAGTGGACTGTTAAAGGCTGTTGATGATGATTGATGAACAGACAGATAACAAAAAATGTTGTTTCTTTATGTGAGTAAGTACATTATTATACATGCATATAGTGAAAAACTATTTACTTTGAAATTACAAACCAACACTTCATTTTTTTTAAATAGATGTATCATCAACAACCCATAACGTCCCACTGCTGGCCTCGGATCTACTCTCAGGAGAAGGTTAAGGCCATACGTCCCCACCTTGGCCGAGTGCGGGTTTGGGACTGGCAAGACACGTTGTGGCTACGTAATCTTGCCGAGGTCTCGAATTAAGCTTCACGACTGTTTTCTTATGATAACAACCGGGACTGACTGCTTAACGTGATCTCCGGATCACAGAAACGCTCCTAACATATCAAGCCACAAGCGTTAACCCATCTAGGTACTGACCGCGAACTCGCTGCTCACCCTCGGTAATTGTTTCCCATCACATAAAGTAACTTGGCCATGAGCGCAAATCCTACTAATATTATAAACGCGAAAGTTTGTGAGTATGTACATATGTACATATGTGTGTATGTATGTTTGTTGCTTTTTCACGCTAAAACTCCTAAACGGATTTGGATGAAACTTTACAATAATATAGCTTATGTATCAGAATAACGCAGGCTACTTTTTACGGCAATAATAGAGATACACGGGCGAAAGCTAGGTGATTATAAAAATATATAAATCGTAAATGTCACAATGTATCACTGTTTATCTCCTGTCAAAACTTCACAGGTTGCTATGCATAACACACTTTCATAGCAACCATAATGATAGTTTGTAAATGGGTAATTTAAAAATGTGTGGGTAATCACATGTGTAGGCTACTTTTTATCCCGAAAATACGCGGGTAACACCGCGGAGTGCAGCTAGTAGATTTATAAATTCTATTTATTGGTATATCTATATTTATTGACTGAGAAAATAGTCATCTTGAACTCTTCCATCAAAGCACTTGAAGAATTTTTGGAGATCATTTTTCTTGGGTAAGCCATTCGTTGGGGCTTTTAGATATTGATACGAACATAATTTACTAACGTAATTCAATGTGCAAAGTTACAAATTTACTATTACAGAAATACATTTTAATGTGTAAATTCTTATTACAAATAATAAATTCATTGAGGAAACAGTATTTCTATGTTTTTACAAATTTTAGTTTACTAATCAAAGATATATACAAATTGGTAATTGTGCCTGGATCAGCTTAGAAATATGTATCCCAGACATCAGTCATTTAATATTTTTGTATTTATTCTCCACACCATTTATTTTAAATTATTTAATGTTTTCAACATGTTTTTACACTCTAGCAATTCCTATTGCTTGACGTTCTTTCCCCTCAATATCACAAAGGAGTGAGACATTCCAAGTCGCTAATTTCAAAGCCACTCCATAAAAGAAATGTCGTAACTTTGAACCTTTCACATTTTCCATAGATTGAAAATTTATGTCATCATTAGGAGTATGTTCACATATTGATATGGTAATAAACACAACTCTGTGGGCATGTTAATGTTTCTCAAACATTTTGAGGGCGTATGTTTATTGCTAGATTGTTTATGGTACAGGTGCAAGATGAGGATGAGATCAACATTGTTATGGTGTACCAAATATGGAGGCGAGAATTTTGGATGACGTCATTAATTTATTACATTAGATTTACTTACACTCCTGTTCAAATTAATGTAAATTTAAATTACAAGTATCGAAAAAATCGAAAATTAAACTTGAAGTGAAATTTGAAGTAGTTATAGTCGGGTTGGATATAGGTTTTATCATTAATTAGAGTTGGCCTAGTGGCTTAAGCGGTCGTCATGGCGCTTTCTATTGCCCTAAGTGTTATGGGTTCAAATCTTACACGGGAAAACACTTTGTGTCATGCACAAATTGTTATTCTAAGTCTGGGTGTTCTTTGTGTACGTTTCTTGTATGTCTGTAAAGTCCTAAGGGACACAGGAATGTATTCCTACGGCGGGATTAGTCTTTTTAAGAAAAAAATAATGTAAGAGGAAGAAAGTAGAAGATTAGGATTTTTTTCATTAAAATAAACTGCTAACATTTTTTTTAAATTATAATTTACAAAGCTGATGTGTAATTACAAATAAAATCAAACATGTAAATTAATTCATCATCATCATCATCAAACAGCCTATAACAGTCCACTGCTGGACATAGGCCTCTCCTTAGAAAGGAGGTTTTGACCTACTATAACAAGCTGGCCAGACGGGTTTGTTTCAAGTTTTCCTTCTCTTACGACACCCATGGAATGAATAGGGGTGGACCACTTTGTATTCTTAATCCGTCACCACACGGACAGTAAATGAATTATTCACTGGCAACCCTTACTTATTATCTAGCAACACTCAAAGACATCAGAATTTCTTCTACATATTTTTAAAATAAATTATTTTTTCCATTCAGAACCATATTAAAAACGAAATATATGTATTTTAAATAACTCAATGTTATAAAATAATGAATTAAAAGAAATAAAATGAATCGCAATGTAATAAACATAGAAAAATCTGTTTTTAAAGACATGACGTTTAATACGTCATGTCAAAAGCATTATAAATATCGGTAAAATGAGAAATTCTCAAAGATGTTAACCAGAGCTAGAAGCAGAGCACAACGATCATCCCCGGACTCGTCGCTCCGCTCCGCCGTGCCGTCAATGGAAGAAATCATAGAAGTTCCGAATAGTGCACAGGCGTCGAGCTCTATATCGAGCGACGAGTCTTTCTCTCCGCCGACGTCGCCAACACCTGTACGTCGGCAGAAGAGAACCCGGCCACCAGACAGCTTGGGATCCCGAGGACCACTGACCTCGAAAAGGGGCTACCGGTGGTGGTGTGCACCGCATGAAATGGTCACATACAATAAATGAGAACGTCATGCGGGCATATTTTCGGGCTACAGAGTTGGGAACAAACCTTACTGCGTACCGTGTTCGACTAGTCTCTCTGTTTCAGGAGCTTGAGCCAGCCGTCAACGTATCAGCGCAACGATTGTCGGATCAAGTGCGGGCTATACAGCGATGCCATCTGCTAGATGAGGCCGTACTTGAGAGGATACGCTCGGACGTACGGAATACCTTGGCTATCCCTTCTTCGTCACATGCTCTGTATTTGGGAGCGAATAGTACACCAATTCTACCACATAATAATAATGTTGATGAACAAGAGGAGAGTGAAGTTATATCCGTGAGTACCCAATATAATGATAGAATAAGGAGCGCTTTGGAGGATGCGGTTCAGAAATACCGGTATGTTGATTATCATAACAGACCCCGGTTACCCCGTTTGCCCATTCATAAACGAAATTTAGCACTGGTGAGTGCCCTGAATTCGTTATTATCAGATTATTTTGATAATAGCGAAGATCTTAGTGATGCACATTCTATTCTTTACTGTGCGGCTATTGCAGTTTGTCGAGTAGCTGGTATTAAATTTGCTGAAGACAGAATTGCTACTCGACCCAAAAATACTTTGCCAGCTTGGCAGTATAGAATAGAACGTCGTATTACTGAGACTAGGACACTCATCGGTAAACTAACTGCTTTCCAGGCTGGTAATACGCGGCCGAGAGTCATGCGCTTTGTGAAACAGGCATTCTTGGGGACTACCATCAGTCCTCAACAGTACTTGTCTAGTGTCACAGAGCGCATAGACTTCTTGAAGCAAAAAGTGTATGCATGGGCAAATAGGATAAGACGGTACAAAAAACGCGTAAATCGGTATTATCAGAATCGCATGTTCCAAAGTAATGAGAAGTGGGTGTACCGGAAATGGGAAGAACCAGATCCATGTGAGCGCGATGGGTACTTGCCAGATGAAAATGCTACAAATGAATTTTGGCGTAGCATCTGGTCGGTGCCTGTCACCCATACAGATGGTGACTGGATGCGAGATGTCAGACATTCATGTGAGTCTGTAACAACTATGGAACCAATCATCATTGACAAAGATGATGTAAGTTGTGCAGTCCGTTCATTGCCAAATTGGAAATCACCTGGTCCGGACGGTCTGCACAACTTTTGGCTTAAGTGGTTCCGAAGCTCGCATGGGTGTTTGGCATCTCAATTCCAGGCAGCATTGGATTCTGGTTCATTACCACAATTTTTAACAACTGGTATAACCCATTTACTCCATAAATCTGGTAGTGCCATGGATCCCAAAAACTTTAGGCCCATTACATGTTTACCAACTTTATATAAACTTCTTACATCTATTCTGAGACTCAAAATTACTACACATGTAAATAATAATTCGATACTTTCCGTTTCTCAGAATGGATGTAGAAGTGGGACCCGTGGCACTAAAGAGCTCCTTATCGTTGATATGACCATTAGCCAACAAGTACGTCGTAATCGTAAGGGTTTGGCGACATGTTGGATAGATTATAAGAAGGCTTACGACTCGGTTCCCCATTCTTGGCTTTTGAGGGTGCTGGAGTTGTATAAAATTGATACAACTCTGTGCAACTTCTTGAAGTCATGTATGGGGCAATGGAGGACAGTCCTCTGCTATCCTGGATGTCGCCGAACTGCGGTAAGCGACGTATTTGTAAAGATCGAGAGGGGTATCTTTCAAGGTGACAGTCTGAGTCCCTTGTGGTTTTGTCTGGCCTTGAACCCTCTTAGCACTCTCTTAGAGGGTTCAGGGTTAGGCTATAGGTTGCAGAGAGGTAACCGGGTTATATCACACGTGCTTTACATGGATGATTTGAAACTACTGGCTCCCACTAAATTACAATTGATGGAGTTACTAAAGGTTACTGAAAACTTTAGTAATTCTATCAAAATGGAATTTGGTTTGGACAAGTGTGCAGTCATGTATGTAAAGAAAGGTGTTATTGTGGAATCTGAAGGATTAGAACTTTCAGATTCAACAAAACTTAGGTCTCTCTCTGCCACCGAAACCTACAAATACCTAGGCTTTTCACAATCCTTGGGAATACCAGAATCTGATGTGAAGCAAACGTTGCGGGAACGCTTCTTCGGCCGCCTGAAAAAAGTCCTTAAAAGTCTTTTATCAGGGGGTAACAAGGTGCGAGCCTACAACGGTTGGGTCATGCCGGTTCTGATGTATTCCTTTGGTATACTTAGATGGACTCAGACCGAATTAGATGCCCTTGACAGGAGAGTTCGTACCTTACTGACTGCATTCCGAATGCACCACCCACGTTCATCGGTTATGAGATTGTACATCCCGCGAAAGTTTGGGGGTCGTGGATTTTTAAATATCAAGACCCTACATAATCGCGAGATATACAATCTCAGAGAATATTTTCTTAATACCGACATGGGGGTGCATCGCAATGTAGTTGCAGTGGATAACGGACTCACTCCACTCGCTCTGGCTAAAGAGAATTGGCGCAAACCTGTAGTACTTAGTACTGATGATCGCAAGGAGGTATGGAAGGGCAAAGAGCTTCATGGTCGGTTTTATCGGGCTTTGAACGGGCCCGATATAGAATTTAAAGCATCGACTTCCTGGCTACGGTATGGTGATCTCTTTGGAGAAACCGAAGGTTTTGTTTGTGCAATTATGGACGAAGTTATCATGACGAATAACTATCGGAAATATATACTGAGGGACGGTACGGTTGACATATGTCGGGCATGTCACCGACCCGGGGAATCTATCAGGCATATAATTTCTGGTTGTTCTCGTCTTGCTAATGGTGAATATTTGCACAGACACAACCAAGTAGCCAGGATTGTTCATCAGCAACTTGCCCTTAAATACCAACTTGTAAATTTGGAGGTGCCATACTACAGGTATGTGCCCGACCCAGTTCTCGAGAATGGTCGTGCTACATTATATTGGGATCGATCTATTATCACAGACAGGACTATTGTCGCCAATAAGCCTGATATTGTGATGATAGATCGATCGCAGCGCCTCGCAATGATTATCGATATCGCTGTTCCTCATGACGAGAATCTCGTGAAGGTTGAAAAAGAAAAACAAATAAAATATTTGGATTTATCTCACGAGATTGTCGATATGTGGAATGTCGACTCGGCGATCATTGTTCCGATAGTCGTTTCTGTTCATGGTTTGATAGCCAAGAGCCTCGACCAACACCTTAAGAGGCTCACGTTGGACGGCTGGATCAAGGGTCTGATGCAGAAGGCGGTCCTCCTTGACACGGCACGTATAGTGAGGAGGTTCCTGTCTTTGGAGTCCTAACCACCGGTTTCTTGGTCCCTGTACCCGAAGTCGGTGGTCTACTATTTTTTATATTTTTAAATGTATTTTTTATATTTATATTTAAAAATGTAATTTATATGTTAATATTATCAAATAAAGAGAATAATAATAATAATAATAAATTACTTTATTGTACACCAGATGAATTTCAACAATATCATAAATTAGGAGATACAAGTGGCGGCCTTATCGCTCAAACGCAATCTCTTCCAGGCAACCATGGGATGGAATGAAAACATGAGATCGAAAGTGTGGGGTAGTATCTGGTGATATCAAGGGATAGAGAAATAGTATAAATATACAATACTTGCTCATACATATGTAAATACATAAATATAAATAAACATACATACACATATTTATACACATATACACATAGTAATAGATAAGTGTTATATTCTGTATATACTTATTCGCAATATTCTGACTGGTCGGTTACACGTCATTGACGTCTCCCAGGTAGTATTCTCTTACCTTTCTTTTGAAAACAGTAACTGTTTGTGTGTTTCTTTTGAAAACAGTAACTTATCTACATGTTAATGAGATATTATCATTACCACAGTGTAGATTCATCATCAACAACCCTTATCGTTCCACTGCTGTTCTCGAGTATTCTCTCAGAAGAGATTTAAGGCCATACGTCCCCACGCTGGCCGAATGTAGATTAAACCTTAGAAAATATTTTGTAGCATCAAATATACATTTTGCAAGTGGCAACATTTCTAACTTTACAACATCAAGGTAGACTTACAACATACAGCATGAAGCTGTTAAAAATTACGTTCAATATTAAAAATAGCAACCAGTGATTCGATTATAAAGATTTGATTTATGTATTTCTAAACGAACAAACTATGAGAATCGTTGTTTAACTAATTAGAACGATATTAAGTATGTACACACTATAGTTTCTAGGCGCCGATGGTAAAAACGGGGTCAATAACCGCTTACGTTATCTGAACACAGAGTTTACTAGTTGCTAAGCCAAGGTTTTTTTTTTGGCAACCTTGAAACCAACGTGTGCGGTAAGGATGGCACTTGACTACAAAAAGATTTATATTTTAGTTTTATTCTAAAATATTTTATGGCTACGTATGTGAACCTGTAACATCTTATTAGAATCTGTAGGGACTTATAAGAAGTTTCAGTTCTAATAGCATTACTTAGAGGCACAGTTACTTATAATTAAATAAAAAAAAATTAAGACATCTTACACACAACGTCATCTAGTCCCAAACTAAGCAGAGCTTGTATTATGAGTACTACACTACTGGTATAAATACATAAACTTTTTTTTTTGTAAATACATACATATTGTACATAGAAAACAAATATTTTCCGACCTGGGAATCGAACCCGATACCTCTTGATCAGCAGCCGCATATGCTAACCACTTTTTTTTTTTTTTTTTTTAGTGTGTGAAAAATCATCATGGACCGTCACCCCACCGGGGGTTACGGCGGGGTGGTGTGTCGGACTTAAACCGACTAAAAAACACACAGTGTGCCCTCTCCGCGCTTCTCCGATTAGGAGTAGGAGAAGTCCAGGGTGGGATCTCCTTCTGAACTTCTCCAGCGCCTGCCCGCTCCTGATGCGGGCACCGTCTCGATTTGACGACCCTCTCTTAGGCGGCGTCCGGCACACACCGACGCCGCCCCCTCGCGGCTGGCCACATAGTGCGGGTGGAGGGAAAACCCGTCCCGTCCACCCACGGCCACACTCAAGGCGGCATGAGGCGCAGATGTTCGCGCCTCCGCCGCCCGAGTCGCCGGCGGCGAATCTGGTCCGATTGGATGTCGTCCTCCCGGGCCTTCTCCGCCGCCTCCTTCTGCGTGATTACGTCCTCGCAGAAGGTTGCGACCGCGGTAAATGAGCTCTCGCTGCCGACCATGGAACGAACGACGGCCGGCAGCGAGAGATCCCCTCCGATGACTGCAGTGAGGACCCGGCGCTGCGTCTCCCATGCAGGGCAGACCGCCAGCGTGTGATGAGCCGAATCCTCACTGCAGTCGCAGTGGTGGCAGGCGGGACTCAATTCCCTCCTGGCGACCGAGTGCAGGTACTTTCCGAAGCAACCATGCCCGGAAAGAACCTGCGTCAGTCGGAAGGTAAGGGTCCCGTGCTGCCGCACTGCCCATTCGCCGATGACCGGCTGAAGCGCCTCTACGGTGGCGAAGCCAGCACGTGGAGTCTCCAGCCGGACCGACCAGCGATTCATCGTGGCTCGGTGAGCGGCTTCGCGCCACTCGCGCACGTCCTCGGGCGGAGGTCCAACTCCACCACTCTCCGCCCGGTAGTTAGCCACTCGCCGATAAACGTCGGCGAGCACTTCCGCCTCCAAATCCCACGGGGGTGTTCCGGCCAGGGCGCACGCCGCCTCCGTCGATACGGTGCGGTAGCCCCGTATGGCTCTGACCGCCAGAGTTCTCTGAGGCCGCCTGAGGCGCGCCCTATTCTGCTCGGTCAGAGCCGCCGCCCACACCGGTGCACCATAGAGTGCCATAGACCGGACAACCCCCGTGTACAGCTGCCTCGTGGCGACACTGGCTCCTCCCAGATTGGGCAAAAGACGCCCAAGGAAGGAGGCAGTGCCGATCAGCTTCGGAGCAAGCTGTTGGAAGTGCTCGTCGAAGAGCCACCTACCGTCTAGGACCAGACCCAGATACTTTAAGTGGGCCCGGACCGGTACGAGGACCGAGTTGACCTCGATGGAGGCGCCGGCGGGTGGACCACGACGGGGCCCATGGAAAAGTAGGGCTTCCGTCTTTTCTAGGGCCACCCGCAAACCCAGCGCCTCAATGCGCCCGACCACCAGGGAGACTCCTGTGGTGGCCAGGCGTGCCGCCTCTTCGAAGGTCGACCCCCGGGCTGTCACTAAAGTGTCGTCGGCGTAGCAAATTACACCGACCCCGGGGGGGAGACGCCCTCGCAGGACCCAGTCATATCCCATGTTCCACAGGAGTGGTCCGAGGACAGACCCCTGTGGAACACCGCACGACATGGCCCGACGTCTCAAGACTCCTTCTCGGTCCTCGTACATGACAGTACGCTCCGTCAGATAGTCTGCCACTAGCCGCCCCAGGTATTGCGGCACTCCGTGGTACTGGAGTGCGGCCCTGATGCAGCTGAATGGCAGACTATTGAATGCGTTGGCGATGTCCAACGACACCGCCAACAGCACGTCGCCGCAGCCCACCGCCTGTTCAGTCGCGGCCTTCAGACGCAGAAATGCGTCGACCGTCGAACGCCCCTCCCGGAATCCAAATTGGGCGTCCGACAGATCGGGGCCCACCTCGCGCAGGTGCCGGACGATGCGGGCGTGGAGCACCCTCTCGAACAGCTTACCCGCCTCGTCCAGCAACACGATGGGCCTATAGGCCGCGACCGAGTCGGCAGACCGACCTGGCTTCTGGAGCAGAACCAGCTTCCCGCTTTTCCAACACTCAGGGAAGCGTCCGGACGCCAGACTAGCGTCTAACACTCCCCTGAGGCGGTCCGACATATGATCGAGGGCTCGGGCCAGCACTCGGGCAGGTACCCCGTCTGGCCCGGGGGCGGTGTTCTTGGATCGAATCCTTAGAACAGCCGCCCCTACCTCTGATTCCCTGACGGGCGGCACATCAGCCTCGCCTTCGTCGTCGCCTCCGGCCATGACGGCCATCGACGGGGGCGTGTGCTCCGCCCGCTGTGGGAATAGGCCCTCAACCACTTCCTGCAGGAAGCTGGGCTGGAGAGTCTCCGTGAGGGGCAGGCCCCCCGCGCAGAGCTTTTTGCGCACCGCACGATAGGGCCGACCCCAGGGGTCACGCTCGAGACTCTCCAGCATCTCCTTGCGGCTCTCCTCTTTGGCGCGGCAGATGGCCAGCTTCAGAGTTTGCCGGATCTCACGGTATTCCTCTTGAAGCCGATCCACCTCCTCACCGACTCCGCGGTGGCGTCGCCGACTACGAGTGAGGCACCTCCGGGCACGAACACAGGCCGCACGGAGGGCCGCCAACTCCTGGGACCACCAGTAGACCTCCTTCCTTGGAGGCCGACGCCCACGTACGCGGGGCATGGCCGAGTCGCAGATCTGCGTAATCGCACTGCAGAAGCGACCAGCCCCCACGTTGACCTCTTCGGCCGGGGCCTGCGGAGGCAGCCAAGAGTTAAGAATGGCCGCCTCCTCCAGTAAGTCCCTGTCGAGCTTGGCGACAGACCACCGCGGAAAGCGGGAGGGACGCCGCGCCGCGTGACCCCTACTGGCGTCCTGGGACCGGGAGAGCTCAAATCGGATATACAAATGGTCCGAGAGCGTCTCAACCTCATCCAGGACACGCCAGTTCTGTACACGACATATGCTAACCACTAGACCAACAAGGCAGTCAAAATGTTTATTTACTAAATCAAAAGGTTAATATTTGACAGTGTATGTATGATTTGACAGGACTATTCATCAATTGGCTTATTGACTATTCTGCATCAGTGGCGCAGTGGTAGTTGATGTCTCGGCTGGTTGTGAATGCGAACAATGCAGCATGGTGACCCACATCATGGCGGCTCAGTGAGATCCAAGAGTGGTGGTCACCATCCTTATTGTGGGTGCACACAATGTAGCATGGTACCTACATCACGACGGTCTAGTGAGTTGCTGCTACATGCTAAGTACAATAGCATGAATGCTGTCATTATTAGGATGGTCTTCTCGTGCTGAAATAATAATAATATTTTCGGACATTTTACTCCGAAACAAACATTTGCGTAAAACATTTGTTCCGACCCGGGAATCGAACCCGAGACATCTTATCAGCAGTCTCATACGCTAACCACTAGACCAACGAGGCAGTCAGAAATCAGCGGGGCTCTACTACCTACTAGCTTTTACTAGCTACATCTAGCTTTTCAGAAATTATATGCTTATTATTGGCAACCCTAAATAATTCTCAAATGTGGTCACACTTTAGCGTGGTCACAGTGTGTTTGTGTGTTTTTTCTTAATGTGTACGCTACATTTTTTTATTTAATCTTTATGTGATTTTCTTAAACGTGTCATTGCTGAGTCAAATGTTGAGTCATATGTTTTTACTATAACTTGTAAGACACTTTAGAACTGCTACGAAAATGTTTTAAAATATATACAATGACTACTTTTAAATCAAGCTCTATTTGGTTTTGCAGAAGCAGATTTCAATGAAAAATAATTGTTAATTTATTTTTAAAATGTGTACTGTAATTTTTTTTTTACACAACGCCATCTAGTCCCCAAACTAAGCAGAGTTTGTATTATGGGTAACTAGACAACTGATATCAATACATAAACATACTTTTTTTGTAAATACATACATATTAAACATAGAAAACACCCAAACTCCGAAACAAATATTTGCGGATCACACAAACATTTGATCCGACCCAGGAATCGAACCCGAGACCTCTTGATCAGCAGTCGCATACGCTAACCACTAGACCAACGAGGCAGTCAATACTGTAATTCATTTTAAAATTAAACTTCAATTTTGGAAAAAATATAAACACTCACGTGCAGTATTTTTTTTAAATGAGATCACTGTTTTGAGTCCTAGTAATTAGGTAATTTATATACATATATTGCGAATGTCAAGATACCTTTAATTTAAACTTCTATTTAGTTTCATTATTCCTATTAGAATTTTTCCGAATTAGAAATTTAGTTTGTTGGACAGTAAAACGTCACATTTACAATCTTAATAGACAACATGTTTATGTAAATACCAAGGATAAGTTTTTTTCTACACTTTCAAGTTCCAATGACGGTTTTATGCATACACGTTGTCTACGGTATTAGAAAACTAACAAACACATTTGAACGACGTCTCTCAATGTAAAGTCACATGGTAAAAATCATATGTTATCCAATAAGACAAGGGAATAGAGGCGGTAGCGATTACTCGAAATCATTGCAACTTGGCCCTGATGGGAGAACAGGACCAATGTTAGATCGCCGTTCACTTTAAACCAATAAGAAAGTCAATCAGGATGTTCGTTTTACTTTTCTATACAATATACAATAGAACAATGATCCGACATTTTTTTTTTTGTAATGAATGGTGTTTGTCTTCCATCTCACCTGATGGAAAGTGTAGATGAAGACGAAGATGGTACACGCCCATCCAAAAGAAACCTTTTCACTCTACTCTGAAAGGAAAAATAGACCCAGACAGGTCGTTCCAAATTTTGGCGACTCTCACCAAAAACGAGCTGTCAAACCGTTTAGTTTAAAGACGTATTCGATGTGATTTTTATAACATATAAAATAGTCAAAAAAAATTGCATAGCAATAAGCACCTCTAATATTATCATCAGTGAAATTCTCCTCAAAATCCGTCCAGCCGTTCCAGGTACTACACATAACAAACTGACAGACAGACAAAAAAATTAAGAATAAAAAGATGTAGATATATTCTTCAATATGTATTAAATAAAACGCATATTTAATTCAGACTAACCTTTATAAAAGCCTGTGTCAATTATTTCTTATATTTTATTATGAGACTTTTGCACATATTAATTTAGATCCTTATTATTATCGGTGCAGTATATAGAAGTTAATTTTATACAATTAGTGTCATACAAGCATGTGTTAATAAGTAATTAAAGAACTTCTTTGATTCATTGAATTTGTTTCGGGCTGTTCTTTGTGTCCATTTTAAGCCAAAGGTGCCGAGCTGGCGGACTACGACGGTTTATGAAGACATGACTAACACAATCATTCATATAATTAAACTATCGATTGACGGCACTTGGTGGCACTTGTAAAAATACATTCTTTTTAACATTGAGCTTACTTCTATTCCACTATTTAATACCACATTATCAAAGGTTACTAAATCAGAAATAGCCGTTGATAATTTCAGAAGGCTTAAAGGTTTTAAGTTCATTAAATTGTGTACAACTATTTATGTTTGTTATAAAGTCGGGGTAGATAGGAAACTTATTAACCAGAAGCAGAAATATGAATATTTAAATGATCCACAACAATCAAAATTCATGGAGATAAATATTTTTCCTAACAAGTCAAGACAGTGTTCAAAGAACCAAATCCTAACATAGCCACAAACAACTGGCAAGCTACGCAAACCGCGTTCAATACCCGCTAATAGCCTATTAGTATAAAGGCAAGACCACACTTAGCACCGTTCAATTTAATGAAAAAAAAAACATTCAATGAATTTCGTATGCTCCACGTAATTGGCGATTGTTTATAAAAAGTTGTAGCGGTTATAAGGGGACGTGCACACTCGCAGGACCGGGTGATGAACACGCGACAAAAAGTCGCAAGACCAACATGTGACAAAAACATGCAATTCTGGTAAGCCACCGTGGTGTTGTTGCGGAATGACTTCTATGGCGGTTGTGTGAATTACTGTGTACGGTTTATATTCTCTGGCTGTCTTTGAAATATTTATACATACAAAAAAATTAAACTGGAGTGTCCGTATGTAATTTTATTAAATGCTTAAGAAAGTGTCTACATTACTTATACCCTTTGGAACGGCTTTACCAATTTTGATGGGACAGAAATCTGATGACTTAATGGTAGTTTAGGCTAATTTTTTTACACTAGGTTTGCTTTGCGGCATTACTCGTGATTTACAACAATAACCGCGAGTAACACGGCGGGACTCAGCTAGTTTTATATTAAAATACATGTTAATTTAACCTAAAAGCAGGTATAAATGTACACACGGCATTAAGTCCGCCTTATACAATGTATTTACAGGAAATATATAAATAAGTAGAAGTTTAATATCAACAAAGATGATTAATCGCAAGTTTTAATTTACCAAAGCGGGATCAATATCGCATTTATTAGGTCCATAACTCATACCTACACACAACACATGAAATCGAATATATTTACGTCCATAGACACATAATATTCGATTCTATGTAATCGTATATTCGTGTAAACAAACCTCTTTATGTGCTAAATCGTAAGATCCGCGATATATTCCCGGCTTGTATACATTACAATTAACGATTGCTTGTAAGTGTATAATGTTCCTTATTTATCATTAGGGTATGGCATTAGTAAACTTACCTTATTCGTTCAGTATGGACTGTGGTATAATGTGGAAGTAGTAAGGGTTATGAGAGTTGAGAACTTGATTCGAGGTTTCTATTTATGTGAGATGAATAACTTATGTATTACAAGATTAAAGTTTTGATAAACGGTTGAAAGGCCGTCGATTCATTAAGTTGTGTGGTATAATGACGACAAAGTTCATGGGAAGTGAAATCAGTGAACGTAGAAATAGTTACTCACTACATTTAATAAAATAACGGCATCGTTCGCGATTAACTCAAAAACCACTGCAAATCAAGATTTGAATGAAATTTTGTACCCAGATAATCTAAATACTGTAATAATAAAAAAAAAACTCTGTATACGATTTGTATTTGGCCTACGAAAATACGATCATGTCTCTGAATTTCGTCAAATGCTCAAGTGGCTTCCGATTCGCTCTCGCCGGAATACTCATACACACTCCTTACTTTTTTGTATAATATCTTGTTTAATCCCAGAGCCCCTTCCTACCTCAAAGAACGGTTCACACATGACAAATGCCTAGGATCATTTGAAGATTTGAGACTGGTGATACCTCAGCATTCCACAAAGTTCTATGACCAGTCCTTTACGGTTGAAGCTGTACGCTTATGGAATGCATTCCCAGTAAACATTAGAAAAGCGCCAACAATAACTAGTTTTAAGAAAATGATTCAGGAATTTTATACTTCATAACTAATCAATCGCAAAATTTCGGACGTATGGTCTCATGATGGTCTGATGTCTACACGGTCGTGTCAGAAAGCTGTGTTTGAGCACACACTTGTGCACTCAGACTGACCGCCTTGGTCGAAAACGGCTAGGAGTATATCATCATCAAAGTAAAAATGTTCACCATTAACAACCCAAAATACTCCACTGCTGGGCACGGGGTTCCCCTCAGGAGAGACTTAGGCCAAATGTTTTTAAACTGCCCGTAGGCCTCCGACATACTTCACGACTGATATCTTATGATAACAACCGGGACCGACTGCTTAACGTGACCCCGGAATCACGGAAACGCTCAAAGCTCATGCCACAAACTGCCCTCATACAGGTCTGCGGGTTGTTGCTTACCCTCGATGATTGCTTCCAATCACCTAAGACCAATCGGCTATTTGCGCTTCACCGTAAAAAAAAATTCTTTAGAATTTGACAACAAAAAAAGGAATGAAACTTCAAGTTTTAATATTAAAACACCTCTCTTATTAATTGGATTTTTTTTTAAAGTCACTTTTTAAAAAGGACCGTTAATACTATTAGGTCGCCTTATAATTTTGACATTTATAAATAAATGTCAAAAAATTCTTGAACGTCAAAGACGTCAAGAATGACATTTAAGCTTTTAAAGAAATAATTAAAGAATATTAACAGCAAGAACTGGTAACATTTAATTTGAACTAGGTACTTGAAAAACTCGTTTTACTTATTATTTTATTGCAGAAAAAAATAAACTTAATATTTTAATTTTTATTGATTCTTCCAAAAACATTCAAGAGCATGTTAAAATATTTTTATAGACGTACTTACGTTACAAGTATCTGTTGCTGTTGCTTCAATTGGCTGGAAAGGCATTAGGCCATTCTATTGACATATTTTTACATACATGTCTTATTGGCGTTTTCACGAACATCCCCTCTTTATTTTAATGCCTTCGGATACCACCAGTTGACTATGTCGGACTCGAACCGAATAAAAACACACGCAGTTGCGGGTACTACGAGACGAAGAACAAGGTACCTATGCCCTCGAAAGGAAGTCCCTGGAACCCCGACGTACCTCGGGCCACCTACGGCTTCTAGATGGCCGCCTTCTGTGTGGCAACCCCGATTTTCTGTTTGTAGTGTTCTTCTCCCACTATCTGCTTGTCACCCCCAAGCATGCGCTTATGGAGGACGAAGATAGTTTCCCGATCACACGAACGTCCCCTAAACGTCCACTTAGAGAGAGTTAGGTAACCCTTAATGATATTTTCGTTTTCACCACACACACAACAATAACTGAATGCTTAGATGTCTATTCAAATTTAGGGGCTAAGACCTAAAGACCTCAAACCTTTAGGGGGTTATAGTAACGAGACGGTTGAAGTAGGTAGTTTCTATAAATGCTATTCTATAAATGCTCATTACCAATAGTGCTAACTGCTGTCTTGCGTGAACAGATTCGATATTATTTTGAACGATAGTAAAACATTTAACAGCAGACGCAAAATGAAAGTGTTGTAAACTGTGTACTTGTACAATATCGGTACAAAGTGCCTTGAATCCAGTGATACCCGTTTAAAGAAAACATCAGTACCTCAGAGCGAGATATTTATTAAACATAAGGTGAAGCTTATATACAATGGTTGTTGGCCAACGATAGTGCGATTCAATTTGACACTAACGCCATCTAGGGCCGAACACGACAAATTATTTACTTATTACTACTAACCTATTTTATTTTACAATGTTAACCTGGTTTATACTATAAATATTATCTTGTTTATTAAATACTGAACATTCCGCCCACCAAAAGGATTATTTCCTTTTATACCGCCCACCATGAACAAACTCAATTAATAAGAACAATGGACTGTATATAAATTTTAGCTAAATTACAGGGACGGTATCATTGGACGTGTACAGATAACAATTGATTCAATAAAATTTAAACCTTTCACAAAAACAAAAACTTGACCGATTGGTCGCTTGCTAAACAAACATAACATTAAACACTATTCTAAATAACTATATCTAAATCAACTCATATTAAACAATTTTGTTTGGTGACTACTGTGTCGTGGGAAGTAAACATAACTTCGAAGTTGGACGTTTGATGGTAGTACCCTTGCAACGTATAGTGACAACGCGAGTGATATTATCCTTTCCTGGGTGGACCTCAACGACTCTGCCATATAACCATTTTGCCGGAGGTAAGTTATCTTCCTTCACTAAAACTATGTCATTGATTTTAAAATCCGTGGATCGTACCGCCCACTTATGCCTTTGGAAGAAATGTGTAAGGTATTCATTCTTCCATCTGTGCCAGAAACCTTGCACCATACGCTGCGTCAATTGCCACCTGCGTAATGTACTTACCGTGGCGTCCTCGTAATTATAATCTGGCGCTATCACCAATGGTTGACCCACTAAGAAATGTCCAGGGGTTAACGGTGTAGGATTCTCCAGATCACTGCTGCTTTGGGACAGCGGTCGCGAATTGAGACATGCTTCAATTTGAGACAGAACCGTGGACATTTCCTCAAAGGTAAGTGTCGAGTCTCCGATAGTTCGTTTCAAGTGATGTTTCACACTTTTAATCCCTGCTTCCCACAGTCCACCATGATTTGGAGCATGGGGAGGAATAAAATGCCACTCCGTTTGTGAATCTGCGAGAACTGATGCTATGGTTTGGAATGTCGAGTTTTGTTGAGAAAACAGAACTCGCAACTCTTTGGCAGCTCCGACGAAATTAGTACCATTGTCGCTCCAAATATGGCGACAATGACCGCGTCGAGCTACAAAGCGTCGAAATGCTGCCAAAAATCCTTCAGTTGTCAAATCAGAAACAGCTTCAATGTGTACAGCGCGGGTGGCCATACACACAAATAGGCAGATATATCCCTTATACGATCGCTGTCCACGTCCCTTTGAGCACCTTATGTTGATGGGTCCCGCATAGTCGACGCCAGTGTTATAAAACGGCTTACTGGGGGTCACCCTGCACGATGGAAGCTCTCCCATCAACTGATGTTTGGTAGTAGCAGCATAGCGAATACAGGGAACACAACCGTGTATGTGTGCTCGTACCAGATTTTTCACACGACTGATCCAGTATTTGGTGCGTATAAAGTTAAGCACCAACTGTTGACCTCCATGAAACGTTCTTTCATGCGCGTCGGCTACAATTAACTTAGCCAAGCTTGAGTCATGAGGTATAACAATTGGATGCTTTGTATCATCAGGTAGTTCAGAGCAACGCAGCCTACCCCCAACGCGTAGTAGCTTGCTGTCGTTATCAATAAAGATGTTCAACTTATATAAGGCACTTTTCTTGTCTATTGTTCTATTGTTTTTTAGGGCTACAATTTCTGCCTGAAACCATTGCTGCTGACTTTGCCCAATGCAAAAATGCAATGCTTCCCGTAGTTCCATTACTGATAGGTAAGGTGTTAAGGTAATATTATTTCTACGACGTCTGGTTGACTGTACAAATCTTTTACACAAAGCCACAACCCTTACTAGTTTTCTTAGCGATGAAAATCTAGAGCCCCAATTTTCCTCAAAATCCGTTACCAAGGTGACGGTATGAACCTTCACAGCTTTCTTTTCTTCATTGGTACGTATTGCGCTAGGCCTAGTGTATTCTACTGGATCGCTTCTTAACCATAGTGGTCCGTGTTTCCAAAGATCACTCTTAAGTAATAACGATGAAGCCAGACCGCGGGATGCGATGTCTGCCGGGTTGTCTTTGGATTGGACATGAGCCCATTGTGTGTTGTCTAATAAACTGAGTATCTCTGAAGTCCGATTAGCTACGTAGGTTTTCCAACGACTTGGATGATCATTTAACCATGCCAATACAACAGACGAATCAGTCCAAGCATGGATATTCGTCTTTGGTATGTTCATTACCTTAGCTACTTCGGTTAACAATTTCGCTACTAAAACAGACCCACACAGTTCCAAGCGAGGAATGGATATTTGTTTTATCGGAGCTACTTTGGTTTTGGCTGTAAGAAGATGAGTATGTATAGTCCCATTGAGATCGATAATTCGACTATATACTACAGCGGCATAAGCTATATTGGAAGCATCACTAAATCCGTGCAGTTCCATCACAACAGTTCCTTCCGCTTTACCAATCCACCTTGGAATGTGAAAATCAACCAATTGTTCCAGTTCTGCTCGATAATATCTCCATTCTTGTAGGAGTCCCGGTGGCAACTCATCGTCCCAGTCAATGCCAGCAATCCATAACTTCTGGATAAACACCTTAGCGGTTATGATGCACGGTGCTATCCATCCCAGTGGATCATACAGCCGGGATATTTCAGCTATCACTGTTCTTTTTGTTTCAGGTGGATCAGGCGATGACATTCTCACAGAGTAATCGAATTCATCGGTGTATCTACTCCAGGTAAGTCCTAAAATCTTTGTCACCTTATCCATTTTTATTTCTAAATCCTTACCAGAAACTTCCTTTAACATCTCCAGTACGTGCATCCTATTACTTGTCCATTTCTGTAGCTGAAACCCTCCTTTCTCTAATAAAGCATTCATTTCGTTATAGATTTTAATTACTTCTGTTTCAGATTGGCAGCCAGTCATAAGGTCATCCATGTAAAAATCAGTCTTTACCCGGTCAACAGCCATTGGATACATTTCACCTTCATCGCTGGCAACTTGATGCAATGACTTAACGGCCAAATAGGGCGCGCTTGAAGTTCCGAAGGTGACCGTTTGAAGCCGGAACTCCTCGATCTGTTCGCTAGGATCCTCTCTCCAGACAATCCTTTGGAAATCTGTGTCTGGCCCTGCCACTTTAATTTGGCGATACATTTTTATGATATCTGCTGCCAGACAGATTGGATGTAGTCGCCATCTCATTATAATATGACGCAAGTCTGCTTGGAGAGTGGGTCCTACCATTAAGGTATCATTTAAAGAGAGCCCGTTGCTCCCTTTGCATGATGCATCATACACCACTCTCACTTTAGTGGTCAGCTTGTCTTGTCTCACCACTGCGTGATGGGGTAAGTAAACCGCATCACTATTGTTCTTGTCCGATTCGTCAGTGATTTTGTTTAAATGACCAAGCAATATATATTCCTTTATCACCTCAGAATACTGTTGTTTCAATTCATGATCCCTAGCCAACTTCCTTTCCAATCCTAGCAATCTTTTTACAGCTATATTTTTTGAATTAAGCGGCCGATCGTCTGAACGAAAAGGTAATCGAACAATGTATCGTCCATCTTCATCTCTTTTAGTTGTAGCATTGTAAAAGTCCTCACAGTACTGTTCTTCAGGGGTTAATGACTTTTTTGTCAACGATGGCTCTGCATCCAGTTCCCATAACCTTTTCAACATATCATTCTCTTCAATTTGAGCATGCATCGCAATAATCGTGTTACAGGAATTGAGAGAACCTTCTGCTCTACTAACATGGCCTGACACAATCCAACCCAAATGTGTGTCTTGTGCAACCGGAGAGCCCATGGGACTCTTAATTAATCCTACCTTCAAAATACGGCAATAGGTTTCCGCCCCTAACAATATGTCAATCTTGTTAGGTACATTAAAGTTCGGATCGGCTAAATTCATACTATGAATTTCGGGCCAATCCTGTATTTTGAACTTTGTGTCTGGCATAACTGATGTCAGTGTGCTTAACACATGCGCAGTTACTTCTAAGATAAAGGATGGGTCATGCAATGATTGTATGTTAACATTAACAACATGTCTAGAAACGACTTTGCCCTGACCGTTTCCTATACCTGCAATAGTGGTTTTCGACGCCACTCTCTTTAGACGCAGTAATTGAGCTGCAGCCTCCGTTATGAAGGACGCTTGTGATCCCTGATCCAACAATGCTCTCAACATCTGAGAGGATCCATTTAGTGATTCGGCCTTTATTAGAGCCGTGGCTAACAGAACTTGACCCTGCGCTCGTCCATTCACTAGATGGGTTGCTATATTTGAACTGACTTCTGAGGTACTCTCATGTGTGGTTGTAGTAGATTCCATTGGCATGGAAACCGCACTAGTAACACTGGGGTTCTTGGCAGGGTGCAACAGCGTGTGGTGCTTTCGCTGGCATATACGGCATTTGGAAAAAACACGGCAAACCTTGGAAGTGTGTTGACCACCCAAACAATTAAAACACACACCCAAGGATTGAGCAATATCTCGGCGCTTGTCACTATCTTCTTTACAAAACTTCTTACAGTTGCCTAATTTATGACTTTCAGAACAATGCGGACAGGTCAGACTAGTAACACCATGCATTACTTTGGCGTGAGATGTAGGAACGCCTTTCGGTTTAACTTTAGGTTCTATAAATTCTAGTGCACGAAAACGCGTCTCTATAAATTGGCAAAATTGTTTAAAGCAGGGTAAATCATCGGATGACTGACTAACATGCAGTTCCCACTGCTTCCTAGATTCTACGTCCAACTTTAAACTTACCACATATATGACAATTACATCCCACGAACTAACATCAATACCAAGATTGGTAAGCTCATGCAGGCAGTCACTAGTTACATCAAGAAGTTCCTTTAGTGCAGTTGAAGACTCCACAAGTATATTACGTTGGCTAAACAATCGCTTTAAAATACAAGTAGACATAAATTTCTTATTGTTAAACCTGTGTTCTAACATTTCCCAACACTTGTTATAATTGATATCCGTAATAGGGACATGTCTTAATAACTGCTCTGCTTCGCCTGACAATTGTGTCTTTAAATAATGAAGGCGTTGTACATTATCTAACTTTTTATTGTTGTGTACTAATGAAATAAATAAATCGCGAAATGACGACCACTCGGTATATTTCCCACTAAAAGTAGGTAAAACTATTTTTGGTAGTCTTACCACATTGTCAGGCGAGACATCACAAGTTTCTTTTTTGGAACTAGGAGCTTTTAATTGAGACAGAGCATTCTTCAGTTCTACTTTATACGTTAGGTAAGTTTCGTTAACAGTTTCATAAACGTCCTCTTCAAAATAGTCGACCAATTCTGTTTCCTTACATTCGCCTACTATAGCTTCATATTTAGTAGCAAAACTCCTCCATTGGGTTTCCAATAACTCCAGGCGCGTATCCACGTAATTGTAAATTATACGTTCCTTTGGAGACTTTCTGAAGTTTACTAGCCCCTTCTCAATCTGTCCTTTGATGGCTTTCAACTGTTTTAGTTCCTTTTCCATTATGTATTCAAAGTGTAGTATAAGTGTATATCAAATTCTAAAATTTAATATTTTAAGTATGTAGGTAAATCACAAACTTTTTATAATTGCCGGGAAGAGTAAATTTTTCTAAGTCCGGGCCGCTGTGATTATTCTAAGTGCCAATCGTTAATATTTTTCTAAGTGAATACAAGAGTAATTTTTTCTAAGTCCGGGCCGCTGTGATTATTCTAAGTGCCAATCTTAATATTTTTCTAAGTGTTTTTGTAACTTGTAAACCGCTCCAAAATCCAGCATGGATTCCCCGTATCTTCGTTTTTTTCGAAACTATTCTAAGTCCCAGACCACCGCCTTAATTTTTCAAAGTTCATGCATTAACTTGTATTTTTCAAAGTCTTTAACACTTAGCACGATTTTAATAAACACATAAATTGTACTCACAGTTTTAAGTCCACTTTCGCACTTCACTACTCACGCAATAAGTTCAGTGTTCCACCGCTACACTCCAACTCGAAACTTCAACAGCACCAATACAATTCCGCAACACCAGGTTTTTCTTCGGTCTTCAGCAATCGTTCACACTACCAGCGCCAAGTTGCCGTCGTATTCAATAAACGTAAACATTTACTGCACTTGTTAAGGATTGTGTTCCTTCAAAAACGCCCTTCGACTCGTAAGGACCATGTACAATATCGGTACAAAGTGCCTTGAATCCAGTGATACCCGTTTAAAGAAAACATCAGTACCTCAGAGCGAGATATTTATTAAACATAAGGTGAAGCTTATATACAATGGTTGTTGGCCAACGATAGTGCGATTCAATTTGACACTAACGCCATCTAGGGCCGAACACGACAAATTATTTACTTATTACTACTAACCTATTTTATTTTACAATGTTAACCTGGTTTATACTATAAATATTATCTTGTTTATTAAATACTGAACAGTACTTAAATTGGTTTGATTTATTTGAAAGGACTGTTGAAGTCCTACACATTTTCAAATTATCAGTTACAATTAATTTATTTATTATTGGTTCTGTTAATATTAATTGCATTTTAAAAAATGGCAATTCAAACTGCAAAATACCCTACCCCGAAAACTCTCCCGGTTGACAGAACCATTCAGTAAACAGCAATTCTGTACTTAGAATATTGTGTAAACATAAATATAAAATACCAACCCATAACTTTACAACCACAAACTCTATTGCCAAATTATAAAAAAAAACTTTACAATCTATAATCTGTAATTCTCCTTCCGTACAAAATTGATTTCACAATAGTAAATTAATCAGCACATCTCACATCGAGAGCTCTCACAATCACTATCGACTATAATAAAAACGATTTTCTTAATCGATCCTGATTACCAACAAGAAACGGCCGACGCGCCTCGCCGCCATCCAATCGAATTAATAAATACGTCATCTAGTCCGCCATCTTCACGGTACCTTCGAAATTCAAATTACAAAAATCGAACCGAAAAAACGTCGTTTTAACGGACTTTTTTGTGGAAAAAAAGTCAAGGTGTGGACTTGTGTGTGAGTCCACCTGCTTACAACCTATTTTATACTTATTTACAAATTTTATCATAACAGGTGAAGAGCTGATGGCATCCTCACTGATATGTTGACCCTAATTAAATTGAAGATAAAGTAACAATTTATCAATTGGAATTTATTTTAGTGGATTTACGGTTTTTCGAACATAAACAGTAACAGAACGGATGGAAGAATGGAAAGGAACGAATTCAAAGGTTGTTTTCTTTACGTCGTCGTATTTTAGCGTTGGTAACTGCAGGTAATGTTTTGTAGTTAATTTCAAACGTGCATGGTATACTCTAGGGTTGACATTCAACTCTTTTTTTCCATGTTTAGAATTATATCGAGTTAGTTTACTATCGTATAAATTCCTCACGTTGTGACATGAAAAAAAAGTGGCCAAGTGCGAGTCGGACTCGCCCACGAAGGGTTCCGTAGCAGCAAATAATATCATATAAAAGTTTTTGTAGTTCGTTGTAACTTCGATCGATGTTTTATCAATAGTCTATTGATTGAATGAAAGGAAAATTGCGGTTTACGATTTATGACGTCTTAAAAAAAATTACTTACTAGATCTGGTTCAAATGTACATTTTTTTTTAGTTTTATCACTCTCTTATTTTAGAAGTTGCGAAGTTGCAGGGGGGGGGACATTTTACCACTTTAGAAGAATCTCTCGCGCAAACTATTCAGTTTAGTAAAAAAGGATATTAGAAACCTCTATATCATTTTGAAGACCTATCCATAGATATCAAACACGTGTGTTAGATGAAAAAAACATTTTTGAGTTTCTGTTAAAGTATGGGGACCCCTAAAATTTATTGTTTTTTTTTTGTAAAAATTTTAATGCCGTTGTGACATCCGGACGGACAGACAGACAAGCAGAGATGACGAATCTATAAGGGTTCCGTTTTTATTTATTTGGCAACGGAACCCTAAAAAGGTCAACAATTAATCTACCCTTTGTACTGACTAAATATTGAGTTCTTTTACTTCTATATTATTCTCCACTAACAAAACTAGTGTAATAAAATATGTTTTAGGATTCCGTAGTTTACGTTTTTCATTTCGTATTCAAGATATTCAACTTTAAAGTGCATTCTTTTTGTTAAAACAGAGCTCTCGCCCCCCTCTAACAGTTAAACTGCGGGCTAGGAAAAATAACAGTAGTCCATATGATGGATCTTGAAGGAAAACTGAGGCTCGTATGCCGGCTGTATGGACAGGCTGACTCAAAACTATGGCCCTTTCTTCAAAAGACCAACCCAGACTTTATGCTGTTCTCGCATAGTTCATTATTTAATCATTGTTCACGGAATTTAAAAACAGTCACCTCAGTGGTTTGTTTTGGCAGATCTTCCCAGAGTGAGTCTTAGGAAATGCGGCATCTTCTAGCTGAAAAATCCGACATGTAAAAATATCTGTAAAAGATTAACCTGCAAAATAGAGACCTATAAATGTATAGGTATGCCTTAAGCGATCTGGTTTCCAGAGGTTTTTGACTAGTTTGGTATCAACTGATGTGTGTGACATATTTAAAGAAAATTATACTGTGGCGAATTACACATATAACGCAAGCTCAAAACATACAACGACGACATCTACCGGAGAAGCACTGAACCACTAAGTAATTAATTCTGAATCGCGATATGGAGATTCTCGCACCGATTCGCATATTATACACAACTGCCGAACATCAACCGTTGGGCCGTGGCCCACCAGGCATGATCACCTCGCCTGGTCTGAGAATCTTCTTATGATGGAGGAGTATTATACCCGTTCCACTACAATGGTGACCAGACCACCTCTAAAATTAAAAAAAAACGACAGAAAAGTATTCAAACACCCTACAAAAAGTTGTATACAAAATAACATCCATATATTGATAGATACATATGAAGTTGACGATAAAGTTAAGTTAAAACTTGGTGGCTTAAAACCGTCATATGTTAACCCAAACGTACGATCGTGCGACGATTATAACAGTTATATGGTATTTCAAGTTATTTAACTTGGGAAGT
This sequence comes from Phragmatobia fuliginosa, assembly GCA_932526445.1. Lineage (NCBI taxonomy): Eukaryota > Metazoa > Arthropoda > Insecta > Lepidoptera > Erebidae > Phragmatobia > Phragmatobia fuliginosa. The sequence goes on from OW052071.1 coordinate 16,551,531, forward strand.
AAAAATTTTAATCGTGTTATGTAATTTTACGGTTATTACTGCTATTTATCGGTTTTACAGAAATATATTGAAGGTAATATGTTGTACTGGTGCGGATTTTATTACAACCCATACTTATAGTGAGAGTGTTCTGAAGAGCTCTTCCAACTGATCCCTCCCTCTCCCTTCCTTTACAGGACAACACGTGCTGGACTCAGAAGTCACCGCTTTAAAGTGGAAGAAATACGCACCAGAACAAAACGGTTCGGCTCTTCTTTCCTATGCCGAGCAGTCAAAGACTGGAACTCACTACCAGCTCACGTGTTTCCTTCCCACTATGATCCCGGCTCCTATAAGCGGGGCGTGAAAAAGCACCTCACTAAGCCGCCATAGTGTGGGCTGCCATACATTATTGTCTGCATTCGCAGCAAGTGTGGTGGCCCCCACTCTTGGATTCTGCTCATGCTTTCCATCAGGCAGGGTAGAGTCACTTTGGATGGCTTATGTATAAAAAAAGAAAAAAGAAAAAATATATATATTATTCGAAAATAATGTATTGACTGTCTCGTTGATCTAGTGGTTAGCGTATGCGGCTGCTGATCAAGAGGTCTCGGGTTCGATTCCCGGGTCGGACCAAAAATTTGTGTGATCCTCAAATATTTGTTACGGAGTCTGGATGTTTTCTATGTATATACAAAAAAAAGTATGTAGTATTTATATCAGTTGTCTAGTACTCATAATATAAGCTCTGCTTAGTTTGGGTCTAGATGGCGTTGTGTGTTAGATTCCTGAAACATTTATTTATTATTATTTATTTATTTATGTCTGCTTGTGTGTTTAAAGCTTTCACGGTTAAACTGCAGCACCGTTTTTAATGAAATTTAGCATTCAGATACTTTAGTTCTTGAGAAAGGACATAGGCTACTCTTTATTGCGATAACAGACATAAACACGGGCAGAGCCGCGGGGCAAAAGCTACTCTGACATTTACGAGTGTTATGGATACGTTAAAACATTGCTTGTATTTAGGTACGTGTTCTTCACGTAAATCTTTTTATTGGGTGGATAGAGAAAATGATGAATGAATGACAGACTGCACTAGTGGCATAATGGGTTGTGTTCAAGGTTGGAACTCCAGATGGAACAACAGTTGGTGTGATATACAAATGTTGTTCTAAGTCTGAGTGTTCTAGTTTCTCAATCTACCAGGTTTCGAATCGCAAAAAAAAAAACATATAAGTATTTATGAATTGTATTAAAAAAAAGCGGCCAAGTGCGAGTCGGACTCGCCCATGAAGGGTTTCGTATCAGCAAGTAACATCATATAAAAGTTCTTGTAGTTCGTTGTAACTTTCATCGATGTTTTTATACTAGTGTATTGATTGGATGAAAGGTAAATTGCGTGTTACGATTTATGACGTATTAAAAAAAACTACTCACTAGATCTCGTTCAAACCAATTTTCGTTGGTAGTTTGCATAGTAGTGTACAACATATATTTTTTTAGTTTTATCACTCTCTTATTTTAGAAGTTAGAGGGGGGGGGGACACATGTTTCCACTTTGGAAGTGTCTCTCGCGCAAACTATTCAGTTTAGAAAGAAATGATTTCAGAAACCTCAACATCATTTTTGAACACCTATCCATAGATATCCCACACGTATAGGTTTGATGAAAAAAAATTTTTTGAGTTTCAATTCCAAGTATGGGGACCCCCAAGATGTATTGTTTTTTTTCTATTTTTACGTCAAAATCTTAATGCGGTTCACAGAATACATCGACTGACCAAATTACAATATTATAGCTCTTATAGTTTCGGAAATAATTGGCTGTGACATACGGACGGACAGACAGACAGACAGACAGACAGACAGACTTGACGAATCTATAAGGGTTCCGTTTTTTGCCATTTGGCTACGGAACCCTAAAAACACTTCTATTGTATTTAATTTCTCTCGTTAATTCAAACGTAGGTCTAATAATTAATAGAATAACAGAGTACCAATTCATTCAGTCACCAATTATACATCAATGTCAAAAATTAAAAAGCCAGTGTTTCAAACTACTGCTTTCACAATAAAAAAAAAAAAAGACGCGAAGTGTTGAATCGAAATTGCCCGCGGTGTCAGCGGTATCTGTTTGAAATTATGCTTAGGAGCTGATTGGACAGAAGAAGCACGTAATTTAAAAAATATATCTTAGAACTAGAAAATAAGTAGAAATATCGTCCTTGTCTTTATTATTATTATTCCCAAGATTATTTTGAACTCGTCGATTAGTTCATCAGGTTTTATCTGAATATTCGTTTTTCCACGAGCAATCGGGCCACCGCAACCCTGAGAACGAACTGAATTCGAAGTTTGATAAAGTTGTCAGTATATTCTAGGGCGCTGACTCCAATAATGACTGTCATAGACTTTCTTTACAACTTAAAAAATACGTCTAAATTTCAGAAATATTTCTGTTTCGCTGTCTCGCTTTGGTATAGTAATATACAGGCGTATAGAAAATATATAATGTATACGTAAAAATAATTGAAATGATAGCTGCCATCTTTCAACAGCTTTGACTTGTAGGTATTTGCGGTAATTCAATTATTTACTATGTTCTTGTTCTCTTCTTCAATAATTATTTTAATTATGAAATATAGTTTTTACTACACCATTTCTAATACATATTGTTTTTCACAAGTCGTATTACTTACTTGAAATATTTTTTAATTTTTTTTTTGCTATCGCCACCTAACACTGAATGATTGAATTACATGAGAATTACTGCGTTCCTCTTTATTTCAAAAATAAAAAAAAATAGTGATTGAATTTTTGTTTAAAAAAAATATATAATTTAATTGTCCCTTCAACTCCTGTGTACACAGTGTCATCTGATGATGTATTTGTTGTATGGATAGATGGATATGTTCAAACCTTATTATAATTTACACTCCAACATATTAATATTTAAAATTGCTCCGTAACTGACTGACAGACAACGTACAGCTGAAACTATTGGGCTCAATAAGCTAAAATTTGGCATGTATGTTTTGATATTGGACAATTTCAACCCGGAGGGATGCAAAAGCTTGTTAGAACATAAATGTAGTTCATTAAAACATAATCTAGACAACTATTGTAGTTCGCGTTCAATTAGTCTTTAATTAAAAAGAAAGGTAATTCCCGGATTAGGAATATTTGTCTCAGGGCACTTTGAAAATTTACTTACTGGCTCAGTGGCGCAGTGGTAGTGTATGTGACTGCTGTGCTTAAGTTCGCGGGTTCAAATCCTGGGTCGAAACAAATCTTTGTATGATCTACAGATATTTGTTCCGAAGTTTGTCTGTTTTCTATGTACAATGTGTATACATTTACAAAAAAATATAAGTAAACTATCAGTACCAAATTCCATAGTACAAGTGTGTTAGATGTTCAAAAATAACCGTATTTTTAAATAAAAAGATATTATTATTAAATAAACTAAACTTTTACATTCAAAAGTTGTGGGTCTGATAAAAACGGCATTAAAGTCGGACTCTTTCTGTTTGACTTTTTTTTAAATTACAGAAAAAGGACAAGATTCCCCTCACAGACTTCCAAGCACTGACAGTTCTTTTAAGGTGCACTTTCCAATCGATTATAACAGTTAACTCATAAATAGTAATTGTTACAATTAACTGCGGAATAACGATAAAAATATTATTTTAAAACCCTCTGACTAAGAACAACAATTTGTTGATTGAGAAACTTAGTAATCATAAAACAACACAGGTCCGGAGCTGCGGATGGGAGCCATAGCCATAGCGAAAGCTTTTTAGGGTTCCGTAGCCGTATGGCAAAAAACAGAACCCTTATAGATTCGTCAAGTCTGTCTGTCTGTCTGTCTGTCCGTCCGTATGTCACACCCAATTATTTCCGAAACTATAAGAGCTATACTGTTGAAATTTGGTCAGTCAATGTATTCTGTGAACCGCATTAAGATTTTTACATAAAAATAGAAAATAAACAATACATTTTGGGGGTCCCCATACTTGGAACTGAAACTCAAAAATTTTTTTTTCATCAAACCTATACGTAGCCTATCTATGGATAGGTGTTTAAAAATGATGTTGAGGTTTCTAATATCATTTTTTTTTAACTGAATAGTTTGCGCGAGAGACACTTCCAAAGTGGAAAAATGTGTCCCCCCCCCCCCTTCTAACTTCTAAAATAAGAGAGTGATAAAACTAAAAAAAATATATGTTGTATATTACCATGCAAACTACCAACGAAAATTGGTTTGAACGAGATCTAGTTAGTAGTTTTTTTAATACGTCATAAATCGTAACACCCAATTTACCTTTCATCCAATCAATACACTAGTATAAAAACATCGATGAAAGTTACAACGAACTACAAGAACTTTTATATGGTGTTACTTGCTGATACGGAACCCTTCATGTCGAGTCCAACTCGCACATGGCCGCTTTTTTTATTTCCGATACAAGACAGTCTGTCATTTTTGCGGGGGTAATCTTCACACACACACATTTTAGATCTACATGCAAACACTATCACCTGTGTCTATGCTACTACTATGAACTCACACATAAATATTAAAAAAAAAAAAAAAACTAAATTTCACACATACGGAAACTCATTCTGTGTCACAACACTGTAATTCTTTTTTAAACTTGTGTATGTATTGAAGTGTAGTGTATATTTTATATTTTAAATTATATAACCTATCCGCGCTTACCTTACAATTATTTTACACCACCCAAAAGTTGACTGGTAGAGAATGCCCTATCCATTAAGGACACCGATGTACAAATGTGCATTAAGTTATGAAAAAGAAATTTAAAAAAAAATGCACAAAGACTGCCTTGTTGGTTTAGTGGTTAGCGTATACCGCTGCTGATCAAGAGGTTTCGGGTTCAAATCCCGGTTCGGACTAGATGTTTGGGTGATCCGCAAATATTTGTTTCGGAGTCTGGGTGTTTTCTATGTGTATATTTACAAAAAGTATACAAAAAGTATGTTTATGTATTTATATCAGTTATCTAGTATCCATAATACAAGCTCTGCTTGGTTTGAGACTAGATGGCGTTGTGAGTAAGTTGTCCGAAATATTTATTTATTATTTATTTATATATGCCTATTTGGACAAAGGGAAATATCTGTGGTTTGATTATTCCTTGTTGCACTGAGTAATGGTTTAACTTATTAAAGTTAGAAATTCTTCCTTAGTTATCTCTTTTATGTTGTTCATTTAAATAGATGATCCTTTTATGATCTATATCACATATTCCTTAAGTATTCTTATCACATATTTTCCTCGTGGCTCCGCCCGCGTAAGGCGATTTCGCTTTAAATAGAAGGTTATGTGTTATTCAGAGGTAAAAGCTATATTACTGTAAAGTTTTATGAAAAATAATTTATAATATTAGCAGAATTTTTCGTTAAATATATGCCCCAACAAAAATTTATTTTAAACAGCTTTTAATCAATCAAAATCTTTCAGAGGGGTATGTCCAATGGGAGAGGCCTATGTCCAGCAGTGGACTACGATAGGCTGATGATGATGACGATGAAACAGCTTTACTATTTTAGACAAAAACACTGCTTCTTAAATTACTTAACATCTTCTTACCATCGTAAGCCGTTTTTCTGTCCCCTCCAACCATTACACACATATTATACATAGAAAACACCCGAATGCCGAAACAAATATTAGCGGTTTACACAAATATTTGGAATCAACTCGGGAATCGAACCCGAGACCACAGTGGTCGCATACGCAATCACTGGACCACCGAGGTAGATTCTTAGATAGGTACAACACATATAATGTACATTCAGTTTAAATAAGCCGGTCAGGAGCACACTCATCAATCTCAGTTATTACCTTTTAAAGTCCAAAAACACACACACCAAACAATTAATAATTCACATACTCCGTTTAAACAAAACATAAATTCTGTACACTGCCCGTTTCAGACCGGTCATTGGAGACAGTAACTGCTCATTGTTCGAAATACCTTATAATTATTTATGTAGTTCACAAATGCGATGAACGGCCGAGGTTGACCACAAATTTCTGCCAGAATTGGAAGCACTGGACTGCGGAACCATTCTAACAATACTACTACCAGTGTGGGGATTTCTAAGGGTTTTAATAGTGGTTCTAAGAATTCCTTATTTGTGTATACTTCTCATTGTTGTAATCGGAAAAGTTTCGTTCGATATACGAAGAAAACACTTACTTCTTGGTTTTTCGTCTGTCGGTTTGTCTGCCTGACAAGATATCTTATGAAACTATTAAAGATTCAGCTATATATCTATAAGGCTATGGACGCAGATCCTTTAAGCTTTTTATTAAATCGCCATAGCCATCAACTCACCATTCACTCAACTCACCATCAACTTTCAAGTAAAAACATTTTCGTAAATTTAGTGACCATTACGCATTGAATGAATAATTCTAACTTGATGGTAAGTAGGTATAAGGTTTATTTTTAATTTGGCAAAAAAGATGTGACTAAAAGTAGGCAGTTTTTTAGAAAATCGTAGAACTATAAGTAGATATAAGTTTATATGAGGGTCAATGATCCACTGCTGTTAAGGCCCCACGCTTACCGAGTGTGTGTTGAGGAATGGTAGACAATGTTGCAGTTACGTAATCTTGCCGTTTGATGTTTTTAAGCCACTCGAAGGCCTTCCATTAAGCCTCATGACTGTTATCCTACGATAACAACCTGGGCTGACTGCCTAACGTGCCCTCTACTCTGAATGTGCATAATAAAGCAATCAAAACATATAAAACCATTTTAGAATTCCTAACTACCATTAAATCCAAATGTGGCAAAAATGGAGTGTGAAGGTTGTAATATTTTGATTAATTTTAACTAATTTTCATAGCACATGCTATAACTAGCTTTCCTAATACAGATTTTCTACAGCAACCTAAAGGATCAGCTTAAAATTACGTTTCGTTTCACTACACTACTAACTAAATATTAGAAGTTTACATTATCTTATAAGGTATATTGGGGGAGTGTGACCGCGTGTGCGACACCTAGAGTGGATACCGCGATTAGGCAAACGTAGTAGGACGCCCTCCGGCACGATGTACTAACGACTTGAGGAAAATGGCTGGTGGTGGATGGATGCGGACTGCCCAAGACCGGGAAATATATTCCTATAAACTAATCAATAAAATCCAGAAGAATGTGTATCTTTGACAGACGTGGCAGACGTAACTTACTATTGTAATCTAATAGAGAGGTTCATGATAGAGTCATGCTGGATTCAGCACGAATGGACCGGCTTGACCTGTGTGGAACTACCCTCTCACAGAAGACTAACCTAGACTGACAGAAGTCGTGCTGTCGTGTTTGGATGGGAATCCAGGTGATGCAGAATCTTCTCACTAGGCCGCACATGGTATGGGTCACCATGTTGCATTGTCGACATTCGTAATGTGTATGGTGACCTCTGCTCTTGGATTCCACTTATGTTTTCCATCAAGCAGAGTACAGTCACTTTGGCAGGCTCATATAGTGTCATATAGAAATGTGGTATTTTATAAATATTACAGTATGACTAGCATACTGTAATATTTATAAAATACCACATTTCAAATTACATATATACATTATTCTTCTTATATTTAAAATACCCGTTCGAACCCGTCACAATTTAGCAGAGCTTAGCAGTTTTTTTTTCAATTTTTTTTATAATTTAACTGAACAGTTCACGTGGTATATGGCTACAGCACAGCTATCGGCAATATTTGAAAACGCCCACGCTGCACCCAGAATCCTAGTAACAGAGTGTAATATTTCATGCACGTATGTTAAACGTACGAAACTACCAAACATACAGGTTGGTTTATTAGTTTCTACATAGTATGACGTAACCCTGTGTAACAATTTAGATATTGTTCTATTTTTACAATTGACAATACCACAGATATATCATGACTATAGGTAATAATAAAATTTTAAATTTACCCTTTTTCCAATTTATTCTAGTATTTCCCAATACTATGACCTCCTTTTCCTCTGACAGAGAAGCACAGAAAGGAGGAAGGTTTTTTTTAAAGACAACTACTAACACAATAAGTGTTATGCCACGTGGGATTGATTTAAACCCACGACACTTGGCGCAGTAGAGCGGTGTGGTGCCCACTTAGACCACCAGGCCAAACGTGCATTCGATAATTTCACTCTCTTGACGAAAAGCACCGGTTTTCTGTAATCAACCCGGTTGAGGCGTTCGGCCCATTAATGCCAAAGCATTGCTCTCCCATTACTTCAGAAAAAATATATAAGAAGGTGCACTATCTACCGAAAAAATCTCTCTTTCTGGTTCACTTCATATTTGACAAGTGTAACCTTGTCAATTGAGAGGCAAATGATTTCATCAGAATATACACGATAATATGTTCAAGAGGACGATTTCACTAGATTTTTTAACAAAAACTTTCTGACAAAGTATTCAATAGAACACAAATGAGGGCTCTCAAAATAGACATCGACTCAACAAAAATAAATTCTTCAGTATAATTTCACAAATTGATTATTCTAAATTGAGCTTTTTTTCAATCAAATTTCTTGAAGAACAGGAATTTCACAAACAACTAATACCCCACCCTGTATACACATTTTGATGTGGCTCTCTAAGTCAACAAATGTTTGTGAACAAACATTTGTGAACAAAACTTCTTGATCAAACGAAGCATTTGAACAGTGACTCGCGACACCAAGTGAAAATTAGTTAATATTAGTATTATTAAGTAAATTGCGTTGGGCACACAATTTGTTTGAAAAAAAGATATTGACTTAAGATATAGCCAAAGAAAAAATAAGTACTTAAAGGACTTTGAGGTGTAATATTCCTATTTATATATTAATACGTGAAAATAAAACTGTTTAGAAACTACTTTTATGTTACTATTTTACGCTTATTTAGAGTGGTGACAAATTTCGCGTGCCTAAAATATATGGATATTTAAAATATGTGTAATGTGTAAAATTAAACATATTAATGCGAAAGTAACTTTATTTTTATGTTACACTTTTTGCTATACCACGATTTAAATTAAATTTGTCATTCAATTTCATTTTCAATTTATTTCAATTCACATACTTGATCAAAGGCTTATTACATACCTTAAACTATTAAAAGTTGGAGAATCCTATTTTGTAGTACATCATTCTAATCTAAAAGATACCGATAAGTGGATGATGAATTATCTTTATAATATTTCCCTTTTCTACCCTTTAGGTTGTAATTTAATAGGACTATAGGAATGTGTATGGGACTAAATCTTGAGGTGTAACTCTTTAATTTAATTTAAGCTCATATATGTATATAAAAAAATATATACGCGACGAAATGAGAACCGTCTCCTCTTTCTTTCGTCGGTTAATTAAATAAGAATCTATGATGTAATTAAATGTGATTATACTGAAATACATAATTAAATTAAATTTAAATAAAGTTCGCCTCGTTACACATAAAGAGCGAAGAGTGTCGGAAACAATTTGCTTGCCATCATCATCTTCACACTTCCATAAAAAAAAACCTATTAAAAATATCCTCGTCATAAACAAATATTTTTCTTTACATTCCGTTATTTTATTCAACCGCTTATGGCAAATGTAATATAAACTCAAAACCTTATAGAACTCTTCGCTTAACCAAGCACATTGTTCGCAAGAAGCTTCAATAAAATATAAAAGCCTTTTAGGACATAGTATACAACATCGTGTGAATACAACTTCCCATACAATTGGCTGGTTTCTATGGGGACGTGATGAGGACACTGTATTCAATAACCTATATTGTCGGCCAGAACTTAGTGCTCGTGAGCATTAGTGTGTATTGGTGAAACGGATACTGAGTATTTTAATATTGCGGAAATTTCGTATCGAAAGTTCATTTTCTTTTTGTATGTAGGGAGAAAATGTGCATGGCTCGTTGGTGTGGCCGTTAGCGTATGCAGCTGGTAATCAAGAGGTCTCAGGTTTGAATCCCGGGTAGGGCTATTGTACAGTTTTTCTTACAAGAATTTTTAATAGTAGCCCGAAGTGAGGAAAATAGCGGTATTTTACGCCTGTGCCTCGGAGAGCACATTAAACCGTCGGTCTCGGTTGTTATGAACATCTATGTCCATCGTTATTGGGAAGTCAAATATAATTTGCTCTCAAATATACTGACAACTAGTTGAACCTTCAGTTTACCCTCAGGATTGCGGAGATCCGAAGCCAGTCTTTCTGTGGAAAAACTAATGTTTAGATAAAACCAGTTGAACTAGTAGCCGACTCCCAAATAAACTTGGTTATAATGAAGGCTAGGAAGATGATATAGAAACGAAATACAAAGAAGTTAATACCCTGGCAGCTTACGATCAAACCGTAGATGTTAAGAATGATTCGTTGAACTTTCCTTGTGCAATGCAGAATTTGTAGTCTTAAGGTAGTTTGATTGACCTATGATAGATGGCGCTGAATTAAGTTTTTGATGTATGTATGTTGTACTTGCTATTTATTTTTATTAATAAGCGATATTGCTAATAGGAAACGTTTGAAACTTGTAGACATCGTCGGTGCCTCAGAGTAACCTAGTAGTAAAACTACCTATAAATTCTAGGGTCGGTAACCTTTCAACAGAAAATAAGGAACCGAAGCTCTATGGATGGTTACTATTGATTAAAAGACCCTAAAAGAGACCGCTGGTCTCTTTTAGGGTTATCTTAGTAGTATTATTAAATTAAAACATGAAACCTGAAAATTTAGGACTCAGTATACGTTGCGCCCATATCGAAGCTGTGCTTGCGCCGATTAATACATGTTGCTGTCTCAGTAACAAATTGCATGCCAAGTGAATACCTATAGAAAAGTGGCCGAACGCTGGAGATAGCTTGTTGAGGATTGAGAAAGTATACCTAGATTGTGACTAAGTGGGCATTCTTTGTCAGATCATTTAAACTTATAATCGCAACGCGTTTAGTCGCAGAAGAAAAAGTACCTTCTGCTTACGGCTTTGTAATGCAAATGTTTTTTTTTCGTTATATTTAAGCTTACCAAAGTGACTCTACTCTGCGCAATAGAAAATGGCGGCCATGGTGATTAGATGTTTCTTCATCATTTCAATACAAGAGTTACTTTATGTGACTGTCGCAGCCAGTTGAGTTCATTTTGCCATCCATAATTACGTCATTTGCCTTCGAATTATATTGGAGCCAAACTAAAATTATTCGATGTGGTGACGGAATAAGGATTCTTTATACCGTGGATTTCGTAGGAGCCAATTAACTACATAAGACAACAACTGCAAAGAGAAAGAAAACTTGAAATAAAGCCCGTGTGGTCAGCATGGTATAGTAAGCCAGAGTCTCATATCTAAAAAAAGGCCTATACTCAGAATTAAGGGCTGTTGATACTGATGAGGACACGAGAAGTTTATCATTCTATACAAAAAAAAGTATGCTCAAATAAATAACCTCCTCCACTTTCGTAATCGCGGAGTTTAACCACTTTCACGGATCAGGCAGCTTGTTCAAGCATAAAACTGCAACACGAAATGATCTACTACTTCATTCATTCTTATTAAAGTAACGATCACGACGGCCCACCCAGTGTCTTCTTAATGATGGTAGACCCCCGCAGTGCAGAGTATCTTAGGGCAGACGTGGTTCACCTGCCCTGCAAGACGTGTTCAGCGGTGCGTATCATTGAACTATTGGTTCAATTCCATATCGCCAAGACAACCAATCTACTTGGCTAAATGTTTTGCATTTGAAATCCGTGTTACAGTCGCTTTATTTTTATAATTAATGATACGAATGGTGTATTGGATTAAGAGGTTACCTCGCCACTCGTCGTCGGAGATAATACTTTTTGTGCTTACTTATAAGTAATTTGTTACACAATATCACTCTATACTTGTTGCAAAATGTATTTTAACTGTTAAATAGTGTATACAATTGTTGGTGAGCTTAAGAAGTAAATAAATAAATTTAATTTGGTGTCTAGGTATTCTTTGTTTGTTTCATGGATGTAAAGCTTTCCGCGACATGATATATAATAATTATTCCTATACTTCAAAACATTACTCCTGAATTAAAAAGACAAATTGTAATTAAGTGTATTCTTCATTAATAAATATTCCAACGGCATTATTTCTCAGTTATAATTGAAAATAACATTGAAAAGTACAATTGAATTTTAAGATGTTCTTTTTAAGGCTATGCCAGTTGAAACAAAAAATCGATGTGTTATTTATCTTATACTATTTTGCCTATAGGCTGCTGTTTAACAACTTATTGTCAGTTATAATAGGAGATTTAAAAAAGATTTTAAAAGAAAATTTCTTATAAACGTCATCGTAAATTCTCATTGGACTTAACAGTTAACCATGAATAACATTGGAAAATAACAATGGATGCTAGGAATATGATGAAACGTCAACGTATACTTATCAGAGTGACTTATCTCATACTTAAATCTCTAATCATCGTCACTCAATCACTGTGTTTGTTTGCCAACGTAATGAATGCTCAAAACATAGTTATTAAAGTACAAGAATTTATAACTTTTCCTTACTCTTTCTCTCCCATAAAATCAGTGTCAATTCATTAGCATGGAAACGAGTTTTATAGAATTCGTGAGAAATCTACACATCGAGATTCTCCGCGTATAAACAAACCAGGCGAATCAGTAAAGCTCACATATTTTTAGATAAAAATACTTGACCATTTGCTAATAGGATCCCATTCCGTTCCACCCAATTTATTTTAATTACAGACCTCTTAATATTGCCCATTAATACCGGACATATGCGATAATTAAACCAACGCCCGGTATTTTAACGAAAACCACCTCGGACACATCTAAATTGCAGCCTAGAAAATTAACGTACCTGACTACTTGTTACAGCTACTTAGAGACTTAGGTATTTTTATGCGGTATTTATTTGGACTATAAATAATACTGAACAAGTCTTTGTTTAGTGCCTGGGACTGCGTACTAATTGTGGGGAAAATCTTTGAACCAGATGATGTATCATGCAGTTTTATAAGGTTCAAAATCGTATGTTGATAATACAGCTACTGTAACTGTGATAGTGATGTTTGCTGTTATGACAGTCGATTATATTTTTTTTCCTTAAGATTTCTTTCATATTATCAATTCTGGATCTGAAAGTTGTAAGACGACTTTTTCATGACGAAATGTACCCTCAAAGATTAGTATTGATTTGCAGGATGTTTTCTTTCTCTTGACAAGTCACAACCTAGGGTCAACGGCAAGCTGGTGTATTGAACTTGAACCCACTTCAAACTACACAATATTCCTTTATGTAATTGTGCTGCTGAGATTTTAGGCGTGAAAAGAACCTGGAACCGCGGTAAAAGCAAAACATCAATGAAATCTTCTTATCTACCATCTAAGTCTTCATATGGATGTAAATTTTAAGACAATAGTTATAATTAGAAACAAATCCAAAAGAAAAACCGATTTATGATCTATCTTTTGTCATCTTCATAAGACAATTGTTAGAAAATCTAATCTGTTAAACAGATTAAAATGAATTGGTACAATTCTGTTTTTTTTTTTTTTTTTTTTTTTTTTTTTTTTTTTTTTTTTTAATTATACATCCGTAGTTCATTTTTATATATTTGAGCCTGACAAAGTGACTCTACTCTGCCTGATGGAAAGCATAAGTAGAATCCAACCATCCTCATTGTGAGTGGATACAATGCAACATGGTGACCCACACCATGGCGGCTTAGTGAGATGTTTCTGCATCATTCTCCCGGCCTCCGGAGGTAGGCCTCTGGTCTCACACTCACCAACGAAATACGACAGCAGGAATGCTGTCATTATAAGTTAGTCTTCTGTGTGAGGGTAGTACTGCCACAATCGAGCTGGCCTATTCGTACTGAAATTAGTGTGGCTCTATTAGGACTGAAATTACCTAGTTAATATACGTAAAGGTATTAATGTACGTGTACGAAATCATCATCATCAACAGCCTTTAACAGTCCACTGCTGGACATAGGTCTCTCCTTAGAAAGGAGGTTTTGGCCTACTATACCATGCTGGCCAGACGGGTTGGTATAGGGTTGGTTTCAAATTTTCCTTCTCTTTGCATCTATGTTGTCTTGCCTAGTTTATCCCTTAGTCGCCTTTTACGACACCCGCGGGATGAATAGGAGTGGTGACATTCTGTATTCTTAATCCGTCACCACACGGACAACGAAACGGTGTACGAAAATGGAATTGAATTTTATTAAACTCCTGTTATCATACAAAATGCAATTAGATTTTCACACTATCATCTAATTATAACAATTAGCGAATTATAATATTAATGTTGATAAACGGACGCGGTCTATGCGCAAATGCGGACCTGTAAGCAAATTGTGTGTCATTAAATGCAGCCAAACATGACTAAAACTTTGTTAATCTATTTATAACTTGCATGCAATTTATATACGCCATATTTATATAAGAGCTTACTGCTAGCCACTGAAGAGTACCCACCACCCACCTCTTGACTCCATCAGCATGTCAGCTCTACAATTCCAAATTAATCTCATTCCATCCACTTGTGCAAATAAAAATTCATTTTAATGCAAGAATTAGAATTTGATTAAAATTAAGTTTCTAATTGTTTCACACAAGTCGCTCATTATGTTTTCAATATTTTTTTGAATTTGACGAATCTAAACAAAAAAAAATGATGTGACCTATTTTCCTGTTTCTCTAAACCATGACCATTAATAATCATATTAGTCCACATATGTTAGTCCACAAGATGCACCGATGTACCTTACCAACTAAATTATTTATTCTTATCTTTATAATTTATCGGCATGGAGATAAACTTCAAGAATTTTTAGTCATATGGCACTTGCAATTAATGAAGGTTATTATATTACCTAGAATATAAATAAATTCTCGACGATGCCGAACAATAGATACCTGAAGCCACTAATTGGCACCTGGTACATAAATATTGCAAAAACTAAATTCCTCCGCTTGCAAATAATTATGTATAAAAAAGCTATTTTTAAATTCGTTACCATTTTGTAGCAGTATTTACAGTCTTATAAACACATTCGGCACCTATCTTGTTGTATTTCTACGTCGACTCAACATTGACCGGTTAAAAATGCCTAATCCATTAAGCCTGCCATGGTACATTAAGATTCATACAAAAAAGTTATATAAATACATTTGACTGTGCCGCTTTTTAACACAACAAACTTAGCTTAACAAATTCTTACCGAAAATGGATCTTACGCAACAAAAAAAGCCGCAAATTATTGGATTATTATTCGTGTCATTCACAGAGGTAGCCGGTGTTACAAAATTAGTTAAAATATTCACATGTCAAGCAGTGCGCGCTGCAGAGTAGGCATACGAATTGCTTGTTATAAACCACTTATAAATTTACAAAACAGTTAGAGACAAGATTTTCCAACACCAATGACGCACTGCTGCCTAGTTCGGACAGCAAACCGGCTGTCAATAATTTTAACAGCCAATTTCTAGTTCTAAATTTGTGTGTAACTTGATAGTTATTATTGCATTGTCAACATAAACTATGCCTTTGTTTTAGTTAGCTAGACGGATACTTTAATTATTGATTTATATTCAATAAGTTGACACATTGTATTTATATAAGAACTTATCAGAACATTAACTGTGGTTTTGCTGAATTCAAGGCAGCGGAAATCTCCTTTATAATTATTCATGCTGAAATTTTGTTGAAATTCTCCTAACCTCCGGAGGCCGGGAAAATGGTTCACCTGACAGGGCCGCTATGGAATGGGTCACCATTCTGCGTTACCTGCATTCATAATGAGGCCGGTGACCGCTACTCCTGGATTCTACTCATGCTTTCCACTATCAGAGTGGAGTCACTTTGGTATGCTTCTAACTAAAAAAATTTTTTATTTCGAACACAAAAATAATATATATAAATATTTGTATACTAAATTAATACAACTAAACGTATAAAGAGAGTTCTGAAGATTAAAATAAAAAGTGTATTTCATAAGGTTTTACAATCTATATAAATTCAACTAAAATTGTGTCCAACTCGCCAAAACTACAACCATTTGAGGTTAAATTTGCCGTCATTGTTGTATGACCTGACATGCTCGATGAAATTTTGCATCGTATGTCCACATAGAAAGCTTGGACAAGCGCGTTGATATAAAGCAGGCCAATTTAAAACCGTTGAGTGTGGCCGTTTAAACTGTGCGACAACACTTTTATACGCGTGTACGTCTGTTTCCTGATTTTAGTGCTAACGTACGGACTAAACTGTTATTATTTCGACGAAGACTAGTGCAAAGCTGATTACTTATGATTCGTAGAATAGTGTGTGTGTATGTTGTTTCTTATCACTTGTAACTATCGTATTGTTTGTCCTTCTATATGCCCGTATGTTTTAACTTTTTTTTTGCACTTTAAGATTGACGACACTCCACCTGATCGCAAGTACAGCAGTGCAGCTGTTACTGGGCCTGTAACCCTCACCTTGAAGGCCTGACCCCTGCTATTATCGTAGGAATACAACAACATCAAAGTGATGAGGGCTGAGACGATCAGTAGTCTTTTTTCTCTACTCTTAAGAAGAAGTAAAATATCCACTGAATATAATTATTATTCTCCTATAGGATGTGTCAATAGATGTATTGCACTCGAATTAATTTATTAAATTTAAAATTTAAATAACTTCCTTCAGGAGAGGCATATGTCCAGCAGTGGACTATTACAGGCTGTGGAGGAACGGGTATCGTGTTCCTCCGACACAAAGGGAGGAACCTCCGACCAAGCGAAGTGATCGTGTCTGGTAGGCCACTGCCCAACAGTTGAAGTTGGGATGTTGTATATATACTTATCGGGGCGAGAATTTCTCTATCGCGCTTCAGGATTGGTAGTTACTCCGTATAGTTCGTTCCGTGTTTTTCTTCATGGTTCAGTGTTTATTCCGTAGATGGCGCTGTTGTATGTTTTTCACTTGCGCTGTATGTGGAAGTTGCCACACAAGCTATTGATGTGGAAGGATAATAAATATAGAGGTACTGCAGATTACTCATATTCAGTCATGAAAAAAAGCGATAGTAGTAATCAAACAATTATTTGTACTATATGAGGCTCGAACTCACAACATCAAGTTTAACAATTAAGCTCACTAACCAAAGGACAAAGAGACCACGACAATGCAATCATTAAAATCGTAATTACCTACATGTAAATTGCACTTTAGCGGCGCTCTGGAGTTCAGTCTGTCATTCTGCATTTAGGCCCTTGAGCAATTATTTCTATAGGTAGAGAAATTTTCATAGAAATACCATAGATATTAAACACATAGTCTCCCTTTCTTGACACATCAATAGAATTTTCTTAAAACCAATTAGCCAATGCATACAAGGTAAGGTTTATTCATCTGTCATAGGATTTCTCTCATACATGCATGTGCTAATTGACAATATTTAAGTACTGCGGCCTTACTCTTGTATTCAATCCCAATTTCAATATAACACTAATCCAATTCCAATTTCAAGTTACGATGCAAATAGTTACGTAGTGTCGAATTTAAGAGTATTTAAAGTTGCATTATTTCAATATCGATCAATCGGTATTGAAGTTCAGGGTAAGGCTTCAGAAGTAAGTAAAGCAATAAAGTTAAAATTTTATAACTGTCCCTATCAGTGAGCCTATCATGGTTGCAAACGTTTTTTTTCAGCATTCGCTAACGCCACAATCGTCTTGTTTGATTGGCTATTATTTTGTTACAAGAGAACAGAATAAGTGTTACTGACTGCAGAACGAAAAGACTGTGTGTAAGTATGTATGTATGATGAAACTTTTAGTAATATAGCTTACATATCAGAATAGCACATAGGCTACTTTTTACTGCAATAATCGACATACACGCGGGCGCAGCCATGGGCGAAAGCTAGTATAGATATGAATGAATGTATTAGATAGATTATCATTTATATTTTTGACTGTCGCCTGTCTGTATCTAATTTCAAATTAAGAGCTTTTCACTAAATACTAAAAAAAACACATAATTATACACGTTAAAAAACAATCATTATTTTTAAATTTTTGTCCGTCCATCTGTCTGTCTGTTCTTTCCGGTTAATCACAGGAACGGCTGGACCGATCTTGACTAACTAACTTAACTTAAGTAACTTAAACTTTTACTTTTTACTGATCAACAGGTCTTAAATTCGTTTCTCAGGTTGGCCCAAACGTGTGTATAATGTGCAAATATTTCTTTCGAAGTTTGGGTGTTTTCTATGTATTATATGTATGTACTTATAAAAAAAAAAGTATTTATATAAGTTGTTTAGTACCCATATTACGAGCTCTGCTAGTTTGGGACTAGATGTTTTGTGTCAGATATAGGTAAATATATTTATTTAGGTATATATATCTAAAAAACTAACATAGTAATTATGTAGGTAGACCCAAAGTAAGAAGGCAAAACACAAACCATTATTTACTTAGTAAGTTATTGAGCACTAGGTTCTACTTAGTACTCATTAAAATACCAAGACTTAGCTTCGACGATTCAGTGGTATAAGTTTAAACTTACCGTAACTTAAATAGACTTTTAACAACCAATTAAGTTTAATTAACTATTTAGTAAGTATTTTAATTTTTTTAATCTATACTAATATAATAATTCTGAAGAGTTTGTTTATTTGGTTGAACGCGCTAATTTCAGGAACTACTTGAATAATTATTTCAGTATCAGATAGCCCAGTTATCGAAGATTTTTTTTTCTGCCATCTTGTACACTCAACATCATCTAGGCCCAAACTAAGCAGAACTTGTATTATGGGTACTAAAGAACTGATATAAATACATAAACATACTTTTTTTTGTAAATACATACATTCATATTATACCTACATAGAAAACACCCAGACTCCGAAACAAATATTTGTGGATCACACAAATATTTGGTCTGACCAGGGAATCGAACCCGAGACCTCTTGAACAGCAGCCCCATACGCTATCCACTAGACCAACAAGGCTATCGTAAAGGCTAGTCATAAAGAAGAAGGCTATAATAACGTTACTAAACGGCCAAAAAGAACGGAGTAACAAAAACCTGGTAAAATCACATCATAACACAATTTAGATAGTATTTATTTTTATATATTTTTTTTATTTTTGTTTCACTTGTGTCTATTGAGCAAATCATCACTCACAAGTCGCAAAAGTTTTTCATTTTCTATTCCATTCTCTATTCTATATCCCTATTCTCTTTTTGATTTTTTAATGTCACTCTGACACGTGTATCACGATGAAACAAGAGAATATGATATAAAACGAAAAACGTTTGCAACTTGGCTGGCCTGTGATCGTTATACATTATATTTGCCATAGGAGCTGAATGCGGAAGGCCAAGGATCAATCCAAGTAGAGAGGCCTATGTGCAGCAGTGAGCTGCAATAGACTGATAATGATGGTATACTAATTTTCTATTTCTATTTGGAACTACTGGGCATGTATTTGATTTTAAATTTCACATCGAAGTAGCATAAAATCTGCATGCTAGTAAGCTAGATCGGGGATCTATATTCAATTATACTAACGCCACTATATACCCTTGATCAGAAAAATAAATCATCATTTGATTTGATCACAGATAATCACTGTAAAAGCCATAAGTATAACTGCAACGAGAAGTCATTCCAGTTTCTCTAAATTATTTATAAAATGCAATCTACCAATACAACTGTTTAACTATAAAATGCAGATCGAAGTAACGGAACTTGTGGTCACACACAGACTTCCAATCCAACACGAGCAGTTCACAATTTTCAACAAGTCAGTTACATATAATTTTGAACTTTATAAACATATGAATAAAGATCTATCGTATGTAGAAGTTTCTTGTTTTTTGTCACATTAACACTTCGAATTTCGACGACATGAATGGCTTAAGATAGGCGTGATACAATGTTATCTGTTACGCAGACGACACCCTGGTCACGGCCCGGGGGGCAAACTTTGAGGAGGCGGCGCGCCTGGCCACCACGGGAGTCTCCCGGGTGGTCGGGCGCATCGAGGCGCTGGGTCTGCGGGTGGCCCTGGACAAGACGGAGGCCCTATTATTTCATGGGCCCCGTCGCGGTCCGCCCGCCGGCGCCTCGATCGAGGTCAACTCGGTCCTCGTACCGGTCCGGGCCCAGATGAGGTACCTGGGTCTGGTCCTCGACGGTAGGTGGCTCTTCGACGAGCACTTCCGACAGCTTGGTCCTAAGCTGGTGGGCACTGCCTCCGCCCTAGGGCGACTTCTGCCCAATTTGGGCGGGGCCAGTGTCCCCACTAGGCAGCTGTACACGGGGGTTGTCCGGTCGATGGCACTTTACGGTGCACCGGTGTGGGCGGCGGCTCTGTCCGCCCAGAACAGGGCGCGCCTCTGGCGCCCCCAGCGGATACTGGCGGTCAGAGCCATACGCGGATACCGCACGGTGTCCACAGAGGCGGCGTGTGCCTTGGCCGGAACACCCCCGTGGGATTTGGAGGCGGAAGTGCT
This sequence comes from Phragmatobia fuliginosa, assembly GCA_932526445.1. Lineage (NCBI taxonomy): Eukaryota > Metazoa > Arthropoda > Insecta > Lepidoptera > Erebidae > Phragmatobia > Phragmatobia fuliginosa. The sequence goes on from OW052071.1 coordinate 16,572,069, forward strand.
CGCCGAAGTTTATCGGCGAGTGGCTGACTCCCGGGCGGAGAGCGGATTTCGCCCTCCGCCCGAGGACGTGCGCGAGTGGCGCGAAGCCGCTCGCCGAGCCACCATACTGAGATGGTCGCTCCGGCTGGAGACCCCACGCGCTGGCTTCGCCGCCGTGGAGGCTCTTCAGCCGGTCCTCGAGGAGTGGGCAGGGCGGCAGCACGGGACCCTTTCCTTCCGGCTGACGCAGGTACTTTCCGGGCACGGTTGCTTCGGAAAGTACCTGCACTCGGTCGCTAGGAGGGAACCGAGTCCCGCCTGCCACCACTGCGACTGCAGTGAGGACACGGCCCAGCACACGCTGGCGGTCTGCCCCGCTTGGGCGGCGCAGCGCCGGGTCCTCACTGCAGTCATCGGAGGGGATCTCTCGCTGCCGGCCGTCATAAGATCGATGGCCGGCAGCGACAGTTGTTTTACCGCGGTCGCAACCTTCTGCGAGGACGTAATCTTGCAGAAGGAGGTGGCGGAGAAGGCCCGGGAGGATTCCATCCAATCGGACCCGATCCGCCGCCGGCGCCCCGGGCGGCGGAGGCGCGCATACCTGCGTCTCATGCCGCCCTGAGAGTGGCCGCGGATGGGCGGGACGGGTTTCCCGTCCGTCCGCAGTAGTGGCCAACCGCGAGGGGGTGACGTCCGCGTGTGACCGGACGTTGCCCAATTAGAGAGTTGAGTGAAGAGTTGGTGCCCGCAACAGTGCGGGCAGGCGCTGGTTGGAGTCCAGAAGGAAATCCCCTCCCTGGACTCCTTCCAATACAAAGGCGCAGAGAGGGTCACACCGTGTGGTTTTAGTCGGTTCGAGTCCGACACACCACCCCGCCGTAACCCCCGACGGGGTGACGGTCCGCGGGGATTTCCACACGTAAAAAAAAAAAAAAAAAAAAAAAGGCGTGATACAATGTTAGATGTCGATGTAAACAAATCTTCTAAACAGGCAATGAACGTGCAGGGCATAAACTAAAAGTAAAAGTACTCAAAATCTGTACAATTAAATAAAGTGTCTATTTTGTAATTTTGAACTAACAGCTTTTCATTGAATCCTTGTGAAAGTATACATCAACAACCCATAACTCCCACTGCTGGAATCTGGTTTCTTCTCAGGAGAGAGAGTTATGGCCATACATACGTCCCAAAAGTATACGGCTTTGCTTAAAAAAATTTATTAATTAAAAAAAATGAATAATGAATGTATTCCTGATATGAAAAATGTTTTATACCCCTACCTACCCTCTGGGGTAAAAGGAAGTGAGTTTATAATAATAATATAATAATAATAATTTATTGAAAACTCATATTACAATACAAGTACAATGCTTTGAATACTTCAGTTTACATTTGCTTTTTACACATAAGAATAAGGTAACTGCATTCACAATGAATATTTATAACTTCCAGCAGGTTGACATTACGATGCTTAAACTAGGCTCGAAGCCTGTACTATAAGCATCAGCCACCTCCCCCTGACAGAAATATAGTAAAAAACATTAAAACAGTGTGTTTACTTTGATATTCACGACATAAAGCTTAGTTGCATTTCTCTGACTAGCTAACAGTGGTTAGTTAAGTCTAACTGAAAAATATACAAACGAGTTGCAATAATACTCATAAACAATAATAGTGTGTAGTTTTAGTAGTAGGTATATGATGTGGATGTATGTCTAGTTTAGGTAGTTTAGGAAGGTTTATTCAGAGTTGAATATTTTAGACATGAAAACTGAGACCTAGTTACATTGCTACAGATTGAAAATTATTATTACACGACTAACTAAAGGTTTCTAAAATCAAACTACTATTATACCCTCATAACCAAAAGTTCAAGCCCAAAGACAGACAGACAGACAAAAAATTGTTGACAATGGAAGCTATCAAATTAATCTTTACGGTTCGTCACATTATTTAATACAATCACTTGTATATCAGACATACTAAATCTGAAAACCGATTATCCAAAGCATTGTTCTTCTGCTTTGTCTCCCGTATAAGTGGTTGCCCTCTAACGGGGTAACCATGCCAGCCAAAAGTACAGCATATGCACCGAGCATTATTTAAATCGTTTAGTATTTCAAATACACGTATTCGCGTCATCAAGCCTTACTATTTCTGGGGAGGTAGGGAGACCACGATGCGTACATCAAATGGGATATGAATGGATTTGTTCTTTTATAACATGACTAGTATAAATTGAGCTCTCATTGTACAGATGTTGGTTTCTTGTAGGTTAAAACATATACTAATCCCCTATAGACTTGATGGTGACGGATTAAGAATACATAGTATCACCACCCCTATTCATCCCGCGGGTGTCGTAAAAGGCGACTAAGGGATAAACTACGCAAGACAACATCGATACAAATAGAAGGAAAACTTGAAACCAACCCTATACCAACCCGTCTGGCCAGCGTGGTTTAGTAGGCCAAAACCTCCGTTCTAAGGAGAGGCCTATGTCCAGCAGTGGACTGTTGAAGGCTGTTCATGATGATGTTGATGATGATGATGTTGATGATGGTGATGATGATGATGATGATGATGATAGACTTATGAAGCGCTCATGGTCATGTGGCCTTAGTTGATTGGAAGCAATCACTCAGGTTAAGCAACTAGCGGTCAGTACCTACCATCTAGATGGGTGATCGTTTGTGGCATGATATTTTATAAGCGTTTTCGTGATTTAGAGGTCACGTTAAGCAGTCGATCCTGGTTGTAAAGCTTAGTTGGAGGCCTTCGGGCGGCTTAAAAATATCTAAGTGCCAGTCCCCAACCCGCACTCTGCCAACGTATGGATGTAATATGGTCTTTACCCTCTCTGAGAGGTGAAGCGAACCCAGCAGTGGGACGTCAGGGGTTGTTGATGACTATAACTATAAATAAATAATAAAAGTTTCTGACATCTTTTATGTATGTATGATTCACGTTACAACGTAGAACTTTATAAGCATCAAAATAAAATTTAAACGTGTTGACATCAGACATGTTAAATATAACAGACATGGTAAGATGCTTGGTAATTAAAATCAGTATGAAAAAGGAACTAAAAAGGAAAATAAAATACTAGGACGCTTGTTTATAAGTAAAATAATTAGTAATATACATAAAAATAACATAATAAATATGGAAATTTAAAAACAGTAAATATATTACAAGTTTTGTAATTCTGTAGGTCAATGTAAGGTGAGTATTTAGAATGTGACTCAGTGCATGTATACATGTACACAGTACATCATACATAAATACATAAAAATATCAAATCATAATTTAGCTGTAGAAGAGTAAAATTTTGACAAAAATGATATGTCTGAAGTACAACCACGGCCTTAATACTGAATACTAGTGCTAATAATTTATTTCGTTGCTTCTCACCGTTTGAATGAGGTTACTGGAACTCCACCCTGCATGAGTGACGCAGCGACGGTCCCTTACGGAGGAAATCTCGCACTACCAGCTGTCGTACGATCCATGGCCGGTAGTGACAGTTGTTTTACCGCGGTCGCAACCTTCTGTGAAGACGTCATTTCGCAGAAGGAGGCGGCAGAGGACGACTTCCACTCGGACCCAATTTGACGCAGGCGAACCGAGCGACGGAGGCGCTCATTTCAGCATCTAATGCCGCCCTGAGTGTGGCCGAAGATGGATGGGACGGGTTTTCCCCTCTATCAGTTCCAATGGCCAGTCGCGAATAATCACCTAAATAGGATTTCACCCGATTGTGGTGGCGCTGGGAAAGGTCCAGATGTAGTAATAACAGTAGTTCCTGTACCCCTCCAAAACAAACTTTTGTTAGACGGTTTATTCACAAAACTCAGCGCAGAAGAAAGCGATAAGTTGACCGCTTAAGCAACAAAATGAATAGCAGATATCTATTTCAATGGTTCAGAGCCACTACTCTTGAATTCTGCTCATGCTATCAGGTTGTGTGGAATCACTTTGACGGGCTCATTAAAAAAAACGACAGTTGTCACTTCCCACCAGCAAGTGCATTGCCCTCTTTGCCAAAACTGAAGATAATACACATTAAAAAGTGTTATAATTAAGTACAATAAAACAATTTACTGCATGACGCAACATCGAAATCATTTTACTCATCAATAATTAGAGTTGCGTGGTTGGTTATCACAGACCTTTATAACGGAGTTTTTACATTTACATAATGAATTGTTGCTACGTGTGAAATCGAGGTTAATCGTATTTCATTTCCATTTTCTAATATCAAAATGGAAACTAGCATTATTGTAGAAAGAAAATGCAGCAAAGCATAGATATTGTAGAAGTGTTTTGTATACACATACTTTCAGGATTTTCCTGATGCAGTATAAAGAGGAATATCATACGTCCACCTTCTATAAAGTACCTTTAATTCTTGTATCATTCCCTAAATATGTATCAAGCCTTATAACAAATAACTCTTCGCTTCGGTTAGTTTATTTTAAAATATATTTAAAGTAGGTAAGTAGTTACTTTTGTACAATTTTACCAAGATTATAAGATAAATGACCTATTTATTATAAAGGTGAGCTGCATACACCAATTGCAATTACTTATTTAGGTAAAAACACTGTTCATAGTATTATATTTCTTGAAAGTCATAAGTGTCTTAACCAAATAGGTTTAAAATTCACAGGCATGTAATTAAGAGTTTTTTTTATTTTATTTATTCAGCCTTTGTTCGGAGTCTTTCCAAAGGACAAGATTAGGAATGAAGTGATCCGTCAGAGAACCTAGACAAACATACCTACCTAGACATATATCTGAAAGTTAGTAAGTTGAAGTAACAATGGGCTGGTCATGTGTTAGATTGCAGAACGACTTGCGAATGAAGGCCGACGGCAACTGAATGTAAAAAGTCACTGGCCGCGATCTGTAGTATGGTTTAGAGAAAGCTGAACTGCATGATGATTTAAACACCGTCTGTTCTTTTGCCAAAAACATATTATCCTTCATGTTACTAATAAACCTTAGGATCCGTAAATGTTCAGTGCAACTGAATCAACTAATCAAAAAACTTATTATAATTTTATAATAAAACAAAGACACCCTACACGAATGAGTAGGAAAGCATACAAAGTAACTCTGGCGTTAGAATATCAAACGATTGTAATAGATTATCTTTTTTTTTCAATATTTATAGGCCATTGTAGTCTAAAGGGACGGTCTATCATTTCGGCCACAGCCTACGCGCACTGAATTGTAAACCATTATTCTAAAGTTTGTTGAACCCGTGTATGAAAATTACAAACATAGTTTCGACCATCTCATTGAAAAAATCTACTTTAAGGCTGTAAAGATAAAGTTGAATATGCAATGGGTGCAAGGTTTTAGTTAGAACACGTTTCGGTGTTTGGTGTGTTGACCAAGACGAAATCTGTAATCGGAATCCACGCACCTTTGGAACTTAAGTTAAAATATCGGTTGTGTCTAGTTCTAAATTTAAAATAAATTTATTTTTATCATATATGTAATGCTAAGGTATAAAACAAGTTGTAGAATAGCGTTTTTTTCACAGATATACTCGTCACGGCCACGGAAAATAGTAATGTAAAATTTTTTATAAACCAACTTAAAAGAAAAAGTACTGATCAAAGAAATGTAAAACTTATATCTACTTAGGTTGATTGAGGTAAGCAAAATTAGGCTAAATACTTCATACATGATAAATATATTCAAAGCAATTCTTAGGAACTTTCAGATGTAGATCTTTTATATTGAGGATAACTATATTGAGAAAACAGGGAAAAAACACTACCCATTCATATATAAGAAAAATATTCAAAGGTTTTATTAAACTGTATCACAACACATCACATTAACAGTTTTACTTAGTCCACTGATGGACACAAGCCTCTCCTTCGAAACCATTGGTTCCATTTATGAAACTGAATACCAGCTTGAATTTTCTGATGCCAAATATTCGTATTTATGTAGTTAATATTTTGGCATCGTAGACAGTCCCGAAGCCACCGAGTTCCTAGAACCTCTGCAGTTGCGAAGAATTGTCGCCTCTATGGCAGTGCTCTATCGCCTTTACCATGGTGAGTGTCCTGAAGATCTCTTCCAACTAATCCCACCCTCTCCCTTCCTCTGTAGAACAAAACGACCTGGCCAACGAAGCCACCCTTTCAGAGTGGAAACCATACGCTCCAGAACTAAGCGGTTCGGGTCTTCCTTCTTGTGCCGAGCAGTTAATCACTGGAACTCACTACCAGCTTATGTTTTTCCTTCTTACTATGATCCCGGGTCCTTTAAGCGGGGCGTGAAAAAGCATCTCACTAAGCCGCCATAATGGTGGTTCGCCATACTGCTTGCATTTGCAGTGAGTATGGCGACCCCCACTTGTGGATTTTACTCATGCTTTCCATCAGGCATAGTAAAGTCACCTTGGCAGGCGTTATATAAAAAAAAAGAACACACAATTCTGGTTTTAAATGAAACTCTGGGAGGAATGTATTTTTCCCAGGTTTGAGCCCTCTACTAAGATACAGCTAGTTTTCGATTGTTTGAGTGAAGGGACTGCTATCAGACCTCAATAACCCAAGCCAATTCAAGTCTCTTTTCGGTATTTTTTGGCGCACCAACTACTCGTAGCCATTGACAAAAATATATGTTTAGCCATCTGACTTACTGACGTGTTATCCCATTCTTTAATAATTAAATCATCGTCTTCCTAGCGTTTACTACTCCCAAGATTAATTGGGATCGGCTACTAGTTCAAGCGGTTTTACCTGAATATTAATTTTTCTACAGAGCGACTGGCATCGGAACTCTGCAACACTGAAATCGAATTGAATTCGAACAACTAAAACTACTGCATTTTATTTATCATTCATTTATTTCTTGACAACATTATCTTGGCTATTTTATAAAACAGTGATCTTATCAATTTTAGAATGATTTTTCATTGTGCCTCATATCTTTCTGCAATGTACACTGGATATGTGAAAATTATATGCTCCAGTGAGTCAGTGGAGCCGCTGCAGGTAGATTGACCTTGCACTCCAAATAATACAAGAAAACGATTGCATTAAAATTCCTATTTTGACTGGATCTTTGTGAATACTATATCCGTAATACCCGAATTCAAAATATATAATTATATAACATTCCCTAAATTATACCCTTTGAGAGCTTCTATGGCGAGTGCCGCTTCTATTGAAAAAAGTTAAGGCTAAATCTATCTCTTAAAGTTACCTCAGTAAACTTTTTTTTTTCTTGCATTTATGACATCACGTTACAGGCAATCGGAGACCCATGCGGGGACGAGTGGATTAGCTAGTGCTTTTATAAGAAGTCAGAATTCGTAAAATACTATTCACAATATTATCATATAGAATGTTAGGCCACCACAGTTACAAAACATTACATACGAAATTACGAATGCATTCAGCCATTATTCAATTTTACTCTCGATCTACAATCAACAGCCGCCTTTTAAATGGGAGGTATAATCACTGGTCAGTGAATAGTCATTTGTAACATAAGCGTACGTACCCCATTCGTTCAAAGCCCTACAACTGTCCCCTAACATTACAGGTGGAGGCCTTCCGGCGTTCGGAAAGCTATCATCTTATCACCATAATGAGTAAACATTGTCACTATATTATTATAAAATGGCATTGTAACAAAACTCAATTAAAAATAAACCGGAAAGGGCAGTAACAAATATAATAAGTGCGTTAGCGTAGCGTAGGTTAATTTTGTTAATAGTATTAGTGAAGACAATAGCATTTATGTAGGTAGTAAGGGTGACTATGATTTAGGGATTTAACGGGGATATAGATACAAATTTACGTATTTTTTTCATGCGACGGGCATTTCTACTCCGCATGGCGTCTACTTTGCATGTGAAACGACATGTGATAATTGTAATATTCCTGGCTATGAACCTTCTGTAAAATAACTTACCTACTTTAAGTAATGAAACCAGTGTTGTAGACGGACGTATTTCATTGAGTGGTATTTTAACCAGTCTACGTTGGGCTGTTGTATAAAATAATAATTTAAGTGCGCGAAAGGAACCAGGAGAAAACCAGAGAAAATACAAGTAAAAAATATTTACATGATGGTTACATACAAGGATACGTAAATACGTTCTATGTACAAATACATTATAAAATGAATAGGTATAAAGTATGCGACTTCCGATTATGTCAGATCATTATGTGGACAGCTCATACATTCCCCTTGAATAAATGGAAGTATCAACTTTATAAAGCCATTAAAAAGTTAAATTTATTACAAGTAAGCAGAACATGCACCGACGAGCTTAGTTAACTTACCATTGAACACAAGAAATGAAATAATGAAGTGTAATTTATCAATGATTTGCCTTATGAACACATTTGCCTTAATATGCATTGCTCTGTTGTAGTAGGATAAGAAAGAATTTCACAGTAATAATACGATTCCACTTTATAGTAATATTTTAAACTAGCTTTTGCCATCGGCTCCGCCCGTATGTACGTCGGTTATCTCGGTAAAAAGGCTATGTGGGTAAAAGGTAGCCTATGTCCTTTCTCAAGGTTCCATTTATCTCTAAACCAAAACCAAAATTGAAATTTGTAATTGAGATACTTTGATGTTCAAGGAAGGCTATAGGCTACCGTTTTCAACCGCGGGTAGAAGCCAGTAATTCAAAATCTGATTGATGAAAGACAAGATAAGAATTAAACATACAAGTTCTTAATAAACAACACTCAATATCTAGAGATTCTTTAGTGTAAGGGTAAGGGCGCTAGTTATAAATAATACTATTCTACTATTGTAGGTTACTTGTCTCAAACTTTACGAATGTAAAATCTATAGTGCGAAATTTAGATGGGATGTTATTTAGGCGTTGTAACGCGTGTTCTTGTTATTATAATCACAAAGATTTATGCTAACAGGTGGTATCTAATTCCAGTCAAAACTGTTTAACATAACTTGATACGTTGTTTTAATGTTCAACTTTGAGTCAATAGTTTCTTTATGGGTTCTGTAATGGAGATTAGATGATAGTTGCTTTGCGTGAATAGCTCTAATTAGTACATGGAACTAGACCTGATACCGACAGTGTAAAGAAACTCGAGATGGAAGTAGAGATATGTGCGTGGTATTTATTACATTGGCTTGCAAAACCTTTACATTTTTATTTCCGTGAACTATTTTTGATATGAGATCTCTCGGATTCCTAAAGAACAACGTTACCAGTTCTGTGTCCTTTTAATGAAATTTATAGAAGTAAAATTTTAAGTCTGCAAAGGAGCTTTTGAAGTTGCTCAAGTACCCATCTTATTTACAGTCCACTTGACATAATTTTCTGTATAATTTTATCGACTGCTGAATGGCGTAGTAATAGTGGTAACCTGACCGATTTCTACTACGTTTTTGGTCCGAGTATTGTGGATATGATCAAAAATGCTTTGTTAAATCCAAATTCTTGTAATGAATACCGATTCTTGAAACGGTAATCACAAGGTATATTAGAATGAACTGATATGAGCATTTCTGCGTACTTCTTCGAGACAAGAATTTTGCATAACATTATATTTATGTACATTAATAAGTAGACTCTTCCCTAAAATCCCAACACGATGGTCACAGTACGAAATCACGAGCTTTTTGTGTAACAATGTGCAGTGACCGCCCACGTGACATCCGGTATTTTGTGACGGTTTTATTTACCGAACTTGCTCTATACAACAAAATTACAAATGTTAATAAAGTTATCTTCAATGGTAGTTGTAAATGTACTGAGGTTTGTTAATGTGATGGTACAATAATAACAATGATTCTTTATAATTTCGCTTTTTGAGTAGATTTCACCAGGAATATTTAATTTGTTTCACGTACTCTACAACGAAAAACCTCATCAGATGTAATATAAGTATAGGTATAGATGTTCCGTATAGGTAAGTATAGGTATTCAAAGGGGGAACGCTGCCAGTAACTTCGGAACCTCGCCTAAAGGGACTCTTTTAATAATATGTTTTAGTTATCATATTATAATTTTTAAGGATTTTAGTTTTTATGTTTATTCATCAATCAATCATCATCATCAACAGCCTTTAACAGTCCACTGTTGCACATAGGCCTCTCCTTAAAAAGGAGGTTTTGGCCTACTATACCACTCTGGGTTGGTATAGGGTTGGTTTCAAGTTTTCCTTCTCTTTGCATTGATGTTGTCTTGCGTAGTTTATCCCTTAGTCGCCTTTTACGACACCCGCGGAGTGAATAGGGGTAGTGACACTCTGTATTCTTAATCCGTCACCACAAGGATTATCCGTCACCACACGGATTTAGGTTTATTGTTCATGTATATTTATTGAATATGTTAAGTTGTAAATATGTATTAAATTTTGTACTCACTTAATAAAAATCACGTTTACCCAAAAAAAAAGGTATAAGTGTATGTGTTAATGTATATACATAAGAACCTATTACCAACAGTAAGCTATAGCCTTACACATATCATAGGAAGTTTGAATTATCACCATTCTTAAGTGTCCATATAAATTATTTGACAAACCGGTTAATGGAACCTTGAAATCGAATATCATCTTCTCACTAAATACTTAATACCTATCATTGAGGAAGAGTCAATTATCGTCATTTATGAAAGTGTGTACAAAAACGATCTGTCAGTTTGTTACACCCGTATAGATGGTACGATTGAAAATATTTTTACACTTTTAATACCTTTACAACAAAAATCACGGGTGAACCTGCAGGGCGAAGCTTGTCTAAATAAAATTGGCCAAGTGTATGTCAGGCCACGCATAGAATAGATTTCAGTAGTCACTCATAATGGTACTTGGCTTTAAAATCATTTCCAATAGATAATTATTATGTTTACTTATTATTTCGTTATTTTAGTACAAAGATTTCCAAGTAAGGGCTCTACAACTCCTGAACTAAGAAAGTTATCTAAGCCGTTATAGTTTTTCTTTAAAATTCAGCATATGGACTACCATTGTGATTTTCTTTTAGATTTTTCTAGCCAGCCGTTTAGCTTTTATTCCGGGTATGATCGGCCTGTGCTAAGTAAAAAATGATTTTTAAAATTGATAACTCGCAAACGAATACCCAAATCAAGAAATCTTCTTAGCAACCTCTCAATGTTTTTAAAAAACTATCTAAGGATACCCTACACAATAGAATAGATGCACGAAAAAAACTTTGAGAGGAGATACCCCCAATAAAAAGGTTTTTATGATTTTATTTTAGCACTAGCCGAGGATCGAACTAAGTGGCGTGCAATTGGAGAGGCCTATATCCAGTATTCTACTGTGATAGGCTGATGAAGATGACTCAAATATATAAATATTTTTATGCAGTTTTATCTTTCTGGCACTAATCGTTTGTACGGTAAGTCGAGGACGTACGGTTCCGAGTCATTAAGTACGGAATCCTAAAAAGTAGCCAAACTAATCTTTATTCACCAGATATAGAACAGTTAATGTTGGTCTTCTGATATAAGGTATAGTACACTAGTACCGCACCGGTCGAACTGACCGTCCGTGTTGAAATCAGCGTAGGTCTACTCTACATCTACAAAGGTACCACAACCCTCTAAGTACTAACTCAAACTTTATACATATTCAAGAACAAACATAGGAAGTGCAACCTTTCTCACGGTATTTCTGTTCAGTTTTAAATCAAGCGATAATGTAACCTAATGGTACTTTTTATCACTTGTTTCCACTGGTATTGAGTTATGACATTCTAATTAAAAAGTTTTGAAAGAAGAAGAAAGGCTAGGCAAGACTGCCTCGTTTATCTAGCGACTGCCAATCGAGAGGTCTTGGGTTCAATTTCATGTTTTTCTAACAAGACATTCTTAATAACAGCACGGAGTATAAGTTTGGTGGTGTTTTATCCCTGTGCCTCAGAGTATGTTTAATCGTTGGTACCGATCATTATGAAAATCTATGGCAAAAAACTATCTCGGTTATCGCGGTGTAAGTTAACCTATGTACTTTCGCAGGCTTTAGACTACCTGGGTACAAAATTTCATATAAATCGGTGCAGTGGTTTTTAGGGTTCCGTAGCCAAATGGCAAAAAACGGAACCCTTATAGATTCGTCAAGTCTGTCTGTCTGTCTGTCTGTCTGTCTGTCTGTCTGTCCGTCCGTATGTCACAGCCAATTATTTCCGAAACTATAAGAGCTATACTGTTGAAATTTGATCAGTCGATGTATTCTGTGAAACGCATTAAGATTTTTACATAAAAAAAGAAAAAAAACAATACATTTTGGGGGTCTCCATACTTGGAACTGAAACTCAAAAAAATTTTTTTCATCAAACCTATACGTGTGGGGTATCTATGGATAGGTGTTCAAAAATGATGTTGAGGTTTCTGATATCATTTTTTTCTAAACTGAATAGTTTGCGCGAGAGACACTTCCAAAGTGGAAAAATGTGTGTCCCCCCCTCTCTAACTTCTAAAATAAGAGAGTGATAAAACTAAAAAAAATATATGTTGTACATTAACATGCAAACTACCAACGAAAATTGGTTTGAACGAGATCTAGTGAGTAGTTTTTTTTTTTAATCCCTACTTAATATTATAAATGCGAAAGTACCTCTGTCTGTCTGTCTGTTACGCTTTCACGCCTAAACCACTGTATCGATTTTGATGAAATTCGGTATGATGATAGAACTGAACTTGGGAAAGGACATAGGCTACTTTTTACTGCAATAATCGAGATACAAAGACCAAAGCTAGGTGATTATAAAAATACATAAATCGAAGATGTCAAAATGTATCACTGTTTACCTCCTGTCAAAACTTCACAGGTTGCTAGGAATAACACACTTGCATGGCAACCTTAATGATAGTTTGTAAATGACATATAGACCAGTAGACCAGAGTAGATAATTTTTGAAAACAAATAAAATTATAGTAGGATGAAACCTATTGGAAAAGGAGGAGAATATTATAAAAATGAAAGGAAACATAATTTACGGGCGATCTGAGATCGGGAAGGGGTAGGGAGGGGCGAGAAAAAGCATCTCACTAAGCCGCCATAGTGTGGGCCGCTACATTATTGTCCGCATTCGCAGCAAGTGTGGTAGCCCCGACCCTTGGATTCTGCTCATGCTTTCCATCAGGCAGGGTAGAGTCAGATTGGATGGCTAAATATATACAACAAAGGGTAAAAAACGGTTTATCTCGATTTCCAGCAAAACTAAAAGGAAAATAGTTAGATGGCAAAGTTGTAGGTAATTAAGAGATCTACAACTTTTTAGGGTTCCGAAGTTTATGACTTCGAACCCTTATAGATATGTCATGTCCGTCTGTCCATCCGTCCGTCCGTCCGTCCCCGACTTGTCGTCCAAACAGTAAGTGCTAGAAAGATGAAACTTTGCATGAATATGTATTGTAATTACGTCGACAAGGTGCTACAATAAAATTATGAAATATATTTTCTATTTAGGGTACCTCCCCTACACGTAAAGTGGGGATGTTTTTTTTTCTCACGGCTACCCCATCATGTAGTGTATCATTATATAGGTCTTTTAAAAACATTACAGGTTTGTTAAGACGATTTTTTAATTTAGGTATCCGTTTGCGAGAAATTCCACTTTAAAGGCAAATTTTTTGTAAAAACAGGCCGTCCCGCCCGCCAAAAAATTTGTGATAGTGGTCCATATAATGAACTTTAAATGAAAACTATAACGAATTAGATGACTTTGTTAGTTCAGGAGTTATAGAGGCTTAACTTTTACAATGCGCTTACTTGGAAAAGTCATACAAAATCAACGCATTAATACGTAAACATAACAATTATCACACACTTGGCCGATTTTTTATAATATCATTGATCAAAACACTATTATTAAAACATCGATCAAAGTTACAACTAACTACAAGAAATTTTATATGATGTTACCTGCTGATACGGAACCCTTCATGGGCGAGTCCGACTCGCACTTGGCCGCTTTTTTTAGTTTATTGCGAAGAGACAGCTAGACGTGGTGGAGAACTTTATTTCAGAATATGTACTTTGTGAGGATCGATGTTTGTTACTACTCGACGCAAAAACTACTGAACGGATTTAAATAAAAGTTTACAGTAATATAGCAACAGAATAACACATCAGCTACTAGAAGCTATTAGTATTATATGTAATATGACCATCATGAAATCACAAAAAAAAAACAGGTGATTTTAAATCGCCTGGATTTTAAAGTGTACACAATTAAAATGAATCAAGATTATAAACTTTAAACATTCCCGTTTAACTGAAGTAAAATCTTCTGAATAATAGAGTCAGAAATATAGGCTTGTAAAATGATATGTTATAAAAGCATCTAGTGTCCATAATTACATGTATATGCTTGGTGATCGAAATCAAACAATGAATGATTATGCACTTACGTGGGTAGTTGTTAACAGATAATAATCTTTGCTTCTGTGCGTTTATTTAATTACGATTTCTTGTGGTTCCAGTGAAAGCGGATTGAGTTTTAAGCGTAGGGACCTTAGATTCCTATGGCCGCAAAACTCTCTAGGTTGACCGAAAAGAAACTTGAATAAAGATAGCGATTCCTAATTGACTTACAATTGAGGTGCAATACTCTTTTCTATCACGCCAGCTTTATCCGTTGAATCTAAATAATACGAAGAATTTCTGTTGAAGTACATACTGCGTTCATTCGCAGTAAGTGTGGTGACCCCTACTTTTGGTCTCTACGCATCTTGGCAGGGGATAAATAACAAAAAATTACCTTACTAGAATAGATGTTTTGTTGACATGTTAAAAATAAACAGGAATTATCCATCTTTCGATGACAGACTGGTTCATTGGATTGGACTGGACATTGGATCATTGGACTTGCAATACGAATCTATATGTATTTAAGTGACTCTAATGTCCTTTCACTGAAGTCATCAGTATCACCACACCTCTATTATTATAGTGTATCATTTTTTAAATCTTTGTGTGTGTTGTGACGGACTGTAAATACGGAGCAAAGAGCAACACAAGCCTGGGAACCGGAGGGAAGTAGCCGTCAGGGGAAAATCTTCACACATTTACATTTTAAACTGAAAAACAAACGCCATTTTTTTTTATTTATTCATTTAGTGTAATGCATATTATGACATAACAGGGGGGAAAACGCCGGCGTATGGCTGGTTCCTACCGTGTTTCTCTATGATACAGAGTCACCTACTTACCATCCCTATTCGTGAGTGCCATAAGAAACGAGCACTGCAAAGAGAAGGAAAACTGCAAGGAAAAAAATCTGGCCAGCGTATGCCAAAACCACTTTTTTTTAACGTGTGGGAATCCCCGCGGACCGTCACCCCGTCGGGGGTTACGGCGGGGTGGTGTGTCGGACTCGAACCGTCTAAAACCACACGGTGTGACCCTCTCTGCGCCTGTATATTGGAAGGAGTCCAGGGAGGGGATTTCCTTCTGGACTCCTATGCCAAAACCACTAGGCCAACCGTGCAGTCAGAGCGAATATAAAGCTGGTGTCTCCCGTATGGTTCCATAAGAAACCATGATCTGATGATAGTATCCTGGAGAAACTCCTCAATTTTCATGTCTATGATAATTAAGGAGTTATCGCGACAGATATGTCCTGATCGATGACCTGTCGCGATTTAGTTTTTCTTTAAAGTCGGTTTTGTTTGATATCACAGATATGTTTTTGTCCAGCAGTGGTGTAACGCAGGCTATCGATGTCTATTCACTAAAAATCGCTTACACTGGAACCACACATGCGTGCGCGCACATTCCCTACGATAACTTTATCTGCTCTTTGGAGTGTGTCGCGATGGCTCAGTGGTTACGCACCACCGTTACATGTTCCACTGCTTCACTCCTAGATTCGTTCAATTATGTTAACTTAATTGTGGATTAATTATTCTAAGTTTCTATCTTGCCTTTGTTCGTCTTGTTTATGAGAAATTATTTTGGAATACATGTTTTTGAGTGATGGCTTTGTGTTTAGGTTGTTAGGCACTGGATTTATAATTTAATATCCGTATCAATAGCTACGCCATCTAGTTTCGAACTAGGCAAAGTTAAGATGTCATATTTTTTTTTATTTATTTATTATATTAACATAGAAAACATTTGCAGACCATACAAACATTGCGTCCGAACCGAAAATCGAACCGGAGACCAAAATATAATAGTTCACTGCTGGCCTCAGGTCTTATCAAACGGGTTAGTGTAGAATAATATATAATATTATCTATTATAATACAGGCCAATTGATATGCAATTCATTCTATCTCAAAATCTCGTCATTAGGGCAATATATATTTCAAAGTGACTGATCCATCAAAAAGTATCTAGTTTATTAAAAAAATCATGTAGCATATGAAGTTGATCACGAAATAGTGGTACTATAAAGAATTGGTGATCAAGGAATTACTGCGAAATGATCCAACATCATCGAAAATGTTTTTAAGTAGACACCGTATTTCGGTAGTATTTCACTTAACCTCATCCAATCAATTTTGCCTGAATTATACGCAAAAGTACATCCATATATAAACATATCCATAATTCCATTACTTTCATTAAATTTAAGGTTTAATCAATACTAATATTATAAAGTCGAAAGGAACTCAATACTTCTGATTGTCTGTCTGTCATGCCTTTATGGCTGCTGCGCCGATTTGGATAAAATTAATATTGAAGATCTTTTGATTCTTGACAATAGCCATATGCTACAATTTACCTTGATAACTGACATACACACGGGTTGAGCCGCGCGCAAAAGCTAGTAATGACCATAAGATGTTTCAACATTAATCCTAACACCTAGCTAAGCTATTGTGTATTTGTTTGTTAGACATTCAGGCCTTAATTGTATACCATCCTATAATAATACCAATGCCACAGAAAGACACATAAGATTTTTTTTTCTGGGTGAAAGGTACCCAGGAAAAAACACATATTGTTTAAATAAGAGAGAATTACATTCCCAAGTCAATCCGCATGCTAAACCTAATGAGATTATCATACTTATTCATCAACCTATTATGCTGCCTACTGCTTGAAGCCATCTATTATAACACTTAACAGTTTTTTGTGTTACCCATTAATCTATCTACAATGAGACTGTATATAATGTTTAGTTCATTAACTTCGCAAATTATAGCATTAATTTACTTCGTAAAAAGTTTAAATTGACGGTGCAATTATTTACGAATGCGTAGGATCTTAACGGTTTAACCGCTTTAGTTAGAATTAAAATGGTTCTAACTTTATTCTTAGTAGCTTATTCAAGTGCACATCACAACGAGGCCGGATGGGGCTCTTGCCCCTGAAAGGATCTTTTATGTGATATTATGTTTTATAACTTACATCAGTTTAGAATTTGGTTGCGCTGTTTTTTGGATTTGCTATAGTTTCCACGCTTGGCAGGCAGGTTGGTGACTGCCATGGCGAGTTTCATTCAGTATTTAGTATTTTTGCAAACATAAAAATGCCAGTTCCTTGACTCCTGTTTAATATTTGATCCAATAAGAAATTTTGTTTAAGCCTTTAATAGTGGTTCTGTTTCTGTTAGTGCAACCAGGTCAGCCATTTCAATGTACCTACTTTAAAACTATCATGAGGGCGTTAGTTCCCGTAAGTATAATTACATATCATCAATCTATCGTAATCCGCAGCTTTTCGCATCCAGCTCCTGCCAGCCAACTTGCACAAATCATCATTCAACCCATAGGCGTTCCACTGCGATTACCGAGACCCATAACTACATAAAATAGATTGAAATGGTTTAAAATTTAATTAGGTTTAAGCTTAAACACATGCGGTAACTTAAAATAAAAAAAATACAATGTTTTACGTTTCTTTGTACTAAATATATTGCTATGTATAACAGTCATGCTATCGAGCTTAAACCGTAAAAAGACAATGTTTAAGATGATGCCGAAAATACTGAAAATTTAACGGTTGTTAACCAAACATCGGAGTAAACTGTTGTAGAGGCCGTTAAAGAGATAATAAAAAGAATTAAAAACTATAGCCACAAAGCACAATCTTGTCAGAGATAAGCCTCGAGATAACATTAACTACATTATCTTTAAGTTTAACCGCTAAAGCTTCTTACACATGAGTCATGGCGTACTGAACACGTACTAGGACTTGGCATCGACGAGTATCATAACATGTATATTTGCAAGTAAAATGACGGACAAGTAACGGAATCTATATGAGTAATCTGGGTAGTCATACTTATATGCCAACACGTCTGGTCAGCGTGGTGTTTAGGCTAGAACCTCCTTTCTAAGCAGTAGTGGACTGATCTGTTAATGATAATACTTTTATTATCTATACTAATACAAAAAATGAAGTGTGTGTAGGTAATCTCATATTAACATTTTGTTATTAAATACATATTACACAAAAAATGCATTTTTTTTTAATTTGTCTCTATGTTTGTTCCGGTTAATCATAGGAACCGGTTAAACAAAGGAAATAACATAGGCCAATTTTGGACTAGTTTCGTTCCGACTTCAACCGCGGGCAACACTGCGGGTCTTAGCTAGTATGTAAATATATAATCTATTAACCCTATTACTTTGATATATTTAATAAATATCGATAGATTTGACAGTGAAAACATGCATGTAAAAAAAATCTGTATATAAATCCAGTTTTTTTTTTTGGTAAAGTTTTTTTGACTAATCTTCGTTTATACATTCTTGAGTGGGAATAAGCGATATAGCATATGTGTAATAAATACAACTTGGCACAAATACTACTCAGTATTTTTAGTTATACGGCTGTACATCATCATCATCATCATCTATCTAGGTGCTGGACATAGGCCTCTCCTTAGAAAGGAGGTTTTGGCCTACTATACCACGCTGGCCAGACGGGTTGGTAAAGGGTTTGTTTCAAGTTTTCCTTCCCTTGGCAGTGATGTTAGCTGCTTATTTTGTTCCTTTAGTCGCCTCTTATGACACCCATGGAATGAATAGGGGTGGTCACAGTTTGTATTCTTAATCCGTCATACGGCTGTACGTCAATCAAAAACTATTTCTTTCGAAATAAGAAAACAATATAGACATAACTAAACATTCATAATATCTCACTTAATTTTCATAAAAACATATTTTGTTACCCTTAGATCGATTACACTCACATAAGTGTGCAAAGACCCTAATATAACTATGAAGAAATCTTCAATTAAATCTAGCGCTACGTAATTAATCTTCATTCGAATATAACTTTGGGCTAAATTCTATTAACGTCAGCTACACTGGCGAAAGGTTAATGATATTATAATTAGATGCTAAGTTGTGCTGGTTGAGTACTACTGATAAGATCTTTGTGATAAAGAGCTTAGCAGTACTATTGTAGTTGTGCACGCATGGGGTACAGCTAAAGGGAAATTCTCACTGACTTGTTTATTTTATTCAATTGAGTTGGCAACCACCTTTATGGCTAGTAATAAATATGGACCGAGGAGTCATTTAATAACTATTTTAAAGAGATGATGTTGATGTCTATATTCGTTCAAGTTAGGACTAGGAACCTGAAACTTTTGTTAAAAAGGAGATACGATTATCTAGAATAGTAGTGAAGTAGAGAGTAGAATATGCTTTTTTATTTTGAGCATTACCAGGTTACAGCAGATACATTACCTTTTTTTATTTACGCGGAGAATTCTTTTCGCACCATACCCTTCGTGGATAAACAATTGGCTTGGCTACCCACCCAACCCCGAGGCGGCCTATCTCGGCAGTTCCCCGGCTTCTGGAGTCCTCCTGCATCACATCACGACTGAGCTACTACTTCTGTGGTGATTAGTCTCACCCTCGGAGCAGGACGCTGACGCACCTCTCACCGCTCTACGCAGTATGAGGCGCATCCACCGGCCCACCTATTACCTGGCAATGTACAAAACATTGTCAGTTACAACAGTGCTTTGCAAGAAATGTTTTTATTGTCAATAAAAAGCCAAGAATTATAGAGATTGTATTTTGTCTAGCAGTGTGCTGACAATATTAGCCGCAGAACTGACAAGGTCACGGGTAGGAGCTGGATCCGAGAACTCCAAAATCTATCAGAGTGGCGTGCAATAGGAGAGCCCTAGGCCTCAGTCGTGGGGTACAGAAGTGGACTGCAACTCACTGACGTTGATATCTATTATAAAACAATGTAAAACAACATAGGGGCAAACGAGATGGAAAGCGACCACAGCGGCCCGGTAACGACATCAATCCAGGAGTCAGCCTCAAAGAGTTTTCTCTACTCTTGAGAGTCGTTTCTGTCTGGATATATCTAATATCGTAACCAGGTAAGCGCAGTAGTTTTTTTTTAAATTTTACCTTTATTATTTGATCGCTCATTTCGAACTAGTAAATGACCTCAAATTATCTTGGGAATAAAGCCTAGGAAGGAAGATATTATCGTAACGCACAGTATTTAATTAATGATCCCACAAAATAACTACGCAATAATTTTCGAGTTCATTTATTAGATGATGTCAACAGTGTAACGGATCCCTAATAGTACTGAATAAACAAAATGAAATACAAACCGACACGCACTACGGCACACAATACAATGCAACATTTTGGCCATTATAATGTAGTTTAGACAACGCTATTGGTGCCGTTCTGACAGACAAAAAAAAACTTTCAATTTGATACATTTACGCAGATTACTGTTAGATGTATTAATACTACTTATGTTTATTTATACCAATAATGAAATTAAATTGTCTGAATTTAATGTCAAATGAACAGTTTTTTACTATCATCATATTATATGTATCATATTATATATGTTCCTAGCCTTATTCCCTATATTATTTGGGGTCGGCTACTAGATATATATATATATATATACATATATATATATATATATATATATATATATATATATAGAACCCTAAGGGAGAACTGAAATTCGAAGGTTGAACTAGTTGTCAGTACACTGATTTCCCAATAAGGATTGCCATAGATGTTCATGACAACCAGGACCGACGGCTTTACTTGCTCTCCGAAGCACGGGCGTGAATCACCGCCAAACTTCCAAACTCCGGGGTTCCGATTTGAACCCGAGACCTCTTGATTAGCAGTCGCATACGCTATTCACTAGACCAACGAGGCAGTTATATATCAAATTATATACTGTACTAATATAAAAAAGGAAATTTAAAAAAAAAATGTGTCTATATCCATGTATCTGTTTGTTTGTTAATTCCGGCTGGACCAATTTAAACGGAACTCTGGCAGAAAGCTGATGACCTAAGTAGTATCTTCCTCCTCCTCCTCTATTTATACTCAGGTAGTATATAATAATACTTAAAGTGAATCCTTTAGTGAGTGCATCAAGCATATATCTATCTCTACTCAGTCACGTGATCAAAACAAAATATTAGCCAATCAAACAAGAGAATAGAAGCGTCAACGAAATACGTTTGTAACTTGGCTAGATGGATAGGGGGAGGGGTTGGTCTTGCCCGGGAAGCTTATACTAACGGAAGTTAAAAATACTGGTGACTCTACTCTGCCTGATGGAAAGCATGAGTAGAATCCAAGAGTAGGGGCCACCATATTCATTGTGAGGGTAAGCAATGCATCATGGTGACCCCTTTCGCTGCGGCTTGGTCATATGTTTCTGCATCATTCTCCGGGTCTGTGGAAGCAGGGAGAATGATGCAGAATGATTGGGCCTCCGGTCTTACACTCACCAATGAAATACGACAGCATAAATACTGTCATTATTAGGATGGTCTACTGTGTGAGGGTAGTACTGCCCGGTCGAGGCGGCCCATTCGTACTGAAATCAGCGTGGCTCTACTACCTATCAATTAAGCTGGAAGACTTTATTTCATTGATTAATACGATAATTATAACGACGAGCAAAAACTATATTTTATGGATCATATATTTAACGCTATTTCAAAAAAGTTAATAAAGAAAAAAGTTTAATACAATTATAGGGATCTTTTTGTCAGACGCAACAATAACTTTGTCAGTGCTATATAGGTTGAAATTAGACGAAATTAGGCATCGCCTCTACCGCGCACATCCTTGTTTGTGCTGTTGCTATCACGCAGTATATGTAACAGTTTCAGATAAATGATCACTTTTTTTATTATTTAGTTTTATAATCACTCTTTAAAACTTAGTTTCTATTAACATAATTTTAACAAAAATAACCGACTTCATAGATAAACTATTCCGAGTACCCGAATCGCGAAAGGTATACCTTATTTGAATATTATCCTCGATTACTGTAGGATCATATCATCAGATCCTGGTTTTCTAATCATTGGATCACATAGGAGGTACCAGCTCTCAAATAAAAAAAAGAATGATCAAAATTGATTCACCCAATCGAAAGTTCTGAGAGAACAAACACAAACAAAACCGTCGAATTGAGAACCTCCTCCTTCTTCGAAGTCGGTTAAAAATCGATTGATACGGAAACAAGTACACGAATTGTTTAGTCATGTGCTTTTTTTTTCTTTATTACTAAGTGATATGATGACATTTATTATTATTTATGTAAATTATAATTACAATCACTTTTTTTAAATTCAATCACCATTCAATGCTGAGAAGGTTCCTCCGTAGGGTTGCCACCTATACTTACTACGAGTATCTTTTCACAGTACAAAATGAAGTCGATTTCACTGCCTATTTGCTTCAATATTTTAAAGTACTCATCGGATGGATTTTAATGCAGTTTTCATCAATACATAGAGTATTTCAAGGTTATAAGAATATTAATTATACAGTGTGTATTAAAATAGAAGATGTGAACCGAAACCGAAAAAATGAAATTGAACGCGAGCCCGAAATACTTAAGGAACTGAATATCAGTTCATTTGATGTGGATCTAAAAAAATAAATTCCGTGTTCAGAAGTAGCTAAAAAAATATGTCACCTGTTCCTCACTAAATAGTTCAGTAACGATTAAATATACTGTACACTTGTAATTTAATTATTTGTATTAACTATGCGTCAAGGTACGATGTGGTTGGCTTATCCTTACTGGATCAAAACCCCAAATTAAATGAAGATTTCTTTCCTCACCGCCACCTTGAGAAACAGAGCAGTTCGGGGTTACTTACCATTAAGTAACTCGTAAGCTCATTAACCGCCGTATAACATGCCTAGTGCGTCTCAGTCCACGCATAGAATAGTGTTGCGAAGTCACCCATAATGGCACGTGGAAGTAAAAGTTTAGGGAGTTTCATCTTTCTGGCTCTAATTGTTTAGACGGTAGGTAAGTCGAGGACGGACGGACATTATGAAACTATGAAGGGTCCGAGTTATGAACTTCGGAACCCTAGAGAGGATTGAAATAGTAAAATTCTTTAATATTCAAAGTTCTGATTTATTTCTGTATACTACCACCAAACATTATTTTGTGACATCAAAATCAGGAAATGACTCTATCGCGGGTCGCTGCTTCTACTCTAAACATTGATATAGTACTTGTAGATGTGACTAAATGTGCCACCGTATGTACTATTGTTCTGTATGCAGAACTTCGTTGAACACTAACGTCTAAATTACCAAAAATGTATATTACAAAGGATTTCATCTTAGGCCTTAGAATTTTAGTTTAGTCATAATACCAATGCTTTATATTGGTACCTTTAGTTCCTTATTAGTATCCACAGGATGCTAAAAGCCAAGGTTCAAACCACGAGGCTTATGTTCAGCTTCGGACTGCGAAGTCAGATGGCTGACTTCACTTTTATCAGAGTTTAGTGAGACTTGAGTTTTCACTTGACACAACAAGGAAAAATATGGTAGTAACGTGGTACGGTCATATCTACGTGTAGGAAAAAATGTACTTTGAAAACTATTTAGAATTAAACTGAACTGCACTATTAAGGTAAGCATCACATCATCATTTAAAAATTATAATAATAGTGATAGTGATGGTGTAGTTGGACGCACCAATACCACGCTGTGATAATTTATTTATTTATTTATTTGTATAATGAGTTGGTAAATGTTCGTTTCAAATGTTCCTTCTCTTTACAATTTGCCCCCTTAGTCCCTGAGTCTTACAACACCCACAGGATAAATAGTGGTGATAACACTCTGTATTCTTAATTCATCATCACATGGAGAAATTATTAACATAAATACAAATAAACCATCAAAGCAAATCTAGAAGGCCGTCTCTTTTTTTACATTCTTTTTGCTAGCTTCACCTGTATGTTTGTTTGTATGTTTGTAATCGACTCCTTTGGGTGCGATTTTGACCCACTTTATACGGCCAGATTTCGTTCAAACTTTGTAGATTTAACTTGAACTTTTTAAGTATTTTGTTCTAAAAAATAGTTTTAAAAAGTAAAAAATAAAAAAGTAAAAAGTACGCTTTTAAACTAAAAAGTAAAAAATAATTTTAATGTAACAAAGCGTGGGGTGCTTTCTGAAAATATTTCAATAACGTCGCCCCACGCTTTTTACGTTAAAATTATTTTCCACTTTGTAGTTTAAAAGCGTGTTTGTTTAGTTTTTGAAAAGAATATTTTTTGTAGAAAGAATTATCATGTTTATATCTACTTGCCTGGGTCTGCTCACGCCACATCTAGGAAGACCTTAATCTATGACACCACAAAATATTACATGCTGTGGCGGTCATAGCGCTTCACGTATATTTACACATTAACATCACATCTCGACCCCCACCGTGTTTAAACCAACCGAATCCATACACGACTTTATTGTTTTTGGTAATTTTATAAAACTACACACATATTATGTGATAATACATATTATTATGTGATAACCACTAATATTTACAGATAGATAGATTTAAAAAAAATAAAAAATAGATATTTTTGGACATCTAACACACAACATCATCTAGTCCTTAAATAAGCAGAGCTTGCGCTATGGGTACTAGACAACTGATATATATACATAAACCTAGTTAGTTTTGCAAATACATACATACAAATTATACATAAAAACCAGCAAATTATACATAAAAACCACCGAAGCTCCGAAACAAATATTTACAGATAATACAAACATACGCTAACCACTAGACCTAACTAACACTAGGCTGATTTTATCACGCATGGGCCAGCTCGACCAGGTCAGTACCATCCTCACACAGAAGACCAACCTAAAACAAGCATTCGTTGTGTCCACCACAACAACCGCAGATAACACCACGGGGTTTGGCTAGCCTGTAGTGTCTGTTTGTAATATTAAAAGAACAGTTTTTACTAAGGGCCACCGCAGACTAGCTACTTTTAGCATCGGCGATCGGCAACTAGTCGCTTTTTAGAAGCTAAATACAGCGACCGAACGCTCTACACCGCACACTTAAAAACTCCAAACGCGGCGATCGAGTCGCTTTTTATAAGCGCGACACAGCAGCTGAACGCTACTCTCCGTACACATTCGGATGCCGGTAGCAGCGACTTGGCATCTGAGCAGTCGCTAAAACGCGCGTTTCCGATACCGCGATCGAACGCAGGAAGTCGCTAAAACGCGATGCAGCATCGATGCAGTCGCTAAATCGCCGATCGCCGATGCTAAAAGTAGCTAGTCTGCGGTGGCCCTAAATACATATGAAAGTTAATTCGGTACTTACATCAGAAACGCAAATGTAAATTTTTTAACTGTCTGTTTGTATCGGTTAATCTCTGAAACGGCTGAACCGATTTTCTGAAGCTGATAACGTAAAGCAGGCACCACACTTCGTTATGCGCTATTCGTTATGTGTCTACGCCGTATTCGCCCGAATAATTGTTATGCGCGCAAACAACAAACATGCCACCACACTTTTAACTGGTATGCCAAATAAGGCAAATATGTGTGTTGTAGAGATGTGTCAATTGTGTCATTGTAATATTTATGGTGAACGAAACGAAACCATACGAACGAACGAAACACATTATTTTAATTTTTCTTTTTACTTTATTAAATTTAGAGAAACAATACTTATATGAAGTCTAATTATTTTGATCACATGATAGACTAATTTAATCGTTTAATTGATTTATTGTATTTCAAAAACCGTTTGATAGTCTATGGTTGTTAGTTATGCACAGGGCACTTCACTACCCGTCCGAAGTGTGGGCAGTCGATGCGTGTATTCGCTTTATTCGTGTCCTTTGAAGTGTGTCAAAAAACCGACAAGTCGACGGATACGCGTATTCGCTAATAAAGCGTACGAATAAAGCGAATATTGACGAATATACTCTCCACACTTCGCCGTATGCGCGCGATAACCCGCATAACGAATAGCGCATAGCGAAGTGTGGTACCTGCTTTAGGAGTAACTTAGGTTATTTTGTCTAAGACTACCTTCGCTCCGCAGCGTTACTCGCGACATGAATGACCGCAGGTAGCCCCGCGGGAGTCAGTTGGTCTTTAATATAATCATCAACTACCATCCACTTGAGAAGTGAGTTGAAGTGACTTTAACATAAGTAGGTAGTTAACGTGATTTGCTTTACACAACATTAATATATCAAAATGCGCCGAAATCAACATGAATCCTGTACGTAGTACATATGAGCTTGAATGCAATGTTGCACACAACGTGCACGCAATTTACCGCCCTATTAGTTTGCAACAATGCCAATAATCGGGTGCACGATTTGACAGATATATTGCAATGAGCATAAGAGAGGAACTAGGGTTGTCAAGTTAAACTTCTTTTTTTTTTTTTTTTTTTTTTTTTTATATTTGAGCCTGCCAAAGTGACTCTACTCTGCCTGATGGAAAGCATGAGTAGAATCCAGGAGTAGGGGTCACCATGCTTATTGTGAGGGTAGGCAATGTAGCATGGTGACCCTTACCATGGCAGCTTGGTTAGATTATTCTGCATCATTCTCCCGGCCTTCGAAGGGCGGGAGAATGATGCAGAATGATTGGGCCTCCGGTCTCACACTCACCAACGAAATACGACAGCAAGAATGCTGTCATTATTAGGATGGTCTTCTGTGTGAGGGTAGTACTGGCCGGGTCGAGCCGGCCCATTCGTGCTGAAATCAGCGTGGCTCTACTACCTACGATCAATCTTGGCAATAAATCAAACTTTACCTTAGTTTTAGAAAATTTATTAAAGTACGTTCACTATATTCACATATTCACTAGGCTGTTGTTGCGTTTTTCTTACGAGAAAAACTCGTGTTTAACGCTTGTGCCTCGGAGAGCACGTTAGACCGTCCGTCCCGGTGGTTATGAACATCTATCGCAATCGTTAAATGAAAATCACTACCCTCACATATTCCGATGCTAGTCGTTCCATTGAAGAACTGATATTAAGGTAAAACCGGTTGATTTAGTAGCGGAACCCGAATATACTTTGGAATAACAAAGGCCTGGAATAAGAAAAAGAAGAAAAGCTTTACGCTAGCACCTCGGGCTGGAGCAAGGCCTCCTCTAAAATAAGTACCAAAGATGTTAAATTATTTTAAGACAATCAAAATACTAAATGTATGGATTTAATTTGTTTTAAGTTATAGTTTATTAGTGTCTAGTTTTTTATATCTTGTTGTAAAAAAGTCTACAGAATTAATTAATTAGTTAAGTAATCAAGGAATCACTTCCAAACTTATTCAATACACATAGAAAAGTTACAAAATAATACATGGGAAGTGACTAAAATTTGTATCTGTAACATATTATGTAAAAAAATAATACTGGTAATCTCATAATCTTTCCTTATTGAGGACGCGTGACTCACGACACGAGGGAACCCATTTCCTGAGAGTATAATATGATGTCAAAATTCAAGATCAACATTACAACAAATTTATGTGAAGTTCAACCCTAGCATACGCGTAACGACGTACAACTCAGTACAACCGAAACGGGTGCGCACGACGAGCGACGCCCGAACAAGCGCGTAATGACACGAGCGCGTCACGACCGGCTCCGATCGTAACCGAACACGACCCGATCGTGCGCACACGCACGCATACTTGCCGCTTTCACTAATACCTCGTGTGACATAGGAAAATTGATTTTTCAATAAATACGCCATTTAAAACTTATGTTGAGTGAAAATAACACGTGATGATTTTTACATCTAACTCATCTGCCTTACTAAAAATATTTTAAAGTCTTTGGTCAAATTGATGTTATTATACCCAGGTTATAATAATATATGTGGTTGTGCCTGACTATCCCTCTGTTCGAGTTACACGCATATTTTTTTAATGTTGTAAATGCAGATTTTTTTTATTGTTGTAATGGAATAGGCGTTTGTCTTCCATCTCACCTGATGGAAAGTGTAGATGAAGACGAAGATGGTACACGCCCATCCAAAAGAAACCTGTTCACTCTACTCTTAAAGGCTCCAGAGTTCAACTCATCTGGAAAAGATGATAAAACTTAACCTACTATATAAACATTTTAATATGAAAGCTATCGTACCTTTAGTATACCCTACCTGTTATATCTTGTGGTGTAAGAAAAGAGCGGACGAAACCGCCTAGGGTTACTAAACTTACGTACACCACTTGTTGCTAAATGTATTCATATTAAAAATAAAAATGACTAAACTAAGCCCTTCTTTAAATACTACGTCTTACTATATACTAAACAATAAACAACAAGCCGTATTTAAATGAGGATAAACAAAAACCCCCTCGAAATAACACCTTCATTTGAAAACAAAAGTAATAGTAAATACTTCAGAATGGTCCCAAATAAAGACATGCAACGGAGCAATGCGCTCACGGCGGCTGTCAAACAAAGCGATCTGCAAATTATTCGAGCAGTTACTCGACTCCGGTATCGATTCCCGAGGCGTGTACAACGATTTACGATACCGAATTCCATAATCGAATGCATCACCTGACTTTAATTCGAATGTATAATGAACCGCTTTGGATAAGGGACGATTTATGATGGAATTTTGGAATTTAAAAGTTGTACAAATCGAGTTTGGAATTATTTGAGTGATAAACATCTTATTCTTTTGTATCACCTCCATCAACATTAAATTTATGTAAAATGTGTGCACACTGACATAATATCAACGGCAAAAAGTTTAGTCTGCGTTCTGGTTAACAAAATATTTTAATAAATTATAGTGGTTTTATTTTATTCTTTGATTGTTTTGGCATTCTCAAAACGGGGTAAGACAGGACTCTAGACGGAATTCGACTTTAAGAAAACTAGAATTAAGTTTGTTTTATAAAAAATACGTGTGGATTTCGGTGAAGCGTGAGCTAGTTTTTCTATTTGATTAAGATCTCCTATCGGTTTGAAACACATTTTCTTCTTCATTCAAGCCTTTATTATTCCCAAGATTATTTATGGTCCGCCAATAGTTCAAGCGGTTTTACCTAAATATCAGTTTTTCCACAGAGCGACTAGCAGTGAACCTCTGCAGCCCCGAGGGCGAACTGGCGAACTGATTTAAAAGTGTAACTGTACATACTTGAGGACACTGACTTCCCTAAGACGATAACCATAAATGCTCATGACAACCGGGACGTGATCATCATGTTATCATGCAATTGATCACCATTTGACTGCCTCGGTGACCCAAAATCAGTTCAGCCGTTCCAGAGAATACCCGGAAAAAACAAAGACAGGCAGACAAAAAAAATGCTTTCAGTGATGTGAGTAAATACTTTCATAGTATGCATTTTTATTTGCTTTTTTTTAACATTTTTATTTTTTTACAACAATAACCGAGTAACACCATGGGACTCAGCTAGTATCCAAATACAATCTACCAATTATAGTGAGGCGCATCGTAAATGTACTAGGAAATCCATTATCAATTTAAGTCTTTTAATGCGTCTGTAGGGCTCTTAAAGTTCAACAATAGCAATAAATGTACGACCAATTTAATTGAGACCGCCATTTTGTTATGACCTCTCAAAATTCGTTAGCGTTAGAGATGTGGAGTGGTTCATTTTATAATTGATGATGATTATTTTATGATGAAAACTAATAATTTTGTAACGACTTGTAAATATTTGAAGTTGAATCTGAGCCAGATATTATTGAGCTAACAAAATACCGCTGTAAGAAATCGGTCAGGTGCGTGTGAGGCCACGCATAAAATAGGGTTTCATCTTTCTAACACTAATCGTTACGACAGTAAGTTGAGGACGGACGGACGGACGGATGGGCGGACATAATGAATCTATAAGTGCTATGAGTCATCAACTACGGAATGCTAAAAATAGACAAAGAAGGGAGTGCTGCATGTTTGTATCATTCTTTTTTTGTTTATCGTTTGCTTTTCTTAATTGTTATTGGGGCGTTATCTGTCTCCATTAACTAAAAATCTTAAAGTGATTACTTTAATTTCATCATCATCATCATCAACAGCCTTTAACAGTCCACTGCTCGACATAGGCCTCTCCTTAGAAGGAGGTTTTGGCCTACTATACCACGCTGGCCAGACGGGTTGGTATAGGGTTGGTTTCAAGTTTTCCTTCTCTTTGCATCGATGTTGTCTTGCGTAGTTTATCCCTTAGTCGCCTTTTACGACACCCGCGGGATGAATAGGGGTGGTGACACTCTGTATTCTTAATCCGTCACCACACGGACAGGACTTTAATTTATGTTCTACTAACTTTTGTGAGCATCTCTGAGTGTGTGTCGGTTCATCATCAACAAACCGTAATATCGCACGACTGGGCTCGGGTCTCCTCTCTGAACGCTCTCCTGAAAGGCCATACGTCTTCACGCTGGCCGAGTAGGGGTTGGGGATTGCCAAGACAATGCAGTGGATGTTTTTAAGCTGAAGGCTTCTAAGCTTCACAACTGTTATCCTATGATAACAACCCGAACTAACTGCATAACGTGAGCTCTGAATCACGGAGACGCTCATGATAGCATACCACTTACGGTCACCCATGCAGGAACTAGCGACGATCGCTTAGCCGCGCTAATTCATTCTAATCATCTAAGGCTACTTC
Source organism: Phragmatobia fuliginosa (assembly GCA_932526445.1). Lineage (NCBI taxonomy): Eukaryota > Metazoa > Arthropoda > Insecta > Lepidoptera > Erebidae > Phragmatobia > Phragmatobia fuliginosa. The sequence continues at coordinate 16,602,942 of OW052071.1, forward strand.
GCTACGAGTCAGTGTGTTAATGTGTGTTATCCTTGTAAAAAGTTGCCTAAGTTATTCATTGATGATATAGCTCACCATTGATATAAGTGTCATCATCATCATCAGACTATCGCAGTCCACTGCTGGACATAGGCCTCTCCAATTGCACGCCACTTGGTTCGATCCTCGGCTTCTCGCATCCAGCTCCTGCCAGCCGTCTTACGTAAATCATCACTCCACCTGGCCTGTGGACGTCCTACACTACGTATTTTATTTTTGATATAAGGGTATTCTTGTAATATTCTTAAAAAAAAATCTAACCAACCTTTGAATTGCGTTTAACTTTTGCACATCTTGGAAATTATCAGTATATATAGTGTACTTCTGGTTCAGAAAAAACCCGAGCTGGAAAAAAGTAACACCCTCTACATTTAAAACACTTATCACAAAACCAATCAGTGAGTCGTGGTCCACAAAAGCTAAAACTTATGATATCATGAAGAATGTTCCGGACCACACATGTTTCACACTTAAACAAAAAAAGCTAGAAGATTCAGTCCAGCCCGATAACATGCCAGCTCTCTCAACGGCTATAAAATCGTTGACATTTAGATCGACACGATTGAAGTGAGGTGAAGGCACCAGTTGTCGGCACTTGTCCTATAAACGACTCGATTTTGCTACATCGCTTGTGACCATCAGTTTAATTCAATTTCAATTATTGGTTTGCGTAATGGAAATTTGCAGGCGGTTGGATTAAAAATAGTTAACAATTATGCTGCACATTCTAGCACAGTACTTTTAGGCTATAGAAAGAGCTGCAATTTCAATGTACATTGACTTTGAATATGATAGTAACATTTATGTGTGTTGAAAAGTACGATACTATAGATTTGTATGATTCGATATTTTAGTAACAACATATCTTATTAAGCATCGAATAACTAATACAGATTCCTTTATTTTTGTTTGATAGTTGTTGAACCTGATGCTACAGATGACTACCGAGGCGTTGTCTATATCTTAAGAGGTATAAGTGCGTTGCTGTTCTCTGTTAAAGGTAAAAGAAATGGCATCCATTCACTAGACGAAAAGCAGTAGACAATGTCACTAATATGGAGACCTGGAGGTTAAATGAAACAGAAGCATGTCACGAAGTCGCCATAGTGTGGCTCACCATGCTGTATTATCAACGAGACAATGAAAAAAATTCACGAAACAAAAATGCACAGGCAACAGACAGAGTGGACTCACTTTGGTAGGCTTATTAAAAAAAAAAATTGAAATAAAATATCTAAGCATGAATAATGTATATATTTGTTTCTTGTATTTTGAAGTAAAGTGATAAACGATATAACTATTGAATTTGTTCTAAAATGAAATGGTTACAAGGAAAACAATAATTCATTGTAGTCTACAAGAGGGGGGTATAGATAACCTGAACTGAACTTAAGGTTATCAGAGTCTCGTTCGGTTAACGACATGTCTAAATACAAGTAATGAGGCGCCTTTCTCTTAGTTTTATCTTATCACTGTCTAAGTAACACTCTAATGAAATAAAAATCAAACTATCGTGTGTGACTCAATAGATAAAATTTTACACAAAGATCTATTTTAAAGAGGTTACTTGTTTCTTGAAAAAAAAAAGTTACAAAATCCATATAAACTCAAATTAATCTTTTTTTTTTTTATTTTTTTTTAACGTGTGGAAATCCCCGCGGACCGTCACCCCGTCGGGGGTTACGGCGGGGTGGTGTGTCGGACTCGAACCGACTAAAACCACACGGTGTGACCCTCTCTGCGCCTTTGTATTGGAAGGAGTCCAGGGAGGGGATTTCCTTCTGGACTCCAACCGGCGCCTGCCCGCACTGTTGCGGGCACCTACTTCGCTTTCGACTCTCTAATTGGGCAACGTCCGGTCACACGCGGACGCCGCCCCCTCGCGGTTGGCCTCTACTGCGGACGGACGGGAAACCCGTCCCGCCCATCCGCGGCCACTCTCAGGGCGGCATGAGACGCAGGTATGCGCGCCTCCGCCGCCCGGGGCGCCGGCGGCGGATCGGCTCCGATTGGATAGCATCCTCCCGGGCCTTCTCTGCCACCTCCTTCTGCAAGATTACGTCCTCGCAGAAGGTTGCGACCGCGGTAAAACAACTGTCGCTGCCGGCCATCGATCTTATGACGGCCGGCAGCGAGAGATCCCCTCCGATGACTGCAGTGAGGACCCGGCGCTGCGCCGCCCAAGCGGGGCAGACCGCCAGCGTGTGCTGGGCCGTGTCCTCACTGCAGTCGCAGTGGTGGCAGGCGGGACTCGGTTCCCTCCTAGCGACCGAGTGCAGGTACTTTCCGAAGCAACCGTGCCCGGAAAGTACCTGCGTCAGCCGGAAGGAAAGGGTCCCGTGCTGCCGCCCTGCCCACTCCTCGAGGACCGGCTGAAGAGCCTCCACGGCGGCGAAGCCAGCGCGTGGGGTCTCCAGCCGGAACGACCATCTCTGCATGGTGGCTCGGCGAGCGGCTTCGCGCCACTCGCGCACGTCCTCGGGCGGAGGGCGAAAGCCGCTCTCCGCCCGGAAGTCAGCCACTCGCCGATAAACTTCGGCGAGCACTTCCGCCTCCAAATCCCACGGGGGTGTTCCGGCCAAGGCACACGCCGCCTCTGTGGACAAACTCAAATGAATCATACTATAACCATACTTCTATTTAGGGTTGGACAAAACCGAGGAAGTAATTGATATTCCACATAATAATTTATCAATAATATTTACATATTTTAACAAAAAATCTGACAGAATTGCTACTGAATCTATTTAAAATTTGACTTTCAAAGTTTTTACAGTCGGTCAACACTGCAGAGGTCAGTACATATTTAATAGGTACTTTAGAAGTTAATGTAATTAACTGCATCCTAACGAATTCACGTGACTAAAACATTGTTGTCTAATTCTAATAACTAAATGGCTCTCACAATTAAATTATATTTTCGTTTGGAGTTGTAGAGCCATGCTGACTTCAGCACGAATGGGCCGGTTCGACCGGGGCAGTCTACCCTCATACACAAGACCATCCTAATAATGACACCATTCTCACTGTCGTATTTTGTTGGTGAGTATGAGACCGAAGTCCTAATCATTCTGCATGATGATGAATGACGCAGAAACATCTGACCAGGCCGCCATGGTATGGGTCACCATGCTGCATTGCCAACTCTCAAATGTGGACGGTAACCCGTACTCCTGGACTCTTCTCATGTTTTCTATCAGGCAGGGTACAGTCACTTTGGTTGACTAAATTAAAAAAAAAAAAATGTATAACTTTTTTAATAATTCAATATGTCCGATAACACGTACTTTCACCCTCCTGGCTGTACCGTTTCACCTGTAGTGACAAATTGTCGACAGAAACGTCGTAAAAGATTAAATAACGCGACACATTTCATTGCATACCACACAAATAATGACTCCGTTAAGATAAATACGGATTTTTGTGTGGAATTCGAGCACAGGATTTCTACCTATGATATCCTTTAAAAAAACTTAAAGTAACTCTATTGCAACCTGTTCGGCCTTTCTAAATAGGTTCAGCCCCTCTAGAAAAATTGCAAAACGTTTTTCGTTCTCCATTTATTTCTCTATTCTCTTGTTTCATTGACTGCCTTGTTGGTCTAGTGGTCAGCGTATGCGGCTGCTGATCAAGACATCTCGGGTTCGATTCCCGGGTCGGACTAAATGTTTGTGTGATCCACAAATGTTTGTTTCGGCGTCTGGGTGTTTTCTATGTGGGGCATTTCACGTCAAGCGGACAACCAAAAAAAAGTGAGGTCATGAATTTTGTTTATATTCGGGTTAGTTATACTGCTAGTAGACGTGGATGTGTACACACAATATTTTTTTCGTGTGATGCTTTATTGCTGAGTTACGAGCTTTTAAAAATTCACTAAAAATGAATTCATCAATTTTTGGAAGCTTAAAATCTGTATTAATTAATTTGTAAAAAAAAACTAAAAAATAAGGTTTCCTATAGTAAGAAAGTTGAAGTTTATAATTTTTTATCGAATTCTAAATTTGAATTTTTTTACGTATAGTAAACCGGAAGTGAAAATTTTAAATCGTTTTTTGAGTAACTTCGACCCTTTTTATTTTTATTATTTTAACGTGATTTACAGCTACATATGTACTTAATCTTCACAAAAAAAATTAGAACGTGATCGCCAATAGTTTAAGACTTAGAGCACATAGAGTACATACACATAGCTATGAGTGCATTCTAAGCAATTGGGTTTTTGCACTAAAATGCCAAAATATTACATTATTAATATTTTATTTCTTCATTCTAACATGCAACAATATGAAATTAACGACTTCTTTCATTCTTCACAAAAACATTAAAACGTGATCGCTAATAGTTTGACTTAGAACTGTTTTAGTAATTGAGATTTGAAACAGTATTCATGAAAATACATTTATTTTGTAATTTTTTCAATTTTACTATTTGCACTAGCACTGATTCTCTATACACATATGTTCCCGTTGGTTGGAAGAAAAGAATGCAGTTGTTTAGTTCCTGGAACGGTAATAGTAGAAGCGAAATGGACTCGCAGAAAATCTCGCTGTTGTTGAATACTTTCCTTGAAGCAGTAGTAAATAGAAGTCTCATCAATGATGACTTGGCAAATTCATATTATCTTATAGGTTTAGTTATCACTAAACCTATCTATCTATCTACCTAAGCTATCGCGTTATTGCATTATATTTGTTACCTAGTGAAACTTTTTTAGCTACGAGATGGCGTTACTGGTGTGTTTCACCATAGTATCATAGTTTTTGAAATTACTATTTTGTATGAACTTGTCATTATTATAAAAAAAATATTCATAATATTCATTATATTCAATTTAAAAAAAATTGGTTTATTTTATATTGTTGCATGTTTAAAAATATTAATAACGTAGTATTTTGGCATTTTAGCGCAAAAAACCAATTGCTTAGAATGCACTCAAAGCTATGTGTATTTTTTTTTTTTTTTTTTTTTATATTTAAGCCTGCCAAAGTGACTCTAGTGTATGTACTCTATGTGCTCTAAGTCTTAAACTATTGGCGATCACGTTCTAATTTTTTTTGTGAAGAATAAGTACATATGTAGCTAGAAATCAAGTTAAAATAATAAAAATAAAAAGGGTCGAAGTTACTCAAAAAACGATTTAAAATTTTCACTTCCGGTTTACTATACGTAAAAAAATTCAAATTTAGGATTCGACAAAAAAATTATAAACTTCAACTTTCTTACTATAAGAAACTTTATTTTTTAGTTTTTTTTACAAATTAATTAATACAGATATTAAGCTTCCAAAAATTCATGAATTCATTTTTAGTGAATTTTTAAAAGCTCGTAACTCAGCAATAAAGCATCACACGAAAAAAATATTGTGTGTACACATCCACGTCTACTAGAAGTATAACTTACCAGAATATGAACAAAATTCATGACCTCACTTTTTTTTGGTTGTCCGCTTGACGTGAAATGCCCCATGTATGTATTTACGAAAAAATAAGTATGTTTATGTATTAATATCAGTTGTCTAGTATTCATAATACAAGCTCTGCTTAGTTTGGGACTAGATGGCGTTGTGTGTAAGATGTCCGAAAAAAATATTTAAAATATCCATTGGCTAATATTTTGTTTTGATCACGTGACTGAGTTACATTAGCCAATGAAACCAGAGAATAGAGAAATATAATAATATGGAAATTAGGAAACGTAAAACATTTACAACATACCTATGTCCAAAATTGACTATAAAGCCTTTATTAGTCGATGTGTTGATGTAATTAAAGTACATACAAAGTTTCATCTTACTAGTACAAACTATTTGGTTGAACAGAATGGACGGACAGACGGACATAACTTAACTATAAATAAGGATTAAGAGACCTAAACCACGCAACTACATAATTAATGACCCAACTGCAGTCAGCAGGACATTATGGGTTGATGGTGATTACGATTACAGATATTTATTATTACAATCAGTTACATAACCAACATTAAATTAATTACATCTATATGTAGTTTATTTCATGTAATGACAAATGATGTTGAAGACAGCTGTACAGATAATATTAATTTAGGCTAATAAACTAACTTATACTAATCAAAGATTTCTCGTAGTTTTAGGGTACCGTAACCCTAAAAAAGAACCATCATTTCGTTCTTTTTGGACGCCCGCAGATTTACGAAAATCAATCCATAAAAGCTGTAATTTTAAGCACATTTCAACATTATCATCATCATCAGCCTATCACAGTCCACTGCTGGACATAGGCCTCTCCGATTGGACGCCACTTAGTTCGATCTATTACACAAATGGTGCAAAAAAAAATTGTTTTAAAAACTAAACAAACACGATTTTAAACTAAAAAGTAGAAAATAATTTTACTGTAATAAAGCGTGGGGCGACGTTATTGAAATATTTTCAGAAAGCACCCCACGCTTTGTTACATTAAAATAATGTTTTAGAAAAAGACTAAAAAACTAAACTTTTTTTTTTAAATTAGTGTATTGTCATCGGTCCTCGATAAATCTACAAAGTTTGAACGAATTCTGGCCGTTTAAAGTGAGTCAAAATCGCACCCAAAGGAGTCGGTTTCAAACAAACAAACAAACAGGTGAAGCTAATATAAAGCGTGTAAAAAGGAGAATTGCACTTCTGGACGAGAGGTGGAATAGATATTTATTGATATGATGATACAGAGAGCTTAATTGTACCACTAAGTTAATGTGGGTAAGAATAGAAAACATATAATTTGAACACACATACACAGACACGCACACACACACCACACACAGACAAGTACGTGTATATACACAAGCATATAGTAATTTTAGTTTTTTCTATGTTTGTAAATATATTATTTATTTTTCTTGAATCAAGTTATATAATTCGTTGTATTAGTAGACATCAAACTAGTACATGCTGCGAGAAAAGTTTTTTTTTTATTTTATTTTTTTGTCTGGGAGGTGCGAGCCTGGTGATCTGTAACACAGGTTCTTCCACCACAGACACGAGTCTCCCACAAAGGAATAACGTTGTCTGATATGTAAATTTATATTCTCTTTATTATATCTTTAGATGTATTTGTTTTAAAATAATTAAAAGTCACTCAATGTATTAAAATAACAACTTAGAAAATTTCCTGTTCAATACAAAATTCTTACAAATTGAGATGAGGCATACATGGCGTAGACCACTAGACCAACGAGGCAGTTATAATAGAAAACAAAAAACCTTTATTACTTGGCTAGGTATTACATATAGTTATTTTTTTCAATTACATTATAATCATCGACAATCGACTACGGAACCACTTATTGCATAGGGTCCACACACTTGACAGTTTTTTTATCTTAAAGCGATGACATAGCTTAATTAAACAAGTACCTTGGCCATCAAGTCAATCAAACCAGATCTCAAATTTTATTGGGAGGGCAATAAAGTTTAGTATAGAAACCCAAAGACATTCGTAACTAATTATACTTTAATTATTTTATCTTTTTTAATTATATTTTTATTAGTTTGACTTGATATGTACAACTTCAAGCATTTTATAATTAATTTGTTCGGTCGTCCGTCCGTTATAAATGTATGTAATTTGAAACCAGAATATAATTAAAATACTTACTTACTTACTTCGCTGGATCAGCGACCCAAAATGTGTCTTGGCCTCCGACTGTAGAATGCGCCATTCTTTTCTATTCTGTGCCAGTTCAGACCAATCGGGGACTTTCATCTCTTTCATAGCTCGGGCAATCTCATCTTTCCAGCGGTATCTGAGTCGTCCCTCTGGCCACCGTCCTACGGGCTTCCCGAGATATGTTTTTTTATTTGGCATTGACACAAGGCTCTCTATCTCTTTGTTATACCTTTGTCTCTGCTCTCCATTCGCACCCACCGTTGGTCCCAGAATCTTTCGCAAAATCGTTACGTTCTGCGACTAAGATATTTACCAAAATTCGCGTCTGCAAAACAGTGATTAGGCCAATTTTGATGTACGGATGCGAAACTTGGACCCTAACGATCAAGGTGGAAGAATTAAAATACTATATAATAAATAGCTTAACATACTAAGGCAGAGAAACTACACAGAACAGCCAGTCAGATTTGTTATAAACATTGTTATTTATTTCTAAATCAACTATCGCGGTCTTGGGCAATTCACATACATCCACTGTCAGCCACCCTTTTTAGAGTTCCGTAGCCAAATGGCAAAAAAAGGAACCCTTATAGATTCGTCATGTCTGTCTGTCTGTCTGTCCGTATGTCACAGTCTCTTTTTTTTCATCAAACTCATTCGTCATTGTTTGACTGCACGGTTTGCCTAGTGGCTTAAGCGATCGCCACGCCGCTTCCTACTACGCCAAGTGTCGTGGGTTCAAATCCCACGTAGGACAAAACTTTGTGTGATTCACAATTTGTTGTTCTGAGTCTGGGTGTTCTTTGTGTCCGTTTCATGTATGTTTGTAAAGTCCCCGCGACACAGGAATTTATATTCCTAATGCGGGAGTTGTCTTTTAAAAGAAAAAAGAAAAGAAAGAAGATATAGATCTCCTCAATATCATTTTGGAAGACCTATCCATAGGGATATTTTCACTTCAGCGTTCTAAGTCTCCGTACGGTTCCTTCTCTGTCGAATAACTTAGATATTGTAAATAAACATTTTTGTAATTTAGTATTGTAATGCTTTTTACTATTGCTACCTGTATATTTGAGGTGAATGACCTTTAAATCTCGCTAATTGAATTCGACCAGCGATTAATTCTGTTGAATAATTATAGTGACAATTCGCTGAATGCAATCTAGTTTCAATACTTTTAATTGAGTAAATGTATCAAGGTCTAAATGAGAAACTGGTTAAACCGTAGTGAAATACGACGGGTGCCTCTCTGTCAAAGTATAAGCCCAAATGGGCCTACTAATTACACTTTATGACACAATGTGTTTGTGTGTCAAATTGTAAATATTTTGTTTCAAATGTTATGTGTGAGTGTCTTTGAGACGGTTAACAAAAAAGCGGGCAATTGCGTGTCGTACTCACCCATGAAGGGTTTCGTATCAGCAAGTAACATCATATAAAAGTTCTTGTAGTTCGTTGTAACTTGGATCGATGTTTTTATAATAGTGTATTGATTGAATGAAAGTTAAATTGCGGTTTACGATTTATGACGTATTAAAAAAAAACTACATAATCTAGTAAGTGGTTTTTTTTCTCTCGATCTCGTTCAAACCAATTTTCGTTGATAGTTTGCATGGTAAAATTGCATTATATGATGTTACTTGCTGATACGGAACCCTTCATGGGCGTGTCCGACTCGCACTTGGCCGCTCTTTTAGACTAGCGGTGTTACTCGCGGCTTGCAATAACCGCGAGTAACACCGCGAGACTCGGGTAGTAAATAAATATCCGTCTGATGAATTCTACTCGGCGAAGTAGAATTAATCAAGAAACATCGACTACTTTCATATCTATGGCCCATATACTTCAAATTATTATTATTTATAAGTAATTCAAGTAATCACAACAATAATTATTTCATACAATTTGATGTTCATCACAATTTAAACACTTGTTATAATTGGCTATTAAAGTGAATTTGATAGACAAACATCAACATCAATTCCATGTTATTTATAGGAACAGATAATAGTTGAACCTAGATGCGAGCAATTTACGACCTTATCATGTAGCGATAAGGGCGTGCGTTTCATTATGTGAACTAAGTTGATATTGAACCTAAAATTGAAATATATCCAGCATGTTTCCGTAGTGTAGTGGTTATCACGTGTGCTTCACACGCACAAGGTCCCCGGTTCGATCCCGGGCGGAAACAGACATAATCTGTCCATGCTTTTTGATTTTTATTGTTTTCAGATACAGACCATAACAAATTTTTTAGGGTTCCGTAGCCAAATGGCAAAAAACGGAACCCTTATAGAGTCGTCATGTCTGTCTGTCTGTCTGTCTGTCTGTCCGTCCGTATGTCACAGACACTTTTTTCCGAAACTATAAGAGCTATACTATTGAAACTTGGTCAGTAGATGTATTCTGTGAACCGCATTAATATTTTTACACAAAAATAGAAAAAAACAATAAATTTTTTGGGTCCCCATACTTAGAACTGAATTTTACTAGTTAGATCTTTATACAACTCCTGAACTACGTGACCTGACGAAACTATGTATAAAGGTTTCGAGTCTTAACCTACGGAACCCTAAAAAGGACCGAATTGATACGAAGAAAAGAAAGTATGATTTTCATTAAACATCCAATTAATACTGTTGTCATCATCATCATCATCCTAGCGTTGTTTCCGGTTGCTTCCAAAGCTTACACTTTGGTGCCCGGGGTCCGCTTTCCGGCTTTTCCTCCTCCACTTTGCCCGGTCTTCGTCCCTGGTAGTAAGACCATTAACACGCATGTCATCCATGTTCATGTCAATTAATACTGTTGTAATCACTTTAAATCTATTTTTTTTTAAATTGTAGTTTTGGGGACGGGACTAACATGAAAAAGGCATTTTTTTTTCAATTTTGTCTTAATAATATCTGGAACGGTTAGACCAATTTTAACGGGGCTCTCTCGAGCAGAAAGCTGATGACCTAAGAAGTAACTTAGGTTATTTTTTATGGACTAGATTCTTCCTGCGGCGTTACAACTGAGGGTAGCATCGCGGGACTCAGCTCGTCCTAAACAAAATATGTTCCTTATTGTAATACATATTTACTAATGAAACTATCGAACTATAATAAGATGATTTAATTTATAAAACAAAATTCAAAATGTAAAGCGTAGTGCACACGTGCACCGCCCGCATCAATTAAAAATAATAATTCGTTCATAAATTGATTTGCATAAAGAACTCTTTCTATAACACTACGCGGGGCGCCAAAAACAATTAGAGCATTGTTCTTGTAAAACCAAAAAGTTTTAAAACAATAGACGCTCAGTGTGCACCTACCTTTATGGAGTTTCATTGATGCGGGCGCTTTTTAACGTATTCTCATAGGGGTGAAATTGGATAGTGGTAGAACAAATACCTACGGTGAAGCATGTGTGAGACACAATTTAAATTTTTGAATATCGAAAACGAATGTATTTTAGTCCCTACCCAAAGAGTCACGCCATAGACTAAAAAGCGGCCAAGTGCGAGTCGGACTCGCCCATGAAGGGTTCCGTACCAGAAAGTAACATCATATAAAAGTTCTTGTAGTTCGTTGTAACTTTCATCGATGTTTTTATACTAGTGTATTGATTGGATGAAAGGTATATTGCGTGTTACGATTTATGACGTATAAAAAAAAAACTACTCACTAGATCTCATTCAAACTAATTTTCGTTGGTAGTTTACATGGTAATGTACAACATATATTTTTTTTAGTTTTATCACTCTCTTACTTTAGAAGTTAGAGGGGGGGGGACACACAATTTTCCACTTTGGAAGTGTCTCTCGCGCAAACTATTCAGTTTAGAAAAAAATGATATTAAAAACCTCAACATCATTTTTGAAGACCTATCCATAGATACCCCACACGTATAGGTTTGATGAAAAAAAATATTTTGAGTTTCAGTTCCAAGTATGGGGACCCCCAAAATGTATTGTTTTTTTTTCTATTTTTATATAAAAATCTTAATGCGGTTCACAGAATACATCGACTGACCAAATTTCAACAGTATAGCTCTTATAGTTTCGGAAATAATTGGCTGTGACATACGGACGGACAGACAGACAGACAGACAGACAGACAGACTTGACGAATCTATAAGGGTTCCGTTTTTTGCCATTTGGCTACGGAACCCTAAAAATTGGTCAAGTGCGTGTCAGGCCTCGCATAGAATAGGGTTCCGTAGTCACCCTTAATGGTATTTACATTTAAAATCGTGTCCAATTGATAATTGTTATGTGTACTTATTATTTCTTTTTTTTTTGTATGAAGTTTTCAAAGTGAGTGCATTGTACAAAAAAGTTATGAAAACCACTATAGTTTTCCTTGAAATTTCAATATATGGACTACAACCCGATTTTTTCAGATTTCAGATTTTTTGAGCCCGCCGTTACGCTTTTAGAAGGAAGGGGGCGCCCTGTTTTTACAAAAAAATGCGTTTTACAGTTGAATAACTTGCAAACGGATACTTAAATCTAAAAATGATTTTAGCAACCTCCCAATGTTTTTAAAAGACCTATCTAATGATATGCTACAAGATGAGGTAGACGCGACAAAAAAAAATATCCCCACTTTACGTGTAGGGGAGGTACCCCAAATAAGAATATTTTTCGTAATTTTATTGTAGCACTTTGTGGACGTACTTACAACACATATTCATGCAAAGTTTCATCTTTCTAGCACCAAGCGTTTGGGCGGTAGGTCGAGGATGGACGGACGGGCGGACATGACGAATCTGTAAGGGTTACTAGTCATGAACAACGGAACCCTAAAAATGTCAGTGTCAGACAGAATAGACAAATAAATTATTACACATTAAGATATAATATTTACACTAATAATATATAATCTAATCATCTTCCTAGCCTTTACTCCCAAGTTTATTTTGGGTCGGCTACCAGTTCAACCGGTTTTGCCTGAATTTCAGTTTTTCCACGGAGCGACTGGCATCGGACCTCCGCAACCCTAAGGGAGAACTAAAATTCGAAGATTGAACTAATTGTCAGTATATTTGAGGGCACTGACTTCCCAATAACGATTGCCATAGATGTTCATGACAACCGGGACCGACGGCTTTACGTGCTCTCCGAGGCACGGGCGTGAATCACCGCCAAACTTCCAAACTCTGGGCTGTTATTAGGAATTTCCTAAAAAAAAACCAAAAACACTTTTTGGCCCGACCCGGGATTTGAACCCGAGACCTCTTGATTAGCAGTCGCATACGCTAACCACTAGACCAACGAGGCAGTTAAAATAAATATTTATTTTAAATCTAATATTTAAAATAAATATTTATTTAATACTCTTCTATTCAATGAACATTAGTTTGTACTTAGATCCCTAAATAGCTATGCTTATTTTATTATTATTAAATTACCAACCGTCAAATTAGAAGGCCTATTAAAAATACATTCAAAAGATAAAAAATAATTATTATGATTTTATTATTAAGACTATTCTAACTTCTCGAACTATCAATTGAAGTTGTGCATATATTAACCTACGCAGCCAAGATTATATGGACATTATGACCAGTCATAATATTAGATAAAAATCATGCAATAAAGATTAAAAAACAGACATAATCTTGTAGCTAACATCCAGATATGGAAGGTCTAGTACTAATCTACTAATTTATAAAATTAAAATAATGGGTTTGACACTTATGACATAACCAAAATGGCAAACCGCTTTAATTTAAATTTAAAAAATAGAAATCGGCCAAATGCGATTCCAACTCGCGCAGGAAGGGTTAAGTTACGAAAAAAACACGAATTGGACTACTAATCCTGAATCTCGATAGAGAAATTCTCGCGCCGATTAGCATATACAACTTCCAACATCAACCGTTGGGCCGTGGCCCGCCAGGCATGATCACCTCGCCTGATCGGAGGATCCTCACTTTGTGATGGAGGAACACTTTTCCCGTTCCTCCACAGGCTCTTTGCTGCGATAATCGACAATTAATGAACTGTAACCGCGTGCAAATGCTAGTACTTTAACATAATAAAGCTGAAAAGTTTTGTTTGTTGTTTAAACACGCTAATCTCTGAAACCATCAGTTGAATTTGAATAATAATCTTTATCTTGCAGTAAATATTCGTTGAATATGGAATAAGTAGCGTCACATCACGCCACGTCCCTTAGGAGTGGAGCAGTGACCTTAAATGTGCTTAAATACGTTTAATTTAGTACATAATTGCTCTTTTTACACAACTCGCTTGTTAAGGGTCATTCATATAATATGTAAGACGATTTTTACCAGTGTTTTGACCCCTTCCCTCTTAAATAAGAAAAATAAGGAAAGGCCTTCCCTTGTTTAATATTTATGACGTAAGAATCTAAAGCAATACTTAAATGAACATAAATTTGACTGATTTTCATGTTTCTTTTTAAAAGTATCAATTTTTAGTAACGTTGACAATCATTTTGAATGGAATGATTTTAATGTTTTAGACAAAATAACTACGTTTATTTTTTATCTTACCTAAGAACTATCAAGACTCCGTCCCTTTGTAAGAAAAATGAGGTCTGGTCGACTACTTTTTTTATGTATTTACACTACCAAAATTACTTTACCCTGCATGATGGAAAGCACGAGCGGAATCCAAGAGTGGGGGAAACCACACACCATTGATGCGAATGCAGACAATAAAGTATGGTATTTCACACTATAGCGGCTTAGTGAGATGCTTTTTTACGCCCCGTTTAAAGGACTCGGGATTATGTTCTGGAAGTGAGTTCCAGCCTTTGACTGCTCGGTATAGGAAGGAAGAGCCGAACCGTTTCGTTCTAGTGCGTATTTCCTCCACCCTCAAGCGATAACTTCCAAGTCCTTCTTTCTTTTATCACGCAAATCATTTTACGTAATAAATGAATGATCCCTTATTTGAAGAATATATACAAAAACTTGAGAATAGAGTTAATTATTTACAGTATTATATGTAGAAACAAAAACTAATGATGTTTTGTTATAATTATGTAAGAATAAAGACTTTATGTCATGATAACACTTTACAGTTAGAGGACTATTAAGGTTGTTATTAGGGTTCCGTACCCAAAAGATAAAACGGCAGACTATTACTAAGACTGCGCTATCCCTTGTCAGTCTGTCTCCAGGCTGTATCTCAGGAACCATGACAGTTAGTTGAAATTTTCACAGACAAAAACAGAATTAGATGAATATTTGAGAGCTCCCATGTAATAAGCGTGTTTTTTGGTGTTTTTGCTCGACATTAAAAACGGGAACAAGTAGGTGCTTGAAATGTGTATCCTTCTCCTAATCTCCTAATTCTTCCTGCACCATGCCGATTTTTTAAAGAACTGCACTGGCGTGTAGGTAACGTATTTCGATTGAATATACTACTAGCTTTTGCCCGCGGCTCTGCCCGCGTGTATGTCGGTTATCGCGGTAAAAAATAGCATATGTCCTTTCCCAAGGTTCCATCTATCTCTATACCAAAATTCATCAAAATCGGTTCAGTGGTTTAGGCATGAAAACGTAACAGACAGACAGAGTTACTTTCGCATTTGTAATATTATTAGGTACGGATGTAAGTATGTAGTTTTACCTACATATCTTTGACACACTGCGTGTAGTTTAAACGAATTGATTTTGTCTTGTGGTTTATGAAAATTGTGAAAATAAAAAATTGACAATTTATACTACACTTGGTTCCAAAAATAACGGGTCAGTCACATAAACCCGAATATCTCCCGAACTACGTATGCCATCCTAATGAAACGAAGACTGTTCAATTGAGAATTTAATTATACAGATAAAAAATAAAATAAAACTTAGTTACACCCACAATATTAATCTTAAATTAAAAAAAAACTAAAGTAGTCATATTTTTCTTAAGATTACATTTTTTTTATGATTGTTTTTTTGCTGTTTTTCATCACTGGAGGCTTCATCACGTGGAGGCAATACAAAGTATTAAATGAAGAAAGTGATGAAAAACAGCAAAAAAACAATCATAAAAAAAATGTAATGTTAAGAAAAATATGACTACTTTAGTTTTTTTTTAATTTAAGATTAATATTGTGGGTGTAACTAAGTTTTATTTTATTTTTTATCTGTATAATTAAATTCTCAATTGAACAGTCTTCGTTTCATTAGGATGGCATACGTAGTTCGGGAGATATTCGGGTTTATGTGACTGACCCGTTATTTTTGGAACCGGCTTTAGATTCTGACCGCGACTGTATCCTGCCTTATGAATCAACGTATCTGAATGCTAATTTTCGTAAAAAAAACCGTAAAGGCGAAACAGACAGACTGTCAGATTTACTATATAATATCATTTGGGATGCATGTATTTTATCGAAGTTGTTTTTTATATACAGTACAAGTACATTTTGCCAATACTACTCAATTAGGATTAAATAAATTTACTCCTAGGGTTTATTTAATTTATTATTTACTTTCGCTCGCGTCTATGTCGGTTATCGCATTAAAAAATTGAAAAAAAAAAGTTTAAACTTTGTCTTTTTTCTAAAAAAATGAGTTGTAAAAACTAAACAAACACGCTTTTAAACTAAAAAGTAGAGAATAGTTTTAATGTAATGTAATGTAATGTAATGTATTTAGTTTTTTAAAACTATTTTTTTATAGTAATACTTGTGTTGTTTGCGGTATTAAAGCTTCTAGAGAGATTTCTACTTGTATCTTATTTAAGGAAAATGTCAAGGTTTTAGGTGTTTATTTATAACTTGACCTACAATTTCCGAAGAAGAGTCATCTAGTTAGAATACTACGCGTTTTATCCTTATTAATATTTTGTTAGATCTTACGTTTAAACTCCAAGAAACTAATGAGATCAAATCCAATTAAACATGTATTTTGAGTCATTAACATTAATTTATGTAGCAGTTAAATACTATAATGCGTGTTACAACAAGACGCCAGATACAAAACAAATCCGTTAAAAAAAAGGTTCAAGTTTTTACGGTGAAAAAAACTTAATAAAAAACTAATTATAATATGAGACATTAAATCTTTTTTTTTCGAAAATTGGTGGGGTCAAAAAACTTATAAAATAATTCTATCCAAAGTCATTAATAGAGACGTCAACAAACCTTTTTAGGTGATTGATTAGTCATTATAATTGTTCAAAATAATTGGTGTTTGCCGACTATACTATAAATCTAGCGATGCTTCTATAATTGAAGGAACCTGAGACGACTCAGGCGCCAAAGACCCTCAAAACGATCTCCATCCTTCAGATGAGTCCATGTTTCATCTCACGCACGCTGCGAAGCGTGAGCCCTTTCCTCCTTCAAGTAGGGCTGTCACACAAAAGAGGGCCGTCTACAAACTGTATGTGAACCTTGTTCCTCAGCTTCTGGAACCCGAGGCAGCGTGCGTTTGAGATCGGTTCGAGTATACCAGCTGGTGGTATTCGGGAGCATTTCCGCTCGAAAAAAGGGGTTTAGAGAAAGAAATAGGTAAAAAGTGATTTTAAACTAAATTGAATGCCAAGCCTATGTCCAGCTGTGGACTGCGATAGGCTGATGATAATAATGATTTTGACAGTTTTTACATTAAGCACGTACTTTTTTCAACTGAAATTAACTTTAACGTAAGTATTCGGATTTATTTAGACATATGTATGATTAGTAGTAGTAGATACAATGCAAGTTATTTAAGTTTTTAGATATATTTAAATAGTAGGTAGGTACGTAAATACATATTACATAATCTGTGATCCTTCGTTGAAGTGTATAATAATCAGTTTACTAAAGGAACAATTTAAATTGGTGATTACAGAACTACCGAACACTTGGATAAGAAACTTTTGAAGAACGAGCGATGTCCACTGACAGTTTCATTAAAAGATAACGTAATGGCAGTAAAATAAAGTGCGTAAGTATTTTTTGTTCAATTATATTTTTATAGTACCTATACGAGAGTGAATTAGCAGACTCATCCCATGATGATAACCGATTACCGCCCTTTGTCATCATCATCATCATCGATCGCCCCTGGACACCTACAATTAAGTGCATTGTCCGAAATATTTGTTTATTTATTTGTATCAGCGTTTATTGTAATAATTAATATTTATTATTTTTGTATTTTTTACCCTACACTGCCTGATGCCTGCCATGAGTAGAATCCAAGAAAACTTGTCAACATACTCATTTTTTTGTGTTTTCTAAATATGGATTTACAAAAAAATTATCATATGTATATAAATAAATTGTATAAGCTATTTTAGTAGAAGCTTGACTTAATATGATCCTAGATGACATTGTATCTTAGTTGTCCAAAATTATTATATATTTATTTTAATAGTAACTTTTAACTTTGAACAGTTTCAACATTTAGCAGCAACACAACATTTTCCTTATATTTGTAACTGGTAAGGTATTCTCTGAAGTTTCTCACTCCATTATATGTAATTTACCATCTTACGATGTTGAATCATTATGTGATGGAATATCATTCAGAGTACGTCATTTCACAACGAAACAAGTCGGGTCATGAAACTAGTTTTACTTTGTGATATTTGCTTTAAGGAAATAGCAGGCAAATGACGTGGAAATTGAGAAAGTACATCTTGAAATGAAATATGCATGACTTCATTTTTTTCTAATATGTATTACAAACTTGTGCCCAAGAGACCATGTAAAGATCAAAACTGCATCCACAGTAATTGTGACATGTAATTTGAGATGAGACAAGAACGAGATGTCCGAAATATTTATTTACTGTTATCTGCGTTGTTGGTCTAGTGGTTAGCGTATGCGACCGCAGATTTAGAAGTCTCCGGTTCAATAACCATTATTTTTAAAAATCATTATCGATTAAAAATTATTATCGATATCTGTAATAATAATGGTGGTAATAAAAAAAAATAAAAAATAAAAAAAAAACATTCTAGAATTCAATGAACAGTCAAGACTGACTTGTTGGTCTAGTGGTTAACGTATGCAGCTGTTTGTGTGATCGAGTTGTTGAATTTGTTTCGGTGTTTGGGTGTTTTCAATGTATATTATTGTATGTATTTACAAAAAAAAAAATAAGTCTATGTATTTACATCAGTTGTCTAGTACCCATAATACAAGCTCTGCTTAGTTTGGGACTAGATGTATGTGTGTGTCAGATGTCCGAATATTTATTTATAAGACACACACATAACTGCTTTTGATGTAAATCATAAAGGTATGTACACTCCGTGTAACTTGGCTGCATTAATGCACTGATCTTTAACGGATGTACTGGGGAGAATGGGATTGAAAGGATATGCATGAATAAAAATGTGCTGTGATGTTATCAGTGTACTATTGATTGTACTTTTTACTGTTTTACAAAGATTTTGCTGACAGTTAACCCTTGACCTGCTCTGATCTGCAATGTACCTACTGTCACAGGCGACAATTCAATTGTGAATATATACAACTGTGCATATAATATTAGGTCCTTAAATATGAAATTGGCGTTTTGTACGGGAGGAATTTAAAGTATTTTTTTTGTAAAATATATTTAATTAATCAAAGTATGCACCGTTGTTCTATGCACTTTTGCCATCTCATAGGTAGTTCATTGATCCCTTTACTAAAAAAAACATGGTGGCGAGAATCAATAAACTCTTTTAAGGTGGTTTGGACTGCCGCATCGGAGTTGAACTCAAATGCAGCAGCTAAATGAATTTATAAATTTGAATTTGGAATTTTCAACCAAAAAGGAAATATTTCAGATCAAAGTGGTCAGTACAACAAATGCTAATTTCATATGTAAGGGCCTTATATCTATGTACCTACATATTCTTTACACTCATCGTTTCATATGCGATTAATTAATTTTATTTTCACGACAATACGTAGAAGTCTATTAATACTGGCCAGGTGTTCAGATGTAAAGGGTTATTTATAAAAGTAACATTACTATTGAAATGAGATGCGCCTTTCATTATTAAATACGTAATATTGAGATGTCGACTCGTTTGATATGGCGATGCTGTAGTATGATCACTACTGTTCTTACATGACACTTTAGAATGTTCTCAACGTTTAAATACCAAAGGCCAATATTAGAACACTAACGTTTTTCTTTTCCTGCTCTTTAATTGCAACTTGAATAAATTTTATTCAAGAATCAAATCAAATCAACAACCCATAACGTCCCACTGCTGGGCTCGGGTCTCCTCTCAAGAGAGGGTTAAGGGTTATTCAAGAATGAAACGAAATAATTTCTCTTACAACTATTTAATAATATAAAAAAATAATAAAATTATTTAACTATTATTACGTTGTCAGGGCCAGTTTTTTTTAATTTTCGTTGCAAAAAAGCTCTCGTGAGATTCCACCCTAAAATTAACCCTTGCGCTGCAGTTGTGTTTTAAATCCATATTTCGTGCACGGATTCTCTAGCGCATTTGCATACGCGTTTGTTAATATGACCCCACATTTTTTCATCTTACTTTTGGGTTACTAAGAAAAAATAACCGCGCTAGGGTAAAGTTTTTTCTTAGATAAAAAAAAATAATTGTCATTATATAAATGAAAGTTTCTTTTTTTTGTTTCGAGCACATCTGCTCTTTTTTTACAAGATTTTTATTGGCTTCTCGTTATGATTTGAGAGTTTTATATTGTTATAAGTAATTTGCATATAAACAATCACGTATTGTTATAGTTTAATACATCTGCGTCGGGTTTAATACAATTTTCTGTGACCTCTCTGCAATAATTATTAAGCATTTATTTTTCAAAGTTTAAAAGTATTGGCACAGGGTAAAAAAAAATTTTTTTTAGTAACAGGATCATTCAAGTCTTGACAAACGGTGAAGTATTAATGACACTACGAAAAAACACACTTGTCTAAACGACACTTATTAGCCACGACTACATTAAAGTCATATTATAACTGTCAAAATGATTGTACTTTCTAAAATTCGTTAGCATAATGTATGTAGTACATTTTTGGTATCAATCCTATTGAAGAGATAAATAGAAAGGCTTACTACTAAATGACTATTTTAAACTTTATAGGGCAACTAATAACTTGTTTCTTTGATCAGATGAGGTTTTTTAGTTAAAACGCATACAATGTTTTTTTTTTTCGTAAACGAGTTTAGAGTTTATTATATTATATTTATATATTAGTAATATTTAGTAAATAACTTAGTATTATTTTAGTGGGATGTAATGGGTTGTTGGTGATAGTTGATGAACTTATATTTTTTTTAGTTAAACAGCAATAATCAATAAGTAATATGCTAAGTACCTAAGTTATAGTTTTAATCTATCAACACAATATTTCGATCAGATAATAATATATGTTAGATTAATTTAAATTCAATGCATGATTTCTCATTTTTACACTGTTGAATTGTTCGCACACACACACACACACACACACACACAGTAAAGAAAAATACAAGGAAAAGTGCTATTCAATAACATATATGTAGTAAAAATTTATACAATTTAAATCAAACTAAAATTCAATTATAAGTAGACAGATGCAGGAGCACGTCTCTGTGATGGTTTTTTGTATTCATTCACTGCCTGTTATACACTGAAGCATGTCTTAATTGATAGTTGAAATCTACATAAATATAAGCAAAGCCGCGGGCGAGAGGAAGTATTAAAACATTTAAATGTAATAAACAATATGTTATTTGGCTATCAATGTACAAGATTAAATGGTCGTTTCTTCAATGATGAAATAAGTAATGGGACACACCCAATCTTGATTTACGATACACGTAAATAAATCTATTCTCATGATTTAGTATTGACAATTAAAATTAAGAATTTTAATGTATGTATCTTTATGTTACAACGGCTATGCATAAGAATATAGGTAGGTATGGTAAATTTGTATTGTGATGTTTTAATCTTTAAGCAACATAGCCATAAAGTACATATTCCTTTGCATGTCCCGTGTATACAATTGTCGGTTATTTAACAAAATTTTGTGTGTAAACTGGCATATTTCCACTTTGAAAGATCACGCTAGAAGACGTGTCGAACTCAAAACTGGTTCTCGCTTATGTATGCTTTCTTAGTTCTACATATATTATGTTCACAACGCAAACATTGAACATTTGTTTTAAAACAATGACATTTGTTACTACATAGATATTGATAACATGAAAATGAATCCCAGTTTAAATACGACATTTTAACGACTACCTTTTAGAGTGTATTAACTTTTTAAGTAACTTTTAATAGTATCCAATATTCATGTATAAAATTATATCAGCATGAAATTACTAGAGCGTTTATAACACAAGTAATTTAGTTGGTATTAAAACCTTGTAACGCCACATAAGCCGTTTTAACAACTATTACTTTACCGAGTGTATTAGCTATTACACTACAACCGGTTATAACCGGTCCGGGCCGGTTCGTCGGCCCATCAACTTTTTCGAATTTAGAGAACATCGATTTAAGATTGGGCGTTGAGACCGGTTTGCCGTCGACGGGTTAGCGAGTCACTCTGTATATAATAAAAATAACTTTTTAAGATATAGGGAGCTGTTATTATTCATTAGTTTAAAAATGAGTCGTTCTCGTTATCTCGATGGGGACCAGACCGTATTTTTTCCAATCCGAAAAGTCTTCGTATCAGTTGATGGATATGTAACTTTCGAAATGAAAACCAATAAAAATAAGGTTCGATGATTATTGGGTTTGAGTAAAACGGATAAGTTCGTAAAATACACATTTTATGTAATACGGAGTAAAACGTCGACAAAACGGGACTTTTTTGAAAAATACTAATAAAAAAATATATGACTGGAAGTTGTTTTACAGTTAATCTGTCTATAAAGATTAGTGTGTTTAGCTAGAGATTAGCCGGAACAAAATGACACACAATTTTTTTTTTAATTGATTTTAGGAGCAATACATTTTTATGTAGCCTTTCATACACAATTTGTAAAAAAGTGTAAAACTTTATTAAGTCACCTTTTTTTTATTTAGAACCTGTCAAAATTACTTTGTTCTGTTCTAATGGATACCATAAGTAGAATCCAAGATAATGGGCCACCACACTCACTGCGAACGCAGACAATGCAATATGGTGACCCATACTATGCACGCCTAGTGAGATGCTTTTTCACCCTCTGCTTAAAGGACCCGGGATCATAATGGAAGTTAAACGCGTGATATGGTAGTGAGTTCTGATACAGGAAGGAAGAACTGTACCATGTACATTCTGAAGCAGTGAATAACAAAGCCTGTAAGTGTTGTTCTGTAGAGGGAGGGAGAAAGACAGAGCTCTTCAGAACTCTTCATGGTAGAGGCGATAGAGGCCATATCAACTTTACAGGTAATCATAAACTTCATAACTTTTACGAAATTTGCAACGCGGTACTTAAGTACTTATATTAATATGCTTCTTTAGACCTTAAGGTGCCATTAATATTTTTAGTATCTCTATAATCATTACGACTATTTTCTCGGAAACTTAGCATAGTACTAACTATGAAGCGTAGGCTGCAAAATGTGGCTGAATCTTTACAGACATTGCATGTCGCGTAAGTGCAAGAAGTTTGGAAACCAAATTTTTCCGTTAACAGCTAATTACGTAGATTACGGTACTTTCCTTAATTCTAAAATGTGATGAACTCCACAAAAAATAATATGACGTATTCTTGATCATTGAGTTTAGATGTCCACTTTACTTTACAGGACCTTACTATCCTCATTCAGAAGACCAATCAAACATGACAGTATTTGTCTTGTCGTGCTTCGTTGGTGAGTGGGAGGCTGGAGGCAAAATGCTAAATCATCATCATCATCATCGACGGCCCTTAACAGTCCACTGCTGGACATAATCCTGTCCTTGAAAAGGAGGTTTTGGCCTACTATACCACGCTGGCCAGACGGGTTGGTATAGGGTTGGTTTCAAGTTTTCCTTCTCTTGGCAGTGATGTTAGCTGCTTATTTTGTTCCTTTAGTCGCCATTTACGACACCCATGGATTGAATAGGGGTGGTGACACTTTGTATTCTTAATCCGTCACCACACAGGTTACGTTACTTACCTGATTTCTAAAATGTGATGAACTCCACATAAAATGATGTGACGTATTCTTGACCATTGAGTTTAGATTTCCACTTTACTTTACAAGACTCTAGTGGGACGCTGGAGGCAGAATGCTAAAGAAACTTTTCAATTGATCGCCATAGTCAGGATTTTTGAATTCGTAATAATTATTGTGACAAGTAATCCTAAATTCTTTTCATGCTTTCCTTCAGGCAGATTAGAGTCACTTTGGCTCGTACAAAAACATCTCAATTCTCCCCACCATTATACTGCAAAAGAGAAAACAGAGAAGTAATTACCAACACCCACCTGTTGGTGTACCACAATATTAAGTCGTCATGTACGTGGGCGAGACGCCATTTAATGTTACAAATTTAAAATTTAAATTTTAATATTAATTCAGAAGCTACCACACACTTGTATAAATTTAAATACATAGGTCATTGTAGTACCTATTTATAAAATAAGTATCACAAAAAATAGGTGGACTTCAATATTTGAAATTAACGGTTTTATTATTAAGTCATCAATGTAATAACAATAATTAACATGATGAGGTGAAGTGGCAAAATGACACATACCTTATTCAAAATATTTTGACATTTTAAAATACTAAAACAATTCGTTCTTTAGCAAACTGACAGATTGTTCTTGATTTTTTTATTCAGCTTTTGGTAAGCTTGAAAGTAACTCCATTCGGCCTAATGGAAAACATGTAGAATCTAAAAGTGGGAGCCGCCATCGTACTTATTGCGAATGCAGAAAAATGTAGCATCGCGACCCACACTAATTATGAAATTTGATAGATGTCAATAATCAAGTACAAAAGTACCGCTATAGTCAAAACTCGACGATATTGAACTTCGATTACACGTCACTATGTAAAAAAGTAAAACTAAAACTATAGAACGTAAACTCAAAACTGCAGTAAAATATTATTATCTTTTAAAGTTTTAATTATTTTGAGCACGATGTCTAAAAACAATATGTTGTTGTGAATTTATTGTACAATGATTTAGATTGATTGTGTATTTTTTAAATGATGATTTACGACCATGAACATAAAATGGTTATGATTTCAAATTATGTGAAACGTGAAGAGTTACGTTCTAAGAAGTGTCAAAAGGGACTTCGTAATTGAAATAGAGTATAGTGAGTGGGATGCTTCTTCAGGCCCCGCTTACAGGACCCGGAAACATAGAACAAGAGAAACACGTGCGCTGGTAGAGAGTTCCAGGTTTAAACTGCTTGGCACATAAAGTGAGTGGGTTACTAGCGGTAGATAATAATTTTATGACTCGAGTGTCAACATCAGTTAGTATAAAATTATGAAGCAAGCTACAGGTTCATCGTTCAACTTATTAATTTTATCACTTATGGTTACTCAGTGAAATTTTCGTCATTCTTAGTATTTCAAATTGTAAAATAAAAGAAATTAAAATGAAAGAAAAACATGTTACGGAAGTATCGCTTCATAAAATACTTACTTTTTTTAAACGTTAAACATTTTATTTACATGTTTACATTTATGCAAAAGAATGTGTCTCCTGTAATATTCGGAATGGCTGGACCGATTTTGAAGGTACTATCACTGCAGATGGCTAATGAAATAAGGAGTATTTGCTACTTTTTAGACTAGCTTAGAGCTCTTACTCGCGTTTGTTACTGTTTCTGTAAAGGTAGAACTACAACCGCAGGTGAAACCGCGGAGCTTAGCTAGTAGTGATAAAAAACTGTTATAACAATATTAGATATAATCCGACCTTACCCGCCCACACTGGGACCACATCTTCTAAGCTTGACAAGATTTACTACGATGAGGAAATTTGAAGTTGGAACTTTCAGTTACTTCACTTCACCGACTAGCGGCTTACGCCGACTATATTTTTCCAACAATTTATAGTTAACGGCCTTCGTTGTTAAGCTTCATTCAATTCTGTTTTCAAATTTAAATTATGAACACGAATCATTAGTTTAATAGAAGCTCAGAGGTTAGTTTCGAAATTGAAATAGCGACATCTGTGGGCAGGTCGGTGAGAATTTTGTAATTTCTTTTTTAAAGTTTTTCTTTTTGACAATTGTTGATAGAAGACCTTTAACAGTGATTAAGGTCTTCTTATTTTTCTTGTTAAATAAAAGGTCTATCAATTTAGGTTTTGGTTTTAGTCTTCTCTTGGTGTCTGTAGGGTTTCCAAACGTCTGTGGGGTCAACTTATATTGATAATTATTCACAATCTCACAATTTCAAAATGTGAAAATGAAGTATATTTACCTTATTTCTTAAAAAAAATAGGCCAATATTCCTTAACTTCCCAGCTTAATAGGTTGCAAAATAAATATTTTCCATATCAATTGTATAAACTTTGAAAGGTAAGAATCCCGCAGTGCTGCTCGCGGGATTTAATACCTTCATCTAAGTTACTCCTTGTCATTATCTTTCTGTTAGTGAAAGTCCCGTCTAAATCAGTCCATCCTTCCCAGAGATTATCCGAAACAAACAGACAGACAGAAGGACAGACAGACAAAATCTTTTAAAATTGCCTTTTTGTTAAAGTATCGTATTTTCAAAGGCATTTAGTAAAAAAGCTGATCATTTGATTATACAAACAGATAGACCAATTTTATTTTTTGTATATACATAGTACGTATGTATTTGTAAAGATTAGTATGGTACTCTAAGTCATTAAATTATCTTTCCTTATGAATCAAATTATCTCCATCCTAGATTTAATTGAAATTGGTGCAGCTATTATCAACTGGATGCGAGTAGCCGAGGATCGAACTAAGTGGCGTGCAATTGGAGAGGCCTATGTCCAGCAGTGGACTGCGATAGGCTGATGATGATGATGGTGCAGCTATTTAGGCGTTAAAACTCTCCACAAAGAGTTACTTTCGAATTTAAAATATTGGTGTGAATACGTCTTATCCCACTTCTGATTATAAAAAATCGATTGCTATTCGAATCTTTATCATTAAGACGAAATCGACTTAAATATCTAATCGATGATGATACATCTAATCAATAAAAATATTTTCGTGTAGTTTAGAAACTAACGGGACCGTTACACGTTAAATTCATCAGTGAATATAATTTAAATTTATCATCACAAAACCATTCATTATTACTGTCTACCAACGTAATTATACGTATCAAACACATTGATTTATTAATTAAATATATATATATATATATATCTATACAAATAAATGAAATTCGTTTGTCTGTTTGTTATTTAAAATTAACAGCGTTTGGCTAAATACATATGAAATCACATAATATATTGTATATACAGTACCTCTATCAAAAAATCTATGTTTTTTTTGTCTATCTTTACTGCCTCTTTGGTCTAGTGGTTAGCGCATGCGACTGCTAATAAAAAGGTCTCGGGTTCGATTCCCGGGTCGGACTAAATGTTTGTGTGATCCACAAATATTTGTTTCGGAGTTTGGGTGTATTCTATATATCGTATGTATTTACAAAAAAAAAGTATGTGTATGTATTCATATCAGCTGTCTAGTACCCATAATACAAGCTCTGCTTAGTTTGGGACTAGATGGCGTTGTGTGTAAAAAATGTTCGAAAAATCTGAACTGGCATATCTCTGGAACGTCTATACCGATTTTGATGGGTATTTCCCTAAAAAATAGCTGATGATACAACGAGTAACTTAAGCTACTGTTTTTCAGATAGTATCGCCCCGTGGCTTTGCCTGTATCTTTGAACTTTTACAGCAACATCCGAGGGTAACAACGCGGGGCTTGACTAGTTTTAACATAACATAATATTAATTTTAACATGTCAATAAATAAAAATTTAGGAGAATGAATATTTGCGTGGGTTTTGTCTCTTATGTATGAGAGATATAAATTATTTGTTGTGATGTGATTTACGATTTATAAAACACCTTTGAAATGGTGCAATTTGATAGATTCAAATATCATCATCATCAATCATCAACAGCCTTTAACAGTCCACTGCTGGACATAGGCCTTTCCTTAGAAAGGAGGTTTTGGCCTACTATACCACGCTGGCCAGACGGGTTGGTACAGGGTTGGTTTCATTTTTTCCTTTTTTTTTATATATATTAGCTGCCAAAATGACTCTGCCCTGCCTGATGGAAAGCAAGAACAGAATCCAGAAATTGAGGCCACCATCCTCACTGCAACAGCAGACAGTGCAGCACGGTGACCCACACTATGGCGGCCTAGTAAGATGCTTTTTCACGCCCCGCTTGAAGGACCCGGGGTCATAGAAACGAGGAAACACATGCGATGGTAGAGAGTTCCAGGTTTTAACTGCTCGGCATAGAAAGGAAGGATTTTGCTTCTCTTTGCATTGATGTTGCCTTGCGTAGTTTATCCCTTAGTCACCTTTTACGACACTCGCGGGATGAATAGGGGTGGTGACACTCTGTATTCTTAATCCGTCACCACACGGATTAAAATATATAAAATTTTAATTGTCCGTTTGTCATTCCAAATTAACAGCTTTTCACTAAATGCATATGGTAGTACAGATGTACGGTTTTTTAGAAAATCTTTGTTTGTTTGTTCCTTGTAATCTCTGTACCAATATTAATGGAACTATCTAATTTTGTAATGGCATCTTCGTTGTGTACCAATGTAGTGACTGATTAAGCATAATATATATAAGTGCCACCAGCCTAAAGGGACCGTCCCATAATCACGTAAGGCTCGGAAGGTGGGAGCGGGTTCGGATATATTTTTTTTTTTATTTATTTATTTATGTAATGGAGGATTTACAGCTAACATAATAACATTTGCAATCTAGTAGATAACAGGGAGCCAATTACAAGTCCTCACCTATACTAATATAAAAGATATCACGTGAATTAATTTTTTCGTCAATCGAGCGATTTGTAAACCGAAAAAGGCCTGAAGTGTCCTCTTGACTCGCCGTTTCCAGGCTAAATTTAAATTTAAGTTACTAATAACTACATGTGATTATGTAAGGGGGGGGGGTGTTCTAAACCTCACCATGTATCACCAGGGGGGAGGGAGGGGTTAAAAAGGGCTAAAAACATCACGTGATTAATGGACGGCCCCTAATCTTTTAGTGGGTGTCGCAAGGGACCAAACTCTGTAGGACAACAGGAAATATTTGACATATTAAGTGTGTAAGCACTCATAGTCGAGTAGCCTTAGGTGATTCGAAACAATAACCGATGGTAAGCAATGATGGCGTGGTCAGTCGTAGATGGGTGACCGTTTGTAGCATTATATGTTGTGAGCGTTTCCGTGATTCGGAGGTCACGATTTTTTATCTTTAGATAACAGTCGTGAAGCTTAGTTGGAGCACAGAATACATAATAGTACTAGTACAGAAGACTCACTCCGAAAATTAAATTAAAGAAATAGGGACCCTTGGTGTCAAAAGATTAAGTTCAATTTATATATTTACCTACAATTGCGTCTCTTTCTATCTTGTAACTTCGTGTATCGTAACTGTTCTGACGATGTCTAGTAGACCGGCAAGCCTGCCCGGGCAGGCAAACGCCGACTATACCTAAACTGCGGAGTGACACCCCCCTGGTTTTAGGCCTTCGGACGGCTTAAAAACATCCAACGGTAAGATTTACGTAGTCATACCGTTGTCTTGCCAGTCCCCATCCTACACTCGACCAGGGACGTATGGCCTTAACTCTCTCCTGAGACGAGACACTAGCCCCAGCAGTGGAACGTTATGGGTTGTTGATTCAAGTGTGGGAAACTGCCTTTCTGAGGAGTTCTATGTGTAGTCTAAAAGTAGCCTAAGTCACTCCTAATATCATCAGCTATTAGCCAGTGAAAGTCGCGTCGAAATCGGTCCAGCTGTTTCTGAGATTACCCGCAACAAACAGACAGACAGACAAAAATTGTAAAAAAAAATATTTTGGCATATGTACCGTGTATACATACATATTATTATGGATTTAGTAAAAAGCGGTTATTTTAATATTACAAACAGACACTCCAATTTTATTTATTTGAATAGATAATATAATAAACTAGTTGACCCAGCGAACTTCGTACCGCCCAACTTTAAAATTCCAGAACTTGATCGCAGCGCCACCCACCGGGTCCAATTGCGAATTTAAACCATTCCCAGATCCCCTTGTACACACACAAAAAATTTCATCAAAATCGGTCCAGTCGTTTGAGAGAAGTTCAGTGACATACACACTCACACAAGAATTATATATATAAAGATAGGCATGTGTTTTTTTACCGTGAAACTAAGGAAATGGGTAATAATAAAATATTATGTAAGATTTTGTTAAAGTTACATCATTTTATTACTTTTTAAATTCCTTCGTTTTTTTTTTAAACTATTATATTTTTACGGATGGCTACGTGATAACCGTTGCAAACTTTGAACACATAAATTCTTACACGTGTTTTTTTTTTAATTAAAAAGTAAGCAATTTGTAGATACTGTGTACTTATCTCTCGTAGTTACTTCGTTGGTTGGTCAAAGTCGCTTTTGTGGATGATGACAAACCTATAATAATAACTAGCAGATGCCCGAGGTTCTGCTCGCGTCCTAGGGTTATGAAAAATAGATTATATTGCTGCACTCGGCCAGCTTGGGGATGTTTGGCCTTACCCCTCTTCTGAGAGAAAACACGAGCCCAGCAGTGGGATGTTATGGGTAGTTGATGATTGATGATGCTTCCCTATAGGGATGGATTTGGGAGGGTAACATATAGCTCCAGTAACTACTAGTATCTCGAATTAGCTGTTAACAGAAAATTGTAACATTCATTACAAATTAGTATCTCGAATTAGCTGTTAACAGAAAATTGTAACATTCATTAAAAAAATTGTAATGATTGTTATAATTTTCTGTTAACAGCTTATTCGAGATACACAAGTATAAGTACTAGGCTTTACATTTAATTTAAAACCTAATACTTACACAAGTTCATAAACAAGATTTACATTCTTAATAAAGTAACAAAACCTATAAAACTTATTAAGAAACAGACTTTTTATAATCTTAAATAAACTTAATACATTCACTTCTAAATTTATCATGCGTATTTCTTTCACAAAATGTAATATAAAAATACAATAAAACTATAAATTATTCCACAAAAGTTATTCAAATAAATCTGCAACTGTATAATAACAAGACAACCATGTGTTACCATAGACAAGTCGAGGCAAGAACAATCTCACACACTTAGCATACGCCACGACACCGTGAGAACAAGAACACAACAAAACACATATTGAGCTTCGATCAATCGCTACCATATTTATGTAAATGTACAACATTATATATTCAAATCTCACTGCTATTCCCATCGGCTAGCTTTAGAATATCAACCCGAATATTATGAAACGTTGGTATGCAAATTTTTAACGGGACATTCAGGTACAGTTGGCACAATAAATTTAATGAACAATGTGATTTTGTATCTTACACGGATACAAATTCATATACGAATTAGAATTTAACTTTTTATTGAATGATGATCCCGTGTGATATTTTTAGTACAGTTATGTATACGAAAATCGTTATTCCATTCTAATTACTATTAATTTGAAAGTAACCCCGTTAGTTACGTTTTCACTTGATATGGATTTTTGGCATGATCACCGATATACACAAGGGCGAAGCCGCATCAAAAAACTAGTTAAAACGTTTATAACACCAAGTAATTGCTGTTTTTCCACAACCGTGTATCATAAAAAATTTATTAGCTCTTTATTTATTTGTTGTGTCACTTGATAAATTACCAACACCATTTAAATTTCTAATCTCAAGTTTTACGACCAATATCAAAGGCTCAGATAATTTTATTTCTATGAGAAACTCGTCAAAAAGCTTCCTAAAAATGTTAAATACCCCATTTCCACGTTGATTGATCAGGAAATCGAACTCAAACACACAGATGCCTCCACTACTCAATCAACTGACACTTAAAATCCAATCTCCAATGCCAACTAAAGCACTTTTATTTAAAAAAAGAAATTTCTGTTTAATAGTCTACTATAACATTTTATATCTAACGGTAGCTAATTTAAGACCCGTGTACACTATACGCTCAATGTCCAAGACCGATAAATTTTTACTACCGTGAAATCATTTTTACGACCGATTGGCTTTTTAAGGGTTTATCGGAATAATTATTACATTTTATACTTTTAAGAAGGTAGTACTTGTACGCAGAGACGTATCTTACGCCGGGTGGTGATACGCTTACAAAGATAATTTTCATACAAAAAAAAGAACTTTACAATGTCATACCATTTCATAATCTTTTTAGACGCGTGTACTGTATGTAGCTGCCATAGTGACGCAGTGCTAGTTTACCTACTGCTGAGTCTGTGGTCTCCGGTTCGATTCCCATGATCCGCAAATATTTGTATCATGGCTTTGGATGAGAAATATATGTAAATGTATTTATATAATTTGCCTAGTACCCATAGTACAAACTTTGCTCAGTTTAGGACTAGATGACGTTGTGAGACAGATATTCGAAATATTTTTTTTTTATTTAGCAGAAATTTCATTGTTTGATATAATGTCACACTATGAAATATGCTTTTTATATTTTTATGACTTCAATGTTAACTAAAAATTTCTTTTCTAGCTTTTAAAAAAAATTACTTAAAAACTTGCTCTTATGTGTGTTTGAAATCAGGATAATATTTATACCTATGCGAAACTATAAAAGATTTGCAAAGTAACACCGATAAAACGTATCAAAGACAGAAACTTTTTAAATAATATTAAAAATACATTGTTATAATATTCAAACTAGCTTGCTGTTTGAATCTTAGAACAAAAATAAATGCTCATGACTGTATTTTCAAGTAGATTTACAACGAGCATGTGCAGTCATAATAATTTATAGTGTTTAGTGTGCGTTAAACTCAAATTCAAATAACAAAAATGTAACGTAAAGTTTATACTTATTTTTATTAACATTCAGATTTAATGTTGATGAAAGAATCTGAAACAGAAGAGAGTTTTTGAACTGTTCTCATTTAATTCGCAACTTCAACTGCAACAAAAATATAATGTGATAGGTAATAAAAATATTTACCTACACACAACTCGCAGGCCCTCCCACATGTGGCAAAAAACATCAACGCTCGCCCCCATACAAAAGAGCATTGCCAAATCGCCCTTTGCCAATCAATCGCGACATCGACTCACGATTGGTTACCCCACACGTCCCCTACGCCACAACCATTACACATTAACCCCTAAATCACAACCGGTTTCTTAGAACCGCGTTCAAATCGACTAGGGTGCGAGAGCTCAAGAAGAAATAGTTCACCACACGCGTGATGCAATAAAAAATTTATTTTCCATGATTTCCCCCGTTTTGGGATCCTCGGTTATTCTCGTGGGGATTCGACCAATCAAATTAAATTCGCGATTGACGTTCCACCGTTCGAATTTCGAACAACGCATTCAAATGTCAGCAAAATTATTTATATATTAACATTTTGTAAAAATAAAATTTCAATTTAAAGATTAAATTATCATTTAAATTTGTTTCTTTTATAGATATAGAACTTAGACGTTAGACAATTGATTGATTGTATTTGTTACAAATTTGGAAATGGATAGGTAATTCAGAAAACTTGTCTGAAATATAACTAATGAATATTATGTATTAGAAGACAAATATTACGTAAGCAGCCTATAATATTACCTATACAGGCCAGTATGATGTCAACAACGTATTAAGCCGGTTCCAGTAATATCATAAAAAAATATTTACGATGTAAAATTTATAAGTAAATTATTTCAATCGTATTTATGCTTTTTTTATTACACATGAGAAACATTGACTTAGTTAATAGCTATTTTGAAATAATTTCAATTAATTTATTTGTACCCAGTACTTCTGACACCAAATCAATTTTTGATTTTGATTATAATCTGGTAATTTATTCCAATTTTAAAATCGTTAACTAAATTATTTATTGTCAGTTAAAGAACCATTCCATAAATACGCAAAAACAAAAATAAAAACAATTCTATATTAAAATAAATTTTAACTTATTTTTTAAATTTTATCAATTGAATTTTATTTTCCATCGTTTAATTACATAACTTTTATTTCTTAGCCCATAAAGTTCATATTTGCGTGTCCTTAAATCTTTAACCATTTTTTTAAATTCTGTCTAATAGCACAACGGAGTTCTTTGCGGGAGATAAAAAAAACATCAAAGTATGAAATCTGGCCCTCTTCTTCAATAATGTTTTTAAGTACACACACGTGTTGTTTATTTCACATTACAAGTTTATTTTTAACCTATAGTAGTTCTATCTTTACTGTAGTGGTTAGTAGAACACTGAAAATAATTTGAGACGACATAATAAATAAAGTACGAAAACATTCTTCAGTTATGATAAAAATAAGTATTAATCATTTAACATAGTTACCTATGTTACTTTTGGGGTTTCCTACAAAACAAAAATATATTTACGAAAGCCGTTTAAAATTATCAGTATATCACGAAAAGCATGTTTTTTAATTATCTTAATATGATCTGGGTTATCGTTATAGAGTATGTAAACACCTGTAAATACTTTAAAAACACCAAAATGGCGGCAATTTTTCTTTTTTTTTTGGCCCCGCTAAGCATTAGTACCTAAAGCTAAAATAATTCTTTGATATGTGTTCCGTTTTATGCCATATGTTTTACGAAGCAAAGACAACAACGTTCACGGCCAATGTGAAAAAAAATAATAATAATAAGAAAACATAATTAGAAGTTATTACAAAAAAAAAAATTAAATCAAACATGAAGCCTCACATACTAGGCTATTATGGTTTCATCTCACGCGCACTTAGCAATCGCCTTTGCTATACCTAATTTCTCTCCTTTAAAAGGGAAGAGAATTTGTAAACCAGTACTGAACTTTCAAATGCGATAGTGGCATGATGGTTGCTTTGTAATCGCACCATTAGAATAATAAAATTAGTATTTAGTTCGTTTTCTGTTTTATCTATACAAATAAACAAAATTGAAGTGTCTGTATGTAATATAACTAATATATAACGGTACTTAAATCAAAAAAGTATTTTTTTACTTTTTTTTCTCTGTCTGTCCCTGTTTGTTTGCGTAATCTCTAGAAAGGCTGGACCGAATTTGACGGGACTTTCACTGGGAGTAAGCTGATAACCTAAGGATTAACTTAAGCAAATTTTTTTCATACTAGCTGTGCTACGTGGCATGACTCGACTAAGCCCGGGTAACGGCGCGGGACTCAGTATAATATATAACGATGAAGAGAGTAATAATGCTTTTCATAGTTTCAGACTTCAGCAGCCTAATCCTGGACATGACGCCTTTCTCTTGAAAGCAGGTTTCGTCCTCCTATCCACTGCTTTTCGGACGGGTTGTTTTAAATTCGCGTTCTCTTTGAAGTACTAACTCTTTGCCAGTGTAGTGTTTCTCCTTAGAAGCTTGGACAGCTCTAACGACTATCTCGGGATGAACAAGGGGGTCTTGACACCCCGTATTATTCATCAGAAACACACGTAACTGTTATTTGGTTTAGTTATTCACCACAAATGCTTAGACACAAAGACAAGGAAAATATGTTTTTATTTGAAGAACATTCACGAATAGCAACCGTTTCCTTAAGAACTATTTTCCTTGTATCCAATAGAAATATGTTTATTTTACAAATTTTGTTCATTTTACTAAGTACTTAATTGTTGAGTTGCATTTCACTTTAAACTTTTCGAAATACAGTCTTAAAGTCGAGCTTATTTAAACATACCTAATGGTGCATCATTACGATGTATAACTGCCAGGAGCTGTCGGTTATGAAAAAAAATTAAGTAAGCCATAGTCAGCAAACCTGAGGCACTCGTTTTGCTTTATCTATAGCTTCAAGATATCTGGCAAATAATCCTCTCTATGGTAAACGTCATTTGCTTACGAAAAAAAAAATGACAAAAAATGACAGGGCGGGAAACAAATCGTAGTCTGTCATTTATCGTATTTTTTTACCAAAGAAAATACAACTGAGTAAATTGATTTCAAAGATTATCTTGTAAATAATTAAATACCATAAAAAAACTAATTTGTTTCCAAAATTACAAACGGTTATTACACACATACCATTCAAATTAAATGCCCAGCAACTGGTTGCCGGCGTTCTCTAAACAATAGAGCGGCCGTCGCCAGATCACCTATGATTACGTAGGGCCTCGCCCCTATTATATTAACATGCTAACCCTTTCGATTCATTACTGGCGTACCTTCGTACCGGCATTCAACTTGGCTTCATTTTTTATTTTGTTCCTATTATTTTATAGTGTGACGTCAGTTAGTATAGAAGGATTTAAATGTTTTGATCTTAGAATGATTTGAACAAAACGGTTCAATTTATTTAAATATTCATAACATATTACAGAATAAATCTCCAATAACACCTTTGAGTTTTACACAAGTCGTGTAAACAATAAGTTTTTACACTCAATTCAATCGCCTTATTTACGCAGCTTATTCAACCATTTATATCATCATCATAATATATCAATAAATATACATACTCGTAGCTTCGTATCAGATTAATGCACAGATTCATAGAATTTATTTATATAAAATCAATCAATTTTAAAAAATCACAAACGTTTGAGATTGCAAACCTCTTTTGAAGTTTAACAGTTGTAAAAATTTTGATCTACCTTTATTGCTTTCTAGCAACCAGTTTGTCTTTCGACGAAGACGCTCATCGAGGACGACCCTTTATGAGTCGGAACGACGAAGAACTTATGTTCTTCGTCTAAGAAGGGAGGTCATATGTTCTAGGGGTTCCGCAGGGATCAGTCTTTTCCTGACAACCGTGCTCCCTGGTCAGAACTAGAGTGTCATCCGCGCAGCAGACGACACTCTTTCTAGGGAGGTAAACCGGTACTCAAAACTGCACACAAAGAGGTTCCCATAGGCCTTCTAAAAGATTAGCGGTTTTGGTCTACTGGTTGCACTTACGAAGGCGGAGGCCCTGCTGTTCCGAGGTTAGAGCTTGGTTAAGTTTAGTATCGATCCTGGGATAGACCTGAATTATCATGATCCGGGTTGGCCTCAGAGCATCCCATACTCCTTGCTCCTGAGTCTGCCTGATTTGCAATCCGTCAACAAATGATATCTACTAAATAAAAAAATATCTTCCCTGCAATGATGCTACTTACAAATTTGTTGTGTATTAATCTGTGACCATCAGAAAATATCAAAGTCCCTTTACCGCAGTATACAATAGTTGAACGTTACTATGACGTATCGCCGTACGTTAATACACCATTTAATACCATACAATGGCCCGCTCTTTGTTTTAAACCCTGTGGCCCGTTGAGCACACAAAAAATACCGTTTTTGTTAACAGAAACAATGCAAGGAATCTCTTTGAGACTGATTGTGTTTAAATCGTATGTAAAATATAGTAGAAAGTAACAGCCATGAGGGCTTGTGGTGCCCAATGTAGGGTGAAGCAGAATTTTGTTTTTTTTTTAAATCATCATTTGTAATGTATATCAAATCCAGTCCTTAACCCGTTAATCAGTGAACGAGTGCTTAAACCCTCTAACAACGTATGGACATCGTGGCAATAATGTAGCAGAACGAAATGAAACTACGACGGCGACGTATTGAAATATTTTCAGAAAGCACCCCACGCTTTGTTACATCAAAATTATTTTCTACTTTTTAGTTTAAAAGCGTGTTTGTTTAGTTTTTTAAAACAATTTTTTTTTCTAGACTAAAAAATATTAGAAAATACTTTTTTTTTGTTTTTTTTTTCATATTTGTGTATTTGTCCTCGATAAATCTACAAAGTTTGAACGAAATCTGGTCGTTTAAAGTGGGTCAAAATTGCACCCAAAGGAGTCTGTTACAAACATACAGGTGAAGCCAATATAAAGCGTGTAAAATATATTCTATTCAAGGCCCAGAATGCATGCTCATAGTCGAGAAGCCTTACGTGATTAGATACAATCACCGAGGGTAACCAAGGACGTCGTGGTTAGACCTACATATATTAGATGGGTGACCGTTTGTGGCATGACATGTAATGAACGTTTCCGTGATTCGGAGATCACATAAAGCGGTCGGTCTCGGTTGTCATAAGATAGCAGTGGTGCAGCTTATTGGAAGCCTTCGGACTGCTTAATAATATACAACGGTAAGATTACGTAGCCACAACGTGTCTTGCCAGTCCTAAACCAGCACTCGGCCAGGGTGTCAACGTATGGCCTTAACCGTCTCCATATAGGAGACAACTGAGGTGTATGTTATATGCCACCTCTCCAGTTCCATCAATTCAGAAGGTATTGTAGCTTACGGAATGACGGCAGATATTGACATTATATTCCTTGCTGAATCCCGCGGTGTGACCTGCGGTTATTATTCAAATCGCGAGTAATGAAGTCGAAGATAGTCTTGGTTACTCCTTATTTCGCCAGCTACATGCCCGTAAAAGTCCCGTCAAAATTCGCAGAGCCATTCCAGAGATTAACCGAGACACACAAACAGATAGGTCTACAAAAAGTTTAAAAATGGCTTTTTGATGTGAGTAGCCTATTTAATTTGTATCTCAATAAAAAAATGTTCGTTTGATATTGCAAACAGATACTTTCTTTTTCTTTATTTGTATAGGATCAAAGAAAAAAAAATATCACAACTTATATTAGTTCTGAAAAATTAATAAATATTATGATAATTCACTGTCACATTTTTGTAGCTTTCACTCAGACAAACCATTCTTCCTTTATCTCCTGTCGATTTATCCATTCAAAGTTTGCCTGTAAAAGATAGTATTTAGAATTAAAACCGCCAAAATAATGTAAGAAATATTATACGTATAAAACCGTACATAACATCTTCTAGTAATATTCATCTGCCATATTGTCATTGGTATACAATAAGGCATATTAAATTATATATATTAGGTAAATATCATTACTAATACAAGAATATGTTTCCTGTTTGTAATAAAATTTATAAAGTACCAAGAATACAAATACATAGTTATTAAAATCAAATATCCTTATTTAGTTTAGGTTTTAAAAAGGTTTAATATCTATCAGCAGAATATTTCATACCCAAACCTCAAAAAACAATGTAGAAGTATAAAATGTCAATGTCAGAAAAAGAGTGACTAACGAAAAATTCTCAAAAAATAATGTAGTAAAAATATCTAAAAAAAACTTAGCAAGCCATTAAAAATAAAACGTAAAAATGTTTGACGATAAATATAAGTGAGCAAATTCAAGAGGAACCAAAATCATGTATGACATACCAGAAGATTGTTTGTTGACGTATGACCCTGACTACCTGGACTTACATTCAAACAGCACCGATTTTGAAGACTCACATATCTTAAGAGTAGCTCCGAAAAGCGGTAACCACAGTCTATTCAACAAAAAAAGATTGTTCAAACAGTCCAGCAAAGATAAGACTTCTGAAAATGCACTATACAATAGTGAAATGTCTAAAAGTAGTTCCAAAGTATTGTATGAAACAGAAACAATTTACAATGACACTGAAAAAGGATCACAGTTATATAAAAGTTACAACAATCGAAAAACTCAAGTGATACTCAATGAACGACAAATCGAAGCAAACAATTCAAAACGACACAGAATTATACCATCTATATCCAGCCTTTTTAAAAAGTCAAGTTACAATTGCGTACCAAGAATGGTTTTAAAGAAAAGTAAAGTAGAAAACAGTAGCCAAACGTATCATGCCATTTATGACCCTAGAGCAGTCAAATCTCGAAGACGACAACAGCAATATGCAGTCCAACCTGTTTATGGGGTAGAAAGGAACATTTACGCCCAAACTATTCCGCATAAGCATCTGAAAAAGAATCGTGCGCCGCTACCGACCCAAATAACATCCAGAGATCAATACTTTAACACTATTTATAGTTTAACCTCATCATCCGAAGTAGACCATCATTTGCGGCACGTAATAGAGACAAAGAGCAAATGGAGGAAACAAGTTGACAGTAATGTACAGAAAGATTTTAAAGACGAAAATTTACTTAGACCAAACCACAAGGACCAACAACAACCAAATAATCCGACAAAACGGCGACGAAAATTCCCATTCCAAGTCTACGCTAACCCACAACAATACGCAACTGGGTTAATGCCCAATTCTGATGTAAGCAGCACTACTAGCGCAGTTCCATCGACGTGTTCGGGATTCTGGGACTATCTATTCAATAAAATTAACAACAAATACCAAAAAGTACAAGTCTACAAGACTTGCAAGTGTTGTAATGCCACTGAAAGAGTAATAAAAACCAGTCCTTGCTGTAATGCTGCCTGTAACGCTGTTCGCGACACTTCAAATGAACAGCAGACAACAGATTATAATGACCGTTATAATACGCGAGTTTTGACAAATACATGTTCTTGTAATGCACCAACTGAAAATCAAGGAATGTCAGATCCCCCACAGACTACATCGACGGGTGCTCCGTCAGCTAAATTTAGCATTGCACCGAAATCTCAAAGACAAAATACGTCATCAGGAGATGTCAACGAATCATCGCAAAAAAACCAACTAACTGAGAAATCTGATCACACACCACAGTGCCAAATGGGGCACAATGATTTAACAACGGCTTTAAATCAGAAATATAATGGAGAAATTCTCTGCATTCACAATCCCCCTTGCATTGTT
This sequence comes from Phragmatobia fuliginosa, assembly GCA_932526445.1. Classification (NCBI taxonomy): domain Eukaryota; kingdom Metazoa; phylum Arthropoda; class Insecta; order Lepidoptera; family Erebidae; genus Phragmatobia; species Phragmatobia fuliginosa. Next base: position 16,643,316 of record OW052071.1, read on the forward strand.
ATTAATGGATGTTTAAATTTACCACCCATTGGAGACAATCAGACTAGATCTACGCCAATGTGGCCAGTAAGTGATTCTTCAAAGCCTAGCTATCAAAAGATATATAGAGGCAAACGTTCTAAAAAGAAGATTAAGAATAATCAAGAAGATGTTTTTGATAAAAGTCTTGAAAAAGAGTCTATCGAAAGAAGCAGCCAGTACCAAAACCATGAAGTTAAAAACCAAGTCGACAAGTCCATAAAAATGGATCACAATGGTATCGATCAAAGTTGCCAGTATTTATCACAGACCGTAGACCAATATCAGCTGACAGAGCTATCAACAGAAGAGAAGAATGTACAAAGTTACTGCAACCACGCACCACCTTGTCAAGTTAAGAGAAAATGCCACAAGCCTAAATATGGCCCGATTTTAAATTCCAACTGTTTTCATGTACCAATGTGTGAGAATATACCTGTGTGTCTACTGGATTCAAATGACACAATCGAGATCAAAACGACATGTCGACACAAGCCGAAATGTGTCGAAGTACCAAGGTGTAGCATAGATTACTTTGTACTGAACGCTAAAGGGGAGACTGGTACTCAAGTGCGGCAGAAAGCCAAGTTGGTGTGCCGACATGCCCACCCCTGCCTTATGATACCGAAGTGTTTGGCTCAAATGTGTGCCGAAGGTTACACGCCACATGACGCTATACCGAGCTGTGTGCACCGGCCTCGCTGTGAGATGATCCCCGCTTGTTGCAGGCAATCAGCCAAAGAAATGGTTTCTGTATGTTCCCAACACCCGAATTCGTGTCGTATAGTATAAGAAACAAGGTTCAATTTCACTAGTACAAATCGTGATTATTTTTTAGTCGTATCATGTTGGCGTTTATGTAGCTAAATTGTTAGACCAATAATGTGTTTTACTGATTACATGCGCAGTGTCGTAACGTACCAAACTTTGAATATTTTATGTTGTAATCAATGAGTAGCCATTAGATGGTAATACATTTAGCACCCTTCCCCGTCCCTAGTTTTATAGCAACGGAAACTATTTTCAGGGACACGTTGAGTGGGAAAATTCAACTTTGAATTTCATATTTTTCTATATTCAAATGACACATGAGTACATTGTTCATTTGTAGAGCCTACTCTTAGATGTCTATAAAAAGCTTTAAAACGAGACATGTATTTTAAAAAAAATAGCTATGATTTGTTTGGAAATAAACGAATCGATATTTCATTCCTAGAAAAAGCTTACAAAATAACTGCACCTCACATATTATCTGAACACTCATTAAATGAAAAGAGTCAATAGAACAAAATGCATTAAATTGAATCGTCACATGTTAGTGTTACTGATTTACCTGAGTGTACTACTTATAACTTACTAGCTTTTGCCTGCGGCTCCGCCCGCGTGTATCTCGGTTATCGCAGTAAAATGTAGCCTATGTCCTTTCCTATGGTTCCGTCTATATCTATGCCAAAATTCATCAAAGTCGGTTCAGCGATTTAGGCGTGAAAACGTAACAGACAGAGTTACTTTCGCATTTATAATATTAGTAGTGAAAAGTAGTGATTTTCAGGCAGACAGACAGCTTAACTTTCGAGTTTATAATGTCAGTATGGATTTAGAAGGTTTCAATAATAAAACGCCAATATTATGCGACAATTTAGTCCTTTCTTCCATATTTCTAATTGAGTTTGTGTTAGTAATATTGAACTTGTTTTTTCTAGCAAAAACCACCGCTAAAGTCCCGGATGCCAGTGTTTTATCAAAACAAACTGTTGAAAATATTGAGTGTGAGACGTTCCCGCCATATGTGAATTGTGAAGTGTTTGGACATAACAGTGCTATAAAAGAAGTTAAGTTAGTCTATGGTTGTTTTATTTTTAAATTTTATGTTGAGAATTTAATATATACTACTCTGAAGGATATGATTTTATACGACGCGAATGAAAATGCAATGTAGGGTTCCGTAGCCAAATGGCAAAAAATGGAACCCTTATAGATTCGTCATGTCTGTCTGTCTGTCCGTCCGCATGTCACAGCCATTTTTTTATGAAACTATAAGAACTATAGGTACTGTTGAAACTTGGTAAGTAGATGTATTCTGTGAGCAGCATTAAGATTTTCACACAAAAATAGAAAAAAGCAAAATACTCGCACTTGGCCGCTTTTTTAAAAATAAGAATATACTGAGGCACACACAACACATTTATTAAATTAGAAGGGTTAGTTCCAAGCGCACCTTGAAACAAATTATGAAGCAAATAATCTATATCTATGACTATATTTATATAATACGTTTATCTTGTACTAGCTGACGCCCGCCGCTCCGCTCGCGTCCCTATGAAAAATAGATGTTGGTCGATTCTCAGACCCACCCGATATGCACACAAAATTATAATAAATAAATAAATAAATATTTTGGACATTTTACACACAACGCCATCTAGTTACCAAACTAAGCAGAGCTTGTAATATGAGTAACTAGACAACTGATATGAATATATAAACATACTTTTTTTTTTTAAATACACTTAATATACATAGAAAACACCCAAACTCCGAAACAATTTGCGGATCACACAAACATTTGGTACGACCCGGGAATCGAACCCGAGACCTCTTGATCAGCAGTCGCATACTATAACCACTAGACCAACGAGGCATACAAATCGGCCCTCGGACGCGAGCGGAGCGGCGGGCATCACCTAGTATAATATAATATGTCTGTGTGTAATATCAAGATATTAGTTTTTTACTAAATGAATATGAAAGTATTTACGGTATTCTTATTCCAAAAAAAAAAAATTTTTGTCTGTCTGTCTGTTTGGCGGGGTAATCTCCGGACCGATATTGACGGGACTTTGCACGGGCATCAAGCAGGTGACATAAGAAGTGACTCAAGCAATTTTTTGACTAGCTTCGTTTCTTCGGCATTACTCGCTTACTTATAACAATAACCGCAGGTAATACCGAAGGACTTAACTAGTGAGTAATAAACAAAGACAATCAATTCAAACTAGTTGCAGGCCAGCTAATAAGGAAATTAATACGTATTTAATAGTTTAGTCAATAATTATTGGGTTTTTCCTAACATTTAATTGTATTATGAGTGGTATTGCTATTTGTAACAAGTTATAATAATGCTTTATAGTATCCTAATAATCCTACTAATATTAAAGTTTGTGAGTATGAATGTATGTTTGTTGCTCTTTCTCGCAAAAACTACTCAACGGATTTGGATGAAACTTTACAGTAATATAGCATATATATCAGAATAACACATAGGCTACTTTTTACTGCAATAATCGAGATGCACGTGGGCGAAATCGCAGGCGAAAGCTAGTATACCATATTAAAAGATAGCTGAGCCGTGAGTAACGCCGTGGGGTGGAGCTAGTTTAAAAAAGTAGCTTTGTTGCTCCTTTTATCATGAACTATCTACCTGGTTCAGTCAAAATTGGTTCATCTGTTCAAGAGATTATCCGGAACAAACAGAGACACAGACTGATTGAAATTAGATTTTTTTGTTAAAATATCATAACTTTTTTTTAAATTCAATTTTTTTTGTACCATTTTTTTTTTTTTTTTTTTTTTTTTATATTTAGCCTACCAAAGTGACTCTACCCTGCCTGATGGAAAGCATGAGCAGAATCCAAGAGTGGGGGAAACCACACATCACTGCCGCACATGCAGACAGCAAAGTATGGCGGCCCTCACTATGGCGGCTTAGTAAGATGCTTTTTCACGCCCCGCTTACATTCTTGCATTCTTACGCTTGCATTCTTACAGAATCACAGACAGATTCTATTTTATTTGTATTGAATGTTATATATGGTCCGTTGTCCGTGTGGTGACGGATTAAGAATACAAAGTGTCACCATCCCTATTCATTCCATGGGTGTCGTAAGAGGCGACTGAAGGAACAAAATAAGCAGCTAACATCACTGCCAAGAGAAGGAAAACTTGAAACAAACCCTTTACCAACCCGTCTGGCCCGCGTGGTATTACTATACCACGCTGGCCAAAACCTCCTTTTAAAGGAGAGGCCTATGTCCAGCAGTGGACTGTTAAAGGCTGTTGATGATGATGATGATGTTATATTTTGTATTATATTAGCTGAATCCCGACGTCTTTTGTATTTTTGTAAATGCGAGTAACACCACGGAGCGAAGCTAGTCTACAAGTAACTCCTTGTGTCATTAGCTTTCTGTCGGTGAAAGTTCTATCAAAATCGGTACAGCCGTTCCAAAGAACAAATTCAAAAATTGCGTTTTCTATATCAGTACCGTAAACACTTTGATATGCATTTATCATAATTTTAACAAAAAGGAACCGACTTCAATGAAAAACTATTCCGAGTACCCAAATCGCGACATTGTGCCTATTGCAGGCACCACACTTCGTTATGCGCTATTCGTTACGTGTCTACGCCGTATTCGCCCAAATATTAGTTATGCGCGCAAACAACAAACATGTCATCCACACTTCGAACTAGTATGCCAAATAAGCCGCAAATAAGGCAAATATGTGTGTTGTAGAGATGTGTCATTGTCATTTTTATGGTGAACGAAACGAATATACTCTCCACACTTCGCCGTGTGCGCGCGAATAACCCGCATAACGAATAGCGCGTAACGAAGTGTGGTGCCTGCATAAGATATTTGAGGAGTTCCCTCGATTTCCTTGGGATCCCATGATCAGATCCCGATATGGTGACGATGGGGCCACCTGTAAGCTACGCCCATTCCAATGCAAAAATAATTTTTGAAATCGGTTCATAAACGACGAAATTATCGCTGAACATAAATATAAAAAAAAAAAGAAAAAAAGATTCCGACGAATTGATAACCTCCTCCTTTTTTTTGAAGTCGGTTAAAAAAACTGTTAATTTGATATTACAAACAGACACACCAATTTTATTTCTTTGTATATATGTATGTATTTGTATAGGTATATATAGATAGTTGGTATGTTGTTACTCACAGCGGGAGTGACTCACCTCTCAAAACCTCCCTTTCTAAACGGTCATTAGCAAACAAAGATACTCGTAAATTACCAAATTCAATTGTTTTCACTAAAGAATATTTAATATTCAATCAATTCAATGCAAATCAAGAAACACATTCCTCCACGTTACATACGATTTACGAATACCAAATACCATTTAAATTGAAGAAAAAACCAGTTTCGATGTAGACCCTATAAAAATAACTAACTTATAGTTAAAAATTTCCTAATCTATAGCTCAAGAGAGGAATTTTATCATTTCGGCCGTCTAAAAGAACCAGTTGAAAAGAATACCCGCTGTAAAAAAAAATATAAAATAAATTTCATACAAAATTGAACTTTATTTCGTAAGGTTTGTGTTGATTATTGTAAGATGTGTGTTAGAGTTATGTGGCATTTCGTAATATGTACGTATGTGATCAAAAACTAATGAGTAGAGAACGTTGAACTTGGGTCCAGTTTTGGTCACCGCGTGAGTTTAGAGGTCCGTTGTGGAGTTGATAAAACGGAATATATTACTGGTAAGAAAAGTATTTTATTTGAGAAATGCTACATTTTACGTAATTCATGTAAATTTGAGTAGGTTGTAATAAAATTAAGCTGAAGTTCTATGAATATAATTGTTGTCGTTAGGCATCGGGATATATACATATAAAACAACAAATACGTATCAACGAAAATCATCTTTCTCTCAATGTTTATAAAGTACTAGCTTATGCCCGCGTCTATGTTCGTTGTCCGAGTATGTCCGTGTGGTGACGGATTAAGAATACAGAGTGTCACCACCACTATTCATCCCGCGGGTGTCGTAAAACGCGATTAAGGGATAAACTACGCTAACTAAGACAACATCAATGCGACAACATCAAAGAGAAGGAAAACTTGAAACCAATCCTATATCAACCTGTCTGGCCAGCGTGGTATAGTAGGCCAAAACCTCCTTTCTAAGGAGAGCCCTATGTCCAGCAGTGGACTGTTAAAGGCTGTGGATGATGATGACTATGTTCGTTTATCCTTTCTCAGGCTTTAGAGTATCTGGGTACAAAAATTTATTTAAATTGTTGCAGAGCTTTTTGAGTTTATCGTGAACAGATACGTGGGCATTATTTCCTTGTTACCAGGGCCTGAAGAATTTCCTCATGAGAATACGCTTAGACCACGCCATCCGTGTAATCGGTATTACCGTTGCCGCGGAGCGAAGCGAGTGTCAAAAATATTAGGATAAGTTACTACTATTCTAGGGACTTCCTTTCGAGGGTATACCTGGTTCCTCGTCTCATAGTACCCGAGACGGTGTGCGGTTTTAGTAGTCGGTTCGAGTCCGACATAGGCACCAACATGTGGCATCCGTGGGGATTTCCGCACGAAAAAAAAAAGGTATTCGCTTTCCACCAGTAATAGTCCCGTTAAAATCGGACCCGCCGTTCCAGAGATTAGAAAACAAACAAGCATTCAGATAGACAGATATTTAAAAAATTGCCTGTTTGATGTAAGTACCGTCTATACATACTATCAAAGGCATGTTTGCAAATTGTTCATTTACTAAAGGCGCTTCAATTTTATTTACTTGTATGTATAAATAATTTAAATTCAAATTAGTTCAATTTTTGTCTAAAGATCAGTATTAAAACTTTCTGTAGTATGAGCAGAAGTTGGCAGAAGATGTTGATTTCAGCACGAACGGCCCGGCTCGACCGGGGCGGTACTACCCTTAGACCAATCTATAATGACAGCCACTCATGCTGGCATGTTTAATCGGTGCGTGTGACCGGAGACCCAAAGATGCCGAAGCCTTTCAGTAGACCACCATAGTTTAGGGCACCATGTTGCTTTGTCTTCTTCATCTTCCTAGCCTTTATTCCCAAGATTATTTGAGGTCGGCTACTAGTTCAATTTTACCTGAATATCGTTTTTTCCATGGAGTGACTGGCATCGGACCTCCGCAATCCTGAGGGAGAACTGCAATTCTAACTATTTGTCAGTACATTAGAGGGCATTGACTGCCCTATAACGATTACCATAGATGTTCAGGACGACCGGGACCGACGGCTAACATACTTTCCAAGAAACGGGCGTAAATCACTGCCAAACTCTAGGCTTTAAATTAAAATTAAGAATTTCCTGTAAGAAAAACTCAACAACATATTTTGCCTGACCCGGGATTAAAACCTTGATCAGCAGTCGCATACGTTAACTACAGCTAGACCAACCATGTTGCATTGTATGCATTCATCATGAATATGAAGACTACAACGGTCTAGGGTCAGTGGGTGACCCACAGTTCCTAGACTCAGATACTGTTATTGAGCATGAGTATTTCTATTAAAGTCTAAGACTTAAATTCTTACTTAAAGACTTAAATTTACCGTGTGGTGACGGATTAAGAATACAGAGTGTCACCACCCCTATTCATCCCGCGGGTGTCGTAAAAGACGACTAAGGGATAAACTACGCAAGACAACATCAATGCAAAGAGAAGGAAAACTTGAAACCAACCCTTTTTTTTTTTTTTTTTTTTTTTTTTTTTTTTTTTTTTTTTTTTTTTTTTTTTTTTTTTAACGTGTGGAAATCCCCACGGACCGTCACCCCACCGGGGCTCTCGGCGGGGCGGTGTGTCGGACTCGAACCGACTAAAACCACACGGTGTGACCTCTCTGCGCCTGTATTTGGAAGGGATCCAGGTAACTGTTTTCTCCTTCTGGATCCCTCCCGGCGCCTGCCCGCACTGTTGCGGGCGCCATCTCCTCATCCTCTCTGTTTGGGCAACGTCCGGTCACACGCGGACGCCACCCCCTCGCGGCTGGCCACTACAGCGGATGGACGGGGAAACCCGTCCCGTCCACCCGCGGCCACACTCAGGGCGGCATGAGGCGCAAATAGGCGCGCCTCCGCCGCCCGGGGCGCCGGCGGCGGATCGGGTCCGAGTGGAGGTCATCCTCCCGGGCCTTCTCCGCCGCCTCCTTCTGCGAGATTACGTCCTCGCAGAAGGTTGCGACCGCGGTAAAACAACTGTCGCTACCGGCCATGGAGCGAACTACGACCGGCAGCGAGAGTTCCTCTCCGATGACTGCAGTGAGGGCCCGGCGCTGCGCCGCCCATGCGGGGCAGACCGCCAGCGTGTGCTGGGCCGTGTCCTCACTGCAGTCGCAGTGGTGGCAGGCGGGACTCAATTCCCTCCTCGCGACCGAGTGCAGATACTTTCCGAAGCAACCGTGCCCGGAAAGCACCTGCGTCAGCCGGAAGGAAAGGGTCCCGTGCTGCCGCCCTGCCCACTCGGCGATGACCGGCTGGAGAGCCTCCACGGTGGCGAAGCCAGCGCGTGGAGTCTCCAGCCGGAAAGACCATCTAGCCAAGGTGGCTCGACGAGCGGCTTCGCGCCACTCGCGCACGTCCTCGGGCGGAGGGCGGATGCCCCTCTCCGCCCGGAATTCAGCCACTCGTCGATAAACTTCGGCGAGCACTTCCGCCTCCAAATCCCACGGGGGTGTTCCGGCCAAGGCGCAGGCCGCTTCGGTCGACACCGTGCGGTATCCGCGTATGGCTCTGACCGCCAATATCCTCTGGGGGCGCCAGAGGCGCGCCCTATTCTGGGCGGACAGAGCCGCCGCCCACACCGGTGCACCATACAGTGCCATCGACCGGACCACCCCCGTGTACAGCCGCCTAGTGGGAACACTGGCCCCGCCCAAATTGGGCAAAAGTCGCCCGAGGGCGGAGGCAGTGTCCACCAACTTTGGGGCTAGCTGTTTGAAGTGCTCGTCGAAGAGCCACCTTCCGTCTAGGACCAGACCCAGGTACCTCATCTGGGCCCGGACCGGTACGAGAACCGAGTTGACCTCAATCGAGGCGCCGGCGGGTGGACCACGACGGGGCCCGTGAAAGAGTAGGGCCTCCGTCTTATCCAGGGCCACCCGCAGACCCAGCGCCTCGATGCGCCCGACCACCATGGACACTCCAGTGGTGGCCAGGCGCGCCGCCTCCTGGAAGTTAGCCCCCCGGGCCGTGACTAAGGTGTCATCCGCGTAGCAGATTACACCCAGCCCGGGGGGGAGACGCCCTCTTAGGGCCCAGTCGTATCCCATGTTCCACAAGAGTGGTCCTAAGACAGACCCCTGTGGAACACCGCACGACATGGCCCTGCGTCTCAAGACGCCATCTCGGTCCTCGTACATGACGGTTCGCTCCTTAAGATAGTCTGCCACCAGCCGCCTCAGGTACTCTGGCACCCCGTGGTAGCGGAGTGCTTCCCCGATGCAGCCGAATGGCAGACTATTGAAGGCGTTGGCGATGTCTAAGGACACCGCCAACACCACTCCGCCGCCTCTCACGGCCTCCTCGGTCACGGCCCTAAGGCGCATTACGGCATCGATCGTCGAACGCCCCTCTCGGAAACCGAATTGGGCGTCCGACAGATCGGGGCCAACCTCGCAGAGGTGCCGGACGATGCGGGCAGAGAGTATCCTCTCAAAGAGTTTACCCGCCTCGTCCAGCAACACGATAGGCCTATAGGCCGTGACCGAATCGGCAGGCCGTCCCGGCTTCCTCAGCAGGACCAGCTTCCCGCATTTCCAGCGCTCAGGGAAGCGTCCGGACGCCAGGCTAGCGTCCAACACCTCCCTGAGGCGGTCCGACATGTGATCGAGGGCTCGGGCCATCACTCGGGCTGGAACCCCGTCCGGCCCGGGGGCGGTGTTCTTGGATCGAATCCGTAGAACAGCCGCCCCTACCTCCGAATCCCTGACGGGCGGAACTTCAACCTCGCTACCCCCGTCGTCTTCGGCTGATGCAGCCATCGACGGGGGTGTGTGTTCCGCCCGCTGCGGGAATAGGCCCTCGACCACTTCCTGCAGGAAGCTGGGCTGGAGAGTCTCCGTAAGGGGGGGGCCCGACGTGCGGAGCTTGTTACGCACCGCACGATAAGGGCGACCCCAGGGGTCACGCTCGAGACTCTCCAGCATCTCCTCTCTACTGACATCCTTGGCGCGGCAGATGGCCAGCCTCAAAGTTTTCCGAGCTTCTCGGTACTCCTCGTGAAGCCGGTCCACCTCCTCACCGACCCCGCGGTGACGTCGCCTGCTGCTAGTTAGGGACCTCCGGGCACGAACGCACGCCGCACGGAGGTCCGCCAACTCCTGGGACCACCAGTAGACCTCCTTCCTCGGAGGCCGACACCCACGAACGCGGGGCATGGCCGCATCGCAGACCCGCGTCAGCGCGTCAGCGAAGCGGCCAGCTCCCACGTCGACCCCCTCGGTCGGGGCCCGCGGAGACAGCCAAGCGTTAAGAATGGCCGCCTCCTCCAGTAGGTCCCTATCGAGCCTGGCGACAGCCCACCGCGGGAAGCGGGAAGGGCGCCGCGCCGCGTGACCCCTACTGGGGTCCTGGGACCGGGAGAGCTCAAATCGGATATAGAGGTGATCCGAGAGCGTCTCAACCTCTTCCAGGACACACCAGTTCCTTACTCGTGCGGCGACTGCAGGGGTAGCGAACGAAAGGTCCACTATCGACCCCCCCTGCTGTCGCACGCACGTGTTGGTGGAGCCCCTGTTCAGCAAACAGAGGCCCACCGAAGCCGCCCACTCCATTACGGCTTCGCCCCTGGCGTCCGTCGCCGGGGAACCCCACGCAATGGACTTTGCGTTGAAGTCCCCCAGCACGAGGACGTGCCCAGACGCCAGTCGCCGCATCGAGGTCTCCAAGTTGTTAAGGAAGACCTCGAAGTCGCTCAGACTCCGGTTGGGGGAGAAATATACACCATAAATGGTGACTCCCCCCCACTCAGCGGCAACATATCCCGTACCCTTGTCTCTTAGCGACAAGGGCGGGGAATGGGCCGCCGTGGAGCCGACGACTGCCACGGAGCCGTCCCAGTCACCCATCCAGTTTGGACGGGGAGGAACGTAGTAAGGCTCCGCGACTACGGCGAGACCTACCGACCACTGTGCCATGGTTTGCAGGAGGAGATCCTGCGCCGCGGCACAGTGGTTGAGGTTCGTCTGGACCAGGAGGCTGGAGACTCGATCCATTATCGGACCGTGTCTCCAACCCCCTCCATGGGCGTCGGCGTCGACGCACGATTAACGTCGGAGGCAGCCCGGGTCGTTAGGCTGGCCTCCGGCGCTTGCGGAGAAGCACGGGGAGGCCTGCAGCCCCCCTGCCCCATCTGGTGATTGGCGGGTTTATTGCCCGCCGCACACACGGGGCAGTGAGGGGCGGCAGAGCATTCCGCCGCCTTGTGCCCCGGTTGACCGCAGCGGAAACATAATCCGCTGCAGTCAAAACACCTATCGCACCTGGCGCGTGTGTGCCCCGATACTAGGCATTTGTAACACCTCATCGGTCTCGCCGCCAGGACCGTAATCCTAGCGTTGACAAAACCGATGAGGATCTTGCCAGCATCGCCCAATACTTTGGCCGACACTACGGGGCAGCTGATCCACACAGCGCCAAGTCCTCCTGGTCCGGGGCGGATGGTGCCCACCCTGACGTTTTCCGCGCTGCAGCCCGTCTTCTCCACGACTGCAACGCGGACATCCTCCACCGTCACTGAGTCGTCCAGGCCCGAAATGCGCAAATCCGCACACTTCGTAGGTCTGGCGACTCTGACACCATCCTCGGCTGCAAACATAACTCGCAGCTTCTCCGCAAAGGCGTCCGCCGACTTTGCGCCTTCAGCCCCCGGGAACTCTAGCACTCGAGCTCCCGTCTGGGACTTGCGCAGGCTCATGCCTGCCGTCCCGAACTCAGTGGCGAGACTGCGGGCCCTTTGAAAAAGAGCCGCGTACGTCAGTCCGCCACTGACCGCCTCCGGCGACACGGTCACTACCACAGCCGCTGTTTTGGGCGGCTGCAGTTTCCGCGCCTTCTTCTTGGTGGCCGTTGCCACCGGTGGCGAAGGCGGGCCTTGGGCTGCCTTCTGTGCCGCCTTTTTCGCCCGCCTTCGGGACGACTTCGACCCTTCCACTACCTGCCAACGGTCATCGGAGGCAGATGTGGAGGGGCCCGGCTGAGATGGTGGAGTGGGAAGCGGAGGGAACTCCGCTCCGGACTTCGCCGCCGTTTCAGGCACCGCCTTGGCCGGCGCATTGGCTGGAGCCTGGGCCGGCGCCTTAGCCGCAGCCTTCGCCGGTGCCTTGCCACCCTTCCCCGCTCTTTTGGGAGCCGCAGGGGCCGGGGCCGAAGCCGCCGCCGCCGCATACGACACAGCGGGTGCGGTTGGCGCCGTCGCAGCCTTCGGTCGCTGCGACGCGAGCGGGGGGCGTACGACCGGCGCAGGGGGCAGTCTCGCCTCCAGACCGGCCAGACGCCCGTCCAGCATATGCTGCACTGCGAGGAGGACCTGGCGCAGCTGGGCGTCAGGTACTTCGACGCTGGCTGGAGCCGGCTGCGACGGGCCAGGCAAGGCCTCTCTTTGTGGCCGCTCAGCCCGAAATTGGGCAAACTGAGCGCTGAGCTCAGCCACCTGGCCCGTCAGACGGTCGTTGGCCGCCCGGAGCCGAGCTACGTCTTCACAGAGGGTGTCGACGACCCCTCCAATAGCGGAAGAGGAGTCCTTCAGGGCTCTTACGAAAGAACCCTTCAGGTTCGCCGACTTGGTGGCCACTTTCTGGATTATATCCACGGCCACCTTCGCCCTCTCCTGCAAGGACAAGGGATCCTGTGGGACATCTCCTTCCACTGGCTCTCTGATCCTTAGCAAGAGACCCGAGATCTCCTCTTCCGCTCGGTTCTCACCGTCCGCCCTGGAGCGTCTGTAGGACTCCCTCCTGGTGAAGGCGGAGCCTGACGGCAGCGGGACGGGGGCTTGCGACCCATCGAGACGGGTGCCTTTGGTAACTGGCGTCTCCAGGGATGAGTCACTGTCTGCATCCCTGGTGTGAACGCGCTTGTTCCCCGCGCTCGCCCCCGTCTCCGTCTCCATTGGACGCATACTGGCACCTTCGCCCGTGCCAGCCGCGGCCGACCTGGAGCGCAATCGCTCCGATCTTCTTCGGCTCCCAGCAGTCAGATTGACTTCTGGGAGCCCCACCGAGGTAGGCGGCCCGAGTGCCACCACGACCCCTTTGGACACTGTGTCCACTCCCGAAGAAGAGCTCCCCTTGAGGATACCCTTCTTCGCCTTTCCTCTCTTCTTCGTTTCGGTATCCGATATGTTCGCCGTTTCGTTTGTGTTTTTGGTTTCCGTGCCGTTGTTGTCTATTTGATTTATATTTTCAGTATCCATAATTGAACCCACGAGTGGGGGAGAACTAACGGTCGACCCGGGCAGAGATCCCCCAATACCCGGGCAAGCGTACATTTTTAACCCAACCGAGGGGTCCGCAGGTACCTCGGCTTGGGGTGCGCTCGCAACTGAACTTCCCATCAGCCATGCATCCCCTGGCCACGCACCAGAGCTTGGGATTCGGGGTAATTTTTTATAGAGGTTTTCTTCCTCGCGGTCCGGGCGGTTAAGCCAAGACCCACGCCCCCGGACAGAGCCGGGATTACGTTATGCCGACGGTGGCAGGAAGAATACGTCCCCCTGCCTGCTCGGTGGTAGTGTAAGTACACGCCGAGCCCGTCCTCCTCTCTCCACCGCTAGTAGCGGAGAAACTGTGGCCCCCACAGAGCCCCACCTTCATGTTTTTTACCGAGGTTTCCTCCTCCATGCTCCGAAGAGCGAAGAGCCAGCAGGGCAACCGGCAGACACGCCCACCCTGCTGGATCAGGCCTTGCCTGAGAGCCGATGGAATGGCTTCCTCTCCTGCTAGAATATTAGCCGCTGGCGATAATCCTCCCCTCCAGATGACGCGGAGGAAATGAGGAGGAACAGTGCTATCGCCAGCGTTTCCAGGGTGCACCACGAGGAGGTTTTCTAGCCAGCACCCCACTTGAAACCAACCCTATACCAACCCGTCTGGCCAGCGTGGTATAGTAGGCCAAAACCTCCTTTCTAAGTAGAGACCTATGTCCAGCAGTGGACTGTTGAAGGCTGTTGATGATGATGATGACTTAAATTCTAAGAGTAATTCATTGGCAGAAAACATAAGGAGTAATTTGTGCTAATTTTTTTATACTAGCTTCGCTTTGCGGCCTTACTCGCATTAATCGGCTAATACCACAGATCAAAGAAACATAGGAGATTAGGTTTGTACACAAATTTATTCGTGTTCAGATGTCTCCGCGTTTCTCCCACTTCCTTCACTAACACAAAACCAAAAATTGTAAGCACGGCACACAGGCTCGTATTTCTCCCGCACACAAAGAAACTTACAGCAACACCAATAAACCCACTAATATAACACGTTCAAAAAGAGGGCGGCGCATCTACCTGTAGCTACGGATTCCGAATAAACACACATGTGTGCAAATTATGCAACTAGTAATGTTAAGTGATAATCATAGAAAAATATCGATTGAACTTCAGTTAGCTATATTACCTACTCTTTCTCCTAAAGATTTCATTGACTGTGCAAAACTAAACAGGAGTTTAATTCGAACATATTCTATACAAGCGATGTTTTATCATAATTGGAATATTAACTAACTAATTACCAAGAAACAGGATATCAACTTCTCGAATCTAGACTAGAACACAGGTAAAAGTGCAAGAATTTTATTGATAAGGGTTTAATTAACCAGTAAAATGTAAATATTTATTTAAAACTTGCCGCTTAGACAGTTTAGGTGTTGCGTTCTTAGTACAGTAGTGTAATCTTACGTTTGCATATTTTTCCATTACGGCTTTTATTAGTATTATTAAATGGTTAATCATTGGCGATTGATCGTATTGGTGAAAATTTATTGGGACGAGCAAATTGTGCCATTTTTTGTTACGAACCAGCTTGAACCCCTTCCTGTCGCATTTATCCACATTTTTTTAAGTTTTTGATCCTTCGGATAGCTAAAATTTTAAAAATAAAAGCAAGGTATAAATTATGCTTGAGTACCACAATAAATTAAAAATCTAAACTTTTTTATTTACACTTTTTTTACGTTTACATAATTATAATATTTTAATTTATTTATATCTTTAATAATCATGCGTACATAATAGGATCGTATAAAATATCGACAATCATAAATATCACAACACATCTCTAACACAAGCCGGCCGGCAGCGGCCGCATCCCGAAACTATCATGTGAGTGAGATTATCAATAAAACACTTATCCATTGCGCTATTAGACCAGCCGATTCATTGATCGATTCATACTAAGTAAGCAATGGTTTTAAAAGTTTTTAGTACCTAAAGAAAAGGATTGATTTGGTATTTCATCATATTTTTAAAATGTTTTAATGAATTCAGTATGAAAAACTATAATATTATAGTACTTATATATGAAATTAGATGCCACCTTTCTTGTAATTTACAATACAGCTGTTATTTTTGCAAACAATCGCTGAACAACGCGGCATTTTGTCAAAAATCATGAGCAGTGAAGACGTCGCAAGTTGGCATTCGACTAATGTCCGAAAATGGCATCAAGCCGCTTTGAGGCCAGATGCGTTCGCAAGCGGCACGCCTCAATTGCATATCTCCTGTGTTTCTTTTATCTGTGGCTAATACATAATAAAGTTTTATTGACACTACACATATTGCAGTAAAATCTATCGACGATCGGCCATTATGTCTACTAGAAATCTTGTGAATGAAAAGAAATAATATATCGTATTTAAAATATACATTTTATCAAAATAAAAAAAAACTTAATTAATATAGCGAGACAGAAACATATTTATAACCGTCTCAATACAAAAACCATATTATTAATCATATGCTCGCATAGCAATCATGAACACGTAATACAGTGGGCGTTGGAGCGGTTTATTTAATTTCCTCAAGAAAGTTGCTAATTAGTGTCATAATATAACATAGCCTGACCAATAACACTCGCACGAAACACCCATCGCATTTCCTTCTAATCCCTTCGTGATACAAACCAATAATTAACAAGAATGTAAAAGAAAATAATTTTTGCTTCTTTTTTCGCCTAATTTACTGGCCATTCTGTAAATAGGTGGAAAAAGCAAAATTCCGAAGTGCAGATAAGATTGTGCTGGCTATATATTATTGTATACGTAATGAAGGTTTTTTTTTTAATTGTAGCTGTTTTTCTTTTGCACAGTGTGTTGCAACTTTCGAAGAAATAAGAAGTTTTTTTAATGCTTTTCCTTGTCTTCCTTGTCTGGTATGTGTTGATTTCAAGCCTCTTGTTCACATTTTAAATATTTCCTGACTGTCTCTTTCACTCCTTAGGCTATCCTCATCCGTCATCTCTTTCACTCAATTTATCATGCTTCACATCTGTCAGTCATCATTTCACGTTTGCTTCCACTCATACTATTACGTTCCGATCCTACATAATTATATATATTACACCATACTAATATGTCTATCTAGTAATGTTTTAAAGAACTTTCCTCAATATCTGAGACTTCTTGATCACTCCGTGGGAGGAACTGGCAGACAAGCAGGCAATTTAAATGATAATGGACAAAAATGTCATCAAAATTAATTAAGTTATATACGCAAGATACATATCAGTATATGTATATAATGTAAAAAAATCTATACAAATAAATAAAATGAGAGTGTGTCTGTATGTAATGTCAAATTAACAGTTTTTTACGAAATGCATATCAAAGAACATACAATAGTTACAAAAAAAAACGTTTTTTTTAAGTGAAACTTCTTTAGAATCGTTGTGATTTCAAACCGGATGCAACGAAAAACGACAGGTAAGGGACAAAAATACAAAATTAGTGAGTCAGAGCGAGAGAGCAAATGTCGGTGTGTATGTATATTGCACACTGTTTCATCTCATGCTTTTGTCGATTTACTGAAGTTTCACTTCTATCGCGTGTGAATCGCACCCACACTTTTATTTATATTTTTTGTCTGTCTCGATTTGTTCCGGGTAAACAGATTTTGATAGACTTTCGCTCTGGCAGGAAGCTGATGAACTAAGGAGTAACTTAGCCATATTTTTTCCATAGCTTCATTCCGCGACGTCACTTGCGATTTTCAACAATAACAGTGTGTAACACCGCGGGACTCAGCTAGTCTAAACTATAATTAAAACTACCCGGTTTTTCTATTCAAAATTAATTTCAATGCAAAATAGTTGATTTAAATATTTATAAGTTACAAGTAATATCTATGTAATATTAAAATATGTAAAATACATACTAGCTTTAAATACTTCAACCAATGATAATTTAAAAATGATAAGTAGCACTACACGTTCAGAGTCAAGTAGCTATGAGTGAAAAAAAAACAATTACCGAGGGTAAGCAACGATAGCAAGTTAGTACCTTGATGGGTGACCGTTATTGTAATGATACTATGTGCGGCTTCGTGATTCGGAGGTCACGTAAAGCAGTTCAGAAGGACTTCGGGCGGCAAGACATCTAACGGCAAGATCACGCAGCCATAGCGTTGTCTTGCCAGTTCCCAACCCGCACACGACCAGGCCATAAGCACGTATGGCCTTCACTCTCTTCTGAAGCAGACAACACACTTCGCTATGCGCTATTCGTTATGCGGGTTATTCGCGCGCATACGGCGAAGTGTGGAGAGTATATTCGTTTCGTTCACCATAAAAATGACAATGACACATCTCTACAACACACATATTTGCCTTATTTGATGCTTATTTGGCATACCAGTTCGAAGTGTGGATGGCATGTTTGTTGTTTGCGCGCATAACTAATATTTGGGCGAATACGGCGTAGACACATAACGAATAGCGCATAACGAAGTGTGGTGTCTGTATGAGAGAAAACCCGAACCCAGCAGCTAGCAATAGAAATAGTGAGTTAATGATGAGGTCGCGAGAGAGTAGTGATTATGCACGAATTTTTGGTTTCTGTACATAAGCGTTTTTTGACTTTCGCGACTTTTTTTAAACTGCCTTGTTGGTCTAGTGGTTGTTTACGAAAAAGAAGTTTGTTTATGTATTTATACCAGTACCCATTATGCAAGCTCTGCTTAGTTTTGGGACTAGATAATTTTGTAAGTGTAATAAAAACATAAACCGACCCAAATTTGCACGCCGTGTCGGGTATTACAAACCGGGGGAACCAAGTTCACCCTAGAAAGAAAATCCTGCCAACCCTATTTGCCACTATACCAAAAATCCAAAAAAACTGAAACATTGACCAATTCGTAGGAGTATAGACATAACAGTAAAATTTCGATCATAAAATTTTGTGGAATGCAGTGACATCTTAGTCTCAAATCTTAGGATGAATTTATATATTTTTATTTATGTCAACAGTAACGTGAATATAAAAATGTACTTCAGATTTATGGGTAAATTTTGTCATAGAACCAATGGCCTAACAAATTTCGGTGAATTAGAAAACGGTGCCTATTTGTCTATTGGCCTCTCCTTAAAAGGAAGTTTTGGCTTATTCAACCATGGTGGTCAGACTGGCTGGTACAAGTATATGGTTTGTTTGTTTTTTTCCTTCCTTCTTTCTGTTTTTTCCTTTTTTTTGTTCTATCTTTCTTTTGTTCCTTCTCTTTGCAGTGCAATTGTCCTGTGTGGTTTGCTCCCTTACTGGGGGGAATAGGGACGGTGACATTTCACATTCTTAGCCCTTCACCACGCTAAAAAATGTCCTGGCAAACACAAACAGCTTCGCAATATCCAAAGTTTTGTCTGGAAATGTCTGTCTTATTAAGTTCATCTTCAACAATAACCTATAACATTCCACTGCTGGGCACGGGTCCCCTCTCAGTAGAGGGCTGGCCGAGTGCGGGTGGTTAACCGTGACCTCTGAACCACGGCAAAGCTCATAACATACCATGCCACGAACGGTCGCCCGTCTAGGTCTAATCGCGCCCTCGTTGCTTACCTCCGGTGATTGTTTCCAATCACCTAAGGCCACTTGGCTATTGGCCACCTTGGGCAATATGTTTTGAAGGAAGTCATAACAAATAAATAAATTGTTAGTGTGTAATTGGAAGCACGGCAGTGCCCCCGCTAAATTATTTAAACAGTGCGTGACGATGTAGCAAACTTTTGTCCAAGAATTTTCATGAAGATGGAACAGATTTTTCTAACATTTGTTTTTAAAAAAGTCTGGCTACTACTGAATCTCTTTGTAAATGACGAAATAATAGTATCAATTGATTGACAAAAAACTTCTATCGATGGAGAGTCGATTCATTGCTGTACACAGATTTTTTGTGTCGATTACCTTGCTTATTCAGTAACGTTGTATAATCCAGTGTCCTGAAAATCTTGTTTCATACTTTTTCAAAGTCGTCTTTTGTCGGAGTTGGGTTTTGTTTTTATTTTTGTTTAATGGCTGTTGAATATAAACCTTATTTCTACGAAGAGAGTTATGGTCAATGAAGGGCTAATAAAGGCTAATGAATAAGAAGTGGGCGATCTGTCTTCATTAAATAGGTATTGTGGAGGAAAGGGTGTCGTGTTCCTCCAACACAAAGGGAGGATCCTTCGACCAGGCGAGGTGATCATGCCTGGTGGGCCACAGCCCTGTATTTAATGTTGGGATGTTGTATACGAGTATATGCTAATCGGCGTGAGAATTTCTCTATCGCGATTCAGGATTAGTAGTTACTCCGTATAGTTCATTCCGTGTTTTCTTCATTCATTGTTCTTTTGTGGAATGTCGCTGGATGTGGAAGTCGCCACAGTAGCAAAATGTTCAAATTATACAAAAAATACTTACGCACTTTATTTTACTGTCATTACGTTATCTTTTAATGAAACTGTCAGTGGAAATCGCTCGTTCTTCAAAAGTTTCTTATCGAAGTAGTTCGGTAATCACCAATTTAAAATGTTCCTTTAAGTAGACTGATAATTAAACAGCTAAAAATACACTTTAGCGCGGGATATAGATAACGTAAATAATATTTATATACTTACCTACTATTTAAAAACCCGTAGAAATTGAAACAACTAAATTGTAGGTACACACTACATACAATGTTTTTTAAAACTAGTGAAGTGCAACGTATCTTCACATACTAGTTGAAAACGTGTCCAATATAAGAAAACACCCACCACCCACTATTAGAATCCTCTAAAATACCCCCATAGGACCGATAGGATGGTTCTGTCGTACCTAAACCGACTAAAAACCACACGCCGATAGCAGTATAACCAGTATCTGGAAACCAAGTAACCTAGAAAAGATATTCTTGGTATCTACTGATACTATTTAATTTCCTAATCCTTTAACACTAGCTTTTATAAAAGTTCACATCCTCCTAGCCATTATTCCTAAGTTTATTTGGGGTTGGCTACTAGTTCAACCGGTTTTACCTGAATTTCAGTTTTTCCACGGAGCGACTGGCATCGGACCTCCGCAACCCTAGGGGAGATCTGAAGTTCGAAGATAGAACTAGTTGTCAGTATATTTGAGGGCACTGACTTCCCAATATCGATTGCCATAGATGTTCATGACAACCGACGGTTTTACGTGCTCTCCGAGGCACGGGCGTTAATCACCTCCAAACTTCCAAACTCCGGGCAGCTATTAGGAATTTTCTAAGAAAATCCCAAAAACACTTTTTGGCCCAACCCGGGATTTGAATCCGAGACATCTTGATTAGCAGTCGCATACGCTTACCACTAGACCAACGAGGTAAAAAAAAAAGTATAAAAGTTCACAGGTCTAAAAATAATATGTTTCGGTGATAATGGAATACATTAATAACAAATAAATATTTCGAACATACACAACGCCATCTTGTCTCAAACTAAGCAGAGCTTGTATTATGGGTACTAGACAACTGATATAAATACATAAACATACTTTTATTGTAAATACATACATATTATACATAGAAAACACTCAAACTCCGAAACCAATCTTTGCGGATCAATCGAACATTTGGACCCAGAAATCGAACCCGAGGCCTCAAGCACAGCAGTCGCATTTTGGAACTAGATGACGTTGTGTGTAAGATGTCTGAAATATTTATTTATTTCTATTAATTTCACATCCGTGTTGCATTAGATATAGGAAATGTAAATTTATGCCCGATAGTATCTGTTTTTTTTAAGCCTTATAACAATATTTTTAGTACACATAGCTTCTGTTTTTTAGGGTTCCGAAGTTTATGACTCGGAACCCTTATAGATTTGTCATGTCCGTCCGTCCGTCCTCGAATTACCGTCCAAACGGTAAGTGCTAGAAAGATGAAACTTTTCATGAATATAACACATATTCATTAAAAGTAATTACGTCGACAAGGTGCCACAATAAAAGTATGAAAAATATTTTGATTTGGGGTACTTACCCTACACGTAAAGCGGGATGATATTTTTTCTCGAGGCTAGGCTCCCTTTCGTATTAGATTTTAAAAACAATAAAGGGTTTCTAAGACGATTTCTTGATCTAATGTGAGAAAATTTTTTTTGCTAGAAATTCCACTTTAAAGGGCACTTTTTTGTAAAAACAGGACGTCCCCCCCCTCTGAAAGCTTAGTTTGGTCGTAGCTGTTCTAGTTTTAAGAATCTTAAATTTGTTAATTACATTGCAAGTAAATTTGTTAATAGTGGCCTAATAAAAAAAAAAACTTGTCTTTTTTTATTCGAATGGAATGTCCCATCACTATGCCTAGTGAACGACAACACAATAAATTACCAGCGACCACATACCGACTTTTATCTATTCAACACTAATGTATGTAAACTACTTTCCTACAAACATTAATCTAAAATTAGAGTGTTCGTTCATTTTCCATACATAGACTTATTAACATAGATGAAACAAGAACAGTACCTATAATGCTTAATCTATACAAATAAATGTAATTGAATTGTCTGTTTATACTGTTAAATGTAATTATAATTTTAACAAAAAGGAACCGACTTCAATGAAAACTATTCCGAGTACCCAAATCTTGGCAAATTGTGCCTATGATATTTGAGGAGTTCCCTCGATTTCCTTGGGATCCCATCATCAGATCTCGATATGGTGACGATGGGACCACCTGTGAGCTACGCCTATTCCAATGCAAAAAGAATTTTTGAAATCGGTTCATAAACGACGAAATTATCGCTGAACATACATAAAAAAAAAAAAAAAGATTCCGACGAATTGATAACCTCCTCCTTTTTTTTGAAGTCGGTTAAAAAGCATATGTAAGTATGTACGGTTCTTAAGTTAAAAAAAAAACATTTTTGTTATGTACCTGTTTGTGCCGGCTAGTATTTAGAACGACTGGACCCTTTATGACGGAACTTTCACTGTTAGATAGCTTCATGGTGATGCCTGCTCTTGTTGTAATAATTATTCGAATTTTATATGTTTCTATAAAACAACGTAGTGCGAAGGGCTGTCAGTCAAAGCGATAGAGTACTGAGTGCTGGAACCGTCGGGTGTCAGCAAATCTGACGAAAAGCGCCCGTCTTATTTTTTGAACTCATAACTTCGCTATTTAAAGACGCATATGTTTCTGCATGCATTTATTTCTGGTCAATTCATGTGATACCCAATTGGGTATTCAAGCAATTGGACATACAAGTAGGCGAGCTTTATCTTCCCCTATCCCTATACCCCTAAATCCCTAAGGATACCACCAGTCGGTGGCGATATCGCACTCAAACTGACTAAAACCGCTCGTCGTCTCGGGTACAATGAGTCGAGGAACAGGTATACCCTCGAAATGAAGTCCCTGGAACCCCGGCGTACCTCGGGCCACCTACAGCTTGTAGATGAAGCCCCTTCTGTGTGGGAACAGTACTCTGAAGTTAAACGGCTAGCGCTTTGTAGCGCTTGTGCCTCCACCCTGGCCTGACCGGCAGGAGGTCTCTTCGAGCTCCTACAGACTAATTTTACCTTGATCCCTGGTTCCATCTAAAACGATCACATTAACGAGGAGTGCAGCATCAGGTAGGCAGTCGGTCATATAAGAAATTTGCAAACCAGTCCATACATCTTAGGCCAAATTAGGTGAATATCTCGGAAAATCGACATACCCAGTATATATGTCACCACGTAATAACTTGTATTTTGGCACCCTAAAACCATTCTCAAAATTCACATATAATTGGATGGTCGCAAGTTTTAAAGTCAGGGGTCAAAGGTAACGAAAATTATTATATATTTTTGCAATTATCTCATTTTCTATTGGTTTTATGCCATTTTTAATTGTGTATTGAAATTTTTTAATAATATAGTGGGTATGTCGATTTTCCGACATCAAACCCCTATAGTGACTGGACTGGTTCAATATTTAAACCTTTGATTAAAATGAAAGATTTAAACGTTGAACATTAAATATTTATTTTTGTAGATATGTTTTATGTTGGCATATAAACAATGCACATTACCCACAGATTACCTATTAATTTGTTAATCTTTCCATGGGCTTATTGTCAGTCTTACTTTAATAGGGAATAAAGCAGTAAGGCTGACAATAAGCCTCTCTCAATGGTAAGGTGATAGAAGCTTAAGAAATACTAATCATAAATAAATATTTAGGACATCTGACACACAACACCATCTAGTCCCAAACTATGCAGCGCTTTAATATATAAATATATTTAATATATAATAAACATACTTTTTTTTGTAAATACATACATATTATACATAGAAAACACCCAAACTCCGGATAAATATTTGCGGATAACACAAACATTTGGTCCAACCCGGGAATCGGACACGAGACCTCAAGCAGTCGCATATGCTCCCACTGCGCCACAGAGGAAGAAGAGAAAAGGAATTATGCATTCAGTTTTATTGACATCTAAAAATTACTATTTCACCAAGTTCGATTTGAATGTCCTTCTTCTCCTGTATAATGTTGTGTCTGGAATCTTGGCTCTGCGCTTGATGAAACGTTGTCTATTAATTTTCGTTATGATACTTATTCCTGCGTCATATATTGTTTCAAATAATTGATGGAATTTATACAGAGATATGCCTGGTCAGCATATTTCAGATATGAGTCTATTATCGAGCACGTAGAATTGGGACAGCCATTTCCTCGTTAAGATCAAGACGTGATTTTATGCAGTGTAGCGATAGGTTTTAGAATACATAATGTAGCTGTAAGAGCAAAAAAGATCCATACCTAATATTATATACCTTATAAAGTAATGTAGAGTAGTAAATCAGCGCCTAAACAATAAACATGGCTGCTATCATATATACGGTTATTGTGATTCGCTAATTCGCTATCCACCTATATGTTCGCTATAATCCTACTAATATTATAAACGCGAAAGTTTTTTAGTATGTATGTGTGTATGTATGTTTGTTGCTCTTTCACGCAAAGAATACTGAACGGATTTGGATGAAACTTTACAGTAATATAGCTTATACATATATCAGAATAACACATAGGCTACGTATTACTGCAAAAATCGAGATACACGGGTGAAAGCTAGGTGATTATAAAATACTTAAACCGTAGATGTCAAAATGTATCACTGTTTATCTCCTGTCAAAACTTCACAGGTTGCTATGCATAACACACTTGCATAGCAATCATAATGACAGTTTGTAAATGGCTAATTTAAAAATGATTTCTGGAGAATTACATTATGTACGCTACTTTTTATCCCGAAAATACGCGGGTAACACCGCGGGACGCAGCTAGTACCAATATATTACGATAGTGGCTTAACAGTCCTTTATTATTACACTGCTGTACATAGACTTCTCAGTACAAAGGAGGTGTAGACCTCTTAGTAGTAAGGAGGCGTTGGAAGTTAACCTTACGATTAGGTCGCGTGTCGCCTGTTGCATGTTCAATTACATTTGTGTGGGACAAATTATTTGTGTGATTCGTTAGCCGTTAATTGTGATGACGGTTGAATATTTCTATGGTCAGAAATTTTAATATTTGCTTACAAAGAATATTAATAATTACTAAATTGATTTCTATGACAAGAGTTTTAATATTCATGTTTTTAAATTTATCAAAAGACTTACGATTTCAGATGTGCCCTGCCAAAATGACTCGACTCTGCCTGATGGAAAGCATGAGTAGAATCCAAGAGTAGTGATCACCATCCTCTTTGTGAATGCAGACAATGCAGCGTAGGAACCTACACTATGATGGCCTAGTGAGATACCTCTGCATCATTGGTCATGACTGCCTTGGTTGTCTAGTGGTTAGCGTATGCGGCTGCTGATCAAGAGGTCTCGGGTTCGATTCCCGGGTCGGATCAAATATTAGTGTGATCCACAAATATTTGTTTCGGAGTCTGGGTGTTTTTCTATGTATAATATGTATGTATTTACAAAAAAAAATATGTTTATGTATTTATATCAGTTGTATAGTACCCATAATACAAGCTCTGTATGGCGAAGCCACAGAATATTAGTAGTTTAGATCTTTACACGGCTACGTGATTAAATAATTGTTTTATACAAGTTAACGTACGTGCCGCCAAACAATAGTAATATTATAATATTATAAATAAGGAAGAACAAATAACATATTGTCAATTAAGCAATTAAGTAAATAATATTTCTTCCTGGCGCCCCACCTAAACCTGTACATATTACATTGTATATAAGCTTTAGTTTAAGTTGAATTAGATGGAGTCAATACGGAGTCTTACAGTCATAATGTAGTCATTAATAAATATTACAATCAACGTGTCGTCTCATTGGCTCCCTGGGAAAACACGCAATAATTGGTGACCCCGACGTGATCTATTGGTTTCTAGTGCTGATATAATACCGGGACGACCGGAACCCTATATGGTGTTCAGCAGTGAATCTAGAGAACAATAGCATTACGAAATTATCACATCCCAACAATGGCTCCAACAACAACACCTTCAAGAGGCGACACAGGTGCCCACCCAGCGAAAACAAGTACTCCACCATCAAGGAACGTCTAATAAACTGCTACGAAGAGAGCGAACACCGACGTTTCCACAGACTACTATCAGAAATGGACCTTGGAGACCAGAAGCCTTCCCAGCTCTTGAGAAAAATGAAATAAGCTGGATGTGGAAAAATAAACGACGACACTAGTCGCCTGCTGTGGCTAAGGCAACTCCCCGCTTCGCTAACAGCGATATTATCAGTTACAAACAATATATCGTTAGACAACTTGAGCGAGTTAGCCGATAAAATATACGAAAACTTGACCTACAACAAGAGAAATACTCAAGAAACAGCGGTTGACATTAACCTAGTTACAAACATATCGTCACAACTTGAAGCCATGCGAATAGAAATAAATGCATTACGCAGCATACGCGAGAATCAACCTAGGTAACGCAGCAAATACCAAACACGACACACGCCACATTCACGGTCAAGGTCGCGCCACAGAAACTCACATAATGGATTATGTTATTTCCATAATCGGTTCAAGCAGGATGCATATAAATGCAATAAGCCTTGTTCATGGAATATAATTAAAAATAACAGGCTATCGGAAAACTAAATTTAGCACATAATACGACGGGCCTCTGTGCTATCCACCCAGCAAACCGTCTAACTATAACTGACTCAAACAGTGGTTATAGATTTTTAGTCGACACGGGTGCTAACATTTCGGTCATAAATAGCACAAATAATGAGAGCCAAGCATGCAAATACAAATTATTCGCCGCGATGATCGATAAAAAAACAGGTCTGGAAACGCCTGCCAAAATAGTGAGAACAAAAATTGCATCAGTGCGATCTTTAAACGCTTCTCTACAGGAACCAATAAAGGGATTATAAGAGAAATATGAAGATATTACAAAGGCCTCCACAGGGACACCACACGCAGGACGCGACGGCTCCAGCCTGGTTACCCCTACGGCCTCATCAGCGGCTAGGCACAGCACACTGCACACACGGTCCACGTAAGAAGAGCAACTCTCTCCCGTCAACGCAGCAGCCAGCCACTTCGCACGCCCGACTCACTGGGATCAGCGGACTTCAGCCCCGACTCACTGGGGACTTCACCGCAGCACCGCGCATCGCACGCCCGACTCACTGGGGACTTCACCGCAGCACCGCGCATCGCACGCCCGACTCACTGGGATCAGCGGACTTCAGCCCCGACTCACTGGGGACTTCACCGCAGCACCGCGCATCGCACGCCCGACTCACTGGGATCAGCGGACTACAGTTCCGACTCACTGGGACTAGCGGCATACAGTTCCGACTCACTGGGACTAGCGGCATACAGTTCCAACTCACTGGGACTAGCGGCATACAGTTCCGACTCACTGGAACCAGCGGCACTCAGTTCCGACTCACTGGAACTGCTCACTCCTGGCACTGGCAAGCTCCGCAACAGAGCACAGACAGCCGACTTCCACACACAGCGCAAGCGAAAAACATACAAGAGCGCCAGCTACCGCGCGCCATCTAAAAGCGCCTACATAAAAACGGCATAACAATAAATGCAAACAAATACGAATTCGCCAAGTCGGAGATTGATTTCCTCGGTTATCATACAACGAGCCAAGGGTTGACTCCTACTATGGAACAGATTACAAGGTATAAGCATGTTACTTCTCTTCAGAGAGGGAATATCTATGGCGAAGCCACAGAATATTAGTAGTTTAGATCTTTACACGGCTACGTGATTAAATAATTGTTTTATACAAGTTAACGTACGTGCCGCCAAACAATAGTAATATTATAATATTATAAATAAGGAAGAACAAATAACATATTGTCAATTAAGCAATTAAGTAAATAATATTTCTTCCTGGCGCCCCACCTAAACCTGTACATATTACATTGTATATAAGCTTTAGTTTAAGTTGAATTAGATGGAGTCAATACGGAGTCTTACAGTCATAATGTAGTCATTAATAAATATTACAATCAACGTGTCGTCTCATTGGCTCCCTGGGTAAACACGCAATACTCTGCTTAGTTTGGGACTAGATGACGCTATGTTTAAGATGTTCGAAATATTTATTTATTATTATTATTATTGGGCCCCCGGTCTCGTATTTACCAACGAAGTACGACAGCACGTTCCTCCTTAGACACCAAAATTCTGCTCAACCGGATTGTCCTGGTCTGTTCTTAGGTTCTGAATTATGTCGGGTACTGGAGAATTAGTAAGCTGAAGTGGAAGTGGTTATATATGAGGTCAAACCGATAGTGATGCTGGAATGGAGACTAGAATAAGACAAACGTAGTGTACGGCGCCCTGTCGTACTATGGACCGACGATTTGAGGAACTTAGCTGGTAGCAGATGGATGCGGACTCCCCGAGGCCGGGATAGTAGACGCTCCTTGGCGCCCCCAGCGGATACTGGCGGTCAGAGCCATACGCGGATACCGCACCGTGTCCACAGAGGCGGCGTGTGCCTTGGCCGGAACACCCCCGTGGGATTTGGAGGCGGAAGTGCTCGCCGAAGTTTATCGGCGAGTGGCTGACTTCCGGGCGGAGAGCGGATTTCGCCCTCCGCCCGAGGACGTGCGCGAGTGGCGCGAAGCCGCTCGCCGAGCCACCATGCAGAGATGGTCGTTCCGGCTGGAGACCCCACGCGCTGGCTTCGCCGCCGTGGAGGCTCTTCAGCCGGTCATTGCGGAGTGGGCAGGGCGGCAGCACGGGACCCTTTCCTTCCGGCTGACGCAGGTACTTTCCGGGCACGGTTGCTTCGGAAAGTACCTGCACTCGGTCGCTAGGAGGGAACCGAGTCCCGCCTGCCACCACTGCGACTGCAGTGAGGACACGGCCCAGCACACGCTGGCAGTCTGCCCCGCTTGGGCGGCGCAGCGCCGGGTCCTCACTGCAGTCATCGGAGGGGATCTCTCGCTGCCGGCCGTCATAAGATCGATGGCCGGCAGCGACAGTTGTTTTACCGCGGTCGCAACCTTCTGCGAGGATGTAATCTTGCAGAAGGAGGTGGCGGAGAAGGCCCGGGAGGATTCCATCCAATCGGACCCGATCCGCCGCCGGCGCCCCGGGCGGCGGAGGCGCGCATACCTGCGTCTCATGCCGCCCTGAGAGTGGCCGCGGATGGGCGGGACGGGTTTCCCGTCCGTCCGCAGTAGAGGCCAACCGCGAGGGGGCGGCGTCCGCGTGTGACCGGACGTTGCCTAATTAGAGAGTAAATTTTGAGATGGTGCCCGCAACAGTGCGGGCAGGCGCCGGTTGGAGTCCAGAAGGAAATCCCCTCCCTGGACTCCTTCCAATACAAAGGCGCAGAGAGGGTCACACCGTGTGGTTTTAGTCGGTTCGAGTCCGACACACCACCCCGCCGTAACCCCCGACGGGGTGACGGTCCGCGGGGATTTCCACACGTAAAAAAAAAAAAAAAAAAAAAAAAAAAAAGTAGACGCTCCTTGGAGACTTTCAATCGGACACGGAGATAGGCTTATTTCTGTTTCATTTTCACTGCCTTGTTGGTCTAGTGGTCAGCGTATGCGACTGCTGATCAAGAGGTCTCGGGTTCGATTCCCGGGTCAGACCAAATGTTTGTGTGATCCACAAATATTTGTTTCGGAGTCTGGGTGTTTTTCTATGTATAATATGTGTGTATTTACAAAAAAAAAAGTATGTTTATGTATTTATATCAGTTGTTTAGTAACCATAACACAAGCTCTGCTTACTTTGGGACTAGATGATGTTGTGTGTAAGATGTCCAAAATGTTTATTTATTATTATTTATTTATTCTACAACCGTAAACATTAATAGAAAAGAAATGTAGGGGAAGGACGGCTCTCAACGCTAAATCACGTGGTCAAAACACAATATTATCCAATAATACAAGAGATTGAGGTGAAACAAACACTTGTAATTGTCTGGGAAGCAAAATAGGGGGCGGTGCAAAACACTTAAAATTCATTATGGGATTTCTTCTCTTAGATTATACGCGATAATAGAAAGATTCTAAAAGTTCTTTGACTAGACCAGGATAAATTTTATAGCTACCTTTTCAAACCTTTTGAGCGTAGGGTCAGACGAAATGTTTGTCTACATATATAACATTAGATTGTTTACCTATATTTAATGGTAGACATAACTATTTTAAATAAATAAATGATCTGTAATTACGCCGCGGAGTGAAGTTAGTCTAAATATTTTTTTACAAAAAAATGACTTCAATTAAAAACTATTGCGAGTACCCAAATCACGACGGTGTGCTTAGATATTTGAGAATTTCTGAAGAAACCTATCATCAGATCATTAGCATGGGACCTCATGAGAGGCAACAGCTTTTAAATAAAAAAAAAAAAATATTATCAAAATCGGTTCACTTAATCAAGAGTTCTGAGGTAACAAAAATAGTAAAAACTAAATACAGTCGAATTGAGAACCTCGTCCATTTTTTTAAGTCGGTTAAAAGTTACTCCTCATAACAACAGCACTCCGCTTGTGAAAGTTCCGTCATGATCGGTGAAGCTATTCCAGATATTAGACTGAACCAACAGACAGATTTTTTTTTAATTATATATTTAGATATAAACACTGATTTATACTTTTAAATGTATCATATCAAACTATTAATTTGAAATGACAAACATACACTTTAATTTTGATTATTTTGAAACGCAATATGATTTGGTTTTACCTCATTATTTAATTATTGTTGCATGGAATACGTACCTATTGCTGAGACAAAGTCGAGACCGCAGGACATCGAGAAACATAATGGGAAATGACCAGTGATTTATAATTCTTATAGATATTATCTAATTATTCTAGAGATTTATAACCAACCCGTTCATTCAATAGATTGAGATACAAAAGAACCCATAATAGTCATAATTTCCGTTTGATATAAAAGCAATATCTTCTAGCAAAAAACCGTAGTTTTATTTGGTTTTAATAGCAATTATATATATTTGAAGGTATATAACGTAGTGTAGAGCGCCCTCTGCCAAGATACCGGGATGACTTGCTCAAGAGGGCTGGCAGCGACTGGATGCAAAGAGTAGCGGACCGGGCTCTGTGATGTTCCTTGGAATAGATCTATGTACAGCAGTGAAGTGAAGATGATGATAATGATGAACGGGTTTATGTGTATCTGTAATTCTGTAGGTATACTAATCTATTTCCGATTGCATACAAACATAAATATTGGTAAATCAGGTAATCCTTGCAAGAGATCTTAAAAATTGATACATTTACATAATAAACCGCGCTACAGTTTTCGATGCGAGTTTCTCCATTAACTATATTAATCATTTTTCAAGTAAGGTTTTATACACATTTAATAAGTAAGAAAAATAGTTAGGTTGCTCGGTTCAAAATGGCAATAACAATAAACAGTCGCCAAAAATACATGAATTGGAAATGTTTTAAGAAAAGCTACAACATACCTACTTAAATCTGTGCGAGGTCGAGACGAGACCTTCAAAATTAGTAAAGTTCAGAACCCGCAGAACCTTCAAAATATAATTTTTTATAAAATTATCTAACACTACAACTTCTAACAGGCAAATTACAGTTACATAAAATTTTGTAAATAAAAAGTAAACAATTTGCAACATTATAGTCAATAAATCATATATCGTTTGCTGTTTATTTTCACACTTTAAAAAAGTTGTATACAAAAAAAAACATATATAATATATTCTTAGGTGTAGATCTACGCTGAATTACATGTACCAAAAAATTACAGCATAAGTGTTGTCCAAAGAGCTGGATGCGAGTAGCCGAGGATCGAACTAAGTGGCGTGCAATTGGAGAGGCTTATGTCCAGTAGTGGACTGCGATAGGCTGATGATGATGATGATGTGTAGGTCACATGTTGAATTGTCTGTACTCAAAATAAAGATGGAGACCCATACTCTTGGATTCTACTCATGCTTACCATAAGGTAGAGTACTCACTTTAGTAGGCTTAAATATATGAAAAAAAGACGTATGTACATAACACGTTTTCGGAAGAATCGACTCTGGTTCGATTGTGTTCTGTAGTTTACAAATCCAAAATTAACTATTTTAGATAAAATAATAAAAAAAATACACAGGTTTAATGGATGACATACAAACATACATTTGCAAATACAGGCAGACATTTAACGCAGATATTTCTTCTATGATAATACTTCTTCATTTTTCTACTTCTTCTTCTTCTTCACTACTTATGGAGAAGATTGGCGAACCCAAGAGCACGGTATGAAGTTCCTACAGTGGTCATACGTAGGAACTCTATACCTCGCTAGTGGCAATCACCAGTAAGACGATCTTCTTGACGATAACTTCATAAATTTCTTCTTTCTTCATTTTTTCTTCTTCTTTTGTTTTATAAAATACTAACAATATAAGAAAAGTTACATATGAAAGTACAATCTAGTGTATTTATGTACGGAACAAAGTGTTTTACATTTA
This sequence comes from Phragmatobia fuliginosa, assembly GCA_932526445.1. Taxonomy (NCBI): domain Eukaryota; kingdom Metazoa; phylum Arthropoda; class Insecta; order Lepidoptera; family Erebidae; genus Phragmatobia; species Phragmatobia fuliginosa. The sequence continues at coordinate 16,675,561 of OW052071.1, forward strand.
TAAGATCAAAGTAGTCTGGGTAGTTATATATATAGTTATATTAATAAAATAGGAATAAATGAAATACTTAGTATACACAATTACATTTAAAACATTTAGGTAGATCAGATATCGCAGGGGCTAAAACACAAATAAAACAATTTGACACACATCCGTCCTTATATTTTGTGGATATGTTTTCAATGTAAGTTATTTTGATCAAAGATAACGATTAAAACCCAAAACGTTTCGAATAATAAGAAATAACATACACATTTTATTTTTCATGTAAGGTACGCGAGACACTGTCTTTAAATTAATAAAGTGAGAATACGAGAAACACAATTATTTGAATGTGCTTGGGTCCGTAACAACGAAACAAATGACTCAATACCCCACTGCAGAAAAGATGTGGCTTGCCAGACAAGCTCCCAAAAGTTATTGCAAACTGTCAGAGCCATGGCCCACCTGATTCGGTAGCCGAATTACCATCAAAATAAAAAAAAACCAGCAGCTGTCAAATCTTGCATAATTACTTAAGGTATTTACAGATTTGCATATTTTGTGCTAAACTCACTTTTAGGGTTCTCAACCCTTGCGTATGCAAATTATTCGCCCGTGGGAAGTCGGTCATTTGCATTTCTGAAGGTCATTTGTTGCTTTTTCATACCTTGAGAACCCGGAAGATTTGTTATTCCTTACGAACGACTTAAGGTCTAATGGTAATAATAATTATGGAATTTTGAAGTTCGAAATGTGTTGTTGTGTCATGCAAATTTCTGGAGAAAAGAATCCTGACAAATAAATTGATACTTGAATTAAAAAAATATTGTGTAAGATGCTAAATCTTTACTTCCCATAGGAAACGAAAGCAGCAGTTTCTTTTCGGTCCGTATATTTTATTAATACTTAGGTAAAAAAAGGTTAAACTAAACTAGATTAAAGGTTGGAAACATGTAGTTTCTTTAAGCATAGGTTTGCAAACAGAAAATTATGCCGAAACCACACAGTACATAATTACAATACAGGTTCCTTAGGCCATAAAACTGTTAAAACTTTTAACAACGCTAAAAGGCCTACATCCCTATTAAGAATGGCCTAGTACCCTCAAACGAGACAACACACGTGTGCCTTAAAGTTCATTTTTAATGAGCCTTAACGTAAACTGTCTGCACCCTACTTTATAATTAGTACAACAAAGGGTGGCAAAAATACCAATATAACTTGAGCTCTCGATGTCTTAAAGTTTCATTATAAATTGTTGATGGTGATAGCTTTATATAAAGTAGATACTGATATTATCTATACGTATTGTCTTAGTTATTATGATTATTACGATGTCTTGAGCCTATAATATATTTAGTTGGGCCATATGTTGTGTTCAAAAGTATTTTATTATTAGCAATATTTCAACCTTTCAAACTTAATTTTTTTATCAGTTGCGTTGCTTTCGTTACGGTTTAATTACTCGTTTGTAATGTATAGGTACATATTTCGTGTAGGCGTAGTTCAATTATAAATTTATTTATAAATAAAACCGGTATGTTGTAATTTGGTGTTCATGTTTTTACTTCTCGACAATTAGCTTCTAATAGAGAAGTGATGGTCAAACATATACATTTTATTATAGGTAACATACCTACATATATGTGATTGATACACGTCCGGATAAAGAATACGGAATGTCATCAGTCATATTCATCTTCTTGGGTAAGAGTCGAAAAGCTTGAAACAAATCTTATACTAACCCGTCTGGCCAGCATAAATCAAAATCTCCTTTTTAAAAAGTTTTTAATACCTAAGTACATTGTTCATAAATCGTATTAAACATGTTCCCATTAGTTAGTGCATTTTTGCCGTTTCACAACAAAGGATTTTGAAAAAAGCATCTAAAAGAATTGCTCCCTTAAAAGAGGTTCACATATTTCAGCAAAATAGATTCTAATCGCATTGTTTATGGTAACTATTGTGTTTTCATTTGAGTCTTACAAACACTCTTTGTTTGAAACAAAAATGTTGTTATTTCTTACAATTAGACAGCCAGACGGTTAAATTTTTGCTTGTAAGTGATAATTATTTAAGAAAATAGCGGTGTTGCTATATTTATCAGATTTATCTAGGCTTTGGTGCGAATAATAGGCGGGAAATTTAAATTTAGAACACAAGTTACGCATCCTTATTCATTTTTTTTAAATAAAATGCTGCATAGATATATTTAGTAACTTTTTTTCGAAAATACTACAACAAAGTCATATTCGTCTTCACCCTAATAACGGGAAATGTACTATCTGTTCATTTGCGTCCATATCGTATTTTTGAAAACTTATCACTTCCCTGATATCTTATACTTTCTTCATATACAAGTAACCCTCGTTTTACGACCAAAACAGAACATTCACACAACAATAAAACGTATACAATAAGGCGAGGCAAATCCAAGGTTATTTATCTGTATGTCCCATCAACATCTGTAGCGGGGTGGTTACAGTAAGCCAGAGATTTGCGAACTAATTTCAACTGCAAATCCTTGAAATGAGAGGGATTTTCGTACCCAACACCTTTATTATAATCTTACACTGTCTTGGATTTGCCGCCATATTCGGTTTAGAAATAACGGTATTCTCCTAGTTTGAGAGTACGAAGTACAAATAATACATAGATGTTTATATAATCTCGGTTCTAAGATATTTAGGTAAGCATAATTAAAATTAATTAAATTTAAATTAAGTATAAATTAAGTTTATAATTATATTTTTGTATAAATGAAAGATATATATTTTTTTTAGTTTAAGGAAATACGATGGTGTGGAATGTAATTTAACATAAATAATCAAAATATTATAATAATATAACGTCACATTACACTTTTAGAGCTAATTCCACGTGCCTACATAGATCATTCTTATCTAACTGATAAGAAATGAAAACTTATATTTATGTATTTGTAGATACGCCAAGATACGACCGAACATATTATGTAAAATTTTAAATTACTTACGGTGTTTTTTTTTATAAATATGTAAATAATTTAATTACTCATATCGTTAAATATGATAAGTGGAGTGTAATACACGTACAAAACTCGGATTTTTATAATTATATCTTTAAATTTATTAATACCTAGTTTTCAAGGAGAGGCCTATGTCCAGCAGTGGGCTGTTAAAGGCTGTTGATGATGATGATCTTTAAATTTAAGAAATAAGATTTTAAAATGAATTTACGGTACCAATATCTGAACTAGAATTACATCTAATAAAAGGTCTTTATAGACCTTGAGAAATCTATTTTAATTTTACAAATATTTAAAGTTCTTTATTTGAAATAGATTTGGAGATTCGCTCACCGATCCGACTGTCCAGCACTGACACAACAAACAGTGAAATAAGACACAATATAAATGTTTACGCAAAATGTACGTGAAAGTTACGTTTTATCGGTATTTAATCCGATTCGACGAAATTAATGCCGACTAAATATGTATGAACGGCTCAATTGTGACTCCACGCGACTCACATAAGTGCCTCTACACACGACAACGCAATGTATAACTCAAGTAGCGAACGGAATCCGGCGAAACTTGATACAAAGTACTTAATGTTCGCGTGTCAGTTGGCAGTTTAACTCCATATCTTCGCCTGACGCACCGCTGCGAACGTCCAATAAATATGCGTTTGACGCCCGTGGCGTACACACCCGCCATTATAATACGATCCCTGAAAGTGTGTAACGTAATACCACGTCTAACGTCTATCACTAGAATGCATGACTGCGAATAGTTCCCGCCAAACTGGCCGGCTCGTAGGATGGAACGACAGTGTTGCCAACACCGAGGCACCGACCAACGTGCCATTGTCGCATCTGAATTGATATGAATGCAAATAAATAATTCAAATCGTATACGCAAGAAACGTAATGAATAGATAGTATTGTGACTATGTGAAAATAATTACAAAGACTGTAAAGTATGTATTCAGTAAAAAGTACGTAGTTGCTTTGCGTAAAGTGGAGGGAGACTACTTCTTGAATAATTCTCGATTAAATCTGTACAAAGAATTTGTTTCTAATATCAACGTTAAAGTTTTTTATTAGTGCTTATGAAAGTATATAGATATGGTACTTCCATCAAAAAGCAATATTTCAATTTTTTGTTTGTTTCGGTTTATCTATAAAACGGGAGGATCGATTTTGACGGTACTCTCACTGGCAGATAGCAGAAGGTATAAGGAGTAACATGGGTTACTTTTGATTGCCTAGCATTTCTCCGCGGCGTTACTAACTGGTAAAAAAATAACCACGGAGCTCGGCTAGATTGATATGTTTTGATGTTTGTTCGTATAAAAATATTTTAATTGTATTAGAATTAATAACAGTGAGGAATCAATTTATGTTATTTGCTCACACGTGACGTTGCTTTGTATATTATGGATATTGAGCTAGCCACAGACGCCGCTAACCCTAAAACGCTTACAAAGGGTACATTCTGTGCATTAGTTTAATTATGTGTAAACTAACACGTTAGTGTTTTGTTTCGCCCTAGTTTATTACATTTGAATAATTTTTCCTCGTGGTTTCGCTCATTTGATTTTACGATGGAAGTAACCCGCGAAACGGAATTTATTGTTGTTTAAATAGTTTGACGGTTCGTTTTATTCTTATGAATATGTCCATTGTATAGTTTAACTGGCATTTACTTTATTAGGAAAAAAAAAACATTAATTATGAGTAGGTAGGTATATACGGAGGCGTGGTTTTTGATAATAAAATATTTTTTATATAGATTATAAAATCTTGAGTTAATGCGATAAGGTTATTATAAAAATAATTGTAACACATTAAAAAATAATGTGCTTCGGAATGTAAACATATTCATGTTTATGAGATAATTATGTAGGTATTGTACATATATTTATATTATATACTATAGTACAGACAATAGAGGGATATACTATATAATGTGTCTTATATTAACCAATATTATCAGCCTTATTGATAATCCACTGCAAGACGTGGCCATAACCGTCTCCTCCGGAGGTTTTTATATTTACCTATATACTCGTTTATTAGTAAGCATATATAAATCACTTTTAGCACTACTGTGTAAATTAATGAGCACAGCATTATTGCTGTTTTTAACCTTATGGTTAAAAACAGACTTTAGTAAGCTTAACAATAAATACATTAAGAATAAAATATTGTACACAAATAAACGCATGGATACTAAAAAGGCCATGAAACGCATTCATCCGCCGCCAAAAGGCAAACAGTTGCTTACGGGTTATTTCAAGGAGGTGTTTAATGGGTGCATTTTAACGGCCATTTCGAATGTTATATGTGCGTTTATGGGCCAAATAAAAACTGTAAAAATGTAACCAAATGATATTTTTGTACAATGTACTGTTGAAATGAGTAGTTACAATTTTATTGCGTTAACCATAAACACTGAATATTTTATGCATTATAAATAAAATATTAAAAATATAATAAACACAGTACGTGGATGTATAGATTGTCCACAATAAACTACCGATATAATTCATTTTTAAAGTGCGTGCAATGCAAAATTTCACATTAGTAAAGCCGTGGGGTAGGCAGGAAACACGCCATTATCATACCCTCCTCCACACATAAACACACATCACTACATAGGGTGTTTACCCCTCGGGGGTAATTTTTACCCCATCATCGAACGTCGCCACCCACTCTACTCATCATTCGTTATTTGAATTACGCTCAGCAATTTAGTTTTATTTTCCTTACTTTAATATATTTCTTAAGTTAACCATAAATATATCTTTATAATTAATAAGTAGTGGTTGTTGAACTTACTTTTATTTTATGTGGAATGATTTTTAAAAGCTGTTAAATACACATTTAAATGTACTAATATTTTATAAAACAAAAATGGTAAAGTATTTCAGTTATTAATTATTATGGTTCGTAAATATGTATGTAGTTGATTATCGTGCATTTAAAATTTCAAACATTTTTTATCGTTAAACGTCAACGAATGCGTCCGATAACTGCTATCACGCTTTTTATACGATTTACAAAACACGTTTCGTTAGCCATTTTAGGGGTGCGTGACGCGTTGATTTGTGGTGGAAGTTTCATTATGTTGAAGATTTGAACCAATTTATGTAACTGTTCTTGTGGGAATTATAACAAATGTGCTCCAACGAACCGTTTCATTCCAACATAAATGGTTTCAATTTAGTTTTTTGGTCAATTATTTGTTACAAAAACGTAATTAAAGTAATAATACGTAAATCCTTCAGAATAAAACAACTTACAAAAACTCCTTATTCATTGCCCACGCATCAATAAACGCCAAAAAAGGGGAAATTCGATGATAAATTTTATATTCGATTTTCTCATATTTCCTCCTTTTCGCACTCACAAGACTAGAGCGAGATAAAATAGTGTACGTATACATACATAGAGTTGCCCATACTAATTTGTTTTGACATATCTGAACGAACGACCACTTTGCCCGCCTACAAGTTGCCTACTTGAAAGGGGATGAATTTCGAATAGCCTCATTTGTAAAAAAATGTTTCTTATTTCAAACGTATAAAGGTCAGATTCCGTCGACCGGGATGTGAACTCTGCTCATTGGATTTTATTGTTAGTAGCAAACGCGATTGAGTTTTCGCATATCTATTATACTGGACGGACCCCTTAAACATTCTTTTTTGTGGCCCACAAAGCGCTAGGGCGATCCCCTAAACGCGTGCCGTGTGAGATATTGCATTTCATATGATAGAAAAAAAATTACGTAGCCGATCAATATTGATGCAAGACTTTATGATAAAATTTAGAAAGGCGGCGCATGAGTAATTATCATTTGTGAGTCAATTTGAAGCCGACTAATTATTACAAAATACGTAACATCAGGGTCCCCCGGGGCACAATGCACAAAGACATCTATTGTGTAACCCAACAATGGCGTGACTCACTCATGACGGACAGAAAGACAATGAGACGGCCGACACTCTTCTAGGGCCCGTATAAGGCCAATATGCATAACGGATATCGGGGGCGTCGTATAAACTACATACATACAATTTCTTTCTCAATATCTTCGTTGTACAAGTAAAATGTTAAAAGCACCTTGTTTTTCTCGTAACCATAAAGGGATCGGGCCGGTTAATTTATTCATATTCTTTAATAAAACCTTTAAAAAATAACTCACTATTTAAGAGTCGTTACACCCACATTTAAATGTACCTGCAACAAAAGGAGGAAAAAATAAGTAACAATTGAGTATAATTTTAAACAGGTCTCAAACGAAAATGCAGCGTGAATGGAAACGTTGAATAAAAAAAAAACAAAGCAAATCAATCGCGTGCCGTGTAAAGAAATCCCATCAATCAGCCGAACCGAATGCAACAGTCAAATGTGGATTTTTTGTTCTACGTTTAAATTCGTACGACCTTGCCTCGGTCAACTTGTGCCTGATTATCCTAGCCGATATTTTGATGGCCCAACTTTTTGTATGTTCAAACTTTTTGCTCGAATAAAGTCGGTTGAGAACGACGTAACATTTCATTGCGCTGGAAAAAAAGACGTCAAACTCATTGTCTTTTTTAACACTCACCTTTTTTTGTCGAATTTCTTTGTGAGTCGTAAAATAATCTACGAGCGTAAGTGTACATTTATGACACTTAGGAATAAAATATTATTTCAAAGTGTAAATTACACTATTTATTTGGTTTTACGTGACGTTAATAACCACTGTGTCGTACCAAATGCTCGGCCGCACCGCAAACACGAAAGGTGACAAATGACACCTAATTATAATGATTGTATGCCAAACGACCGACATACTTGTTAGTGACGGACAAATTTCCTTTATTGGCCGCTCCGTAAAGGTATACAAAATGAGTCAGACTCGGTGTTTTTGCACTTACGATGATTTTGCGATATTTTTTACGTACGTACAACGCCCGCTACGACCTGCATGACCTACCTCTTTGTTAGGCCTGTCCTTTATGATTTTTTGTCTGTATAGGTTCGGTCGATGTACTTACAATATTTTTAATATAAATGATGAATAATAATCATTTGAATAAAAAATGTTCCATAATCATACTAAATGTTACTGGTACGATGACGTTGAATACCGGCCGGTGAGGAAAAGAAGAATTTAAATTTGAAATTGGAATAATGTAGGACTTGTGTTGTGGATACGGGCGTGGCCAAAGGTACCGAACATTCCGGTTTCGAAAAGATTATCGTTTAAAGAATTTCTATAGTTCAAACTAATTAAGTAAATATATAAATAATCAAATAACTAGGTTTGGAAATTTCCAAATATGTAGACTTTATCTGAAACACTCAGCTAATGGGACCGCAGAAAGGCATATAGATAAACTAATAGGGGAGTCAGTTGGATAATAATTAAATACGTTAGTAATTATCTTATTTCATTATCTGAACAGTTTTACTATCTGTATAATTAAAGACGTAGGTACATTTTAGTGAGATGACTATAATTCTGTGTAATAGGTAGTTGATAATGCTGTCATTAAAAAAAATTTTTTTTATTACACTACTGAGGTTAGTTAGTAGGAAAATTATTTTTGTGGTCAGCTGGGTCGAAATGAAGATTGATCTAGTGTTTAATGATAATAAAAAAACGTCATATTTAAGAAATAAGATAGCAGAATTATACAAATATGTAGAAGCAGAGACACGTAGAAATATCATATGAATAAGAGAGTAATAGACCACTATGGTCTATGCAGAAACAAAAACATCAAAATGTCTATGACATGTAGAATTTAAAGAACATTTTAAAAAATGCAGGAGAACAATTTTATTTGGAAGTCGTTTAAAACTATGATTTTTCACGAATGCGTTAATTTGTTTACACGAACCGTCCGTTGTTCCAACTTCATTACATGGTCTGGGAGCATCGTTTTTTTCGTAGACATTTTATTTATTATTCCATAAGTTCCTGCAGACAATTCTTTCAACAGAAGCAAATTTTATTCATTCATACAGGGTGTTGTTAAACTGTTTGTCATCACCACCCGATGTAGTATAAACACACTGGCCATAAATAAATGGGATCCCACGGTCGAGCATTTTAAAAAATTGTTGGTTTTAAAATGAAAAAGATTCTTTTTTACCTCCCAACTCGACCGGTCTTTGCAGCAGGTGCCGGGATGGTGGAATGCACTAGAGAGCAACACTGGTTTGTAATTTACATGATTTCGTTAATGTTATCTGTTTGTCTTTTTATTTTATGTTTTTATTTATCACTAATGCCGACCTTCCCCCCAATTGAAGAGGTAAATTGACTCAATCAGTGAAGATTAACTTAAATTAAAATGTTTAACTGCGAGTTTGAGGTATCACTTCGTATTAAGAAGTATTTGTAATTACACCATCTTTCTTAATTATTACATACAGTTTATATCTTCAGTTCTTTATTGGTAAATTTGTAAATTATCGATTGTGTTGGGGACATTTTTTTCGGTGTTGTTGTCGATTAAAATCTGATCCGAAATCCGGATTTATACCGAAACAATCAACAACACACGTATTACCTCAAAACCTAGCATCTTTATGGACTTTAATATTTTCATATGTAAGTTAAAAAGCCTACTTATTTTATTTTTACTAACGAAAAAACATAAGTGCTCCACTTCAACATAGAGCCATCCACTACATCTCAACTCAAAGCAGGTAGAGCATTCACATGTATTTCTTTGAAACATTCTCAGTACTTTCAATAATTCAAACGAAAACAAACTCAATTTCCTTTCATAATAAGACACAAATCTTAACGAAACGCCACGAACGGATAGCAAAATAGCGAGAATAAACAGTACTATATAATTTAAAACATATCAGTCTGATGAGACAAAAACTGAGCGAATTAACAATAATTGAGGTAGATTCAAATAAAATGTTCAATTTACTTTATTAAAATATTGTTGATGTTTATAAAATTGCAACTGATGTTTTAAAAAAGAGTTTGGATTAGAGTTGCTTTCCCAGGACATGTCCTAGTTTTGGAAGTGTCCTGGGATGTACTGAATAGTTTTTAAGGAGCGTCCTGTAATTCACGTTCCTCTTTTAAAATTTTATTGTTACATTACGACCTCACGGCTCGCAGTCGTAAGTTATCGCGCTGACGTGCCGTGCCGTGGAAAAAGTGAAATTCAGGTAAAACTGGTTGAATTAGTAGCCGACCCCAAATAAACTTGGGAATAAAGGCTAGGAAGATAAAAATGATGAATTACTTAAGTTTCATTTCACCTATATTCACTACATATTAATTTAACTATTGCAAACTGTATTGTTGCGTCCTGTTTTTCAAGTGAATTGTCCTGGTTTTTGTAACTTAAAATCCTAGATTTTTTAATTTGGGGATGACAACCTTAGTTTGGATCAAATTTTTAAATGCCGCCATTTTTATTTGGCGCGAATCCGGCGTTCTGGCCGTATAAATGACTATAAAGACGGAATGATTCATTTTAATTGAAGATGAATCATGTTATGGGACTCCATGTCTTATTATACAAGGTTTATGAACTTCTAAAAGCAAACAGAAATGTTGAAATAGCTTTACACGGCTTTGGTTTCACTACCAAAACAAAGTATATTACGATAAGGTCAAATTATGCTTGCACGTTGATATGTTTTAAGTTATACAATAGTTCGTTTACTTGTTTAGTCGAAAGAACTAAACAAAATGAAAAGTTTAAACAACTACCAAAAAGGATTTCATAACCTGTTCTAACTTCTCATAAATTCTAAAAGGTCTTATGAGTTTCAAAACTTCAAAACAATTTAGCTTTTTTCTCTATGCCCAATAGACTTTTTAAATAAATAATTTACCTTCAAAATTCTTTTTTTTTTAATCTATAAATGACGTTCAAATGACTAACAACTGTTTCTTCCAAAAAACGTTTGATATTAATTTGGGTTATAAATTAGAAAAAAAAACTTAACCCTTCACAAACCGAATCGAAATAATTCTCCTAACCCCAATTTCGAAAGCAAAATAAATAGGTTATAACTATTTCCGAAGACCCTAAAAAAAGTTAAAAAAAGCGTACGATACCTGCACTTAACCTCAAGTCGAGTGGTCCTGTCTGTTTAAATGGGTTAAGAGTTAAGGCAGAGACACACCGAGAGCAGGGTAATAGAGTGTATATTTAAAAAGATGCCAGATATTTTCAAGTATAATTTATAAATAGCATATAATGTAATACCTATCGTATGTTATCGAAAACTATATTTTTATCGGCTTTCTGATTCCGGCAGAGGCTGTATATGTTATAGTACAGGCTCTACCTAGTTTAGGATAGATGGCCGTTGTACATATGTAACTATGTACACGTGATATGTGTGTGATTATAATTATGTATAACTTATTTTATTGATAAACTCTTAGACAATAATATAAGACTTTCGAAACCTTTTTTAATATTGAAAGATTAGACACGTTATTTATCATGATCTGTGAAGTCGTATAGAAGTGAAAACAAAGTTCGAAATTCAAATATGATCACGTTGAAAGTGTATGTTAACGCGAAGTGAAATATTCTAAACTTTGAATATTAACAAGTATGTAACAAAGTTATACTGTTTTCAATATCTTTATGTTTTATCATTTAATTAGCAGATATTGACATTATACGATAAACCAATGTGAAATTGAAGTGATAATAACTTTGTATAGCATAAATGGATAGTTTCATTGATAACTCATGCTTCCAATTTGGGGAACCGCTAATTCTTAATTTTATTTGATTAATTTTCAAGTATCACTGTCACCAGCAATATTGGAATCAAATAATAAGAGTTCATTAGTGACCTTTCCTTAGAAGGGAGGTTTTGGCTTGTTACACACTTGTACTTACTATATTATTCTACATTCCATACAAACAAATAATTTTCACATATATGAATTTAAAAATACAAATCGAACAATTTTTTTTTGGAATGTGAGGAAAAATTTCAATAATAAGTATTTTTAAGAACTCAGTGTATCACGAACTTTAACCCACTCGTATCTCGTTTTCAAAGGATCGTATTATTTACATTTTTTTGGTACAAAAAACGGCCAGAAAGGGAGAAAGAATAATATAGAGCGCTCACCAAATGTCCCCGAACACACAACAGGTTGAGCATGGTGGTATTCAACCTTTTTTGCTTCAAACTTTTTTCTCGATTCTCGTGTTTCCGACACATCTGAAACGTAAGAAGTTTTTGGGTTAATCTTTGAGATGATTTTTTTAACTAAGCATAAATTTTATAAATTTATATTCAACTTTACATTGTGTTCATACATTTTTATACTTATTATCATTAATGTTAATATATAAATTACTACGTTAACTAAAGTGTTTTGATAAGGCGAGTTACAGGTATGCCACAGTGACCTGTACGAGTATTGTTTTATTTCTCAATCCATCCGTGTAAATAATATTTCCTACCATTGCCTTCTCTTTAACTACCTTCTAAAATACTCCCAATTTGAATATGTAGGTAATATTTGAAATCAAAGGTCCACTTCAATAACCTTGCACGTATGCTCGCGGTACTTCTTATATCAACGTGTTATTCTAATGTATAAGCTATATTACATTAAATCGTCTGAATCCATTTAGTAGTTTTAACGTGAAAGTGTAACAAACATCCTCACAAAGTTATGCATTTAAAACATTAAGCTGGTATCAAAATTTGTCAGTCCGTGTGGTGACAGATTAAGAATACAAAGTGTCACCACCCCTATTCATTCCACGGGTGTCGTAAGAGGCGACTAAAGGAACAAAATAAGCAGCTAATATCACTGCCAAGAGAAGGAAAACTTGAAACAAACCCTTTACCAACCTGTCTGGCCAGCGTGTTATAGTAGGCCAAAACCTCCTTTCAAAGGAGAGGTCTATGTCCAGCAGTGGACTGTTAATTTACCCTCTCAAGTATAGGTATAGGATTGAATGTATTTTATACTCTATTTGTGTAAAAAAATAGGTAGGTATTATATTATATTGTACATGGCACTTTGTGGGCATAGAAAAACATTAACGTTGAACTATATCAGAAGTAAACAAGTTATTTATAGTTATTTCCTACTGCAATAATAACATAATAACAATATTATATACCGACATTATTGATATCCTTATTAAGAAATATAATATTAAAGAAATATAGTTATAATATGAATTGGTTAATAATAATCTGTGACCAACGAATTTGAATTAATATGTTTTTAACATAATATTTAATAACCAGGTATAAATTTTTATTTTATAACTATTCAAGAATATGATCTGATTATAAAAATACTAAATACCTAGTTATTGTTTGTTTGTTTGTTCAAAGTTATTTATTAATTTTAAACTTACTACGAGTATTCTTTGGATCTACTTTTCGGGTTAGAAATCACTCTCGTTGAAATGGTATCACTAGTAGGAAATGACCCGACCTCAACAAAAAAGTGTTGTTGCAAAAATAAAGATTAGTTGGCTAAGTATGGTGCCGCTTTTATGATACCTTGTTGCACGTTCCACATTTTGATACAGGTTTTATCCAGGCGCTTCTATAAATAAAAAGTTCAAAACGCACCTTTTGAAGGCTAACTGTCAAGTATTCTGATTGCATGATGGACTGGGAAAGTATTTCATGTGAAAATTAATGGCGTAGTTAATTTTATGTAAGTGAAATCGTATGTTACCTTATTAAGACAAATTAATCAAAAACCTGCTACCAGTAAAATGAAATATTATTCATCATTAATTAACAGCAAGTCTTGCGTTTAAAAGTTTTATGATTAAAGAGAATAAAATGATTTATAGATCAAAATAAAAAGCAAAGATCGGAATGCGCCAGCGCTTTATGAAAAGAGATTTTTATAAAAGGAAATTCAAGATGGCGTCCGTGCGATGGCGGGGGCGATTAGTCCGATTGCCACGCCTGCGCGATGATTGACGGATCGCAAGGGTTGGTAATAAATAGAGTAACCACTCTACCTACTTCGTTTATATGGTTATGGCTGAACTGATGTTACTAATATCTTTCAAGTGTTCTAACCATCTAAAACTATGGGGATTTAACTTGAAATTTCATTTGAATATATTTTAACTCTAATTAATATTACATCTTAAAAATACAACCAAATGTTTGGCCTTTCTATGTCAACGAAATGACAGAAATAATGTATTGTTAGATAGTAAAGAATACCAACTAAAGGCATTATTTACAATAAAAAAAAAACAAATATCATATTTATGTTCAAAGTAACCATTAACTAAAAAGGTTGTCCAATAAAAAAAATAACTGTCACAGCTCGAGTATCTATTACATTTTTTATGGTAACACAGATCTTCTGTGAGATCAATTACCTACACCAAATGGGTGCTAGTTCTAATAATATATTTAAAATATACTATTTACACTTAGTAGCAGTTTCACGGATATTTTTCGGCATCCGTTACAAGCAGTCGTTAATTAAACTAATGAGGTACAATGCCTTATATTTATTACCCGTCAACAGTATGGCAACTTTAAGGAATGTTACGATATTACGACTTTCGGGCTAACTAACTGAGAAAAGGTCCTCCATAATAAAAATATTATTGAGTAAGTTTTAACTTTTTTTTTCTTATATTATTACCAAATGAATAACAACGACAGTATGCGTATGCATGCCAGACATATTTTGTCAAAAATGGCTTAACACTCAGGCTAAGACTCTTGTGAAAAATGTACATTTCTATGTTTTCTCTTTAAACTCTTTAAGTCTTTTACAATATGTATACGAAATTGTATATTTTGAAATTTACTCATTGAAGTTTTATGGGAGATAGATAAAATATGATTTATAAAAAAAGAAAAAAGAAAGAAATCCAATTGAATGTCGTTGGTCATATTGGCATTGAATATAATTTTCAGATAAAAACATTTGACAGATCAGTTTATCGGCTTATGCAAAATATTTACCAAAATTTTATATTTCAGATAACAATATTCAATATTAGATAAATCAACACAATTATTACAAATGCCTAAATTACCTACAATCGTCGTATAAGTGTAAAAGTAAATTTTGCAAAGAAGTTCGATTTCACAAAAAAGTCTGTTCTTGCGAAGAAGTCCGTTATCACGAAGATATCTCACACGAATAGCTTAATGTTAACTAGTAATAAAATTATTTAGTACAAAGTGAGAAAGTTTTCATTAGTCGTGTCCGTGTGGTCCCCATAACCTCTTTAATTAACGCCTATAAAGTTTTATTGAGGAAGCAAACAAATTAAATGACAAAATACATGAAGGAGGAATGTAATAAGAGAACATGTGTTCCGAATACATTATGAAGATAATGAGTAACATACGTCCATGTAAGAAATAGTTTAATTGGTTAAATAAAATTTACTTGAAGCGACTTTTGAATGCACATGCACTCTGCCAGTAAATTAAAAAAAAACTAAATATTAAAAAGAAGTATTGAGCTTAAGAATTTATAATTATTTGTAATTTTATAATTATTGAGAATTCAAAGTCAAAGACAAAGAATATTTTTTTTATTTAATTTTTTTTTGTTTTATTCAGTGTTCACTAAAAGTATTCAAAGTTATGTATTTACCATTTAAAAATATTTTTGTAGTGAATTAATTAAGCAGTTTAAATAATAAACATTAAACATCGTAATACACTTTGTGCATACTTAATAATGAGCAAAAAATCACGTTGATAAAGAAAGATTTAGCAAAAGAATTTAAAGCTAATTAAAAGTTATTACCTTGTGCATATTTATGCTACTCAGTATTTTAATAATACATACTTATAGCATTATAATAGATAAAATATATTTTTTCGTAAAACCAAGCTCAAAATGTAGTTACTCATTAACTACAAAGCAAACCGTTTCAACAGGACGATAAACTCGCGCAAAGCAAACACTATTCTTATTCAAATTTGAAATAAGTACGACTTCATATTTACTTTTGACGGTTAGGGAAAAAGATTATGTAAGTTTAAGTTGAAATAACTTAAAAACATATCTTATTTAGACTTCACAAGATACCATACAACAATTAAATGTTTCCTTACAACTAATCAACGTCGACGTTGGCAACACAAAACGAGTTCTCTACCACGGTACTTATACTTTTTTAAGACCATGTGTTTCAGAGAAGCAGATACTGGTTATTATCGATTCAATTTTTTTTAAAGATAATTGTTGTTCTATTTTTAAAATAAATGTTCTAAAACGTTCCGTGGTCAATTAAAAATAGTTTTAAAGAATTGTGAACGTACGTGAGTGGATTGCGCTACAAGAAACAGATGCCTGGATATTCTATTTTCAAATTTAAATTCCTACACGCTTGGAAGTTAGGCACTGATATTTTATATCTGGTAGTATATCTATACATAATATCTGTCCAGATAATGAATACACAAAGTTGTTCACATAATGAGTGGTTATAACTCACTATAAATTAACTGAAAGGCATTTACCAGTTGAAAGAGTACGGGTAATGAAGACGGCCACCATAACAGCACACTCGTAAATTATTTATGGCCGCCATAAATGTTCATGTTTCTTCACACAAGTGTTTGTTAATGTTATCAGTAAGAAAGTTACGTCACGTCAAATTAATACTGTACACAAGTATGTCAAGTCTTTTAAACTTAGAATAATGTCTTGTTTTACACTTTATGTCTGAGTTTTAATATTCTAAGTCAGTCTCCATACCTCATCTTATTAAAAAAAGTTGTTCATTTTACGATTTTTTTAATTTTTTTTTAAGTCTTTCTATTTCTGTGGTTCAAATTGAAATACTTAAATATATCTACTACTCGACTCTACTAAAAACATATTATCAAAGACACATCACAAAAATAATATTTTTTATCTTTTTCTACATTTGACACCGTGGCAGCGGCCACCGAACAGACAATATATTTGTACACGTGCATTTCATATCAGTGTTGAAAAAAATCTGTTTTCCATACACCATCTTCTACATGTGTCGAGTACAGGCTACTGGTTATTACTAGTACAACGAATAAAATGAAATACTGCTTTGCATAAGAATAGTAAAGGGAACAGCTGTGCACGGCCATATGTGTAAGTCGCTATTAACATACGTTTAGTTCGTACGTGAGCTCAGGCTAACGTTTTAAATTTTGAACGGTGATATCAAGATTTTTAGTCTGTAGTAGTAATTGAAAGAGATTTTAAATTGACATTGGAACTACATGGAATATTTAAAAAAAATCGGCCAAGTGCGTGTCAGGCCACGCACAGGAAAGGGTTCCTCAGTCACCTATAATGGTATGTGGATTTAAAATCGTATCCAATAGATAATTGTTATGTTTACGTATTAATACGTTAATTTTGTATGACGTTTTCCAAGTGAGCGCATTTTACCATATAAGCCTTTATAACTCCTGAACTAAGAAAGTCATCTAATCGGTTATAGTTTTCCTTCAAAGTTCATTAGATGGACCACCATCACGATTTTTTTCAGATTTTTTGAGCCAGCCGTTTAGCTTTTAGAGGGGGGGGGACGCCCTGTTTTTACAAAAAAGTGCCCTTTAAAGTGAAATATCTCGCAAACGGATACCTAAATCAAAAATTCGTCTAGGAAACCCTTTATTGTTTTTAAAAGACCTATCTAATGATACCCCACACGATGGGGTAGCCTCGAGAAAATAAAAACATCCCCACTTTACGTACGGGAGGTACCCCAAATAAAATTATATTTCATAATTTTATTGTAGCACTTTGTCGACGTAATTACAACACGTATTCGTGCAAACTTTCATCTTTCTAGCACTTACCGTTTGGACGGTAAGTCGAGGACGGACGGACGGACGGACGGACGGACGGACAGACGGACATGACGAATCTATAAGGGTTCCGAGTTATGAACTTCGGAACCCTAAAAAGAATGATTCATTAAACGTCATAGAGTTAGGTACTTTGTATGTTCTATCGATATATTAATTACATGTTAGAGTAACAAAATTAAGTAGTTTATTTTGAACATTAAATAATAATGGCTCCCACTTCCTTCCTGAATAGCCTCAATGTGACATGAAACTATAAATTTGTATGCTATTAGTAATTTATTGTTTTTTTTTACAATATAGTTATATGTTATTGTTTGTCGTGTATATAGAAATATGGATCAACAAAAGCTTAGACAAAATTGTTATTTTTTTTATGAAGTCTAGTGTTGCCTCATAATAATCACTGTAAAATAAAAAATCGGCCAAGTGCGTGTCAGGCCACGCACAGGAAAGGGTTCCTCAGTCACCTATAATGGTATGTGGATTTAAAATCGTATCCAATAGATAATTGTTATGTTTACGTATTATTACGTTAATTTTGTATGACGTTTTCCAAGTGAGCGCATTTTACCATATAAGCCTTTATAACTCCTGAACTAAGAAAGTCATCTAATCGGTTATAGTTTTCCTTCAAAGTTCATTATATGGACCACCATCACGATTTTTTTCAGATTTTTTGAGCCAGCCGTTTAGCTTTTAGAGGGGGGGGGACGCCCTGTTTTTACAAAAAAGTGCCCTTTAAAGTGAAATATCTCGCAAACGGATACCTAAATCAAAAAGTCGTCTAGGAAACCCTTTATTGTTTTTAAAAGACCTATCTAATGATACCCCACACGATGGGGTAGCCTCGAGAAAAAAAAATCATCCCCACTTTACGTGTAGGGGAGGTACCCCAAATAAAATTATTTTTCATAATTTTATTGTAGCACTTTGTCGACGTAATTACAACACGTATTCATGCAAAATTTCATCTTTCTAGCACTTACCGTTTGGACGGTAAGTCGAGGACGGACGGACGGACGGACGGACGGACGGACGGACGGACGGACGGACAGACGGACATGACGAATCTATAAGGGTTCCGAGTTATGAACTTCGGAACCCTAAAAATGAATATAAAAGGTTATATTTTTTTCTTAACAATGTATGTATTTTATAACCGTCTAAATGAATTAGGTATGTACTTTAAAGTCAAGTAATAAAATATTTCTTTAAAGTATAATTTAATCTGTTAACCTAATTTTGTAAGATAATATTACTCAATGTTTTATACTAAATAAAACCTTATTGTTAGTATTGTTATTATTAGTTAAACATTTATTTCAGTTGTAAGTAATTGACTAATTGTTTAACATTGCTGCTATTGTCCTGGCATTGTAGAGATGGCAAAGGTAACAAAGAAACAAAGCCATCAACGTCATCATCAGCCTGCCGCAGTCCACAGCTGGACATAGGCATATTAGCGTTCAACTTTCTTTTCAAAAACTTAGTATCTGTATCTAGTGCTAATTCCAGAATTCCAGATTCCAGAATTCATCTAAATTTTAATCATTTATAAATCGTAAGCCTAAAAGCTATATTATTAAATCTTGAAACCCCAAGGATTTTACGATCTAACAAAATAATCTTTTAAAGACGACCATAAATCTTGGAATATCATTCCAAAACAAAATTAATCCATAAATTAATGACCAATGAACCATCTTGAATCACATTCAAATTCCAACATGCGTGCACGCATTATAATAAGAACTAAAATATATCAATAGCACTTCTCACATAAATTATTAAACATGCATGCATGGGAATAAGATGGTAGACAATAGAACAAATCTTAATAAATGATCGAGCACGCAGGGTCCCCAGATTTCCCCCTCAACCCTTCCGATGCGACACCTGGTCACAACGTTCAAGTCAAAAATTTCCTTTATCGTATTAGCATAATATTTATAATATTTACAATAGGATGTTTTATTCAAAGTAGCTTACGTTTTAATGTAATGGTAGTTTATTGTTATAGATAAGGGATGGCACAATGGTGGTGGTTTGTAAGAGCGACTTGAGAGAGTTATGGTGAGAAGTTAACGAGGTAATGACAATGGTGTGTACGAAAACATTTTATAATATGATTTGTATTTGTAGCGGTTATCGATTCACATATAATAATTGTTTAACTGTGGATATTAAATCCCTTGGAATGTGAATAAATATGAAGAAGAAATAGTTTTAATCAAGAGTATAAGAAATAAATGTATGTTAATACTAAAACTACGTTATATTATTTCCGTTAAAAATAACGTTTATTATTTGCTATAAGTATCTAATGTAATCTTAAAATAATGTATCTAATGCATGTAGATATTCACATTTAACTCTTTCGTTTTATATAAAAAAAAACTAACGTCAAAAAACTTATAACCCACATCATGAGCAGTTTAAACAAAGATCGCTTGCATTCGTTAAATAAAAACCGAAAGTAATATCCATTCATAGCAAGCAAACTATCAGTTGCATCTTTCGATCCAATTTCGAAGACGACAAAAAATCCTTTTAACTCGACAATAGACAGTGGGCTTTTGTCTAGAGGCCGTCAAATGATACGCATTAGTTTTTTGCGTTATGAATACATTTAAAACAGGAAGGATGTGAAAGTCAGGGCATTGAAGACACCGTATGGCCGGGAAGGGTTAGGGTTAGTTCAGAACGGTTGTGCCATACAAAGAAATAGGGATAATGGGTGAAACATTGTATTAACGAATGAATTATTACCGCCATTTTGTTGTGGTTTATCATTTTTTTTGAGAACGAGTTGTTTAGTGTAATTTTGATGTATAAAAAGGTGGACTAAGTCAATTATTTCAAATTGAAATCAACGTACGAACCTGACGCACACGAAAATTGAAAAAGAACAATAAAATTACTGCGCTCTTAAACCAATTTAGTTTTGCAAGAGCCTAATTATTTTGACCTAAATGTGCTACCGTTTTTCTATATGTAGGACCGTCGAAGCAAAAAATTGTGTGCAATAAAAACGGATGATTCGGTCTAATTTCAATATCAATAGTAGGTAACCTTGGATGACTTTAAACGTTTTAAGGTGAAATTTTTCTGATGTTGGCTGCCGGATGTGATAATTCAACAACTATTGATATGTAACCGATCAATTCATTATCCAACTTTCTCTGTGAAGGTTATTGTTGATAGCTGTTATCGTTATCTAACAACAAGATATTTTATTATGTATTTCAAGTAAACGTATGTTTTAAAGATATAACATTACATATAAAAATTTGAACACCAAGTTTGTTAATATTGTTGGAGGAAACCGTGAATAAGTAATTAATCTCACTATTTTTTTTCTTAAAATAATTTCACAAAACCTTAAAAACATTGATATTTGACAAAAAAATTTACATAATTTTAATTATACAAGTAATATTTAGAAAATGTAGATCCCGTCGGTGATACGTTGAAGATATATTCAATCTAAAGCGCGACCGTATCAGGGAACATTTAGTATTGGCCTCTGATTGACTGTCATACTCTTTGAAACGAATATGTAGCTTCGATAAAGGCCTAAAAGACTGAACGCGAGCCACGCAGGCTCGATCCCACGACGCGACCAGTTTTACAAATCATGGCGAGTATCGTTACGACTGGGCTGTTGCCAGCATACTGTTGTAAAGCCAAATAGCAGAACGTATTCAATGTTCATACTAATTTAAATATGTATGTGTCGAGTACGGAAAAAATAAAATACGTTATTTACCTGATGCTTCTCGCGAATTTAAAGATGTGTAATAATATATCTGAAACAAGAAAGAAATAATTAATATTAATTAGATAACGTTAATTAATTAAAATCTGTACTTATAGTTCAGACATTCATTTTGCTTTGTTCTTCATATATTATATAAAACGCGACTTACATTATTAATATTTTATTTAAATAAAACGGTACACATATTGGTATTGGAAACTTCTAAATGATGGGACATAATTATACAAGAACAAATTTATGTGTTTAAATAGTTTCCAACTATGACACTTCACAAGAATACATTTATGATAAAAGCCCTTTTCAGTGTAAAACAAATCAAGGAGCTTTTCAAGTGTATAAACATTTATGTATAAATATCAGTGTGTATGTCGAGCAACCTACACATTCGCGTCCAATTACGCTTATAAATAATCCGAACGCAAGAGATGATTTATTAAAATCTTTATCGCGCGGAGGTGTCAACAAATCTTATTTGATCATCCATCTTTGTCTAACTCGAGTTATCGCTGGCTGATATCTATGTGCGGGGCCCATACATTATTTATAAATGCGCAAATTTGCATCGACTTTTCAAGGGTTAACCCGTACTAATGTTCGCGCATCGTAATCGTGTTGCATGCATAAACAGAACCGCCATTTAAATGTTTAATATTATTATTTTTTATTTGTATTTACAAATCAACATCAATTTTGACACTATATCAACTGGTACACTTTAGGTACTAGTTAAATAAGTTATTTCGCAGAAATAAGAACTTTGATAAAACAAGTTTTAAAATAATCTTGTCTAAACAAGATTACGTGGCATGTAATGTGATGCTACTTGCCTTGAACTTAAGGGGCAACATTGTAGCTCAAAACTTTATTAAAATATCAAGTTTCTAAACTTGACTTCGTAGAAAGGCACAATATGGCAACACTATACTTAATAATAATATTTCGAACTTGTAATCTAATATCTAGGCCTAAAAATAAAACTGTACTACAATTACATGAAAAAAAATGAAAAGAATTTAGAACTTCATAATTTCAACTATATCAACATTAAAAACAATCAAATAAAAAAAGTAATAGACACATTTCTATTTCAAATAAAGAACGCTCAAAGACGCGGTTCGAGTTGAAAATTATATTACAATAGTTTACAAGTTGGAGTCTAATAAAAAGGCGGTACTTAATGTGATTGTATCCTATTGTGAGACCGAGGGCTATGGGTTTCTTTCTATTGTGGTATATTGTACAACGAAGACAGTAATGAATTGCTTGTTACTTTATGTCAAATAAATGTTTTGACAGCCGACGTTACACAAAAAAGTTTGAATGACTCACATAGACCAAATAATTCATTGTAAGTTTCTTCTATTTGTCTTGGGTACAAGTGAAATTACAGGTTTTTGTTATTCCCATCAGTTGTTAATTAAGCTTTTTGTTACAGTAATTAAAATAAATTGTAGCTACATAGAGATAACATGTATTTATAATATATTTATTTATTACTATCTTTATTTTACTTTTATTTAGTATTAAAAAGGAAATTAATTGATTTTGGAGCAAGGATTTTTTTCCCATTTCCAATTCAAAAACTACGTACAAACCTAGTAGAAGTTATACTCAGTTATATCTATAGGCAAGAAACAAAAATCTAACTTCAAAATAACAAAACATCGATTAATAAATGGGATAGGTCAAAAAACATTTTAATATCATTTATTAAGTGTCATGCAATACCATTGAGAGTTCTCAAGGCAATAAATATTAAAGAAATAATATTTTTGAACAATGCACTTGAAATATAGCTTGCTTTTTTAATTACCTGTCAAAAACTAACATCTAACCTTTTACAAGTTGCCCAAAAAAACAAGTTTTAGAGAAGTGAGCTCTTCAAAATAAGGTCAAGGTGTTTTTTCAATTTGAACTTTTGAACAATTATTTTGTTTTTGTTTGTGGTCGTATTCTTTAGAAGCTTATCGATTTCCGGTTTTTATATTGTCTATTAATTGATTGTTATCTTTTTTTTAACAATTTTGAAAGGAGGTTTTATAATTTATTGAAAGGGGACTCGTAATTCAAAAAATTGATATGTACTTTTCGTAATCGTTACATAAATTTAAACAAAGTTATAACTGAGTGGGTTTTGAATAGGATTGCTTATTAAACAGATAATATTGAGAATTGTTGCCATTCTAGAATCAAGTTAATAAATATAAATAATAAGTAGGTATATCTAAGTCGTTCAAATCTAATATTTATTATACAGGAGTATAATAATGGTGGAATTATTAAAATAACCCGTGATTTGGCAAGGCAAACCAGTAGCTATTGCCCGTAAGAGGTATGGCACTGTTATTGTCAAAGTAATTGTAATTTATTGTCAGTTTACGTCAATTACAGAATTTAAATATCTTATAGTCTGTTGACTGGTAACGGACAATCTCTTGAATGCCTATATTATCTCAGTTCAGATATTGGCCGTAATGGAATTTACGTATATTTAATGTTTTGATTTTAAACGGCTGAATATGTTTCTAAGTTTTATCTAAAACACTTCATACGGCAATAGAAATTGTTCTCTACCACAAAAGAAATATCAAATATCATTATGGAAGAAATATACATTTTGAGAATTAATAAAATTGTACTAACAAATCCATACTAATGTTATAAATTCGGTTGTAAATATCTATTTGTCCCTCTTATACAGTTAAACCGCTACACAGATTCCAATTAAATTTGGCGTAGTTATACTTTGATTCTGACTTTGACTGCCTTGTTTGTCTAGTGGTTAGCGTATGCAGCTGCTGATCAAGAGGTCTCGGGTTCGATTCCCGAGTCGGATCAAATATTATTTGTGTGATTCACAAATATTTGTTTCGGAGTCTGGGTGTTTTCTATGTATAATATGTAATGTATTATTTACAAAAAAAAGTATGTTTATATATTTATATCAGTTGTCTGGTACCCATAATACCAGCTCTGCTTAGCTTGGGACTAGATTGTGTGTCAGATGTCCTAAATATTTATTTATTTATTCTTGGGGAAGGACAGAGGCTACTCTTTACCAGGATAACTGACATATAAATACATAGTCGCTGACAAAGCTAGTGCATAAAATAACAAAATAAACTTCATTTATTTTAATATCTAGTTGCTAAGCTGTGATGTTTGTAGCTAGAGTGTGCTCGTGACAATATAAAATGAATTTTCAATCGCCATTTCCTGTTATTATCAAGTTATTATTACTAACCAGTGTCGTATGAACTAATTTGAAATGCAAATGCTATGTATTGTATGGTCAAATGCAGTTTTATTAAATTAGATTTTTGTAGGAACTAAACGTTTAGATCCTTCTGTCTTCAGTATATTAACCTGGTATGTATGAGGTCCTTCTCACTTATCATCAGCTCCAGCACTGTGTTTATTGACTCCGACTGTTAAGCCAGAGGTCGTAGGTTCGAATCTCATCCAGGATAATTTATTACGTGATGAGCACAATCATTTTGTCTATATGTGGGTTAATGGGTTAATCACAGACTCCCTAGTTTGGGACCAGACTGCCGTGTTGTAGATGTGTAAAATAAAATTAAAAGTGTTTACTCTTGGAAGTGAGAGAAAATATATACGATGGGCCGACGATTAGGGGAGGGTAGCTGGCGGCGGATGGATGCGGACTGAGCCAGACCGGGATGGTTGGCGTTCCTTGGGGGAGACTTTCGTCCAGCAATGGACGGCGATAGGTTGACACTACTAATATTTTGAAGTTATCTCGACTGCCACCCTCCTATAAATCCAGTAGGTATACCAGCAGACTAAGGGAAACAAACTATACAGGACATTAGCACTGCAAAAGGAAGGGAAAATTGACACAAGCCTTATACCAATTCATGACTGCTTTCTTTGTTTAGTGGTTAGCGTAAGCGGCTGCTTAAGATGTCTCGGGTTTGATTCCCGGGTCGGATCAAATGTTTGTATGATCTGCAAATATTTGTTACGGAAGTTTTCTATGTATTACATGTATCTATTTACAAAAAAAAAAGTATGTATGTATTTATCAGCTGTCTACTACCCAAAGCACAAACTCTGCTTAATTTGAGACTAGATGATGTTATGTCAGATGTGCAAAATATTTATTTATTATCTGGCCATTAAGATTTAAAAAGATCTTGATCTTGATAGGTCGCCATAGTGTGAGTCACCATACTGCCTCGATTAGCAGGGGACCACTCTAAGATTCTACTTATGCTTTCTATCAGGTAGGTTTTAAAATAAACTAAAGACCTTCTGAGGAGAGACCTATGTCCAGCAGAGGGGTTATCGAAGCCCTTAACGATGACAAAAGCTAAGTTATATTATTTAAAAAGACGCTCCTAATGTACCTAGTTATTTTGTACTGAACTATACTTCATCTGTGTATTATCTATACACATGTAAACGGCATGTGTACAGATACAAATGGCTACATGTGTTTGACATTGGCAGTGTACACGTAAACAATATTAATGTTTATTTTGTTTTGGCCTTAAACTATTCGTAACATATTGTAAGTGTAAAACATTTCAGCTTTCTGTATTTTTTTGCATTCTTTGACTTTAACTTTGTACATTTGAAAATTGTTTCGATCGTTGGTACGTCTGGTACTTGGTTTAAACAGTGTGGTTTAAGTTATATGGTATCATCATTATCATCATCAACAGCCTAACAGTCCACTGCTGGACATAGGCCTCTCCTTAGAATCCTTTCTAAGGAGAGGCCTATGTCCACTTCCTAAGAGGCCTATGTCCAGCAGTGGTTTTGGCCTACTATACCACGCTGGCCAGACGGGTTAGAAATGTAAACGTTTCGATTTGGTTGTTTTAGCCCATTTTATATTTTCAACATACATAATATATTATATATAGGGCCTACTAAGTAAGACTTCGAATATCTTGTCGTTTCTTCCCCATAGTAAATAGTATAGAATAATAATAGTAGAAAAAGCGAATTTACAATATTTGTGTACATTATTAAATAAGCAACAACGATAAAATAGCTAAATCAATAATTTTCAGAAGAAAAAGAATAATAAAAATAAAACCGTTCAGAAATAGTGGTTAAAAAAAATGAATCAATATAAGAAATTTATACATTAAGAAAACCTACAAAATTTTGCAAACTTTAATTTGGTCCCATTCACGTAATAGGCAACAAGACCTTTACTTGGGCACTTTGAGAATTATGGATAGTAACCTGTCTAGCTGTTATTTGGTCCTATCACACACTTTGCTTATTAACAAAGCCAAAACCCATTCTACAAAAGCCTACTTCATTCCAAAAAGGTTTAATAAATATAAAACCAGTATTTTAGTAACAAAAAAAAAATGACTACACCACAATTGCCGTTTAAAAAAAATATTTACAATTTTCACTTCAACATGACAATTCAACAATTACCAAATACAATCTTTGCATGTGTGTGTATGTCATTAATTCTATTCTCGGCCATGACCACACATGAGTCACGGTGGAGGCAACATGTTTCGTGTTATTGGACAAATGTTGGATATTGGCGTATTAAACATTGTAGCCATGATTAATGTATATTTGAAAATTTGGCAATTATTAATAAGATATTTGCTTTACCTGGAGGTAGATAAACATTTGGACACATTCATTTTAAGTTTATATATTACTTGTTGCTTACAAAATGTTTTTTTATAAAGAAATATAAAGTAACTTTGGAACAAACTATTTTCTAGCCCGTATGTTCATAGAGGTCATGAAAAACAAAAGTATACCTGTTTATGAAAAAACAAGAGTATACAATACTTGTATCCTTCCCTGTCTCACATACGGTTGCCAGACCTGGCCATTCACACTAAAGATGAAGCAAAAATTAAGAGTGTGTCAAAGAGGCATGGAAAGAAGTATGCTGGATTTACGACTAAAAGATAAATGGAAAGCTTCAAAAATTAGAAAAAAAACCAAGGTAGATGTAGGAATAAAAATAAGATCGTTGAAATGGAAATGGACAGGACATATGTGGAGAACGAATGCAGAGAAAAGGACAAAAAAAGTTACAGAATGGTATCCCAGAAATGGGAAGAGGAATAGAGGAAGGCAGGTAAAAAGATGGGAAGACGATTTGCCAAAGGGATGGAGAAGAAGTGCGCTGGACCGAAACAAGTGGAGGGAATTAGAGGAGGCCTCTGTCAGAAGACACCCTGACCTGGTTGCTCATGCTAGTTGACGAGATTTTAAAATAAATATTTTACAATCAAAATTTTAGATTTACAATTTAATTTAAGTTAACTAGATCTTAAATAAAAAAATAAATATTTACAACAGGTTACAGGAAATAAAGGCTATTTTTATTTACTTTATTTATGTTCATAGTGGTTATAGTAGGCTGAAAGACAAAACCTCTTTTCTCAAAAAAAAAGTTATCTGTAATACAAATAACGTAGTTTGAAAAGTTGTTCTTTAATTAAAAGTAGCTAGTTCACTAATGGAAAAATGGAAGATACCATAAAACCTCATAATTATTGAATTAAAAAGTACTAAGAACGTCATTATGGTAGATATATAATTTTCGTTCAGGATAATTAATGTAATGTAACCCTCACTTTTTGTAATGAAGTTTTAATAATTATAATTAATTTTGTTTTTTTTAAGACGCTTAAGCACTGTAACCTTCTGTAATCGATTGAGAGAGGGTCTTATTTTCGTGTTAACAAAATTGATAAAAATGTTATTCAAGGAGATATAAGTATCTCCAAAGGCATCTGAAGACAGCACGTAGGCATCACGCCCACGTTTTGCAAACGACCTATAATTTTATTGCCATTTTAGTAATAGTAGGTTAGCGTATTGCGACCCGTTGATCCTAACAGACTTGCCTTCCCAGTTGGTCATTTTAGAGATTAGATGACTAAATTGGGAGTGTTTCTAAAGAAAAGTTAGGTAAGAACGGGAAAGGGATTTTGTGGGCAGGTAGCCAAAGTTAAACAGGTTAGCCGATTCATACCTGAAACCCGAATTCGCTGTTAATCCGAGCCTTATAACCGAAATTCATAAAAAAAACAATCTGTTTTCTTTTTAAAAGAACACCTCCAAGATTAAAACGTTTTTGAAACGAAGAAGTTTTTAATAAGTTTAAATTTGAAATTCGAAACAAGACGCCTTCGAAGTATTTTATTGTTTATCTCGACCTTGTGACAAGCACGTATAATAAAATATTCTTGCAAGTAAGTAGTTATCAAAGAGAATTACTGAAGTCGGTAGCTGGTAACCACCGCCCGCATAATATCATAGACAGGCGTGTTATTATGGTGTTATTGGTCATCACTAACCGATATTTTGTGGTCATTTGACGTCGTTGAACGCAATGCAATATGTTGTAGGTTTATAGCAATTTTGCGATCAACTAGATGCGTTCTGGGAAATACGAATTGCAAAATATTTTATTTATATCAATCGAAAGAAATGGGTGGACAGTTTCCATGATTGGCTGGATCCAATTTGTGATTAAGTGGTAGTGTTGGCATGCTATGATTGTAGATAGTTACGTTATTACCAAATCGCTAGTATTTATTATCAATGTATGCTATAAAACTGTTTTTTTTTGTTACATTTTTTGCATTATCATCATATCTTTTTTTTGAATTTCTTAAATGTATGTAAATATAGCTTATATAAGCTATATTACTGTGAATACCAACTAGGCTACTTTTTACTGCAATAATCTAGATACACGGGGGCGGAGCCGCGGGCGAAACCTAGTATATAATATTACTGAGAATTATTACTAAAGTTATTTAAAAAAAAACAGGACAGACTAGTTGAGCTAAAATATAAGTATTTTTAAACATTTATATATGTTAAAACACAAGTTAAGCCAAGATATGTTACATTTTAAGCCATTTTATAGCCAATTCATAAAATTTATTAGTTATAACTCTCGAATAAATAACAGAATATTTTAATATTTAAAACTTGTGTCTGACACAAAATATTAAATTAGTTGCATGTTTTTTTATTAAAAAATTAGAATACGTATATTAATATAAACTCTTTTAACTTTTATTGCCATGTAAACAGTTATTTTTAGACACATTAATAACTATATAAACAAAAAAACAAAACTTTTGAAAGATGAGAGAAGACAACTGACAACTATTATTAACCTTGGTAACAATTTATTTCTTTACAAGTTATTGCCCGCGACTCCGCCCGCGTGTATGTTATTGCGGTAAATAGAAGCCTATGTGTTATTCTGATATGTAAGCTATATTATTGTGAAGTTTTATCAAAATCCATTTCGTAGTTTTTGCGTTAAAGAGCAACAAACATACATACTTACAAACTTTCTCATTTATAATATTATTAGGATTAGTGTGTTTAAAATATAATTTTTTTAATATTTCTTTTGTGGTATCCTAAGTTTTCTCTAAGTTTCAATCCATTTATAATTCTAAAATATTTTATTCACATCGGTTTAACGGTTTAGCTATAAACGTAACGTAATGGAAAATAGCGTTAACAGACAGACAGACAACCAAAAAATGATATTCGAATTTATTATTATGAACTATCGATATTCAGGGAATCCTTAAATTTTTGGAGTCTTTGTTAGCTTCCATCACTTTTTCGGTCTGGTTATAATAACCTATAGAAATTTACATAGACCGGGATGGTTGACGCTCCTTGGGACACCCTCGTTCAACAGTTTACTAATATTTTTTCAATTTCAAAACAATTGTTGATAATTTTGATTCACTGTTTATTTCCCAAAATATTGCATTATAATTTACTGTACATATTACCAAAGTGTTGTAATAATAAAACTTGATATAATTCACTCATTACAAAAACATTCAGTCGTATAGAAATGAGTTATACTATACAACACTATGACACAACATTCACACACACACATAAAATACTTAAACATATTGTTATCATACGTAATTTTTAACTTTATATTTATGTGTGTGTTACACACAATGTTGTGTTAGTGTTAATACACCACATTACTATTTTTTTTTAATTTGAATTGTTTACGAACGATTTTAAGAATGTACCTTTGTCGTATACGTATATATCTTTATATATATAATTCTTCTGTGAGTGTGTATGTCACTGAACTTCTCTCAAACGACTGGACCGATTTTGATGAAATTTTTTGTGTGTGTTCAAGGGGATCTGGGAATGGTTTAGATTCGCAATTGGACCCGGTAGGTGGCGCTGCGATCAAGTTCTGGAATATTAAAGTTGGGCGGTACGAAGTTCGCTGGGTCAACTAGTAAACTATATTTTTAATCTGTGTTGTCTAGAAAATCATTTAAAATTTTACTTTAATTTAATAATGTTGTTAACTAAGTTGTATAAAAAATAATAAAGCTTAATTTTATCAATATTTCAGCCAATACGTTTACGGAATAGGTATGTACCACTTTTCCCAAAATGTTATGTTTCACTCGAAAAATAAATGGCATCATGTGGATGTAAAACTTTGAAAAATGTCGGTTGAATTTAATAAGGATTATAAAAAGTCTAATTTATGACTCTTCAACTTCTTATCTTTACACCTTTTTTCAATATACATACCTACTTTACATTTCGAAATATCCTAACTCAGATTCTGCTGTTGATTTTATCATTTATGTAATAAAATGTAAGTTATACTACATATTATCATGATACATATAGTAGAATAGTCTTTTAATCCAAATAAATTTAAATAATGAATAATTATGACCAGTGCTGTCATTGAAAGTCTAAACCATAGACTAAATCTTATGCAGATAACAAATAAATTGAAGTGAGTGTGTAATACCAATATAACAGTTTTTTACTAAATGCATGAGAGTAAATACGGAACCTACTTAAGTATATCAAAAAAACATTTTTAATTTTTTGTCTGTCCGTTTGTTCCCGGTAATCTCTGGAACAACTGTGTCGATTTTGACGGGATTTCCACCAACAAAGATTTTGTAAACATAACCAGCAACTTATGCTATTTCTCAGACTAGCTTCGCTCAGTGGCGTTACTCGCGGTTCACAACAATAAGCGCGGGTAACACCGCGTGAATCAGCCAGTCATTAATTAAAATACAGATAAGTGACAGATTAAATACATGACATCTATTTAGTAACGTAATAAAGAACAATGATTATAAATAAGCATACAAGCCCGCGAACACGATAAATACACATACACATTAAAGAAACGGGAGAAATTACATTTAATTGCATCTAAAATGGCTGCCAGCCAAACTGTTCAACACAAATAAAGTTGTTAACGAGTGAAATTGATGTGACCAGTTGAAAATTTAGTTAATTTATGAAGTGACTAAGAAAATGCATCACGTGGTGAACGAGGGGCGTGTCCGTTAATTCCAGTTAAATAATACAAATGTTAATTTCAGTTTCAATAGGGCTCATTGAGACAAGACTACAATGTTAATTTATAATGTTTTGTATGAAATAAAGGTACCTTACATACATTAGAGACTACGTTTTTACGCGCTTATTATTAACTTCACCTGTATGTTTATTTTTTATGTTTGAAACCGACTCCTTTGGGTGCGATTTTGACCTACTTTAAACGGCCAGATTTCGATCAAACTTTATCTGATTTATCGAGGACCGATAAAAATACACTAATTTGAAAAAAAAACTAAAAAAAAAATTTTTTTTACAAATTAGTCTCTTTTAGTCTTTCTAAAAAAATAGTTTTAAAAAACTAAACAAACGCGCTTTTAAACTAAAATGTAGAAAATAATTTTAATGTAACAAAGCGTAAGGTGCTTTCTGAAAATATTTCAATAACGTCGCCCCACGCTTTTAACATTAAAATTATTTTATACTTTTTAGTTTAAAAGCGTTTTTGTTTGGTTTTTTAAAACTATTATTTTGTATTACTATATTATTATTGAACGTTATTGTGCCGTGCAATTTAGGCCTAAGTTTCTGTGTGTAATAGATATACTTAAATTACAAATATATTTTCGACACAAGTAAAAGTGGTAAGTACCATAGTCAATAACATGTTGTCTATTCTAGAATATAGAGAAGAGCAAATGCAGTTTCCTTTTTTATTGGTTTAGAGTAAAAAGCTTTAGAATAATTTATTTTGTAATCTTATGTATTACCTAAATAAAAAAATACCGTAATTTGTATTTTTTATCAGCCTCTAGCTAAACATAAGATATGCTCATAAATAATAATTAGCAACCGGGACTCGAACCTGGCCTGTTCTTTAAGACAAATGATGCTGCCCGCCGGCGTAAGAATGTTATTAATAACGAGAAACCAACGGCTTTATAAATATCTTCATACATAGAAATATATGATTTAAAGCACACCAATTACATCGTCATAGCAAAGATATATTTTCTAATTAGCGATAGAAAAAAATGCATAAAAATCTAAGCATTCTAGTCGTATTCTCTGCGGGCTATGTTTTACTCAATAATAGCCTCAGTGGAATCGTACCACCGACTGAGTATAAAATAAGATCATTAGCGTGCTTCCATCAATCATATACTGTCCCAACTAAAAAGTCTACATAGCGCTCGGAACTGGACTCTATCAACCAAAAAAACTACGAAAGCTTCAAGATAAGTCCAAAACGAAGTCACGACAAGCCTTAAGGCCACACAAAATAAAAGGTTGCCCAGGGCCAAACTAAATTGATAATTCCGCGCTCACAATCTTGTAATAGCCGATATTTCGTGCACACTTAAATTATTTCGAGATAAAATATAATTTTGGGCGATTGCATATCTCAGAGCTGTACATTGAGATATGTTAAAAAAGGAAATTTTTAACTTTTGTATAGCTATTTCACATTGCATTAAAACTAAAACAGATATTTTTACATTCACTGTCCATTTTTAGTTTGACTGTCGTCTCGTAATTTTTAAATTACAATGGTAAATTACTTGTTCGAAATATTACTTTTATATGTTATGTCCGGTATTTTCGTGATTGTTAATTTAATAAACAGCCATTACAGTCATGGTAAATTTAGTCGTATTATAATAGTTTTAAAATTGAGCTCATGATCATCTACAAATTGCCGCGAAAAATAACACCTAATTTTTTTTTGCGAATGAGACATTTTGACTTTTTTTTTGAGAAGTGCGGTGATTTAATTTCCATTTCAGATTTATTTTTAGTAAAAGTTAGGTATGTACTTACTACCATATAAGTTACTTTACACTCAAGTAGGTACCTATGCTCAGCATAGCAACATAGATAAAGCACGAC
Source organism: Phragmatobia fuliginosa (assembly GCA_932526445.1). Classification (NCBI taxonomy): domain Eukaryota; kingdom Metazoa; phylum Arthropoda; class Insecta; order Lepidoptera; family Erebidae; genus Phragmatobia; species Phragmatobia fuliginosa. The sequence continues at coordinate 16,709,393 of OW052071.1, forward strand.
TGTCTTCTGTAGGTAAGATAATAATATTAAACAAAACAGAACTTGTCGTGTCTGTGCTGTGACGCGGACCCGCAATTTAACATTAATAATATATCTGTATATAAACAAATTACTTATAATAATAAAATATCACCTTTTGCCCCAAACGTGCCGATACGTTGAAAGGTCAGATATGATAAACAAGCGTATAAATAATCCTCATCTTTTTTTATTAATCATTTTTATACAAGTTATTATTTTATTATGATTAGGTATGTCTATGGAATTAGAAATGACTTCAATTCTTTTAAAAAAAAAAAAAATACGACAGAGATTGATAAATAAAAATGCCTAGCAACCAAAAATTTAAATAAGTTTAAAACTAAATACTCTAAATATATTTGTCCTTTATTTGAACATGATAAGGGCAGTGTGTGGTATGTTAAAATAGTAGCGTGATAAAAACATGTGACTGTTTTTATCACGAAGTCTTGCTGTTGCTAAGCGTATTGATAAGTTGGTATTTGGTATGTACTAACAAGTTTTTTATACGTTGGTAGCACTGCATATTTTTACTGTCATGTTTATAAGCAAAAAAAAGTTGCTTAATTTGAAAAATATATAGAAATTCGTTGTTATTGTATTTGACTTTTAATAACCTGCTAAAAACGTCAAGATAACTATTCGATAACTGTTTTTAGAGCCAATGTAATTTATTTACAAAAAACATCGGTCCGTTTTTTTTCGTACATTGGGGTACAAAAACTCGACACAAAAACACGCAGCGTGCGACGACGATTAAAGTGAACGTCTTTTTTTTTAATGACACTTTTTTAAGAACTTTAACTTTTGACTTTTATTGTAAAGATATTTAACATTTCACCTATTTTATGGGTTTTTATTTTTTATATCTCACGAGTTTACATCACGATATTGTGTTTTTCCATTTTAAATGATTTTGTCAAACTTAATAACCAATGAAGTTAGGTAAGTACCAAAAAAATATTGAAAAAAAAACACTTACCCCCTTAACTGAAGCTGGTTATTTTGCTTTTTTCTACTAATAGCACAAATATAATGCGCTTCTTGTTCCATAATTATACACTGTACCACTAATCGTCACCAGGGAATTATTCTTTCACAAAAAAAATCTCGATAAAAAAATCTTAAAAAAATATAATAATACTGACTTTTTTAAATTATAATGCCTCAAAATATACATGTTCTATGTTTGAATCACTAGCGGCCGCACTAAAATATTTAAATATGATAATTTGTTAAACTTGAATTCCAATAGACTATTGAAATATGAATTCATTTAAGAAGTTTCAAAACGCTTAGAGCGCGCTATTCTCGCATGAGTTTCAAGATGATACAAAAAACAGTTGACGAAACGTGTTCGCGCGTCGATCGTCGTCACAAGACGCTGCACCACGTCCAACGCGAGTGTCGCCCGCGCTCCGAACCAACGGATTGTGTAAACGCGCGCCACTAGCTCGGCTAGCGTCGCCAGCTAGCGGGGGCGGCGGCGCGGGGGAGGGTCGCTGGCTCTCTCGCACGCACACATCCACCCCACCGTATACCACTCCATTACTAACGTTCCTATTTTGAATACTCGACGCGCAAATCTAGCCCCTATGCAATAGCTATACGAGCCGAGGGACGTGAGGAACGAACCGCGACGTGCGACCGACATCAGATCGTGCGTGTAGACAGAGAGAGAAATATAATGAGTGTGTGGTGAACAAAGACGGAAGATCATCAGTAGTTGAGGCGCGTAACGCATGTGTGTCTTAAAACGATGGGCGATGCATAGTGGCGTAGTGTGATAGAGTCAGACTTCGTTAGTTCGCGTAGATGAGAACTACTATCTTGAAATTTTAATAAAGAAGGCTCTGTTACTCTTTCATTTAAGCCAAATGGGATTTCTCACATGTGGTGTGTACAAATGATTCGTCTCCTACATCGAAAAATATTACATATTCACGGATCAGTGGATACCGAATTAATCGACTTGTAAAAGTCGCGAACAAAACTCTACGAAAGGTATAATTAACTAAGATATATTTTGTACCCAAAATTTTATTAAGGAAATTGTTTGATATCCATAATCTATTAACATCCACCCATATCACATAAAGCATATAAAATAAATATTTTAATACATCTTAAAAAAAATATGTAAAGTAATTTTGAACTATTCACGAAAAAAAAAAAACAACAATAGTGTTCTGAGCTTGATGGTCAATGTAAAGAGTTTATAGACCTTTTTCGGGTAAACACCTCAATGTTGTTATGACGAATAAAATGTGATCGTTGAATCGAGAGAAAATCGTTTACACGGTAATGGGAGAACGGACGCGCGGACGCCCACACACAGGCCCACGTTCGCAATTCAAATCTCTTATTTACGAATTTCTATTGGTTAGTTATAGCGCATTCGACAACTACGCGTTTGGATCCAGCCAGTCAGTTTACGTTCATTCGACTGGTTTTTAATAATAGTAATTTTGAGAAAACCTGATGTTGTGTTGTAGGTAAATGATAAAATGTGTTTGGACATAGGCGTTTATTTTTGGTTATTTATATTATAGCTTTCATTTTTACAGTCATCTTTATAAAAACGTTTTTCTTGACACAATATGTATTGTTTTTTATCTTTACCTACTGATAGAAAAAAAAACCTTTTTCTTTTTTTCTTATCTTTCGTCACTAGAAATGATTTTCATTTTGTAATATTTGTCATGTTAGATTTTTCATCTTGTTTTCACATTAATAAAAACATATAGAGTTGATGCACGTATAATTTTTTTAACTGAGTAAGCTTAGAGAAAGGTAAAGGTAGATAGCTTAGTTTTCATATTCGAAGGACCACATCACGACACTTCGTCAATTCAAGCCATTCTGTCATAAATATAAAATATTGAAGTGCATCAATTTAAGAACTCGAAAATACGCAAATAATAATAAAAATCAATTTTTTTTATTAAATTATATTTCATCAAATTTATCACAGATAGTTCTACCTTATGAGCCATATCTGTACCTAGTAGTGTTACACTTATAGGAAAATAGAATCATATTATTTATTACTCTGAAATAATAAATTATACATTTATAACCAAGGCTTAGATAGGAGAAAAGACATCTAAGATTCTTCACTTCAATGTGTCATGGCGGTAAAATGCGTTCGGTCGGTATTTTTTTCGTGAGTGGTGAGTGTATGAAGCTAGTTCCTTGATCTTGAGCGATCAAATAGGAGCTAATGGATAATATACACTGCCGTAAAATAGTGGGCAAAGTAAATATTACTAAAAACGAACCCTAAGTTGTGATAATAGGTTCTGAGAAAAGATTCAAATAGTTTAAAATGAAAATATATATAAGATCCGAATGCATACGAACGGAAATACTATATTACCTACATCTACAGATTTTATATTTGTCTGTTTGTTCCTGGTAATCTCAGGGAAGGTTGGATCGATTTTCACAGGACTTTCACTGGAAGGAAGCTGATTTCATAAGGAGAAACTTAGGCTAAATTTTTCAGACTAGCCTCACTTCCTAGCTTTACTCGCACTTTACAATAATGACCGCGGGTATCACTGATGGACTCAGCTAGACGTTTGTAAATTTCATTAGTTTTTTTTTTGCTATCGACAACTTTATATGGCAATTTTTGTCATAATATAATGTGATTAATATAAAAATGAATTCTTTACCAACTTACATTTTTTGATAGAGACAGATTTATCATAGCGGATATTATTAATTTATTAAATTACCATAATATGAAATATGGGTTATTTGATACCTACAACATACCTAAGTAAAAAAAGCAAACATATTTCTGGAAAAACGACCTTTGTAACTGGTTTTTAACTTGAAATTGAGCGATTCAGTATTTTTATAGTCTTCTGCAGAAAATAAATCAACAGAAAATATTTTACAAGACTGATAAAATATCTCACACCTCACCTGACACCATATCAGTGAGATATAGAGAGCCACGACACTACTATTTGTGATAAACACATTTTTTTGTTTTAAAAGGTCACACATTTTAATGTTAAAAACTACTTTCTATTTGTCTATGCTTTAATATCAGTGTGATTTTTGGCGGTTGTAAAGTAACTGTCATTTTGACAGCAATTTAATTTTAGAACATTTCAATTTTACATTCGGATATTTGTTCAAATTTTAAACTATTTTCGTCACGTCTCTCTATAGCAATTTACTAATTTCTGTTCTTATTTTCTTGATTTTTTAAACTTAAAGTTATATACAATGTTTACTTTGTATGACAATGTTAACAATGGCAAAAATTCGTAGTAATTCCATCGATATTTTTTCTAGGTAATAGCTTTTAGAAAAATAAAAGTCCTAGAATTTCAAATTATGCAGGACTATAGCTCAGCATTGTTCTATGTTCAATCTCTAAGAGAGAAAAATGATCAGGCTCAGACGACCAAACATTTTAATATCGATACTACACATACACTTAAGTATCTACATTCTTTTTTGGAGTGATAGTGTGTAGCGACAAACTGATATTTACCTACTGACAGCAGATTAATTTTATGAATTTATAAGTGGAAATTTCAAGTGCTATGGGACGACGAACAGTGAATTATGCTATAATATGTGCATTACCTGTTGGTAACCTAGCTATTTCTAATGTTATCATTGTGTAAATTGTTTTGTTCATTTGTCATTCGTTATCATGTGATTATCGTTTACATATTTAGTTATCACAGTGTGTAGCGTTATTTTAAAACATTCACTCAACCACCGTGTTCACATGAAAAACACACCGCTGGCTTCTATCGTTACCAGTTTTAGCGGGAAAACGGCATTGTCATGTACCGCAGTTCATATCGAACAAACAACGGAACGTCGACACGTCGTCGCCTCACTTCTATTAATTTAACTTTAGAGGTTATTTTCGAAGAATTTGACTGATATTTACCTCAACAATAATTCAAACAACACAGCACAACCATAAACTACGAATTCGGTACGCTTAGGAACGGTCATCACATGCGTTGCCGCGCACAAGAAACGGTATACGTTTATTAATCGCAATAATTAGCGGTTTTTGTTTTTGTTGTCTTCGAGTGGCAACCGCGCGCGGCGCACCACTCCACTACAACTCGTCACATAGTGCCCACTAACAATGTCTCTTTCCCCCTTTGCTTCCGCACTGGCTTTTTAGCGAGGGCGCAGGCGCCCCTGACATTTTTTAAACCGCGCCCATGTTTCTGTAATTTCTATCGTAGCGCGCACCTTTTGTGAAAACAGCTTTTTTCGGTATTTTTTTTCGCGACATCTCTGTCTGTCGGGCTCGTTCGCTAACTCGCCGTCCCCCTCTTTCTAACGGTGTACGGTGAGCACCGTTCTGTTGCGATGCTAGCTGCGTTATATCTTCTCTTTCTAGTGACGCCGCGACGCCGGTGACGCCAATTATTTTTCTACACTTCAGAGCAAAAACGTTGTTTCTGCTAAGTAAACTGTGATTTTGAACTTTATCTACATGACGTAAGGTTCAACAATAGCACATCAACAGTAGATGCGACTTTATAGTCTAATGCGACAAGTGTAAAGTTCCGGCCATTTTTGCGATAAAAAATGCTTGCATGCACGTAACCACGCCTTTGTATACACACATATTGCTGTCTATTTTACTCCTTTTTTATTTTTCATTCGCGGTCTCGCTCTATCACGCACACATGCATACACCGTGACGCGAATGCTTCGGGACGTTTAGTATTGTTGCCACCTAGCGGAGAATAGCAGAACTTTTTAGAACGAAAATACTTTCAACGAACTTTCTCTTTAAGGGTGGCAGCACTGAGAGAAAGGGGTAGACGAAATTTCGTTCAGCTTTTTACCACTACGTGGCGCTGTGTATACACCACAAGACTAGGGATTCAATTTACACACGCTACGTGGTACTTGGAACATATTCGAAGTTAATAATATCGTAGGACAATATAAATTCAAATTGATTGCTAAACCGGATTTAAAGCGTCGAAGAAAATTAAATTTCTCAAAAATCTTGTGTTAGAATAGAACCTACAATGTAATCAAAACAGATTTGCTTACTGAATTAGCATTTTATTGCCTGGCTATACATGCCTTGCCCGGCAGGGGGCGCTGTGGGCCGTTCGGGAAAAGCAATTAGATTAACCAGTAATCGTAGAAACAAAAATCACGTTACTTTTAAATTAACAACTCGAATCTATATTGACATTTTAATGAAAAAAGGGTTCCCTACAGTTACTTTTTTTAATATGGGTTCTGTGGGTCCGTGAGCGGCTACCTAAGTAGTAGTTTTAGGTAAACTTCTGTTTTAGGGTAGAAAAGAGAGATAAAACGCTTAAGAAAAATACATTCGAGGTAAGCGGTTACCTAACCCCATTGACGATTAATGGGTAGTACGAACAGAGCTGATTTCAACACGAATGAACCGGCTGGACCGGGGCGGTACTACCTTCACACAGAAGACCAACTTAAAAATAAATAACAGCATTCGGGTTGTCGTATTTCTTTGTTCAGTATGAGACCGGAGGCACATTGATGCATCAACATCTCACTAAGCCGCCATAGTGTACATTACCATGCTGTATTGTCTATTGTCTGTACTCAAAATGAAGCTGGTGACCCCTAGTCATGGATTCTATACAAATTTTCTATGAGGTTGAGTCACGTCACATTGGTAGGTTTAAAACTTTAAACCAGACAATGTTATCAAAATAATTTACTTCACTTATTACAATTAATATATTCATAGAAACGTTTCAAGCAATAAATACTACTTGGTATAACAACAGTGATTTAACGGACAAGAATCTGCGCGGGCGCCGCTCGATCGAACACTTATAAATATTTAACACTTTATTGTAGTTACATTATTTAAGCAAATTGATATACTAATTGTTAATCAGCTCACATAGACTAAAGACTTATTAAAAATCAATCAGGTAGCTATTCTTTGAAACGTATTTTCGTAGGTTCGAAGACAAATTACCTTTTTAGGGTTCCGTAGCCAAATGGCAAAAAACGGAACCCTTATAGATTCGTCAAGTCTGTCTGTCTGTCTGTCTGTCTGTCTGTCTGTCCGTCCGTATGTCACAGCCAATTATTTCCGAAACTATAAGAGCCATACTGTTGAAATTTGGTCAGTCGATGTATTATGTGAACCGCATTAAGATTTTTACATAAAAATAGAAAAAAAACAATACATTTTGGGGGTCCCCATACTTGGAACTGAAACTCAAAATTTTTTTTTTCATCAAACCTATACGTGTCTATCTATATCTATGGATAGGTGTTCAAAAATGATGTTGAGGTTTATAATATCATTTTTTTCTAAACTGAATAGTTTGCGCGAGAGACACTTCCAAAGTGGAAAAATGTGTGTCCCCCCCCCCCTCTAACTTCTAAAATAAGAGAGTGATAAAACTAAAAAAAATATATGTTGTACATTACCATGTAAACTATCAACGAAAATTGGTTTGAACGAGATCTAGTGAGTAGTTTTTTTTTAATACGTCATAAATCGTAACACGCAATATATCTTTCATCCAATCAATACACTAGTATAAAAACATCGATGAAAGTTACAACGAACTACAAGAACTTTTATATGATGTTATTTGTTATTTACGCGGGGAATGCTTTTGGCATCATACCCTCCGTGGGGTATGCGAAGGGCGTGTGTGGGACCTCCCGGAGTTGTAACTGGTCTACACACTAAACCCCGAGGCGGCCTACCTCAGCAGTCGGAAGGAACACCAGGAACGCAACAGCCCCCCTGCCGTACCTCACGAATGAGGTCCTATCTGTCAATACCATAGAGCAATACGGGTACCGGGGGTCGAGCCGTCCTATTTATAAATTAGTGTGGTTCTTCTGCATATAATAGCCACAACTCTTCTTAGGAATAAGAGTTGAGGCTACTGTACCACAGTGAGGCTGACCAGCACCCACTAGCGAACTTGCTATTCTATTCTCTTGTTTTATTGGCCAATGTCACTTCTTATGAAACAAGAGAATAGAGAAATAGAAAAAAATAGAGAATAGAATAGAAAACGACGGGGCTAATCAGGCTCAACGTGGTACTGTACACTTTTCTTTCGTTCAGTACAACTTTTCTTCTTATGAAGAGTTGAAGCTAGTATACACAAGTACAACCTAAAAAATGACAGCACTCGTGTTGTGGTATTGCATAGGTCCAATCATCCTGCATCATTCTCCTGGCCTCCGGGGGCCGGGACTGGATTCCCACTCCTGGATTCTACTCATGCTTTCCATCAGGCAGAGTAGAGTCACTTTATTATACCTCAATGTATATATAAGTACAAGAGGAAGGGACCTATGTCGAGCTTATGAAAGGCTGATGATGGGATGTGAAAATTTATTTTCCCTTTCATTGAAACCAAGTGCATAATAAATGAGTACCTATATTACAAGAGTGTGTAGTGTATAACTGTCCTATTCATCTATTCGAAATGTTTATATTCGACTATCGAGTGAGTTATTAATCGATTATAAGTTAAATTTAGATTGACTTGCAGGCCCAATCAATCTCCTTACATTAAATACAGTTACTGCATTTTGTTTTATTATTATTATTTTATAAGCGTAGCTTGGTTTTTTGTTATTAATATTATAAAAAATAGCACATTAATCAGTTATGTTTTGTGGTTATTATGAAGTTCTATTCATTTTGTGGTTATAAATAAGTTCGGTATAGAGTCATTCTTTATAGTTATTTTCGTTTTACTTCGTTTTCATATTTCGATCCCACTTTGTATAGGTATAATAAAGAGTGATATTGTCATGTGATAATTCACTTTACTCCTGGATAATAAGAAGTGTTCCTAGTACCAACAATTAGAAATATTTATCTTCGACTATCGAGTGAGTTATAATAAATAATACATATTTCTAAATCCAAATTATTTTCACTTTTATAGTTACCTGTTCTTAGAATAACTGCGTGTAATATTAGACAACGATTTTAGGCATAATAATTTATTTCAGAACCTTAATTAAACATTTTCTATCAATACCTAAATAACTGAACCGATTTGGTTGAAAGTTTCAATGGAGATCCTGCGATTTTTATGGAAGAACGTACATATACACACAACCGGAGCCGCGGGAAAAAGCTAGTATACCTCTATATAGTGGTATCGCATATATTGTAGGGAGAGAAACAAATCCTAGACTTGGCGCCAAAGCACTTATAGTAATATCGAATTAAATACAACAATTTATATGACTGTGTATCACTGTATTTGTAGGAATATGAAGTATACATTGTATTGAATGAGTAATGTGTGATAAATAAAGTATATGGTATTAAATGGTAGTTATTTATTTATAGAATATTTGAAATTTTTGTTGCGGTTTTTTATAATATGATCATTTTTCCTAGTTCAATAACCTTACTACTAACATATAAACGGTCCGTGTGGTGACGGATTAAGAATACAAAGTGTCACCACCCCTATTCATTCCATGGGTGTCGTAAGAGACGACTAAAGGAACAAAATAAACAGCTAACATCATTGCCCAGAGAAGGAAAACTTGAAACCAACCCTATACCAACCCGTCTGGCCAGCGTGGTATAGTAGGCCAATACCTCCTTTTCAAGGAGAGGCCTATGTCCAGCAGTGGACTGTTAAAGGCTGTTGATGATGATGAATATAAACATAAAAAAAATTCAGTCGAATTGAAAACATCCTCCTTTTTTGAATTTGAACAAATTGAACGAGTTGGCGTTATAAAAGGTTGCCATAAGTCGTATAAAGCCGATCAAGCACGGCTTCAAGTCCGTGATTGTTGATAGAGATCGTTAATGGCGCGTCAGCCTGACTTAGTACTCAGCCTTTCACTCGAACTTAGGGCTCCTATAAGTCAATGACAGACAGGCCGATAAAGAAATATGATAAAATACTATAAAGGTTTAATACAGAATAAAAATAGATACAACCATCTTTAAAGGTTAAATAACTTCTAATCCTTTCTATTTTATTTTATTTTCACAGTAATTGACTGCACAGTGTGTTTAGGATGTTCTTCGTGTCCGTTTTATGGATGTATGTAGGGTGTCCCGTGACACAGGATGAAGATTAATATGATAACCGAGCAAAGCTCAGTCGCCCATGTACTAAAGTTTAATCTATTTATTTAACTAGCGTATGCGACTGCTGATCAAAAGGTCTCGGGTTCGATTCCCGGGTCGGACCAAATGTTTGTGTGATCCGCAAATATTTGTGTTTGAGTGTTTTCTGTGTATAATATGTATGTATTTACAAATTAAAATGTTTATGTATTTAAATTAGTTGTCTAGTTACCCATAATACAATGCTCTGCTTAGTTTGGGGACTAGATGGCGTTGTGTGCAAAATGTCCGAAAAAGTAATCTATAATATTCATATTATGGGCTATTTACCCATGACATATAGGTTATCTAGGTAGCATAGTGTATGGAGTAACACACCGGTCCACTTGGTTGTCCGGAGGTCAAAGTTCAGCGGTATTACTGTACAATATGCTACCGGGAACATTGCAGAATCTTTGTGCGAAATGCAAGCCAACGGAGAGTTATGCATTAAAGGAATTATAATTGTGTAATTGATGCCTGTTTTCACTTTCACTAAGGATTACCTAACTTTCTCTAAGTGGTCCCTAAGTTTTGAGGATGTTGGTGACGGATTAAGAATACAAAGTGTCACCACCCCTATTCATTCCATGGGTGTCGTAAGAGGCGGCTAAAGGAACAAAATGAGCAGCTAACATCACTGCCAAGAGAACTAAAACTTGAAAAAAACCCTTTACCAACCCATCTGGCCAGCGTGGTATAGTAGGCCAAAACCTCCTTTCAAAGGAGATGCCTATGTCCAGCAGTGGACTGTTAAAGGCTGTTGATGAGGATGATGAGTGTCATATCAAGCAGTGGTAGCGAATGTGATCCTCAATTATTTATTTCGGAGTTTGGGTGTTTTCCATGTATAATATGTGTGTATTTACAAAAAAAAATATGTTTATGTATTTATATCAGATAATACAAGCTCTGCCTAGTTTGGGACTAGATGGCGTTGTGTGTCAGTTGTATTAATATATGCTTTCGTGTTATTTCAATTATAATCAAAGTGGGTAATTACTAGTCAAAGAAAGGATTGATTACTGCTTTATGCCTTCTGAATAATGAGATCAGTGTTGGGTTCTCAAAAATTTTTGAAAAAGTTTTCAACTAGATAGTTATTATCACCATAATCATGACGATAAATTCGTGTTATTTGTTACAGTGTTTCGTTAGTGAGTGGGATTCGGAAGCGAGGTCAAATGATGCAGAACAATTTGTGATTGCTAGATAGATTGATAAATAATAAATAAATAATAAATAAATATTTCTGACAGCAGAGCTTGTATTATGGGTACCAAACAACTGATATAAATACATAAACATACTTTTTTTTTGTAAATACATACATATTATACATAGAAAACACCCAGACTCCGAAACAAATATTTGTGAATCACACAAATATTTGGTCCGACCCGGGAATCGAACCCGAGACCTGTTAATCAGCAGCCGCATACGCCAACCACTAGACCAACAAGGCAGGGCAAGTCAATTCAAGGCAGATAGATTTAAATAAAGGTAAAAATAAGCACAATATTTTTCATAGCTGCAGTTAGTACGTAGACTGATAAATAATTAGTCACTTAAGCGATTTTTTTGACTAGCTTCGCTCCGCGGCGACACTCGCAATTTACAACTAAAACCGCAGATAGCACCGCGGGCCTGAGCTAGTATATAAACTATAAGAAAATTTAATAAAAGACATTTCAAAATAAATACTTGTCATGATATTGCAGTTCCAAGCTCAGCATTTTCTGTAATGTGGATTAGATCGGTATCACAATTTATAAGAGCCTTAAACCAAAGCCTACATTTGCCCAATCAAGCGTGGTACAATCTATTATTGTTAGCCGATATTATCGTAAGGACACCGGTTGCATTCCGTCGCCAGCAAAGAGTCATCATAACTCAATCGAACAGGGATCTTGATTGCGTTGCTGTCCGTGAAGCCGGTAGTGGTAGCAATAAAATTGCCAAATAAGGATATTGCGACCTTAAAGTAGGTATCTTATTTAGTTCTAAACTGACTAATACTATTAAAGCGAAAGTGTGTATACGAATGTTTGTTACACTTTCACGTAGAAACGGCTGGACGTATCTGAATAAAATGACATTTCAGACTACATTTTATAAAATAAAGTCCACCTCCTCCTAAGTCTGTTTGTTTGGGATAAACTCAAAAACTATTGTACCGATTTAAATGATATTTTGGACCCAGATAGTCTAAAGCCTGAGAAAGGATATAGACTACATTTTAGCGTGATAGTCGACATACTCGAGCGGAGCCGCGGGCGCTCAAGAGAAAGTTGATTATAAATCAAATTACAAATGTTGTCTCACTGAGTTTAAGTGGCTCATTGATTGCCTCGTTCTGTCCGTGTGGTGAAGGATTAAGAATACCACGTAGTGTCCCCACCACCACAATACATCCCGCGGGTGTCGTAAAACGCGACTAAGGGATAAACTACGCAAGAAAACATGAATGCAAAGAGAAGGAAAACTTGATACCAACCCGTCTGGCCAGCGTGGTATAGTAAGCCAAAACCTCCTTTCTAAGGAGAGGCCTATGTCCAGCAGTGGACTGTTAAAAGCTGATGATGATGATGATGATTGATTGCCTTGGTAGCGCAATGGTAGCGTATTCGACTGTTATGCCGGAGGTCTTGATTTCGATTTCCGGGACGTAATCAATGTTTGTGTATTCTGCAAGTATTTGTTTCGGAGATTTGGGTATTTTCTACGTACATAATATATTAACATACAAACAAAGATAAATATGTATGAAAGTTCAATCGGTCAATTTAGCTATCATAATACAAGCTTTCCTTAGCTTGAAGATAGATGTCTTTGTTTGTCGAATGTCCGAAATATTTAAATAACCCTAAATAATGATTTATTCTCTTCCTGGAAAGGCAGAAAAACAAAGGTAGGTTTTTATATACTATAATAATTAAAAAACCTAACTAATTATGCTAAGCAACAGATTTGACGCACCCTGGCTGCTTCACGCAATCAGAATTTTAGTGAGACCCAGTTATTTGTCACACATATGTACTTAAATTACGCTACTAATATGAGTCCTAAGTTTTACTGTTGTTACTACATATTGGGCCTCGTAGCAATCCAACAAACAATTATTATCATTACTAGCTGATGCCCGCGTAATAGGGGTAAATAGTAATAGGGGAAAAATAGATGTAGGCCGATTCTTAAAACTACTCGACATGCACACAAAATTTCATGCAAATCAGTCTATCCGTTTCGGAGGAGTATGGTCACTAACATTGTGACACGATAATTTTATATATAAGACTAAAGTTATTAAAAACACTGTTCATTCCATAAGTGTTTTTCCCGACCCTACTAAGTTATAAACTGTACAAGTCGCATGCCGTTCCGTATTCTATCTGCGCGCACAAATCTTGGAAACTAACTTACCTAGAACAAATTTTAATGCTACTTAGTAATTGGTACTCAGTCAACTAGCTTAATCATCCCGACTTGCATTGCTCATAACTATCATTACTTCGGTTCTTCGGTTACTTTTTTACCCGACTCCGGCAATGCCAAAAGGTAGGGTAATAGTTTTGGCAGTCTATGTATGTTTATATGTTCCAACGCAGCGCCTTAACTACTGGATCAAATTTAAAGAATCAGGTCAATAGATTCGTATTGCCTCATTGGTCTAGTGAATAGCGTATGCGACTGCTAATCAAGAGATCTCGGGTTTAATTCCCGGGTCGGGCTAAAAAGTGTTTTTGGGTTTTTCTTAGGAAATTCCTAATTGCAGCCCGGAGTTTGGAAGTTAGGAGGTGATTCACGCCCGTGCCTTGGAGAGCACGTAAAGCTGTCGGTTTTGGTTGTCATGAACATCTGTGGAAATCGTTATTGGGAAGTCCGTGCCCTCAAATATACTGACAACTAGTTCAACCTTCGAATTTCAGTTCTCCCTTAGGGTTGCGGACGTCCGATGCCAGTCGCTCCGTGGAAAAATTGATATAAATAATAAAATCTAAATAAGGCTAGGAAGAAAAAGAAGCTCGATAGATTCGTAATATTGGCCAGGGAGAGTGATATAGGAAAGACAAGGAAAACTAAAATTTGTACTTTCATCAAAATATTCTGAACTTAGATTATAAACCTCTTTAATAAAACCTTCTTTAAATGAGACAGACATTTATTTATACCTAGACTAGTTGATGCCCGCGGCTCCGCTCACGTCCTAGGGGTTTAAAAATAGATGTTGACCGCTTCGCAGACCTAACCGATACGCATACAAAATTTTTGAGAATCGGTCTAGCCATTTCGGAGGAGTTTATAGCATCGATCGTATATTGATTTGAGACACTGTATAAGTAGAATACCTAAGTGAGACAAATTTGCAGGTCCTTTGACATCTTACTTAACCATTTTTAGGGTTCCGAAGTTCATAACTCGGAACCCTTATAGATTCGTCATGTCCGTCTGTCCGTCCGTCCGTCCGTCCGTCCGTCCGTCCGTCCTCGACTTACCGTCCAAACGGTAAGTGCTAGAAAGATGAAAGTTTGCATGAATACGTGTTGTAATTACGTCGACAAAGTGTTACAATAAAATTATGAAAAATAATTTTATTTGGGGTACCTCCCCTACACGTAAAGTGGGGATGATTTTTTTTTCTCGAGGCTACCCCATCGTGTGGGGTATCATTAGATAGGTCTTTTAAAAACAATAAAGGGTTTCCTAGACGATTTTTTGATTTAGGTATCCGTTTGCGAGATATTTCACTTTAAAGGGCACTTTTTTGTAAAACAGGGCGTCCCCCCCCCTCTAAAAGCTAAACGGCTGGCTCAAAAAATCTGAAAAAAATCGTGATGGTGGTCCATTTAATGAACTTTGAAGGAAAACTATAAACGATTAGATGACTTTCTTAGTTCAGGAGTTATAAAGGCTTATATGGTAAAATGTGCTCACTTGGAAAACGTCATACAAAATTAACGTATTAATACGTAAACATAACAATTATCTATTGGATACGATTTTAAATCCACATACCATTATAGGTGACTAAGGAACCCTTTCCTGTGCGTGGCCTGACACGCACTTGGCCGATTTTTACTGTATAAGTATGTTCGTGTGTAAGTTTGTACTACAAACTCAAACTGCTGAGGTTTGGTTATTATATTAAAGGCTTATCCCAGTTTAGAATCAGACGGCCAGTGTAGGATGTTTAAAATTACTTCTTGTCTAATCATCAGTGTCCAGTTAATGGGAATTTGATGTCTGTCCGACATTACGTAAGTCAAAAAAGCTATAGGCGTTCACTGCATATCTGCCTGTTTCTTTGCGTAATATTTTTTTTATATGTGCCTGTCAAAGTGTCTATATTCTATTACATTGAAAGCATGAGTAGAACCCAAGAGTTGAGGTCACAATCCTCATTGTGAGTGCATACACTGCAGCATGGTGGCCCACACCATGACGGCCTAGTGAGATACAGCTACAGGCCTCCCGTCCCGCACTCACCATGAAAACATGTACCACATACCTATGTATTCTTGTGTATTCGTCACTCAACTTCTATTAAACTGCTGTCATAAAAGCGCATTTTCATTGGTCGTTAGAGCCCGCATGCGGGGTACGGGAGATTTCTCAAGCATGCCATAGGGCCAGCAAACAAACAAAAATTGATGTAATTAATCGTAGTTAATATTAAAAACAATATTATGCCGATAAAACGCTATTTTTGGCCCTATGGCATGCTTGAACAGAAATCTCCTGTACCCCGCATGCGGGCTCTAACGACCAATGAAAATGCGCTTAAATTTTGGTGGTTTTTGCGTATGTATGACTGGTGACCCCTAATATCCGTATATAAAATCTATTCCATCAACCAACAAACAGATACGAAAAGATATAAGACAGATATTCAAGTCATAAAGAACATCAAATCTCCAAGTGTGGTGTATCCGCTCCAAGTCGAATGTAAATGATTTCCAAGAGTCACTCGATAGATACATGTCTAGACTTGAACTGCCCATCTCCATTCATTTAAGTCGTAATCATAAATATTCATCAAATACATGGAGTATTCGTGATTAAGTTAAGCAATGGAAATCTACATAGATTAATAAGTTATGGGTTCAGATAACTACTCAAAGCGATTACATTACTGCTTACTATTTACTTAATATTATAAATGCGAATGTAACTCTGTCTGGCAATCTGTCACGCCAAAACTACAGAACCTATTTAAATGAAATTCGGTATACAGATAATCTAGAGTCTTAGAAAGAACATAGGCTAGTTTTTACCACAATGGCCTACATACAAGCGGGCGGAGCCGCGGATGGAAGATAGTATACTTTGAACATAGTACTTGACTTGAATATACTTGACTGCACGGATAGTGTTGTGGTTTGAATGATCACCTCACCGTTCAAACCTGACATAGACCTAAACGTTGTGTGATCCACAAATATTTGTTTCGGAGTCTAGGTGTTGTCTATGTATAATATTTATGTATTTACAATAAAAAAGTATGTTTATGTATATTAGTTGTCTAGTACCCATAATACAATCCCTGCTAATTTGGGACTAGACGATATTGTGTGTAAGATGTCCGAAATTTTTATTATTTATTATTATTATTTATTTATTAATTATGATAACAACCGGGACCGACTGCTTAACGTGACCACGGAAACGGAAACGCTTATAACATATCAAACGGTCACCCATCTAGGTCTAACCGTGCCGACGTTGCTTACCCTCGGTGATTGTTTCCAATCACCTAAGACCATAAGCGCTTCGAATTATGACTGTTTGCACGGTATCTATGGATCTTTTCAAATCTTATCATGTACTTGTAATACTACGTATCTTTGTTAGATAATCTTTTTTGCCTATCTTTATATTGAAGTGAATTTGGGAATTCCAAGAAGATTATGTAATATTCTTCAAAATATTTTACATTTTCCTGCCTATTATTTACATCTTTCTATGAATTTGAGGTTATTCTGAGGAGTTATATCTTAGGCTTGCAATAGTATTTCTCTCTCTTTTTTAGGGTTCAGTAGCTCATTACTGAGAACCCTTGTAGATTCTTCATGTCCGTCCGTTCGTCCTCGACCTACCACCCAAACGGTTGGTGCTAGAGAGATGAAACTCTGCAAGAATATGTGTTGTAATTACATCGACAAAGTGCTACAATAAAATTGCGAAAAATATTTTTATTTTGACGTTAATTTTAAAACGGGCATCATTCGATAGCTCTTTTAAAGATATTGTGAGGTTGCTAAAACCATTTTTCTATTTAAGTATCCGTTTGCGAGTTATTCAACTTTGAAGCGCATTTTTTGGTAACAACGGCTCAAAAAATCTGAAAAAAAATCATGATAGTAGTCCATATATTGAACTTTCAAAGAAAACTACAACGGTTTGGATGACTTTTTTATTTCAGGAGTTATAGAGGCTTAATTAGTACAATACACTTACTTGGAAAACTTCGTACAAAAAATTAAGAATTAATAAGTAAACATAACAATTACGTACAATCTGAACACTATCTACCATTATGGGTACTGGACTACGGAACCCTATTCTATGCGTGGCCTGACAAGCACTTGTTTTATTTTTAGACTTAATATTTAAAAAAATAAATTGCATAATAGTATCTAATTGCACTGCACCAAAAACAATAAGCCTAAGTTACTCCTTATTTCATCAGCTTACTGACAGTGAAAGTCCCAACAAAATTGGTGCAGCCGTCCCAGAGATTATCCGAAACAAATAAACAAACAAAAATTTAAAAAAAATGCATTGTTGGTTTAAGTACCGAATATACTTTCTTAAGAATTGAGTAAGGGCCACAGCACACTAGCTACTTTTAGCATCGGCGATCGGCAACTAGTCGCTTTTTAGAAGCTAAATACGGCGACCGAACGCTCTACACCGCACACTTAAAAACGCCAAACGCGCAGATTGAGTCGCTTTTTAGAAGCGCGACTCAACAGCTGAACGCTACTCTCCGCACACATTCGGATGCCGGTAGCATCGATTTGGCCTCTGAGCAGTCGATAAAACGCGCGTTGCCGATACCGCGATCGAACGCAGGAAGTCGCTAAAACGCGATGCAGCATCGATGCAGTCGCCAAATCGCCGATCGCCGATGCTAAAAGTAGCTAGTGTGCTGTGGACCTAAACAACTGTTAATTTGATATTACATACAGAAAAATCAGTTTTATTTATTTGAGTAGAAATAATAACTATAGTAAATAACTGACTAACGGCTGTGTGGGAGCAGTGTTATGTGAGTGAGGTATACCTATATTTTCCTGTCGTACCATTACTTAGTCATAACAGAATCTTGTAGAACCTTTTGTCATAACGACGTCGGTAATTAAGGCTAAGTGCTTTGTAAATGCGGTAAATACTTAATTGGATATACCTACCAGTCTGTTTGTGTTGTGTTGCTTATCTAGTAAACCAACCTGTAACTGATAGTTATTTAAAACTTTACTTATAATACAAACATCAGACAATAACCTTGACTTTATAAACCAACAAAATCGTTAAACTCTTTTGTTTACTAGTGGATTATGATAGGCTTATGAAGTATCCGTATGTTTTAATAACGGCTGTACCCTATATTCTTCCTATTTCAGCATATATATCATCAACCTTTGGGCAGTGGCCCGCTTTCATGATGATCACCTCGCCTGGTCGGAGGATCCTTCCTTTGTGTTGGAGATGCACGACACCCTTTCTTCACAGAGTGCATACCACAAAATGGCGGCTTAGTGGTATTTCTGCATCATCTCACTAAGCCGCCTCCGCCTCCGGAAGCCGGGAGAATGATGAAGAATGATTGGGCCTCCGGTCTCACTCACCAACGAAAGACGACGGAAAACACGGATGTTGACATTGTAGGATGGTTTCCATCGGTTTTTATTTCCAACCGGGCATGAGCATGGGCTATGACAACTTTTAGGCATATTTTTTTTTTTTTTTTGTTTATACATAAGCCATCCAAAGTGACTCTACCCTGCCTGATGGAAAGCATGAGCAGAATCCAAGAGTGGGGGCCACCACACTTGCTGCGATGGCGGCCCACACTATGGCGGCTTAGTGAGAAGGTTTTTTCACGCCTCCCTTAAAGGACCCGGGATCATAGCGGGAAGGAAACACGTGAGCTGGTAGTGAGTTCCAGTCTTTGACTGCTCGGCATAGGAAAGAAGAGCCGAATATATGATACATATATGTATAGATATACAAATGTACTACCCATCGAATTCATAAGGATAGAAAAACTATATCAATTATGGTCAGTCTAAATCACGCGTTCAGAACGTGGCCCGTATATATTCAGCTGCAAACAACATTATAATCAGTCGATTAGAATCTCTGGCCCGAAGCGCTTCATCATGCTGACCCTAATGTACAATAAAGAGTGTATTTTAAGCTCCGGCTCAATAGATATGACCTCAATTAACACTTACACACTAATTATATCGTCCTAGCTACTGGTGTGTCTCATGTACTGATGTTTTATTTAACATTACATATGTACGGTTGCATGTACTTCAGCCTTTTTCTTCGAAAGTAGATAATCATTCAATTAAATCACAGGCTCGAACGTTGCAGTACTACCTACATACCGAAGACCAGCCTAAAATAACAGCATTCGTGATGTCGAATTTCTTTGGTGAGTGTGAGACCGGAGGCCCAACCATTGAATTGTTAAATTCCTCGAGATAATGATGCAGAAAAATCTCACTAAGCCACCATGGTGGGGGTCACCATGCTGCATTCTATGCACTCACAGTGAGGATGGTGGCCCCTATTCGTAGATTCTATTCATGCTTTCCATCAGGCAGAGATGTCACTTTGGTAGGTTTAAGAAAAATATATGAAAATAGAGAGACTTAGTTTCTATCTAATCTAATAATGTAACATAATGAAAGTTTTTGTTTCAAAATATGCAATTTACTAGTTCATGTTAAGAAATTAAACCTACTTTATTTGATTTATGTCAACCACAACAACAAATACAGAAATCTATTCAATACCAACATTTGAAATTAAAGTCAAACAATATTGTCCTCAATTGATATATCCTGTACCTTAGTTATAATGTTATTTAAATCATTTGCTTTAATATGTTTTAAATTCATAATATGTAACTACAGAACAAATATTGTTTTTTGTTTTCGTGAGGTGGGCGTTAATCGCTGTAACACAGTTATTCAACTATAGCGGCCATTAACAACCATCTGTTTCTGTGTATTTTGTTATTATTTTGTTCAATTATACTTTTTATTATTTTATTATTATTATCGTAAATGCGAAAGTAACTCTGTGACGCTTTCATCAGCTAAGCAGTTGAACCAATTTTAATGAAATTTCTAACGTAAATTAGTTAGTACTTAGTTTTTAGGGTTCCGTAGCCAAATGGTAAGAAACGGAACCCTTATAGATTCGTCATGTCTGTCTGTCTGTCTGTCTGTCCGTATGTCAAAGCCACTTTTTTTCCGAAACTATCAGAACTATACTGTTGAAACTTGGTAAGTAGATGTATTCTGTGAACCGCATTAAGATTCTGATACAAAAAAAAAAAACCACAAAATTTTGGGGGTTCCCCATACTTGGAACTGAAACTCAAAAAAGTTTTGAGTTTTTTTTGAAGAATAATAAAGTCACAATGATAACAGACACAGACGCAGGTAATTAAATAACTAAACTAAATTGTTACTTGTTAACTAATTTTGCTTCATTGGAAAGTTATTAAGTTTTATATTGTATCTGAAGATGATTTCTGTTACAAGCAATCATAACTCCAGAAATAGTATCACAGAGTACCGTTTTAAGAGGGTACTTAAGACATGTACTGGGCAATCTCATTAGAGGTAGAGTACAGTGCGCTATTCAGCCCCGCGTTTAATAAACTTTATATATATTTCGTATCGAGTTACAGAGTAGTCAAACTGTTCAGTTGCTAGGGCTGACACCAACAGTAGGTGAAAAGATGAGCTGCTATTCATAGTCTTGCTGATATGGTGTTTTGTTTTGGATTGTATAAGAAAAGAATAATTTTCACAAAAAAAATATCGACTTCAAAATAAACCTATGATATTAGAGGATTTCTCTCATTTTTTCCAGGATCCTATCATCAGATCCTGCTTTCCTTATCAAGGAACCACATGGGAGGCACCAGCTTTCAATTAAAAAAAGGAATATCAAAATCGGTTCACCCAATCGAAACTTTTGAGGCAACAAACATAAAAAAACAGTCGAATTGAGAATCTCCTCCTTTTAAGAAGTCGGTTAAAAAAAATAGACAGCGGTGAACAATGAAAGATGGCCTCATTTCTAAAATAATGAAATCGAAGTATTTCCATTAACTAATTGCACGGTTATCTCACCATTTCTTACTGTATTGATTTTGGTGGTTTAATTCCCATATGGGACGACACTATAATGATATACAAATTGTTGTTCTCAGTAAGGGTGTTCTTGGTGTCCGTTGCATGACTATCTAACTCCCTGCGATACAGAATGCGTATACGAAGAACCGTATTTTAGAAATCATATATTGATTTTCGTTATTTGTAAATTCTTTGAGCCAAATCTTTTCCTTTAAATCTTTTGATGAAAGTTACACCCCTAACGAATAGGCTTAATAAGCACCGCTCATTAAAATCTAATAGCACATGACAGTAATGTCTATGTGAGAAATGAAATATTTAAAAGGCGCCTGTATCATCACCGAAGGTCAATTCACATGCATCTGCCATGTGCGACATTGCTCTTAATAATTTCAATTTTATTGTGCATTACTGGTCTGATGTGTAGATACATTGACTTAGTTTATGACCCATCTGCCTTGGAGTAAATGTCTCACATTGTTATTTAATAGGTATATAATGGTGTATTTGTTTATACATATTTACACAGTCTGTAAAAGACATATGTCTTTTATTTTATATATACACAGAGGCGAATTGAATCTTATTTTTAACCGACTTCAAAAAGGAGGAGATTGAGATTGACTTCGTTGGTTTTTTACCCTTTTTGTGGCTCTGGTGGTTATTTTACACTCGAACCGACAGGATAGTTGGAACATCGAATGAAAAGCCAAACAAATTGTAACCATAGTAAAGATCCTAGAAATTAATGATCTAGAATGATATCACAAATTTCTTTGGAAACTAGAAATTAAATATGTTAAAAGTTAACTTTAATTACTGAAACATTATCTTGGGTTTAGTTGAGGTTTTAGCCATGGTTCTATTGTGTGGTTTCATGAATCACAAATGGCGTCAGTTATAAGAAATTCACTTGTTTATCGCGTAGTTATCGTGTATTCCTTTGTGACAAGCTGATAATAATAATCTATTATTATACTCAGATGAATATTCTGTGGCTACTTGCACATACAGTACAAATAAACATACTACAGTGGCATCTATCGAAAAGACATCGAACTATGAAGTAACGAATTACGAAGTAACTACCAATCGTGAATCGCGGTATAGAAATTCTCGCACCGATTAACATTATAATTACCTATCGGAGGACCCTTTGTGTTGTTTGTTTGGAATACGGAGTATCACCACTTCTTTTCGCTGTCGGAAGAACAGACCAAGGGAGTTAATTGCTCAAGATGAACAGCACTGCAAAGAGAAGGAAATCTTGACACAATTCTTCCAAACTGTCTGGCAGTGAACTATTTACGATGTTTAGACAATTGTTTATGATATTCCAACATTCTGAGGTTTTTGTAATGGCGAGAATAAGAACATAATTTTACTTTTCTATTTTTTTATCGACTACTATTATAACTTTACTCTATCTGCAGGAGAGCATAAGTAGAATTCAAAAGTTGGGGCCACCATACTCGCTGTGAATGCAAGCAGTTTACCACATCATGGAGGCATAGTGAGATCGTTTTTGACGCCCCTCTTTAAAGAACCCGAGACTTCTCTTTAAATAGTAGTAACGAAACACATGAGCTGGCAGTGAGTTCCAGTTTACTACTATCTTTCATTTGGACTGGATTTCTAAAGGTTTATGTTCATAAGATTTAGTTAAATGTTGATGAAAACTTACATAAGATTGACACATGAAGCACGATTAAAACCTATAACTACCTTCAAATAACCTTGAAAAGTGAGGGAATTCACTTCATTCTGTTGGAATGTCATTTACACAACAAAATTCCACCTAAAATGTTTGTCAATAGACCTTATCTCAAAGGTGTAAAGTTGAAAGTTAATTAACAGAGCTTTTCAAAGGGCAGACTTAAGTTGGTTAAGTTATAATGGTGCAAATCAGTTGTCGTGATCGTTGTATTACAATGTCGTGCATTCAATGCGTATGGTCGTCTAATTACGGTTTAAAACTGGGCTTAATATGTATTGGAAGAAATTATACTTGCAACGTAATTTTTTCTTTAATAGCTTGAGAATTGTGGTTCTTCTATTTATAGTATGATTACGGGATTGAAACTAAAATGTTGGTTCTGGAAATTTTGTTTAGAATATTAATTTTTACTGTACGTTTATGTATTATAAACAGACAAGCAAATGACATAAAAAGCACCATTTTTTTTACTATTTGTGGTTCACACAAAGCTGTTGCATGTTTTAAAAGACAGTACTTTGGCTTCTTATACTATCAGTAGGAATTTAGAGACTTTACGGTACATACATATATATATATATTATATACATATGTATGTACCATATATACATATATATATATATATATTAGAAGCCTAAAGATAAACAGCCCAAACTTTTGTTACGGTCAACTATAAAAAAATTGTGTCTTTTCGATCGCAATTATATTACGACCTCGCAGAGAGACACTGCTAAGCAATAATTCCGTTGGTATTCAGTGAGTGCAGTGTGGTTATCAAATCCGAAACAATAAGAAAACCAAAGAAAATTCTTGCCACTATTCTTTCATAGTGCACGCAATGGAAACTCTCAAAACGAATATTTTTTTCCCATTTTTGCTTCATTTTCTATTGATACTCCGCTCCATCTTGTTGTAGACTGATGTTTAAGTAGCCTATAGGCTTTCTGGGGCCATTTTTTAAAAAAGCCCATAGGCCTTCTCTAACTAATGCTTCATGAGTCCCAAACTAAACAGAGCTTGTACTATGGGTACTAGACAACTGATATAAATACATATTTCATGCTTTTTTGTAACAATTTATACATAAAAAACAACGAAACTCCGTAACAAATATTTGTAGATCATACAAACACTTAGTCCGATCCGGGAATCGAACCCGAGACCTTGATCAGCAGCCGCATACGCCAACCACTAGATCAAAAAGATACTCAAAATAAATGTATTTAAAAATGAGTACTTCATCATCATCATCAACAGCCTTTAACAGTCCACTGCTAGACATAGGCCTCTCCTTGAAAAGAAGGTATTGGCCTACTATACCACGCTGGCCAGACGGGTTGGTATAGGGTTGGTTTCAAGTTTTCCTGCTTTGCATTGATGTTGTCTTGAGTAGTTTATCCCTTAGCAATATTATAATAATACATATTTATAATTAGTAATACCTAGTACTGCGCCTTGTTTCCCTTCACCTTTTGTACTGTTATTGAGGATCCTTTATTTAAACTATTTTTAAGAGGAATTTAACCTAGGACGAGGACCTTCAGTTTATGCCATGAAGTCATCAAGCTAGTGGTATCGCTCTTATTTTATTAGCCAATAAAATGGTTTATACCATATTTTATACCTCACAACATGACCGACAGTGTCCGTACTTAATAAATATTACTTAATAGCTTAATTATACACGTTTACTTATTGCTTTGAGACAAAGATGAAACATTACACTTAAGTTATTTAGTTGTTAGATTAACTAAAAGACCGATAATGTTAGTGAGTAGATGTTTCTTAAATGTGCAGTAAAACAGAGTAGGTATTTGTAAAACTCACAAATAATGGATTCAAGCAACCTTTAGATAGATTGCAGCATTTATAATACTTACCTACCAAAGTTACTGTGTGGTGACTGATTAAGAATACAAAGTGTCACCACCCCTATTCATTCCGTGGATGTCGTTTGAGGCGGCTAAAGGAACAAAATAAGCAGCTAACATCACTGCCAAGAGGAGGAAAACTTGAAACAAAACCCTTTTTTTTTTTTTTTTTTTTTTTTTTTTTATGTGTGGAAAATCATCATGGACCGTCACCCCACCGGGGGTTACGGCGGGGTGGTGTGTCGGACTTGAACCGACTAAAAACCACACAGTGTGCCCTCTCCGCGCTTCTCCGTTTAGGAGGAGGAGAAGTCTGGCCAGCGTGGTATTAGGCCAAAACCTCCTTTCAAATGAGAGGCCTATGTCTAGCAGTGGACTGTTAAAGGCTGATGATGATGAAAGTTCTGTACTCTGCCTGATGGAAGCATGAGTAGAATCCAAGAGTAGGGGTCGCAATCCTCATAGAGTACAGAGAATGCTACATGGTAAGGCACACTATACCGACTTAGTAAGATGATGCATTATTGAGCTGCAGCATCATGAATTAATATTTTTCCATTTGTTTCGATTATAGCACCCATTCTTATATTTTATTTGCGTCTCAACTGAGAACAGCCCTCCTAGTTAAGTTGCAAACGTTTTGATGTGACAACGTCTTATAATTCGATGGAGCCGGCTGTACGCACGAAAATACATAACTCATGCGGCGTTACCTCGCTCTGAGGCGTTCCATTTTAGATTTGAGGTGCAAGCGAGAGCGCGGAACGAGCGACAAAGAGGCACAATCTTATGACGTTGTCACGTTCAACTACTGTCAGTAAACCGACTTTACAGACAACCGATTTTTTATATTCTAATTCTCTCTTCTCTTTCTCTCTCTCTATCGTTTCATTGGCTAATGTCACTCAGTCACGTGATCAAAACGAAATATTTGCCAATGAAACAAGAGAAATAGGGTAGAGAATAGAATGGAAAACGAAAAACGTTTGTAACTTGGCTTGGTCAGGGTCGAAGAATGATTAGCGAAATTTGCGAGGTGCTTTTTATTCACTAACTTGACTTTACTGGATCTAGTAAGGAGTATCACATGGGGATTCCATCGAAGCATGTGATATTGGAGTTGTCACTGCAGGAACTTGAAAGTTCTATAGAAATTCCGTTTGATCCTTATGGAATTTGCAGATAATTTTTTGTAGATATATTTTATGTCAAAGTGTCTCCACTCTATCTGATGGCACGCACGAGAAGAATAGAAGGATAGTGGTCCCATAATTATTTAAAAAACAATATTAAATCAAATGAACATTCGAGATTAATGTGTTCTAAGTAAAATAACATCACGACTTCTTTACGAACACCCCATTAAGAACAAGTTGCATTCAAGGGCATAATTAAATCGGCCCACAAACGCCGGTACCTTTGAGGCTTTGAGCTAATACAGGTAATCCATTTAGCGATTAGTAACGGACAAGACCTAGACACCTACATACCTAAGGTTCTGTCAAGGTCTTTTGAGGACTACGTTTGTTTTGTGATTATGGCCGCAGCACGTAGGATGTTTGGTTTAATTATAGGATAGTGAAGGTAATATACTATTATGCTAGTTTTAGTTAGTTTGCTTTTTAAGGTTTGGTTCTCTTAGATAACGAATTATAGTTTTCTTCTTAATCTACTTTTACTTCATAATCTACTTTTTATGAAGCGCTCATAATCGAGGTATTTAGTTGATTGGAATCATAACCGAAGGTAACAACGATGTCGCGGTCAGTACCGAGATGGGTGACCGTTTGTGATATGTCCTGAGCGATTCCGTGATTTAGAGGTCACGTTAAGCAGTCAGTCCCGGTTGTTTTTATAAGATAACAGTCGTGAAACATAGTTGGAGACCTTCGGACGGCTTAAAAACATCCAACGGCAAGATTACGTAGCCATAACGTCTCTTTTCAGTCCCCAACCCGCACTCGGCCAGTGTGGGGACGTATGGCCTTAACCCTCTCCTGAGAGGAGTCCCGAGCTCGGCAGTGGGACATTATGTTGTTGATTGTATCTTTTTTTTTTTTTTACAGTTGTATATATTTTTTTAATAATGACAATTCATGTATCCAAAGATTATTTTTTTAAAAGCGGCCAAGTGCGAGTCGGACTCGCTCATGAAGGTTTCCGTATCAGCAAGTAACATCATATAAAAGTTCTTGTAGTTCGTTGTAACTTTCATCGATGTTTTTATACTAGTGTATTGATTGGATGAAAGGTAAATTGCGTGTTACGATTTATGACGTATTAAAAAAAAACTACTTACTAGATCTCGTTCAAACTAATTTTCGTTGGTAGTTTGCCCGGTAATGTCTCTCTTATTTTAGAAGTTAGAGGGAGGGGGACACACATTTTTCCACTTTTGAAGTGTCTCTCGCGCAAACTATTCAGTTTAGAAAAAAATGATATTAGAACCTCAACATCATTTTTGAACATCTATCCATAGATAGGTAACCGTAACCGTATAGGTTAGAAGAAAAAAAATTTTTGAGTTTCAGTTCCAAGTATGGGGACCCCCAAAATGTATTGTTTTTTTTTCTATTTTCATGTAAAGATCTTAATGCGGTTCACAGAATACATCGACTGACCAAATTTCAGCAGTATAGCTCTTATAGTTTCGGAAATAATTGGCTGTGACATATGGACGGACAGACAGACAGACAGACAGACAGACAGACTTGACGAATCTATAAGGGTTCCGTTTATTGCCATTTGGCTACGGAATCCTAAAAATGAACAATGGACAGATGAATTGTTCAGTTAAAAAAAATGTGGGTCTATTACGATGCATATAGACTCTACCGTAGCCGGGTCCTTAGGGCCGTCTTATTACTCATAAACGAAAAGGGATAAACACAATTCAGATATGTTAACTGAAAAGCCTTTAAAATAAGAATCAATGAATCATTCGATGTGAGTAAATGTACTCGTGCGCATGCGGAACCGCGCCACGAATGTGCACGAACATGTTTCACTTAATAGGAACACGTAGGCACTAGGAACAGGAATACAAAGCGGTGCTTATACGATACAGTCTGTTTCCACTTCTCATACCACGTTAAATTATTCTTTAGATATGATTAGGTATGAACGTCCGTGTGGTGACGGATTAAGAATACAAAGTGTCACCATCCCTATTCATTCCATGGGTGTCGTAAGAGGCGACTAAAGGAACAAAATAAGCAGCTAACATCACTGTCAAGAGAAGGAAAACTTGAAACAAACCCTTTACATACCCGTCTGGCCAGCGTGGTATAGTAGGCTAAAATCTTCTTTCTAAGGAGAGGCCTATGTCCAGCAGTGGACTGTTAAAGGCTGTTGATGATGATGATGATGAGGTATGATTATGAGTTTATCTTATGGGCCCTCACACCCTAAGTGGTCACGGTCAAATCAGTTGTGTGCGCCATGTTTCCATGCTTATTCTTACCAAAGTGACTCTACTCTGCCTGATGGAAATCATGAGTAGAATCCAGGAGTAGTGGTCACCATCCTCATTATGGCGGGTTAGTGATATACTTCTGCATCATTTGGCCTACGATCTCATATGTACCAACGAAATACTACAACACGAATACTGTCATTACACGCTTTTTATTAGCTTCACTTGTATGTTTGTAACCGACTCCTTTGGGTGCGATTTTGACCCACTTTAAACGGCCAGATTTCGTTAAAACTTCGTAGATTTATCAAAGACCGATGACAATACACTAATTTAAAAAAAAAATGTTTAAACAAAATAGTCTTTTTTAGTGTAAAACAAAATTGTTTTAAAAAACTAAACAAACACGCTTTTAAACTAAAAAGTAGAAAATAATTTTAATGTAACAAAGCGTGGGGTGCTTTCTGAAAATATTTCAATAACATCGCCCCACTCTTTTTACATTAAAATTATTTTCTACTTTTTTAGGGTTCCGTAGGTTGGTCTTCTGTGTGTAGGTAGTACCGCTAATTCAAGCTGGCCTATTCGTGCTGAAATTAGTGTGGTTCTGTTACTTACAACGAGTCATCGGAGAGTGTAGACGATTACATCTGTGAGTTGTTGGTGTCCTTCAGCGAGGATTGGCACTTGCCAGTTTGTCTTTTATGACATAAAAGAAACATGTCATTATGAAATTTTACATACGCTTTATCAAAGGTAGAAAATATGTCTGGTACAATATTCAATCATCATCATCATCATCATCAGCCTACCTCAGTCCACTGCTGGACCTAGGCCTCTCCTATTGCATGCCACTTTGATCGATTTTGGGATTCTCGCATCCAGCTCCTGCCAGCCATCTTGCGCAAATCGTCACTCCACCTGACACGTGGGCGTCTTACACTACGTTTGCCGAGACGCGGTCTCCACTCCAGAACTCTTCTACCCCAACGGTTATCAGTTCTGCGGCTAATATGGTCAGACAACTGCCATTTCAGCTTGCTAATCCAATATTCAATAGCATAGAATAATATCGTTTTCGAGTATAAAAATTAATACTTTGTACCATCATCAGCTAGAGTAAATTGATGGCATAAGAGACCAGGGCTGAAAGTTAGTACTTTTTTTGCAATTTATTTGGAAAATGAGTGAACGTCTGTAAATAATTACGAACTAATTAAATGATACCTTCAAATAATACCTTGATATTCAAGGTGTAAAAGTGCGCTGTATTTTTTTATAAAACAATGACAATGGGTTCTTCTACAAGTACAATGTAATATTGTAAAATATTAATTGTCCGTGTGGTGACGGATTAAGAATACAGGGGTGTTGTAAAAGGCGACTAAGGTATAAACTACGCAAGACAACATCGATGCAAAGGGAAGGAAAACTTGAAACCAACCCTATACCAACCCGTCTGGCCAGCTTGGTATAGTAGGCCAAAACCTCCTTTCTAAGGAGAGGCCTATGTCCAGCAGTGGACTGTTGAAGGCTGTTGATGAAAATATTAACAATTATCTAATCTGACATTGAATTTCAGGGAAATTCTGTTATTGGTATTAGTCTTGAGTTCTTTTACAAATATTATGAGGAGGTATAATTCAAACATTGCAGTCGTCTGCCTTACGAAAAATTGCCTTGTCGATAAATTGCCAAATTTCTAAGATACTTGTAAATGTTTTCGGGGTGTCTTAACAAAATTTATTTAACGTCTTGTCGTAGGGCGACAATGTTATTCGTAAAACAATGGACATCTCCCTCTAACAGTTGACGGCTACGCAAACTAGCGATTGTCATAGAGTGTGATTCACTAACGGCTTTATTCAAGAAATATTAATTGCATTCGACCTTGTCTATTGCATGCAAATGCAATCATCAAAGTGTCATGTCTAGCTACAGCTTACACGTGGATCCGCTTCAGGCCTGTCAATCGAAAATAGAAGCTATGACACATTTGTATTTAATTATGTATGCATTGTATTATGAAACGTGCACAGATTGATTTATAATAATTGCGCTTACTGAATTAAGTAACAAGTAAGCATTAATTAATATACATTCAATCGGAATAAATTATAATATTTACGTTCTCTAATTGTCTGTATCACTAGAAGTAGGGACTGGAAAATCATTCATAAGTTTTTTTTTTTAATAAATTTCTTCATTAATAGTTGAAATACGTTCACTGTGGTTATGAAATATTAAATTTTGCCATATCTTGAGATCTTAAACTTTCGCTATTCTGCAGTATAAGGGATGCAGTAATTCATAGTGGAGTATTCTTTGAATAGTACGTTTTATGTAATTTGTCATGATTTAAATTAATTCCCTTAAAAAGAGACTCTGTTATAAGTAAGCTACTTTAAACTAGTAATGAATTATTCTATTCAAATTGTCAAAATAAATAATAAATATTTCGGACATCTGACACACACCATCACCTAGTCCCAAACAAAGCAGAGCTTGTACTATGAGTACTAGACAACTGATATAAATACACAAATATAGCTCTTTTTTATTTGTAAATACATATATATTATACATAGAAAACACCCAAACTTCGAATCAAATATTCGCAGGTGATACAAACATTTGGTCCAACCCGTGGATAGGATCCTCTTGGTCAGCAGTCGCATATGCTAACCACTAGATAAACAAGGCAGTGAAAAAAAAAAGTTTATTTATTTCTTAAGTTCCCAGTAATAACGTCTTAATGCAAATACAAACTAGGTGTGAAGATTTCTATTTAAATTCTGGATTAACAACCACAATTAACCAATAAATAATACAACGGCCTTCCAAAGACAACCAGAACGGCAACTATTCACATAACAGTGCATAGCGCTCGCTGTTGTTATTAGCATTATAACTATCTGCAAGTCCAAATATGGAGTTAGACCAACTAGCCTAATCGACTGGTTACAGAGGCTATTGTAAAACGGAGTATACGGTACAAGTTGGGATACCATCTTTGAGTATTTATTAGGATAATTCCTTTATTAGTATCTTTATTCTTCGAAAATAAGGCAACTGTATTGAGTAGTTTTAAAAAAAAAATATTTGTAAGGCATAAAGAAATACATAAATACTTGTTATTTTGAAATAATATGAAATATTGAATATTGAAATAAATCAACTTAGACTCTGTGGTGATACATAAATTAATTGAAAGTAAAGTGAAAGAGACTCGAGAATTTCCGATCTAGATGCAATGATCTTCACTAACATTAGAAATGCGAAAGTAACTATGTTTTTTTTTCTGTAATTGTTGTAATGGAATAGGCGTTTGGCATCCATCTCATCTGATGAGAAGTGTAGATGAAAACGAAGATGGTACGCGCCCATCCAAAAGAAACCTGTTCACTCTACTCTTAAAGGCTCCAGGCAGGTCGTTCCAAATATTGGCGACTCTCACCAAAAACGAGCTGTCAAACTCTGTCTGTTTGTAGCGCTTTCACGTAATAACTATATACTAAATCGATTTAAAGAAAATTGGAGTGCTTATGTTTTTATTTTCGGTAGGATTGTCTCCCAATGACAAAAAGCCGTGGTCACTCTACAACCAAGGTAGTTCAATGTTAAAGTGAAATTATCTATGGATATTTATTGTCAGCCAAAACGGTCAGCAAAAGTAAGTATCGTTACGGTCTATTCCTTACCAGGATCAGCAGATATCAAATCAATAATTAATTAATTTAAGGAGCCGTAAAGGGTATTTGGCTAAAATTACTTGCTTAAGTTACCCTTTGAGACTGGTATTCATATTAATTGGCTTGATTGTATTTTGATTCGTAAACCTGAGGTAGTGTGTTTGATTTTCATATCGAGCATTTATTATTTGATTGTATGTTTTTTATGACATTTATTCTGTATGTAGGTGTAATTTATATACTACTAGCTGCGCCCCGCGGTGTTACCCGCGTAATTTAGCCATTTACAAACTATCATTATGGTTGCTATGCAAGTGTGGTACGCCTAGCAACCTATGAAATTTGACAGGAGATAAACAGTGATACATCTTGACACCTACGATTTATGTATTTTTATAATCACCTAGCTTTCGCCCGTGTATCTCGATTATTGCAGTAAAAAGTAGCCTATGTGTTATTCTGATATATAACCTATATTACTGTAAAGTTTAATGCAAATCCGTTTAGTAGTTTTTGCGTGAAAGAGCAACAAACATACATACATACAAACTTTCGCGTTTATAATATTAGTAGGATATGTATTTAGAAGTATAGATGTACTTATGTTCTTCAGTACCCAGGTTACAGGAAAAGTTTATAGTGTTGGAGTACCAAATATTCAAGTTTTTTTATATTCATGCTTACGAAATTTACTCTCCCTGATGGAAAGCAAGAGCAGAATCCAGCAGCAGGGGTCACCATTCTCATTGCCATTGCCAGTTACAGCGAATGCGACTGCTAATCAAGAGGTCTCGGGATCAAATCCCGGGTCTGGCCAAAAAGTGTTTTTGGGTTTTTCTTAGCCCAGAGTTTTGAGGTTTGGCGGTGATTCACGCCCGTGCCGGTTGTCATGAACATCTATGGCAATCGTTATTGGGAAGTCAGTCAGATAAAACCGGTTGAAATAGTAGCCGACCCCAAATAAACTTGGGAATAAAGGCTAGGAAGATAAGTTCAAGCCAAAATAACCTTTATTAAAACTGAAGCGTCCTTACATTAAATCGATTTGTATTTAATCTTTAAGTAATGAACCTGTTACTTCTTTCTTGTGGTTTAAAAATTGTATACTATTTCTGATATTTTATCTTACTGGTCTTAATTTCCGCGAATTGAAATCTATATTTGCTTATAATTAGACACTTTATTCTTTAATAACTTATCAAATATTTAATATTATGTACCTACGTACGTTAGGAACTTCATAATTGCAATATATGTACTCCTAAGTTCGCTAGATGGTGGCAGGTGTATATTCCATAAATGGCGTCGACCACAATGACTTTGATTCACAATAACAAACCTCCTAGTTAGTATATAAATAGGTTGCAAATAAATCTTAGAAGGATTGTCTTGTCTTGTTGTTTTATTACTTCTGGACTATGACAAATATGGAGGTTTATAACGAACTGATTGAATGTGTCATCGTGGTTCAGTTCAATGTGTCAAGAGCGAACCGTCATCGATCACGTCAACCGAATGATCACGCGCAGTATATCATTAACTTCAATGTGTAGACTCTAATTATTAAATATTACCTTAACCCTCTTTGAGAGGAGACCCGAGCCCAGCAGTGGGACGTTATGGGTTGTTGATGAGATGTTGATGAGACATGAAACAAGTAAATTTGTTATTTATTTATTGAATGTCGGACAAAGAATGTGTGTTAAAGATATATGGAAATTGTGAATTGCAACTTCTTTTAATACTAACGTCCCGACCTGGCTTCGCACTTCTCCTTACTTATGTATACATATAAACCTGCTTCTTGGATCACTTCATAAATTGCTGTGATTAAATGCGTTGAGTAGTTTAAAAGATCTTCGTTCGAATATATGTATGAAAGGTGTACCTTTCATATGGGGCATCATGCATGAGCACTTGGTAAAAGATTTTTGTTGAAGGTATCTGCTCATCTACATCTCATCTAGTAGGTATTTACGCACTTTATTTTTTCTATGGAAAATTTAATAGATATAGGTAGGTACTAATATAAACATGTCTGGTTGAATGCGCTAATCTCTCTCAACTACTGTTTTGAAATAAAAATGTTTTTTTTATAGGATAAGTTACATTTTTGAGGATACGTGTTAGTTTAATACGTTCTGTAGGAGACGATTATGAATTAGAAATATATAAAATATCTTGAAACTTTATTCCTTTGGAAGACGGAGGTGAAGTTGTGCGGGTATAAAATAACGTAGTTTTAAAAGAAGTTGTATTGTTTTACATATTTATTATATAAGACTAGCTGACCCCGCGAATTTCGTACCGCCTAACAGTCGATTCAACGTCACTAAACAAAACTTAAACTTTATTGTATGGTATTAAAGTTTAAATTGACTTTTAAGTATTATTACGAATCTTTTGTATGGGAATGTGAAAAAGTGTTGTATTTAGACTTTTTCCGATTTTTTTTCTCTCCTTGAACCATCCTCGTACTTCAAGGAATATAATAAAAAAAGAATTAGCGAAATCGGTCCAGCCGTCCACGCGTGATGGCGTGACCAAGGGAAATAAGGATTCATTTTTATATATATAGATATAGACAATCATAAATCATTTATAACTAACATCAGCCCCATAAACCAAATATGAACTAATTACAGGCAACACTCATGGTTATCTTAGACATTCATTTAAATAGTTTTATCCAAACAAACAGCATTTGGTTATGACCAAATCAGGAATATCCGTTAAGGGCATTCTCGCAAGCGGCCATGGCGACACAAATAACTTGATTAAACTTGACAGGAAATCAGTTAACATGCCCAGTTAAGTTAGACCCACGAGTGACGGTAATTCAACCTTCATTTGGAACTTAATAGTTTTGTTACTACAAGGGGTGGGAGATCAAGTGATTTTGTTCGTGTATGTAGCCGTCTATGATAGAAATCTGATTGGTTAGCAGTAGTTGGTGCTGATTCAGAACACTGCAACGTTTGATATGATTTATATCTCTATCGATAATTTTGTAAGGATATGTACGATCTGTGTTTATTTATTTGTTTACTGGATTTATCGTGGGTTTTGATTTAAAATTAAACGATAGTATTGACTAGAACTGTATTGCTTTTCATATTGCAACGTAGGCTTACATACATAGCTATTATTATATTTTTAAGTTGCTTATACTCCTACGAGTACTATCGTAAACTAGGGTAATCCCGTTTCATGTGACTCTTTGATATTGACCACTATTAACAGCAAAATCTTATCTCAACATCAAGACATACTTCACTTTAAGACCATCAAAACGTTCAAAACGTAATGAAAAAATAATTATAGCATCGTTTCTATAAAACTTCATAAAACATCATACTAAGATCTAAAGCGATACGATCATGGTTTAAATATTAATGATATCGATGAACGGACAATCTTGCGACTCATGCTGCATCAGAAATCGATTCAGCCCTTTTAAGATGCAGCGAAGGTTAATCCCTTTACATTTGTATGCGGTAAGGATAGTATTGTAGGAATAGATTAACATATGGCTAGGACTTCAATGAAATTGATCTACCGGTACTATCCCTGTATACATTGTTTTGTTCCAACATCTATAAATAATTTTTATCTAATAATTTGTTTAGTATTTCCTTCATATGTATCATCATCATCATCTTCATTATCATTCTATCGCAATCTATTGATGGAAATGGGCCTCTCCCATTGCACACCACTCTGATCGATTTTGGGTTTCTCGCATCCAGCTTCTGCAAACCATCCTTCGCATGTCAGCACTCCACCTAGCTTGTGGGCGTCCTACACTACGTTTGCCGAAACGGGGTCCCTACTCCAGAACTCTTCTAATCCAACGGTTATTAATTCTGCGGCTAATATTGCCAGCCCACTGCCACTTCGGTTTGCTAATCCACTGGGTTATGTAAATGACCTTAGTTCTCTGACTGATCACCTCATTCTTGATACGATCCCTCAAAGACACGCCGAGCAAAGCCCTTTCTGTAGCACGCTGAGCAACTTTGTGCTTGTGGACCAACCGTACTTATTATTAACCTTAATAAATAACAACAGATAGATTTGATGAACTGAAGTAAACAGATTGATTAAGATCTAGAGAATTTAATTTACAAATAACACAATTTATTATTAAATAATTCATGAAATATGCATAGCAATCAACGAAACAAAGCACCATTTACATATATGTCACTAAAATGAACGATTTATGTATTCAATATGAGATCATCGGACTGGTAAAGTAAATTGCAATATCTCACCAAATCTATATGCATCATTAATTATAATACCATAACAGACTAAATGTCTCAATTCAATGCCCTGGGGCACCCAGTACCACCTATTCGGAACACAAAAGTCTGAGAGCTACATTTTAGCTAGATTAACCAAAAGGATACCAAAATCTTTTCTTCTGCAAGGCCATATTCGTCTAAGCATATTCCAGCTATAATTAATATATGGTTATTGCAATTTCGCAACTACGTAATAAATATACAAAAGAAGTATTCCGTAAAAAAATATGCAATTCGTTTAAATTAATTTATTTTTCATGTTTGAAACAAACATGTTACATCATCGCAATTATAAATGGAAAAATGAGGTCCAATAAAAGTGCCTTGGAGTAATCTAGACGAGGCAAGTTTCCGCTACAAAACAATATCTTCTGCGTCTTAGTTTCATTGTTTATTGAACATTATACACGCACCCATTAATATTACATTGAAAGAGCTACAAGGTTCACAATGAAATATTATGTACCATTTGCTCAACTGTGTCAAAGGCTTCTGTCAGATTTATCGTTCTATGGCGTGAGACAATCTATTATAGAGTAGATAATTGTTTTTCAATAATTAGTTTAGCGTGACTAATCTAGATTCTTCAGAATTCTGTTGCTCTGACTAAGAACTTGATCAGGCAAGAAATGCAGGTTAATTACGTCCTATAACTGTCTAAACATATCTGTACATCTATACAAATACATAGAATCTAAGTGTCTGTTTGTAATGTCCAATTTACAGCTTTTATATATAATACATATGATAGTATACACGATAGTTATATCAAAATTATAATTTTCAAATTATTGTTTGTTAACTGAACTGATTTTGATAGAACTTCCAGTAGCAGATATTTGATGTTATGAAGAGTAAGTTAGGTTACTGTCGTCTAACGTAATAAAGTTATTGAAAATGTTCCTCTGTTCTTACTTAATATAAACATGACGTCAATTGTAATTATAAGAAGTTATCGTGCCAAATGTCTATTAGTCTATGATTGCACGGAAGGCGAAGTGATTTGAACCTCACGGTCTTCTGGCTTTCTATTGCTCTAAGTATTGTAGGTTCGATCCCCACATGGGACAACACTTTCAGAGAACCACAAATTGTTGTTCTAAATCTGCGTATTCCTTGTATCCGTTTCATGTTCCGTTTGATTTTCGCACATAACTATACACATACACACATACACATACACACATACACATACACACACAGAGAGACACACACATTTGAATTATTTCCTCAATATATTTATTTTAAAACCATTAAAAGATGCTGCCACGCTCGTTCTAAAGAATATGTTACTAATTGACCAAACTGGGGAAGATGCACTGGTACCCATAACTCAAGTTGAATCTTATCATGGGTACCAGAGTTCAATTTTACCCTTACATAAGTATGTAACGAATTTAAAGAAATGATTGTAATGTTTTGTATGTTGTAAGTGGTTTTTGTACAAATACTGTTTGGAAATAAATATTATTATTTATTATTATTAAGTAGTCCGTTCAATATAAAGAAGTCCTAGAATGGGAGTTGTCTTTTGGTAAAATTTAAAAAATATTTCTCTTATTAGGTGTCAACTTCAATAAAAAAAATACTCGTATGTGTATATAAAAGTCTTCAAACTGACTACATATATACTGCGCCTTATTTCCTTCTAAACATTCTTACTCAATTATTAATTTATTAGTTAACTAAACATGCTTTAATAATATTTCATAAATGACTGTTCTGTTTGTGATATTAATTACAGTTATTATTGAAATACCTTCATAGTTAAGTGTTTATTATTAAATTATCTGTTGTCCGCTATAAATAATATATACCTATTAAAAGCTGGTCGACTCTATCTCAGTATCAGTGGCAGTGGTCAGACAGTGAGTAATTGAAACTTAATTTAAATTAAGTATAACATATTTCTGCCAGCCCTTTTTCCCTATAATAGGTCGATATTAGACTGCCTCGTTGGTCTAGTTGTTAGCGGATGCGACTGCTAATCGAGAGGTCTCGGGTTCAAATCCCGGGTTCAAATCTCAGGTCAGGCCAAAGGTGTTGTTGGGTTTTTCTAACAGGAAATTCTTAGTAACAGCATGGAAGTTTGCCAGTGACCCACGTTAAGCCGTTAAGTCCCAGATGTCATGAACATGTACGGCATTCGATACTGAGTAGTCAATATACTGACAACTAATTTAACCTTTGATTTTCAGTTCTCCCTCAGAGTTTGTCGAGGTTCTATGCCGTTGAAAGACAGATGTTGAGATAAAACCGGTTGAACTAGTAGCCGGCCCCAAATGATCTTGGGAATAAAGGCTAGGAAGATGATGTGTTCAGTTGAGTCAATAAAGTAAACTATGTATTCAATTGAATAGGTATTTAACATAGAGTTGTGACAATAATAAATATAAAGACTAGTTAATACTAGGTATATTCAATGGCCTGTCACGCTCAATGCCTTGACGTACACATTTATATATTTATGTATAACACATCTTGAATTTAATAAATAAATGTAAGTGATCAAGCAATGTATATTAGCCATTTATAGATAAACCAGCTGACACACACAACTCCATCTGTTTCACTTTTCAGTTGATCGGTTTCTTTTGGTCTAAGTATGATGATAACCATCCTATCATAGGCATGCCAGCAAAACACACATTTTAAAAGGAAATGTGAAAATCCGTTGCTTGATTTCGGAGCTCCTTGTAAGCAACAACGTGATATGACATTTAAGTATAATAGATATATATTGAAAATCGCACAGTTTATTAAATATTGATTCGATGAAACTATGGTGTGTAGCAAACATGAGTACCTTAACTTTTATATCAGAAAATATTGAGGAATCCTTGGGACCAACCTAAGTCGCTCGGTTCGATTTCGAGATATAGTTTCTAGTAAAAAGCGGCCAAGTGCGAGTCGGACTCGCCCATGAAGGGTTCCGTATCAGCAAATAACATCATATGAAAGTTCTTGTAGTTCGTTGTAACTTCGATCGATGTTTTAATAATAGTGTTTTGATTGGATGAAAGGTAAATTGCGTGTTAGGATTTATGACGTATTAAAAAAAACTACTCACTAGATCTCGTTCAAACCAATTTTCGTTGGTAGTTTGCATGGTAATGTACAACATATATATTTTTTTTTTTAGATTTATCACTCTCTTATTTTAGAAGTTAGAGGGGGGGGGACACACATTTTTAGACTTTGGAAGTGTCTCTCGCGCAAACTAATCAGTTTAGAAAAAAATGATATTAGAAACCTAAACATCATTTTTGAACACCTATCCATAGATACCCACACGTATAGGTATGATGAAAAAAAAATTTTTGAGTTTCAGTTCCAAGTATGGGGACCCCCAAAATGTATTGTTTTTTTTTCTAGTTTTATGTAAACATCTTAATGCGGTTCACAGAATACATCGACTGACCAAATTTCAACAGTATAAGCTCTTATAGTTTCGGAAATAATTGGCTGTGACATACGGACGGACAGACAGACAGACAGACAGACAGACAGACAGACAGACTTGACGAATCTATAAGGGTTCCGTTTTTTGCCATTTGGCTACGGAACCCTAAACCTCGAGACCAACACTTGCTTAATTGCTAATTCTGTTATCTGACCGCTAGAAATATGTCTATATTCATACACCCATCTCTTTCTTTCTCTTTTTCTAAAGATAATATAATCTCGAGGTTCTAACTATAGTAACTACGTAATAATACTAAAAAAATACATAATTAGACTTCGTGCTAAGGAGAGGCCCACATCTCCATCGGTAGACTGTTCAAGCTTTTTGATGTGATGTGTTTGATGATTTTACTCATTTATATACATATATTAAAGTTAATAAAGCCATATTATACATATTCTCGAACAAATTTTTGTATCTAGATATCTATCTAAGGATTAAAAAGGATTAAGAATGTAATATTAGCCCAATTATTAAAATAATTACAACAACAACGCAATTATTCATTATATAATACTACTAGCTGATGCCCGCGGCTTTGCTCGCGTCCTAGCGGTATGAAAAATAGATGTTATGTCAGAGCTACTCGGTATGCACACAAAATTTCAGACAAATCGGCCTAGCCTAGAAGTATTGTTACTAACATTGTGATACTAGAATTTTATTTAGAAGATAGTGTATACGAATATTCTAGTATCACAAACTTAACCACTAGATGTCAGTAGAAGAAAATAAACCTAGCGGCAAAACAGGGAAACTGACAGGCAACGGTTCTTAGAAGAGTCAAATGTAAACTTACCTCGCACTCGATAGATGGCGCTGGCAGATTTCAACAACGAGAAAGCCTGCAACAAGTTAAAAATACCGTTATCGTTATTTTTTATTAGAATAGCAACAGACGTTATTTTTGAAGTATGTGTGTTTTAATATGATATTTGATTAATTTTCTGTCAAATTTTTGAGGTGTAGTATAGTGTATGTCCGTAGATTTTATGATATTTCGCGCTGTGTTTAAAGTTATAAAATGGAATAAATAATAAATAAATAAATATTCGGACTTCTGACAAACAGCATCATCTAGTCCCAAACTAAGCAGAGCTTGTATTATGGGTATTAGACAACTGATATAAATACATGAACATCCTTTTTTTTAAATGCATACATATTATACATAGAAAACACCCAGACTCCGAAACAAATATTTGCGGATCATACAAACATTTGGTCCGACCCAGGAATCGAACCCGAGACATCTTGATTAGGAGCCGCATACGCTAACCACTAAACCAACAAGGCAGTCATTCTTTGTAATTGTTTTTTCGTTCATATGACAAAGAATAAGAAAAAGATCTTCCAAATTGAAATGTCTATCAAAAGCGGATTATGATTTCAATAATAGTGTATTATAAGTCATCCTAAGTAAGGTACTTACGTCAATATTTCAATATGCGTGGCTTTAGCTTTACTTTACCTAGATCTAGGGCAAACAGAAAATATTTGCCTAGGTGAGAATTCGGGTAATATATTCACACAATATGATGTTATTAAGAACAACTAAAATATCGAGAATTCTCCTGAAATGGTCAGCTTAATTTTGAGATTATTTCATACTGTAGGAGGGAAAGTTTTAATTTTGAAAATATAAGTAAGTATTTCATTAAGGAGAGGCTAATGTTCAACAGTGGTCTGTTAAAGGCTTTAAATGACGAAATAGTACTTCGGGAAACACATAGATAGGCGCGAATTGTAGCGTAAATAACACATTACATAAAAAAAATGAAAAATTGTAACGGTTTTATAAAAATACTTCGTCTGGAACCGAACTGGAAATCGCTCGCGTCTATTCTATTTTCTAATAAAATAGAATAAAAAATCTTATAAGAAACAGACAGCTGTTACCCTAACTATCGGGGGGTTGTGTCCCCACTATGAAAAAATCGATGGGCGTCACTCAGGGGTGGCAACCCCCCGGTCATTCATCGCGTACGCATCACGCGATGCAATTTTAAATTATGGGGTGGCCGAGTAAACTGTGTTTTAGGTACGTTTTTTTTCTGTAATTTTTTGGTTTTTCCTGTGTGCCAGTTTTTGCCGGTAGTTTTTAATTTAATCGTTTGCGGTTTTGATAACTACGTAATTTAGATATATTTATTTTTTGTTCTACTTTTGAATTGTTGTTCGTTGTTTTATATTTTTTTCGGTTAGTGGTACCGTAGTAACCAGAAACGTATAAAAAAGCACTACTTTTTTCAACTTTTTAAAAATATTACTTTTTTGTATAATACTGATAATAATACTTTTTTCAAACTTTAAAAATAAAGTATTGTTTTGGGCCCTTGTCTGATAGTTTATTATCCATCTTTTGGTAATTCCCGTTTTATAACCATCTTGCTTTAGGTATGTACCTCAAATCAAATAACCGCTACTTAAATTATGCTATCTATCTATTTGCTAATATGTATAAAAAAATTAAATAGTAAAATGTTTACCGAACTAAAGTAAGGTGATTAATGTTAATTCAAGTTAATCACGTCACAAACCACCATCAAAGATATTTAAGAATTGTCTTGAGTTAATTATTTTTTATAAATCTATATAAATAATTAAAATTAGAGTGCCTGTATGTAATATCAAATAAACTGTTTTTTATTAAATGCATATTAAAGCAGTTACGGTACTAACGTATGCAATTTTAAAAAATGTTGTCTTTGGAACTCGCAAAACTTGATCTTGATTTAGTACCGACTTCTCTAAACTAAATTAGTACTAGCTGATTCCCGGGGT
Organism: Phragmatobia fuliginosa; assembly: GCA_932526445.1. Taxonomy (NCBI): domain Eukaryota; kingdom Metazoa; phylum Arthropoda; class Insecta; order Lepidoptera; family Erebidae; genus Phragmatobia; species Phragmatobia fuliginosa. Next base: position 16,752,188 of record OW052071.1, read on the forward strand.
GTTACTCGCTGTTATTTTTGTAAATCCCGAGTAACGCCGCGTTAGTAAACATACATATGGACTGTCTGTCTGTCTGTTTGTTCCGGGTAAGTAAACTCGTAAACTGTACTTAAGTATATTCTAAAATCGAACACTACCAGTAAATATGTAAATTTAAGGGATTAGAGAAGTCCCAATATTGTAAAGTAAACAAGCTTTACATTTAATATAGCAACGTGAACCGGGTTGGTGACGCAATCAATCAATTTGCCGGATAACCCGCTCTAATGACGGATCAGGGGGGTATATTGGTGGAATCTTGTTAGCAACTAAATTGAACCGGTGATTGACGTCACATATTTATTGGTGCAGCCACAAATTATATGGCGATTAAAAATAATCACCGAGGGTAAGCAGCGACGGCGCGGTCAGTATCTGGATGGGTGACCGGATGATACCATGAGTGTCCCCGAGATTAAGTGGTCATGTTGAGTAATCAGTTTCGCTTGTTATCATTGGACAACAGTCGTAAAATTTAGCTACAAGGCTTCGGGATGTTATGTGTCCAGCATCGGGTGACAACCCGCGCTTTTGTTGTAAATCGCGAGTGCCGCCGCGTAACGAAACTAGTCTTAGAAAAATTGCGTAGGTGGCCAGTATAAGTCATGTAGATTTGGTAGTATGCCAGATTTTGAATGTCAGTATCGTATTACTTTCACATGCATTTAGTAAAAAACTATTTGTTTGACATGTACTGACACTCCAATGGTGTTTATTTGTATACATACGTATGTAGATTCAGTACTTACATAAAAAATCAATATTAAAGTTTTTGTCTGTCTGACCGTCTGTTTGTTTCGGGTAATCTCTAGAACAGCTAAACCAATTTTGTCGAGGCTTTCATGGATAGATAGCTGATGATATAAGGAAAACTTAGGCTATTTTTTGGACTATCTTCACCCTACGTCTTGACATTAGTACTCAATTAATATTTGCAACATTGAATTCACACAGGTTTATTTATAGAAAATAATGCGTACAGAATTTAAATAATCGAATTTGAGAAGGATTTTGTAGCAGGTTTCATGTGTGAGAATGATATAAAATAGATACCTATATAAGTTATGTAGGCCTAATACGATATTATGTAATATCGATATATTCATCTACATCATTAGTCAGTTATATTCCACTCCCGTTCTGAGTCGATCTCACGCAGAATATTGAAGCGTAATAAATATTTATACTTTTGTATTTTATAAAGTATTATTTTATAAGTGATTCTGTGCATTCGTAATTTTATTGAGCGCATTCTTACGATATTATTCTGATCAGGGATAAACTATGTGTTCATGTACTTAGTCAAGTATGAGTAGATAGTGTGTTCAGTACCTCAGAATTACATAATCGAAACTTTTTTGATATCGATGAAAAGAAAATAATAGACTAAAATGAGTACATGACCTCTTTGGAAGAATTTAGAAATTGTGACTTCTGTACTTTACTGCGTGTTTGTATTGAATTGTAATTATTATGAAAATATGTAATAATAATTAAAATATTTTTATCATCTTCATCACTATCATCAGCCCGTTGCAATCCACTGCTGAACTCTAGGGTGTCCCACAACGCTGCAGAGCGCAGTCTGCATCTTAAAATCAAAAATCATTTTAAAACATAAAATTAACCGTAAACGTAGATTGTAAACAAAAATACACCAGAATTCAAATTTCATCCTTTTCTGGAGCCGGTTTATAAAAGTGGGGTAATATTTACTTAATTTTTAACCCGTACAATTTTCAATGAAAACTTAAAAAAAATTACATAGAGGGGATGTATTTTTTTTTTCAGTTTTCAGTGCTATAGTAAACATTTTTTTAATAAAAACATTCTGGATTAACTACAAAGTATACCTAATCATATTTATGGCACTCGACTCGATATCTTCTCGAAAACCACATGTGACTAAGTGATAATAATGAGTTAAAAAACAGGAAAATAAACATATTAATGACGCTACTCCTTCAATATCCACTGATTACGGAAGGTACCTACTAAGTATACTCTCGAATCTTCTCGAAGTACATAAATCAACGTAATCAATATAATCCTTAGTGAGTTACACGTGTCTGTTTAAAAATAGCTTATTTTCTGTAACCTTATGAATTCTTATTTAGTTTGACTGGCAGAATTTTAGGGTTAACTATTTGGTTAGAGAAAGTTAGATTGGTTTGTGTCAAACTGATATTAGGGTTGATGCACTAACGTAAAATATTTTTAAAATATAGGCAGAATTCGAGAATAAAAATATTTAATTGAATAGTGAAAACAACCTATAGAATAGTTACAGATCGTAAAGAAAATTTTTCATTTACTTTGTATTCATATGTTTCTCTCCGACTATGATCCTAGATCCTTTGAGCGAGGCGTGAAAAAGGATCTCAATAGGCTGTTTTGGGTCACCTTGTTGCATTATCTTCGTTAATAACGAGGATGGTGACCTCCACTCTTAGACTCTGCAAATTCTTTCCATCATACAGAATGGAGCCATTTTGGCAGCGATAGATCAAAGTGTATTTTTTTTAAAGGAAAATACACAATAATCTTTACACGTTTTTAAAGAAGACATTGTCTCTTTGTAACTCCATCAGATCTTCGCCATTTTTGTACTTACCTAATTATTACAAATACTTTTAAATATGTTGAAAATTATATTTATAGAAATATTTTCGGATTTGATATGTTTATATAATAATTGAACAAAAATAGAAAAAAACTTGGTATAAAATGCATGCGATAGGATAATATTCCATCGCTTTTGCTTTAAATGAAATTTAATAAGCACACGAGTACAAACCCTAAATATTTGGTAGCTCCCGTCCGTCCGTTGTATATCGAGTCGTGGGTGCATGTTTTTAAAATTGCATGCGATAGCCAATCGTCCCTCAGCGGAGGGTTAACACAATGGGTGTGGGCAGGGTTAAGTTTTTAGGGAAAACCGACCAAATATGGGGTCGGTCAACCGAGAAATTGGCTTTTTTACACATGTAATATAATTATTTATTGATTAGCTGAATAACAGCTCTTTTTGTGTAAATATATGGTGTGTAATTAGATTTTTTAAGTTCTGTTGTGAGTTTTTTCTTTTGATTTATTTTCTTAATTTACTTTGGAGACCTTTTACCAACAGTGGACGGCTATAATAATAATAATAATAATAATAATAAATCTTTATTTGCAAAAAATGTGGTTTTTATAATAGGTGGTTTTTAATGTCTAAAGTGCGAGACACATTTCGCCATATATAGATAGCATGCAAATATTTAATAATTGTTAAAGGGAATCTACATAAAATATTCCTAATTAGATATTACATTTAGATTAACTAGTTTAGAAGTCACATAACTTATGACTATCATTATATTTGTTATCTTTATATAATTCTAACAAAAATAAAAGAAGGGAAGACTAAAGGAAACAATAACTAAATAAATATTACGAATAGATTCCTAACTATTTATACAATTCTAGACTCTAAATATTCTTTGATAGTGTAGAAACATTTTTCAGTAAGCCATTTTTTTAGGCTTGCTTTAAACAATTTTAAGGGCAGTTCTCTTAGCTTTTGGGGTAGTTTGTTGTAAACTTTAACACACATGAACATACTATTTTTGTGATAAAGGGCAGTCCTGCATTTTGGTACAACTATCTTTGTCGGATCCCTTTGACTGAAGAGACTGCTTTCGCTGATTTTTTTAAATATCTGCGGGTGTTTCCTGACAAACAGTCCAATTTCTAGAATATAAAGAGAGCTCACAGGAAGTATTTTAGTTTTTTTGAATAGCGGCTTGCAGGAGTCTAAAGGTTCAGAGTTGCAAATTGCTCGTAAACATTTTTTTTGGCACAGAAATACTTCATGGATTAAACTTGAATTGCCCCACAATAGTAAACCATATCGTAGTAACGATGCAACATAACCATGATAAGCAGTAATTGCTGTACTTTCTGTAGCAGTTGTTCGTAGCTGTTTTAAAGCGTAAACAAATTTATTAATTTTTGTGCATACATTGTTGATGTGCAATTTCCAGTTGCAATTATTGTCTAAGGTGATACCCAAGAATTGTATGGTACTAGTGTTGTTAATTGTGATATTATTGTATCTTAAGGTGGCGTTGGTGTTAATTGTTTTATAGTTAGAAAATTGAATGTATTTAGTTTTATTTAGATTAACTTTCAAGTCATTATATGTGAGCCATTGTATAATTTTATGTAAAGTTGTGTTAATTTCCGTTTCATAGTTTATTTTGTTAATGTTGGGAACTATCACTGAAATATCATCAGCGAATAATATACATTGATGACTTGTTATATTTGGAAGATCATTGATATATAATAGGAATAAAAGGGGTCCCATTACACTACCTTGGGGAACACCTATTTTATTATGTCGATAAGTTGATCGCAAAGGGATTGATATCAAATTAGGATTGAGGTTGTTGATTTCAACGCATTGACTTCGGTTAGACAGGTAACTTTCTATCCAGTCTAGAGCAGGTCCTCTGATGCCATATCGTTGACATTTATTTATTAGAATGTTATGATTAACACAGTCAAATGCCTTCGACATATCTAGAAATATTACTGTTACAGGTGTTTTATTGTCAATGTTTTCTGTAATGGTTTTCATTAGGGTAAAACCTGCAAGGGTTGTTGATTTATTTTTTTGAAAACCATTCTGTTCTTCCTTGATAACATTAAATTTATTAAGAAAAGTAATAATACGGCTATACATTAATTTTTCAAATATTTTAGAAAAAATAGGTATTAACGTTATTGGTCTATAATTAGCTATTTCAAGAACATCGTCTTTTTTATGGAGAGGTTTTACTATTGAAAATTTGAGTTTGGTAGGGAATATTCCTTGCGTAAATGATTTATTAACCAAGTAAGTAAGAGGTACTGATATTATGTCTGCGCATGATTTTAGCACCCTTGTAGAGATTGAATCATACCCTGTTGACTTTGTATCACTAAGACTTTTAATAGTGTTTATTACTTCAGTTGGTGTACATGGATGTAAAAATATAGAGGAGGCTATAGTATTAATATTGTCAAAATTACATTTAGTATTACTCTTGAAAGTTTTTGTTGTAGTATAGTAATTATTAAAACTTTCTGCAATTTTCTTAGGATCTGTTGTGATTTTGCTATTATAATTTATGGCTTTAATGCTGTGGTAACAGTTCACAGTTTCAGTTTTGTTTTTGATTATATTCCAAGACGCCTTACATTTATTTTTAGCTTTTATTATATAGAGATGATTAATTCTTTTTTTAGATGCATTGACGCATTTTTTGAGTATTTTGTCGTATTTTTTATACTGTATTATGTTAGTTTTATTTTTTGTAACGTAACAATTTTGCTTTAGTTTCCGTTTTGTAATGCATGAATTTCTTATTCCTTTTGTAATCCACTTCGGAGTTGATAAGTTAGCATTAATTTTTACTTTAGTTGTGGGGAAGCAGAGATTATAAAACATGCAGAATGTGTCATAAAAATAATTAAAAGAGTTGTTAGTGTCGTTTTCATTGTATACGTCTGACCAACTGAGACATGATAAGCATTCACGGAATTTAAGAATATTGTCTTCATCATAGCATTTTTTTAGGATGTACCAATGGTTAAGGCGATTTAAATTATTTGACGAGTTAAAACTGAGTGTTTGACAAGTATTGTGGTCTGATAGATAAAGGTGGTGAATTTGACTAGAAGCATTTTTAATATTACTGTAAATATGGTCAAGGCATGAGTTTCGTCTTGTGGGAGAGTTTATGTAAGACGTGAGATTATAGTTAAATAGAATATTATTTAATTCAGTTGTATATTTATTTGTTTTTAAGGTGTCAATATTCATGTCCCCGGTGATTATAATCTTTTTGTTTTTATATTTGTATGTTAATTTGTATAATAATAGGTTTAAGTTTTCAAGAAAGGTTGTTGCGTTTATATTAGGTATTCTATAAAGACAAATAATAATACAGTTTAACTTAGGTATTTCTATTCCACTACATTCAAATGTTTTTTCGGTGGCTATATCTTTACAAATAATTAATGATTTCATATCTAATGTCTTATGTAGTAATATACAGACACCGCCACGCTTCGCATTTTTTCTGGAAAAATTACAGGCTAAGTTATAATTTTTTAGGTAGATGTTCTGTTCGTCTCCTTGTTTGACAAAGGTTTCTGACAAACAAATAACATCAATGGGCGATTTTCTATTTAATTCATCTAGACTTATTTCCAATTGACTGAGTTTGTTTAATACTCCTGCTATATTTTGATGAAGAACGGTAATTGTGTTTTTGTTCCTTTTATTTACGAAAAAATGTTTCTTTTTGAAGGGTTATTCCTTTGTTGTTGATTTGATTATTTGTTGGGACCATCTTTGAAAAATAGTAGGGTATAGTGCCTTTTTTGTCTGTTGTGTTTAGGTTTGTTAGTGGTTTAGACTGTCTGCGCTGTTCTTTTTTTGGGAAATAATAAGGTATAGTGCCTTTTTTGTTCGTTGTGTCTACAGTTGTTTGCAAAGTGAACTGTTTGGTAATTGGTGGAAAATGTTTTGATGAATTTGATTTAGTGTCCGCCGTTACATTGTCTCCATACAAGTAACGAGATCTGTAATCATTACAGTCAATGTAAAAATTAATTTTGTTGCAAATAGTATATAGGTACGATCTTTCATATTTTGCATTGAAATATTGTAATTTGATGTCATCTATATGGATACAATTTGGCAAGTATTTACAGTAGCTTTTAATTCTACTGTTTAAAGTAATTTCATTGAGAGATATATTTTTTAAAACACTTAACATGATAATATTTATGTTTTTGAATTGTTTCAGGGCCGTAATTAAGTCAATAGATAACTTGGTAGGATCACGATCACTTTCACCGACACAAACAATCAGATAATCACTACCGCAATCTGCTATTTTATTGCAGCATTTTAAAATTTCTTGTGTTGACGCATTAGGCTTTACCATTGATGATATTTCATAATTGTTTCCATTTAATTTCAATCTCTGCCTGGTGGAAATTAATGTGGAAGCCAGATTTAGGCATTGTTTCCCGCCAAGAATGTGTATCTTTTGTTTATTAAGGGTCTCACTCATGTTCTCTTTCACGTTCGTAATTCTGTTTGTTATATTTTTTTTATAAGTTTTTTGTTTAGCGTCATCAGGCGCTTGACTTTTGCAACTTGTATGAGGACTTTTTTTACCTATGAATGTTTCATCTTGTTGTAATAAAACCTTACTGATTGGTTTATTATTCACGCCATCTCTAGGTTGGACTATTTCATTTTTAGATAGGACATCGTATTTGCATGAAAGATGACTTTCGGTACTTGGAGATGACTGATGTTCCACAAAGTTTACTTGTCTGCTTACAGCCGTTTTTTGTTTGAATTTCAAATTGGATTTCGGAGTTTTGGTAACAGTATAGGTTGATTAATTGATTGATTGAAATAATTATAAACGAGAATATGTTTTATTTTTTGTTAAAAAGACATCTCCCGCATTAGGAATATATCCTGTGTTGTTGGAAACTTTACAAACATACATCAGAACAACAATTTACGGATCACTCTAAGTGTGATCCACACCACCACGCAACTACGTCATCAAGTGCAGTAATTCCTGTAGAACCCATTAAATTGTATTAATAGGTTTGTACTATTTACTTAATTTAAAAAAATAAGTTAGGTACATATTAATCCTGTTGTTATTTTTTAAACTTTTATTATATTTTATGCCATACACAAGAACTTTCAAAATTTTATTTACCTATAGTTTGAAATAAATTCCATACTCTAGTTTTAATATACCGTGCACAAAATTGAAAGCCGTAACAAAAACTACAGTATAAGCCTATAAATCACTCGTACGATCAAAAGCCGTATTGATCGGATTGAAAGCATCGATCCCCAACATCATAGATGCAAGTCGTTAGAACATTATTTCGTCGATGGGACATTTGCATGCCAATGCTACATTTGCATATTGAGTTACCGAACGGTTTTTTGCATAACAAAGTGTTGGTATTGTGCGTTACCTGGCCTTACATTGCACATGTCGGGTATGTAATAATAATGCCGACTTGACAATAGTGTGAGAGATGAAAGGGTTAGACAACGGTTACGTATTTTTTATTTGATCTCATTTTTACTGTTATTGCGACAAGTAAGCATCATTCGTCTGTTGATATGTATTCTGCTGTGTTGTTTTTGATAGACTTTTTGGCAAGTTTTATAGTGACAAATAAGCATCACTCAACAGATGGTACATAAGTATTTGTTGATGTAAATTTGTGTTTTCTTTGCATGTATATTTTAAAACTATTTATAATATAAATTCATTAATATAAATTAATACCTTGAAAAATGTGTACGTGTTATATATAATAGGTACATGTATTCATTTTATATCCAAATACATACGTTTTATATAGAATAAATCGATGAATTATCGTATTCATCATATAACATTTGTACTGGGTGAAAATCTAACCCGGAGACGTCCAGCTTAACAGAGTCGATCGCTAACAATCAGACAGACTATCACACAATCCACATTGATTAAACATATTATATTATAATTACTAATTAAAATGAACACAAGAACAAAATGAACAGAAGAATATTAATGTCAAACATATAACGAAATTAAAAACTCTTTCATTAATCAAGTTTTTTTTTAATAAAAATAGAGTTCGTTACTTTTTACGCTATGCACAGAAGCATTATAACGAATAAATAAAAAATACCGACCGTTTTTGACATAACAACATGTTTAAACGGAACAAATCTCAAACAAAAACTATCAAACTACAGAACATGTCAAACACAATCTGTTTAAATTATATCAAATTAAAATAGTAAATTAAAATACCGATAAAAAACAAGCCCTTTCACAAAAAGTTCGAAACATCTTATATCAAAATCACGCGCATCACATTGCATTAATGTTAACCCTTAAAAGCGAGAGCGAGTGAAGATTCACTTTCACCCAACCTGTGTTACTTAACCGACTTAACAAAAAAAAACATAAAAACTACATCGGTTCCCGCCACCTGAGATTTCTAACAAAGGGATGTTTAGTCCTTTTTTCTTGTCGACAATTGTCAGTTAACCCTTTTATTTGGGGCAGGAAGTCTTCGGGGTCGCTTAGACACCTGCATAGAAAGTGAATCCGTTGGTACAATTTCGTTTGATTTATTTGGTTTACTGAACGAAGACAATTATTTGCTATGAAATTGATAGTGGGAATCTCTAATAATATAAGCAAGGGATGTGGGAATTATGGAACGTTTAGGGATGTTATGTTTTCATGCTAGTACAGTTTAGTTAAAATAATTAAGACTTCACTAATTTTGGTCCAGTATTTATATTACAAGTTTTATGCGATTAATCGTTGACAAGAATACCCTTTTGCAGACATAGAAAAACAACCAAATTTAAAATAATACCATGTTTCTGTTAACAGAATAATTTTATAGACAGATTTTTCACTCGGATTATCTTTAGGCTAAATAAGTTTTCTATTTTTATCAATTGCATATTCCATTGTAAATTTTAACCAACCGTTAGTATTATTGTATACATTATAGAATCATTATTTCTTCATTCTTAAATCTTTCGATATTCTTAATAAATCCAATGTAATACGAATGTAATAATCAGATTATTAATAAGTAAGAAACTTTCAGTTCACACGCATATTAAATAGACGTCAAACCCTGCATGCAACAATGCTGTGAAATCATTTTTTATTGCAGAGTATTGTCACACAGCACCTGAGTATTTCGCATTGTAATTTTGTGCGACATGATTTATATTTGCATACCGTATTTGTATGAGTTCGTTAGCATCTAAGGGTTAACATTGTGAAGGAATGAATGTAAGATAGATTGTTCAGTTCGATCGCTGTTGGAGGGTTAAGAATTGACGATATGTTTGATAGATTTTTTTATTTGATAATGTTATTTAATAAACTGTAAGTTTTTACTTACTGCATTGTTTGTCTAGCGGTTAGTGTATGCGATTGCTAAGAGGTTGCAGGTTCGAATCAAGGAAAATTCTTAATAGCAGCCCGGAGTATGGAAGTTGGCCGTGCCTCGGAGAGCATGTTCAGCCGTCGGTCCCAGTTGTCCTGAATATCTATCGTCATCGTTTTTGAGAAGTCAGTACCCTCTAATCTACTAGCTTCGTATTTAGTTTACCCTCAGGGTTTCGGAGGTCTGATGCCAGTTACTCCGTCTTAAAACTGATATTCAGGTAAAGCTGATTGTACCAGTACACACAGCCAAATAATACTGGGTATAATAAAGGCTCGTAGGTTTTTAGGGTTCCGTAGCCAAATGGCAAAAAACGGAACCCTTATAGATTCGTCAAGTCTGTCTGTCTGTCTGTCTGTCTGTCTGTCTGTCTGTCTGTCCGTCCGTATGTCACAGCCAATTATTTCCGAAACTATAAGAGCTATACTGTTGAAATTTGGTCAGTCGATGTATTCTGTGAACCGCATGAAGATTTTTACATATAAATAGAAAAAAAAACAATACATTTTGGGGGTCCCCATACTTGGAACTGAAACTCAAACTTTTTTTTTTCATCAAACCTATACGTGTGGGGTATCTATGGATAGGTCTTCAAAAATGATGTTGAGGTTTCTAATATCATTTTTTTCTAAACTGAATAGTTTGCGCGAGAGACACTTCCAAAGTGGAAAAATGTGTGTCCCCCCCCCCTCTAACTTCTAAAATAAGAGAGTGATAAAACTAAAAAAAATATATGTTGTACATTACCATATAACCTACCAACGAAAATTGGTTTGAACGAGATCTAGTGAGTAGTTTTTTTTTAATACGTCATAAATCGTAACACGCAATATACCTTTCATCCAATCAATACACTAGTATAAAAACATCGATGAAAGTTACAACGAACTACAAGAACTTTTATATGATGTTACTTGCTGGTACGGAACCCTTCATGGGCGAGTCCGACTCGCACTTGGCCGCTTTTTAAATATTGTATGTTAATTATGTGAGGCAATGTAATGTAGTGAAAAAAAAAAGTTATCAGTTGTCAAATGATTCCCATTAACAAAAATATTTCGCCATCACCATCGCCATCAACACTTATTAAATATAAAAGTCAATCCCTAATATAAAAGTCAATCCCTAATATAAAAGTCAATTCCTAATTTCCGGCATCACGAGTAAATAGCTGGACCAATTTTGCTAACTTTTTTAGCATTAAATAGTTTATTTATAATAATAATAGATAATAATCTTTATTTACTCAGAAAAGAGGAACAGTTTATCTATCTTACCTTAACAATGAAGTTAACATTATTATGTATTTGACATAAACAGATAGAGTTAGAAACGACTGTGTCTGAGCTAGTAGAAACTGTGTGACAGGCACCGACGCCATCGAGGAAGATTATAGACTTTAAGACATCATGCGAAGACATTGGTCAAATAGGGAAATGATTTGGTCAAATATTGCAAAAACTGAGAATATTAATTTCTTTTGACGCAGCGGGCCCGCTGGTTTCTTTTTAAGCAGCTGTTACGACGAATTTTTGATTACGAAATATAAAAACGTAATTTTTCGAAATTATATTTTTATGTCCAAAGGTGCTGTTAAAGGAAAAATTAAATGTGTCTGTACATAATTGGTGTCATTTTAATAATTTTGTTGTTAATTATTTTCCAAGAAATATTGAGGGGTGCATTTATCGATAGCTACATACATAGATACGATAAAAACGATCTACACTAGTCTAGGCCATCTAAAAAGTTATTCAATGTAATTATTTGAATTAAGAATGCATGTTTTTAAACATGGCTGGCTTTGAGGTTGGTAGTTTCTGTTTAAATGCTACTATAATAGCAAAAATACTTGGAGACAACATGTAGTGAATATAATTTGTCACACTAAGCTTAATATATATGTTTTTATACTTTAAAATGTAAGAGCACAACATATTTCTGTTCAAAATAGAGTTGTAAACGATCATAGCAGCTTATCTGAATTGTAAACAACTTTCAATTTTATATAAATGGCCGCCAGTATTTTATTTTACACTATATTATTGACTGCTACTTCAAACATAAAATTCTTATCTAAATAGGATCAGCAAATGGATAGTTATGGCCTCGGTTGTTTATTCGTTGTCTAAAGACAGGATAACAATTTTTCAAAAAGCCTCATAATTTCATTACATTGTAAATTGCTAATGAGAATAAAAATTAATTCGTAACGTATCGAACAACCTTTAATCTATAAAAATAAATGAAATTAAAGTATCTCTTTATAATTGCAAATTTATGGCTTTTCACTGAATGCATATGAAGGCAAATACGGGAGTTACGTAAAAAAAACATTCAAGATTTTACTATTACTTGACTTTTTTAACATTAACGAAGCGTAAAATGAGCAATATTTTTTCCTTCCTTGATTAATGGCATGCTTGTCCTTAATTGGTACGAAACTGAATATTCACTGACAAATATGACAATGTTGCAGTACACATAAATTTAAAGGATGATTTACATCAAACGCATCGCATCGGAAAGGATACGAACAGATATGACGGCTGGCGAATGGAGTAGGCTTGAAACGTATATACTGGAACAGGTGCGAAGATCACGTATTTTCCGGTACTAGGCGGCACTTAGTCCATAAAGTCTCAAGAGACTAGTATTATGAAGTCCATGAAGTATCAGAGTAAAGTACCACACACACACACACACACGCACACACCACACAGTATTCCGCGTACGTATAATCTCGCTATACAACATTCGCGGGACGTTCCGTTTCACTTACTCATACTTAAAAACGTGTCTTGCTATCTTGCTCATTAATAATAACGATGAGTCGTATATACTACAACAGGTTTTAATACTAGGTTTCACCAAAGACCGAGGACCGAGTTCCTAGTCTGCGTATAAATGCGTTTCGAGTATTTAGAAGTACCAATAAGTATATACAAGACCACCAAACCAAGACGCGTTCACATACGCGTTCGATGAACACCAGTGTGAGTGAGATGCTTGCAAAAGTCAAATGAAAATCAGTCTTAAGATGTGAATGTTAGGACACTTTTTAAATTCACTAACCTTGCAAGTTGTAATAGGTACACACTTCTACACGCTGAGACGCGTTCAACAAACATGTGTGAGTGAGGTGCTTACAAAAGCCAAATGAAAATCAACCTTATGTAGCGAAATTAAGGACACTTTTTAAATTCACTAAACTCGTAATACTCTATCAAGGCAAGACGCGATCGACGAATACTATGTGTGAGTGAAATAAATCTCGATATCTAGTGACAATAGTTTAAAGGAATTTATGGATCATGGCATTAAAATCATGATTGGAACGTGATGGATAGTCATATTTTCTATTGATTAAAACGAGACAGATAGACCATTTCATAGCATTAAAAAAAAAAACTAAGAATAAAAAAAAATGAAAAGAAAAATAACAAATTCAAAAACTCAATTTTTTTTTTTTATAAGCATAATACTTAGTTGATTTTGTAAATATCATACATGAATTGAAATCTTTTAAATACGCCTGCTTACCGTTTTTTGTGTAACCTAACCTACACACAATATTTTTTTATAATTTGTAAGTTGACAGTCCTAAGCCTGTAAAAGAAGTATGAAGGAAAGATTTCATTTCCCTGTGATTTTAATAGTTTTTCTTTTATCAAACCCATACATTATTCTGATCAACTAAACATAATTCACATACTTAAAACAAAAAAAAAACACGAAATTAATACTTTTAGATGACTTTGCTATCGAAACTGTGCCCAAAATCTTTTTTCCGAAACGCCCCAAATATTCGAACAAGTGGCCAAAATCAATAATTAGTAAAAAAAAACGTAAACATAACATACATTAATAAGTACATTAAATACCTAATGATTTCATCCATAAAGTTCTAAGATATCTAGTCCTACGTACTATCTAAATATTATATTGTATCCAATTGTATCATATTCACGAAGTCCACCTAGTACCAATACTTCCAATCACCGGCAATACGCTTACCAATTGATACTAGGTGGGACTAGGTGGAACAGGTATTTGCATCAAGTATTTTAAAAGAATAGGACTAGGTGCACCTAGTATCTGTTTTACCTTTTTTTTTTTTTTTTTTTTTTTTTTACGTGTGGAAATCCCCGCGGACCGTCACCCCGTCGGGGGTTACGGCGGGGTGGTGTGTCGGACTCGAACCGACTAAAACCACACGGTGTGACCCTCTCTGCGCCTTTGTATTGGAAGGAGTCCAGGGAGGGGATTTCCTTCTGGACTCCAACCAGCGCCTGCCCGCACTGTTGCGGGCACCAACTCTTCACTCAACTCTCTAATTGGGCAACGTCCGGTCACACGCGGACGTCACCCCCTCGCGGTTGGCCACTACTGCGGACGGACGGGAAACCCGTCCCGCCCATCCGCGGCCACTCTCAGGGCGGCATGAGACGCAGGTATGCGCGCCTCCGCCGCCCGGGGCGCCGGCGGCGGATCGGGTCCGATTGGATGGAATCCTCCCGGGCCTTCTCCGCCACCTCCTTCTGCAAGATTACGTCCTCGCAGAAGGTTGCGACCGCGGTAAAACAACTGTCGCTGCCGGCCATCGATCTTATGACGGCCGGCAGCGAGAGATCCCCTCCGATGACTGCAGTGAGGACCCGGCGCTGCGCCGCCCAAGCGGGGCAGACCGCCAGCGTGTGCTGGGCCGTGTCCTCACTGCAGTCGCAGTGGTGGCAGGCGGGACTCGGTTCCCTCCTAGCGACCGAGTGCAGGTACTTTCCGAAGCAACCGTGCCCGGAAAGTACCTGCGTCAGCCGGAAGGAAAGGGTCCCGTGCTGCCGCCCTGCCCACTCCTCGAGGACCGGCTGAAGAGCCTCCACGGCGGCGAAGCCAGCGCGTGGGGTCTCCAGCCGGAGCGACCATCTCAGTATGGTGGCTCGGCGAGCGGCTTCGCGCCACTCGCGCACGTCCTCGGGCGGAGGGCGAAATCCGCTCTCCGCCCGGAAGTCAGCCACTCGCCGATAAACTTCGGCGAGCACTTCCGCCTCCAAATCCCACGGGGGTGTTCCGGCCAAGGCACACGCCGCCTCTGTGGACACCGTGCGGTATCCGCGTATGGCTCTGACCGCCAGTATCCGCTGGGGGCGCCAGAGGCGCGCCCTGTTCTGGGCGGACAGAGCCGCCGCCCACACCGGTGCACCGTAAAGTGCCATCGACCGGACAACCCCCGTGTACAGCTGCCTAGTGGGGACACTGGCCCCGCCCAAATTGGGCAGAAGTCGCCCTAGGGCGGAGGCAGTGCCCACCAGCTTAGGACCAAGCTGTCGGAAGTGCTCGTCGAAGAGCCACCTACCGTCGAGGACCAGACCCAGGTACCTCATCTGGGCCCGGACCGGTACGAGGACCGAGTTGACCTCGATCGAGGCGCCGGCGGGCGGACCGCGACGGGGCCCATGAAATAATAGGGCCTCCGTCTTGTCCAGGGCCACCCGCAGACCCAGCGCCTCGATGCGCCCGACCACCCGGGAGACTCCCGTGGTGGCCAGGCGCGCCGCCTCCTCAAAGTTTGCCCCCCGGGCCGTGACCAGGGTGTCGTCTGCGTAACAGATCACGCCCAGCCCGGGGGGGAGACGCCCTCGTAGGGCCCAGTCGTATCCCATGTTCCACAGGAGTGGTCCTAGGACAGACCCCTGTGGAACACCGCACGACATGGCCCTGCGTCTCAAGGCGCCACCTCGGTCCTCGTACTCGACAGTACGCTCCTCTAAGTAGTCTGCCACCAGCCGCCTCAGGTACCCTGGCACTCCGTGGTATTGGAGTGCGGCCCTGATGCAGCCGAATGGCAGACTATTGAAGGCGTTGGCGATGTCCAATGACACCGCCAACAGCACTCCACCGCCTCTCACCGCCTCTTCGGTCACGGCCCTCAGGCGCAGGATCGCGTCGACCGTCGAACGCCCTTCTCGGAAACCGAATTGGGCGTCCGACAGGTCGGGCCCCACCTCGCTGAGGTGCCGGACGATGCGGACAGAGAGAACCCTCTCGAACAACTTGCCCGCCTCGTCCAGCAACACGATGGGCCTGTAGGCCGCGACCGAATCGGCAGGCCGTCCATGCTTTTGTATCAGGACCAGCTTCCCGCACTTCCAACGCTCAGGGAAGCGTCCGGACGCCAAGCTAGCGTCCAACACTCCTCTGAGGTGGTCCGACATGTAGTCGAGGGCTCGGGCCATCACTCGGGCTGGAACCGTATCTGTTTTACCTAGTCCAACCCATCTCTAGAATGGAGCCGATTGCATGTCGTAGGCATGCATTCGGCTAAAGTCAATCAGAGCTTTAACTCTTTGCTAGCGGCTTGCGGCTTTGAGTTATTTTTTCTACTGAGCCTTTTTCACAAATTATGTTGGGTTCGACTTCAAGTCTATTGTAATGAGGCTGAACTTCAATTTTTCACTTGAAGGTAAGGTAATATTAATGTTCTTGTTCACGGTCTGTTGTTGTCCTTTTTAATCAATCGACTTCAAAAAAGAATCTTTCGATTGGGTGAACCGATTTTGATAATATTTTTTTTATTTGCAAGCTGTTGCCTGCCATGAGGTCCCATGATAAGGAAACCAGGATCTGATGATAGGATCTTGGAAAAATCGATGGAACTGTTGCAATTTGAATACTCGGCACAGTTTCTTTGAAGTCGATTTGTTTTGTAAAAATTCTGAATGCCTTATGAGGGCTAAATATGCCCGTAGCTTTTCAACAATTATGCTCATTCGGCAATTGAGCACGCGTGGTCCTCGAAAGACTGACTTAATTTATTAATTGTAGACTTTCCTCGCTATGATTGCCTAACTTTGCAATGTCTTAATACAAATGTAGCAATATTGACTTTAAACATAATATGCACGATTTCACATATGCTCCGATCCGGTGCGTTGCCAACCGTTGGGTGGAAACTATCCTTAAGTGAATGCTTGAAGAGTGCAACGAAGAAGTCTTACAAGTATGAGAATACCATATTAAGTGGTATAGTCACATAACTTATTCTTTACAAAGTAAAGTAAAATTGAGCTGTGTGTTCTTGATTAAGAGTAACATTGGACAGTTCTATATGTCTTCATACCAACTTTGGTCACTAATGTCTTCTGTGTAAAGATAAGAGCAATGTTTATTTATCTATTCATTAGATGCATGTCTGTAAGTAAAAAACCAATTCATTAAAAAAATAACAGTTACAAGGGAATTGAACGAACAACATTATTACGAATATTGTGAAATTTATTCCTTATCATTTAAATAGAGCTTCTTCCTAGTTTTATTCCCAATATTATTTGGGGTCGGCTACTAGTTCCACCGGTTACACCTGAATATCATCGGAAGAATTTTTTGTTTTCGATCTTTGTCTGTAAATTTGGTAACGAGTTTTTGTGTCATTCGATTAATTTTCAATTAATTTACAATCCTATTTTGGTGATCAGCTATTTTGTGAGCAATAAAAGCAAGAGGTACAAACGGATAGCAAACAGGTGCGCAATTTTAATGTCTCCTTAGAAAAGATGTGTAGCAATAGTCAATATCAAGTTTACAGGCCCAAGGAACGAAAAATTACCATTGCTATTTATCCCACATGTCCTTAAAATGTAAGTCATTAAGAGTTGGTAGTCATTAACAGAATAATTTGTAAACTATTACACTTCGGGTACTTCTAAATAACAAAGTCTTTTAACTCCTTAGCCAAACCGCCTTAGGGTGTTAGCTCCTATTAAGGGAACAGTGAATTTATCCAAAGAATAACAACACAGTCAGCGCACTGTGCGGCCGTTTTTGCCATTGTCCGGATAATTTATAAACGTTTTGCTTTTATTGTTTATTTACTGTTACATACTTGGGGTAGCATTGCGGGATTCCTTGTTAGGAGGTAATGAATCGGTGGCATTTGCGATATTTGCTTACAAAAAGTATATCTATATATGTGTCTAGAAGTACATAAATTTCCAGATTTCTAAGGAAGAGTAAAATATACACTGAGTTTGGATCCAACAAGTTCTTATTACAAAACGTTTTTGGAGGGATTCAAGTATTTTTTTAAATGCTAAATTGCTCGTAGGTACTCTGAATGATGGAAAGCACGTGTGTCACAATTCTCTTTACGAACATGGACTATGCAGTATGGTGACCAACACTATACGACTAAAACTATTAGTTACTACATTACTATCTAAATTACATGCACTGCACTCTTACCTACTTTCTGCTTGAATACAGACGTGGATCTATGTGGGTATGTATTTTTTAAGATAGCCAGTACACTACTTTCTAAGTATTTATTATTACCTACTATCAAATTAATATAATGGTTTGTACAACAAAAGCAGAAAGTATCTACACATATCGGACTATAAACGGCTGAATGCTAATGACAAATAGACATCGATAGTAAATAATAAATGTTTCGGACATCTTACACACAACGTCATCTAGTCCCAAACTAAGCAGAGCTTGTATTATGGGTACTAAACAACTGATATAAATACATAAACATAATTTTTTTTTGTAAATACATACATATTATACATAGAAAACACCCAGACTCCGAAACAAATATTTGTGGATCACACAAATATTTGGTCCGACCCGGGAATCGAACCCGAGACCTCTTGATCAGCAGCCGCATACGCTAACCACTAGACCAACAAGGCAGTCGAAGATAGTCAATTGTAAGGGAACAGATGCCAGCAAATTATCGGCATTTGTCGTTCCTGCTTCGTAAATAATACAACACAATTGTGTAAAATGTGAATTAAGTGCATTGCACTTCTAACTCTAGATAGACAGAAGGCCCTTAAGGGGATAGGTAGATGGACGTACTAGTTTCAATGGAAATTGCTCTTCAATTAATGCGTCGTGTTGAGGGTGCCCGCGACAGGTGCACATACCCTGCAGTTGCTATCTCAAATAGATTTATATTGTATTTTGTTTAGTTTTATTGTAATTAATTTGTTGGTTTATATTTATGAAATGGTTTTATTTTTGACGGTTATATGTTTGTTTCTTATTTTATTTGCCTTCATCATGAGCCTGTTGCAGTTCACTGCTGGACATATGATGACCTCTCCAGCAGCACACCACAGGGTCCGGTCTGTGACCTTCTGCATCTGGTCGCCGACCAATTTTTTATGGTACAAGCTCACTCTAGCGGTTGGTGGTTGACCATTTGGTTTTCATGGTTACTAAACGAATGATTTTTAAGTAAAGTTACCGATTTAGATTAAAAAACATCCTGAAAGTCCGTCATAGACTAAAGCGATTATTATTTAAAGCTATACTGCTCACTGGCAATACTAATTTTAAAACAATGGATGACGTCATCGTATTCCTTCTAAATTTTAACTCTATTATGAAATAAGCACACACTAACCACATATTTTTTTATTTTTCTATATATTAGCTTGGTTATAAAAAAATAAAAAAGGGGTTTAAGGCTTGCCACGGTGGCCAACCGGACTTGGCCAGGGTGGAGACATACAGCCTTAAACCTCTCCTGAGAGGAGACCTGAGAGAGAGAGAGAGAGAGAGAGAGAGAGAGAGAGAGAGAGAGAGAGAAGAGACCAGTAGTGAGACGCTATGGGTTGATGATGATGATGATGATATATTACTCTGCCCTGCCCGCCTGAACAGAATCCAGGAATTCCTGTGTAATTTGAAAGGTTTAGATTTGTTTTGATTTAAATTGTTGTTCTAAGTCTGGGTGTTCTTTATGTCCGTTAGATGTATGTTTGTAAATAGCCCCGCGACACAGGAGTTTATATTCCTAATGCGGGAGTTGTCTTTTACAAAAAAAAAATAAGAAAGGTAATATATTTAACAACATATAAAATTTGAATATTTCGAAAATAAAGAGTTGATTCTTAACGAAAATTCTGGTCTGTAAATTTTATTAAACCAAAACAAATATGAAATGCACACTTCTAAAACAACACTTTTAAAAACTATCCATGTATTTGAACATATATCTAACAAGCCGTATCTTTATTGCCATAGCGAAAATTCCCATTACCAAATTGGAATACTTCTACTACCAGAATTTAAGTACATATTTCGAATTTCAGACCGAACCATTTTCATTTCGTGCCAAACTCATAAACATGCTCCAATGACGTAGCATTTAACATTACGAACCCTGCCGAAAATTGTCGAAGACTTACGATCTTGGCACCGGCAATGTTGCCATTTATAATAAATGTTTTTGAACAGTTAAGAAAATTGTTCGGTTGCTACTGGCAACAATTGATGTGTCTGGCTGGTAACGATTTTCAAATATAGTTTTGTAAATATGCATTTGTTTAGTTATAGACGAATCGTTGAATGGAGCTTATTTAAAACTGTTTTAGATTGTCAACGTCATGTTCGATCCCAACATACCAACTTCCTACCCTTTTTCCAAATTTATTAGACGACGCTGAACTATCTTTCCTTCTCCACCAATCAAAACCATGTTATTATTCTCCACAATCAATCTAGTCATATTTAGTTTTCCGTCAACTTTTGTTTCCTATACTTCTATTCTTTCTGAGTATTTATAACTATACTTGTCCGTGTGGTGACGGATTAAGAATACAGAATGTCACCACCCCTATTCATCCCGCGGGTGTCGTAAAATGCGACTAAGGGATAAACTACGCAAGACTAGCCAGCTTGGTATAGTAGGCCAAAACCTGCTTTCTAAGGAGAGGCCTATGTCCAGCAGTGGACTGTTAAAGGCTGTTGATGATAACTATACTAATTCTGAGTATTTATTATTATGTATCTTGGTATCTGGTTCTATCGTTGAAACTAAATATGGAGCTTGGTCGAGATAGAAATGCAAAATACGTATCACTTGGTTATTATTACCTTCTTGTGCTACAAAGGGGAATGTCAAAGAAATATATTTCATTGCATATATTTCGTGCAGAATATTGAAGCCCGCTGTTTCAAATAATTTTACGAAGTGCTTGCGTTCATATCACGCTGACACAAGTAAGAAATGAGACTAATTTCTACACAAACAGTTCAAATCTTATATTTAAACTCTCATGTTTACACTTAATCGAACGCAAATTAAAACATTTTTGATGATTATAAATTAGCCTACGACTATTATAAATGAGACGATTATAAATTATATAGGAAAAGGCAAGCCTAAAGGTGTCAAAATTACATTTTGGGATTTGAATAGAAAAATAGAATTAGGTATCTCATCTTTCTCCACCTTTGTCTATAAAGTGTATTAGAACGAGTCTTTATTGAAAGTAAATGAGGACGTTTCTGGTGTTTTCCCAAAATTGTATATAATTTTGATCACATGCATTAGTCTGAGGCCATTTAATATGGTAGTTTTAAAATGTCATACCTTAAATAAGCTAATAGACTAAAACTTAAATTAAAATTTATTTTAAAAGACCATAAAGAAATATTAATCACTCTCGGTGTCATATTGCATGTCCGAGAGTTGTCACGTTCTTTCAAATAAATTATAATAATCACGCCCTTACAAAGCCCAAACACGCTTTCTCAGTGAGATATGATACGGTTGTCAGTAGGCGTGTTCGTGTTAGTAACAATATTCTATACCTATATAACTTTGGATAGTTATCAATAAGCTCCTGACAACATATACACACTAATTTGAACTCTATCACATGTGAAACTACGTAGATTTTACAAAAACCTATTTAAACGTATTCTGTTTATGATTCCTCTGTGATATCTTCTAAGTATACTTCTTATGTAAGTCCGACTTTAAAGTTATATTTTTACCATGCTTTTTAGTTTTATCACTCTCTTATTTTAGAAGTTACAGGAGGAGGGGACACATTTTTCTACTTTGGAAGTGTCTCTCGCTCAAACTATTCAGTTTAGAAAAAAATGATATTAGAAACCTCAACATCATTTTTAAACACCTATCCATAGATTATATATAGACACGTATGGGTTTGATGAAAACATTTTTTTGAGTTTCAGTTCCAAGTATGGGGACCCCCAAAATGTATTGTTTTTTTTTCTATTCTTATATGAAAATCTTAATGCGGTTCACAGAATACATCTACTGACCAAATTTCAACAGTATAACTTTAATAGTTTCGGAAGAAAGTGGCTGTGACATACGGACGGACAGACTTGTCGAATCTTTATGGGTTCCGTTTTTTGCCCTTCAACTTAAATATTTTTTTTATTAAGAACATGTTATCAGAAATAAAAGCACACGACAGATATCCTGTCTTTTGGTAGTAGAGCCGAATGATTAATAAATATTTCGGACATCTTACACACAACACCATCTAATTCCAAACTAAGCAGGGCGTTGTATTATGGGTACTAAACAACTAATATAAGTACTTAACATACTTTTTTTGTAAATACATACATGTTATACATAGAAAACACCCAAACAATATATGCGTACCACACGATCATTGGGTCGGGAATCGAACCCGAGACCTCAAGCAAAACAGTCGCATACACCACCACTGCTCCACCGAGGCACTCAAGTGTTTCTAAATATACACTTTAGGATTAAAAAAAAGTTTTTATTCATAAAAAAAGATTGTGTAATAACCACTCCATTCGAAACAAAATTCCTGAGCCACTCTCTCTATAATTTATGGCTGTATTCAAATATAGTTAGATAAATATCTAGTCATAAGTTATATCACACGCCACGCCACTTGCATGTAACGAAAACGCCCGACGCATAATGTGAGCCATGATTAAGCCAGGCGAGAGCTATAAGATGCTTAGAGTTTCATCATTTATAGTTTACTCTCTTGACCTGAATTTAATTATTTATGTAAAGGAAATCATTTTTAACAAATTTCAAGATGTTCCATTAGTTTAAAATTTATAACATTACTAGCTTTTGTCCGCGGCTCCGCACGCGTGTATCTCGGTTATCGCAGTAAAATGTAGCTTATGTCCTTTCCTAAGGTTCCGTCTGTATCTATGTCAAAATTCATCAAAATCGGTTCAGCGATTTAGGCGTGAAAACGTAACAGACAGACAGACAAAGTTACTTTCGCATTTATAATATTAGTAGGGATGAGTCCAGCGGTTATTGTTGTAAATCGCGAGTAACGCCACGGGGCATAGTTAGTCTAAAAAGTGGCCTTAGTTACTCCTTATGTTATCGGGTTTCTGCCTTTGAAATTTTTGTCAAAATCGGTTCAGACCTTTTAGAAATTAGCTGGAACAAACAGAAAAACAGACCGACAAACACTTAAAAATTGCTATTAAAGGGTTCCGAAGTTTATGACTGGAACCGTTATAGATTCGTCATGTCCGTTCGTCCGTCCGTCCTCGACTCCAAACGGTAAGTGCTAGATAGATGGTTGAAGTGCTAGGTGGATGGTTTAATAAGTAAACTTAACAATTAATTAATACGATTTTAAATCCACGTACCATTATGGACTGAGGAACCCTTTCCTGTGCGTGGCCTGACACGCACTTGGCCGATTTATTGTTGTTAGTATTGTATATGTGTATATACTTAGACAAACATTTAGTAAAAGACTGTTCTTTTAATATTACATACAGACACTCCCAATTTTATTTATATGTATAGATAGTTTTGAAAAACTGTCTCGTTGGTCTAGTGGTTAGCGTATGCGACTGCTAATCAAGAGGTCTCCGGTTCAAATCCCGGGTCGAGCCAAAAAGCGTTTTTGGGATTTTCTTAAGAAATTCCTTATATCTGCCCGGAGTTAGGAAGTTTGGCGGAGATTCACGCCCGTGCCTCGGAGAGCACGTAAATCCGTCGGTACCGGTTGTCATGAACATCTATGGCAATCGTTATTGGGAAGTCAGTGCCCTCAAATATACTGACAACTAGTTCAATCTTCGAATTTTAGTTCTCCTTTAGGGTTACGGAGGTCCGATGCCAGTCGCTCCGTGAAAAAACTGAAATTCAGGTAAAACCGGTTGAACTAGTAGCTGACCCCAAATAAACTTGGGAATAATGGCTAGGGGGTTGAGATAGTTTGAAATTAAGGTCTAGATTTTTTTTATTTTCCGACACATTGTTTTAATCCCTAGCGTGGGTAACAAAACATATTAGAAACATCCCTATTGTGGACATTCCAAATATTCCCTTTACAAAGTATTTAGGGAGGTTCGACGTATCGGTCGGATTTCCCGTCCAGACGATTGGAGATATTGGAGTACCTACGTATAACGTATTGTCCTCCCTCTTGATAATATTAGAACTTTAGGGTTGAGTACTAAGTGTTGTTTTAGGGTCTTTTGTTAAGCTTGTGTTTAGGACGGGTTTTAGGGTGATTTGAATGGCTAAGAACTTTGACTGCCTTGCTGGCGGTTGTAATATGTATGTATTGTAAATATGTATTATTAATAATATTTATAGTAAATAAGAATACAAGTGTCACCAGCCCTATTCATTCCATGGGTGTCGTATGAGGCGACTAAAGGAACAAAATAAGCATCTAACATCACTGTCAAGAGAAGGAAAACTTGAAACTAACCCTTTACCAACCCGTCTGGCCAGCGTGGTATAGTAGGCCAAAACCTCCTTTCAAAATAGAGGCCTATGTCCAGCAGTGGACTGTTAAAGGCTGTTGATGATGATTGATGAAATATTTTTCGGACATCTTACACACAATGACATCTAGTCCCAAACTAAGCAGTTGTATTATGGGTACTAGACAACTGATATTAATACATAAACATACTTTTTCTTTTGTAAATACATGTTGTGTAGTACCCATAATAGAAGTTCTGCTTAGTTTGGGACTAGAAGGCGTTGTGTGTAAGATGTCCGTAAAAACAAAAGGGATGTAAAATCTAGGATATAAGAACTTTAGAAACATACAAGAAACGGACACAAAACACACTCAGAATTAGAATAACAATTTGTGCATCACACAAAGTGTTATACCGTTTAGGATTTGAACCTATAATACTAGGCGCAGTAGAAGGCGGCGTAGCAATCTCTTATACTATTAGGAAAACCGTGCATTTAAATTAATTGCATTCAACACTCTGATATTTACTGTAATTATACTATATAGATTGCTTTGTTGGTCTAGTGGTCAGCATATGCGGCTGCTGATCAACAGGTCTCGGGTTCGATTCCCGGGTCGGACCAAATGTTTGTGTGATCCACTAATATTTGTTTCGGAGTTTGGGTGTTTATGTATAATATGTATGTATTTACAAAAAAAAGTATGTTTATGTATTTATATCAGTTGTCGTATTGTTGTTGTTATATCGTTTGAGAGAAGTTCAGTGACATACACACTCACAGAAGAATTATATATATAAAGATATTCGGACATCTGACACACACATACATCTAGTCCCGAACTAAGCAGAGCTTGTATTATGGGTACTAGACCCAGTATGAAGATAGAACTGAACTTGAGAAAGGACATAGGACATACTTTTTACCGCGATAACCGACATACACGCGGGCGGAGTCGCGGGCGAAAGCTCGTAATAATAATAAATATAAATATTTTTTATATTTTATATGTGCCGTGTGTGACAGTCTTAACTATCAAATTACCTCCCAACCACTTATCCTTCTCATAGGCCCTCTGCCTACATGTAATATGTTGCCAATAAATACAGCCTTTTAATACACGATGACACAAATCTCGACGGACGCACAAATCATTAAGTATTATACGACCAATTTACATATCACATGAACGCTCACGATTCATACGCGGTAAACGTAGCTACGACACGATAGCACTATATTATGGAGCGTTTAGTATAGGGTAGTTACTTGGCTGTCAAGAGAAATTGGGTAGCTTATTTTGGAAAATACAAAGCTACTAGTGTTTTTTTTTGCTTGATTTTTAATGTTATTTACACGGACAGTTTGATTCGCATAGTTTTTGTTGCATTGCGGGACTTCTTGGAGGAGAAAAGATTACGATCCCTTTTTTTTCCCAGACGTTGGAACTGATTATACAGTTTGATTAGTAAAAGATTACTATCTCAGTCGCTTCATATTATATTTTGCTTGAGCATAGTTATAGTAATAATATGATTCCAGAATATTCTAGTAGTATTTCGGAAATGAACTGTTATATAAGCTCGATAGTATTATTAGGACATTTAATTTTGTAACTGTAAAATAATTTGATATGCAGTTTTCTTTTGCAATTTCATCTATAAGTATTGTCAACATAATAACTAGAGTAATTAAAAACCACTTAAACAAAGCGTCTAAACTATGTTTTAATAACTATTTTTAATAACATTTGAAGTTTCGATTGAGGGCAATCACAATTAAATAGGTAATTAAGTTTCTTGATAAATTTTGATCGAATAATCCATTATACGATATTTAAAGGTCACAATTAACTTAACGTTATTACCAGATCACATTTATAATTTTATCTCAATGTACTAGTAGCCCATTCTAGTAGCTCGACTTCTACTTGTCGTCTCAACTCGCTTCAATAGTCAATCTAAACGAGGCATATATACAACCTGTACACTCAAACGCGAACGTTAACGTTTAACCAGTAAGTTCCGTTCCGTGCGAGTCGTACATAAAAAGCTATTACCGGCCATGCCATGTATGTGGTTTATGGTTAAATATGTACTGTAAGAGAATATTAATAGGATTTGATTTGTATTTCATGTTGAAAGTGGATTTTCATGCTGATTTGAGAGGCAAATAAAGTTTAAGTTGCATACAGGACGGCATAAGCTTTCGAATATGATACATGGATACGATTTGTGAATGCTTTCGTGTCTCTAGATAGTGAAGTCGGACTTTATTATTTGAGATTATGGAATAGGTAGAAACGAGCAGTGTGGTGACAGGTTGTGAATTTAGAGTTGTCCCATTCCTATTTATTCCATGGGTGTGGTACGAGGCAACTAAGGGAACAAATTAAGCAAGACAACTGAGTAACGTGTCACTACTTTGTTACTACCGCGTTACTACTTTGTTACTACTGTGTTACTACTTTGTTACTAATATGTTACTACTTACTACTTTGTTACTACTGTGTTACAACTTTGTAACTATAAATAGTAGTAACAAAGAGAAGAAAAAATTGAAACAAATCCTATACTATTCCGTGTATAGAAAGCTATAACCTCCTTTTAAAGAAGAGGCTTATATAAGTAAAAGCAGTAGACTATTTACAGTTGTTTATGTGATATGATGAAGGTATGTTGTCCTTGGTTTTGAGATCGTTATTTTTAGGGTTCCCTAGCCAAATGGCAAAAAACGGAACCCCCATAGATTCGTCATGTCTGTCTGTCTGTCCGTCCGTATGTCACAGTCACTTTTTCCGAAACCATAACAGCTATACTGTAGAAACTTGGTAAGTAGATGTAATCTGTAAACCGCATTATGATTTTCACATAAAAATAGAAAATAAACAATACATTTTAGGGGCCCCCATGCTTGGAACTGAAACTCAAAAAAAAATTTTTCATCAAACCCGTACGTGTCGGGTCATCTATGGATAGGTCTTCAAAAATGGTGTTGAGGTTTCTAAACTGAATAGTTTGTGCGAGAGACACTTCCAACTTAAGCACTTTCGACTCGCACTTGGCCGCTTTTATTTTCTATTTTGGTGTAAAAATATTAATGCGGTTCACAGAATACATCTACTTACCAAGTTTCAAAAGTATAGTTCTTATGGTTTCGGAAAAAAGTGGCTGTGACATACGGACGGACAGACCGACAGACATGACGAATCTATACCTAAGGGTTCCGTTTTTTGCAATTTGGCTACGGAACCCTAAAAACATCGATCAATGTTACAACGAACTACAAAAATTTTTATATGATGTTACTTGCTGTTACGGAACCCTTCATGGGCGAGTCCGACTCGCACTTGGCCACTTTTTTGATGAAACTTTCCTTGTTCGTTTAATACCATCTCTTTGTGAAGTTGGTTAAAAAGCGACCCCACAGGCATGTTAGAGAGGTGTTACGATGCCATAACGATTTTATGTGGATCCCTGACACGAAAATTCTTCATTTTATGTAACTATTTATGATTGCTGATTGCTCACCAATCTCGTATAAAATACGTACTTAACTTTACGACAATCTCACAAATTTATTGCCCCATTTGACTGCGAAGCCTTGACGGACGATTAGGTATTCAACATTTTTGAATCTGGCAATCTCTAGGCTCAGTACTGGCGATAAAAACCGTAAAATTATTTCAAATAGTCCATGATATACAATAGTATTGGTTATATTGTAATACCTACGTGTGATTTAAGATTTTTTTTCAGGGAATTGAAAAGTTGCCCGTGTATAAATTTCCCTCAATTTAAGGACAAAAGTTTAAAGTTGTAAAGTTTTAGTTTAAGAAGAATATGTTGATACAAAATAATCTGAAGTTGGAGAGATGATGATGAAATAGGCACCAATACAATGTACAATTAATGATGTTTAGTACCTTTAATTACCCTTATGTTATAACTAGTAGTCGCCAATTAGTTAAAATTCGACCATAAGTAACTTGTATAAATGGCAACATTATTAATGTTATAATGTCAAAGACTATCTTCTTCTTATATATAAAATTCTCGTGTCACAATGTTCGTTCCCATACTCCTCCGAAACGGCTTGACCGATTTTTATGAGATTTTGTGAGCATATCGGGTAGGTCTGAGAATCGGCCAACATCTATTTTTCATACCCCTAGGAGGCGAGCGGAGCCGCGGGCAGCAGCTAGTAACTTCTATAATCACGAATTTCACCAAGGTTACGCTACAATATTAATTTGAAAAAAAGTATCTGCGTGTGTGTGTCAAATACATGGTAGTGTGTGTGACGTTTTAACTATTGATTTAATTCAATTATGCTTATACTAGCTGCGCCCCGCAGTGTTACCCGCGTATATAATTATGATTGCTATGCAAGTGTGCTATGCATAGCAACCTGTGAAGTTTTGACAGGAGATAAACAGTGATTCAATACATTTTAACATCTACGATTTATGTATTTTTATAATCACCTAGTTTTCGCCCGTGTATATCGATTATTGCAGTAAAAAGTAGCCTATTTGTTATTCTGATATATAAATATAAGCTATATCACTGTAAAGTTTCATCCAAATCCATTCAGTAGTTTATGCGTGAAAGAGGAACAAACATACATACACACATACATACATACTCACAAACTTTCGCGTTTATAATATTAGTAGGATTTGTGTGTGTTTTAGATTCCTCTGTCCACGCAATTGTCATAAAATGGGTACAAAACTTTTTGCTTCACTTATTAAAGTATATTTAAAACCTTTTAAATTAATTGACATTCTTATTTTAACTATATACTATTACTAGTAGCAGTAACATATACCATTTTAACCTTCTATAACCTCAGGGTGCTACAGCAAACCACAATCCCATCCAAGTAGAGGTGTACATCAAGCAATGTACTACCAAATTAATAATGATTGATGATATGCTATTCCAAACATCAGTCTGCCAAAGCCAAACCTTGTCACTTATTACATTAAAGTCCCAGATATATTTTATACACAAATGCAAGAAAAATAAATAACATATCCTACACCCAAGGGTACTATATCGTGAAAATCACGCACACATTCATAGACAAACAAGATTGCCACGTGTACATACACGTCCACATCTGTATGGGTGATCTAAGCCTTTACTTGTGTATGTGTGAGTGATTTCTTTACGGTTGATTTGAATTTTCGCATGTGTTTGCTACACTTAGACGCACACATGCACAACCCTTTTCTTAAGGGCATGACATATTGTTATGTGATGCTTATTGTTTTGTAGATGTGTTGTTGGTTTCTGTATGTTTCATCTTGAATTGAAATATCATACCTCGTTACTCGATCTTACAGAAGCATTCACTTTGACAGTACTAAGGGGATTTTTGTCCTCAATAATCGGAATGTACTACTTACTCGAAGAAAATTTTACACAACAATGACTTGTGAGGTTACAGTTTTTTAAGGTATAAAGTTTTCTAGACGTGAATTAAATGGTTTTGTTCCTGGATATTGTTATATCCAGTAACAAAACCATTTACATCATTATGTACAGTAAGTAAACGACAAACAAAAACCTTGCATTATGGTCGTTTTTGGTAAAGTTACCTAGATTTTGGGGCACCACTTTTATTCTTTATTGGACACCTATGTGCTTAGATGTCTTTGAATAGTTACGTTAGGAGAATCTTATTAAGGATGCGGTTTATGAGTAGTTGATAGAAACATCTTCAATAGATCTAAAATGGTATGCAAGGATACATTCTGTAAAAAATCTATTCTTTTAACTCAAAAAGCAAACTTCTCCTTAACATCAAACAGTACATTTGCGTTAGTGTGCGTAAAGGTAACTCGTACCAGTACTAGTGTGACTTCTATTCAATCTTCTTACGTTCCATTTCGCAGGGACATTTGATTCTGTCCCTCTCCCCCTCATAGGGTTGTCGTACATCCATCTCCCTCTATTCCTAACGGGCTTAGAACCCGTGTGATATATTGTATTGGATGGATTTTTCGTCTCTGAAAATGGAATTTCTTTTTTGACTCGGTACCTGACACGGCAGGGATGTTCGATCAGACCACAGTTTCCTTATTCTATTTTATATGTAATAAGTAAAATTTGATGTCGATTTGTTGGCTGGGTATTATTTATTAGTAAGTGGGGTGAAACAAAAACGCAATTTAAAGTAAATGTACATTTTAATTGAATAAATCGTCAGTGTATAAGACTGAATAAGATTTTTGTTTTTGGGATTTTTTCTTTTGAATGTTAGAATGAATTATTCAAATGATATATTATGTGTAACATTCATTCTGTATATTGAAAACTAGTAGCTCCCCGCAGTTTCACTCGCTTTTTGGTCACAGCTCTTCACCCGGTTTCAGATGCACACAATATATTTTGAAACAATTAATTTGTTTATAAGTTCCAAGTATTTCAAAAATATCTGATTACTTATTCTGGTTTTCGGCGTATAGACAAATATCTAAATGTAGGTAAATTAAACACAGATACAGAAAAGATTGCATCACACAATACTTTATTCTGGATAGAAATCGAACCTGTGACTTCCGGTTTTTCAATCTTGACTTTTTCCTTTATTGAAGCCTTCTAAAGTAAATATAAATAAATATATAAATATTTTTTCGGACATCTTACACACAACGTTATGTAGTTCCAAACAAAGCAGAACTAAATAACTGATATAAATACATAAACATACTTTTGTAAATACATACATATTATACATAGAAAAACACCCAGACTCCGAAACAAATATTTGTGGATCACACAAATATTTGCTCTCACCCGGGAATCGAACCCGAGACTTCTAGTTCAGCAGCCACATAAGCTAACCACTAGACCAACAAGGAAAGCATGAGTAGGGGTCATCATCCTCATCGTGGGTCTAGATAATGCAGCATGGTGATCAACACCATGGCGGCTTAGTAAAGTGCTTCTGTATGGGCCTCCACTCTCATACCACCTAAGAATAATGACTGCCTCGTTGGTCTAGTGGTTAGCGTATGCGGCTGCTGATCAAGAGGTCTCAGGTTCGGTTCCTGGGTCAGACCACATATTTGTGTGATAATTACAAAAAAAAATGTGAGCCGTCACGGGACGCCAGGCAGATGTGAAACATCGCCATTATTTTGTAAAAGTAATATGCAGAAAAGAACATATTGTAATAGGAACTAAATATGTCATAATGATAAAATAAAATATTACTAATTATTAAAATAGTATTTATAAATAGTATTATTAAAATAGTAGTACACACTACTGCATATAGACTGTATATATATACCATCGTATAGCGTGCCGTGGCGACGCGTCGCCAATCGCCAGGCCAGAAATCTATTTTACGTGCGCCTATAGACGTTTCACATACGTGCGCCTATAGATGTTTCACATAAAAAAAAAGTATGTTTATGTATTTGAATCAGTTGTCTAGTACCCATAATACAAGCTCTGCTTAGTTTGGGACTAGATGACATTGTGTGTAAGTTGTCCGACATATTTATTTATTTATATTTATAATTCGTCAACACAAATGCTGTCCATTTTCAGTTGGTCATCTGTGTGAAGGTGGTAGTTCTCCGGTCGAGTCTGCCCATGTCATGCTGCAATCAGCGTGACACTACCACCTATGAAGCAGTAGTAGTGACTGCTAAGCCTGTGACCCTGGGGACCCGGTCATTCATTATCATCATCATCATCAACAGCCTTTATCAGTCCACTGCTGGACATAGGCCTCTCCTTAGAAAGGAGGTTTTGGCCTACTATACCACGCTGGCCAGACGGGTTGGTAAAGGATTTGTTTAAAGTTTTCCTTCTCTTAGCAGTGATGTTAGCTGCTTATTTTGTTCCTTTAGTCGCCTCTTACAACACCCTTGGAATGAATAGGAGTGGTGACACTTTGTATTCGTAATCCGTCACCACACTGACCCGGTCTCTCAGCTAGTTATAAGTAACACTGACTCCCAACTTGGCCTGTGACCACCATGTCCGTCTTAATAATAATGATAAAATTAATCCTAAAATTCAAATTGAGTAAATATCTTGTACCGTGGTTTATAGCACTTTAATTAAAATCCTTTATTTTCTTTATGGTTTTCTAACAGTTATTATATAGGTGCTTAGTCTAACAGTCGTAATTAATATAATTAAGGCCAATTAATAACCTCTTTGAAGTTAATATTTCTAAATCTCTAACCTCATTATAAACAAACGTCATTTAATTTTAAGCAACGTTTCTGTTCTTTCTAATTTTATAGCTGTAAGCTTAATTTTAATAAATAAGAAATCTATTTAAAAAAAAAACAGTTTTTACTTTATAACGTTTACTATCTATTTATAAAGTCATAAACTCATAACATTTTATTATTTTATCATCTTTCCCCCAAGTTTATTTGGGGTCGGCTACTAGTTCAACTGGTTTTACCTGAATTTCAGTTTTTCCACAGAGAGACTGGCATTGGACCTCCGCAACAATAAGGGAGAACTAAAATATGTATTATTATTATTATTTTATATAATATAAAAACTTGTTGAGCTTTAAGTACTCGTATGTCCTTAATTTCAGAATTTTAATAGTCAAAACCAATCACATAAAGTTATTTATATTTATACTTCTTTATCTAGACAAGTAAATCTGGCGACAAGCTTTCATCAAATTACATTGCAAGTAAAACAAGCTTGTAAAATTAACACAAAACCGTTGCTTTAAATTAAATAACGTTTATGAATAAAAGGTCAAATACTTAGATTAATACATAGTTTAGTAGGTGGTGAAAAAAAATCTAAGGAGAGTCAATGTCCATCTATGAACTAGTATAAGCTGTACTTCATAATGTCAACTCAATATACAACATAAACAAGCCACAGATAAAATCAGAAACAAACCAACGGGAAAAATAATTTCTGGACACTAACAACAAAAAAGATTTTTTAACCTTAATTTTTAACCAACTCAATTGAAAGACATTCGATTTTTAAACTTTGTGGGTGTGCGTGTATGTGCGACCGACTTTTATAAGTTTTATCTACAAAATTGATCCTGTTAAAACCAGAGGAACATAATATTCAATTAGTGAAAACTAAGGGAAGAATTTTCTTTCCCACGATTTAGAGGGCACTAAACACAGGGCTCTTTTTAGAAAGGTTTCATTTTACATTTAATTTATTACATATATAACATATATTTTATTTGTAGATAACATTATTATAATTCGAAGTTTTATTTCAGATACACCTCATTGAATGCTATGCATATTGTTTATGATCATAATAGGTAAAATGGATAATTGTATCCATACATAATTAACAAAACATTCTCAATAAAAAAAATAACCCTAAATAAAACAGTTCAAAGATCAAACATTTTAACATTTCAATTGCCAGCATAAAAAAGCAAACAAGAAAATATAGACTAAAATAATAAAACAGATTAAAAAATTAACAGTCATTTACAACATAATTAATATGCACTAACAACAAAATAAAAGACTTAAACTCAGAAACAAAAAACCAACATTACCCAAAACTGTTTGACACATCTAAGCCTGTGTAGAACAACTCTTTAAAAATTGACACACAATAACCCGCCAAAGCTCTAACCAAACTCAAACAATGACCTTATTAAGACGACATACAAGAATAATTCAAACATATACGCACGCTTATACAAGAATATAATACACATGCTACTTGGTAAATCCTTCAGAGTAAAACGAGATGGAACAGGGAGGCTTCATGCCCCAAAAGGGAGGGGGTGGCTCCCACCCTCATCTATAGAATGTCTCCACGAAGCCCCTTTGTAGGAAGGGTTACCTTGGGAGCCGGAATAGAAAATAGTACATAATAAAAATTCAAAATATATTCTTTGGAGGGACCAATTTTCTGGAATACCCGAAGGGTACGAGACGTGTTTCTTTAGATTATTTGTTTTTTTTTACGGTTGGCAACAGTGACTGAACCTTGTCTTGTCATGCGATGCCTTTGAGTTATTTTGTGTTATAACGATCTAAGAGAAAACATAATAAAACGTGTTTTGGGTACCTTTTGAAATTGTAGTTATTTCTTTTGTTGAAATATTAGCGGGCTTTTGAGACGTGTCTATTGTTTCAACAGAAGCGAACGTTAGTGTTGCCAGTGAAATACAAGTTGATAATGATAGTGATTATAAGTATACAGTTACGATTATTTACCGAAGCCAATAAAGCTGTTATGAAAAATTAGTTGATGAAAGTAAGCTTTTCAATACAGGTCCGCATTAAAACAAAAACGAAACATTAAACCAAGTAATTACTCCACCAATAAATCTAACCAATATTGGTTCCAATATTTCCAATACCTGTAATAATAAGTCTTTAAGCTTTAAACCTATATTCCAGTTACATAAGATGTTGTTACCGATAGCAGTAGCCAGTGAGATGTATTACTCCGCGATATCGTTTTAAAAGGTTTTATTGCTTGTGAATTTGAATTTTTGCATGCTATTTGTGTGGTGTGAGGTAAATTTGATTCAACCGCAATTTCGGCGGAGGAAATTGAGGGAATGTGAATGTAGTGTAGCCTTCGCTTAGATGTTTTTGTACTCAGTCCTATTTAACGTACGATTTTAGGTTATGATGACGTGGTTTTTATAGTAAATCTTAGATATCTTCTCTAATAGTATTTTATGATACATGCTAGCTGAGTCCCATAGTGTTACCGGTGATTTTTGCTAGTCTAAAAAAATAGTATAAGTAGTAGATTTTCAGTAACATAAAACTGATGGCTAAAGGAGTGCCTTAAGTCATCAGTTTTCTGTTAGTCTCGTCAAAATCGGTTCAACCGTTCCTGAAATTACCCGGAACAAACTGACAGACAGACAAATTTTAGAAGTTGCTCTTTTTGATGTACCAAATACGGTACATCATAAAAAGCAATTTTGGTAACTTATATATGCATTTGGTAGAAATCTGTTGTTTTAATATTACATACAGACATGTTAATTGCATTTTCTTGCATAGATATAGATTAGTAGGAATACGTCTTAGAGACGACTTACCTATATATCTTGAGACTTTGATCGTACTCGGTTACTCTAAGGTTCACTTACTACTTTTTCTTTCGGAACATTACTAAACATTCTACACAATTAAAGAAACAAATATAAAAAAAAACACTTGGGCACCGTTTTTGTTTTCAAATAAAGATTCCAAATATAAATTTAAATAAATTCATCATTCACTCAATCAACAAGTGACACAATTTAAACCGGGAAAGCTCGTTTACTTAATTCTCCCCCATTCACTCATTCATTACGTCGTCTACCCGGACCTGCTCAACATTCGTCGTTAAAATTAAACCGGATCCGGAAGACAAGGAGGGGTATAAATGAGTATTTGAGTGCCCCAGGCGCACAGCGTATTTAAAAGTCGGCAGACGAAAGAAATACCCATAAGTAATGGTTGGTGTTATGCTACATTATAATTTATTGTTTTTATTTTTTTCTTGTAGGACATGTGTCAAATTTTGAGATACATAATACTGGGTAAGACATTATCGACTATCAATTGAGGCTTTTTGATTGAACTATCAATTAATCAATTTAAGGGATAACTCAATTTGGCATCATAACCTTACTTTTACTTTTGATAGCATTGAGAACAATATTTTACATATTATTATTTAGACGTTAGTTTATTACAAACAAAAATAAGTAATTATGTACAACATCCATTTTTAAATGATGAAACACACTTAAGATGTATGATATCTGAATCCCCAAAAAAATTATTCGACATAGATATCAATAACTACCTCGTTATAATTTTTAAGAATACTTTGTTAATATCTTATGCATGTATGGCGCTTTCTGTACTCTACATCCCTCACAAAACTAAAACAACTTTCAGATGTTCACAAACAATGTACACAAACTACAGGCTGGATGGCAACACTTTCCCCGGAAAGTCCTATCAAACTTTATGCTTTCACTATCACATAAAGCCATCCCAAGGCGGTATAATTAAACGTTTCATGAATGGGAGGAAGAGAGACAACAGTACACAGAAAGGGACGGAATCGTCTGCTGTTGTACGCGTAATCAGTTTTACGGTAAGCGCAAATTATATAGGGATGGGGTGAATTAACGCTTTTACAAGGTCACATGGTTTAAATTGAGAACGTTCTGAAACAGCTGATCTTGGCAGTCGATATCACTGTTGTATATGAATATATTTGCATGTGTTAGTGTTTGAGAATGTATTTAGAGGGTTGTTGTGTAGTTTCGTTGTTTTTGTTATTAGTACTGAGGTTAATGAAAGATTTGTTTTGGGATATCTACATGTGGTAGTTTCCGGTTTCAGATCAATGTTTATATGAGAATGAATGAATGAATTGGCATTTAGTTCAGTTTTTTTAACCTTGAAAGTTATTGAACTACAACTTGCTGGGCTGGGATCTCTTCTCAGGAGAGCGTTAAGGATATACGTCCCCACGCTAGCTGAGCGCGGGTTGGGGTCTGTCAAGACAACGTTGTATTAATTTTGAAGTAGGATGTTTTAAAGCCACCGGAAGGCCTCTAACTAAGCTTTACGATTGTTATCTTATGACAACAACCGGGACCAACTACTTAACGTGACCTCCGAATCACGAAAACTCTCATGATATCATGCCACAAATGGTCACCCATCTTTCCAGGTACTTTTGTCGTTGCTTACTGTCGGTGATTGCTTAAAATCACCTAGAGCAACTTGACAACGCTTCATTTTTATTTAGTTGCCAACATCTTTCACACTGCTGATTTACTTTTTGTATAGTCATTCACAAATTAAAAAAAAAATACTAACTTTTGACTAGTTAATATTTCTAAAATACCTCCATAAAAGATGCTTCCTCCTGTAATGCTTTCATATATGACATAGCAAGTCAGTCACAAATTGTAACCCACAAAATTTGTACTACGACGTTTGAATATCAACGCACTGAATAATAAGCCAACAGAAAAAAAAAACTTGCCCAAAGACGCTCACGCTCGAACGAAACGCAGTTTTTACATCGAAAGAACAAACCGACAAATTACAAATGGAAACAAAAGGAACGTCTAGCGACAAAGGAAAAAATCGAACGCCGTGAAAATTTGAATAAGGAATCATTTCTTTTTTTTTTCTTCTCTTTTTTCTTTATTCCTTTTTTTCGTTCGCTGTCAATCATTTGTCTGGGGCACGGAGGATCGCCTATTTTCTTTGTTGATGGATGGGATTCTGTTCTAAGGGTGTACAGCGTAGACTGGTAGTTCATATTTCATTATTTTTATCTCGAGCGCTAAAGGATGGATTTGAAAGGTATTTGTTTACTCGAGTACATGCTTTTTTTCTTTATAAGGCGACATTGTGCAGTATGTTTATAGCAGAGTTTTTACGATGCTACGAAAACATGTTTTATGACTGAAATGTTAAGGACCTATTTACCGTACTTTAAGACCTATTTTGAAAGGAGATTCTATATTTTTATGTGATGTTTTCGATTTTGTTTATCAGGAAAACTTTTAGTACTGTCGTAAATATTTGTTTGGTATTATTTGTAGTATAAGGGGTTCTCTTGAACTCAAGGATTCAGTACAATTTTCTATTTTGCAACTCCCGCATTAGGAATATAAATCCTGTGTCGCGGGGAATGTTAGAAACACATATGAAACTGACAAAAAGAACACCCAGACTCTGAACAACAATTTGTGAATCACACAAAGTTTTATCCTAATTGGGATTTGAACGACAACACTTGGCCAACTGTGCAGTCAAATACTCTTTAAAATTTCTACTGATATTTAACCGATATTTGCATATGTATATTTAATTATAACTAACGTTTTATTACTGTTACATTAACCATCCACTTTTAATAACAAGAATATGAACTTGAATGGTAATCTGCGAAACTTGTTGCATATGACAATCGATGGTTTTATAAAATTCTAATTTTAAATTTATTCTTGCAGTAATGGCTGACATTACACTAAAAGCCCTTAAAGTTTGACGCAAAAAACATGAGATAACTTTTTAAATTTAAGCAACACGTGAGAGATACACGTAGAGCCTCTTTTCAATATCGAAATAGTACATTTATTTACAAATCCATGTTTTCCATATCACGTACATAATCAGTTTGGTTGATTCATGAGTAATATATATACAAGTGTTATCCCGGCTTATTGCGGGTAAATATGCCCGCCGCTAGTCATGTAGATTGGCTTACGAAACGCATGGTAATTCTGTGTTTTCTTTGCCATCCACATTAGACATTCTGCTAGGTTCTTTGTGTTTGGTTGACTGATTTACATTTGATACAAGTCGTGTTTTCATTTGGGAGTTATGTTTATAGGGGGACATTTTTGTTAGACTTTTGAATGTGAGTGAGAGCCTCTGTGTTTGTGTGTGTGAAAGTGTTTGTCTAGCGCAGACTGCTGTAAATTTTAAGTTAGAAATGTTCTACAATTGCTAGATGCGTTATTTATGTACGGATCATCTTCCAAAAAAGTCTTTCATGCTTATGGTATACATATGGTATGGTATATATATACTTATGGTATACAGGCACCTAAACGATTTTAAGATGATTTGTAGGAAGATTTTCGGGTAAATTTTTGTATGAATAAAGTCCTATGATTATATAGGAAGAGGTTTAGGTACCACATCAGCTTCGAATAATTAAATACGTTAATATTCCACTAATAGTTTTCAAAAAAGTTTTCAACCTTTTAAAGGTTGGCTGGTAGAGAATGCCATAAGGCATTAAGTCCGCCTCATACAAATGTAATGCAGGAAGTG
Source organism: Phragmatobia fuliginosa (assembly GCA_932526445.1). NCBI lineage: Eukaryota > Metazoa > Arthropoda > Insecta > Lepidoptera > Erebidae > Phragmatobia > Phragmatobia fuliginosa. The sequence goes on from OW052071.1 coordinate 16,791,610, forward strand.
TTAATAAAAAAAAGGTAGATTGAATTTTATTCATAATTATTTCATAAATAAGTGTTGCAATTAAATATATGAAACGATCATAATATAATCTACATAAATCACTTTTAATAGAAAATTACAATTTGCACTTGTCTATAAAACTAAGTTACAAAGTAAAATCAAACATTTCTCTCTTGTCAGTTGCTCTCACAATAATTCTTGCTTCTTGCATTTATACCTTAATACATAAATTCATCATATGTACAAGAATATAAAACTTAATTATACAAAAAAGTGCTAACAGAGTTCTTTAGCAATTCAATAATATTTTTCGCACACATATCAACTTGTCATATAAGTGTTCGCTGTCTCAAAGCGCGTTGTGAGTCAAAAGATTCAATAGAAATCAGATATAAAACTACCATTTATATAAAAATTAGCACTCAACTATTCAACTACTGTCACTCTTCCGTATAACATTATCCAAACCGTATCATACGAAAACCATATTTACTCTATGAACAATAGAAACGATTTTTCCTAGAACAGATTTGGTAGGGTTGTCACTAAGCTGCCAGTATTGAATATAAATGTTGTCCAATACATTATCTATAAATAAAGCCTATCTTCAATGATTATGGCGTTACATCACCGGCTAGGGCTGCATGAATCATGCATGCACAGTAGACACCGCGCATACGAACGACTTTTTGAAGACAGTTATTGAAATGAATGGTGATAATTGGTTATTCTGTCTGAGGCTCGAGTACATTTTAAAGTATAGATAGTAATTGCCATGCATAGCATGTTTATAAAAACTGTCAGTTTGCATTCAATGATGTTTTTGACAACCATATTTAACTATTATTGTAGTGCAGAATTTTAGTTCAGTTATTTTGAGGATACTTCCTTTCCTTCCCTTCCACTTCCTTACACCATACCACAAATAATACTAGTTATTTTTAAAAGTAAAAGTTACCGGTGCCGGTAACTATCATTACAATATTTTGTGTGGGTAACCCTAAAGAACTTTCTGTAAAACATTTTATTTTTCTTTAGCTATTAAAAGAAAATCGGTTCTCGACTCGCATTCGGCCAGCGTAGGGACGTCTGGCCTTAACTCTTTTTTGAGAGGAGTCCGAGCCCAATTTAATCTTTTGGGTTTAAAAAAAAACAAAAACTCCTTCTGTTGGATTACCACAATATGTTTGAATCAGCTGTGACATATGCTCATCGAAAATATGGATCTTGGATTTACAAAAAAATATTAACTACTAAGTACGTCTACATGAACAGAACACCAAAAGTATATGCAAGTCTCCTGTAGTTTATCATAAATACCATCACATACGTAACTCAACGTGCCTACGATCTGAGTTACCGCTCACGTAACATGGACTCAAACCATGTTAACTCTACAACAGTACTCGCCTGTCTCCGCTAGATGGCGGCAGCACGTACCAGCCCGCCGCTGAACGACGTGATCGGAATCCCGATACCAGAATCGATGGTTTTTAAAGCTCACACCGAATCGAGGAGTCTACAGCAAATATAACTGAATTGTGACTGGAATAAGCGGCAATTGTTAGCTGGATGGAGATATTGCTTAGGATTCGGTTATTTCTTTATCGGGTATTCTTGGCAAACGTCAGTATTTACATGAAGGATATTAAGTAGAAATTGAAATAAAAAAAAGTATTCATGTAAGTTTGAATTCTTATGGTAAACGGGTATCGTAACATAAACATGATAATGATGACATTACTGACATGACTTGAACAAAGTTCATCAACTTTCATAGAAGTTCTCTATGAGAATTTGGCATCAGCGTGTCAGCCCATATGTGAAGAAGGTACCCCCTATAATTAGATAGCTAAATTTCATCCAAATCCATTCAGTAGTTTTTCCGTAAGAGTATTTGCCCTCGCAAACTTTTACGTTTGGATTCTGGACTTGGTGGGATTAGAAACCTACATTTCTAATTTTCACCCAGTCCAGTAAAATCCCCAACGCTATCGCAAGAACTCAGATGAAGTAGCTATTTAATTCGTTTGTGAAGCAAAATTTTCACATTCAGCTTTTATCAGCTATCTTGCCTAAACATTGAATCAAAACTCATGGAAAATAGAAAATAACAACAGCACTGTAAATATAAGTGAAACTATTTGCCTCGACTGACTGACTTATTCGATGATAAGCTACCGGGACTTCAAACTTAAAATTTTGATGATACAGCTGATTCTTTGTACTTTGGAATTACCCCATAAAGGAAAGTATTTTGGAAATTTCACATTTAAGAAATAAATTTGTCAAATCCAATCACCATGTGATAAATTGAGAATACAGAGTGTCCTTACCATTTAGTAAGAGCCGGCTACGGGAGAAAAGAACGCAGAACTGTAAAGAGAAGGAAAATTTGAAACATCCCATATAACAATCTGTGTGGCCAGCATTTTACACCAAAACCTAATTTCTAAAGAGGCCTATGTCATGTCATGACATGTCTATGACAATTCAACGCTGTTCATGTGATATAATTAAACTATGGATAAACGTTTGAAATTTCGTCAAGTTCATCACACAACAATCACGCCCAGTTGTATACACAGAGAGATAAATTCATCGTAGCGACAATGCTTATAGCACCTCCCACGATATTTACAGATCAAGACTACGGCCTCGGATTTATATTATTCTCTACATTGCCAGTATCCTTAGCAACTATCTAAAAAAAAGAATTCCTCTACATTATGATAACCTTATCCTACTATTTTATTTTAGAATTCTGAAAGTTTGTGAGGTCAGATATTTATTACTCTTACGCAAAAACGAGTGAACGGATCTGGATGAATTTAGCATAGAGATAGATTACTACTACGAGAAATGCCCTTGACTCTTAGAGCATTTTGACTGTAACGTCAATAGTGAATAGGTTAAACTCATGTTAAACTTTATTTCAACTGATTCGAGTGATTCTATGTGTTAAATTGAAATGTCTAGAAAGTTATGTGTTATAATTAAAAAAAATGTCCAAACACGTCAAGTGTACCTAATTGACTACTGACTTCTGTAAAGGATGATAAATCTGTGTTTCTTGTAAAGTAGTTCATTTCAAAATAGAAACAGAAGCTTCCACTTTATTTATCTGTTTAAATAGTATTTTTCAAATCAACTTTTAATAACTCACCTCTAATAAGCCAGCTATTTCGCTCAATCATTTTCATTCGTGTGCTTCAATGCTGGAATACTTAATACATACCTATTTAAATAAATAATCAGCGTCTCATTTTTTATTTCTTTTGATGAGAAAATTACGTTAGCCCACTGTGAATCATATATATTAAAGTTCATAATTAGCCATGAAGTTCAATTTAAAAGCTCCTAGCCCTAATAAGTAGTTAATTGAATGAAATGAATCCGTTTTATTGAATGTTTTTCAATATATGATGAGTATTAAGTTGGTAATTTTGTTATAGGTACCAAACTAAAAGTGAGACAAAAATTCAAAATATATTATTTCATTTCAAGAAGAGTCAAAGTGTAAATAAAAAGAACCTAATCTATAAAACAATTGTACTAGAGCCTAGTCCGAAGCCCACATTATGCTAAGACATTCTGAATTTCATAACAACACAGCACAAAAATGGTAACAAGTAAAAAATCATAACACGCCTGAGTACGCGATACATTTCTTCATATCCTGGCGTATTCCAATGAAAAATGCGCAAAGAGTTAACTCCACCAACGGGGGGAACTACAAATCCGATAGAGCGAGACCGACTTACGAGTTAGAAAAGGACGTAGACTAAACCCGAAAAGATGGATGGTACACAATGTCACTGAAGATGGTGAAATTGTATATTTTATATTCGGTATAAAAAAGTCTCAACATACGATATTAAAAAGACCGCTGGAATATTTTCTGCGTACTAGTTATATTATATTGTGAGGAATTTAATCTTGCGGCGACACACGATGCTCTAAAGTAAAGGATTATTGGAATGTTTTCGCGGGTTTTTTTTTACATTCTGGTAAAATTCAGTCGCGTACTGTTTTATAATGAAGATATTTTGTCTATGGTGTACTTGGAAAGGAGTTTGGATGGTTCGATGATTGATGCTTCTGTTTTGTACAAGTTTATGGAGTAGGTATCAATTGGATTACCAAGATACAACAATATATTTGACGACTCGCTTTTGTTTTAATGAAATAAGTTCTTAGGGAATTTTACGAAGTAATTTGAAGTAACAGTATATGTACGATATGGAACATAATTATATAAGTGTATAAACTTATTTATTTCGTATTTGAATAAAAAAAACTTGCACATCCATATGTGCGGTCACTCTTGGTAGAAAATTCAATGTTTTAAATCAGAATTTTCTTCATAGTATTAATAGCTTAGTAGCTATAGTTATGTCTTCATATTGTATTGTTTATTAATGGGTAACTGGCCAAAAGGTGACCACTAACAGCGATCATTAATGACCTCCACAAAAAGACCCTCAAATCTTTACCAGTGACGTTTGCAATAGACCTGTCACCATCAACTTCCTTGAAATTAATCTGTTCAGTTATTTGTCCTGTATGAAACCCCATTCATTCATACATTTAACCCCCCCTAAATTCATTCATACAAAATATACAGTTCATGTGGAAAACACCATCGGTCATCATCTCACCTGTCCTACTTACGAAGTGGTATGTCCAAACCAAACTGATAAAACCATCCCATTTCATCTAACTATCAGAAACCAGAAGATACATTGTAAGGTATTTTCCACCCAAATCTTGAATCGTTTTCAACCCCTTCTAAGTTTAATCCATAATCTAAATCTACGCATACAGCATCCTGTCAGCTATCGATGACACTCTTCAGCTATCGGCGCCATTTTTGTGGAAATAGCTCTATAAGGACCTTATCTGAGGCTGTTTAGTACCATGACGTTTATGGGTTGTGTCTAGTAGAGATCGGCGCTAAAGATATTTCAGTTTTCAGTTTAAAGCCGTGTTGACAGGATAAAACTTTAGATATAATACAGTTACTAAATTGTTGCCAGGTGAATAAATTCTCAAAATTACCTCCCGAAAAAATCTAATGTATACCAGCGTTTAAATTGTAATGTTAGGTTTACAAAATCAATTTGATGTAACTACGAAATAAATGTATGTTTTGGCGCGAATTGAGTCCAAGCTTAAAGGACTTGCTTTTTTTTAAATTCATTGAGACAGACGAATTCACTTAAAACTTCTTAGTGAATTAAGTCGCTTATCTGTCGTGATATTTCAAAATAATTTTTAAAACTTACATGGTAAAACTTTCTAAAAATACTTCAAGCATTCAAGTACTCAAACTACCCTAAATAAACTCGTACAAAACACACATGAGTGTTTGAAAATCACACAGTCAAGGTGTATGTTGAATATGAATAGTGAGTTATTGTTAGGCAAATTAGGAGGCAGATGCGAGCACATCCGTGAGGCAAGCAAGGCTAATTGGAATGTACTTTGCATAATAATGGTTGCAAATCTAGTACTGGAATGTTTGAATATAATAAGGGATTGCTTTTGTGTGTGGGGTGTTTGGTTGTGGATTGTTAACTAGTATTTTAGAATTTATACTTTAGTAATTTTTGTTGTTAATTTGAAGTTTCAGTACACAGGGAAGTACGTTATAGGTTTAGGATAGATCATATTTTCTGTTTTTGGACAAAAAAGGGTTTTTTTTGTAATATATTTAAGACTACCAAAATGTCTCTCTACTCTGTCTGACGGAAAGCATGATTAGATATAATAGCGGTAGAAAATAAATTATTATTTCTATAATAATAGTGGCCATGTTTTCTTTATTAAAAAAAAAATCATATATATGCTGCTAAGGGTGGTAAAGGTAACGTTAACTATTTTATTTAAATGAATGAACAGTTTTTGTCCACATACCATATAGAATAATAATTTTCATAGATTTTACAAGCGCATAATGCAAACTTTATAATGTAAGTTTGCATTAATTCCAACATATTTTGTACACTGCTTTTGTAAGAATAAAATGAAAAAAGCAAACCTTACAAAGTATTTATTCTATGTAACTAAACTCTATAAAAGTTTCATCATCATCATCATCATCATTGCAGTCCACTGCTAAACATAGGCCTCTCTTTGTAAGTTTGCTGATATGTAACTAGCTAGATCCCGCGGTGTTACCCACGGTTTTCATTGAATCTTAACCGAAATTAGTCTAATAGAAATAGCCACATTTGAAATTCCCGTCAAAATTGGTTCAGCGTTCCAGAGATTAGCTGGAACAGACATAAATAAAAAAATAATTGCAAATTTGATATAAGTACTGTATGTGCTTTTAAATTTAGTGAAAAAGGTGCTCCTTTAATTTTACAAATGGACTCTTAAATTTTATTTATTTCTATAATTTGATTCTAAAATAAGTACATGATTCAAGAGTCTGCGTAGGGATTTAAATCTGACAATCCCGTCTGTCTGTCTGTGTCTGGAACCGGCAAATACTTTTCTAAATTAGACTGAAGCCTATTTGTTCTTTTTTTGTGCTAAATTTAACTAGATACGTGTCATCATCATCATCAGCCTATCGCAGTCCACTGCTGGACATAGGCCTCTCCCATTGCACACCACTCTGATCGATTTCGGGCTTCTCGCAACCAGATACGTTTAAAAATTCGTATTTCAAAAAATTAAAAATATCTTTCAATCCTCTGTACAATTTAATTTATTTAATATATATATGAATTTCTACTAAGAATGTTAAACAAAATTTAAATATATGAAATCCGAAACGAGCTATGCTCTAACTTTTTTTTCAAACGGTACATGGTAACGTTCATAAATCCTTTAGCCCGCCTGTCAACCGCATGCCTAGTGGGTAGTCGTATATTACGGAAAGTAACGGTTTTTCTACTGCTTTGTAAAAATTACTATTTTTTTCTCATTTCCTAAGTTATTATCCGGGAAGTTGGAAAGTTTTTTTTTGTATTTACTAAAAAAATAAGTTTATGGTTAGATATAGCCACAATTTAGATTGTTTAGTTTCGACTTAATTTAAAATTTTAAAAATAGTCTACTAAAATAAATAATGTGGTATTTAAATATGTACTGATTGACGGCTTACTTGCTGAATTATATTATTTAAAATTGCACTTAAACACTCTAACATTGCATTCCTATAGAAACACCGTTAGCAAAAAGTTAGTAGAGGATAACTTCTTTGTTATTGATTCGATTTTCAAGTCTTGGACTTTAGCTCAAAAGAGATATTTCATACATTTCAAAGGCACAAGTGAGCTAAAATATATGTACATAACAAATTTCGACTGATGTCTGTATATGCATTTCAACAGACTACAAGTGATTGGCCTTTCAAATTTTAAATTCAACGCATTCGGCTTCATCTTGAACTATGACGGCGCATAAAAATTCACACCATCATTATCGCGCGATTCTGTATTCAAATAAAAACGGAAACGCCACATTTTCTACACCGCACAGCGGGGATCGCTGGCAATCCTCCAGTGCGAGAGAGATAGGACGATAGTTTGGCGCATAAAATGATGATCAATCAGAGCGGGATGACAAGCCGTTTATTGGTTTCACCGAGTAGTTTGTGGCTATCTCATACGGCCAACTATGTTATTTTCTTGGCGCGGTGTGTAAATTTTAAAAAGAAGTATTTAATGTTGTTTTGTGTGCATAGTCTGTTTTCTTACTAACGCATATGGTTCTTATTTCATCAGTGTTTATTTTAAAATGTGTTTGTACTCGTATAATACCTACTTGAATTAATGTAAGAATCACTTCTCTTTATTGTTAGACACATACTTATCTAACTAAAATTTCGGTAAAGTGTATACCTTTTATAAATTTATTATTGAAATACCTACCTATATTTAAACTAGGTATTGTAGGCAAAGCCTCGTTGCTTTACGAGGCCTAAGCCTAAGTCAAGCAGTGGAGTAATAAAGGGTGTTGATGATGGTGATGATGATTGTTTATAGAAAAAGGGGTTACTTTAATAATACCTAATTATTTAAAACTCATAATCAGGTAAAACCTATTGAACTAGTAGCCGCTCTCAAATATTCCTTGGAATTTCAAAAGCTAGGAAGATGAATTATAAAAAAATCACAAATTATTATGTGGTCAAGAATAGTCGCAATAGAATATTTCAGTCCAAAAGTCTAGACTATAAATTAAGAGTAAAAATATTCCTCTATCAGATAAGATGAAGCAAATGCATTTTGAAACAGATGTAAAAGGCACGATCCTAAGTGGTAGTGGCCAAACTTCCTCGACTCTTGACACTATATATTTGCACCACCGGTAGTGTAAAGAGTACTTAGTGCAGGTTTTCTATAATAGCACCAGAAGGAAATCTGACCCTGGACTTCTCCTCCTCCTAAAAAGAGAAGCGGAGAGAGATGCAAACCGTATTGTTTTTATTCGGTTCGAGTCCGACACACCACCCCGCCGTAACCCACGGTGGGGTGATGGTCCATGATGATTTTTCACACGAAAAAAAAAGAAAAAGGTTTTCTATTAGCAAATCTGATTATTTAAACATTTAAAAAAGTACTCGTACAATGCTTTGTTTCAATGTTAGTAGAGCTGTATGATATTAAATAATTTTAACAAAAAGAAACCAACTTCAAAGAAAAACTATTCCGGGTACCCAAATCGTGACATTTGATATTTTAATTTGTCGAATTGAGAACCTTCTCCTTTTTGAAGTCGGTTAAAAATTTATTACTGCTAAATGTTTTAAACAAATTCTCTTCCTGGCACAAACGACCTGTCCCGACAGGACACCCTGGTGCGGCCGGGGGTGTCGTCTAAGGCAAGACAGCGTTCAGCCCAAGGGTGACTAGTCACCTCGGGATGGACCCCATTCGTGAGGTACGGCATGGGGGACTCCAGAAGCCGCCGATGCGTTCCTAGTGTTCCTCCCGACTGCTGATGTTAGTCGCCCTTCGCATACCCCACGGAGGGTATGGTGCGAAAAGCATTCCCCGGGTAAAAAAAGTATTATTACACATTGTATTACTCAGTATAATTGTACTTCCGAGGCTAGAAGAAGAAAATAGGTCTGAAAATCAACAATAGGTATTCTCCCTAAGGAATATGAAAAAAAGTCGTGAAGGTATCTGACTTTCTGTAAATTGGTAGAGGTTATTATTATTTTACATATTATTTTCCTATTAGGCTTATTGTATATAAATTGGGTAATAAAATAAACATTAAACGGTGAGTTCTTTTTTTTTTAGTTGACGTCACACCATTATTCAATCATTATTGCATTAGCCCTACTAACATTATAAAATAAATGTGCATGTAAGTTTGTTTGTTACGCTTTCAGGCGAAAACTACTCAACCTATCATCATGAAACTTTGTACACCTATTCTTGGAGGTATTAGAAGTAAAATAAAGAAAAATACGAAAAATAAAAAAAATGTATTTCTATATAATAATCTCTGAAACTTATTTAATGGCTTCAATGCGAGAGAATACGCGGGTAAAAGCTAGTTATAAAATAAAGTGCTCCGCCTCGTCCGTCTGTCTGTTTGCGATAAACTCAAAAATCACTGCACCGATTTAAATCAAATTTTGTACCCAGATAGCCTAAAGCCTGAGAAAGGACATAAGCTGCTTTTTACCGACATGGACGCGAGCAGAGCCACGGGCGAAAGCTAGTAGTTCATTTTTGGATACTGGTGTGACGTCAGTAGTTAGTATTTCATACAAATTCTACAGAATACACTACGTCTAGCTTTTGGAGTAGAATAAAAAGACTAACTTGACAATATAATAACGTATATTCAGTATTAAAATACATAAATTCAAAATATAAATTCAGCTTTCAACTTATTTGGTAACTCTGTGAGGTTGGTAATACTATTCGACATTCGGTTTCTTCGTTTGGTGTATATTTGCGTCATCTTACATAACATTCTGGCGACTCCTGACATTTGCTGTTTGAAAGAAACACGAGACAGTCGGCTCACTATGTTACAGAAGTCGGCACTAGATCAATACTTCGCTTTATGCCGCACATGTGTCATATGGCGCTGTGTCCGGACAGGAAACTGAATAGAGTCGCGTATCGAAAAAAAAATTGCTGATATTATCATCTTTTATTAATATACTATACTAGTATTATAAATTCGAAAGTAACTCTGTCTGTCTGTTACGCTTTCACGGTAAAATTCTTTTACTGAATTTGTTGAAATTTGTAATGGAGATACTCTGATGCTTGAGGAAGGACATAGGATACTCTTTACCGCGATAGCCAACATTGACGTAAGCGGAGCCTAGAGCTAAAACTAGTAGTTTATATCTTGTAAAAGTAAATAATACTAACTGAGTTACGAGGATTTAAAAATTACTAACACCTTGATAAGTTGTTTTTAAACTCTCGATGCATCTTTTGACCTCTTCATGGGATATAATAAATATATATGTAGAGAACATAATTATGATAGCGCCAAAAAATTTAAAAACTTTTCATTTAAATATTTTACGCTATAGTCGTCACAAAATAAGAAGCCCGGTTTGACATTTGTCATCGTGGAGTAACTAATACGATTAATTCGTGTTTTTGAGTGCAATTTTTCAATATAAAATTAAAGTTGATGCTTATTTATGATAAGCGTTGTGATAGTGTATGGGTAACATAGTAATTAAATAGGATTATGAATTTGATTTTTCGATTTCTTACATGCGGCATGTCAAATGACAAATGTCAAAACGGGCTTCTTATTTTGTAACGACTATAAGTAGTTAACAAAAATAAATTGTCAATATGTTTTTTTTTTAATTTAAACTTCAGATGATATTCTACACAAGAAAACTAAGTAAAAATATTTAAAAAAACACCACAGTTAATTCCTAGCAACTACTATGCAATTAGTGTCCAAGAAAAAAAAAGTATCACGAATATCGACTCTACGACACAAAAGGCTTATTTCGTGATAGATAATGTGTTACTCGCATATGCTTGGGGTGGCAGGGGGTTGTTTTGTCAAACGCCACCCAAAGAAAAGTAGGGAAACACTCGATTCCTCACACGCTTTATTTTGCAGACCATTTTCCCTTACGAAGGTTTCAATTTTTTTTTCGCCATACTCCTTTCGTGAGAATATTATTTTTTGTTTTTGTAATATTGGATGACGTTTCGTATTAAAGTACTTTTGTGACGTACGAAATTGTATAAAGTGGAATATGTTTTTGTCATATTGTGTATAAAGTTACAGCTACTTTTTGTTTTGTCGAAACAACCAAGTGTCAATATGATTTCGAATTTCTTTATAACGTTTAGTTTTATTTTTAACTAGCTTTCCGCCCGCAGCTTCGTTTATATCGCGCGACACGGTAAGGGTAGATTAAACAATCGTACATGATTTTATGTATGATAATAAGGAACTTCGACACAAACTTTCGTCCCCTATTTCAAGCTTTTCTAAATTTATTTAAGCGAAAAGTATCCTATGTTCTTTCCCAGGTTTAGTTCTATCTTCTTACCAAATTTCATCAACATCGGTTCAGTGGTTTAGGCGTGAAAGCGTAACAGACAGACATAGTTACTTTCGCGTTTATAATATTAAGTAGGAATTAGTATCTTATAATATTTCATATATATACATCTGACTGCCTCCATGGTTTGGTCGCTGGTGTATACGACTGTTGATCAAGGTTCGATTCCCGGGTCTGACTGAATGTTTGTGTGATCCCCAAATAGTTGTTTCGGAGTTTGGGTACCTATTTTCTATGTAGGTAAAATAAGTATGTATTTAGAAAAAAGGGATTTTTATATTTTATGTTTGTAATTTCAAATTAACAGCATTTTACTAAATTTATATGAAAGTATAGAAGTTACAAAAACCTAAGTTTTTTAAATTTTGTCTGTCCGTTTGCCCCTCTGTCTGTTCCGGCTAATCTCTTGAATTGATTTCACTGGCAAATAGCTGATATTATAAGGAGTAATTTAAGCCACCTTACCTTACCAACAAGTGTTGTACCGCTTTTCTCAGAACAACTGGGGTTGGTAAAGGATTTGTGCATTAATAGTTGGCAGGAGTATTTTGATGAACGTTCGCGTCAGAGCGGTATTTGGTACAGAACAATTCAGCCTCAAATTTCAAAACTTCCCTGGATAGACAATTTAGTATTAAACAGAAATAATTTAAAAACTGTCCTAAGATTACGTTCGGGTCACATTCCATCGAGAAAGTTTGCATTTCTGATGAAGAAGGTCTCGTCACCTAATTGCCTTGATTGTGGTGTGATAGAAGATGTCCAGCATATTTTGATGGAATGTGTTCGGAACGAGGATCTAAGAGCATCCTGTTTCGACAGAAATAAGAAACTACTGGTTGGCTATTTGAATGGTGTATTGTCTAATCCAAAGACAAACTAAATTAGACAGATCATTAAATTAGCTGATTCAGGTTTGTGTACACAATAATGTAGTTTTAAGTTAACATATGTCTTGTATGCCTAGATGTTCATATGGGACGATGTAGTCGCTCAGCGACAAAGTCCTTTTATTAATATATAAAAAAAAAAAAAAAAAAGCCACCTTTTTAGGGTTCAGTAGGTAGTTCATAACTCGGTCGGTACATGTCTGTCGGTCTGTCAAACGGTTATCGATAGAAAGATAAAAATGTATGGATAAGTGTTTTTATCACGTCGACAAAGTGGTAAAATAAAATCACGAGAAATATTTTTATTTCGGGAACCTCCCCTACACGTAAAGTGGATGATTTTTTTTCTCGCGTCTACCCTATTGTGTGTAGTATCATTGGATAGGTCTTTTAAAAACATTGAGAGTTAACTAAGACTATTTTGTTATTTAAGTATCCGTTTGCGAGTTATTCTACTTTAAAGGCCATATTTTTGTCAAAACAAGTCGTCCCTTCCCTATAAAAGCTAAATACTTAAAAAATGTGTAAAAGTACACGATGGTAATTCATATGACCATTATAAAGCAAAACTATAACGGCTTAGATAACTTAGTTAGTTCAAGATTAAAACTTGTACAAAAATAACGAAATAACAATTATCTATTGGACACGATTTTAGATCCATGGGATATTATGGGTGACTATGGAACCCTATTCTATGCGTGGCTTGACACGCACTTGGACGATTTTTAGGGTTCCGTAGCCAAATGGCAAAAAACGGAACCCTTATAGATTCGTCAAGTCTGTCTGTCTGTCTGTCCGTCCGTATGTCACAGCCAATTATTTCTGAAACTATAAGAGCTATACTGTTGAAATTTGGTCAGTCGGTGTATTCTGTGAACCGCATTAAGATTTTTACATAAAAATAGAAAAAATACAATACATTTTGGGGGTCCCCATACTTGGAACTGAAACTCAAAAATTTTTTTTTCATCAAACCTATACGTGTGAGGTATCTATGGATAGGTGTTCAAAAATGATGTTAAGGTTTCTAATATAATTTTTTTCTAAACTGAATAGTTTGCGCGAGAGACACTTCCAAAGTGGTAAAATGTGTCCCCCCCCCCTCTAACTTCTAAAATAAGAGAGTGATAAAACTAAAAAAAATATATGTTATACATTACCATGCAAACTACCAACGAAAATTGGTTTGAACAAGATCTAGTGAGTAGTTTTTTTTTAATACGTCATAAATCGTAACATGCAATTTACCTTTCATCCAGTCAATACACTGGTATAAAAACATCGATGAAAGTAACAACAAACTACAAGAACTTTTATATGATGTTACTTGCTGATACGGAACCCTTCATGGGCGAGTCCGACTCGCACTTGGCCGATTTTTAAGACTAGCTTCACCTTCGCTAGTTTACCATTATTTCTTAGATTCTTTATTTTATTTATTTAAGAATTTATGCACAAATGTGACAAAGGCGGACATAATGCCATGGGCATTTTCTACCAGTCGACCGTAGGGCGATGCAGAGACAAACGTGGTATGCACAGTAATGAGAGATAAGTTTTTTAAATGAAAACATATGTATAAGGTACATAATATATAAACATGCTCACAGAAACTATATGACCGATGGAGCCATAAAGTTCTTGAATGGCGACCATGTACCGGAAAATGCAGCGTTGGTAGGCCCCCAACCAAGCAACAAAGGTGGTCCGACAACTTTCTGAACGTCGCATGAAGCGAAAGAATTGTTTTAATTAAAACCAAACAAAGTAAACTCCGGAAATTATTAGAGCAGAAGTGTGAGCAGAAATTTGACGTTCTAGTGGTTAGCGTATGAGAGGTCTCGGATTCGATTCCCGGGTAGAACCAAACGTTTGTGTGATCTACTAATATTTGTTTCGGAGTCTGGGTGTTTTGGATGTATTTACAAAAAAAGTACGTTTATGTATTTATATCAGTTGTCTTACCCATAATACAAGCTCTGCTTAGTTTGGGACTAAATGACCTTGTGTTTAAAATGTCAAAAAAAAGAAGTCTACTTAGGACTTGGTCTTTTCAATTAGGACTTGAGGCACTCATCTAACCCGCTGTATTTAATATAAATTACATATTCTTAGCACACCTACAAACCCTAGGCAATCGCTATCGTTAGAATTTCAATCAACGCCCCTTCTTATTCCTCAAAAATCAGAATACCCTCATAAAATCGTTCTCGGAAAAAACGTCGCTAAAAGAAAATATATTTTTCATCGGTATATGACCAAGTTTTCCGAGAAAAGTCAAGAAATATTATTATATTTAAAGTTGAGTCGCAAAAATTGTTTGCGTGAAGTGGCATGGAGGAGTAAGTCCGGTGGTGTCTGTCTGTTTGACTTTATAAAAAGTGTAAAACAGTGGTAAGCGGAGCGTATAGCGGAATCTTTTCTTTTGAGTTCATCACATTTATTTATTGTCTTGAAACGTCTAGATTTTCTTTTGGAAAAAGGTGATAATATTATTAGACGAACTGAAGAATGACTTTTTGAATGATTTTGAAATAAAATATTTAGGGACAGCCTTAAATTAATATTTTTTTAATGATGAATAGAAAAAGGAATTTTAATCTAAATTTTAACATTTACGTTTTAGACTATTTATCTTCCTAAATAGAGCTGTAATTAAGAATTTCAATGGATATATTTTACTCAATCAGTCCGTACAAATAAAGTTCTTTTTCCTTCCACAGATAGTGTCGAATAAGAAGGTAGAGATTACAGTACAGTTTTTTTTCAGTTATTCAATAAAATTAAAGTAATATCACGCCATATGCTTTAATAGCTCGCTCCGCTCTCTACTGTATCAGCACCTTAACCGACATACGGTTGGCGGGCAGACAAATATATTGTTGGTAGAAAGTTTCTGCTGACTTCTGGAGTGGTTTCAGAACTTCGGTGTCGTAAGTTGCGCATCTACCTCGTGAATACATTATTTTATTTATAAAGTACTTTGGGAAGTTTTAGGTACTGTTATGGATCATTTTGAAATACGTGGATATATGTGGGAGTATTTATTTTGTATTTCGATGTTGCCGGATATATTTCCTTTGAGAATTTTTTGCATGTTATAGATATTGGTATTATTTAAAATTTAGTACCATTGGTATATTTTAGTAGCTTTTATAGTTGGCAACTCCAAGATCTGTCAGATCATTATGTTGACCATAAAATCTTTTTTCGAATATCTGGAAATAGATTTATTTATTTATTTAAACTTACTGCACATGTTGTACAAAGGCGGACTTAATGCCATAAGGCATTCTCTATCAGTCAACCTTCAGGCGATGTAGAAATATGATACGGTAGGTTATCACCCAAGACTCTCCAGAGCAACTTTTGTGCTGCTCTTATCCAGCAGATAGCATCTTTTGGATTTATCATGACAATTTAAAGTAATGTACAGAATTATCAATATTTGGTGTGTAAAAGTGGATGTAGACATCCACCTTTAGGATGCTAAGTGCTTTTATAAAGCATTTCATTGCTTTACTGAAGTACCTACCTATTTCGGGAAAGAGAATTTAATGTCTGTCTATAAAGCCTAATCATGTCTGATACGTACATTCTAACTACGTAGTATATCCAAGATGAATTCTTATATGGGCAAAAAATCTAGTTAACCGACTTAAAAAAAGGGACGAGGTTCTCAATTCGTCGGAATCTTTTTTTTTTTTTTTTTTTATTATGTATGTTCAGCGATAATTTCGTCGTTTATGAACAGATTTCAAAAATTATTTTTGCATTGGAATGGGCGTAGCTTACAGGTGGTCCAATTGTCACCATATCGGGATATGATGATGGGATCCCAAGGAAATCGAGGGAACTCCTCAAATATCATAGGCACAATGTCGCGATTTCGGTACTCGGAATAGTTTTTCATTGAAGTCGGTTCCTTTTTGTTAAAATTATTTACAATAATGTACGGTTTAAGTCATCCCTTTACTACTTAGTTATAGAATAACAATATCTCCATCTACCTAACGTTTTACAACCATTGAAGAGTCAAAAATCACTGTTAAAAATGTGACCCATTAAGTTCAAAAAAAATGTAGAACATTCTCCACTTTTGTACGGTGACAATAAATTACAAGGACACAATGAGGACAGTAGCATCCCTTTGAACGAGTACCACTCAAGGGATTAAGTTCGATATTCAAAATCGTTACAATTGATTGGTTTATTTAAATAGGACTTTATTGGGTGTGCATGATGCGACTAATGTCCTGTGATCTTTGAATGCCACTGATACTGGCACTCGATAATTTTAAATTTCGAATAACGGATATTTAAAAAACATGAATGTCATAGACGTAAACCAAAAATAGGTCAAGATGAAATAGTTTAAATTAATTTTAAAAAAGATTTAATATTAACCGTAGCTTGGATTTCTATTTGTGAAAAACACATATATAAGATGTTTCTTTTAAAAATTAATAGTATTAAGAAATAAAGATATAAACGTTTTGTCACAGCGTAAAAGTGAAAATTTCCAAGACAAGAAAACCTCAAATACCCAAGTACTTTCTTGCAACTCTTAAAAGAAGCATAAAAAGAACCTCTTCAGGGAAAGTGCATTAAAAATGAGTGTGCGAGAAAGAGACGGGGCTCTATCGACTGTATCTTTATCCTTATTGCACGTTCCCAAGAAAATGGTTTTATGAATGAAAATTACTTTTTTTCTCACGCCATTTACTCAGTTCAGGGGCGTTAGTTTTGTAGCTCGTTTTCGGGAATAGGTGAAAGTTGTCAGGGATTGCCTTTGAAAGTAGGCCACCTGGTAAAATGTTTTTGTAAGTTTACTTTTATCCTCCATTCCGTTTATATGGAGAATTTTTTAAATTGTATTGTCAATTTTGAATTTATTTTTGCGAATGATGTGGCTAAAAGTTGACTGAGTTTTTTTTGTATTAAGAATATTGTGTAGATTTCGTGTTTTATTCAGACGGAGGAAGGTGATGTTTGTGTACGAAATTTTAAATATTTCATAGTCTAGTTAATTTTATTTGCCAAACATTATAATACAATGACAACCTTTTGTGGTTTTTTTTTTATATACAACGCCTGCCAACGTGACTCTAATCTCTCTCTTTTTAGGGTTCCGTAGCCAAATGGCAAAAAACGGAACCCTTATAGATTCGTCAAGTCTGTCTGTCTGTCTGTCTGTCTGTCCGTCCGTATGTCACAGCCAATTATTTCCGAAACTATAAGAGCTATACTGTTGAAATTTGGTCAGTCGATGTATACTGTGAACCGCATTAAGATTTTTACATAAAAATAGAAAAAAAACAATACATTTTGGGGGTCCCCATACTTGGAACTGAAACTCAAAAATTTTTTTTTCATCATACCTATACGTGTGGGGTATCTATAAATAGGTGTTCAAAAATGATGTTGAGGTTTCTAATATCATTTTTTTCTAAACTGAATAGTTTGCGCGAGAGACGCTTCCAAAGTGGAAAAATGTGTGTCCCCCCCCCTCTAACTTCTAAACTAAGAGAGTGATAAAACTAAAAAAAATATATGTTGTACATTACCATGCAAACTACCAACGAAAATTGGTTTGAACGAGATCTAGTGAGTAGTTTTTTTTTAATACGTCATAAATCGTAACACGCAATTTACCTTTCATCTAATCAATACACTAGTATAAAAACATCGATGAAAGTTGCAACGAACTACAAGAACTTTTATATGATGTTACTTGCTGATACGGAACCCTGCATGGGCGAGTCCGACTCGCACTTGGCCGCTTTTTTAAAGTTAAAATAGGATTTCTATACATCGACCGGTCAAACTTAGTTAACTTGGCATTTAATTAAATCGATTTAATAAGTAGTTTTTGCATTATCAACGCTAATACATAATTAATTTCACCACGAATTTAGCATATACTTACGTGGCATTGTATCTAACTAAAAAACATGCACTTTCTGCACGCGAATGATCAAAAAAGTATTCTAACGCAAGCAAATCCTTAGTCCAAGTTTTATGAAATATTTGAAGTATAATTATAACAACGTTGAAAAGAGATAATAATCCCTTAAATTATTATTATTAACCACGTCAAAGAAAAACGAAGAGTCCTGCTCCTTAAAAATGGCAGGAAGCCAATGACAGTTCCATATCTGATGTAACCTATCATAAAATTTACAACAGCCTATTGTTTCAACGCTAAAACGATACTTAATTGTAAAAAAAATACCTCTAAGACTGGAGTATCATAGATCTTAAACATATGCGCTCACGCACCCCTTTCATTAAAAAAAAAACCTTTGTTATGCCACCGATAAAATATAACAACCATTTTTTACAAGGAATAATACGCATAAATTTATCTATACATACATTAATAGAAAGGGTTTAATAGCCAATAAATCAGTATTTTAAACAAAGAATAGTCAAATTCTGCACAATAGGAGCCCTTAGCGAAGCGCATAGACACGAGTTTTTTTTTTGTTGCCACAAACCCGTGAAATGTTTGTTTTGTTGGCGCGCTGTAGTGGCTTTTTTTTTTGCTAACTTTTTTTTTGATACTTCGATGATTGCCTATAATAGCACGTATTGTGTTTTTTGTGGCGCGCAAATATTTGAGTAAAACTTGTCAGGATTGCGGGTTTTTTGTTAAAGTTATAGAGAGGTATTTAATTAGTAACATTATTGATTTAAATTACTTGTTTTTCTGTTGAACGTAATTTTTGTTTATAGAACGCGAAGTGTTTTTTTGTGTTTTTTTTGTTAACATTTATAAGAATGGAACGTTTATGTATGTCTTATTAAAGGCTAGCTCGGTCCCGCGGTGTTACCCGCGGTAAATGTTGTATATCAGGAACGCCGCGGAGTAAATCTAGTCTAAAAACAATTGTCTTAGTGACTCCTTTTGTTATTAGCTTTCTGGTAGAAATTTAAAATCCGTTAAAATCGGTTCAGCCGTTCCGTAGAATAGCCGGAACAAACAGACCTACAGACGGTAGACAAAATTTAAAAATGCCTTTTTGTTAGTAAAAAACATTTGGTATGACAAATAGATACTTAAATTTTGGTCTAGTAGTTAGCTTATGCGACTGCTAATCAAGAGGTCTCGGGTTCAAATCCCGATTCGGGCCAAAAAGTGTTTTTAGGTTTTTCTAAGGAAATTCCTTATAACAGTCCGGGGTTTGGAAGTTTGGCGGTGATTCACGTTTGTGCCTCGGAGAGCACATAAAGCCGTCGGTCCCGGTTGTCATGAACTAGTAGGGGCCCCCAAATAAACTTGGAAATAAAGGCTAGGAAGAAGAAGTATAGATGTATTGCACTTCATTTGTCATAAACATAGACACGTGAAGAATGACAATAGGTATATTTAATCTATAGAAATAAATAAACAATATGTACAAATAAATGGTGTTAATTCACAGGGTTTAAAAGTAAAAATGGGGGTTCCTCAAGGCTCAATATTGGGTCCTTTCCTCTTTCTAGTATATATAAATGATCTACCATATTTATTAAAAAATCAACCTCAAAATATGGTGTTATTTGCTGATGACACTTCCTTAATTTTTAAGATAAAAAGACGGGCCCAAAATCTAGATGACGTGAATAATGCCCTAGTTCAAGTCCAGAATTGGTTCACAGCAAACAATTTGGTATTAAATGAAAAAAAAACCAAATGCATAAGATTTGCTTTACCGAATGTTAAGAGTAGTGATTGTGATATAATTTTGAATAAAGAGAAACTTGAATTCGTAGATAAAACTGTTTTCCTGGGGATTACGCTTGATGCAGGGCTACAATGGGGTTCTCATTTAACATCTCTTGCGGGGCGGCTAAGTTCAGCAGCATATGCTATTAGAAAAATCCGTCAATTTACTGATGAAGATACCGCTAGACTGGTCTATTTCAGTTACTTTCATAGTATAATGTCTTACGGCATCTTGTTATGGGGACGGGCTGCAGATATTGAGTCTATATTTATTCTGCAAAAAAGAGCCATCAGAGCCATATATAATCTTCGTAGGCGCGATTCTCTAAGGGAACTGTTTAAGAATATTGGCATCATGACGGTACATAGTCAATACATCTACGAAAACATAATGTACGTTAGGAAAAATCTTCATCTTTTTGGCAAAAGAGGTGACAAACATAATTACAGTACTAGAAATAGGGACCAACTAGTTCAGCCAGGCTTTAGACTCGCTAAAGTAGACTCTTCTTTTATGGGGTACTGTTTGAGATGCTATAATAAAATTCCACAAAGTATTCTTGAACTGAATGAGACAAAATTTAAAACATGCATTAAACGCACACTATGTAAGCAAGCATATTACAAGTTGAGCGATTATATCGCTGATAAAAATGCTTGGCTCAATGCTGGTCCTGCTTCACAAGGACAGGGGCGCATAAATTGATAGCATTGAATGGTATTGTTGGAGCTGCTGAAGATTGTACAACTTTCTTTGCATTGTATAGATTCAATCTCTTTAGTGTTATATAATCGCATAGCCCATATTGTGTGAGTACTATGTACTAGGAAGCTATTCAAGCTATCATTCACTGGAAACCTACGTCTTTTCTTGACCTGAATCTGCCCTGGCGGTTGAGAGTATGTCATGCTCACTCAAATGTCACGCTGATGGTGGCGCGTGTGTCTGATCATTTGATTCCCTTCAAAATGGTTGAGTTGAATGGTGCGGATCCATGCGTCATGTTCGTGAACGGGCGCTGTCAGTTGTGACTGGTCATCTCTTAGTTGCCACGGCTTATTTGAATTAATTATTTTATTTTTCAATTGTATTTTTGTTGTACTATGGACACTTTTAACGTGCACGTCTTGCTACATCGTTCTCACATAATGTACCATCTCAACATGAATGATGTAAACATGATTTTGTAAAAACATTTTGATTTAAAAGAGTGTCCATGGAGTTTCTTGCCCGTTCTTCTCCATAGAGATCTACGCTAGGGAATGGGCAACTACAGTACTTTCACAGTTTTTGTGTCTTGTGACTGGGACTGTAGCTACATTTTTGTTTCGACAATTCAAAAGTGCCTGTAACTGGCCTACTTGAAATAAATGCTTTGATTTTGATTTTGATTTTGATAAAATTGAAGTCTCTGTATACAATATTAAAAAAACAGTTTTTTACTAAATGCTTATCAAAGTAAACATACTTACATCAAAAAAACCACTTTTATTTTTTTTTGTCTTTCTGTTTGTACTATTAACTTATGCTATTTTGTTTAGACTAATTTCGCTCCGTGGCTTTACTCGTGAATTACAACACCGCGCGACAGCTAATAGAAAATTAAATCCCATCAAAGTTACTTTATTGTCAGTACTTTACAGAAATCATGCTTAATTTTAAGAACCACCATTGCCTAAAGCAGGCAACACACTTCGCTATGCGCTATTCGTTATGCGACTTATTCGCGAGCATACGGCGAAGTGTGGAGAGTATATTCGTTTCGTTCACCATAAAAATGACAATGACACATCTCTACAACACACATATTTGCCTTATTTGATGCTTATTTGGCATACCAGTTCGAAGTGTGGATGGCATGTTTGTTGTTTGCGCGCATAACTAATATTTGGGCGAATACGGCGTAGACACATAAAGAATAGCGCATAACGAAGTGTGGTGCCTGCATAAGATATTATAAAACGAAATTCTTAATTTCAAACTTCAAGACACAATTTTTTACGCAACACTTTTATAGGTATATTATTAGGGTCACAGAACAGACGAGGCAAAAGATATCGATTCACCGGAAGGGTTGAGCGTCTGCCACAAAAGATCCTACTTCCGGTCCACCGGACCCATTGTGGGTTTTTTAATAACCGTAGATAATAAGAAATGTGATCGGATCACTTTTATTATACATTTTATTAATAACAGATATGAATATGTTAGATATTTGTATAAGAGTTTCTCACGGTTTAGTCTTTCTAGAAGCTTCTTTTGAATTTAATGAATCATCTTCCTAGCCTTATTCCCAATATTATTTGGGGTCGGCTGCTAGTTCAACCGGTTTTACCTGAATATCAGTATTTCAACGGAGCGACTGGCATCGGACCTCCGCAACCCTAAGGGAGAACTGATATTCAAAAGTTGCACTTGTCAGTAAATTTGAGGGCACTGATTTCCCAATAACGATTGCCATAGATGTTCATGACAACCGGAACCGACGGCTTTACGTGCCCTCCGAGGCACGGGCGTGAATCACGTACACTTCTAAGTAAATGAAATAAGAAAAGTTATGAACAAATTTTCTGTTTCGACATTGACCTTGTGTTAAACGATTTCGCGCCACAAAGTTCACGCCAACAGATAACAGCACGTAACCATCGCGTACCGGGACAAACCTCCATAATCCTTATTAATGCAGCCAATTCATCAACCCTACAACACAATACACCCCTTCAAATATAAATAATAAACTAAAAGTTATATGCAAATTCACGAGCCATAGATTTCTATAGAAATAACCCTTTCGCTGCGAGAGGGGACAAAAATGGTTATAATTTATGCACGTGAGATAAAGGTCGGTAGGTCGCATTCAAAAATGTTCTACAACTGTGCTCAGACGTGTTCCAAGTTTAAATTTTTGAAATTTGTTCATTTAAAAAAAAGTAAAAGATTTATCTTATGGTGATGTGTTGTGCGCATGCGTGCAAAGTGACAGTTTTTTTCAATCTAACAAGATTTTTTTTTTTCATACAACCCCAATGTGTTTATTTTTGAAGGTACCTTGTTTTTGAATATTACTTTTTTATATTTTTCTTTGTTTTAGTTATTGTACTGAATCTAAGTAATCAAAACCAGGGTTCACTGAACGCTAAGTAAATCTCATAACACTAATGTTACATATCATAACATAAATAACAGGATAGTTAGAACTAACTAACTAACTATTATCTATCCTGATATTTATGATAGGATTTATACACCTACTAATATCAGATAGTCATAAATAAAATTTACTTTCGTTATTAATACTTAAGAATTGTTATTACACCATGAATTAAAGTTAAAATGTAAGCAAGGTGCTTAAGGAGTTTACTTGAATTTCATTCAATTTACATAGATTATATAATAACCGTAAGTACTCACAAGTGTGATAAGTATAGTTTGAAATATAAACTATATTCATTATCACAGGCCAAAAAAATAGAATATGTATTTTTTTAGAGCTTAAATAAAGATAATAATTTGCTTGAAAGTTGTAAACCGATAACCTATATCTATTTGGAAAAACAAAGCAAGTTATTTATTATTAAAACTGTATAAGTAGTAGTAATCAATTTAAAAAAAGTCTATTTACTTATCGCAGCCATTGAAAAAAAACCACCGATAGTTTTATGGCTATCGGAAGTTGGTTAAAAATAAGAAAGTGCTTCGTTATAGAATTTATTCGTTACGGTGTTTAATTGGCAAAGTAAAGAAAAATTTATAGTGATAGCCATGTTGGATATTCTGATTGCTATCAGCAATAGTCTATGGCCTATTGCCTAACTGATTGCGTCGGTTGAAAAGTAGCACCTTTTAATGTTTTATAAATAGCGATACCTTTCTTTACAAGTTTTGTTATTTTGTAGGGAATTTTATGTATAATAGGGTAATTTTGCATCGTTAAAACTTTTGTGTTAGACAGCCGTTAGGAATTAAAAGGTCATATGAGGCGTTAATTTAATTAAATAGACCGGATATATTCCATTTTGTAGACGATTAGACATGTATAGATTTTATTCTGAGTTTGAAGTGATTTTATTTCTGTGATAATATAGTAAAACCAGTTATGTTTCAATTGGAATATAATTTAAGTTAATTTTTTTTTGTGTCATGTATTTTTAGAACCGATACAATATATTATTCTTTTCAATACTATTAAAATATCTACGTACTATTCTATTAATCATAGTTTAAGTTTCTTCATCATCATTATCAACAGCCTTTAACAGTCCACTGCTGGACATAGGCCTCTCCTTTGAAGGAGGCTTTGGCCTATTATACCACGCTGGCCAGACGGGTTGGTAAAGGGTTTGTTTCAAGTTTTCCTTCTCTTGGCAGTGATGTTAGCTGCTTATTTCGTTCCTTTAGTCGCATCTTACGACACCCATGGAATGAAAAGGGGTGGTGACACTTTGTATTCTTAATCCGTCACCTCACGGACAAGTTTCTTACAAGAACATTTTATAACACCAACTTCCGGTGCACGTTTTTTTTTTGCAATTACCTTGACATCCAACTCGCTACCTCAGAAAATACATAGGAGGCTAAATTTGATTTTCAAAAACTTCCAAGAAAGGGTCTCAAAGTTTCCTATTACCATCTGAGGGTTAAGTCTTTACCCATTCCTTACCCAAACTCAGAATCGCGACTCAAGTACTTTCATAAATTGATATAAACAATATCCTAATGGAAACTGTAACTGGATATATTTGTCAATACATTTACCACCGTTCCTATGACTCCTATGTACAGGAGAAATATGACCAAACTGCAAACCCGAGACATTGGGCCTGAGGTAACGAGACAATCTAAATTGAATGTTACAGACATGAAACTACGGTTTGTTTCTGTTTGATGTTTGAAGTAGAGATAGGCCCTTTTTATAAATTCATAAGTCTATACTGTTTGCACATGTTTGATCGATTGACAACACGGGGGTGGGGTTGGCATAATAATATTACCCCCGAATCCTATATCAAAGTGTTTTAGTTCATTGTATATGCGTATGTATTTGAAGAAGTATTTATTGGTGATCAATAAACTAACCATAGAGTAAAGAACTAAATGTCATAAACTTTTTGAAAGTACTCAACATGTACGCCGTAAAGAGACAGATAATAGTCTATGAAAATAGTTATAACGATCTCTAATCATATTTATGGATGAAAATATAGTAAAGTAATAAGTACGCCATAAATAATTTTATTACAGATAACTACGATCTTAATTAGGCGGCCTACAATGTAAAAGGATACGATTAAACGACGGCCCTAATGGCGTGCCGTGACATAGACAATTTAACTTGTTTATTAGCCATAAAGGCAGAACTGTGAGGTGAACAATAAATTTTAAAATTTAAATCTAGAACTATCGATTCTTTTTTAATTTCCGATAATCGCCGGTAGCTATCATGGCCGATTAAAGCAGTCCTTTATTGGGCTTTGAAATACAAACAGCAAAATAAAATTTTACGATCCTACCCATTCACCGTTAAATAAATAAGTACACGTTCGATGCCTCGTTTGGACATGCTATAAATTAACAGGGACGTGTAAAAAACATTGACGTTAAGTTGTTTTAAAATAATTAAATAGTTGCTGAAAGCCGTGTTCTCACACTGTAGAAGGGGCATTTTAATCTATATAAATAAATACAATTGGAGTGTCTGTACGTATATTAATATTATATTGATATAAACGGTACTAACGGCTGGTCTTATCGGATTAGGACTTTTTTCTGGCAAAAAGCTGATGACCTTAGGAGTAACTTAGGTTATTTTTTATAGACTAGCCTCGCTCCACGGCGTTACTCGCGATGTAGAACAAGAATCGCGGGTAGCACCGCGGGTCTCAACTAGTATTTTATATTTTTTAACAATTGTAACTTGTAAAGAAATGACGTAAATCAAAAGTGAATATAAATAAATAAATATTTCGGACATCTTACACACAACGTCACCTAGTCACAAACTAAGCAGAGCTTGTATTTTAGGTACTAAACAACTAATATAAATACATAAACATACTTTTTTTTATAAATACATACATATTATACATAGAAAACACCCAGACTCCGAAACAAATATTTGTGGATCACACAAATATTTGGTCCGACCCGGGAATCGAACACGAGACTTCTTAATCAGCAGCCGCATACGCTAACCATTAGACCAACAAGGCATATAGAATATAGTGGTTAAAGTTATATTGTACTTTGACAAACTCTGCATCAAAATTGTATCTAATACTCTAAATAATATACTCTAATTTAGGTTCTAAATTAAATTAATTTAATTCTAAAATAGTGGACAATAGAATTATAGTTTTTATAAATGCTTAATCAGATTTGTATACGGCATAATCAATACGCGATGTTATGTCTGTGTGTAATCAACTTTTTGCGTCCATGTTTTATTAAACTAACAAGCACAGTAATAAGGAATTATTAACTTGTACGACCTCTCTGAAAAAATATTCAATTAGTTTAAAATAAAAAGTAGGTATTTCTTAATAGAGTTATACTTCATTGTATGAGCGATAATAATTTATTAAATTACGTCGAACTAAGTTTTATTTTTCCTCATAAAACCTCACAAACTTAACCTCTTTGTATCGCAAAACATTGCATCATGAAAAAAATAAATTTTTTAAAATAGTTATAAGTTATAAGACGTTGGTTTAGTTTTATTATACAAAAACAACAGTAAGTATTTAAAAAAAATTGAAATTAGACGCATTGGTTGTTAAAATTTTGAAAAAAGAATGAAAGTAAATTTGAAACGGTCAAAAATAGTATCAATATAAAAAAAAATAGGCGTTTCCTAACAAATGTACAAAAATATTTCATTGAATTAAATTAAAAAAAGATGCTTTACTTTTTCAAATTTAGAATGAAGCCTTTTCACAAAACACTGTCTCATTAGAAAAAAAAAAAACAGAAATTTGACACGTTCAAAAATCGTGCCAAGTCGTTGGTTTACAAAGGAGTTAGCCCTATCGATTTTGTCCTCAACCCTACCCACACATGTATGTTTTATGTATACGTGCGTCGGAGGGTCGCAAGGTACGGGGGTGGGACCAACTATCGACTATACGAACGTAGGTATATAAATTATATGTCGTTCACCCCATCAATAGTATAATGTATGGAGATTCGACATTATTTTTTGATGGATGTTCCGTTCGATTTTACTTTGTAGCCTTATCGAAAGTTTGAATAAACCATTCGTTTCAAAATTCCATGCTTAAATTTAATATTTTTTCTTTACATAATCCTTTATAACGCGAAAGTAACTCTGTCTGTCTGTCCAGTTTTCACGTCAAAACTACTGAACCCATTTAAATGAAATTTGGTACACCGATAGTCTAGAATCTGCGAAAGGACATAGGCTATTATTTATCGAGATAACCGTTTACACGCGGGCGAAGCCGAGAGAGAAAGCTTTATAATAGCGAAGTATAAAATAGCTTAATTAAACTTCAATTTATACAGAAAAACTAATTCCTGTTTACTGAATAATAACTAATTATAAGAATATACATATGTATATTCGTTATTATTTATAAATATTGACGTCATATTTGATAAAGTCGTTAATTTATCAAATAAAAATTTAAAAATCCGGTAAATTTTCAGTTGGACGGAGATAACTGTTACACTCTGTAACAGTTATCTCCGTCCAAATGTTTTCTAGAATTTTCGCAAGATAAATTCGAAATTTGAAATCTTAACAATACTTTATTTAGTAAAAGGCACATTTCCAAACATTGAGTTTAAAAAACTCAGATCGAAAGCAACGAGTAGGGAGCAAAGGTATAAAAATCTACTAAATCGGATTGCTGTCAGTCACAAATTGCTTCTTGCAAATCCGGGATGCGATGCGTAGTGTTAATACGAGATTATCGATGTACATATCTATAGCTTCCTTTTTTTTTCTGAGTATGAATATAATAAGAACTGAAATAAACTTAAAATTGCGTAAATTGTAAGTAACTTCAATAGTTTAGTAAATGTAAATTCATATTAATTTTGATGCATCTTTATCATATTGAATACTTATTATTCACAATTTTTTTAATATTTTTTTACTTATTCATATAATAAATGCAAAAGTAACTGTATTTGTTTGTCTGTCGCGCTTTACTTAACCGATTTGAATGAATTTTTTGTGGTAGTCTAAAACCCGAGAAATTATATATGCTACTTTTTACTCAGGCGAATAAATTAGGGCGAATGCTAGTGTTATGTATACCAAAAGACATGGTTCCTAATAAAAAGGCGATAACAAATAAAAACCAATAGAAAATTTCCCAATCAAACTAATATTAATAGCGGCTCAACGATTGTTCTTAAATGTCACTTGTCCCATATGACATTCAAATCACTCCGCCTTCTAGCCGTCGCGTTCCAAAAGTAAAATAATTTCGTCATTAACTGTCATTTTTGACACCTGTCACGCCTCCATGTCATTAAAGATGAATACTCAATTAGTAGGCATGATTGTCATATTAGAACCTCTTAACGGTATTTTTACGATGTTATTAATAGCTTACGTTGAATACATTATGAACTCGCAGCTCCTTGATTCATATGAATGTTTCTAGATAACGTTCCGTTATACGTTTAATAAAGAAAGTGTCATTGTCTTGACAATTTACTTTTCACTATGAAATTATACAATTCAGCGTTGATAGATGCAGTGCATATATCTTTATTAATATTCTTGTTCTTACTTTTCAACTGTTGTTTTCAGTATTTTTTTTTTTAATTTTGATGGTCACAGCCCATAGGCCGAATGACATAAGCAGAATGTGACTTTTTAACTACATCACTAACTTAAACCAACCAACCTCTTTATCCCTAAAGGGGTATAAATAAACGTATAACATAAGGCATGCATTTATTTATATGACACCCTAATAACATTTAATTTGTTTTTTTTAATAGGTACTGATCAATATCACCCACTCGTCTTCAAATAGTAATAGTACTTTGGGTTCGACCGAAACTATCTAAGAAATAAACTTAAAAATGTTTTTATGGTATAGATACATGAAAATGAAAAAAAAAACAAAATTTAGCATCATTTGTCGTACGTCTTGCAGAAAAATTACATTTAAAATGTAAATATGTATCCCTACTAATATTATAAATGCGAAAGTAACTCTGTCTGTATGTCTAAATTAATGTCTGTCTGTTACGTTTTCACGCCACGTAAACCGCTGAACCGATTTTGATGAATTGTGGTATAGAGATATATGGGACCTCGGGAAAGGACATAGGCTACTTTTTACCGCGAAAATCGACACACTCGCGGGCGGAGCCGCGGGCAAAAGCTAGTATATCTATATGATGAACCCTTTTTGCTACCGGTACACTTTACGATAAGTTTCAGTTAAACCCTCGTTGACCTTACAGATGAACTGCATTGAGACCTTCAAAAAATCAAAATTATAAAATAAAATGTAACTGAAAATTTATTATTTTAGTGATTGAGAACTAAATGTCACTGTCAAATGTCAATATATTCCTAACAATCAATTTAAAAATGAATTTACATAATTTCAGTCATTACAGTTATTTAATTTATTTTATTACAAACCTCTTTTAATAATATAGTAGAGCCGTAAAAGTTGTAATAACTTATGTCAAAAACTTTCAAGTAGTGCTATAGAAGATTGTAAAACAACAAGAAGATAATAACATAATACCTGTGATAGTGTATTCAATATATTCAGAATAAAACCTCTTTAGAAGAACTAACAAGTACTTAAAAATAATAATCTTACCTTCCTGTAGTTAGCCGCGAAGTTGAAATTTAGTTTACCGACGCGATTTTAAAACATTATTTTTAACACTATAAAAGTAAAAGAAAAAACTATGGTTTAAAAAAGCTAAATAAAAAGAAATTCGCGTCACTCAAATTTCGAACACTAAAAAAAAATCTAAGTCAAATTTGGAAGCGACGCGTCCCGAAGGAAATTCGAGAAAATCGTCGTCTCCATGCGGCGTACGGTGAGCGAGTGTCCCGCTCAAACTACGCTACAATTTCCTCCGCGAAAACCGAATCGACTGCGCTGTGTAAGTATAGGGAAGGGTGGTTTTTCCTTCGAATTTCATAAGTATCTACCTTTCTTTATATCTAAGCGCAAGAACTACGCTCACCCCTTGAGAATACCTCGTGAGACTCGATCGCGACTCTCCACCTTTTTAGTACGAACCGCCTTTGAGGCTCTGGTCTAATTTCGAATTTATATCTCCAACATAAGTCTCAGATTTGCGTATCTATTCAAAAGTGATGCGTCTTTGTTGAATAGTTAATATTTCTAGTAAGGCAACGGTAACATAGATAAAATGTATTGGGTGGTGAATAGAAATATATTTATGTATGTATGTAGATTCGTGTGTTCGAGAGCAAGATATGGTGTGGGCTTCGTTTCACGTATGACTGTGGATTTTATACGTCTGTTGATATACTGTGCGTGGTTAAAATGTGAATTTTGATATGTACACTCGTCTCGAAATTTGTCACAATATGAAATATTGTATCCAGTAGGCAATTTCGCTTAGAAGATTTCCTTTTATATCTCGTTCTTTTGTTAGATCCGCACCACCTCTGGATATAAAAATATTATAATTTTTATTATGATAAAATATTAATTTACCGTGATAAAATATAAGAAAAAGTTCAATAGAACTAATGAGTGGAAAATTATTAACCACCGAACGTGTTAATTTTTACGCCCAAAGGGTAATCGTCCATGCATAAAATTATACGCTAAAATAAGTTTTACGGTTAAACGATAATAGGGATAGGAAAATTCGGTTCAAAGTAACACCAACGCTTTATCAAATTGAGTAGCAATCGATTATAAGGTTCGCCGCTCCGCGAGAAGGCCTGATGCAATGACATACATTTAAAAGTCTTAAAATAAATGCGAAATGATTCGGCAAGCAACAAGTTTCATTCATTCACGGGAAAAGGAGAAGGCAATCCAATTAGAAAGGGAAAGAGAGGAATTTAAAAAGTGAACGCCCGGAAAGTTAGGCGGGAAAGCTCCGTGCTAATAACCTGTTGCTTCCGCCGCTAAATTAAATATGAGAGTGGAGCGCGTTTATTAAAAAAAAACATCGACTATCGATAGCAAAATTTTCACATCACAAGAAATTCACTGTACACCTCACGCCTGGATATTTTTATGTCATATACTTAGAACATCCCCCTTATCTGTTTCCCTTAACTTAGTAAATATAGTTGGAATAGTCTATACGTCTAAATTGCTAACGTTTATCATTTCACTATTCATAAGCTACCCCTGACGAGTTTTATCTGAAATATCGATAAACCGCACATGACGCGGGTATCACCCCTAGGCTGGCTTGAAATGCAGAGTGAAAGAGAAAACATTATTCTCAAGTAATCGCAAGAAAGAAAAGGAAGATAGAGCCTCGACGAGATAAGTGTTCTAATTTATACTCAAATTGTGAACGTCGTCACGAGAACCACGTGCTAAATAAGTTATTCAAATTTAGAATGTCTTATGTGCTTGATGTTTGTTTTTGATATTAAACTTTATTTTTGAAGTGAAAAGTTTAAAATAATAAATGATAAAAGTTTAAGAAATATTATGTTAGAATTTTCATTTTTAAAAGACGGAATTGTATCTGTTCATTTGGGGATGCGATTTTGATACTGTATGTGAAGGGGATTGGGTTTATTTTTAATTGTTGGGGGAAGTTTGCAAATTAATACGTAAGATTTTAAAAGAAAAGCTGTGCATACTAACTAGGGCTGTGTCAAGGTTAAATTGGTGTTTTATTAGCAACTCGGTTAGTGGGTTAACTGTTACATTAGGGGTGATTTCGCTTACATTTATGAAGACGATGTCGTGATTATGTAATTTACGTTTTATATTTGATTAATTTTATTGCTTTTGATAGCTTTATGATTAAATTGGGATCATTTGCGGGGTAATAAACTGTCGGATAGGTTGAATTGCGGGTTATCATGCGATTTTCTAAATACAGCGATGATTTGTCGTAATAGTATCACTATATATGGTGAAAGGTATTTGTAAAGTATTTTATGGAGGATTATATTTCTTTTACTACTAAGTTTTGGTTTGAGGCTTATTTTGTGACTAGTTAAGCCCTGCAGTGTTACCTACAGTTGTTATATTAACGGTACATAACCTAGTCTAAAATGGTAGCCCAAGTTCCTGTTTGTTTCATTAGCAAGCTGTCACTGAAAGTCCCTTCAAATATTTTTAAGCTGTTGCGGAGATTTGCCGAAACAAAACAGACAGACAGACAGAGAAAGCGAAGCTAATTGAAATATCTGTTTGTAATTTGAAATTATGTTCCTACCTACCTACATTTATGTTCATCTTCAAAAACCAGTGTCTCTATGCCAAATATTGAAATCAATAAAGTTGTTAACAGACAGACAGACAGAATTAATACAAATTAATGATATTAGTGTAGGTATAATGACAATTATAAATAATAGCCAAAACATCTACCATAAATCTCTATTTTAAAAATATTTTCACGTGCGCGATTTTTGCAGCAGCTTTTCTAGTAAATTTTTGACACTTGTCATGTATCTCGCATCACAATGAGATGGGGTAGCTACCCTCGGCTCCCTCTCTCTTACCCCTTCACGTTTTATATTTTCTCAACGTCATATTTTACATCGTACAGAGAAGAATGTTAGGTGGCCGGTGGAAAACTGATGTAGTTTGAGATTTCCCTGTGATATTTCTAACAAAAATATACTTTTCACAGTGATATAAATATGTTAATGACAACCGGCACCGACGGCTTAACGTGCTTTCTGAAACACCTTCATTTTCAGCTGTTATTAAGAATTTCTTGTAATAAAAACCCAATAACAGCCCGGGATTCGAACCAGAGACCTCTACATTAGCAGTCGCATACGCAAACCGCAAACATCAAATCAAATCAAATCAAACCATTTTATTTCAAATAAACCATACAACGGCACTTTGTCGTAGCACTCACTTAGTCGTGAAGCTAATTGTCTGTTTCAATTCGTAGATCCTATGGAGAAGAACAGACAAGAAACTCCATGGACACTCTTTTCCAACATTGTTTTTACAATTTTTGGTTACATTGTTTAAGGCATAAGGCATCGCCGTCATTACAACCAACCCCATTAAAATAAATTTGAATAAATAAATACATACGAATTAATATCTTATTTTTCGTGAAATTAGTTTAAAATATTGTAAAACGGAAGCATAGTCAAGATCTAAAGATCAAAGTTAACCTAATAAGATTGACACTGTATGTATTGTACTTACTTTTCCCCCACCTCTAAAACCACTGAACCGATAATGACAAATTGGTTTCTATCAGTCCCTCTGACTATGGACGAATGATATTGAATAGCTTAGCTTTAAGGGAGGGCTTGAGCTTAATCATAATTCTTACTACTTTACCCTCAGAAATCCTTTCTACAGGTCGGTGTGACGAGTTTGGTTAAAATCACTGAGGGTAAGCAACGAAGGCACGGTCAGACTTAGATGGGTGACCGTTTGTGACATGATATGTTATGAGCGTTTCCGTGATTCGGAGGTCACGTTAAGCAGTCGGTCGCGGTTGTTATCATAAGATAGCAGTCTTGAAGCTTATTGGAGGCCTTCAGGCGGCTTTAAGACATCCAACGGCAAGATTACGAGAGGGGACTGAGCCCAGCAGTGGGACGTTATGGGTTGTTGATTGATATAGTGACTCTTGGATTCCCCTCATTTTTCATCTAGCATAATAGAGTCACTTTGGTAGGCTTAAATGAAAAAAAAGGTTAGGGTACGGTAATCTCACTCACCTGCGTCTCATGCCGCCCTGAGAGTGGCTGAGGATGGGCGGGACGGGTTTCCCGTCCGTCCGCAGTAGTGGCCAACCGCGAGGGGGCGACGTCCGCGTGTGACCGGACGTTGCCCAATTAGAGAGTCTAGAGTTGAGATGGTGCCCGCAACAGTGCGGGCAGGCGCCGGTTGGGGTCCAGAAGGAAAACCCCTCCCTGGACTCCTTCCAATACACAGGCGTAGAGAGGGTCACACCGTGTGGTTTTAGTCGGTTCGAGACCGACACACCACCCCGCCGTAACCCCCGACGGGGTTACGGTCCGCGGGGATTTCCACACGTAAAAAAAAAAAATTACGGTAATCTCACTCACTGCATGAAAATACTTTTCAGCCTATCTCAGTCTACTGCTGAACATAGACCTCTCCAACCGCACGCCATTTAGTTTCAGAAACAAGAGACTGATTTTTGAAAAATAAACGGCGTTTTCCATTCATTAAATGTTTTTATCTGTAAATCCTGATATTTTTTTAAATAAGCTCTTCTGAAATTCAGACAAGAGTTCAAATTTTCAATCGTTTCCACAGAAATATTGTGTAATCGTTTGAGCATAGTTAATAATAATTCGGTATCCGCAGCCTGAATATTGTCGCCTAACAAGCAACCCTTGAAAAGTCCTAGGGGACATGTGTTCTTACGACTTTCGTTCACAAAGGTCTATCTGACAATTTGTCTGAAATGAACCTACTACAGTCTTGCTATTACTAAATTGCGGTAGTTATTGTAACATCAATGAAACACAGAGGCTGATGGCTGACTAACTGCTTTATTGACAACGTCAAATCACATACATTCATAAAGGTCAATAGGCAAAGGTGTCTATAGTTATAAATCCTAACAGTTATAAACTTGTCTATTTACTGATAAAGTACTCTAGTTAGATTAAGACTAATTCTAAAACACTGCTTGAACTTTATGTGAGATTTCCATTAGGAAACACATTTTCTAGACGACGTAATAGGATATTTTCAATGTATTTTATTTAAATTCTTTGAAAATTATTATGAAATGCTCGTATGTTACAACTAAACGTTACGTTTCGTAGGTCAACTGATTCTTTTTATCACAATTTAAAACTTTCAATAATTCATTTCTTTTGAATTGTCATTCAAGTTGTAAACACGTTGTGTAAAAGTAATTAATTATGTTTATTTATATACTTATTAAACAATCTATTAATTTGAAAAACTACTTTATTTGTATACTCGTATCTCAAATTTCCAGAAAATATACGATTATTTTAATATAAAATAGGCGTTTTGGTTTACACTTACCACTTTACTCGTCAAGTGCGAATCGCCTGTCAAAACGAATGGGAAATATGCGAGAAAGAGTGACTGGTTAACAAGCACACACACATACGTACCGCACATGGGGTCCGCCATCTTGGAACCATTCACTATCGGGAAATTTAGTTTACGTGAACGAACGGTTGAAAGGAATAGGGGATTTGTACCGCATTTGTGTTTGCTCCGTCTATTTTTATTCTAATGACCAGTAGACCGATTGATAGGGTCTACGGGCAAATATAATAGTCTGCAATAAGGGTTTTCCGTTTTTCGTCGATCATTACTCTCCGCCTATAGGATGTTAATCAATCCTGACAATAAAATTTATGTTTGATTTTTAATATCCGTACAGGGACTTTCTTAAATCTAAAGTTTAGTTCAAGTTAAATACCATTCCGAGTAGTTTTATTAATAAATGAATATTTTTGGACATCTAACACACAACATCATCTAGTCCTAAATTAAGCAGAGCTTGTGCTATGGATTGTAGATAACTGATATAAATACATTACAAAAACTTATTTATTTTTCGTAAATACATTCAACGAAACCTCTTGATCAGTAGCCGCACTCACTAACCACTAGACCAACAAGGCAGTTTAGCCTAAATTAGGTAGTGCCTAATCTGAAATAGATAAAATTGCACCTCAGTATCCCCTCTGACCCATCATCTTTAAATGTGTGCAATTGCAACCGTGTGCGAGCTTTGCTTCGGCTTACTTGGGCCGGATCGACGTTGTTTCTTTCATTACTTTCTCCCTAATGAGTAAACTTATCGGAGTCCTAACCTCCTTTACCCTGAATCTGAGGAGTATAAGTATAAGAGCTGCAACGCATTTGTAGCTCTTTAGTTTCAGCTGTCCATTGATTGAAAATGAACGTGCTTTACCGGTTTTCTGTGAAACTGTGCTATTGCTCCGGTCGAGCTGACAGACACAATCTCTACGAAACATAGAAAAACGTATTTTTTCATCAAATTAATAGATTCATTCCATGTCCATAAACTATTATAGAAATATATTACTACTAGCTGATGTCCGCGGCTATGCTTGCGTTCAAGGGTTATTAAAAATTGTTTACGACTTATTCTCAGACCTACTAAATAAACACACAAATTTGCGTAACAATCGATCAAGCCGTTTCGGAGGATTATGGCAACTTACATTGAATTTTGTGCCACGAATTTTATATACATATACTAGTTGACCCAGCGAACTTCGTACCGCCCAACTTTAAAATTCCAGAACTTGATCGCAGCGCCACCTACCGGGTCCAATTGCGAATCTAATCCATTCCTAGATCCCCTTGAACACACACAAAAAATTTCATCAAAATCGGTCCAGTCGTTTGAGAGTAGTTCAGTGACATACACACTCACAGAAGAATTATATATATAAAGATATGGAAAATTTACCGAGGTAATAGATCCACGCTGATTGCGTCGCTGTCGTATTTCGTTGGGACCATTGAGAACATGAGCCCCATAATGCAGAAGTATCACATAATGTATAATGTTGGGATTAATAATTATAAGTATCTCATAATGTTGTATTCTCCTGGATTTCTGTTCATATTTCATTAATTCTCACTTTAGCAGTTTCAAAACTCATATGGCTACACTAAAGCCAGAAAGTCCATGATTACGTATACCGACAATAGTTATTCCATTTCTATTTTAAGATATCTTCATTGTATTCTATTAATCATTCACGCAAAGTAGAGTAATGCTAGGAGTGCAGTAACGCAAGTAATTTGTCTGTCGATTTAGCACGCCGCTTATTTCGGCTACACCAGAAAGAGTGAAATCGGGTAGCTACTGAAACAAATGTCTTGTATCCTGACTTGCGTAGGGAGGGGATAGTATCGATTGAAAACATGTCAAATTATCGATATGAGGTGTAATCGAGTTATATTAGTTTGTGTTTTACGGCATATTAATCTCGCGTGATGCCTTTGGCCTAGAGTCGTCCTCGTTAACTGAGCTATCTAATACTGAAAGATTTTATTAAATCGAATTGGACTTTCTCAGATTAGCGAGTTCAAACAAAAAACAAACAAACTCTTCAAGTTTATAATATTATTATAGATTTTATTGAGTGCAGGTGTACGTTATACCTGTCCATATGGAGACGGATTAAGAATACAGAGTGTCACCACCCCCATTCATCCCGCGGGTGTCGCAAAAGGCGACTAAGGGATAAACTACGCAAGACAACATCGATGCAAAGAGAAGGAAAACTTGAAACCAACCCTATACCAACCCGTCTAGCCACCGTGTTATAGTAGGCCGAAACCTCCTTTCTAAGGAGAGGCCTATGTCCAGCAGTGGACTGTTAAAGGCTTGATGATGATGTACCTTAATGCCTTCACTGAATCGTCTAATTGGTTGCGTGATAAAATCAGCGAGACTTCACTATCTTCCCTGTAATGAACTACAAACCTTGAATGTAATCCAAATTATTTTAGATTATCTGTAACACGAATGGTGGTAGCATTCATTCTCTATAATATAACTAGGACTAAATTATTATCGGTGGAAAATGTAAAAAAAAAACTTTTAAAGACAATGATAAACATATGCAAAGAATTTTTTTACAAGTATAGATTGACTCTTGCGATGGATGTATTGGTAGCAATCACTTGCAAAACTCTCATGCATATGCAATTTTATGCAATTACCTGCGTTTAATACAAACATACATATTATTAGTCTCTCACTATATAACTACTACATTTTGCACATAAATGTGTTAATAAATAATCTAAACTATTATAACCATATATAAGAACATTATTTTTTTATTTTTGTGTCTATCAGGCTCACGAGACTTTCACTAGCAGGTATCTTAAGGTATAAGGAGTAACTTTTTGTAGACTAGGTTAGCCCCGCGGCATTAACCGCATTTATTGTTGTATGCCATAGGCGACACCGCGGGACTCAGTTTACATATTATAATGTAACGTACCAATTAGCTTTGACTTGTAAATTGTATTAACAATACTTTGTTATTGTCGAGTTATAATATATAACCGCAACTTATATCGGTGCAATTACGGGCTTGTTCAATGCAAAACTGTTTGCAAAAACAAAGGAATCATACCTCGTAAAGTTGATTTAGATCGCCACTCTTTATCATGTTAATTGTAGCACATACTTACTTGAATAACTTAAATCGTGCTGCGAACACATTAATGACTGAATATGTTCGAACGTCAAGAGGCGGTTTCTAAATGACGTGTTAATTCTTAACTTAATTACTGGAAACGTTAACTTTTTTTGAATACTAACTTTTGAGCGGGACTTCGTTCACTTGTATCGGTTATCGCGGTAAAGAGTAGCGGTAATGTCAAATCTCATTGCAATTGGACTGCCTTGTTGGTCTAGTGGTTAGCGTATGCGGGAATACCCGGAAATCGAACCCGAGACCTTTTTATCAGCAATCAAAAGGTCTCAGGTTCGTTTTCTGGGTCGGACCAAATATTTGTATGATCTGAAAATATTTGTTTCGGAGTTTGGGTGTTTTCTATGTATAATATATATATGTATTTATGAAGAAAAAGTATGTTTATTTATTTATATCAGTTGTCTAGTACCCATAGTACAAGCTCTGCTTAGTTTGGGACTAGGTGTTTTTGTGTGTCAGATGTCTGAAATTTTTAAATTTAAATCACTGCACTGGTTTAGCAGTAAAAACGCAACAGACTAAAATACTTTTAAAATTTACACTATTAATATGAATCTACTATTAGTATTTATATGAATGTACATAAGTAATTATTTCACCTGTCATGGAATTTAACAGTTTTTTGCCTAAACATAAACATGACATTAGCAAAAAATGGCGGCTTATAAGTGTCTATTTAAGTTTGTCGGTGATAATTATTGAAAATATACTTTAATTATGACATTATCCGATAAAATAGCGTCAATTTATAGGACATTTACTTGAAGAAACATAAAACTTCACTTAGTTACTTTACATTAATGTGAACTGATTACTACAATGTATTAACGAAATTAGTAAGATACATATTTTAATGAAAGTGGTGGTACTCGTAGTATGATAATTTTATGGCTTGTCGAAGCCACTTCTTATCGAAATATTGTGCTTATGTCAAACTATTAACATTTCTTTGATGTAGAAAAAACGGAACGCATTTGTTTTAAGATGGTTTGAAATATATTTTTTTAGACGTGATATAAATTGTCTAACAGTCCCTCTGAAATTAAAATAACGTATAGTTCAAAATAGATTAGAAAATTAACATCATTATTATGCCAGCCAAAAGATGCCTAATTTGGAGATAGGCTTTCATCAACCCGGAGAGCCCTCTTTGTGCACATCTTTGAACAGTAATCGGTCGTGCGCTACCCTCATCCAACTTATAAAAATAAATTTATTTAATTAGGTTTTATAAGAAATTTTTTAAACTTTAGAGAAGTTAAATTAACTGCAGTCTTCAAAATAACAAATAACATAATCTCCGTGACAGATGAAATGCAAAATTGAATCTTAAATGATTCAATCGAATATAATTTGGAATTACCAAGGTTAATTTTTATTGTAATCCTTACGTTATTATTATAAATGGTGATATAAATAAAATTAAAAACACAGATAGTGTCTGAGAAAGGACATAGGCTACTTTTTACCGCGGTAACCGATATTCGATTCGGAAGAGGGTCCCCATTTCATCTCATCAATATTTTTTTTATAATTAAATTCATTACGACAAAAACTTGAAGACTAGAAGACTTTATAATTAAAGACTTCAAATACTTGACATTGGCAGAAATAGCTGATATTCCACTGGTTGCCATTTCACTAAAAGAACGAGAAGACTATAGTAAGTCAGTCAAAATTTTAAATCATGTGCTTGTTTTGTTTGTTCATTTCATGACATCTGATAACATATATTCTTTTTAAATACTCCACCGGTTTTTTAATTTACAAGATAGGTCTATAAATGTTTATCTTTAGATTTTTCCTTTAATAAATTTTATCGACAATTTATCGACATCAGAGCGTCACATCACATCCCTACTTCACACGGAAACGCTCCGCACTGGGGCGTACAATTTCAGGGCCACTATAAATGTGTACAGTTTTGTTTCTGACATTCCACCATCAATAACGTTTTTCGTAAGGCAACACCAGACATTTCCTTTTATTTATCGAGCATTGAACATGACTCACTACCGAGTTTTACTTAATACTTAGGGTTAACTTCGATGTTTGTGATAAATAGACCATTGGCTATAAATGACTATGTTGAAAGAAAACTGGTTATATTTATAGCTTGTTTCCTGTTCTTTATTATGAGTGGGTAGTCATTAATTTATGTAATTATTTTATGTATGAATACTATTGCTACCGTTTCGAAATTCTACTATACTTTTTAATATTAAATGAACTTTAGAATGACCTTAAACTTATAATATATTTAGAACTATCTAAGTACCGCTGTTTTTGTTGTAAATAGTCATCCTCCTAGCCATTATTCCCAAGTTTATTTTGGGTCGGCTACTAGTGCAATCGGTTTTACCTGAATTTCAGTTTTTCCACGGAGCGACTGGCATCGGACCTCCGCAACCCTAAGGGAGAACTGAAATTCTAAGATTGAACTAGTTGTCAGTATATTGGAGGGCACTGACTTCCCAATAACGATTGCCATATATGTTCATGACAACCGGGACCGACGCCTTTACGTGCTCTCCGAGGCACGGGCGTGAATCACAGTCAAACTTCCAAACTCCGGGCAGCTATTAGGAATTTCCTAAGAAAATTCCAAAAATACTTTTTGGCCCGACCCGGGATTTGAACCCTCTTGATTACCACTAAACCAACGAGGCAGTATGTTATGTAATAATAATAAATAAATATTTCGGATATCTGACACACAATATCATCTAGTCCCAAACTAAGCAGAGCTTATATTATGGGTACTCGACAACTGATATAAATACATACACATTTTTTTTTTTTGTAAATACAAACATATCATACCTTTTATATATATAATTCTTGTGTGAGTGTGTGTCACTGAACTTCTCTCAAACGACTGGACCGATTTTGATGAAATTTTTTGTGTGTGTTCAAGGGGATCTGGGAATGGTTTAGATTCGCAATTGGACCCGGTAGGTGGCGCTGCGATCAAGTTCTGGAATTTTAAAGTTGGGCGGTACGAAGTTCGCTGGGTCAACTAGTCTTTATATATATAATTCTTCTGTGAGTGTGTATGTCACTGAACTTCTCTCAAACGACTGGACCGATTTTGATGAAATTTTTTGTGTGTGTTCAAGGGGATCTGGGAATGGTTTAGATTCGCAATTGGACCCGGTAGGTGGCGCTGCGATCAAGTTCTGGAATTTTAAAGTTGGGCGGTACGAAGTTCGCTGGGTCAACTAGTCTTTATATATAGAATTCTTTTGTGAGTGTGTATGTCACTGAACTTCTCTCAAACGACTGGACCGATTTTGATGAAATTTTTTGTGTGTGTTCAAGGGGATCTGGGAATGGTTTAGATTCGCAATTGGACCCGGTAGGTGGCGGTGCGATCAAGTTCTGGAATTTTAAAGTTGGGCGGTACGAAGTTCGCTGGGTCAACTAGTACATATAGAAAAATCGCTATTAACGCTGCGGAGTGTAGCTAGTCAATAAAAATTTGCTCAAGTTACTCCTTTGTCATAATCCGTTAAAATCGGTCGAGCCGTTCCATAGATTAGCTGGAACAAAAACAAACCTGTGACAGACAATA
The DNA here is from genome assembly GCA_932526445.1 of Phragmatobia fuliginosa. Lineage (NCBI taxonomy): Eukaryota > Metazoa > Arthropoda > Insecta > Lepidoptera > Erebidae > Phragmatobia > Phragmatobia fuliginosa. The sequence continues at coordinate 16,833,716 of OW052071.1, forward strand.
GCCTAGAGTTTACTTTGTTTGTTTTTTTTAAAAAAAACAACTCCCGCATTAGGAATATACATCATGTGTCGCTTTACTTACAAACATACATGGAACGGACACAAACAACACCTAGACTCAGAACAACAATTTCTAGATCACACAAAGTGTTGTTCTACGTGGGATTTGAACCGGCGACACTTGGCGCAGCAGAGAGCGGTATGGCGACCACTAGGCCAAACGTGTAGTCAACAGTTCCTGAACCGATTACCTTTTTAGAAATCTGTACTGTCAGCTGTGTGGTCGACCTAGAAGGTTTAAGCGATCTTTACCCCAATTACTACTGCGGCAAGTAATGTGGATTCAATCAAACCTTGTGATCCACAAATTGTTGTTCTGAGTCTAAGTGTTCAAGTTTTTAGAACGAAATCATCATCATTGCTGTCAAATTTCAAATGTTTCTTAATTTCACGAAACAAGAAAAAACTTAGAAAATCCATAGATAAAATTATTACCTAGATACGTGATGTCAGTCCTATCAGGTATGTATTCTGTGGTCATGTTACGTTTTTGAAATTAGTATCTAGTATTGGGTTAATATATTTGTCAACTTTGCTTTACTTTATGTATTTAGTAATTTTAAACCACAAACAAAAACTTCTACATTATTTTTTATACATTGACTTGAGGGTCTTAAGAAATCCACCAATAATCCTTAAATATTTCAATAAACGATATTCGTTCCCATTTACTCGAATACATCAATATCCATTCCATATTACTTGTACTTCGTATTTAATATCAACATCAACTATTGATACAAATTCAATCCACTTTAACGAAATAAGTTCATAAGTACATACAATATCTCGTATGATATTGATACAATGATAAAAACGAAGCCACTTAACATAATACTAGACATATATACTCGTTATAGGCGTATATGTACATATATTATACATTTATATTGGTTTACACGCCGAGAATTTCATAGAATTCCAACATCCGCTGACATGGAAAAATGAATATTATTAAAATACGACAGCACACAGTCGCACTTGCAAATAGTGATGTACCGCGATGTATTTCTGAATTCGGATATTTCACACTTATATTCAAGTTGGTAGCGGATAAAAAATATTTTAGGGTGATAAGTAGCTGAACTGTCGGTCCAGTTAAGCCCCGATTAATATAGAACCATGAAAGGTGTCGAGGAATCGTTAGTTGGTTAACATGTTATGAGTATGAATTACACTTTAATTCCCAATTTACAATCGGTGACTAGATTTTGATGTAATGTATGTTTGTAGTATTTTAAAAACAGCTAGGTTAAATTCAACTTTTTATACCTATAAGATACTTTCATTTCAGAAATATTTCAGTTAGTACGTTCTTGCAGTTTATAAAACAATTTCAGAATCCATATTCGAGACTGAGACACTATTATAAATGCAATAATATACATATTTGTAAGGCATAATGACTACATTTTCAGACTAAGTCTCACTTTCCCAGTTTTTGCGATTATGTACTTTTAGTTCTTCCACTCTGAATTCGTCAAGTTAATTAACAAAATTAAAATCGTAACAATATTTAGGTTTATTACCTATTATTTAGGTTTAGGCAGATTTACTTGTTCCTACTTTATGTATTGTTGTAGCGCCCATTCTACCGTCAATAAACCCACGGGAAATGCTTGTGTAAAGATTCATAATTAAATAGATACGTTGAAAAAAATTAAATTAAGAACATAATTCAAGCATTTAACACACACGCATTATTTATATATATTTATTTCACAAATTTTACCATTTTTTAAGCATTAAGAAATATTGTAAAGGTATTCAATAAATGTATTAGAATCCGAGATTTCGGTTATCAATTGTACCCATCCCTACGGCCAACATACCGCACACACACATCAATATATGCTTATTCCGCCGAATGTCACATTCATAGGTAAAAATTCAACATCGAGATATGACGTTACCCTTTCTTTATCAAAAAAACTAACACACGTGCGGTCATAACAAGGTTTTCTCTATAGATGTACGACTCACACATGTACGCAGCTAACGATTATGCAATAATGAACCTTGTACTTAAGCATTAAGTTTTAATATTGAATCTAACATTAAAGCTTTTTTTCTAATATTCATCCTGGGGAATAAGAAAGTACATGTCATTAAAATAGAGTTCTTTATTTCAAAGTTTTAGCCAAAACTTATGTCCTTTTGCTCCAAACTTTACTATTAATATTGTTAGGGAAGGATATTCAAAAACACACAGTAAATTCAAAGTTGTTAGGTTGATATTTGTGTGTATAGGCTTCGAATTGAAAATATCGCGTGGGCGAATTCACGACGTAACAATAGTGTCCGAATGGGGTTGTTAGTTTTCGGTCTACTGCGCATCAGTTTCGCGCATGTGAAACATGGCCGACACTAAAGCCCGCGCCGCGCCATTTTGGAAAACATTTTCAATTTTAGACTTAAAATAATAAAGTTTAATGAATTAATACAATAGTTTTGAAATATTTAACTTAAAAATTATATTTGAATTTGTGTTCAAGAGATTTAATCGCTGTGTGTAAAACTTCGCTCCGTTATCGACATTGGTTTTGAACATTGCTTTTTTTCATAGTGTTGTGTGGTTTACTAATGTGGCGGTGTGGCGTACAAACGCTGTGATTAATTCTCATTTATTTTCAATAGACTTGGACTTTTTATTGCTCTGAGAGACTTCAATATACTTATGAGCAATGTATTTTCAGAATACCACGAAATTCGAATATTTTGTATACTCAATATTAAAATAAGCCTGAAAACATATTTTGTAACAAAGTTCCATAAAAATATAGGGTTTAGCATGTTAATAGAAATTCACTGCCATTTCTTTCGTCATTCACGAAATACATATATATTTAGGTACTTAGGGCTTGTAACAGCGTATAATTGAATTGAAAATATTCGAGCCAGCCGTCCTTTCGTTTAACATATTTTTTTTTTATATACATACATATTTTACCTTTCCATTTACGGGAATTAATTATTTAGACTTAAAAACGATTTTATTTGTTTCAGGAATCCCGGAGCGACTATGACACTAAAATTCTACCTTAAGTAGACATATCTACCCAAAATGAAAACCAATCGTTCTCGACAATTTTACCTGTAATTATAGTTTCTTGTCTGACCCTACGGATTTTGTGGTAATATTTAACCTATTTAAATCTGACAGATATCCTAGTAGAAGTTGCTACAGTTAAAAAAATATTCAACTGTATATACTTTTTAAAGACACGAGTTCTTTTGAAATTCGAATAGAAGCAATTATTTTTAAGAACTGTCAAAGACACAATTTAAAAAATAAAAATTGCAAAGGCAACAAAATAATAAAACCTCTTTGTAAACTGTTATAAAATTATTAAATTACACCCTTCCATTGTAAGTAAATTTGAATAAATTATAAACACAATGCATATTCAAATGTTCCCAGGACGTATTGGAGTCATCTTTTATAATAAACCCAAAGCTTAACCCTTTCACCGCTGCGGTGCATTTTGTGATAATGCAACACTATTATTAAATTCATCAAATTATTAAACATGAGTCTGGTTGTGCTTCAAGACGCAAGAAAATAGAGGCAATTTGAAAAAGAAATTATTTTAATTAAATTGAATATTAGTACTAGAACTAGAACGAGTGTAGTTAAGTAGGATCAGACGGCCATGTTTGACAACTGTTTGACAAGTTGTTATGTTATGTTGTTAATTCATGATAATAATAATAATCATAACATAATTTATTAAGATCACTGTACACGTTTGATTGATCTTACATTGGTCTTGGACATAAAAACTGCCTCAGTGGTGCAATGGTAACGTATGCGACTGTTGTTCTTGAGTTCTTGGGTTCGATTCCCGGGTCGAATCAAATGTTTGTGCGACTCGTAAATGTTTCGGAATTAGGGTGTATTCTATGTATAATATGTATGTAGTTACAAAAAAAAATATGTTTGCGTGTATCTTAATACAAGTACTGCTCATTTTAGGACTGAAATGTATTTTTTATTTCAGTTGTCTGGGTATAGCTAGCTGACAATTATACCTAATAACTAGCTGATGCCCGCGGCTCCGCTCGCATCCTAGATGTCTAAAAATAATAAGATTCTCAGACCTACCCGATATGCACACAAAATTTCATCCAAATCAGTTCAGCCGTTTCGGAGTAGTATGGGAACGAACATTGTGACACGAGAATTTTATATATAAGATAAGAATTTTAGTAATGTTGTTAAGTAAAACTTATCATGAGAATATTGGCTAGTACTTTCCATGGAGGTCATCAAGAATAATAAAAAAGAGGTTTAGGGTTTACACAACCTTCTCACTCATGATTAAATTCCTGAAAACCTATTTACTATGAAACTGTGGTATCACTGCAATCGAGCCAGACTATTTGTACTATAATAGATTAAAGTTCTAACTGGTGGTCAAAGAAATGGAAAACAGAAAACAAGGTAGAGCCACGCTGATTTCAGCACGTATGGGTCGAAAAACTATTCCGAGTACCCAAATCGCGACAATTGTGCCTATGATATTTGAGGAGTTCCCTCGATTTCCTTGGGATCCTATCATCAGATCCCGATATGGTGACGATATGGTGACCTGTAAGCTATGTCAAATCGAATGCAGAAAGAATTTTTGAAATCGGTTCATAAACAACGAAATTATTATAAAAAAAAAGATTCCGACGAATTGAGAACCTCCTCCTTTTTTTTTAAGTCGGTTAAAAGAGGCCAGCATTTGTAGTGTCGTGTTTGTTTGATTAGTGGGAGGTTGGAGGCTCAATAATCATGAAACATCTCAATAGTGTGGGTCACCAGGGTGCATTGTCTATATTAGCAGTGATATGGTGATCATTATTGTTAGATTCTACTCATGCTTTCAATCAGACAGAGTACAGTCAGTCACTTATAATAATGTTGGGATTGCAACTTTTTTTTTTAAAAAGACCACTCCCGCATTAGGAATATAAATGCTGTGTTGCGGAGGACTTTAAAAACATACATGTAAAGGACACAAAGAACATCCAGACTCAGAACAACGATTTGCGAATTACACAAGGTTTTGTCATGCGTAGGATTCGAACCCACGACTCTTGGCGAAGTAGAAAGCAGTGTGGCGACCTCTTAAACCACTAGGCCAACCGTGCTGTCAATAATAGAGATTGCAATATTACATTTTGTTGTACCACGGAATAATATTATTATTATTATTTTACAGGAGCAAGAAATAGAAGAAATATATTATTATTAGCTATTTAACTTGTTTGTCTTTCCTTCACACATATGATATTGTAACAAAACATGTGATAATAAACTAATATTTACATTATAATTATATACGAATAAATAACAGGTATTGCAAAACTGTTATTGGGCTTTTTTTGCAATTTCATTGACGACATGTAACGGCCACTTAGGAATGAAACCCGAACGGGATATGTCTTCAAACTTTGAACTGCATTCAAGATGCCAATTATAGTTCTTACTGGAGTTTAAGGAGTTCGTATTTTTCGATCGTGGTTATATAGAATTTGAATTATAGAGTGATTATAATTGAAGTAGGTTTATTCGTGTACATATGCTTGGGAGCGATTACATACCCACACGCGCAAATTAGAAATTATCAAAAATTGCAACAAAAATTGAAAAATAATAAAGATTGAGATAAAAATTAAACAAAAATAAATTCTATATTTATTGACGAGTCACTAAACATCAGCAAAATATCATCTCTGATTATTTTTATGTGAACTTATTTTCCTAACTATAAGATGAATTTCCTAGTGAACTTATATTTTATTTTTTTATACATCATACATACTAGACAACTGATATAATTACATAAACATATTGTTTATAAATACATACATTTCATGCATAGAAAACACCCAGACTCGAAAACAAACATTTGTGCCGGCCCGGGACTCGAACCCAAAATCTCAAGTCTCATACGCTGCCAGTGCGCCACTGGGAAAATAAAATTTGAATCAAGTCAAGTTATAGGAAGGTTTTTAAGGCAGTGATTTGTGATTTTCAGTTTCGTTATGAATTTTCTTCAGTTTAATGGAATTACCAAGTAATATTTTATATTATTTAATTTTCATTCGATCTACCAATACCCTCGTAAGGCCCAACGACCTAATTTAATGACAAAAATATTTTGACGTTCCGGCCCAAGACAGTTTTTAAAATTACTAAATTACGGCCCAGCGACCTAAAATTATGACATGATCAAAAATTTACTAAATTTGATTTTTTCGAACAATTATACTTAAAACTATGACCCAGTAACCTAAAAAAAGGACAAATTATTTCAACATATTTTTTGCATGGAATAGTTAACTTTCGGTATAGGAAATACCCCCTAAAATAATTTTGCCAAAAACATTACATTTTAACACTTTTTCACTAAACCAAAGTTCTGGGCCGCAACTACTTGCGCCTATTTTTAGTACATTGGGTCGTAGTGTATATCGTCCTAAATTTAGGTTGGGCCTTACGAGGATACTATGTACTATCGGAGGAATATGAATAAGAAGTATGTATGTGACATTACTACATTAGATATTCATCTTTATGAAAAAGTAAAATTAATAGTTTCAAGCGATTCATGGATAAAGTTACACGCGTTACCACGTCCAATTAAAAAGATTAAAAACCAAGTGCAAGTCGGACTCGCCCATGAAGGGTTCCGTATCAGCAAGTAACATCATATAAAAGTTCTTGTAGTTCGTTGTAACTTTCATAGAGGTTTTTATACTAGTGTATTGATTGGATGAAAGGTAAATTGCGAGTTACGATTTATGACGTATTAAAAAAAAACTACTCACTAGATCTCGTTCAAACCAATTTTCGTTGGTAGTTTGCATGGTAATGTACAACATATATATTTTTTTGTTTTATCACTCTCTTATTTTAGAAGTTAGAGGGGGGGGGACACACATTTTTCCACTTTGGAAGTGTCTCTCGCGCAAACTATCCAGTGTAGAAAAAAATGATATTAGAAAACTCAACATCATTTTTGAACACCTATCCATAGATACCCTACACGTATAGGTTTGATGAAAAAAAAAATTTTGAGTTTCAGTTCCAAGTATGGGGACCCCCAAAATGTATTGTTTTTTTTCTATTTTTAGGTAGAAATCTTAATGCGGTTCACAGAATACATCGACTGACGAAATTTCAACAGTATAGCTCTTATAGTTTCGGAAATAATTGGCTGTGACATACGGACGGACAGACAGACAGACAGACTTGACGAATCTATAAGGGTTCCGTTTTTTGCCATTTGGCTACGGAACCCTAAAAAGGCCTGTAAATAAATATATTCATACTACACAAATACTTACACATATCTTAAATAACAATAATAAATAAAATGAGTTTAATTGGTAATTTGTATCCTTAATTTGTTTTTTTCCACTATTTAAATGTTAATTTTTTCATATGCTTGTTTCTTAGTGAGCATGAGTGTTCAGTATCAACCATTAAATAGGCTAAGTCACCATCATCATCAACAGCCTCTAACAGTCCACTGCTGGACATAGGCCTCTCCTTTGATAGGAGGTTTTGGCCTACTATACCACGCTGGCAAGACGGATTGGTAAAGGGTTTGTTTCAAGTTTTCGTTCTCTTGGCAGTGATGTTAGCTGCTTATTTTGTTCCTTTAGTCGCCTCTTACGACACCCATGGAATGAATAGGGGTGGTGACACTTTGTATTTTTAATAGGCTAAGTACAAAAATAATATTTAAAACATCTGATTGGGAAGGTACATATATTTTTATATTTTGATGTTTGAGCGGCCTCAGTACGATGTATGTATTATATATGGAGAGCAGTTACAATTTGTTACTTCTAGCAACAAGCCGTTACTACTTATTAAATTTAATAAAAAACACAAACAGCGACTAGAAGCATTTTTTAATTTTAATAGTTTTTATTAAGAATTTAACCCTCCACTTTCGATCTCGGGCCGTCTTTTTTAACTTCCGGAACCTCAGACATCTGTGCGACAAAAAATGACATATTCTATACAAAGCACATATTATTCTAATTATGCATAGACCGACAGCCAGCTTAGACATGAAAAAACATAAAAAGGTCGATAAAGGGTTAACTTTTTGCTTTACCATTGAAAGCGAACACTTCAGTGTTATGCTAATGAAGGTGACATTTGCATACGATTTTTTTTTACTAAAGTAAAATCACGCACATCTGTCGTTCTACCATTTCCTGCTTTAGTTTAACTATTGTTATAAACTACTGGTAATAAACTTTATGTCGTTAGAACTAAATTATTTTTACCAACTAAAATTGTTTAATAATTTTTACTGTTTTATTTAAATAAATTTGTGTGATACACACGAAACCATAGTGTATGGTACCACACAACTTTCATTGCTATGGTATTTGTTAAAATTATACGAAATTTTAAGAGCCTAAACGGTTTAATATAATAAATGACTTATTGCTAAGTGATATTGATAAAGAGAACATACGGTGCGTTCAATGTTTCTGTAAAACAGGGCGTCCCCGCCCCCCTCCAAAAGCCAAACGACTGGCTCAAAAAATCTGAAAAATATCATGATAGTAGTTCATATATTGAACTTTCAAGGAAACTAAAGTGGTTTCGATAACTTTTTTATTTCAGGAGTTACAGGGGCCTAACTTGTGAAATACACTCGGAAAACTTCGTAAAAATAAAGAAATTATTAGTAATTATCTATTGAACACGACTTTAAATCTACCTACAAGTATGGGCGACTACGGAACCTATGCGTGGCCTGACACGCACTTTGCATTTTTTTTAAATAGTACCACGATCGTAGTACTGGCTGACTGTAGTTTAAGTACTTTAAGATAGAAAACTTTTTTTGCACTCCATATTACAGAGTGACATCAAAGAACATAGTATGTCACATATTTAGTGTAAAAGGGGCGATATTTGTGACGTTGAAAGCAATCTCTTCCAGGAAAACTTAGGTTACTTTTAGGTAAGCTAGAAATATTAATACTGTGCCTATGTGTATTACATTCTGATTACCTTATCCTTGAATAAAGGTCTATTGATTGAATAAAAGTAATCATAGGATTTAGAACCGCTTCGCTAGAATCTACTACTATCTCGGGAATTTTCTGACATGGTTATTTATTGCTAACAACTCTGAATAGTATGCATTAGGAGACTCAAAAATTAGGGGCCCAAAAGTTCTGTAGTTTGCTGAATCGTAATTAAGATCTAATAATCTTGAAATGTCAATGATCGCCCATTTTACCATAGTTCATGATTTTGCATTTGTATTTCGCGATTGCACGGTTGGCCTAGTGGTTTAAGCGGTCGCCACACCGCTTCCTGCTGCACCAAGTGTCGTCGGTTCAAATCCCACTTGGGATAACACTTTGTGTGATTCACAATTTGTTGTTCTGAGTCTGGGTGTTCTTTGTGTCCGTATCATGTATGTTTGCAAAGTCCCCCGCGACACAGGAAAATTGTATTCCTAATGCGTGAGTTGTATTAAAAACAAAAAAATACCTCCGTACGAATTTTTAAAAATGGAATAAAATAGAAACTAATTCCTAATAATTTGTAAGTTAAACATGACATAACATAAATACATGTAAATTTATCGAGGAAATATGTTATAACATATGCTAATACCGGAACAAAGGATTCGATAAAAGAAATACTGGCAAATGCAATTAGAAATATGTCGTAAATGTTAGATGCGTATCAAACACTTGTATAGTAGACAACAAGATGGTCAGATAAAAATAATATATCATTAAAGACAATTATGCTGTCCCCGGCTGTATTACGGAAGTTAAATATATATCCCTCGCATCGCACGGTTAACACACTTCCACACGACACTCAAATCTAAACTTTATACCTTTGAGTAAAAAATTGAATTTCCTTTGTTCAAAGTGCGATTTGCGTCGTTATTCAGTTAGTCAATTCTTCTAAGTCCGTAGGCTATCTAACCCTTCCTTAGTGCTATCGTGTCAGCTTTTTCCTGTTATCTGTTTTATTACACGGTGTATTATTATAGACGGAAATAGCTCTGGGGTCTTAACGACCACTTAGAGCGGTGGAAGTGTTAAGTGCACGTTATTTGGTCAACGTTCGCGGCTCTGCCTTATTTATTGGTACATTTTTATGGATGTTATATTGTTTTTAGTAGTATTTAATAAACAAGGTCGTAGCCTGCCTGATGGTGAGTGGTTATCAGAAAAATCAACATTGACCAAGGTTGGCAAGGTGTAAGTATTAATTTGGCCTGCAGGCGGCAAGGTTGTGAAGCAGGTGGAATATTGTCAAGTTCCGCATGCGTTTCTAAGAGTTTTGCAGCTGGCTGGTGACGATCATCCTGGTTGACAGAACTCACATGGGTCAGAAGTTGCCTATCGGAGGTTTGAAGAAACTAGACAACTGATATAAATACCAAACATATTTTTTTGTTGATATCACCTACATATTATACATGGAAAATACCTAAACTCCGCAGATCATACAAACATTTGGTCCGACCCGGGAACCGAACCCGAGATCTCTTGATCAGCAGTCGCATATACCAACCACTAGACCAACAAGACAGATGAATGCTATAGAAATCCTGTTTCGTTTCGCTGTTGTAGTAGCTGAAATCCCATACTGTAAAAGTTCTACAGATCCCTTTAATAGGATTATAAGAATCATAGATGATTCTTATAAAAAGCATAATCCTAACCTGATCTTATAAAAATCATAATAGGCTCTCTTGAGCCTATTATGTTATACTAACTATTTATTTATTTATTTATTTATTTACAACTTCATGCACTTTTGTACATCGGCGGGCTTAATGCCCTAGGCATTCTCTTCCAGCCAACCTTTGGGGGGTGTAGAGATATGGTATGGTAGCTAACTATTACCCGTGTGTCCGCCCACGTTTATGTCGGTATAAAGTCAGGATCTAGAGTAATTGTGTACCAAATTTCATTAAATTGGTTCTGTAGTTTTAGCGTGTAAACGCGTCATACAGAAAGACAGTTACTTTTACATTTACAATATTAGGTTTTGAAGTTACATACATACCAATACATACAAGTATATCGGCACGTCCGAAGTATCATTTTCTAGCAAGAATGTATTCAAGTTCGGAATGGCATTGCCTGAACTTAGTTATATATAAATAATAGCTGCTGCCCGTGACTCCGCTCGCGTCCTAGGGGCTTGAAAAATATGATGTTGGCCGATTCTCAGACCTATCCGATATGCACACAAAATTTCATACAAATCGGTCCAGCGGTCGGAGGGATATGGTAATTAACATTGTGACACGAGAATTTTATATATAAGAAGATTACATATTGTATTCAATTTGTTTATGATTCCAGAATTAATAAAAAATTTAAACTTGTGCATGTGTTTTATTTATTAAAACCCAATTCCTGTTTTAATGAAACTTTAGAAATTATTTATTAGTGTTATTTAAATAAAACACAGTTTATGTAAACCAAGATCGAGAACATCGGATGTAAAAAGTATTAAAAAGTAATTGATTTGTCTATTGTTTTGGAGTTCATGTTCAAAATAAATTGCTAAGTCAATTACTTACATATAGTGGGTTCGAACCCCATGTAATTAAGATATTTGTCAGTTTCTAATACTTACATAATTGTCTGTTTGTAAGTAGTCTTAGGCCAAGGGACCAAAGATAAATTACAAATAAATTATATTAGTATCAACTGAACAAAGGGCTCCCTCAAAGAGCGCCAACCATCTACGGTCTTTGTCGCAGCAGTCTACATCCATCTGCTATCAGTCACTTTCTTCAAACCACGGGTCTTTTCTCATCAACAGCCTTTAACAGTCCACTGCTGGACATAGGCCTCTCCTTTGAAAGGAAGTTTTGGCCTACTATACCACGCTGGCCAGACGGGTTGGTAAAGGGTTTGTTTCAAGTTTTCCTTCTCTTGACAGGATGTTAGCTGCTTATTTTGTTCCTTTAGTCTTTTCTTTTCTCTTCTTTTCTTCTTCTAAAGACTAAAGAAAGACTCTTTAGTCTTTTCTCAGGAGAGGGTTAAGAACATACTTCCCCACGCTGGCCCAGTGCGGGTTGAGGACTAACTAGTCTTTATTAAACACCATAATATGAACCATAATATGAAAGATAGATTGTAGAACATAAATATAAAGTGGTACAATGGGCGGCCATATCGCAGACTGCGATGTTTTCTAAGCAACCTTTAGATGGAATATACTAGTTTAGTTAGAAGTGCACATTTACAATTTACGTCATAAACTAACATTTATTTCTAAATATACACTAACATCTCAGAAGGCCTGCATTCACAATGAGGATGGTTATCCCTACTCCTGGATTCTACTCATGCTTTCCATCAGGCAGAGTAGAGTCACTTTGGTTGGCCAGAGTATATCTAAAAAAAGCTTTAGCACCTTATCACAACTTCAGGTGCCCGATAGAGCACGGTGACATCGATGACATTTTATATTCGAATATTATGTGCATAAGTGGAAAGTAAATATAAAGTACAAGTCTCGTTATTCTAAAATAAATAATTAAACTGCTTCGTTTTTCTAGCGGATAGCGTATGCGATTGCTAATCCCAAGAGACCTCTTGTCTCGGGTTCAAATCCCGGGTCGGGCCAAAAGTGTTGTTGTGATTTTCTTACAGGAAATTCCTATTCCCTGAGTTTGGAAGTTTGTCGGTGATTCATGCCCGTAAGCCGTGCAGTAAAGCCGTTGGTATCGGTTGTCATGAACATCTATGCCAATAGTTATTGGGAAGTTAGTGCCCTCAAATATACTGACAACTAGTTCAACGTTCGAATTTCAGTTAAGGTTACGGAGGTCCGATGCCAGTCGCTCCGCGGAAAAACTGATATTCAGGTAAAACCGGTTGACCAAGGTTGGCAAGGTGCAACCCCAATAATCTTGGGAAGGCTAGGAAGAAGAAGAAGCCTCATTTTTTTAAACCCCTTTTCTGTGGTAAGATTCTGTCGTGAGACTAAATTGTCACTCGATTTTGTCGCTACTCTGTCTTAAAGTACAGTCGCGTCTACAAGTGCAGCGTATTTTATTATTTATATCACATATTCCTAATTTCTATATGACAATATTGATATTAAAAAAATACTCAAACGATATAAAAAAAAATTGAGACGACCTTGCTCGTGAAATGAGCTTTAAGGCTTTAAATGTCCGAGTTAAGGTTGTCTGGAAGAAATCGCCATGATCGATAAGACCGCCAGTTGTTGTACATACTTACATACTTTGTAACTCATTTGTTTCTTTCTTTTGTACTATTTTATGTATTCCATAAAGACAAATAAATAAAAATAAATTAACGAATTATGTAGGTAGCTTTCATGATGATAATAACAGAAAAAAAGTATTTACCTTCTGGCGATACACAAAGATACTACAGGAAGCATTTCAAAAGTGTCAAGTCGGGAAGAATTAATACCCCGACGGGCTGAGCTACTTTCATAAATTATACAAAATAACCAAAAGTAAACCCTTATTAAACGTTACGTCCAACAGTAGATGATGGCTAGTTGGCTGAATGGCTGAGGTGATAATGATAATGCTACATAGGTTTATGTCATAGTTCTTATATTCCACTAAACTGTATGAGGTTAGGTTTCTATCATATTACTTCTCATTTGACTATTTAATAAATAGGATAAGGCAACATAAGTAATTACATAAAGTAATGAGACTTCGATAAAACTCAGGTTCTAATACATGTCTTTGCTAATAAGAACATTTTTTATACATAAAATATAAATATGAATAAGGTTGTGTGCATACCTGTACGTGATATTTAATTCCAATAAGAAAGAAATGCCGATTTAAAAGTAGTTCACATTAATTGTACTAGATGGCGCTGATATTAGCAATAATAAAAGTCCATATCATAAAATATTTTAACGTAGTTGCCAATAAGAAGTACTAAAGAAAATTAGTAATATTTATTTAATACTCTATAAAATAAATACAATGCTCTTGCATATCTATTTTAGTAATAAAATATTTGAAAATATTAACAAAATTAACAGGGGTTTTTAAATTTGCTACTAGAAACTTTGCTTAATTTAAGGTTATAACGTCATAAATAACGTCATTAGAGGTAAAACTTGATAGGGACTTTTTAATCCGAAAAAAGCTACTTGAAAATTACTTTACCGAAAGGATTACCGTACTGTTTTTGATTATCAAAAACTAAAATCATAACTTTTTACATTGTACTGTCAATAATTATTACCTAGACATTCTTCAACTGACATCAAATGAAGAAAGAATAGTAAAATAAAAATTAATTTAATTTGCACTGGTACACTTGGTGGAACTTGTTGTAATACATTCTTGAAATTAAACTCACTTGCACCTACTTATATTCCACTTTTTTAAACATATATAAATAGTATATCTATATAGTATTATGTATAAATATTGTATTTATCATGAATAAGTAGTGGAATAAAAGTAACAGTGAGTTTAATGTCAAAAATATAAAAATGAATGCTACCTGGATAGACTTCTGTCCGCGACAGTACCACTAACGTTATGGAAATGTGTTGTATAAAGAACGCGTGATTGAAGACCGCACACACTAGACTGAATGTCAGTGTGCTCGGTGCCTACCGTGTTTAAGATAAACTTAGCAACTTTTTTTCATAGACATTTATATTATATAATAAATAAATTAATATTTCGGATATTTTACACACAACGTCATCTAGTCACAAACTATGCGGAGTTTGTATTATGGGTACTAAACAACTGGTATAAATACATAAACATACTTTTTTTTTATCATACATAGAAAACACCTAGACTCCGAAACAAATATTTGTGGATCACACAAATATTTGGTCTGACTCTCGATTCGAACCCGAGACCTCTTGATCAGCAGCCGCATACGCTAACCACTAGACCAACAAGGCAGTCAGACCAAGGCACAGAAGGTAGAAGAGCCACGCTGATTTCAGTACGAATGGGTCAAAGAAATCTAACGTAAAATGACAGCATCGGTGTTGTCGTGTCTCGCTGGTGAGTGCGAGACCGGCCAATGATGTAGAAACATCATCAACAGCCTTCAACAGTCCACTACTGGACATAGGCCTCTCATTTGAAAGGAGGTTTTGGCTTACTATACCACGCTGGCCAGACGGGTTGGTAAAGGGTTTGTTTCAAGTTTTCCGTCTCTTGGCGGTGATGTTAGCTGCTTCTTTTGTTCCTTTAGTCGCCTCTTACGACACCCATGGAATGAATAGGGGTGGTGACACTTTGTATTCTTAATCCGTCACCACAGGGACATGATTTAGAAACATCTCAGTAAGTGTGGGTCACCATGCTGCATTTTATGCACTAACAATGTGGATGGTGGCCACTCCTCCTGGATTCCACTCATGATGTCCATCAAGCAGAGTAGAGTCACTTTGGTGGTATAAATAAATAAAAAAAACTGTCATTTAACAAAAATATCTTCACAATGTTTATTCTAAGTGGGACTGTAACCTCAACAGATTCGGACAAATTCCGACTGTCTGTAAGGTAATACTTGCTATTGTGCGAAACAACAGGCCACTGCATGTCTAGCATGGTCGTGGGCATAGGCATAGAGCGTGTTGCCCTATGCCTCACCTAAGCAAGAGGTAGCCATACACAGACTTGTTCCTCTGTCAAAGTACCTACATATAAGACCAAATGTGCCTATGCGTTACACTGTTGTGTATGACACAATACGACTTTATGTGTGTGTGAAATTGTGAATGTTTTATTATAATTGTTATGTGTGAGTTCGTAGTGACAGGGCCATTGTTTTTGTACGTGAGTCTAAAATGTGTATTTGTGAAGATTTTCCCTCGCAAAAATGAAAATTTTGATTTTGGAAAAACAAGCTGTAACTACTCTCCTCCAGTCCAACGGCCTGGGTTGATCTATGGCAGACACTCGGAGACAGGTCAACTGGCTCAGTTGTATATGCTTACTTTTGTTGTATACGCAAGGTTCAAGGTTCATTCACAGACTGTTCAGTTCTCACTTTTCATATATAGGTAAGTCGTAAGTTCGATTCTCACTATCATTCAATTTTGATCTTTATCTGAATAGGGATAACTTATTCCTAAAACAATAATTTATTTAAGAGGATTTAAGCATATTTATAATAATTGGAAGCCATTAGTTTTGATTTTTTCAAGACACTCGCGCCATCTATGATTTATAAAACTAATATATTTTTTCAACAAGATTCACCCTTAAAATGAACATAAAAAGGACCGGCACTGCCATCTGTGTAAGGGTGAGTACAATAATGAATAATACAGTCTTATTAGAAAATGTTATTTTGCTGTATTTCAAAATATAACTTGCTTAATAATTAAAAGTAAATCACATTTTTATGAAATAAATAATTAAACGTTGGATTAACATACAGTTTTAATTTTAACAATTTGTTACTCCATCTGATTAGTTTCCTGATTAGAGTTAATGATAATACAATTTAAAGAATAAAATACGAAACAGTGTTGTAGAACAATTTTAATATATTATATAAATATATAAATAAATTTTAGAATGTACTTATAGTCAAATTACAAAATAAATATATTTGAAAACGTTATAGCTTTACTAATTAAAGTAATTAAATTAAATTAAACAAGTTCATATTATTTTATGTAGACATTGAATACAATAAAAAAATAATTCTAACAAGACTACAAATGTTTGTGCTAATAAGATTAAAACTTTCAAACTGACAGCGACATCTATTGCTGAATAGATGAACTGGTGTACATGTAGGTAAAACAGAACGAATGCTTCGGGACGTCCGCTTGACAAAGGACATTATTATTGGGACTAAAAGTTGATAACTGGCTATAAAAGTTTGTTTTAGTGCTTTGGCAAAATAATAATGTTTATAGTAAACTATTTTTCATTGCACATTACAACAGTAATGAAGAAGTTGATAAAAACCCTTATTTATTAAAAGAAGTTCTTAAATATTAACTTATACTTAAATAAATAAAATATAGTTATGTTTTTTTTATCTATTTTTATTTGATGCCTACCAAAGCCCCCCACTTAGCCTGATGGTAATCATTAGTAGAATCCAGGAGTGGGGGCCACCACACTGCCCGCGATGCAAGAAGTATGGCGATGCCACACACATTCACAATTTGTGAATCACACAAAGTGTTGTCCCACGTGGGATTCGAACCCACGACACTTGGCGCAGTAGAGAGCGGCGTGGCGACCGCTTAAACCACAAGGCCAACCGTGCAGTCAATGGCAAGTCAATAATGGGAAGGAAACACGTAAGATGGTAGTGAGTTATAGATTTTAACCGCTCGGCACAGGCAAGAAGAGCTAAACCGTTTAGTTCCACTCTAAAGCGGTGACTTCCAAGGCCAGCATATGTTGTCCTGTAAAGGAAGGAAGAAGGTGGGATCAGTTGGAAGAGCTCATCAGAACACTCCCCGTGTTAAAAGCGATAGGGGACTGCCACTTACGTAATGTATTCAGAAATTGCAATTGTTAGAAATGTTTTTAATAACAGCACGAAATTTAATTTAATTTCAAAATGTCACTTGAAACAGATTCTTACATTTCTTAAGCTCTGTGTTCCGTCATTAACTAATTAAAAAATAAATAAAAATAAAAAAGTCTTTTATTAGATGCATACTTCAAAAACATTCCTTAATACATTTCATGATATGTTTGATTACTAAATATGTATTATTTCATTTCAGTTCTTACATAAATGTTTACATTACTTTTTCCATTTAATTGATTCGTTATTAACTGTTATCAAATTAAATTATAAATATATTGCATTGATAATTACTTGATATTTATTTTAGGGAAAGGCATATTACCTCTACTTAGTTCTGTAGTTCTCATTTTTGATAATTAAAATACCTGTACCTTCCTATAGGTAGTAGGCATATATAGTACCTAATCTATACTATCTATAGAATGAACAGGTTTTTTTGTCCAGGGTCCAATTGCGAATCTAAACCATTCCCAGATCCCCTTGAACACACACAAAAAAATTCATCAAAATCGGTACAGTCGTTTGAGAGAAGTTCAGTGACATACACAATCACACAAGAATTATGTATATAAAGATATGAACGTATACAGTATTTACATAAAAAAGTAATGTCCTAGTTTCATTTAGTAAAAATTTTTTAATTTGATGTTACATACAGACACTCCATTATTTGTTGATATAGGATATCATATTATATATATATATATCATATATACAGTTTTGTTATAGTAGGTATATATGCTGTGTGCGTTACCCCAGCAAAATCTTAATTATAAGGTACATTTGTTTCGGTTCATCTTAAAGTGTATTTAGATAATAAAAACACAAAAAAATATATATTTAAGGATGCATTCGTATTTATTGTATTAGTTCTTATATGTATATTTAAGATGAATAAATGAGCATACACATTTTACGTACAAATGTAAACATTCGTAAGAAATAAACTATAGGTATATTTTGTTTTTATTATTTTCAATGGGAATCGAACCCAAGATCCTAGAATAAAGAAATATTGATCGTCCTGCTCATCACATGAGATATCATTACAATTTATATGTATGTGGAACAATGAAGGAAGTGTTTTAGCTCGAAAAACGTACCCAACTACAAAAAACCCAATTCAACAATAAATATCCAGAACCTATTTTTTTGTATATTTAGATCTACCATAGTAACTACTTTTCGCCAGATGGAAAGCATGAGTAGAATTCAGCATGGCGGCCTCGTGAGTTGCACCTGCATCATGAGACTTTTGGTATCACACTCACCAACGACATACGACAGTACATGTCTGTCTGTACATGCTGTCATTTTTAGGTTGGTATTTTGTGGAACTATAGTACCTACTGCCCGGTCGAGCCGAACAATTCGTGCTAAAGTCAACATGACTCTATTACCTACCTGGGCACCTATACTTACGTAAGAAGCTCATTAATGAAGAAAAATAATCGAAAAGTTGAAAATGTTTTGCTCACTATTTACAAACTACATATTTTAATAATCCAAATTTTTATATATTTGTTTAAATCCTGTAACCCAGGATAACTTTCACAATTCAGACAAATCTAAAAACACCTCAAACTCCAAAATTCACCAAACCAATTGGGCGTGTTAAATAAATACACATATTCTTAGTAAAAAAAAATAACCTTCCACTAAACATAGTCAGACAAAAAAATAACTATTATCGCAACAAAAAACCCGACTGCATAAATGTACAGAAAAGAGAAAAACATGTATCACAATATCCATTTAAAATATAAGTTTACTAAATACCTTATCGTACTTTTAGTAGATCTTTCTTTTCCTGTAGTATTGTTTTGTTTCAAATCCTCCTTCTGTCACAGTCGGGTAAAAACATAACAACTTTTAAACGACCACCCCAAAACTATCAGACCAAGAAAAAAAAATGTAATCAAAATTAAAATATCACGATTCAGAGTTGATGATCAGAAAATTACCCAGGGCCGCAAATTACGGGGTCCCATGACAGTCCCCGTAATTTACGGTGTGTTTTGACATGTCTATTTTTGGAAACTGTCAGTCAACCGTTGTTTTTTTAATGGACAACGGAACTCCGTTTGTTTTAACATAATTTTTAGTAATTTAGATGCATTGTGGCCTATAATTGGTAGTTAATTAGAGATTTTTTGGAATAATACCATGGTGGCTTAACAAACGAAAAAATCGATGCTTTTTATCGAATATATTGTCACACCTGTGAAATCAATCACCGGGCGAGAAGACGAGGATTGATCTATATAAATAGTAGCGTATGGCATGTAGTTAGGGCTGTCATTTCCTCCAGTAGACTGTACTATACTTCTGATGAAGAAAATTGAAGTGGGTAAGGCCAAGTCTTCTTGTCTCATTGCATATATATGTTGAAGAAGGTTCTACAAAATATAATAACACAGTAACTTATAGTCAATAGAAAATGTGCACTTTATAGGAAAGAAAAAAAATTGTACCACTGAAATTAAAGCAATTTTTTTCTACAATTTTTTTATTACAATTCCTGTTAATTTTTTTGTGTTTTTATTTCTGTCATATTTCAGTACAAATTCTGCGGATAACTAATTAATAAGTAATGAATTATTAGCATCACCTTGACAGTCAGAAATCTCCTATCACTGTCTCAATTTTATGAATAAATTTGGTGTCGCCTGTTGTCTATATTCTTTATCTTCTCACTGACAGACATCAAAGGAGCGTATATCGGACCGCAACTAACTTACCTGTGTATTTTTAGACTCTCTCAAATTTTATGTTAATCAGCTTATTGGTCATTTTAAAACCATGTTTGTTTTTTTTTATATTTAAGCCTATCAAAGTGACTCTACTCTGCCTGATGGAAAGCATGAGTAGAATCCAATAGTACGGGTCACCGTCCTCAATGTAAGTGTATATAACGCAGCATGACGGCATAGCGGCTTAGCTGATTCTGCATCATTCTCCTGGCCTTCGGAGGCGAGTAGAATGATGCAGAATGATTGGGCCTGTGGTCTCACACTCAGCAACGAAAGACGACAGCACGAATGCTGTCATTGTTGGTCTAGAGGTTAGCGTATGCGGCTGCTGATCAAGAGGGTTCGATTCCCGGGTCGGACCAAATGTTTGCATAATCTGCAAATATTTATTTCGGAGTTTGGGCGTTTTCTATTTATACTATGTATGTATTTACAAAAAAAAAAGTATGTTTATGTATTTATATCAGTTGTCTAGAACCCATAGCACAAGCTCTGCTTAGTTTGGGACTAGATGATGTTGTGTCTTAGATGTCCAATCATAAAAAAAAAAAAAAATTAGGCTGGTCTTTTGTGTGAGGGTAGTACTGCCCGGTTGAGCCGGCCCATTCGTGCTGAAACCAGCGTGCCTCTACAACCTATATAATTTTTAAATAGAGGCCTTAGTCCAGCAGTGATCTACTAAAGTCTGTTGATAATTGAGAAATGTATAAACGAAGTAAATGGTGTAATAATAATTAAAAAAATACATACATATTATGCTTCTCGAGTTCTGTTATGACATTTATATGTAAAATAATTGATTGCACCTTAATTTCTTAATGAAGGAACCACATTAAAGTTTACTACTTTTAAAGTAGTTTCTGTCAGAAATATATATGTTTTAGTTTACGGTTTCCTGTTAAGTTCTTGTAAATTATGTAAAGTTAACTTTATTGTTATTGTTAAGTTAAATGTTAAAACATCTACACAAATTAATAAAATTATAATGTTTGTTTGTAATTTCAAATTAACAGCTTTTTACTAAATCCATTTCAAAATACAAAGGGTAGTCACACCAAGAGACAATTTTTACAAAAATTTTTTTTTTTTTTTTTTTTATATTTAAGCCTGCCAAAGTGACTCTACTCTGCCTGATGGAAAGCATGAGTAGAATCCAGGAGTAAGGGTCACCATGCTTATTGTGAGGGTAGACAATATAGCATGGTGACCCCTACCATGGCAGCCTGGTTAGATTATTCTGCATCATTCTCCTGGCCTTCGAAGGGCGGGAGAATGATGCAGAATGATTGGGCCTCCGGTCTCACACTCACCAACGAAATACGACAGCAAGAGTTCTGTCATTATTAGGATGGTCTTCTGTGTGAGGGTAGTACTGGCCGGGTCGAGCCGGCCCATTCGTGCTGAAATCAGCGTGGCTCTTCTACCTACAATTCTACCTACAATTTGTCTGTTTGTTCGATCCAATCACTCTAATGGCTGGGCCAATTTTGACGGCAGTTTCACTAGATAGCTGATGATAGAAGGAGATGCTCAGTTTACTTTTCAGATAACCTTTGGTATGGTGCTTTAGTTAAAAGGGTACAACAACAATCGAGGGAAACACCACGCGACACAACTAGTTGATACATAAAAATGTTCGTATATCAAACTAGGCCTATAGCTATAATAGCCCTGACATTCCATTATCATATATTTCTTTTAATTATGATTAGACAACCATTCTCTTTTTTATAATTTTAATTTAAGACGTCGTCAACAGCCTCTTACAGTCCCAACTGGATAGAAGAGTATCCGTAGAAATGAGACTGTTATTTTAGCCTATTTAATATTTTATAACACCCTGTGGTTTTATTTTTATAGTAATTGCAGCATATAGCTCTCATAAACTGCACGATTCAAATATCCGAGATGGAAAGATAGCTAGTTTGATATTACTTTTATAATGTTTTAAATGTAGCTACGCATACTTTTATATTGTTTTAAATGTAGCTACGCATACTTTTATATTGTTTTAAATGTAGCTACGCATACTTTTATATTGTTTTAAATGTAGCTACGCATACTTTTATATTGTTTTAAATGTAGCTACGCATACTTTTAATACTTTTTTTTTACTTTTTTTTTACGATTAGGCAAACGTAGTAAATGTACCGACGATTTGTTGAAGATGGCCAGCAGCGGATGCTGCTCAAAAATCAAGGCATCTCCACAACAAATCGCTTTGAAATCGGACGAATAGACAGACAGATAAACAAACAGATTTATCTTTGAATGTATAGATTTATCTTAACTTCCCACAGCTGGGCTCTGATCTTCTATCAAAAGAGGGTAAAGGCTATAAGTACCCACGCTGACCGAGTGCAGGTTGGGGGCTGGCAAGACACGTTGTCATCTTGCCGTTAGATCTTTTTAAGCCACCCGAAGGCCTCCAACTAAACTTCACGACTGTTATCCATTATGATAACAACCGAGACCGACTGCTTAACGTGAGCTCCTAATCACGGAAACGCTCCTAACACATCATGCCACAGCCGATCACCTATCTAGGTACCGACCTTGGTTACCCTCGGTAGATTACCTACTCGGATAGATTACCGCGGATTAAATATTTAAATTAAAGTGCTAAGGATACAATTTATTTATCAACATCCTTTAGCAGTCCACTGCTGGACATAACGTCTCTCCTCAGAAAGGTTTCAAAAACGATTAACCCTTGAACACACTCATGAAAATTGAAGTTTAATTAAAAAGGTTAACCCTCAAATCTTAATGTGGGATCTCGATATAATATATTACACTAATATTTTTAATAACTTATCCACATTTTAATTACTTAATAACGTTTTTAAGTTAACTAAAGAATAACTAGGGTTGTTATAATATGTAGACATAGCACGCTATCTAATCATACAATTCCACCCTTTATGACACATTATTTTTAATCTATACCTATACTAGCTGATGCCCGCAGCTCTGCTTGCGTCATTAAAGGTAAGGTATAGTTTATCTCCCATCAACTACTCAATCGACAAATAAAATTTCATAAGAATCGATCAAGCCGTTTCGGAGGAGTATAGCAACTAACATTGTGACCCAAGTATTTTATACTAGCTTTCGCCCGCGTGTATGTCGGTTATTGCGGTAAAAAGTAGCCTATGTCCTTTCCCAAGTTCAGTTCTATCTTCCTAATAAATTTCATCAAAATCGGTTCAGTGGTTTAGGCGTGAAAGCGTAACAGACAAACAGACATACAGAGTTACTTTCGCATTTATATTAGTAGGGATTACACTAGCTTTCGATCACGGCTCCGCCCGTGTCTATGTCGGTTATCGCGGCCTATGTCCTTTCTCAGGCTTTAGACTATCTGGGTACAAAATTTCATTTAAATCGGTGCAGTGGTTTTTGAGTATAACGCAAATAGACAGACAGACAGACGTGGCGGAGGACTTTATTATAAACAATGTATTGAAAAATATAATAGATTATAAAGAGTTAAAGTTTGGGGTTTGTAGGGTTGTTGGACTTGTAGGGTGTAAGCTGTGTATCTAATGAACCGATTTCGATAACTATTTTATAAATTGAAGGCCATTTCATTTGTAAGTACCATAGGCCACATTTTAACTTGAGAAATGATAACTTAGCGGGTGGAGCCACGGGCTAAAGCTAGTAAGGTATACTTCAGGGGATTTTAGTGTCACTAAATATATAAATTGAATTGTCTGTATATAATATCAAATAAACAGTTTTTTACTAAATGCATATGAAAGTATTTATGGTACTTATATCAAAAAAACATTTTTTTGACTGTTAGTCAAACTCTGGAACGGCTTAACCTATTTTGGCGGGAGTTTTACTGGCGGATAGCTGATGACCTAAGATGTAACTTAAACTAATTTTTTTAGACTTGCTTCAGTCCTCGGCATTACTCGCTATTTACAACTCTAACCACGAGTAAAATTTTTTTGATAGTCATATTGTATACTTAATAATAATAAATAAAAATAAATATAAAATGAAAAATAAAAAAAAAGTTTGTGAGGAGTGGCATTTATCTAATAATTGTATCATAAAAGTTGTTGACAGTTACCAATTTTTGACTGACATTTGTGTAAAGTAGTATGAATTGGTTAGGAGTGTAAATTGGTTTCTGCACTGCATTTATCACTCATAAATGTAATTAAATCATGTTAATCAATCCTTACTATAATGTACTCGTTGGGTATTTATTAAGTTATTTTACCCTGGCTCGCCCACACACACGCACGCGTCATGCGCTACCCTTTCCCGCCTTTAACCAAGAAGCTCATAGACAACTCTATAGTCTCTGCGCGTCATATGTGCTCGAGACAGATAAAGAACCTTCATGTATGTATTAACAGTCCACTGCTGGTCATAGGCTTCTCCTTCAAAAGGAGGTATTGGCCTACTATACCACGCTGGCCAGACGGGTTGGTATAGGGTTGGTTTCAAGTTTTCCTTCTCTTTGCATTGATGTTGTGTGGACTGTTAACGGCTGTTGATGATGATGATGATGATGATATATGTATTAGGACATCACTAATGGACCTACATACACTACACTTATTAATATTATAAATGTGAATTAAAATATATCCGCGAAAATCGACTTACACACCGGCGAAGTTGCGAGCGAAAGCCAATTATCTATAACTTATTAAAGCCTATTGATAAATTATTCGTTTACCATTATATTTACAAGATTTATAGTATATATCTGAATCTGTGCAATTATATATCCTTAGGCGTGTACACAATATTTGCGAGCATCGCGTGACAGCGGCCTTTCTAATAACAGAAAAAAATATGGAGTTTCGTCATGATGGAAATGAAAAAAAAGTCGACACCCCTCCCGTTGCCACCCCACATTAAATTGTGTAGGGGATGATGGGGAATCGAAGATTTAAAAAACTTTTATATAATTCCGTTGTGGTTTATGAAAAGTTGTAGATAAATTTTGTGTTGGTGCGCTTGACGACAAGTTAGAGGGATAAAATAATGCTCATTTAAAATTTAGACTACAGATTAGTCCTAATATCAGTGGTCATTATTATAATAAATCGCTTAGCGTATGTAAATGATGGATTGTGCTCTTTTACATACTCTAGGCGGTTCACATCAATTAAATATCCGAAGAAATACAGGGAAAAATACAGCAAGTATAGATAGAGGTTTAAAAAGGTTTTTAAAAAAAATCATCAACAACCCATAACGTCCAACTGCTGGCTTTGGGTCTCCCTCAGGAGAGGGTTAAGGTCATATGTCCCCACGCTGGTCGAGTCCGGGTTGGGGACTGTTAAGACATGTTGTGGCTACGTAATCTTGCTGTTGGCTGTATTAACCCGCCCGAAGGCCTCCAACTCCACGACTGCTATCTTATGATAACAACCAAGACCGACTGTTTAACGTGACCCCTCATCACGGAAACGCTCATATATCATGCCACAAACGGTCACCCATCTAGATCTGACCGGGCCATCGTTGCTTTACACGACTAATTTAAGTTAATCAAATCAATCTTAGACGTTTAGGAGCTTCAACAGCAGAATAGCAAATAATAAACTAAAAGTACGTTTTCACTAGTCACAGGGTAATCACTACTAACATTTTTTTCATCATTATTCTGATGTAAGTGATGATTGCATTAATAAGAAAAAAAAATGTTTTAAAAAACTAAAGAAACACGCTTTTAAACTAAACAGTAGAAAATAATTTTATTGTAAAAAGCGTGCGGCGACGTTATTGAAATATTTTCAGTAAGCACCCCACGTTTGTTTAGTTTTTTAAAACATTTTTTTTAGAAGACCAAAAAAGTCTAAAACTAATTAGTTTTTTTTTTTTTTTTAAATTAGTGTCATCGGTCCTCGATTAATCTACAAATCTGGCCATTCAAAGTAGGTCAAAATTGCATTCAGAGAGTTGGTTCCAAAAACATACAGGTGAAGCTAATAAAAAGCATAAAGATATTTAAGCCGAACATGAACTTTGAAACCTAAAATTACCCTTTCGCCGGACCGTGTCTTTGTATAAAGACGTTCTGAAAAAGGATACTAATTGAATTCGCGACCCTTTTTAACAGAAGGAACGATGTTAAAACCGCAAGGGCGGGGTACGGTTAAAGTCCATTTAGCGACATGTAACTTAACCGAAAATATGTTATTAACAAGTTAAACATTCTTGTATATATATTCAGTTACTAATTGTACCCAGAGCGGTTTAAACTTGGTAGGTAGTAGAGAGACGCTAATTTGGCACA
Source organism: Phragmatobia fuliginosa (assembly GCA_932526445.1). Classification (NCBI taxonomy): domain Eukaryota; kingdom Metazoa; phylum Arthropoda; class Insecta; order Lepidoptera; family Erebidae; genus Phragmatobia; species Phragmatobia fuliginosa. Next base: position 16,860,361 of record OW052071.1, read on the forward strand.
GCACAAATTGGCTGGCTCGAACAGGCCAGTACTACCCTCACACAGAAGACCATCCTAATAATGACAGCATTCTTGCTGTCGTATTTCGTTGGGGAGTGTGAGACCGGAGGCCCCAATCATTCTGTTTTTTTTTGCATCATTCTCCCGGAGGCTGAGAGAATGATGCAGAGTCAAATCAAATCAAACCATTTTATTTCAAATAAACCATACAACGGCACTTTTGAAACGCCAAGTAGCCAGTCAGTGGTCAGTCGTGAAGCTAATTATCTGTTCCAATTCTTCCATCCTTTCATCCAGTCATATACATACATATTAATTCAGCAAAAATTGATGCTGACTTGACTGCCTCGTTGGTCTAGTGGTTAGTGTATGTGGCTGGCTGATCAAGAGATCGCGGGTTCAATCCCCGATTCGTATCAAATACTTGTGCGAACCGCAAATATTTGTTGTGGAGTCTTGGTGTTTTCTATGTAAAATATTGAAAAAAAAAACTTATGTATTTATATCAGTTGTCTAGTACCCATAATACAAGCTTTATTTAGTTTGGGACTAGACGACGTTGTGTGTAAGATGTCCGAGATATAAAAAAAAATACAGCTTAACAATACTTGTCAAAGTAGACTAGAAACCAGACACAGGCAGAAAAAACGTCAGAACAGCAGCAACAAAGAGTAAACTGAATAGCAATCATCGTTTACCTGTTACCAGGGAATATCCGCCGGACCCCAGGGGGTGACGAGCCCCAACCTCGCGCTAATACTTGGTAATTATCAATTAGACTCCGCAGTCCAGGAACGGTCCTCGGGATATTGTTATAGAGATGATGTTACCTCCAATATTTAGTTTTAAGAAAATTTTATTGTGCCCATAGAAGCTTATAAATCGGTTACAGTTATAATTTTAGCCTATTATTGGTTGAACAATGATGTTTTCATTATTTTATGTAAGTGTACATTTCATGGATATAAAATTAAACACTGATAATAATGATTAAATTCTGTATTCATTAACTCGTACAAATTTCAACAAAAAAATTGCTTACATTTGTTAGATATTCAAATTTTTATTTAAATGTAAGTTTATTGATTGTTAAATAAAATTTCAAATGACATTAAATCACACTTTTCCACATATAAAATGAACAAATAGTATAACAATTATATATTATCATTTATATTTCATTTATAATTATATATATGTACTATAATATATAAAAACATTACAATTTTAGAATGTAGAGACTCTTTTAATAAGATCACTTTTATAACCACATTTGTTCACCGTTTCAAGCTCAAATAGCTTTGTTTATTTCAACTAGGTCTTTTCAGTCACAATCGAAACGATACAATAACGACTCTAGTAGCTCAGTTCTTTCAAAATGTCATTCTTAAGGCTATTCACACACTGCACCGCGCTACGACGCGTAGCGCGGAGCGGCAGATTTTAATATTGTATGCAAGTACATCGATTAAGTAGTATAGAAAACACGCCTGGTCCAACACACCGAACACGCGCCTAGGCGCGTGAGCGCGTGCGGCTAGCAGATTCGGGATTGGCTGCAATGGCTGCCCCGCGCCCACGCGCGTGTTCGCGTTGCCAGTGTGTGAAGTCCCTTAGATGAAATTTGTAACCTGTAACAAAAGAAAACATTCATTAAATATTTATTATAAAAAACTTGATATTTCTATATCAATATTTATAAAACTATTCCGTTACTGACTGACTGACAGACAATCCATAGACGAAACTACTGAGCGCAGGAAGCTTAAATTTGCCATGTCTGTTCCTTGAGGAGCGTAGGTTAGCATTCATAATACAACAGAATAATACGTAGGCGAAACTAGTTATTTTTAAACTACCCACTAAATAAAATGAAAATACTATGAAATTCTGCACAGCTCTATATAATTCCTAGAGCGATTGATTTGATTAACAGAGATCTAAGAAAACCAAAGACGATTTAGTTAAATTATCATTGGTTAGGGAATTCTTTAACTCACAGAAGTTATCAAGTTGGTAAATTCCCTCGGGTTTTATTTAGCTTTCATAGGTCTATAGCTTTTAAGAAAATATTTCAAAATGTAGTCGTATTGTCTGTTGTTGTTTTTTTTTTGTTTTTTTTATGTGAGCCTACCAAAGTGCCTCTACTCTGCCTGATGGAAAGCATGAGTAGAATCCAGGAGTAGGAGCCACCATCCTCATTGTGGGTGTAGGCAATGCAGCATGGTGACCCACACCATGGCGGCCTGGTCAAACTTAGTAGTTGTAGAAGTAGTAAATTACTCCCAGGACTGGAGGTTATTGTATCGTAAGCAACACTGGTGTCTGTTTTCTTCTACTTCCTAACTTTATTCCTAATATTATTTGGTGTCGGCTACTAGTTCAACCGGTTTTACCTGAATTTCAGTTTTTCCAATTACTTTAAGCAATATATGACGCAGGAATAGTGACCACCATTATTAGATTCTACTCATGCTTTCCATCAGAACCATATGTAAAAAAAAAGATTTGGAACTAAAACCACGCAACAAAGTCTTGCTACCTTAGCCCCCTAAACCGCAAGACTGGCAATGAAAAATTAATGAAAAGCATCACAGTCAAACTTATGTTAAGTACGCGATAAATCTTCCTCCCTCAGGCGGTTTCCTCCCAATTTATTCTTTCTGCCCCTTAAACCTGTTATTAATGGTATTTTGCCTCCCCCACAGATGTATGCTTAATGCTTGATGAGATAAGACTCTTTTGTTATCGACAATCATGGGTAGATGGTGACGTGTCCAAAAGAAAGGTATTCCTAATACATTAACGATATTTTTTTCCCTTAAATACTATAAATCCTTACTAATATTATGAATACGAAAGTAGCTCTGTCTGTCTGTTTGTCGCGCGCAAAACTACTGAAGCGATTTAAATGAAATTTGGTACATAAATAATCTAGAGTCTGAGAAAGAACATAGACAATTTTTTACTGCGATTACCTACTGGTATATTTATGTTTTTATATTTAAGCTTACTAAAGTGACTACACCACCTGGTTGATGCTTTTCAGCATGAGTAGAATCCAAGAGTATTGGGCACTATTGTCATTGTGAGTGCAAACAATTTAGGGTGACCCCACACTATGGCGGCTTAGTGAAATTCTACTGCATCATTGTGCCTCCGATCTTACACTCACGTACATCAACAACCCTTAACGTCCCACTGCTGGGCTCAGGTCTCCTCTCAAGAGAGGGTTAAGGCCATACGTCCCCACGCTGGCCGAGTGCGGGTTGGGGACAGGCAAGACACGTTGTGGCTACGTAAATCTTGCTGTTGGATGTTTTTAAACCGCCCGAAGGCCTCCATCCAAGCTTCACGACTGCTGTCTTATGACAACAACCGGGACCGACTGCTTAACGTGACCTCCGAATCACGGAAACGCTCATTATATAAAATGCCACAAACGGTCACCCATCTAGGTCCGACCGCGCCGTCGTTGCTTACCCTTGGTGATCGTTTCCAATCACCTAAGGCCACTCGGCTATGAGCTCGGCTCGCTCGGCTATGACACTCACGTACGAATGCTGTCATATTAGTTTGATCTGCCTTGTTGGTCTAGTGGTTAGCGTATGCGGCTGCTGATCAAGTGGTCTGGGGTTCGATTCCCGGGTCGGACTAAATATTTGTGTAATCCACAAATATTTGTTTCAGAGTGTTTGTCTTTTCAATGTATAATATGTATGTATTTACAAAAAAGTATGTATAAATATTTATATCTGTTGTTTAGTACCCATAATACAAGCTCTACTTAGTTTGGGACTAGACGATGTTGTGTGTGTTGTCTGAAATATTTATTATTTATTTATTATTTATTATCTTCTGTGTGAGGTTAGTACCGCTACAATCAGCGTGACTCTACTACCTTTAGTACTAACTACCTGAGTCTACGCGGTTGTTGTTGTAAATCGCGAGTAACGCCACAGAACGAAGCTGGTCTAAAAAAATCCTAAGTTACTCCTTGTGTCATCAACTTTCTACCAGTGAAATTTTATCCGTCCGTGTGAGAACGGATTAAGAATAGGAAGTGTCACCATTTTTGTTCAGCCTGTGGATGACGTAAGGCACTGATTACGCTTACTAAGAAAACCCTGTTTTCATTTTTTTTTTTTATTTACGTAAGAAAACAACATACAATTTTTTTTCATAGATAGTGCGGTGTAATAGACCGAAACCGCCTTCTTATGGTGGCTCCTATGACAGTTCTCATGATGATGTTGATGAAAATGGTTTCCATTATTGGTTACCATTTCAAAATCTTTGTTTTTTAATGTATATTGTAAATATATATATATTTGAAAAGTCAGAATTACGATATAAGTAACTTTTATTGAACGTTTCTTGGTAAGTATAGATAGTTATCAAATTGTTATAGAATTTTGATTAGTAGAAAGCATATTCATAACATCGTACACTAATGTAACTACCCAATTAAAACTAGAAAGATTAATTGCAGTTAGTTTCCCACTACACAAGGAAAGAGACAGATGTAGCAAACATACAAACAGTTGTCCAAAGCTCTCACGGCCTTATATAAACAATCACAACTAAATTTCTACAAAAGAATACATAAACTCAGCTAAAAGTGTAATACAAGCACACTCCAAGCCGAGGGGAGGGCCTACATCTCATATAAAATTTATTTCAAATAACAACCAATTTCGTTTTTGCCCACCCCGGCTACGTTATTAGGAAAATGCTTAATACAATTGTCGTCTAAAACCAACATGGAAATATCACCCTTATAATAACATCATAAAGGATACTTTAGTCTAAATGTAAGTGAAGGTGAAAAAAAAAAAACAAAAATGTTTCCAAGTGACTACTTATCAACATTGTGTTTATTGAAATGAAATAAAAAAGAAGAAAAAGGGAATACCAAAATTGGTCCAAAGGTGACGTGTTACATTGGAGGCCAAATTATTTATTCAATTCTATTGTCAATGCCTTTTTTTATTTCATATTTACTTTTATAAGGTACTTCTTAATTTCTAAAAAATATTTCCGTAGCTCTAAAGTGTTAAAATAATCATCTGTTGAATGCAAGTAATAAAAACTAAAAAATTGCAAGGTAATTATTGTATTAATACCTGTATTTAATATCGATTAATAAAATATTACATTACTGTTATTAAACCGATACAATAAAAAAATAACAAAAATTTTAAATTCATAATCGTAAATTAGGTATACTTGCTATTATAAAACCTTATTATATTATATTTAAAATATATGTACGTTGCGTGTCTCTTTATTCAAAACCAATATTACAAATGGGACAAAATTAGACCGACCCTTATTTTATTAAATATACAGTAATTTGGCCACAATTGTACCAAAGAAAACGACACGAATTGCTCTAGGCAAAATTTTAATAAGATGTCACTACAACGCAAAGAGCCTCCGGCTAACAAAATTTTATTACAACAACAAAAAAAAAACTTCTCTCAAACACAATATGCGTAAAATTACGTCTACATTTAATTGGTTATAATACTTCTAAGTCAATGATGATAGGGCGAAAAATTTACCCAAGGGGGTAATTTTAATTTGACGTTTCGGGAACTTAATAAATGTACTAATGTAGGCCAATTAGACGTTTGGAGAGGGCAATTTTTTTGGTCTGGAGTGTAGTGTTAATTACCGATAATTGGTTATAATGTAACAAAGTGACGATTAGGGTGTACGTAATATGTTTTAATTGTAGGATATTAATTATTGGATTGTGGCATTTTAATTACGGCTATGATCCTAAAATGGAGTGTGATCTTTGAATAACGCAATTTTTAAAACTTTTATAGTTTACTCAATTATTGAACGAAAAAATGCTTACTTGACAAATACTTGGAAGCATAATAAGTATTATTAATCCTACTAATCCATACTGTATATATAAATTCGAAAGTGACTCTGTCTGTCTGTTACGCTTTAGGAATTGCACCAATTTTAATGTTTAGCATCGAGATACTTGGATACCTGAGGAAGGATAAAGGCTATTCTTTACCACTATAACTGATATACACGCGGGCGGAGTCGCTAGATATAGCTAGTTAATATTATAAATGTTAAATATTGTAAGCATATATGAATCTTTGCTAATGTTTACGCAAAAACTACTGAAAGGATATAGATGAAAGTTTAGGGACAGTAATTAAGCATAACTGACATACGCTCAGACTAAGCTACGGGAAAAAACTAACATTTAAAACTACATTACTAACAAAAAAAACTACAACTATTGTCTATAAACCTGCCTAATATCTACTTACTGATTTATAGATTTTGTTGTTCAGCGGTTTTTTTTTCATAATAAAAGGCTATTTTATTTTCTATTTCCTGAAGTTTCGTACAGGTTTTACCACTCGTGGTCACTTGTAGACTTGCTAAAAAAATATGTGAAAAGTCCAAAAATATTTACCGATAATTAAGTATAAGGTAATAAAGTGACGATTAGGGTGTACGTAATATGTATTAATTGTAGGATATTAATTACTGGATCGTTGTGTTTTAATTACGGCAATGATTCTAAAATGGAGTGGAATTTAGTGTGATCTTTGAATAACGCACTGTTTGTAAAACTTTTATTGTCTACTCAATTATTGAATGAAAAAAAAGCTTCTGGTATTTTCTAGAGGGGTAAGCAGACAAAATTGATCTCCACTTACTACGGTAATAACACACCTGCATGCATGCTCGTTGCCTTTTGGTGCTCTTCAAAGTACCCTTTTCAAGTAAATCACCAATATTTTTTTAAGCTACTCCTCCATTTGGAATATACACCTGTGTCGTGGGGAACTTTACAAACATACAAGAAACGGACACAAAGAACACCCAGACTCAGAACAACAATTTTTAAATCACACAAAGTGTTTTCCGTAGGATTTGAACCCATAACACGTAGCGCCGTAGAAAGCGGCGTGGCGACCACTCAAACCATTAGGCCAACCGTGCAGTTATTTGGTCCCATACTTATTTGAACTACAACACCCTCAATTCAATCACAACTCTACGTACGTAGATATATCCATGCCAATCAGACGTATATAGAAAAAAATACTCGAAGTATTCCATATCACCCCAATATTTAGGATTTCACGTGAATATCGATCAGAGGAGGCATTAGGGGTACGATCAAGTGACGGGGCAAGAAGAGCAAAAATAATTTCTGCCTCTACCCCCGTGTTACCGGTTAGTACGCATCCAATACTTAGAGCCGACTTCACTTTTGTAGTATACGCAAAAATACAGAAGCATGATCTTTGATAAAACATACATGTATATTATATGGTATACAATAAAAATAGTATTTGTAATAAGGGTCTGTCTGTAAATACACTTTTCAATGTCTAATAAAAATAATATGGTAAAATATACCTAAATTAGCAGCCCGCCCGGGTACGTATTTGAAAACATTTCAAGCTTGACAAATTATTTATTAAAACTTTAAACAAGAATCAATCTATCAATTGCTGAAAACAAAATAAAAACAAAATTAAAACAAAAATGGATACGACTAGTATCAAATTACCTATATATATATAAATAAAAAATAATTAACAAAAATAAAAATCAAAACAAAATAAGTAGATAATTTGATACTTCCTTATGATTTTTTTAATGGTTTCGTTTAATTTGTAACGTTTTACTCGTCAATGTGCATTTCAACTAGAGTTTAGTAATTTACCGTTTCCTATAAACATAAGATTTAAAGTAACAGCAACTGGTTATCATAATAATTAAACAAATAACAAAATACTGTAGAAATACCGTTATCGGACATGTTAGGTCTACAACTAAGTTTGGCAAAGATTCTTAAGACAATCGTCACCAGCTCAACGTCCTCCCAAGGTAGGTAGGAGTCTCGGAATAATTACCCATCTTAGCCCAATCTGGCCAGGAATGCTTATTTTACAATGTGTTAACCTAAGCATTTACCACACCATGAATCAAAATATAGGAGCTCATCAAATTTAGTTGAATTTTTTTTATGAAATATCAATCCTACGGGTAATTTACGAGTAAGCTTTAAAATAGAACATATATTTTAAAATCACGAAAAGAAAGTAAATCTATGAATATGCATAAAAGTTTATTAGCTATTTAATAATCTTAATAACAAAAAAACCCACTTCAAAAAAAACTATTCCGAGTATCGATTTGGATACATAAGATATTTGAGGAGTTCCCTCGATTTCGCCAGGATCCTATTATCAAATCCTGGTTTCCTTATCATGAGACCACATGGGAGATACCAGCTTTCTAATAAAAAGAATCAAAGAAAGAATTTTCTAAACCAATTCACCCAACCGAAATTTCTTAAGTAACAAACATAAAAAAAATACAGCCGAATTGAGAATCTCCTCCATTTTTGAAGTCGGTTAAAAACGAAATGATAATACTTTCATAGGGACACAATGAGTTGTTTTTTTTTGAATATTCATATATAAAAAAAAGTTTTTACGTGATTTCCTTAACAAATAACTTTCAGTTTAAGATAATCCTAATTTTCTATAAGTTATATATTTATATATACATGCAAAAAATGTCAGCAAAAAAGCCCGACATCTTCAAAACCCCCATATACTAAGTACGCTAACGCGAGTTTACCACCAAACGGGGGTAGGGAGGGACAAAATGGATTCTCGCGACATTCGGCAGCCATTACTCTGAACCCTCTGCGGCACTCGCGCCCTCTCTCCCCTCACGAGGCGTGTTTACTAAAAAATGCGTTCACTTTTATATGCGGGCCTTATGTACCCGTACACTGCTTTGTATGAGCTTCTTACTCAAACAGAATAACGAGAGATTCCTCTTTAAAAATGCATTTATTAGATTAGTCACAGGGAATTTACTGTTTTTAATTCTGAAATGAAAAATTAAGCTTTACTTCTAGAGAAGTGTAAGGTGAAAAGATTTGGAAAACATACTTTTAAGTTTTCTATTATTAGTGTCATGTTAGAACAGGTTTCTTTCAAAATTTCAAAATCACGGAGGGCTTTTAAATCATCGTTGAAGGCAAAATGTACTAATCTATACTCTATACAAATAAATAAAATTACATTGTCTGTTTGTAATATTAAAATAACCGCTTTTTACTAAATGCATATGTACACTACAAAAGACAAAAGTTGTAAAAAAAAAAACACTTTTTTTACAACTTTTGTCTGTCTGTCTGTATGTTCCGGGTAACCTTTGCAACAGCTGGACCGATTTCGACGGGACTTTCACTGGCAGATAGCTTATGTTATAAGGAGTAACTTAGGCTAGTTTTTTTAGACTACATTCGCCCTGCGGCGGTGCCGACAAATCGAGTATGTATTATATTCCGTTTGGTCCAGTATTTAACAATCCTAACCACTGAGTCAGAGGCCACTGATTGAAATCCCTTCCTGGATAAATATTTATGGGAATCAAAAGCACAATTTTTGCAATTGTACAACAGGTGAAATAAGTTTAGAAAAATAAAGTTTTTCGGAAACACCTCAGAAATTCTTCAACAGTCCACTGTTGGACATATTTTTATTTTATTTTTATTTATTTGCTTCTCTTTGCAGTCTTGCGGATATTGCTTCCTTAGACACCTAATACAGTACAGTTTATTATAGTACAGTCAGTTCATAGTAGTTAATAATACCAATTTATGACTGAAACCCCACTCCATACACTATAAGTCCTATGCCTCTTACGCCATTTCAAAATTAATAAAAACCATAATGTCAAAATCTCACCATACTTACAAATCTCGCGGGAAAATCACATGAGAATACGAATTTTCATTGACATGGCTTAACAATACAAAACTGATGGATTGTATGGACGATTGGTAACTACCTCCATAGCGGTCCGCCTGCCAAGTACCCAACCATGATAGACAATACATGTACTTATATATTCATCTCTTTTACACACACTGATTTGTAACTTACTATAAGAACCACATTTAAACACACATTATAATTGACACTAAAAACACACACACACAGTTACAGCACTCATATCACAACATCTAGATGGCCATGGCTAGAAATATTTATAACACGAACACGTCTTCCACAAATCAGTATCAAACATCCAATGACATCAACATCAACCCTTTCGATGCGGACGCAACTATTTTATACTTTTTTTATTCCAACCATAATGAATTCCTGTTCCAGTTTTTGTGCGTATTACCTTTAGTTGGGACAAATTGCTAAAGGTTCGTCTTATAAATATTCCGGCGGCTAAATAAAGGGTAGCGAGTGTTTCTCAAACTTTTGTCAACTTAAAGTTGAGTTGTTTTGTTTTGGCATAAATATACTTTTGCGAAGTAAAGAGCTTAAAGGATTCTAAAAAGATTGTTGGAGTGCAACCCACTTTTGTTTTTGTTTGTGAGGGAAATTATAAGTATCGTTTCTTTTAAAAGACTGAGGAGATTCTTTACGCCTTTATTTTAGTACGTCTTAAAAACTTTTTTGATGATTTAACCTTCTTTGAAATACATTTTTTTAATAGATTAGATTATACTTATTATGAATTAGTGTTCTACAAATGTGTGTTTAGTAAATTCTGTGACAACTATGCCTCCATACACATTCTGTACTATTAGTAAAAAATTAAATACTTAATCATTTTTACGAGTCTACGGTAATTGTAGCTTCTTGCAGGTCTTCATATATGATCTACTTATAACTTTTTTGTCTCTGAAATTAAATAATATCTAATAATTTATCTCTTTATTGAACACCAGATAATTTTAAGTCTCACTTAACATTATCTAGTAATATAGTATTGTTATATAGTAGTATGGTACCTTAAAAACGGCGCAGTCCTAGCTCGTCATAGTGAGTTAAATTTATTAGTCGTAAGCATATCGTTTAGAACCAATGTTCAACTTCTTATTGATGAAAGCAAAATCTGAAGCAATAAATGAAAGGAACTTTAATGGGAACCTGTTTCTTTGAAATCAAGTTGAATTCATGCGATTTCTATATCTGTAGGTAGGTGTATGATGTTTTTCTTTCTTCTGAGTATAATTAATATTATTGTATCGGTTTTTTACTAACTCCACTCAAGAGTTTAACCTGGCTATGTTTTAGAATGAATTAGTAAACTCTATAGTAAGATCGTTTGAGGAAGAGTGATTCCATATACTTGACGAAAAACATCTGATATGCAGAGAAAGACCTAAGCCTATCTATACGTATAGTTATTATACTATATTATACTTTGCTGTTAATTGAAGCTCGTAAACGATATGATAGATAAAATTATATTCGAGGGCAGTGTTAAGAGAACATACATATAATAATAAAAGTTCTTATGAAAATTGGAAAATCTTGACAAAATGCAATATTTCAGAAATATTCATAACGAACACTGCTTTAAAATAGATATTATATCGTTATTTTAATAAACGTAATAACCGTTACATAAAAATATAGCCTAAATTTTAAGCATTTTCTTTTTTTATTTGAGAAAAACTCCCATTCATTTAGACCTAAACCCTAGCCATAATATAATTAATGACGTATTAGCTACCCATTTCCACAAAAGGCGTTAGTGTTGGATAGGTAGACCAACGTTCATACATTTTTGCCCAATCTCCTTTTAGTGTTAATATATTACATTCTGTTCGTCTATCAAAAGTTATTACTAACAGAAAATCTTAGAAAAAAAAGAATGAACTTTGTATTTTGTCTCCAAAAGTGGTAATTAGGATTCAATGATGTGAATGAAATATCCGCGATAGTAATTTTTTTAATTCCGACGTCCACACAGTATCCGACAATAAAAAAAAAACTAATTTATTGTGTCAAAAACATCTGTTCAACCAACATTACTTTAACGGATTGAACTAAAGAACAAAAATACAACGAACAAAAAACTAATTTACATTTGAACGCAGTAACTGTTATAATTTCGCATTGTGTTTCGTATAAAATAATCGGTGAGTTGACTAAGAAAAAATCGTTTAAGAAAAAAATAATAGTATGCAAATGTGTGCGTTGTAAGGGTTGAAACGGTGAGCGTGTTGAATTATGTTATTATTTTGGATAATTGCAGACATCTTTGCACTTTTAGTTTATTATTTCCTTTAAGTTGATTGTTTAATATTTTACTTCATGATCGTAAACGCACTTATTAAATTAATTATCACTCATAATCACTTACCTATAAATTTTAGTTTTGTTTCATTTATTACATTTTTTATTATTATAATTCAGTTCTTTTCTTTTTGACATGTATTTGGTGTGCATTTTCATTGGCCTTTATGGATTTGTAACAGCTAACAGGGGAGGGGAGAGAGTGAGTTATCACTTAGTTGGAAAACCTTCAAAATTATTTAATGCTTTGTGTACACCAGCATATTCGGAAGAAGTACTTGTATAGCTAAAATCTAAGTAGACCTGTTCTACTTGGTTGGCCTTTAAGTATCTTATAGGCAATTATTTACGGATATAACGCGATTGGGCTGACTTGACCGGGACGGTTTAGTACCATCCCGGTCAAGTCCTCCCATAGAAGACCAACCTAAAAATGATAGCATTCATGCTGGTGTGGGTCACCATACTGAATTGTGTGTACTCGTTATGAGGATATTAACCACCACTCTTGGATTCTAAAGTAGAGTCACTTTGGGAGGTTCACATAAAAAAACATAGGATATATACATATAGGGTCTCTTAAAGTTTTTTCTTGGGTAGTTTTTTCATAACTGAACCTTGACTTGCTTGTTGAAAATATTTGTTCCACGAGAAGGAAAATCGCTAGAATTGATCGCAAAGTAAGCCTTTGACAGAAAATATATATACCCACTTGACTTTAATTACCACAACCTCTTTGGTTCCATTTAGAACAAAAACAAAAGCATTGAGTTCGTTTAAAATATTTCATAAAATTAGCAACATTAACATTATTGCATATTTCTGTGATAATCAATATAATGTCAAGAGTGTTATTCTGTAAGTTATAAAATGGTCTACATTCGGACGTAACTCAACCCAAGACACCTTTTACCATAAATTAAAGTCACCTTCGAAGGGTTGCTATCGTTAAAATAACTACAAACTAAAAAAGAACTATTATCTAACCATAGACATTAGATGTTGTGATTCAAATGAATTCTGTAACTGATATCCCTGAGAGCAACATCCCGTATTCAAATCACAAAACGCGTTCATAGTGTTTTTTTTTGTCTTTTGAAAATGGAACACGCATACATTATTGGCCTTTTATTTTTTATCTTAAAAACCGGTAAGCTATGAATAATACTAAATCATTAGCTCCATTTTTGAAATCGGAACAGCTGTGTCGTTTTTTTAATCATTTTTTTAGTTTTGCGCTTGTGCAATAATGTTTGGATTGCGATTTAAATATTTTATAGTTTTTTGACTGTGGAGTCAAAATCTGGGTTAAACATAATATATTACTTAATATTTGAATGGTGATGTATACAATTAAAAAAAAATTTTTAGGGTTGTGTTTAACAAAATGTATTGAAAACAGTTCTTAAAATGCTGGTGCACTTGACAAGTGACATAGCTTTTGACCTAGATATGTTTAATAGGATTCATTTTATGACCTAGAAATGTAATAAAATGAATCCTAATGATTCAATAAATACCTACTTATATTTTTATTTATGCTAGTGTTCGCCCAATGATCAAAATTTGGCCATTTTTTTAGCCCTCATGTACCACAAAAACCATACTCTTTTGTTCACATAATTTTCGTAAAAAGCTGTATAAAGTTTCTGCTTTACATATTAATGCATAGGTAGATAGTAATATTATTGTATTCTTATTTCCAAATCGCAATGCAAAAACATGACTTTAAAAATCATTAAAAACAGACACATCTAAAATTCTAAAAAAAAAACAATTCAATCTAAACTTTTTTTACTTCAAACAAGTTTTTAAGCCCTCTTCATACGCAGCTTGATTTCGCCAACCGCCACAGAATATCAATGAGTTAACATTTCAATTTTCTCACAAAAAGCCATGTTATAACATCGTATTACCTTAATGGAGGTCTAAAATGCTAGAAATAAAACACTATCAGTATGCCCAAGGCGCATAACTAGTGCCCCTTAAAAGATGGTGGCATAAAATTAGTTATTAAACGATATATTATACGGATAGGTACACCGTTTCCCACAGTATGGAACCGGTAGCGAAATGAACCAACATCTGCTTGCTAATTGTCTAACAAGCGGTGTGCATAAATTACGCAAAATTATTACGCGTATCACAAAAAAAGACCGTCACATGGCGACAAGTCTTTATTTTTAAATGCAATCGTCTTAAAACCTGTCGTTTCCCCGAGCTCAAGGTGTGAAATTTGCAAAATTAAATGAATTTCAATTTCCGAATGTACTTTTGCACATACACAAAATTCGACTTTAATTTCAAAGGCATTGAGTCGACAGTGCGCGTTGCATAACGTGTACTTAGTACCTTTTAACATTTTATTGTCAATATGCAAATTGACTAACCCATTTCTTACTAACCCTGTAATTACAATATTTTGCATATTATTTGATGAATAAATATTTATAAGGAAGTGAAATTGAAGAACTGTTTCATTATAAACTAGTTTTAAATAAAATGTGATCGTTACTTTTTTTTTATAAGGGCAGCTTGATGCAAATATTTCTGGTTTAATCAATTTCGTGGGAAGATATGCTTGGGAACTTTTTACAGTTGTTTTATTTCCATAATATTCAGAATTTGTTATATTTGCTTATCATTCTGTTAAGGTTGAAACTTAATCTAATATATAAAATTCTCGTGTCACAGTTTTCGTTGCCATACTCCGCCGAAACGGCTTGACCGATTTTGATGAAATTTTGTCTCCATATCGGGTAGGTCTGAGAATCGGCCAACATCTATTTTTCATATCTCTAAAACGCGAGCGGAGCCGCGGGCATCAGTTAATATTTTTGACATATTAATGATTGAAAAAGAGCAAATTAAAAAGTCCAGTACAAAATATTTTGTCGTTTTATAATTAACATGCCTTATCACAAAAACACCACTAATAAGTAGAAAAAGAACAAGTCAACAAAATACTTTTAAAATATTGACTTACTAATTTGAAATATACAAAATAAATAAAATTTAAGTAAAACCGAAGTTTGAGTAAACTAAACCTATTTATCATGACTAGAATAAATTCTCTTTATGTATTATTAAATACATATAACATAATTTCGGGAATTATTGGTAAAGGACAGAGAAAAAAAACCTAAACTTCTACATTCAAATTAAGACACGCTTAAGAAGGCGTCACCCATAAATAACACAAAGGTGTACAACCCAAATCACTCATTGACATCCCTAATCGTTCTCAACAATAGATCGAACGCGATCGAACTAATACGAAATGAATGAGTGAATTGAAACCACTTGACTCGTGTTTAAAATCGATGTAATTGTGTGCCAGTATTCGATTCTATTATGTTCTATCGATTGATCAGGGGAATGATTCTACATTGTAAACGATCTATTCAATTCAGCAATGTGTTTGTAATATTTTGACATTGCATTGTGATTGTGTGATGCACTTGTCATCAAAAAATTGAATTTAGAATGCAATAAAATCATTTAGGAGCGAGACAATTCTTTGATATTTATTGAGAAGTCAGGTTTAAGAGTTTTTTTTAATGAATTTCATTCTGAATTTCCTTCATTTCGTGAGTCAAATCTAGGCATAGGTAGTTTAGCATTTAAATAAACCTAGATGCCTAGATATATAGTATCTAATTTGGGACTAGATAAGTAGATAGGTATTAAGATTTGTAGGTAATGTATTATGTACAATTTGATTTCTGTATTCTTATAGGGTTTCAGATGATGACACATTATTTTTCCATCATTCGTCAAACTCATATTACTAATATTATAAATGCAAAAATAACTCTGTCTGTCTGTTACGTTTTCACGCCTAAGCCCCTGAACATAATAATTTAGTATAGAGCCTGACTAAGGCTACACGCGGGCGGAGCCGCGGGCGAAAGCTAGTTTATTATAATATAAAAAATTCGTTAAATTGGCTTAAAATTACAATACATATAAACGAAATCGGTTTTAAGCAACTTAACTCTTAAAATGTGGCAATAAAGTTGCATGTAAATTTATGATGATTACTGGTAACATTACATAAACAACTATGTTTACGATATTTAAATATTAATTAGTGATTAAATTACAAAAGTCGTTCGAATTCAATACATGTGTTTTCACGTTTCGGGCATGGTTACGTTTCAAAGTAGCGTTTAATAATGTGTTTGTTTGTAATACCGAATTATCACCTTTTCACTAAATTCACATCAAAGTATTTTATTGGTAATTAAATGTACCTATAGATAGATAAGATAGTGGTTTGACTTTGACGGGACTTTCACTGGAAGATAAGAATTTTTTTTTTTAAACTAGTTTCACACCGCGGCGTTACTCACGGCTGTTGTAAAGGCACAATAATGACCGTGGGTAACGTAGAAGTAAGTAGAAACGTTGGTGCTTGCCATAATCATGCTTTGGATAACTTAGTTGTAAGTGTACATATAACATTGTTTATATCAACGGCTTCCTAAATGATGTCAAGTTTCCTTGGGAATCTTATTGTTTTGAAAAGGGATGCAGGTAGTATGCTAAAGTCAATCTTTCGGAACGACGCAGGTCGCATGCTTGTATATTCAACCTATACTTGGATATGCCAGTAGATCATTCACTGAAATTGGACTTACGTATGCAGTAAGGAACCAATTCATACTCATGCCGAAATCGAGATAAGGTCCCTATCTATAAGCAGACAAGGATAATTATTACGATGTGGCATGTGTTTGAATTGGTTCCTTGTCGCTTAAGTAGGTGCAATTGACATATGTAGGTGTAATAAAAGACATAGAAAAGTTGGGCTGCTTGCAAGGTGAAAGTCACGAGTAATTTTTAGATGCAGCCATCACCAGTTACCGGTTGTTTTGGCAAAACTCCGGAAGATTTATCTAGAATAGTGGACGTCTTTGAACTGAGAAGAAGACGGCTTCTTCTCCACGTAGTCTATGTCCGCCGAGCCATTCATTTGGAATCTTTCAACACTACATTAGTTACAATCGGTTCTGTACTTTACGAAGATACAGATTAGTAGAATTTATAAATAAACTAGTTATTGCCCGCGGCTGCGAACGCGTCTATGTCGGTTATCACGGTAAAAAGTAGCAGGCTTTAGACTATCCGGGTATAAAATTTCCTTTAAATCGCTGCAGTAGTTTTTGACTTTATTGCGAACAGACAGACAGATAGACGCGGCGGAGGATCTTATTTTATAATACTCGTATGTTTCAATAATTCAAGCCAAACCTTTCCATATTAATATAAACATGATAAATTAAACAGCGATACGTAAGCATATGTTATCCACGCCATTTATACGCTATTCGTTTTTTACATATATTTATAACTATGATTAATAGATCAGAAGTACGAATCGCAACAAAACTGAAAAGAAATATTTTTTTGTAATGGCAACCCATTTAACACATGTCAAAGACATTGTTGCTAACCTTCAATAGGTCGATCATTAATGTCAGGGATACAATTGATATTGGTATTGACAATGACAAATTGGCTTTTAGCCACTAATATGGCTGGGGATGTTTATGTATTACTTTATCTTACCCGATTGCATCAGAAAGAAGGTTATGTTTATCGAATGCAAGTTTATTCTTTGACAGGTTCTTATATCAGATGTTGGAGTACGGCAGGGGGGACACCAGAAGCCGCTAACGCGATCCTGGTGTTCCTCCCGACTGCCAATGTCGATGGAGAACAAACTCCTGCTATACAAGTGAATACTTAAGCCAATCTGGACTTACGGAATCCATCTTTGGGGCACATCTGCCAACTCGAACCTGGAAATACTCCAGCGGTTTCAATCCAAAATACCAAGGATAATCAGAGACGCTCCATGGTTTGTAACAAACCAACAACTACACCACGACCTTAACGTCAGAACAGTCCAAGAAGAGATCAAGTACTCGATGAAATCTTACAGGAATAGACTGGATAACCATCCAAACATACTGACTGTGCACCTGATGAGTGACACTTCTACATTCAAAAGGCTTGAAAGAAAGGCCCCTAAAGATTTATAGGGATTAATAAACATAAAGGGCTCATGTCGCTGGACTGACAATCCTGCAGGACAAAATGCATAAGTTCACAAGCAACGATTGCATAATAAAAAAAAAAACAAATTGCTCCTTATAAAATCAGCTATCTAACAATGAAAATCCGTCAAAATTCAACTGTTTCAGAGTTAGCTAACGTAACGAACAGACAGAATGACAAAATGATAAAGATGTTTTTTTATGAAAATACCGTATATGTATACACTAGATTTGGCCGCGGCTCCGCCCGCGTGTAGGTGCGCCATGGAGGTAAATAGTAGTCTATGTGTTATTGCGATATGTAAGCTATATTATTATGAAGTTTCATCAAAATTCATTCAGTAGTTTTTGCGTGAAAGAGCAACAAACATACATATATACATACTCACAAACTTTCGCGTTTATAATATTAGTAGGATTAATAAAAACTTTTTATGTGAAATTACAAAGAGATATTTCAATTTTATTTGTTAGTCACAGAAGAATTTATTACGAAAAAACAAGTATTTTAATAACAACTTCCTTCCACTTATGCTATTATATCATAATTGAAAGGCCATGTGTACTAAAACCAATAAAATCATATTAAAAACAAGTCCTCTATATTTATTTATGGTTTAACACTGTCGTTAAAAAACCATTCAACGTTTTTTCTTTCATAAAATTAAATTACATTTTTACCAAAATTCACTGGGTTGCACCTGCTAAGACGACAGTGCGACATTTTTTTTATTTAAAATATCATAACAATGGATCATTTTGTAAGCAATACAGCTTTTAATTTTATTACTTTAGCCCGGTGTTGCGATGCAAATGTTTATTTAATGGGCTATCTTTAATAAATTATTGGAAGAACACGGTCTCAGTTGATATCGGTGTCCATTCTTGTCTTACTAAGTAGTTTTATTCTATATTAGCTGAAAGAAGTATGCTGGATATAAGACTAATTGATAAATGGAAATTTTCAATTTTTTTTAAAATAACTATGGTGGCAGATGTAGGAATAAAAACAAGATCGTTGAAATGGAAATGGACAGGGCATATGTGGAGAACGAACGCAGAGAAATGGACTAAAAAAGTTACGGAATGGTACCCCAGGAATGGGAAGAGAAATAGGTAAAAAGATGGGATTTCCTTGCCAAAGGGATGGAGAAGTGCGCTGGACTGAAACAAGTGGAGGGAATTCGAGGAGGCCTATGTCAGAAGACAATCTGACCTGGTTACTGATGCTAGTTGACTAGGTTATAATATATTTTACAATTAAAATTTTAGTTTTACAATTTAATTTTAACTTAACTAGATCTAAAGTTAAAAAAGAAGTATTTTTTATTATTATTTATTTTTATCTGAATCGTATAGTATTTTGTATTTCATTGATTTTGTTGTTGTTATACTTTTATTTTCAAAATAGTTTTTGTTAAATAAAAGTACTTAGTCTCAGTTATTCTTCATAACGTCACCAATCGATCAGTAGAAGTCCAGTCAAAATCGTTTCAGCCTTTACCGAAATTAAAAAAAATAAATAAAAAAAAAATGTAAGTATAATAGATATTAATTTAGTGAAAAGGTGTTAATTTGAAATTATATACATACGCTTTCATTTCATTTATTTGTATGGATTCGCTCGTTAATTTAGATTTGGTTATTTTTCTATTCCTGCGAAACATAATAGAAAAATAACTTGTCTTATATGCTGATAATATTGACATATTTATTAGGTCACTGAGCAAATTACTAGGGTCACCTACTGTGAACTTGGTAACAGTTAATTATATCAAATCAAATCTAACCATATTTATTTAATTAAAAGAAATTGTCTATGAATACCGCAATAGATTCTACATATCTGTAAGGGTAGACGTGCGTTATAAATATGCTTTTACGTTGCTTTTACAATGTGTGTGTGTAACATTTCATGTTCTTGAGTTAAGTAGTAAAGCATAACCAATAAACTTAAATAAAGTACGTAGTTAAGATTTATTGCCATAGCCGCGTATAGAAGAATCGCATCACCATTTGCGGACATTAACAATATTTTTTGTACATGCTTATAAAAGGCAATAAGGTAGTCACATTTATTAACCTACATTATTATTATTATTATTGCTTTTATTAGTTTAATAAGGTCTACCAATTTTAGTTATATTTTTTTTATTTTTAAGAGACAACTCCCGCATTTGGCATACAAATCCTGAGTCGCGGAAGACTTTACAGACATACATGAAACGGACGTAAATAACACTCAAACTCAGATTAACATTTTGTGAATAACACAAATTGTTTTTTCCACGTGGAAATCAAACCCATGACACTCGATGAAGTAGAAAGCAGTGTGACGGTTGCTTATACCACTACGCCAACAACTAGAACAACAGACAGACACCAAATAATGGTCATAAGCCGTCAAAAATAACGATGTCATAAATTAATTTAAAAAACTTTTTTTTCCTTTTTGTTAAATAAAACTGCCATTGAAATTGACGCTAGTAGCCTAGAATAATAAATAACTTATGAGTATAATTTATATTTTACTAACCACTCAAAGTACTTTGAAATAATTTGTGGTTAGAATGCGGGTAGAAAAACTTTTAAAGATAAACTATACTGAATTTTTATTGTAATATTATCGTGTTAATAATAAACATACTTTACTAGGTTTCGCCTGCGGCTCTGTGTCGGTTTTCGAATTCTCAGGCTCTAGACTATCTGTATATCTCATCATCATCATCAACAGCCTTCAACAGTCCACTGCTGGACATAGGCCTCTCCTTAGAAAGGAGGTATTGGCCTACTATACCACGCTGGCTAGACGGGTTGGTATAGAGTTCGTTTCAAGTTTTCCTTCTCTTGGCATTGATGTTGTCTTGCGTAGTTTATCTCTTAGGCGCCTTTTACGACACCCGCGGCATGAATAGGAGTGGTGACCCTCTGTTTTCTTAATCCGTCACCACACGGACATCCCCATTCTAAGTGCAGACAATGTAGTGTTATGACCCACACTAAGGCAGCCAAGCGAGATCCTTTTGCATCATTGGGCTTCCGGACTCGCACTCACCAACGAAATACGACAACGCAAATGCTGTCAATTTAGGTTGCTCTTAAAAAATTATCATTAGCAAAACCACAACTACTGGTAAAAATTTTAGTACGAGTATGTACTCGTACTACAATTTTTACCGTATCTATAAAAATAAATAATGGATGGATATGTGGATCTCTTAGATTCTGCTCATGCTTTTGATTATGCAGAGTGGACAATGTGGTAGGTTTAAAAAAATAGTTACAGAGTTTGTTTCAAGATTTTCTTCTCTTTTCAGTCTTGTGGTGTTTTCTATGTATAGTATGTGTGTTTTACAAAAAAGTAGAAATATATTAATATCAGTTGTCTAAAAACTATAGTACAAGCTCTGCTTAGTTTGAGACGAGAACACGTTCTGTAAATGTGGTTAAATATTATTGTCATGGACTGCCGGATCTACAAATTTTTATTTCGGAGTCTCGGTGTTTTCTATGTATAATAAATCTGTATTTACAAAAAAAACTATGTTTATGTATTTATATCAGTTGTTTAGTACCCATAATACAAGCTCTGCTTAGTTTGAGACTAGATGATGTTGTGTGTAAGATGTCCGAAATAATTATTTTTTATTTATTTATATCAATGGTTTAACAACCATAGTACAAGCTCTGCTTAGTTTGAGACTAGATCACGTTTTGTACATGTAGTAAAATATTATTGTCATTATTATTGCAGTAATGTCGTCCTGCGTAGTGTATTCGTGTATTACAAAGTTGTAGTTAATATATGTAAATATATTGTACTGTCACGTATGATCTCCATAAGGAGAAGTTAAATTAATAGTACCGGTTTTGATCTACTTTACATCACACAACAGAAGCGGACTTGTGTGTGATAGTAACAATCTGGTTCCATAAATGTAACGATGGGAATCAAACTGAGGACCAAATCCACGGGTATAAATAGTGTATTTTGTAGTTCTGATTCATAGCGATGACTTAATCCTTTAAAAACTTAAAGTTAGTAGAAAATTACTTGAGTGGAAACTTGATTTATAAATTACAAATTTTACCATTTTCTGACGTAAGTTTTTATGAAAACTTTAATTACTATAACTCTTCAATGCTCAGCGGCTGCCTCGCTGAACTACTAGTTAGCGTATACGACTGCTGATCAAGAGGTCTCGAGTTCAAATCCCGAGTTCTGGTTTTTGACTTTTCAGCCCGGAGTATGGAAGTTTGGCGGTAATTCACGCCCTTGCCTCGGAAAGCACGTTAAGCCATCGGTCCCGGATGTCATGAACATCTCTGGCAATCGTTATTAAACCTTCGAATTTTAGCTCTCCCTCAGGGTTCTGGAAGTCCTAATCTTGGGAATAAAGGCTAGGAAGAAGAAGAAGAAAGCTCGGCGACACATCGACCTATCCTAATTTATGCCCAACTAAACTGTGGTAACGATACTGCTTTTAATTATCCATTGTATTTTTTGTATTATTTCTATTGTTTGACGTGTACGCATAATTTATATTTTTTTAAATTATTAATATTTGAATGCTTATATTTAAAATATTTTAACAATATGTAAGAACTTTAAACTGAATGCACACAATTGTTTACGCAAATAAATATTAGCGTATTTTATTGATATTACGTATTCACGGCTGCACCAATTGCGCGATTTCAATGAAATTTTGTATGCATATACTAGATATATAGATTTAAAGTTGAAAATAAACATAGGCTACTCCTTACCGTGGTAACCGACATACAATAAGGTACTTATATATTTCTGAAAACACACATACTAAGTATAGAGGCATTACACCCATTCACAAGAAATGATGTAACTAATTATTCGTCAACTCTTCCTATTTACATTAAGTGGTAACATAGTACCACAATCATAATTTCAACATCAATAACTTATCCAAATACATTTGTGTAAAAGGTTCTTCTCATTCAGAGCACCTGTGTCTGAGTCCCAAGTTTGGGAGTGTACCCACGCTTCTATCGTGAAGTTCAACAACCTCCGATACCCATGCAGTTGGGGGTGATTTGACAGGAGCCTGTGCAAACTTATGTTTTATTCAATTATTTTTTTTAAGTGATTGATCATCCGTCTTTGAAGCCATAGTTACATAACGACTTGAGCCTCGTTGAGTCTGTTTTAATGTTTGCACTTATAAAATTAATTCTATTGAATTTTTGGTAATTTTGATCAATCAGATCACGACTGCATTTGTTTTTTAAATTATTGTGTATAGGTTGACTAGCTATAATTAGTAAGAGAATTTTGATTTAGTGATCTAGCCGATTAAAGAATTCCCTCACCATTTTCTATATATATGTAAATCTGTATCATTGATTGATTAGCGTTTGATCAGATGGCGATAAAATATGTAATATTTTCAATAAATATTTTTCTACAATTGGAATGAACCTGGCCGGTAATATACCACTACAATACCATCTTAACTCAGGTAATACTTTGATGTATAAACATGGACACCTACATACAAACACACTCACAATTCTAGAGGCATGTACAGTACAAGAAGTAGCATTGATAATCGATAACCTAGATGTTAATACTAGCACGGGGATAGACGGTATTAGTACAAAGGTACTAAAATGCATAAAGAGTGTTATAGTTACGCCATTAGTTAAATGCATCAATAGATGTTTGGAGCTTGGCCTATTTCCGGATAGTCTGAAGCTCGCAAAGGTATCCCCTATCCATAAAAGTGGCAGTAAAGATGATCCCAGTAATTACCGACCCATTTCAGTACTTCCAGTAATATCAAAAGTCTTTGAAAAAATAATTTACAAACGTTTGAACGATTATCTTTCCAAAAAAAACTTTTTAATAGTACAACAATATGGTTTCAGACAACACTCAAATACCTTATCAGCTGCAATAGACCTTATAACCAAAATAAAAACCAGCATTGACGAAAAAGATATATGTTTAGGTATTTTCATAGATTTAAAAAAAGCTTTTGACACTGTTAGTCACTCGAAACTTCTTGAAAAACTAAAAAACCTTGGTATAACTGGCACAGCTTACAATTTATTTGAGTCATATCTGACGAATAGGAGTCAAATAGTCAAAATTGGTAATTACGAAAGTATACCGCAAAAAATCACATATGGGGTGCCCCAGGGTTCCATTCTCGGGCCCTTATTATTTCTTATTTACATTAATAATATAAATCAAATAGGACTGACGGGCTATTTAACACTCTACGCAGATGATACCAGCTTATTTTATTTTGGTAAATCTATACACAGCATTATTAAAGAGGCACAACGGGATCTAGACTTAATCAATGAATGGTTTTTACATAATTTACTTACTATTAATACATCTTAAACTTCATATATGATATTTACCGCTAAAAATAAAAATATTCCACCTCATACTCCTCTTAAAGTAAATAACAACATAATAGATTATTCTAATGGCGAGAAATATTTAGGTCTACTATTAGATGACCAGTTGTCTTGGAAGCCGCATATTAATCGCGTGAAAAATAAGCTGACATCTTTAACTGGTGCCCTTCGGAAAATTGGCAATTGCTTACCGTCTACTGTGAAGCCTATCATTTATAATTCATTAGTAAAACCTCATATTGAGTATCTGATTGAGATTTGGGGATCAGCTCCAAATACTACTCTTAAAGATTTACAAATTACTCAAAATAAAATTATAAAACGATTATATGGTCTTGACTTCCTAACACCAACTAAAGAATTATATGAAAACACAAAACTACTCAGCATTCACCAATTGTACACGTACTATACATGCATTTTAGTAAAAAAGATTTTAAACAACTCAATACAAACAAATATTACCTTAACCAAAAAACCCCTTAAATATAATCTCAGAAATAAAGAATTAATAAGCTTTCGTCCCCCTAGAACTGAAAACTATGGCAAGAAAAATATTTTATACGAAGGAGTTCAGATATACAACACACTCCCAAACGAAATAAAAAAATCCAAAAGCATTCAAATATTTAAACGTAAAACAAAGAATTTTATTTTTCAAAACATACCTCTTATGTAGAATAAAACATAAAGACAGTATTAGTAAATACGAGTACATAAAACAAGCATATTACATTTTTAATTAATTAAGCAGTTCCCTTTGGTCAAAATAAAAAATCCATTAATACCACATTCTCATGACTTACTCAAAAGCTGTCTCCCTGACTATGTTAGTTCTAGGAATTCACCAAACACGCGCACCTGCACATTCACTACCCATTACGGTCTCACTAAATATGTATAAATTAACATTTCAACGTTTTAAAACAATTTAATCACATTATTATTACTGATTTGTATCCTAGTGAAAGAAATATTGACTGGCCAGTTTCATTGTTACTTTAGCAAACCGAAAGAATATTTTTAATTAAAGTGTAATTGTTTTAGCCTTTATACATATATTGTATATTTATAGCCGTTAAACCTATTGTAATTAGTATGTTTCGTCACAAGATGACAATTATTATTTTATTATAAATTGTACCTCATGTAAGTGAACTGTTGTTCTTATGAGAAATAAAGAGTCTATAAACCCATTAGTCACCTAATATTAAAACCACTTTATTGAATGCAAATGTCAGTCTCATCAAGCTTTCTGTGAGATATTGATAATAATAATTTAATGAAGCAGTGAATAGGTTTGATCAAAAATAAAAGTGATAAGACAAGAATGACGTCACTTTATACCTTTTACATATTTTGCCACAAGTATGTGATACTCCTAATAGTTGATTCACTTAGTCACTGTAAGTTGTGTGTATATTTTCAAATCAACAAAATTTAAGATAAATTGATCAGAGATATAACACGCTTTAATAAAGGGAAACAAAATAGAAGTAAGTTAATCCAAAAACCTTTAAATTTGTGAAAATAAATAGAGCAAGATCATCTGGGATTTTAATTTAGAAGATATAAAGCACTTAGAACCATTTCTTTGTCGACATTTTACAAGATAGAGTGCACATATGCCTTACTCTAAGGACCTTATAATCCATACCAATACATAGAAAAGGAATTCTGTCTTTTCGTTACGTTTTCAAACCTAAACCATTACACCAATTTTAATAAAATTAACGACATACTTTTCTTTATTAAGACATGAGCTACTCTTTACCGCGATAACTGACATACATGCAGACGGAGCAACGGGTAAAAGCTAGTACCCATATTAGTGTACATAGGCCCTTAACTATTTTGCTTCTATCAAAATCTTAAACCTTCAAATAATATATACCACTACCCATAAAACGATTCTGCAGTAATAATAGCCAAGCATCAATAAGCACAAAAATTAATCTACAATTACGAAATAAATGAAGAATGAACATATAGTGAGTCAAATCCCGATAGCTCTAATGCTAAATACCATGTGCTCAAGAGATCAAAGATCGCATCATTTTAATCAGGACCCATTCATATTTTTAATGAAACCGTCTTTACAGAACAAGTGACGCATACGAAAATTCCAGATCACAGGAACGCAAGACGGCATGTTCACGAGGCTATTCACCTTTTGAGATATTTATGAAAACACAAACGAATTAAAATAACCCGGACAATTATTTTGTACAGACGTACAAAAGGAATGCACAAAGAGTGGACGAAATAATATAAGCTTTGTTATCGAAATTGGAAATGAAACGTATCTGTAGGTACCTAAAGGAAGTTCAGCTTTTGTCGGGGTGCATTTTTTTCAAACGCGTATAAAAGACCCCACCGTATATGAAACATTACCCCTACGTCCAATAGAGCCGTGCCCCAAACACGGTCTCATTTTTATAAACAGATTTTTTTCTTTGCGTTAGAAAAGGACGGCTAATCTGCTGTCACATTGAAATTTTACTTCTCTGCGGGTTCGAAAGAGACGGAGCGAATTAAAAAGTTTGGTCTGCGGATAAAGAAAGCTCAGGTACGGATAAGGGTGTGGAATGAAGAAAAAAGGGATACGACGTGGGGTGGCAGCCACCCCTCGGCGGGTGGGGGCTGATATCGAGGTTCCCGCCGCTGCCGCTAGATGGGGGTGTTAAGAAAGTTTTTTTTTTATTGAATTTGGGCGAGTTTTGGCATAATGATGATGGATTGTACTGTGGCTTTCGGCTGATAAGTTTTTGGTGGTTTTCTCCGTGCCAAACATTATGTGTTTAAATATTTTTTTTCATGTAAATTAGCTGGTTTTGGTGAGGTAATTTTAAAATAGGAGTTATAATCTTGACTATGCCATGCTGAGAGCAGCATATTAGTTATTTAGTAACATATTATGAAATGGTTTACTAAAGTACCGGTAAATTATATATAAATTTATAAAACATTGGTAAAATTTTATGAATTTTTGATCATTCAGTAATTGTGCAATAAAACTATAAAAGTAGAATTACTTTTACAAATACCAGCACTGAGAATATGAATTAACATGTGATTTTTAAAATTTTAAAACTTAGCAATGTAAGTAAATGTTACTCAAGAACTCGGGTAACAGTCCCATTAAAATATTTTTTCCCCATATTCTAATAAGACCGAAACACTCGAGACTCACGTAAGACTTTTGTACGTTTTCAACCCTGGCAACCTTTTGTTTCATCGTCCCACAATAATCATTACATTTTTCCCGCTGGCAACATTTCGTCGTACGACTATTATTACCACTTGCGTCGAAATCTTTTAATTAGCGCGCACTCGACACGTCGCACTTTTCAGTAGCGGTAATGAGACAAGCCCTTAAAACGTCTGCGTCTGCGATGCTTTTCGTAAAATAAAGTGTGATTCTGATAATGTTGTTCGGTTTGTTAGTCGGATTGTGAGTGATTGAGTGAATGAATGAGGTTTCCAATTATTTTTGATAGGTTCTTAATAAAGGTTGATGTAATAGTTATAAATGTGTAAATTTGGGTTTGGGTGATTTATTAGAAAATACGATAAACAATTATCATACGATAACAAATAGTCAATTAATTAACCTAGAGATTAATTAGTTTTTTATCACTAGATTTTATTGTGCATTTATCCATAATTTGGTAACGATGACTTTTAGCTCTACCTAAAGTTCTAAAAATAATACCAATAAGATTTATTTCTAACAAGAATAATTTGTCCTTTTTAGACAGATATTGTTTATTAGATATGAACATCCCCTTAGATTGAAAGGTGCTGTACATTAATCACGTGAGGCTCGAAAGAGGGGGGGGGGGATAGGAGGCTCGTTCAATCGTTAGGTTGAATAAACATTGACATAACCATTCGACTATTATTCTTTACTAATAAGAAAGACAGATTTTGGTGTTGCCATTTTTTGTCAAAATACGTTTGACTTTGTTGACATAAAAACTCTTATAGGTTAAAAAATGGCATATTATTGATTCCTATAAGATTTCCAATCTGGAACATGTGACTTTTGACTTGCAGTTGTCTATCGGAGGCGGTAGGCACTTACCATTAAGCGACCCGTCTGCTCGTCTGCACTCCTCCACCATAGAAATATCTATCACCAATATGAATTAGAACCGTAACTTCCTGATAAGATAACTTTTACAACACAAGTCTATTTTAAACTATGTATGTATATTCCTTTCCTCCTGAACGTCTAGACACAATACTTGAAACAATAGGCAGTAGAAGCCTGGGCTAGACTCCTACTATCTCAAGATCAGGATCCTAGTGGGGACCTGAAATAATATGGTCCGGGTTCTTTTCATACTAGGCACCGGAGACTGGCCGTTGGGTCCTGGCTCATGAGTCCTCGGGGAGCCAAAGATCCTAAGAGATTTTCTAAATCATCAATAAAAACAGGAACCACGGTGGGCTACACATCTCAGGCTTGCATCATTGTCCATGGTCGAGGGTAACCATTTACCATTACTATTAAGAATTACAACCGTAACTTCCCGATAAAACAACTATTAAAATTCACGCCTAAGTACAAGACAAACGCCATTTTCTTTTATTATCTGCACAATTAAACTGTGTAGATATTTTACATGGTCCTTCGAGCTTCGATGCGTTAATTACAGAATAGTCAATGCCCCATTAACTTTGATGGCTGGTCTCGACTGTAATGGCCTATTGTAGCTGGAATACTGCTTGACCTGATAATGTTTAGATTTATATCAGAATATATCTATTCACGTAACAACAATGAATCTGTAATTTCGCACTTGTTTCTGTTTTATACGCACAATTTCTATGTTAACTCTGTGTAAAACAATTTTTTTTTCTCTTTTCTGTTTCATTGGTTAATGTCACTCAGTCACGTGATCAATACAAAATATTAGCCAATGAAACAAGAGAATATAGAAATAGATTAGAGAATAGATAACGTAAAACGTTTGGACTAGGGAGGTAGTTGCCGTTATCATCATTCAGCAAAAACGAGAAAAAAATTACCTTTGTTGTATGGGAACCCCTTATATGTTTATTTCATTCCTTCTTAGCATTTGTTGTTACAACAGCAACAGAAATTCACCAACTGTGAAAATTTGCACTGTCAAATATTACGGCCAGATTCAGTTTGAAGTTCATTTCCTTTGGGTATCGAACTCTTAACAACACCAGTCTAAAGTTCTTGACATCTTGGGACAGTTGTCCTTTAAAAAATCTGTTTTTTTATCTATAGTTAAGCAAACCAAAGTAACTCATTTCTGCCTGATGGAAAGTATGTGAGGAATCAAGGAGTAGGGGTCATCATCCTTATTGTGAGTGCAGACGATGCAGCAAGTTGATCCAGGCTCTGGAAGTCCAGTAAGATGCTTCTGCTTCTTCTCAATTCATACTGAAAGCAGCCTGGCTCTACTACCTTCTTATATCAAAACTTCTCGATTTCTAAACTTGGCGCCTAAATTTTCTGTTGTTCCTTTTTCTTAAGCAATTTTGCTGATCATTAAAATCACTTTTCAAAATCAACAATGAACTTAGATTATAGAGAATATTCCACTTTCTTTATAAACTACTCAACAGTCTTCCAATAAGAATATATAAAAGAATTCTCAACTTAGAAATAAAATACATTTGAAGAGCTTTATATTTCTATCGGCGAACAACTCAACGTTTCACAAATATCCAATTTGGGCTTCGTATAAGCAATAAATAAGAGGAAAAAGCTTTCCAGACAGCGGAGGAAAAAAGTAAAAAAAAAAAGTAAAAAGGCAACGGATCGAAGTCTTTCGTCCGTCGGATCCAATAATCCGGCCGTCTGTCCGCCCGCCTAATGTGATCGTAGCCTAATGAAAAACGTTAACGCTCTATCTATAGTCCAAGCAATACGAAATCAATAAATACAATTATTGTTATTATTTTGAATGGTAAAATAGTTTTTTATGTATAAATAAATGAGTTTGCTCATGTGTGTTTTTAAGGTTTGTACGGATAGTTTAGAATCCTGGTATCATTGTCTATGAAATGAATATGCATATGTTTTTATGTAGTTTTATTAATATTTATTCATTTAAATATAACTATGCGTTTAAGAGGCTGTATTTGTGTTAATTTTGAGTCTATGTCTGTCTGTCTATCTATGTGGGTTTGTTTTACATTATGCATATAATTAATCATTGCCTTTCAATTGATTACTGGTGACTCTAGTGTTTAGTTTTGATGTATATAAAAATAAATACTATCAACTTTGTGATAAATTATAGACCCGTGGCTATTATATATTTAGGGAATTAGATAATATACACATGCTTGACTAGTTTTTTGTTCAGAGCATTATATTGATCAATCAATCAATCAATCAATTAAAATGATTGAAAAATCATAGAAATGATTTTTCTAATGGAATAAAACTTTCTAGTGTCGAAAAAATTAAATAAATTGAAATTGTTCACAAAGCAGCCGTTGAAAGCAGATCTCATCCAAAATGTCATTTTTATAATTCTTTTAAATTTAAGCTTACACCACGTATAATTACTCAATAATATTCTAATTGGATCATTTTATAATTCAATTTCCAATAAGACACTTTCTCGACTATGAATACGGCACTGGAATACACGAATGCTAAAAAAGAAATCGTGAAATGGGTTTACGTTGGTAACGAAATCAACATAAATTTAGAAGAAAATTCTTAAAAAAAGATACGTAGTGTACCACACTGTAATCATGGCGATAATTCAACGGTTTTCTATATTGACTGGAAATATAGACAATCCTATTCCTAATTTCATAATTAATATTCTAAAAGCGAAAGTTTTTAAAGATGTATGGATGTTTGTTACTCTTTCACGCAAAAAGTAATTAATAGATTTATATGACACTTTACAGTTATACAGCTTATATATAATATACACATGAACTACTTTTTACTACAATATCCGAAGTGAACGCGAGCGAAACCGCAGGCAGAAGCTAGTAATTTATATTCTGATGCTGGATGGACTGGATTTTTGTGGTGTTCAATGCTGAACTTTACATTCTTACTGTATAGTGTAGAGAGTCAACGTAGAGACGGTTTACCTGATGGTATGCAGTTCCCGCTATCCATGACTACCTGGACCTGAATAAACATAGTACTTTGCCACCCATTGTATGCCTCAGTAAAGAGTTCTATATCAGAAACTTACTTTTACCCGCGACTCCGCTCCGACTTCGTGTAGAAGCCTTTTAAGTTCTCGAATTTTCTTTACTATAATATCTATGTGTCATATAAGCCTTCCTCTTGAATGACTCTATCTATTGATAAAAACTGCATTAAAAATGTCGAGTAGTTTAATACATCGAAGCGAACATACAACGGAAGCTTCATTTTATACTACTTAAAGAAGAAAAACAAAATAGTTCTGAAGCCAAATGTCCATAAAAATTATTTTTCAAAACTAATATACGCATGCCCCACATTTCAAAGTTTCCTCCAACTTTCAAGAACAAGAGTCACCTTGAAAAGCCTTTTAAACTGAACTTCAGTGACACGCCCTCATTTCGATTTCATTAGAAGAAAGCACACTTAAGAAAATCTATTCATTCAAGCTCAGCTGGTCTTCTCTCCTTTTCACTCTTGAAGTTATTGCTATTAGGCATCCTGCTCCAGCGATGTTCAAGAAGTAGTGACGTCATAACGAGATCGTCTCTCCGATTCACTCATTAAATAAACAAGAAAGGTATCCGTCTGGCTGGAGAGCACACTTGAACTGGGGGTTTGTTTTAGGGTTGTGAAAGATTATTAATTATGAATATATTTGAAAAATATGTGTAAATGAATATTAAAATGTGATACTGAATAATTTATAATTCTTAAATTAATTAAATTAATTTAATGTAACCATTGTTTAATTAAATTAATTTAATCATTATTTAATTAATTTAATTTAATTGAAATTAAATTAATTTAATCATTATTTCATTAAATTAACTTAATTATTGAAACTAGGGATCGAACCAAGTGGCGTGCAATTGTAGAGGCCTATGTCCAGCAGTGGACTGCCATAGGCTGATGATGATAATGATGATGATGATGAAATTAATTAAACTATTGTTCCCATTTTAGTTGTTCATGATGAGTTCTTAATTTTTCAATATACCAGGAACTACCCTATAGTTTCCATGTCTTTCTTTCCATTCCATGGTTTTCCGTTAGAGATTGCCTTCAAGCGATGAGGCCGCCACTTGTACCCCTTAGTTTAAGCTATCTTTTATATGTAATTATTCTGGTGTACAATTTATTGTAATAAAATAAAATTGATAATCATTATACTGTAAAAACACAAACAGTTTGAATTTTAATTAGAGAACGTAAAGTATTTTCTATTACAGCTATTTCTAAATACATTAAATTATTCTTAAAAAAATCAATTTACAAAAAAATCAAATCAATTTACTGTAAAAAAATCATCACCTTCCAGAACAGATTTTCTGTTCAATGAAAACACTAAAACTCTACTAGGAATATAGTTTTAAAAAGGGTTACAGCTAACAGATATCATCAAAATTCTACTTTTCCTAGAAAACTACATCTGTTCTTGAGTTGTGCAACAATATAAAATAAACCTGAAGTGTTCCCTCCGCTTTGTGGCACTCTCTCGTTTTAATTCGTGTCCCGACCCCGCTGTTCTTCATTATCTTATTACTTAGCTAACTTCATACAGCGCGACTATACAGTCTTGGTACTACAGACAATAGTTTATTATTTACACTATCTTTGTATTTTTATTGTTGGTAAGAATCTACGTAAAAGAATAAAATTGTTTTCTGATATTACAGTTATTTCGTATATCATCGGCCGTAACATAATCTTAAAAAAGACAGCACTACCGTTAATGACTTTATTCCACAACATAATTGCATCTCATATATAAGTCTTATAATGTATTAATTGATTTTGAAACATAGGGGTCTTCAACATATCATAAAATCTAAAACAGCATTAGATGTACTAAGTACAGGTTACCGTAGACTCAAGGACATTTGCATAATGTTCACTTTAAAGCGGTCTCTTTATGTATCAGCTGCCAAAATGTATCTACTCTGACTAATGGAAAGTATGATGAGCATCCTAGAATTGTGGTTACCATCTTCATTTCAGACGTAGACAATGCAGCAAGGTAACCCACACTATGGCGGCATAATGTAATCCTTTTTCACTCCCCACTTTAAAGACTCAGGATCATAGTCTCTGTTTATAAGAATAATACGTTTCTCATCGAAAATATTTAACAGTGTACTGCTGGACAGTATTTTTGTGTTTAGAAAGGAGGTTTTGGTATATATTGTTTTGTCATTATTATAATCAAAATTAATTGCTCAAGTATCAAGAACTGTGAATCCTAGTATAAATCTTAAGACGCTGGCAGCAGAGTTGTTCTAAGTGCAGACGTTAATGGGCGCTTCCTTCACCTTGACCACGTTGAACTTTCACCCCAGTTCTGTGGAAGTGGGTCGCAGCGATAGGGTTGGAACAATAGGGTGTTGTGTACTGTTATCAATTTCTCTTTTATTCATATAGTTCTAAGGGTTTTGACAAAGTTAATCTTCTGGATTTAATTATTGGACTCTTTGACCATTAGCTCGCATAGGGTTTATTTATTAAATTCGCCGATTGTAGTTTGTTTACTTTTAATATTTTTCTGTGTTCTTGATAAAATTTAATGACGTCTAACAAGTTTAAAAATGAAAGTTAGGGTTTTTTTTGTACTAATTAAGTTAAGATATCAATAAGCATTTAAGAGTCGGCACAATGCTGTTCTCATTAATGTCCTAATGAATGATATTCTCATCAATCAATATAGTGGCGCAGTAGTAGTGTATGCCTTGTGCTTGAGGTCTTGGGTTCAATACCGGTATCGGATCTAGGTTTCGGAGTTTGGGTGTTTTCTACGTATGATATGTATGTATTTACAAAAAAAACTATAAGTGTATTCTATCTGTCCATCCAACTAAAGTACAAGTTCTGCTAAGTTTAATTGTGGGTCAGGTGGCCGATATTATTTAGTTATCTATAATTGAAAGTGACTATAATGTCCAATACATTTTAAATTTCACAACAATTCAAAAAAATGTTAAAATAATTAATTTCTTATCTGTTTTATATTTATCTGGCATATATGAAGAATTTAGTATTCTTTCGCAAATTAGTAGTTCCAAAAATACATTTCTATCTTGTTACAAGTATTGCTAGTATTTTATAAACTCAAATCAACTTGAAAACCTTTTTGTAATTGCAATTAGAGATACAAAAAAACGTAATGCTTGCTCATAAGTCCAAATGATTTATTGACACTATTAAATAAATCTAAAATTATAACTAACAGTAATTGTATTAAGAAAATTGCGAATAACCTACATTTATATGCGTGACATCAAAGACACTTTGCCGACGGACAGCGTGATCAAAGCGCCGCCGTCGGGTGTTATCTATTTGAAGTAGCCGACGGCAATGTGCGTTCGGCTTCTTTACTTCAAGTTGCACTTCTAAGATTCTACTTTTTGCTAAAAGTTGGCGACATTTTATTAAATGTTAGTACTAAATATATTGGTCAATTTAGAGTTAAATGATTATTTATGTGTTTCTATAGGTTTTCTCAATGTTTGTATATATTTGTACATTTACCACAGTTCTCACAAATTGCTTAACATTCTTTGTATTTAATTAAGTATTTCATTTATAAAACACCTTAGAATACTTAAATCTATACAAATAAATAAAATCACTTACGTTACTTATACCAAAAACGGTGTATACCTTTTCGAACACAAACAGTACGAACAAATTTTGTACAAAACATTTTTCTCCAACAAAAACAAACAAATAAAGATTGCACCTTAAAACTTTAATCCCTTAACATAGCTACGTACCCTTAAGCACGTTATTCCTTTGCAAGAAAAATCCACCCCCCAGTATTAAAAAGGGATGCATTCGTGTGTGAACGGCACTGTATCTTCTGGCGAGGAACAAAGGACGGGGAAAACATTTGCTTTTAAAAGACGAGGGGACAGTAACAGCTATGCTATAGGCAAATATAATTTGTCTAGTACAATATCTGCTTAGTTTAAAACTAGATGGCGTTGTGTGTCAGACGTTCGAATTATTTATATTACTTGTTATTTTACTTTTATGGTAGGTATGGTTTAGCTTATACGACTGCCGACCAAGAGCTATCGGGTTGGATTCCCGGACCAGGCCAAAAAGTGCTATTGAATGTAAGGGAATCTCTGCTTATTATAAAATAAAGTCTGGATAAACTCAAAGTGATAAACTCAAAAACCACTGTACCGATTAAAATGAAGTCTTAATAGATAGTCTTAAGCCTGAGGACATAGGCCATTTCTTACCTCGATAACTGACATAGGCGCAGAGTCACAAGCGAAAGCTAGTACTTAATAGACCGGAGACTGGAAGTTGAGGTCTTAACCCCTGTGCCTCGAAGAGCACGTGAAGCCGTTGATTCTACGTCTTTCAGATCACTATTCGGACCTGTCGGATTATGAACTTATCTACTGCATAGTTGGCTGTCCACAGCTGAAACTGGCTACCATTGCCGAAACCACTACTCCTTGATCCTGCTAATCTTTTCCATCAGGCAGAGCAGAGTGACTTTGGTAGGCTTACAAATATGTATATATTTAAAAAAACCAGTGGCTTCCCGCGATTACAGGTCATCGGACCGCATTGTAGAAGTCCTACCTATGCTCCGTCTTCCATGAAATATTCACCACTTTAGAACTTTCTAAAAATATCATCATCAACAGCCTGTAACAGTCCACTGCTGGACATAGGCTACTTCTTTGAAAGGAGGTTTTGGCCTACTATACCACGCTGGCCAGACGGGTTAGTAAAGGGTTTGTTTCAAGTTTTCCTTCTCTTGAGAATATATCTTGAGTTATAATATAAAAAATATCTATGTGAGGACAACAAGGCTTCCACAATGGGTATCAGCAGACAAAGATATCTCGAACAACACCCTCCTTATATCGCCATTGAGACGTCTTCTACTTAAATACCAATACGCTATATGTTTGTTGGATGAAAATACGCTTTTTAACTTAAAAGAATGTATTTTTACTCTGAGAATTTTATACTGTTTCAAGTATCTCATTAAGCTTTAGATGTAAGAAGGAAAATCATTCACTTATCTTGTCTGTTAATGTTCAATGTCTATCAAGGAAGCTTTACCTCTATTAGTAATAGTAAACTTCCTAACTTTGTTGGTACTAGAGCCCTTTGCTTTCATCACGAATGGACCAGTCACGAAACTCGCGCAGAAGATCAACCTAATAAGTCTTTCACTATTGAGTTCACACTCAAATGGAGGCCCAATCGTTCTGCATCATTCTGCCGCGAAAATTATGCAGAAGATCTTACTAAGCCGCCACGGTGTAAGACACCATGCTGCATTGTATTCACTCACGATGAGAATGGAGGTCTCTACTACTGGATTCTACCCATGCTTTCCATCAGGCAGAGTAGAGTCTCTTTGGTAAGCTTAAATATATCGGCAAAAGGGTGTTTGTCAGGGCCGTTGCCTTCTCCGGAATACATATTGTGTAGGCTGCGTGGTGTTTCTCGAGCAGAAAACGAAAGTAGTTAATTTAAATAATATTTTATCACCACGTAAGTAACTTAAAGTGATAACAACGAGCCGTAAGATAGTTTCTAGACTTGTGATCCGCGTCGTGGTCGATCGGTGAATGCTCTTCGCTCGGCCCGCACGAACACTTAGGTATATAGGCTCTACCGAAGCGATGACGTATCACCGCTTGTTGTCAAATAAGTTCCCGTAAAATTGAATATTCCGACAAATAAGTATTTAAAAAAGCATATAACGAGGTAAAACATTGTAGGCTCTTTCTTCCTTCAGCTCATTTCAGTTTTATCAAATTTAGAGGAAAATGAAACGTCTTAAGAGACATTTGGTGTCAAATGAAAAATCGATAATTCGAACAAGAGACTTCTCTGCTCGCGATATCTTGTGTACTGTTATAATTTTTCCCAATTGAAATTATTGATTATAATTAGTTTGGGTACATAGTTTATCTATTATCTAATCCTTTCCTATTTTTCGCACCTTCTATTTGATTATTGTTAATACATATGTGCGCTGTTTAAATAATCTGTACAAATATTAAATTTACTTGACCGATTGTAATGAAGTGTGCATATCGGTAAGGTCTGAGAATCGGCTAGCATTTATTTTTCAAACCCGTAGGATGCGAGCGGAGCCGTGGGCGTCAGCTAGTTAATTAATAAGTAAATATTCTTTTTTTAATTTCTATTTATTAATCTATACATCTATGTAAATGAATAGTTTTTTACAAAATGAAGAATAAATTCTCTTCGGTACAATTTCCTTGTAATTGCTTTATTTACTTTTATAGTTTCTTATCCAGTTCTTCGTCACTTCCGTACGAATTGTCAAGCAGTAAGTAATTGTAATATGTACATTAATGTTTATTTAGCACAATATCCCCCTTCGAAGGCTACCATTATCTAAACACACATTACTTCTATCACAAAAAATTTAAAGCGCAATTAAGCATTAATTCATCAAAACATAAATTATATATTCATATAAATGTTTCTCTTTTAAAAACAACCATCTTGAGGGACATATTTACCCAGCGGGGGGTTAAATCTAAGGGGTACAAACTACCCCGTACATTTGTTCGCAGCCATAAATTGTATAAATGCGAGCCATAAAATATTGTCAACCACGCACAAATGTAGCGTGAAAGAAGAAAAGCGTAAATTTTGTAGACTTAAGAAATATAGTGGAGAAAATAAACATAGCACTCGTTACGGCTACACTCTGTATATTTTTATTTTTTAGTAGCTGTGTCCCGCGGTAATTGTTTTCAATCGCGAGTAACGCCGTGGAGCGAAGTTAGTATAAAAACTTTGTTTATGTTACTCGTTATAAACATCTGCTAACTGCCAGTGCTAGTCTCATCAAAGTTTCAGAGATTGGCCGAAACAAACAGATAGATAGACAGACGGAAAAACAAACAGACAAAACCCTTACTAAAAAATGTTTATTTGATTTTATATGATACAAGTCGGTCCCGGTTGTCATGAACATCTATGGCAATCGTTATAGGGAAGTCAGTGCCCTCAAATATACTGACAACTAGATCAATCTTCGAATTTCAGTTCTCAATTAGGGTTGCGGAGGTCCAATGCCAGTCGCTCCGTGGAAAAACTGATATTCAGGTAAAACCGGTTGAACTAGTAGCCGACCCCAAATAAACTTGGGAATTAAGGCTAGGAAGATGAATGGCGGGAGAGATTGTTCCTCCAGTGAGAAAACCATCTATTAAGTTAGGGTTTTCAAATGAAGTCCAATATATTATGTTGCCTTTGAGCCTTCTGTCATTCATCTGTTCTCATAGGTCTATTGCTGGGTTGTTAGTATTAGCTTCTAGGCGGTCCCTGTACGGTCTCGCTCTGTGTTCCACCTCCTCCCTGACAGTTTTCGTTTCTGTGTACAAATGCAATTCGCAGATTTTAATCAATAGAGGTGCATTGGTAATGCTTTTCTGTGCACTATTCTGGAACCGTTGTAGGATCTCCACGTTTGAGTTTTTTGCTGACCCCTATAACTCAATGCCATAACTCCAGATGGGCTTGATAATAGTTTTATATATGAATAGCTTATTTTCAAGAGTGACAATCAATCATCCACAAACAATCTGTTAAAGGCTTATGAAGACGATTGCAAGATGAAAAACAAATGGATTTTACAGTCTTGAATTTTTATTATTTGTATATTCAAGATTCGATTATTTATAAAGAAGACAACTAGGGATATTTCCTGTTTCGCGGGGGACTTTACAAACATATGTATAAGAAACGGACACCAAGATCACCCTGACTCTGAATATATATACATATTTGGCCACAGCATAGGATATTTCCTGTTTCGCGGGGGACTTTACAAACATATGTATAAGAAACGGACACAAAGATCACCCTGACTCAGAATATATATACATATTTGGCCACAGCATCTGTCTCAGGTGATTGTTGCAACGCCTGTGGATTTATGATTTTCTGCATCGCCGTTTGTCAATGGCTGTCTGTCTTCTTCTCTGCTCATAGTTTAAGGTTGTAAATCCTCTATAGCATATAAATTAATAAATAAATCCAGATTGTGAACCTCTGTGACAATTAAACGACTTGACGAGAGTGTTTTTTTAATTAGGTGTGCATAGCCTTACGTGACTAAAACCCAAAGTCGTGCAAAAGACCAATATTTAATATCCAAGCCTAGCAAACGGCTTTCACGAATAACTATAACATACTAACAAGATATATTACCCTTGTCAAGAAACGTACCCATAAGCCCATTCATTTTACAATCTCGACATTGCCATTAATATTTTCCAATAAATAAAAGCCAAAATATTTGTACGTACTATATTTTTCAAATAAAAAGCCTTATTTTTTTTCCTTTGGAGGAAAACGCCGGAAGTGCTAGGCCGGATGTAGCGACCGCCGCCGGAAAAACCCCGCCCTGAAAACGTTAAGAACATGTCACATTAATCACTTTTATTATAACAGCCTGCCGAAAAGGGTGAGCAGGGTATAATCTTTAGGTACTGGAAATAAATATTTAAAAGTCGGACCACAATTTTTTAAACTTTTTTTTTTACGTTTATGACTCGCCAAATTATGTCTCATCAGGCGTGAATGGCTGGACTGTTTTCGCTAATTCTTTTTTCATAACATTCCTTGAAGTACGAGGATGGTTCTTAGGGAGAGAAAAAATTAAAAAGTTGTCTGAAAAAGTCTAAAAACAACACTTTTCTATATTCCTATACAAAAGATTCGTAATAATACAGAAAAGTCAATTTGAACTTTAATACTACCATAAAGTTTAAGTTTTATTGGAGGGGTTCCTAGAAGGCAAAACAATTCAGTGACGTTGAATCGACTGTTAGGCGGTACGAAGTTCGCGGGATCAGCTAATTGCAAATTTAATGTAACATCGTGAGCCACACTGTGGCGAAGAAGTAGCACCTCAGCACGAATGCTACCTAGGTTGGTCTTCAGTGAGAGGGTAGGATTGCCTGATCGAGCCGGTCTTTTCGTGCTGAATCAAGCGAGGCTCAACTACCTTGAAAATGTAGAAGAATAAGTACTAAAAACAGTTACAGAAATCTCGCGCTGGGTCTTCTGAAATATTTAGCTTAGAAATATTATATCAATAGATCTGATCTTATTATAACGAAATCTGGTGAGTGTATTCAATTTAAGTAGAGATTATCTGCTGAAGTCCCAGGAAAAAATGAAAGTGTAAAAGTGCTGGACTTGGAAATCACCGCTTCAGGGTAGAGGAAATACGCACCAGAACGAAACGGTTCGGCTCTTCCTTCTTATGCCGAGCAGTCAAAAGCTGGAACTCACTACCAGCTCACGTGTTTAGTTCCCACTATGATCCCGGGTCCTTTAAGCGGAGCGTGAAAAAGCATCTCACTAAGCCGCCATAGTGTGGGCCGCCATACTTTACTGTCTGCATTTGCAGCAATGATGTGTGGTTTCCCCCACTCTTGGATTCTGCTCATGCTTTCCATCAGGCAGGGTGGAATCACTTTGGTAGGCTACATAAAAAATAAAAAAAAACACTTGTACCCTTAACTTGACTTAGTCACTTTATTTACTCAGTGAGCCTAACATTCTCCTCGTCTAGCTGCAGCATGACTACTAAACAGAATATGGTACAATGTTCACAGAACATCTCACAAGGTCTCTGAAACCGTTCAACAGAAGATATGTAGATAGATAGTATTTATTTGTTGTTGTATAAACATGGTGTACATACATTGCATGCAAGATCTTAATAATTTAAATAGTCTCAGTCATGTTTGGCCGCATTAAACGACATACAAATTGGTTGCAGGCCATAGGCCATTTTAATGTTTTTTACAATATAGCCGAAGCTTTACAATTTTCTTTTAAATCATAACTAATGTCTACGCAGTGAGTCATTAACAATTTTATTCTAATTAGTCAAAAATAAGTAGATGACAATGTAAAAATTATAATAATTATTTGAAAAAATTATACACAGGCAAAGTTATTCTGTCATATTCATATTATGTTCTATCAGTTATTACTATTCTAGCAACTTAACGATTAACAAAATAATTCACAACATCAGCACTTCAGAGACAGGGAAAACAGTCCTCTTTCAAAAATCCAGAAATATCATAATATGCTCTTTCAAATAAAAAGTTCTTAAGTTTATTTTTTTAAATAGTAGTACTTAGCAATTTCCATGAATTTTCAAAAAATTGTAATTACAACATTGTTATATCACTTGCAGCGGTTGACAAGACGTAATGACTGCAATAAATATAAAAACAATATGGGGCCAGAAGGCCTGCACTCCAATAAATATACCCCATTAACTCTTTTTTAATGAGTCGCCAGCACCTGCAGGAATTTGTCGAAAGGAATTACTACAGTAACTGTTAAAAAAGTGTTGTGCAAGCTTAAAATATGAAGTTTATTCTTGAAGGGTCGTATGAAACCTTTAATATTATCGCGAATAAGTCCCGTTTACAGTAAAAACATGAGTATGTGTAAAAGTCGCGAAAGTTTAAAAACGGTCGTATGAAACTCTTAAAGGTTTTCAATTAGGGATAATAAATCTATCGGAATTTGCTCGGTTCGAAGTAAATAACATGTTAATTACATTTGACTGCCGTGTGGGTCTAGTGTTTAGCGTATGCGGCTGCTGATCAACAGATAGCGGGTTCGATTCCTGGTCTAAATGTTTCTGTGATGCGCAAATATTTGTTTCGGAGTCTGGATGTTTTCTATGTATAATATGTACTATTTACAAATAAAATAAGTTTATGTATTTATATCAGTTTTCTAGTACCCTATTATATAAGGGGGGTACTAGACAACTGATATAGAAGGCAAGCTCTGTGTAAGATGTCCGAAATATTTATTTATTTATCAGTAGAACTGAAACATTGGATTTATAAGCTACAATATGTTGAGTTGTGTTTTCTTATAGTTTTGGGGCCTAATGAAACTCCTCTCCAATACAAAGGGAGAATCTTCCGAGCGAGGTGATCATGACGATGTTGATGATGTAGTTGTATATGTACTAATGAGTGCAAGAATTTTTATATCGCGACACAGGATTATCAGTTCCTCCGTAGTTTGGTGTATTTTCGATAGAAGGCGCTTTTGCATATGTGGAAGTTGCAAACACGCATGTGACCACTGGTAACCAAACTCATTTGCACTTAATAGCTATTTTAAACCGTGATTACTTCAGTCTACTAATAAACTTCAGATATAACAAATGCGATTGTAAGTTTGTAACATATTTATTACGCCCTAACTATTTAATCAATTATCGATGTATCATATATAGCATTAAGGATTTATAAATAATAAATTAATAGTACAAGAAATAACCAGCTCACCTCGTTATAAAATAGAACTTAAATTTTAATGGAAACACCACATACACCTGGCTTCTGCATCACCAAGGCACTGATGATCTTAAAGTATCTCCCATCTCAACATAA
This sequence comes from Phragmatobia fuliginosa, assembly GCA_932526445.1. Taxonomy (NCBI): domain Eukaryota; kingdom Metazoa; phylum Arthropoda; class Insecta; order Lepidoptera; family Erebidae; genus Phragmatobia; species Phragmatobia fuliginosa. The sequence continues at coordinate 16,903,586 of OW052071.1, forward strand.
AAAGAAATACGACAGGAAGAACAATTTTCTATTTCACGCAAAAGAATCTTCAGGGAACCCTGAAATAAAAGGTGGTTGGAAAATTGAATTAATTAGTCCATCAACAGGTGGTAAAGATAACTCTGTTACGACTTCCATCCAGTCTTTAATAATTCCATTTCTACTCGTCCGTAGAGTTTTAACGATTTTGGTGTACACACCACGAAAATATGGATGCGGCATCGGAATAAAACTTGTTCAAATATCTCATCATTTTTTCTTGATGATTAATAATAAATAATGAATTTCTATATCGCGACACAGGATTATCATTTCCTACGTAGTTTGGTGTATCTTCGATAGATGGTAATAAAGTAGAATGGAAGGATAAAACATGCGCCGACCCCAAATGAAATTTTGATAAAGGCAGGCGGATGATGACGGTCAACTGATTAATGATTCTGACTACTAAGCTGAAGGTGTGGGCTCCATCATTATCAAGTGCAAATAGGCACAGGTTTGGGTAAAACTTAACTTCAGTATATCTGTTTTTATAAATTACTTAGCTCTGCTTAGTTTAGGGTCATACGGCCCTGTGTATATATAGCACCATAATACCACGCAACTTTGTGTATTCGAAATAATTAAAAAAACGGTACCAATCTAAATATTACACATAATTTAAACATACACACTTAGACTATGTGTTCGTTGATTGGACACAACTGACATAGTTCCCTTCTAAATTCACGAAGGAATTGAATCAAGGTTGAAGTAGAGCAGAGGGCTTAGTTTGAGTTATCGATACAAATAAAAAAAATTGAGTGTCTATATGTAACATCATTTGATAACATTCGAACAGTTTTTAGGGTTCCGTAGCCAAACGGCAAAAAACGGAACCCTTATAGATTCGTCATGTCTGTCTGTCCGTCCGTATGTCACAGCCACTTTTTTCGGAAACCATAAGAGCTATACTTTTGAAACTTGGTAAGTAGATGTAATCTGTGAACCGCATTAAGATTTTCACATAAAAATAGAAAAAAAACAATACACTTTGGGGGTCCCCATACTTGGAACGGAAACTGAAAAATTTTTTTTTCATCAAATTCATACGTGTAGGGTATCTATGGATAGGTGTTCAAAAATTATGTTGAGGTTATTAAAATCATTTTTTTCTAAACTGAATAGTTTGCGCGAGAGACACTTTCAAAGTGAATAAATGTGTGTCCCCCCCCCCTGTAACTTCTAAAATAAGAGAGTGATAAAACTAAAAAAAATATATGTTGTACATTAGCATGCAAACTACCAACGAAAATTAGTTTGAACGAGATCTAGTAAGTAGTTTTTTTTTTTTATATTTACTAATTGCATATCTAAACTTTACTGTACCGTATACGGTATCATGATGATGATGATGATGATGATGATGATACGGTACTTACACCAAACGGGTTTTTTTTTTAATTTTTGTCTTTCTGACTGTTTGTTCCGGCTAATCTTTTAAAGCGACTTTAACTGATCGGAAGCGGATGACCTAAGGAGTAAGTTATGCTATTTTTTTTAGACTCGTTTCGCTCTTCAGCGTTACTCGCGCTTTATATCAAGAACTACGGTACTTAACTAGTATTTTGTGTTATGGAATTATATACCTTCAGACATAGGCAAGTAGTTCAAAACTAAAATGCATCACAGACTTCAAGTACCTTATCCAATTCTTCCCACATCTTTGTCACATTAATACACCCTAACCATTTCTTTTTGTCTCAATTTACTTAAAGATTGCACTCCCCCCTTAATTAATGATTAGTCTGTTTCTGATTACCGCTAATGGCGCAGAATCTTGCCGGATTGTCTCGTCGGCTGCCGGTAATTTACACAATTTGTTATTTCTTTTATTGGAGACACGCCTTCGCTTGATTTACCATTTCTTTGTAGACGTAGACTCTAATTTAAATTAACTTTAGCCAAATCATTTAAAAATGTATGTTTGTAAGTTAAAATTAACAGCTGTTCACTAAATGCCAATGAAAAACACATCAGTTGAAGATGTTGTCTGTTTGTTCCAGCTATTCTCTGGAATAGCTGGACCGTTTTCGACGGAATTTTCACTGACAGTTAGGTAATGACGTAAGGAGCAGCTTAGGTTACTTTATACGGATCGACGGACGGACTTTATACGACAGCAAGAATGCTGTCATTATTAGGATGATCTTCCGTGTGAGGGTCGTACTGCCCCGCTCGAGCTGGACCATTCGTGCTGAAATAAACGTGACTCTACTAACACTATTAAATTCCTACTAACAATATGCTATATATAACAATAACTATCCTCGGGGTTTGCTGGTAGAAAACTCAATTTTGGGTTAAGCTCGCCTTTGTGCACAAAACTATCTTGTACCTTTTATATTCGTGTACTTACTTACTTTTTCTTACTTACTTACTTCTTACCTTTCTCACTTACTTACTTCTTACTTATACCTTACCTGACTTACTTCTCACTTAAAGTATAAAGACCGCTGCATACGTGACGGGATTTTACACGGACGGGACGTGGACGTGGTTGCCTCGTTATAAACGGGGACGTGATGTAAATGCATACGCACCGTGACTGTGACTCGGATCTAACGTGTTAGTGTTGTGAACAAGGAAAGATCTATTTTTCATTTCAAGAATTGGCTTTAATTGCTATTGACGTGCTAAACATCGTCGGCGACGATATTTAGCTCGTCCCGTGCGTGCCACGTTCTCGCCCCGTCCGTGTCTCCGTGAAGTATGCATTTCCTTATACATTTTCTATGTAACGGTGTTTGCAAAACTTCCCGTCCCGTTCCGTCCGTGTTAAAACCCGTCACGTATGCAGCGGCCTTTAATGCGTTAGTAACTTTATCTGTCTGTCTGTCTGTCTGTCCGGCTTTCACGGCAAAAGTACTGTACTGATTTAAATAAAATTTGGTACACAGATAGTCTGGAGTCTGAGTAAGAACATAGGCTACTTTTGACCGAGATAACCGGCATAGATGTGGATGGAGCCGCGGGCGAAAGCTAGTAAACAATTAATACAAATTCTTGAAGCTCGTAGTGGTTCCGTAATATCTCAGTGACAATTTGTTACATAGGTACATAGGCTGATTGTGTTGGAGTAACAGCTTCTGACTGAGGGTTGATAAACACTTGAAGACGGAGCATGGTTGAAAACTGTACGATGATGATTTCAGTTGCGTGATGGTGGAAAGCTACGGTTGGTATAATTGTAATAAATTTCTAAATATTAAAATATTATTTATACTAGCTTATACCCGCGGTTTCACCCGCATGTATATCGCTTAGTCCGATATAAAGTAGCCCATGTCCTTTTTTAGGCTCTTGACAACACAGATAGTGTTCCAAATTCAATTTAAATTGGTTCAATGGCATTGCCGTGAACGCTAAAGGCGATATTACACGTATCAACCAAATTGACAGCAATTCCATTGAAAAGCATTGAACATTGCACGCATTTCCTATTTACACACAAATCATTCGACAATTCATTCAATGTTCATTTGCCTAGCGATGTTGCATCAAATCGTACGTGCAGGTATTTTCTAATTTGTGACTATTTAATAAATGAGTTAAATAAAATTAAACATTTTGACTAGTGACAGTACTTGTGAATACGAACAACTTTTTATATGAGACCAACTTTCCTACTCGAAAATAAAATCATCTGTTCGATATATTTTGACCGAATAGGTATGTAGTTATGTACCTTTAATGAAACAGCATTTTTTTTTCGAATAGGTAGGTTGATTTCATACAAAAAGTTGTTCGTATTCACGAGTACTGGTCCGCTTTCTTCGCTGCCGTTCGCGTTTAAATTAATTCGAGTCAATATTGATTCCATTGCATTGAAAGTTAATAATAAATCTTAAATTTCAATGATATTATCAAACTGAAACAAACAAACAAATCAAACTGATATGTGTTTAGATGTGTCAATGCCATTTAAGCAATGGAATTTAAAGCAATATTGAACCGAAATTGATGCATGTAATATCGCCTTTAAAAGACAGACACACATATTTTAATACCTTCATAGAAGTTACGTAATTAACCATCACATTTTTTTCAAAAACATCAAAAAAACTGTACGATATTTCTTTAACATGGAAACTTAATCCAAAATTGTGAGTTGCCTGACATTTTGTTCTCTATTATGTTGTCATTATTCGCCTGTCAATGGTATAATGGCTATATCGGCTTTCGTAGTATCTCTGTTTTTAATTTTTTACTATGTCATTAAAATGTCTAAGATATAACGTTAGTGAAAGCTTCATAAATGTTGCGTGTTTACAACGCAGTAATCAAGTGACGAAAGCATAATATGTATGTATTCACAAAAAAAAGTATGTTTGTATATATATCAGTTGTTTAGTACCCATTTTTTTTTTTTTTTTTTTTTTACGTGTGGAAATCCCCGCGGACCGTCACCCCGTCGGGGGTTACGGCGGGGTGGTGTGTCGGACTCGAACCGACTAAAACCACACGGTGTGACCCTCTCTGCGCCTTTGTATTGGAAGGAGTCCAGGGAGGGGATTTCCTTCTGGACTCCAACCGGCGCCTGCCCGCACTGTTGCGGGCACCAACTCTTCGCTCGACTCTCTGGTTGGGCAACGTCCGGTCACACGCGGACGTCGCCCCCTCGCGGTTGGCCTCTACTGCGGACGGACGGGAAACCCGTCCCGCCCATCCGCGGCCACTCTTAGGGCGGCATGAGACGCAGGTATGCGCGCCTCCGCCGCCCGGGGCGCCGGCGGCGGATCGGGTCCGATTGGATGGCATCCTCCCGGGCCTTCTCCGCCACCTCCTTCTGCAAGATTACGTCCTCGCAGAAGGTTGCGACCGCGGTAAAACAACTGTCGCTGCCGACCATCGATCTTATGACGGCCGGCAGCGAGAGATCCCCTCCGATGACTGCAGTGAGGACCCGGCGCTGCGCCGCCCAAGCGGGGCAGACCGCCAGCGTGTGCTGGGCCGTGTCCTCACTGCAGTCGCAGTGGTGGCAGGCGGGACTCGGTTCCCTCCTAGCGACCGAGTGCAGGTACTTTCCGAAGCAACCGTGCCCGGAAAGTACCTGCGTCAGCCGGAAGGAAAGGGTCCCGTGCTGCCGCCCTGCCCACTCCGCGATGACCGGCTGAAGAGCCTCCACGGCGGCGAAGTCAGCGCGTGGGGTCTCCAGCCGGAACGACCATCTCTGCATGGTGGCTCGGCGAGCGGCTTCGCGCCACTCGCGCACGTCCTCGGGCGGAGGGCGAAATCCGCTCTCCGCCCGGAAGTCAGCCACTCGCCGATAAACTTCGGCGAGCACTTCCGCCTCCAAATCCCACGGGGGTGTTCCGGCCAAGGCACACGCCGCCTCTGTGGACACCGTGCGGTATCCACGTATGGCTCTGACCGCCAGTATCCGCTGGGGGCGCCAGAGGCGCGCCCTGTTCTGGGCGGACAGAGCCGCCTTTGTTTAGTACCCATAATACAAGCTCTGCTTAATTTGATGCAGGCACCACACTTCGTTATGCGCTATTCGTTATGTGTCTGCACCGTATTCGCCCAAATATTAGTTATGCGCGCAAACAACAAACATGCCATCCACACTTCGAACTGGTATGTCAAATAAGCATCAAATAAGGCAAATATGTGTGTTGTAGAGATGTGTCATTGTCATTTTTATGGTGAAAGAAACGAATATACTCTCCAAACTTCGCCGTATGCGCGCGAATAACCCGCATAACGAAAAGCGCATAGCGAAGTGTGGTGCCTGCTTAAGACTAGATGACGTTGTGTGTAAGATGTCCGAAACATTTATATTCTTATTTATTAAATTTTGACAGAAGTATTGATTTAATGGTTAGTAGTCCTAAGTCGGAAGTTGAAGATTGGATTCCCATCCATAGTAGGGATAATAGGTAGTAGAGATAGTAGGTTACAGATTTCAACAGTTTCTATTCGACCTTAACCTATCCTCATGATTTAAGGTATGCAATATTAATTTTAACCTTTAGGTGTTACAGCTTAATTTGACCAAAATAATGATCATTCTTTATATATAACCATTCATTTAAACTAAACAAGTTAATTATGAACAAATACAAAGGCTTTTTACATTAAAAACTCTTTTGACATTTCACTGCCTATTATACTGTCACATTGAACTTGTCAGTTGTCAACTGTCACTTTCGTTTATACAGTTTTAGTGACGTGACACCTTATCTTTGTAACGAATTACTCGTATCTATTTTAAAAACTGTTATATTTCAGCAAAGCAAAGGGTTATTCAGTAGTAATTATAGATAATCGACTCAAATATTTTATCGTAAGGTTTTCATACATTTTGGGTGTGAAAAAGTAATGCTATGGTGATTGGCGGTTTATTGTGTTATCGAAAAGAGATGTCTTTAGACAATTAAAATTGTGGAAGTCAGAAAATTCAAATAAGTGAGAAAATAAGGGCTACCAAAGGATCATTTGGGAACCAAAAAAGAGGTCTTAACTGACAACTTATTATCAAATTGAAAATGAACCACAATATGTTATTTAAGCTGTATAATTTTTGTTGTGTTTTTTAGCAAGTTTGCGATCTAGCAATAAAACAAGTTTATTAAACAAAGAACTAAACGAAGTCTACGTAAGTTTTTCACTTCTCAAATACAATAAATAAGCAAACAAGTCATTTAAGAGCACGTGTATAATAACAAATACATTCAAAGAGGCAAAACTAACATCAAATACGTCGGTCTCGCATCGCTAACCCAGAAAAAAATAACGTATCTCTCTAAAAAAGAAGTATTAATACACATATAACAGATAACACCTAAATACAACTAAAATCTTATCAAAACCGTTACGAACGATTGTTCAAACCATAAACAAGTTGAAACAATGCCTTTTAAACCAGCATAAAAATACAAATGTCTTTGTTTACGGTTTAAAAAAGGTTTTATTATAAGTTAACCGTAGTATAATTATCTTTAAACTAAATGAATTAACGTATTACTTTAACATGGGATAGTTATCGCTAGCTTACAAAAAACTGTTAAATTATTCAAAGTCCAAACTATTTGAGTGTTTAAACGTATTAATCGCATGAGTTCGTGTAGTTTCTTTGTAATGCATTCTGTGTGATTAGAAATAATAGTTTTAGTTTTTCCTTTTAACTTTCAATTTATTTAAAATGTTTGAGACTTCCTTATTTATTTTTGAATTTTATAAATAATTAAATAAATATACACAGAAATGAAATGTACCTAACTATTTACTTTTGAGTCGACTTCAAGAGAAAGGAAGGGGCTAAATTCGATTGATTTTTAAGTAACGATATAACTTATTTGTGGACCAATCCGGAAAAAAATCTTTTATTTCATAATGTAATATATATAAATTAATATAAATTCTAAACACCAGAACTCATGGTTCCTTTCCTCGCTTCCTTCAACTGTGAATTATTACTCGATGTTTTTTGTTTTGTACTGTTTTGATATCTGCAACATTGAGTACTTAAAAACTTTTAAGGCCATAGTTTAAGTATTTTTAAAATACATAGATTTGTATTTAAATATCAATAATAGGTTCTTACCACATCACTATCGTAAACAACCATAGAGAAACAAACGTGTTCTGGTTATACACAATTATTCGAAAGAGTCGTTCCACGTCCACAAACGCGGACCCCAAAAGATCATCGATAATAAAAAGATAACAATCAAAAGTCATTCCATACATTTTAACCCAAAAACAGGATTGCGTTAACCATTAATTACATAGTTTTTGTGTATAAATATTTATAGGCACTTATTATGTTAATACATTCAGAGTGAAAGCGCTAACTCGATGGCTGTAGCCCTTTTTGAATATATTTTTTTAATTTTGGTGGTTGGGTACTGTGACTGCTGAGCTCATGGGCACACTTGATAATGTAATTTATGATGACAGCTATTGTTGTCAGTTAATTAGTGATGTGAACTATTTCGCTTTACTATTGTTAGGTGTTGTAAAATATGGGCAAGCTGGTGTTATTTCTTGTAGGGCCGTTGCTTCCAATGATCAAGAATGTTGTTTAAATGCAACTGCTGATAAAAATATACCGTATTTAATTCTTTACATTGATTCATTGTTGTGTAACTTTGTAGTTAAGAAAAGGGTTTTTCACACATTTCTATTACAAGTAAAATGCATTGTTTAGAATTTAATACGTTTAGACTTTCTTCTCATTAGAATTATTATATTCATTCATTTAATTAGAGAGTTAGTTATAAGCATTAAGGTATATGCGCGCTAATAATTGAAGACCGTTTAAATATAGTTCAAATGTGTAACTACTAGAAAAAAATATATTTATAGATACCTATACTGTACCTACCTACTTAGATCACGTAAAGATTTACAAAGGGTATTTAAGGGGATCGTTTCCATAACTGCTCGAAAAAGCACTTACGGTTATGACAAGAGAAACAAATTAATTCATTATTTGACAGTAAAAAAAATATTTCAGTTCCTTAATAAAGCAATCTATAGAGAAACCGAGTAAAATTACTAATACGATTATTTATTTTCGAGAAAAAAATCATCAACAGTGACTAAAATCACCGAAATCGACCTTTTCTGTTTGGAATCAATCTAGTATTATGTTGCTTTATTTGAAATAAATATTTTATTAGTTGCAAGAAAAATGTACAAAAAAGAGATTAACCATTTAAGGTTTCTAATAATTCTCACCAGAAAGTCATAATTTAAACTTAAACATCATTAATTTTTAGCGGCAAAAGTTCCATACATTTTAGTATGGAGAAATAATTTGCAATAAAACAGAGTTCACGCGATCCAAAAATTCAGTGTTCTCCGAATATTCAAGGCGAGCGCACGCTCGTTTTTAGCTCCACACGCACTGTCACGCACACAGAGATTTGATTGTTTACATACGACGACGTGACTGTGTGTAACTTTTGATAATATTTGGTAGGTCTGAGAATAGACACACCAATCTTTATATTTTAAATTATTATTAACCAACTTCAAAAAAGGAGTATAATTTATGTTTAACTAAATGATTTTTTTTATTGTACATTCATTGATTACTCTGTCAATTGTGGACCGATTTTTAAAATTCATTTTATATGACTGCCTCGGTGGCGCTGTGGTAGCATATGCGATTGAGGCCTCGGGTTCGATTCACGGGTCGGACCAAATGTTTATGAGATCCACAAAATTTATTTTTTTAGGTGTTGGCTGTTTTCAGTGTTAGTTTATAGGGAAACCCTAAAATTTTATAAGCACGTTATAAATAGTTATTATATATTTTTTTTATTTTGTAATGCTATTCCAGACGCAATATCTGGTAGCCATCATTTCATAATGATGAGGGCAGTAGTAGCGCATGCGACTACTTTGCTTGAGTAAGGATTCAGGTTCGATTCCCGTGTAGGACCAAATATTTGTGTGATCCGCAAATATTTATTTCAGGGTCTGGGTGTATTCTATAGGTAAGCAACAAAAAAAGTATGTTTATGTATTTATATCAGTTGTCGAATCAATAATATAAGCTCTGCTTAGTTTGGGACTGGATGATGTCGTGTGTAAGATGTTCGAAATAGTTGTTTATTTATTATTGTAATATATCATACTGCCTTGTTGGTCTTGTGGTCAGCGTATGCAACTACTAACCAAGAGGTCTAGGGTTCGATTCCCGGGTCGGACCAAATGTTTGTATGATCTGCAAATATTTGTTTCGGAGTTTGGGTGTTTTCTATGTATAATATGTATGTATTTATAACAAAAAAGTATGTTTATGTATTATAAACTGCGAAATAAATATTTGCCGCTCACACGAATATTTGGTAGATGATATTCTGTGTCATTCGTCTGAAATATTTATTTATTGTTATTTATTATAAACTAGCTTTCTGCCCGCGGCTTCGCCCGCGTGGAATTCGTTTATATCACACGACATGGTAAGGGCTCATTGAACAATCTTACCTGATTTTATGTTTGATAATAAGGAACTTCGACACAAACTTTCGTCCCCTATTTCAAACCCTTCTACCTTTATTTTCACGATAAAAAGCAGTTCTATCTTCATACCAAATTTCATCAAAATCGGTTCAGTGGTTTAGGCGTTAAAGCGTAACAGACAGACAGACAGAGTTACTTTCGTATATGTGTGTTACCTTTAGTCGTATCTTTCAAGATGTTCAGCTGATGATGGAAAGTAATACTACTCAATGGTTTGGTCTTAGATGATTAGTATTTCACTTTTATACGTATGTATAAACCGCTAGTCGTATTTATGTTTTACTAGCTTTTGCCCATGGCTCCGCCCGCGAGTGTGTCGATTTTCGTGGTAAAAAGTAGCCATGTCCTTTCTCGAGGTCCCATATATCTCTATACTGAAATTGATCAAAATCGGTTCAGCCTTTTTGCGCGTGAAAAGGTAACAGACAAACAGACAGACAGAGTTACTTTCACATTTATTTTAGTAACATTATTGCGTAAATGAGCCGTTTGCATTAAATATATTAAAAAAAAACACAGTCCTCAGTCCACAGTCTGCCTCTTCAACCTGTCTATTAAACTCAAAAGATAACGTAACTTAAAAACCACTGCACCGATTTTCATGATGTTTGCAGCAATGGATAGATTGGTTTTAAAGGAGGGTATAATTTGACAAATTTTAAATGTTTTTTAAATACCTATAAGACCACGTATCGTTAAACACACATTATTGACATAATAAAATCTTACACTGAGAGTCACTAGTGTAAGATTACGGCCAATTACGGGTGCGACCTGGATGAACGCTCTGACGTATTATAAAATATTTCATCAACAACCCATAACGTCCCACTGCTGGGCTCAGGTCTCCTCTCAAGAGAGGGATAAGGCCATACGTCCCCACGCTGGCCGAGTGCGGGTTGGGGACTGGCAAGACACGTTGTGGCTACGTAATCTTGCTGTTGGATGTTTTTAAGCCGCCCGAAGGCCTCCAACTAAGCTTCACGACTGTTATCTTATGATAACAACCGGGACCGACTGCTTAACGTGACCTCCGAATCACGGAAACGCTCATTACATATAATGCCACAAACGGTCACCCATCTAGGTCCGACCGCGCCGTCGTTGCTTACCCTTGGTGATTGTTTCCAATCACCTAAGGCCACTCGGCTATGAGCGCAATATTTATTTAAATAATATTGTGTAATAAACAATTTTATTCTACATATTTCATGTAGAATAAAATTGTTTTAAATGTCTACAGTATTTATTAAGATAAGGATTAATATTACATTGTTCCAAATTACTTTGAAATTAATATTCACAAATAAAATAATAAAGAAATATTAAAAAAGTATAATTATAAAAGTATTACTGTAGGTTTTTCCTAATTTAAGTAACTCGTAAACTTTTGTCAATATTGGCTTTATTTATGTGTTCCTTTAAAATAATAAAATAACATTAATAAATCTTCTTTAAAAGGTAACCTTAATTATGATGAAAACCGTATTTAAATACCTTGCGTATTTAAAAGGATCTGAGTTGACAGACAATGCACGCGAGCGAATTTATTTTTTACTGTGTAAAATTATTTTATAATCTTTGACCATTCGATTGGTATACAGAAAGTATTATGACTTTCTGTACTGAATGAATCCTACGGGCTTTACGTTATGGCAAGATACATTGCGTGCGTTGTAACACATTAAAATACGTTCTACATAGGCGAACAGTTGATGGATATTTAACATAAGCAAAAAACCGAAAGTCGGTGATTGCTTGCTACGGTATGTATGCGACAGTGCGCGATGCGTCTGTGTGCATGTAAAATATATATGTGGGTGTTCAATCACAAATTCTCACGCTTGGTGTCGCGGGCCTTAATTTAGACATGTTGTAGTGAGTGACGGCACTGTAGAGTGCAAGTACGTCATAAGCAGAGTTGCCACCCGTCCCGAATTTCCCGGGACAGTCCCGAATTCGATGATATCGTCCCGCGTCCCGCAGGCCTATTAATTTTGTCCCGATTTTTCACAAATGTAATAATTGCTCAATTTGAATTCACCTTCTTCGAGCAGTGTACATAAAAAGAAAACAGCTATTGGGTGCCAAATGGAACTAATGACAACCTTTTCATCAAAATCTTTATTTGTTGTATTCAGTCACAGGTTGTGATAAAAATGAGTTATTAAAACTGGAAAAGCACAGAAGTTAAACGAATAATTGTGTCTTGTAACTCGTGCTCAGAGCATACCTCCTTTATATGTTTGTTTTAAGTGTGTATTTTCAGTAATGATAATAAAACGGTCCAATATCAGAAATGGTTGCTCGGTAGATTTATTACAAGCAGAATTGCAAATTTCACTAAAGACATACGCCAGCCAAGGTGACTCTACTATACCTGATGGAAAGTATGAGTGGAATCAAAAAGTGGAGGGAGCCATACTCACTGCGAATGGAGGCAGTATGGCAGTCTAAAGAGATGCTTCTTTACGCGCCCACTTAAAGGAGCAGCAAGTAAGAAAAAGAAGAAGCATACCAGTACCACAGCGGCATCCTCTTTTCCCACCAACCCGCTTTTTGAGGTGAAGTTCACTTCATTCATTTTTAATAATTTTACTAACCATAATATTAAGATAATTGTAAGTAACAAAAAAATGGACACAAAGTGGTCTGAATAAATGATTTATTATTATTATTATTCATGAACTCTGCAAACCTCAACGCCGTCCACCAGCACCTTGAGACGGTACGGTGACCACTCAGATCCCGCCAACTACCGCCCTATAGCTGTCACCTCCATACTCTACAAGGTGCTTGAACGAATAATTAGCAAGCAATTGGTTCATTACCAGGAAGATCACTCTCGGCTCTCGGTGATCGGCAATATGGCTTCAGACCGAACCGATCCATGGGTGATCTTATAGAACCTAACGCACCTGTGGGGTGAGGCTTTGGATAGGTATGGAGAGAACCTGGCCATCAGTCTAGACATGGAGAAGGCCTTTGATAGGGTTTGGCACCGTTCGCTTCTCTCTAAGCTTCCGGCATACGGCCTGCCCACTAAATTGTACAGCTGTATTGCCGCCTTCCTGCGCCAGCGCCGCATTAGAGTCCTTTGTGACGGCACGGCGTCTGATTTCCAGCAGGTAAACGCAGGCGTACCCCAGGGCTCTGACTTGTCGCCCAAGCTGTTCCTTCTGCATATCAATGACATGATAGCGCTTGTCAACATACGTTGCTATGCAGATGACAGCACAGTGCATGAATAATATTTTAGATATACTACTTTTAAATCGGCGGACGTTGAGGAAAAACGACAGGAATTTGTCGCTGAACTCGACCGGGTTCTGAACGTTATCTCTCAATGGGGTGATGAGAATCTGGTGGAGTTCAATGCCAAAAAAACAGGTTTGCGCGATCAAAACAATAGTCTCCATTCCTTCCCCTTCCTACTTTTTAGAGAACTCAGCTGCCACTACAGGAAAAGCTCGGTATCCTGGGCATGGATATCTGCCAGGATCTCAACCGACGGGAGTACATCAAGAGCGTCACAAAGGCGGCCTCGTGGAAGCTAGGCGTACTAAACAAGGTGAGACAGTTCTTCTCGCCGGAGCATCTGTGTCTTCTCTATAAGACCCAGGTTCGCCCCTGCGTGGAGTACTGATCTCATCTTTGCGATACGCAGTATTTGCTTGACGCTCTCGATCGATTGCAAAGTCAGAGGCGAGCAGTTCGCATCATAGACAGTCCCAAAGTCACCGAGTTCCTGGAATCTTTGCAGTTGCGAAGAGATGTCACCTCTATGGCAGTCCTCTATCGCCTTTACCATGGGGAGTGTTCTGAAGAGCTCCTCCAACTCATCCCACCCTCTCCCTTCCAGGGAAGTCACCCCTTCAGAGTGGAAGACATACGCTCCAAAACTAAACGGTTCGGGTCTTCCTTCTTGTGCCGAGCAGTTAAAAGCTGGAACTCATTGCCAGCTCATATTTTTCCTTTCTACTGTGATCCCGGATCCTTTAAGCGGGGCGTGAAAAAGCATCTCACTAAGCCGCCATAATGTGATTCGCCATACTGCTTGGATTAGCAGTGAGTATCGCGACCCCCACTTGTGGATTTTACTCATGCTTTCCATCTGGCATAGTAAAGTCACTTTGGCAGGAGTTTTATAAAAAAATCACTTTTAAAGTTGAATAACTCTCAAACGCATATATCGAAATCAAAAAATTCTCAGTGCAACTTTCTTAATGTTTAGAAATGACCGATCTAATGATACCCCAAACACATGTCCACGCAGTTACACCTTTTTAGCACCAACCGTTTCGACGGATTTAAATTCGAGGACGGACAAACGGACGTATCGAATCTATAAGGGTTATGACTAATAAGCTATGGAACCCTATAGATGATATAAAATAAGTGATCGCGCCCCGTAGCAATAAAAAAAATACGCATGGAAAAATATTTGAAAAATAAATACGTAAATGTTTATACAAAACTTTTATCCTTTCCAAAAAACTGCTTTTTTATCATGATCTGAATTAGACTGAAATTTGACCGACTGTCTTTAATAAGTATCATGTCCCGATTTTTTTTTCGAAAAGGTGGCAACCCTGGTCATAAGGTATTGCACCAGATCACACTCATCTAAAGGTGGCTAAGGTATAGGACTTCCTTCTAGTCCAGTAATTCTTCGGACTATCTAAGAGGTATTGAGGTATGTTTCAATGGCTTTATTTTGACTGAAATATAAAAAAAATCTATTTGGTTTTAGTATTTTGTATTGAAGTATGTTTCTATGAATTTATTTTTACTAAAATGTCTATTTTTTAAATATGAAAATTTGCACTTGGTTATTGAAAATAAATTCAGTTTTTAACTTAATGAACATCTTCTATTCCTCCTAAAAATAGGTATATTCATATGTCCTGATGACTTAGTAGTCTTTACGAAGGAAAAGTTTACGTTTTCAGAATGTAGTTATTAATTTTACATTGTTATAACGTAGTCATAAATTAAACAGTAATTAAGTTTTTGACTTTGAAAGATCTTTGCAGTACAATGCTATGTGTGATAAAATCACACTTTACATTCAAACGTGGAATTGTTAATCACAAATATCACAAGAGGAGGTACAAAAAATTAATTAAATTATTTTAATTAATGGTTAATAAAGACTCCATCAACAGTTTATTAAACTCGAATTCTTGAGTTAAATATGTCTTGAACGAACATCTGAATAATTAACATTTGGTGATTCATTTAATTTTACGGTTTGTTGAACAAGCCGCTGCACCAAATTATTGCAGTAAAAGCGGGTAGTTTAACATAGTTTTAAACTTTTTTTTTCACATAATCTATTTCCACACTAAGCAGAGGTATGAGTACTAGACAACTGATATAAATACATATTTACTGTCTTTTTATGTAAATACATGTCAAACATAGAAAACATCCAAACTCCGAAACAAATATTTGCACATCCTACAAACATTTGGTCCAACCCGGGATCCGAACCCAAGACCTCTTGATCAGCAGCCGTATACTCTAACCACTAGACCAACAAGGCAATCAATCGTTTACCTAATATCTTCTTTTTCTTCTTCAGCATATTTGTTTCCACTGTTGGATCCTCTTGTATGATTCTCCATTCGCTTCTGGATTTATTACCTAATATACTTCTTATTCATTTTTTTTAAATTAAAAACCTTAATTACTCTTAAAAGAAGCAGATTGAAACAAAAAGTAGGTACTATTTTAACCGACAGCGAAGCTATAAATCAAAGATTTGGCAGTCTGCAAGTTGCAAACGCTTTTCTCCTTCTATTCTCAATTCCATTTCTCTATTCTATTGTTTCATTGGCCAATATTTTGTTTTGATCACGTGTCTGAGAGACATTAGCCTGTGAAACAAGAGAATCTTCTTCTTAGTCGAACACTCTTGACAGAGTGGCCGGGGCAGTTGATAGGTAGTGTGGCGACTCATCGTCGCCGCTTAATTTCAGGGCCACTGCACTTTTTGCGATGTCTCTCCGCTGTTGTCGATTGGTCTTTGGAAGGCAGACAGTCTAAAGCCTTTAAATCGCCGTAAAAAGTAGCATGTGTCTTTTCTTAGGCTTTAGACAGTCTGCCTTCCAAAGACCAAACGACAACGTAAGTCTAAAGCCTTAGAAAAGACACAGGCTACTTTTTACGGCGAAAACCGACATAGAAGAAGTCAGAGCAGCATACGAAAGCTAGTTTTAAATATAAAAGAAACACTCCTCAAAGGAGACAGAAGAGTTCTCTTTCACTGGCACAATGTCTTCAATAATTGACATTCCACATCATAACAGGAACCTATCTAGCCTTCATATCATATACATATTAATTATATTATTAATAAACTATCCTTTCAATAATAAAACGGACGATAAACCAGTAATTTTTTCTTATTAACCAACATCGTTACAAAAAAAAGGGGATGTAATTTCCAAACATTTAATTATTATAAACTAAACCATAAATTAGACTAATATAATAGGGTCCATGGTCTTGTTTGCCATAAAATTCACCATAAAAATGTGTTTTATTGGTGCCTAAACTGACCAATTCATTATACAGATAATAATCTCGGGGAGGTTTTGTAATGAGATATTACAACGGTTGGATAATGACATAATTATTGAATTTTATGTGGTATAAGGTCATGGTTGTATAATTTAAAGACATTGTTTATTAGTGAACTTGTTTTTGTTGGTTAGTTTAAATGTAACAAGCTTATAGTAAATAAGAATAATTATAGAATTTTCACTTCAAATTGGCGTATTGAAATACTTTGTAAATGAAATCATGTAGAAAAAGAAACTTTGAATGCTTACATAAGAAGCTCTCCAAAGCTGTTGAAGAAGCCTTAAAAGCTTCAGTTGAAAGGTCTATTAAATGTAATATAAGTTATGAAGTTACTATAGTTGATAAGATCGTTTGTTTCGCTAGAGAAGAGACTGTTGATTTCTAGGCAACGTATTTTTTTCTTATAATCGTTCTTGTGGTGTGCAAACAAACAGAAAGGTATCCTAATGATAACTGATTGCTACCACCTATGAACACCACGAAAAAAAAGTGTTTCCCCATTCTTTGAGCAGTTTTAGAATAACAAAGATCAGAAGTTGGTTCAGGAAACTCCGGGAACCGTATTCACTCGATAAAATTATGAATCGAACTCTGATGAGAAATATCGACACTGGACTGTTAAAACCATAAAGTGCCTGATAAAAATTAGTCTATTCAAAGCTTCTCGACATATCTAGTCTAAGAAGATATGGATATTCATTATATCTGTATATTATAGAAATAAAATATCAATCTTTCCAAAGAAATATTTAATTCGTTACTTGTATAATAATAATAATAAATAATAAATATTTCGGACAACTTACACACAACATCATCTAGTCCCAAACTAAGCAGAGCTTGTGTTATGGGTACTAAACAACTGATATAAATACATAAACATACATTTTTTTTTTTGTAAATACATACATATTATACATAGAAAACACCCAGACTCCGAAACAAATATTTGTGGATCACATAAATATTTAGTCCGACCCGGGAATCGAACCCGAGACCTCTTGATCAGCAGCCGCATACGCTAACCACTAGACCAACAAGGCAGTCATTGGCATGTATGCAAGGCATGTATATTTGCTCTGTTCTATTATTCTATCCTATTGTGAATTTCAGTCATCAAAACTCCAATAATGTTAAAGAACACAATTCTTGTTTAGCTTCTTGACGACCATTTGGGTCTGTCAGTTAGTTGAGTTGGTGAACAAAATCTTTAACAAGAAGTAATCTAATCAATCTTGCTTTAAGACCATATAAGTGTACGATGCTGCTCCTATTCTTGAGTTCTTCAGGGATGTTCTGTAACAAAAGATAATCACATGAGTACATTAGTTTATTGAAGTCCTAGAACAACAGGAAGGAATATCCATACTCAGGTTTAAGCCGAAATGGGCATATGCATTACATGTTACGACACAGAATGTGTTTATGTGTGGGTGAAATATAATTTTTTTAGTTTTAACTGTTGTATGTATGAATTCGTATTGACAAGCTATTATTTTTATATGTGAGTTTAAAATGTATGTGTGAAGATTTACCCTCGTAAAAAATGACAGACAATTTTCTTGTATTGAGAAACGCGCTATGAGTTATTGTTGCTTTATGGTGAACGCACACTTATCGGAGCCGAACGCGTCGAACGAATCGAAGTCAAGGAGGCCTCGCACACTTATCCGCACCAGAAGAATCGACTTAGCCGAAAGCATCGACCGCGTCAAAGACATCATTTCAAGAAATAGTACTCGTGCATTGCTCTGTCATACGCAACTGATAGAATGCGAGCGCATCGATCGAGGCGACCGCATAATCCGGGCCGAATTTTATGATGTCATCCGAATTCATCTAGGATAGGATTTCTGGGGTTCTTCCAGATGCGGACGATTCGACGCAGGTAAGTGTGCGAGGTTTCATGAGATTTCATATGAAGAATTCTAAAATTCGTTTCGTTCGGCTCGTTCGACGCATTCGTTTCTGATAAGTGTGCGATTACCTTTATGGTTTGTAGCCATTTTAATTTTTTTTAAAAGAATTAAATGTAATTATAAGAAATTTATACTATTCAAGACTACAACCCATCTCTGTTTTAAATTTTGTCCAGATTTCTTAAGCCGTTCCGGCTTGTGAAGTTTATGCCTTAAACAATGTAATCAAAAATTGTAAAAACAATGTTGGAAAAGAGTGTCCATGGAGTTTCTTGTCTGTTCTTCTCCATGAGATCTACGAATTGAAACAGACAATAAGCTTCACGACTGACTACTGACTGACTACTTGACGTTTCAATAGTGCCGTTGTATTGGTTTATTTGAAATAAAAATTGTTTGATTTGATTTGAAGTATGGAATAACAAATACTTTTAAAACTTTCATAATTACGATAGTAATGAGATAAACAGATCATAAAGAAAACAGCGACATAGTTACGATAACAACAAATTATTTTAGTATATTGTACTTGTTACACAAAATAATTAATAGTTAATTTTTAAATATATCTGAATGCTAAGCTGCCCCTACGTCATTTTAAGCATGAGCAGAATCAAAGAGCAGTGATCACCAAACTCATTGCTATTGCAGACAATGCAACAATTAAAACAGCATTATAGACAGACTCGTGATCCACACTATAGCGACCCTTTCAGATGCGTCTGCATCGTCAATAGTTATTACGGGATTAATTCGGTAATATCTTACAACTAGCGTCAACAGCGATTCACCAACACTACGAGCTATGGCATTAAGCAATTTCTTGGTTTGGCTTCTGGCATAGAAGAACTTAAAATTATAGTTATCTTTGGTGAGAGCGAGACCGGAGGCCCAATAATGAAGAAGCATCTCACTTTTGGGTTATGCTCTATTGTCTGCATTCACAATGAGGATAGTCATCGCTACACTTAAATTCTAATCATGCTTTCCATCACGCAGAGTAGAGTCACTTTTATCATCAACAGCCTTTAACAGTCCACTGCTGGACATAGGCTTCTCCTTAGAAAGGAGGTTTTGGCCTGCTATACCACGCTGGCCAGGCGGGTTGGTATACGGTTGGTTTCAAGTTTTCCTTCTAGTAGTAGTAGTTTATCCCTTAGTCGCCTTTTACGACACCCGCGGGATGAATAGAGTCACTTTGGCGGGCTTAAATAAATTATTAAACTTCTACAAATTTCATCAGAAGCACACCCTTTACCTACATACATACACCCTAAAGAAAATTTAAAGAAAGAGGCAAAGCACCACAAAATCAAACAGTTCCTAAAAATGTAATAACTAAAAGTTATGCATGGCACAATCGTCCAAACATTTTTCACCCCCGATTGACAAGACCCTCATGGTATACTGCCCTAGATATCACCTGCAAATAATTACGTTCCATATACTTAAGACTACCTTCCCGGTCGCAATATAAGTAAATACAACACTACAAACTAACCCTTCAACTACTCAAGTAATTTCGTTAAACAAAAAATGTACAAAGGTATACAGTACCCACAATGTAAACTCAACATTTTTTTTAAACTTTAATTTGCATTCCGTTTATCAGTAGAATCTGAATGGTTAATTGTGAACCGAGCTGATGTTAACCGTATGTTTATCAGATAGCTAACCATTACACGCAGGCTATAATGACATGTTTACACGAACGTTGAAACGTTCTCAAACTAAAACGGTTGGGAGAACAATTTCGTAAGAATATTTGACGGGTAGTTTGGAATGAGGTGTTCGTTCTGATAAATCAACAATGGTTGCTGTATGTAATCGGTTGATAAAGAAAAAATTTAAGCGCTTATGGCCATGTGCCAGTAACTATATTAGATGGGTGACTGTTTTTGGCATGTTATGTTATGAGTGTTTCGGGGATCATAAGATAACAGCCGTAAAACTTAGTTGGAGGCCTTCGGTCGGCTTGAATTTATACATCCAACGACAAGATTACGTAGCCACAACGTGTTGCCAGTCCCCAACCCGCACTCGGCTAATGTGGGGAAGCATGGCCTTACCCGAGTCCAGCAGTGGGACGTTATGGGTTGTTTATGATGATGATGAAAAATATAGGCTTTGCAGTATAAGTCTAAGAAACTGTATTAAATTACATAAGAAATAATGATTACATTCAAATTGTTAGGTTGCAAATCTAAATTGGAAGATACTACCTTCCCCCCCCCCCCCCCCCTAGCCAAGTTGCAGACGTTTTTCATTTTCTATTCTATTCTTTATTATATTTCTCTATCTTCTTGTTTCATTGGCCTAATATTTTGTTTTAATTCCGTGACTGACTGACATTTGTCAATGAAAGAAGAGAATATAATAGAAAACGGGCTAAATTTGCAGATTACGTGTTTCTTTTCAAAGCATCTTACTAGGCTACCATACTATGGGTCGCCATACTGCCTGAATTCGCAGTGAATGTGGTGACCCCCACGTTTGCTTACTCATGCTTTCCATCAGGCAGAGTATTCATCTTGGCACTCTTTATAAAAGCACTTGAATATTAGATATCGTTTATTGACTTATGACTTTTCTAACCAAAAATGTAAAACAAAAATATAAAACTTATTTCGTACCGTGTATTCTAGGCCTAATAACGTTTTAATTTTTGTGATCGCTAGGTAGGATTTTAAGTAGCTATCGCGATGAAGTGATAATAAATTTGAATCGATCGCTCATTCTACAGTTCGTTAATTAGGTTTTGTGTACAAATGTTTTGTGTGTAGGTATATACAATGTAGCCTGTTTTAATTTTAAAGATTTAGATTCAATTCCCGGGTCGGGCCAAAAAGTGTTTTTGGGTTTTTCTTGGGAAATTACTAATAGCTGAACGGAGTTTGGAAGTTTGGCGTTGATTCACGCCCGTGCCTAGGAGAGCACGTAAAGCCGTCGGTCCCGGTTGTCATGAAAATCTATGGCAATCGTTATTGGGAAGTCAGTGCCCTCAAATATACTGACAACTAGTTCAATCTTCGAATTTCAGTTCTCCCTTAGGGTTGCGGAGGTCCGATGCCAGTCGCTCCTCGGAAAAACTGAAATTCAGGTAAAACCGGTTGAACAAGACGAAATAAACTTGGGAATAATGGCTAGGAGGATGATTTATGTTTAAATTTAGTTAGAGCTTGTGATTTTTAGATGCATTCATATTATAATAATTGTCTTATCTGTACATCTTAAACTATACGAATAAATAAAATCGGAGTGTATGTATGTTGCAAGTGAACAGTTTTTTACGTAAGTCATATCAAAGTATATTTGGTACTAACATCTAAAACTCAATTTTTATATCTGTCTGTATGTTCCGTCCGATCTCTGGAACGACTAGATCGATTTCGATGAGACTTTTTCTCTAAGAAAGCTGATGATGTAACGAGTAACTTCGACTAAATTTTTAAGACTAACTTCTCTCCGAGGCTTTGATAACGATTTACAACAATTATAATACTAGATCTATGGAGCAGAAGACCGAAAGAGATTTTTCACCCACTAAACAAAAAAATGACACCCGGGATATGCTTACTAATCAATTAACACCTTATTCATTAAAATCGACATAGCAGTTTAAGTGCTAAGGTGGACCATACAAACATACATGCCTTTGACTTCGCCGTAGTCGACTAAAAATTGATAGATAATACCTAGTATTAATAAATAAAAAAGTATTAGGGACTAGATGACGTTGTGTGTAAGATGTCCGACCTAACACATGACGTCATCTAGTCCCAAACTAAGCAGAGCTTGTATTAAGGTTACTAGACAACGGACATCAATATATAAACATACTTTTTTTTTAAATACATACATATAAACTGAAGCTCCGAACACTCAGACTGCGAAACAAATATTTGTGGATCACACAAACATTTGGTCTGACCTGGGAATCGAACCCGAGACCTCTTGATCAGTAGCCGTATACGCTGCCACTGCACTACCGAGGCAGTTAATACAATCATGTTCTTGCTGCGCGACTATTTATTACCTTTATATTGTTCAATTTTAATAGTAAATAAACCACGCCATTTTTAATGAATGAGTCGTAGTTGACAATTAAATCATAAAATGGAACAATTTACTGTAGTTAGAGTGTTTAGTTTTAAACTCTATTAGTTTAACTTCTGTAATATTAGTTTCTGTACTATTTTTATTTATATCGATACTAGCTAACCTACATAAGCTTATCTGTGTCTCTTTTCAATCATGTCCGGCTCTTATGAACCGACTTCAAAAAAAGGAGGAGGTTCTCAATTCAGTTCAGTTCTCAATGAAACAGTCAAAAGTTATATTTTATGGAAAAAAAAACAAGCTGGTATGAAGCTTCTAAATTAAATTAACTTTAGTACTTAATTAATTCCTCTATAAATAGTCATAATCTAAGCTTCTCTAAGATTGTTTATGAGTTAAATATTTTTACTTTTAATTAATATTGCGCTGAAAACTTTGTAAGTAGGTACCAAAGGATAACGAATAAAAAACATATCGTAGCACAAGTTCTTCGTTTAAAATACATTAATAAGTAAGAAATTTCGGACATCTTACACACAATGCTATCTAGTGCCAAACTAAGTAGAGCTTGTATTATGAGTACTAGACAACTGATATAAATACATAAACATACTTTTTGTATATAAATACATACATATTAAATAGAAAACACCCAAACTCCAAAACAAAAAATTGCGGATCATACAAACAATTGGTCCGACCCGGGAATCGAACCCGAGACCCCTTGATCAGCAGCCGCATATGCTACCACTGCACCACTGAGGTTTTCAATTAACAGTTCTTTGCCAATCTAAAATGTTTAATAAACATAACAAAAATGTCCCAAGCGATTAAACTATTCATAGTTACAAGAGCATCAAGACATGACTTGTATAAAAGAACCAAGTAAGCGAAACCACGGACAAAAGCAAGTAATAAAAGATCTTTGGTGGCCACAATTTTTCTAATTAATTACAAAAACAGTGTTATTTTCAACTCATTATATGAATATAAACATAGAAGTTACTTGGTAATATTTTTAACAAAATGACGTTTGTATTATAAATATTTTAGTTCATCGAACCATTTAGATAAGATCTTACAACTAAATGTTATTAATTTTTTTATATCTTTTTTAAAATGTATCTTTTTATTATGTCTTGAGGATAACATATTAAAAGAATTTAATGAGCGAGTCATAGAGGGCTTTACAAAAATTAATAGCTTGACGAGTTATAATGATTATATTGTTATATTGTATTTGATATTATCTATGGTAATAGAATGACCAACAAGCCGAACGGAACAACCGAAAGACCCATCCTCACCCAATGTTACACGGTCTCAAGAGATGTATTATAGAAGAACTGGTAGAGGTGATATTTATATTAATCAATAAATCAAACATCAAACATGGGACTAGATGACGTTATGTGTGAGACCTAACGTCATCTAGTCCCAAACTAAGCAGAGCTTGTACTATGGGTACTAGATAACTGATATAAATACATAATCATACTTTTTTTCGTAAATACATACACATATACATAGAAAACACCCAAACACCGAAATAAATATTTGCAGATCATACAATTAATTGGTCTGACCCGGTAATCGAACCCGAGACCTCTTGATCAGCAACCGCATACGCTATCCACTAAACCAACAAAGTAGTGAAAATAGATACTCTTTAGTGCACAACTTAATACAGAAGATACATTGTAAGATACGTTTTTTGGAATAGGCAAAAAGACGAGCCAAAACATTTCCAAGCAAAACAGCTGTCAAAAAATAACTAAACATTAAAAATGGCCGACCTTGTCAGCATAAGTCAAATTCGAATGGAAATTCGAAATTCATGATACTTTTTGAACAGACCTCGTATAAACGAATGAAAAAAATGGTACAATTGGCGGCCCTATTGCAGACTGTGATCTCTTCCAGGCATCCTTCTATACATATAGTAATTGTAGTTTGTGGGACACATAAGATAGATCATCCTTTCCAAATACAATCACAATGCTGACGATGATAGCACATATTGGAGACCCAGTACAGTGAGTGTGGATCAAAAGTTGTATTGCATTTATTTGAATACATCCCCTTTGGTTTTGAAACATTCGGGTATCTCCGAAATATAGCGTTTATAAAACCGTTTTTTTTTTAAATTTATCCTACTTGTACTAAGTTTTATCCTTACACTGTTTAGTAATAAAAAAATAATTTAAGATACCTTCAAATCAATAATGGTCGCACTACAGTTAGATGTATTTTTAATTTTACAGAAATACTAGCTGATGCCCGCGGCTCCGCTCGCGTCCTAGGAGTATAAAAAATAGATGTTGGCCGATTCTCAGACCTACTGAATATGCATATAAAGTTTCATGAAGATCGGTCAAGCCGTTTTGGAGGAGTATGGCAACGAAAACTGTGACACGAGAATTTTATATATTAGATTAGCACAAACAACATGACTCCAATTGAACAATGCCAAGAAGAATACAAAGTACGAATGAACTAATATTGATTAATATTTCAAAGGGAATCAGAAACCATCACCTTCTTATTGGAATCCTATAAGAATAACATGTGATGCTGCTTATACAGATATGCAACTTTAACGCATGAACAGAAATCACACCACTCGCAAAACCATTACAAAAATGGCTTCCACATACTTCCGTAAAATCAATTTAAGCCCCAAAAAAACGTATCATAATTTCTCTGTTGCCACCCCACGCACCATGATAACGCGAAAGGGACAGCCATATCCAACGCCACAAGATCGATAGAGAGGTCATACAAACAAAAAACTTCTACGGAAAAAAACATGGTCGCGAATCCATAGGGGTTGATTTTAGAGTGGAACATTAGTGAACCCTACACTGAATTTGACTGGAGAAAAATGAGTAATAACCACCCCCATATTGGGGCTTTACGACCATATTTGGAGATATTTTGTAAGAAGGATATTAAATTTTAGTGCCCCTAGAAGTCGCCTGATATGCGTTAACTCGTATGCAATAAAATTTAAAATGTCTGTCTTATTGCCTTTTATATCAAACCAGCTTCTGAATAAATCATGCGGATGTCAGTTGAGCTGCCTAGAAATTTTATTCTCACACTGTAAACGTGTTCAGAAATTCATATCTTTCGTAGTTCAACGTTAGTGTACTTCAATGTAGAAGCAGTTGTATTCATAAGCTGTGAGGTTTTGTATAAACTGAACACCCCGAATTTATTGCAGGATATAAATATCTTAATATATTTTTTTTTACTAATTTATATTTAACGAGTTTTGATAAATCTCAAATTTTAAATTATTGTTATAAATTTTGTCTAGTACATTTTTTTTCTATAGTGTCTTTGTTTTGAAACTAATTAATGTTAATGATTTTGATACCTTCATCGTATTCGTTTATTGGACATAAGTGTCAGCTTTTGTCACTTATGTCAAAAGGTCAATAATTAGTCCTTACTAATATTATAAACGTATATGTTTGTTGCTTTTTCACGCAAAAACTACTGAACGGATTTGGATGAAACTTTACAGTAATATAGCTAATATATCAGAATAACACATAGGCTACTTTTTACTTTTTAATCGAGATACACGCGGGCGGAGCTGCGGGCGGAAGCTAGTATGTTACATAAATTAATCTGTAGTAAAGCCTATTTGCTATTTTATACAAAAATGTTTAAGGTAAACGAAACTCTTTCACGCTTTAGCAAAACTTGCTATGACTATGTGTGCCTTAGATTTTCTTAATAAAACATAGAAAACAAAGGCTCTTTAAAGACAGCTCGTAACAAGAGTGCTATCAAAAACAAGTACCTATTATATCTCAAACATACTGACAAATTAACATTAAAAAAGGAAACCAAGATCAACATCAACTTTCTTAATCACAAAAATAATCTCTTGTCAATTCATCTTAACGTTGTATATTCTTTGGCATTATCCCGATAATCCCCGTCTGGCCAGTGTGATGGCATTTAATGACGTCATTAGCAAACAGACGCAACTTCTTCGTTGCATTGTGTTTTAATTTCAACTACCAACACAAACAAATTATCGTCTTTATTGGTTTAGAAATAAAGTTGGATGTTAAATGGTAAAAGTTCTAATTTGCAAAGTCGTCCCTTATATTAGCTGTTATTTGTCAAGACCACTAATTGCCTGTTATATTGAGCTAAGAAAGACTGTTTGTCTGTTTATGTCCCATTAATGATGCATTCAATTTGTTTGGTTCAGCGAAGACGTATTTTATGGATGATGCTTAATTGGGGCAAAATGTATTGTGATTAAAATTTGTATAGGTTTTGTGTCCTTGTGTAATGATAGAACTTTGAGTTTTGAAGGTTGATTTTGTTATTTATAACGAGTGTAACATTTGCAAAGGTTGTTTTTTAATGGTTGTCTATATTTAAATGGTAACACTGATTTTCTGTGAGGCTGTGCTTCTGTCGAACCAGTTTATCGATAACGTACTAGCTTTTGCCCACGGCTCCGCCCGCGTGTGTGTCGGTTATCGCGGTAATATGTAGCCTATACCCTTTCCTAAGGTTCCATCTATTTCTATACCAAAATTCATCAAAATCTATTCAGAAGTTTAGGCGTGTAAACGTAACAGACAGACAGAGTTACTTTCGAATTTATAATAGTAGTAAGGATTTCGGAAGTTTCTATAGTACTAAATACATTTAAAAAAAAACTAAAGTATTAAAATACCTTTCAGAAATTAGGAAACAGCTGATAATAATAAAAAGTTGAATCCACAGATCCAGATTGAATCCTATCGCAGTCCACTGCTGGACATAGGCCTCTCCAATTGCACGCCACAGGTCAGGTGAAGTGATGATTTGCGCAAGACGGCTGGCAGGAGCTGGTTGCGAGTACCCAAAGATCGAGCTAAGTGGCGTGCAATGGGAGAGACCTATGTCCAGCAGTGGACTGCAAAAGGCAGTTGATGTTGATGATAATAATGTGACAAATATAAAAAAAATTCGTAAAAAGAGGTTCAAAGATTTTGCTTCACATGCAAATATATAGATGTAATATTCTATTTTAAAATATTTTACAATTTAAGGAAAAAAATATGGGAATTCTTTGACATGAGGTATAACAATGTTTTCAACAACAAATATAAATCGACTTTTTATCTATACAAAACGTTATGATAGTCCCAAGAACTTTATTAAAATGCTACTATACATTCTACTACTATATGAATTTAAGTTTTTAAGACTACAGTAACCAAGAATGTATGGATTGTCCCAATCAAATAATGTCTGTGTGTATTGGTTACCAATCTTCTTGACAATTTTATAACTCAACTCATGACTTTTCCAAACAAAAATAAAAGTCAATTTCCAAATGAAAATTGAAACGGACGAAAATTGCCGAATCGTATGCATAAGAAACAAATTCAATGCAAGTAAAATACTGCTAAAATTCTATTACAAATAGGTGCTCCAAAATTGAATCGTCTTCGTTTCGTTGTAAAGAGCCACGCACACAACGATACATCAACATTTGCGACACACCGACTATCCACATAAGACCTTAAACTCGTATAAAATACATCCACAAAGAAGGAAAAAGTAATGCAAAGGAATCAGTACAGACTATCGCGAAATTGATCTGTGATCCCTCAAGCGATAACCACCTCTAAACCACTCAAAATAAAGAGTACAATCGTGTGCAGATATTCATTCTAAATTGGTTTTTTGACACAATGGAATCTCAGCTTTCTGCACACAACGATACAGTGAAATTTAGTTTGCACAATCTACCTCATATACCCCACATAAGTTAGAGCCCAAGTAATACGGATGACGATGCGAAGTTAGTGGAAAGAAAGGGGAGACGGGAAGTGGAATAACGAGGAGGGTGGGAGGGTGTAAAGGGAGAAACACACCCCCTGTTTCGGGTTTTCAATAGATGTTAGAGTTTCACTTCCCATGCGATTTAAAAGGCAGACAGGTGTAAATGTATGCGCGTGTGTCGCGATGTTGCTATGAGGACTTCAGTTTAGTATTCCAAATTTGAAATTTTGAATGGAAGAGAAGGTCTGTTTACAATCTTTCAAGCAAGTGAAGACAAGGTCTACTTCAATCAACTTTGAATCTTAAAAAAGTGAGAGTTACAGCTTATAATTGTAAGAGCTATTAATGGCAAGCTGTAAATTTAAACTTAGAACTTCAGTTTTGAAGCAATGTCTATAATGCAATACGTTTGTTTATGGCAGAACTGTTTTCGCTACTATTTTGTTGCTACTATTTAATCGATAAATACATAACAATGGTCGATAACGGATTAATTTTAAGTTTTAACAAATTTTGTGGCTCCGTTTGTACCGGCTAATCCCCGAAACAGCTGCACCAAGTTCTACAAGACTTTCATTGACAAACAGCAAAAGTTATACGAAATAACAGCAACGTTTACTTGCGATAAAATGGCACCGTTTTGAAAATACCTAATATTGATATCGATGAAAGCAGCTAATAAAACATATCCTAATAAATTTTCAGTATCAGTAGGTACTATATTATGTACGATGTTATATTAAATGTTATCCGAATCTGCAAATATTTATATAACCCACAAATGAAAGCTTTCAAATATGTAATGTTGTACTAAGGATTATACCAACTCTTTAAAAGACGAGTGACTACAGGTAAATTAGCTTGGAGAAATTTTTGCGTTTGTAGTAGTGTATGGTCACGTGGCACCTGCGGACAGCGTAAACTGGTTTATTCTGGTTTTGTGCGTGTTTCCACTTTCCACTATCAAGTGACGATTTTTTGCTTTAGATTGAAATATCTCGAAAACGGTGCGTCCTAGGCCAAAAATAACAAAAATTTTGACCCCACCGTAGACCCCCCAGAGTTTTAACCCAGATGAAAGTAAAAAAAAAAAAGATTATATGTCGGTCTCTCTTCTTTGAAGTTTCACTTCTATCGTGTGTGAATCGCACACACACCTTTTTTTTATAAAGTCAAAATCTTTTTCTTTAAAATAAAAACTTGTTTTTATTGAAAACAAAAATCAGTGTTGCTAGGGATAAGTATAAAATTAAATGGTAATGTTAGGATATCGAAACATATTTGTATAGGCCAGAACGATATAGTGGAAACGCGCTCTAAGATCTGAGTAATATACACACCACTACATATGCAAAAATTTCTCGAGAATAATTTCACTGTAAATAAATGTTAAAGTTATACTAGCTCACGCCCGCGGATCCGCTGGCGTAAAACTCGTTAAGCACACAAAATTTCATACAAATCCAAGACCTCTTGATGAGCAGCCGCTTACGCAGACCAACAAGTCAGTCATTGGTAGATCTACAAATACATACATACATATGGACATATACTTAAATATAGATAGATATACACACACACACACACCATACATAGATACATACTAAACGTTGCATTTTATTCATGAAATTTCCCTAATACCATATTGTGTAAAAAATATTTTTAATTTACAAAACTCTATTCCTTACGGTTTTTAAACCTCTAAAAAGTTCGACATACAGTCGCACTACAGAATATCGACAAGGCCTTGTATTCAGGGTATGCAGGTCCTGTGGCAAACGTCCGTGTAAAAAATAGTAGTTTGGCCATATGCAGTGGACTTTAATCTAATTTATTTATTTCCCTAATACTATGTTGTGTAAAAAATATTTTTAATTTACAAAACTCTATGCCTTACGGTTTTTAAACCTCTAAAAAGTTCGACATACATTCGCTCTACAGAACAACCACAAGGCCTTGTATTCAGGGTGGCAGGTCCTGTGGCAATCGTTCGCGTAAAAAATAGCAGTTTAGCCGTTTGCTAATGGACTTAAACCTGACTGTAATTTATCGAAAAAATATCATTTTTGAAGCCAAAACCCAAGATTATTCATTAAAGTATTCCTATTATTATAATATATTTCCTTTTATTAATTTACGTAAGAACTTAACTGTATAGTCATGCCATTCAATCGCAGAAACAGATAGTAAAAAAGTGACTGCCACGATGGCACAATGGTAGCGTATTCGATTGCTGTGCTTGAGGTCTCGGGTTCGATTCCCGGGTCGGACCAAATATTTTTTTCGGAGTTTGGGTGTTTTCTATGTACAAATTGTACAATATGTATGTATTTACAAAAAAAATATGTTTATGTATTTATATCAGTTGTTTAGTACTCATAATACAAGCTCTGCTTACATTGTGACTAGAGGGCGTTGTGTGTAAGATGTCCGAAATAGTCTGAAAAATATTAAATAATGTAAGTTCTATATGAGTGTTTTATTTATTAGTTTAATTGTTTCTTGTAAGTATATTAACCTATGTTGTAGAACTTATACCAAAAACTAAACATTTCTTTATGTCTAGCTAGTACCCATGTGATTTGACTTTATATGAGATATAAGATTAAGCCTAAGAAAAGGTCAGGGCATCTAACACTTCCTTACATAGCGAATTTCTACTTTATCATTAAAGTTATACAGTATATATTGCTATACAACGCTGAATATAATACATAGGTGTGCACGAAGATATATCTCATGAAATACAGCCCATCGCCACAGAGCTACAGAGCATTTTTCAAGACACAATCCACCCTCGCTTTTCTGAACGTATTACTGTTTGGTGTAAAGTATAAGCTTTAACGGATTACCTTAAAACTGCCAGAAATATCAGAATAATAATAATGATATCAATAAGTGTATGCAGATTCCAGATTAAGGGAACATGTGCTATGGTAACCAGACTGAAAGAACTTCCACCTTCCATCATCAAATTGTCAAATTTAAGACAACCTGTTGAACTAGTCAAAGTAATCTGGAAGTCACTACCAACGCACGTATTTCCCTGCCACTATGATCACGGGTTGTTTAAGCGTGTCTTTGAAAAAGCACTCAGTAGACCGCCATAGTGTCATAGATAATCATCATGCTGCACTGTTCACATTCGCAATGAGAATGGTCACTACCACTCTTAGATTCCTCTTATGTAGAGTAGTCATTTTGGCAGCTTTTACCATAAAAAAGTAAATCATTCTTGTCACTATAGTTCCGTGTGATCCCAAACTTCACAGATTTGCAGTTATCAATAAGAGTTTTCCAGTCATCCTCTTTTAAAACCAGCTTGTTTTCCAAGATCTATTTCCTAATTACAAGCAAGTACAGCTAACTAAAACCTCATTCCCCCGCGGGCTTAATAATTAATAGATCTATGAACTTAATACCCACATTTTTGCGTCTTTGTCATTTCGCCATCAACATTGCCAACATTTTACACTCACTACCAACAGATTACACACAGTTTACGTCACAAGCTTTCCTTAAAACACTTCAAATCGCTTTTTCTCGTACCTTGGGACCTCGCATTCAGCTAAGTTCGTTTTTCTCCCCGCTCCTTGGCAGTTTTGATGCATCGTAATATTTTCGCGTCAGCCGCATGCCGCGTGACGTTCTATGATATATTGGGGCCTCGCCTACTCGCCGATATTATAACAATTTCGCCATCTTTTCCTTCGCTCCTTATTTATGTTTACGCAAATTGAATTGTGGAAAGTTATGGTGGCTATCTTTTTAGGGTACTTATATATTATAGAGATATTACATGTACTACAGAGACATCGACCTTTTTTGTACGGTCCCGGTCAAAATTACAGTTACACGAAGTTTCGCTTGTGGACCTGAAAAATAAGTTCTTTACCACATAGCGAAGCGGCCATATTGATAAGAACAAACTTTCTAGGCAACCTAGGACTGACTTACATTGTTTTTTGAAATTTATTTCACATTCTATTTCATTTTAAAATTCTTTTCATTTTTCTAAGGAAATTAAAATTATTTTAAACGGCTATTTTATTAATTTATTTAGTACAACATTAAGATAAAGAATTAAGGCTAGGAAGATTGTTAAAATGTAGTCATATTAGCCTTCTCTCTTAAAAAATATTTACTTTTACTATTTGTTGTCTGCGATTTGTTAATTCGATTGTAAGATTAGGAAATTAAGCATTTACTTAAAGTTATTAATATTTAACATTACTTATAGGTTCCAAAAGTAAAATTTGGATTGAATTTTCTTAAACTTATTAATGTTTGACATTATTTGTAGGTACAAACACGATCCCATAAATCTAGTAATGGTGAGCACCATTACTAGATTTATGGGATCGTGTTGTTCTTGCGTCACTTAACTAAAATTTCCATAAAATTATCTTCTAGGTATTAAACATTACTTTATTGAAGCAATTAATAATGTACTTGTTTTGTGTTACTCAATCATTGTCATTTAGAACGCGTATCGTATAAGGGACAAAAGTAATTTTTAGTCATTTCTAATTTGGTTATAAGAGTTTTCGAACAACAGAAATAACACCGATAGAACTTAGAACAATATTTTGTTTGTCTGAAAATCTTATCCAAAATCTTGTGTGTTATTCAAGTTTTTCTTTTAATATAATAACAGTAGAAAGCAAGTTAGCAAAGCCAAGTGGCAATATAACAATCTCTGTTTCGAAACAGTCGCCTCTCAGTCTACCTCATATGTATGGAAATGTGGCTTAAGCTCGCTACTGTAAGGCATAGAATAGGAACGTGGAAAATAAACATTAAAATCAGTACTTCGAACTTTTCAAATGTGACTTGATCAAGTTATACAATACCTATTTTCATTGGTGATTCTAAAATTTAAGGTACTTTTTCTAAAATCAGTGTTGTACATTCAGAAACTTAAAAGTTTAACTGAAAATGTTTGGATATGAGATTAAAAGCAGCCCCGTAATAAATGGTTTATGCTTTACTTTTTGATCAGTTATATCGAAATTCGCTCAAAATGTGATTAAGTTTAAATGTATTAGATATAGATTAGAGTAAACTGATCTACGCAAAATCCATTAAAGAAGAAGAATAAAGCATGTATTCTAATTGTAAGTATATTAAAGGCCAGAGGTTTTCTAAAATATTGAAATCCTGCAATTATAATCTATTTCTAACTTAGCGACTATTCTAAATCTATTTCTAACTTCTAACTAAGCGAGTACCCAAACTCAAGGTATCGTAAAGTTTGCTTTACGTAGCAAAGATTTAATATCAACGCAAATTGAGACTAAAGTATTTAAATGATTTCATTCATTTACTTGTTTCTATTACATAATAAGCATACTTGTCTAAGTACACTGTTAGTTTTTATTTTATTTTTTTATTCAAACATACTTGCACTTGTGTGTACTAAGTCTTACTTTGCAATATAGTTACCTTGCCATCAGTTAAGAAATATATTCTTTCTGAAGATATTGTGCCAGGAGATTTCAAGCTTCAGTATTATTTACATGTATAGTTAGAACAAGTAGACAGCCTCGTTGGTTTAGCGGTTAGCTTGTACGACTTCTGGTCAAGAGGAGTCGGGTTCAAATCCCTGATCGGGATGGAAGTTTGATTGTGTTCGACCCACGTGCATCGGAGCGCACGTTAAACCGTCGGTGGCGGTTGTCATGAACATCTATGGGAATCGAGAAGTCTGCCTTCAAATATACTGACAGCTAGTTTAATCTTCGAATTCAGTTCACCCTTAGAGTTGCGGAGGTCCGATGCCAGTCGCTTCGTGTAAAAACCGATATTCAGGTAAAACCGATTGAACTAGTAGCCGACTCCATATAATCTTGGGAATAATAAAGGCTAGGAAGATGAGCTGGAATAAGTAGAAAACTAAATTGTTCAACAATATTCAACTTAGAAGGAAATGCTAAAACAGGTTATTAATTTTTTTTAAGTTGGTTGGTACCATGCCAGACTATGCCTTTATATATTTTTATAGATCATTCATTTTATACGGAATTTTAAATATAAAAAAACCTGATATTCAGGTATAACCTGTAATATTAGGAATAAGACTAGGTAGAAGAAGATATAAACTAAATTTCCGCTGTTATTGTTGCAAATCAAGGGCAACACCGCGGAGCAAATTTAGTCTAAAGAATATAGTCTATGTATTACTCCTTATCTCATCAGTAAATTGCTAGTGAAACTGAAAAGACCAATTTTGGATAAACCAGTATAGCTCTTTTAAAGACAGATAGACGGACAGACAGACAGACATTTTTTTTTAAAACGAGTTTTATGTTTTAGGTAAATGAATTTATTTATTTGTTTAGATCTGAAGTTGAAAAACTCTTGTTTTTTTTTGTTCAGTCGGTTACGCCAGCTCATCAACGTTCCACCTCCTCATAGTCACGTAATACATCAACCTTAATCTTCTTATACCGTCTCAATTTTGGAGCTGACTGTTCCCCCACCCCCTGGGGGATTACACCCTGCGCCGCTGATTTTTCTTTCTTAGTGGAATAGTCAAAGAGATTGGTATTTCAACGATGGCATTATGTCGAGCCTGTGTAAACTTTATAAATGTTGCAATACTGTTTGCTAATAAAAAGTTAGAATATTGTCTTTGGTAACACATTAGAAAATTATAGGTATTTCTAATATATAAAATTCTTGGGCGCGATGTTTATTACCAAACTCTGAAACGGCTGGATTCTTTGGAATTTTGTTATAGGTCTGAGAATCAGCCAATATCTTTTCACTGTCACTCATGGTTGCTGTAATTAAATATAAACGACGGCGATACTCAACTAGTTTGAAAATAAATTTCTTCTTAAAATCGTTATTACTACTTTTTACGAACTTAGTGACATAAAGATTATCATAATGATTTCAGTTTTCTTAATCTTATTTTATCTTTTACTTTTTTAATATTTAGCCATTCAATATTAGTTTCAGTATAAGAGAATGGACGTGTTCTATCTAACGCACATTACACAGGACCATATATAAAAACATAATTTACTAACATCCAAGACATTACAGCCCTAACAAGACACAATGCTTTCGCGAATTTCCTCCCTAATGCAATTCAACCACTAATCTCAGAACTCCCTCACCCCTCGTATCAAACATTTTTTTGGGCGATACAGGACAATTTGGAGGGAAAATTGCGGGTCAAGGTATGGTGGTAATGCCTGCCACCCGCGCGCGTCACTCGTTGCGAGTGATGGATGGCGTAGGCGGGGCAAATCCAATCATTATCCGTGATGCATGACCGTTGGTACATCACTGCTGTTGATTTTCGAACGGATTTAAATTTGGAAAATTTGTTTTCGATGTAATGGCGAAATTGAATTGCTTAGTAAAAGGCCTAGATAGAAATGATCGATTTTAGAAATTCTTAATGCAAATAAAAATAACTATTTATGTAATAAAATAAATATTGGAAAGTACTCAATAGAAGTAAAGAAAATATGTATTCTGGAACAATTCTGAATGCAAATTTATCTCTTTCAGGATTACAAATAATTTTGAAAAATCGTTTAAGCCTGTGTAGTACCTAACTCAAAGTATCTTACAAAAGCAGCCTACATGTAGAAGAGAGGTAAAAATTTAAATGGTGCAGTAGCTATATCATACATTTTTATGATTATAAGTGAATTGGCGCCAAAACAAAAATTACATATTGATACTTTGTAACACCAATTACGCGCAGTCTTTACAAATCCTAACTAATATTAAACCTATTTAAACGCTAATGGGAACTTTGCATACACAGCGGTAGTAACAGCGATTATGGTCAGTTTTTGAGGAATACCAGAATGTCACAATGAGGATGGTGACCCCTACTCCTGGATTCTACTCATGCTTTCCATCAGGCAGAGTAGAGTCACTTTAGTAGGCTTAAATATATTTAAAAAGCTCTTACTACCGCCAGTAAAACTGTTAATTAGTTAGTAAATAAGAAACAAAGGTGTTAAATAGTACTTACATGAATTAAAACTTCATAAATTAATGTATAATTACTGCCAAAATACTTTGTAAAACACAGTGATCACTAAAACCATCAAACAACGCACTATTTCATCTCAAACATATTTTACAGTAAAAAGTTCTACACACCACGAACCTCAATGCTGAACTGAATATGCACCAAAAAAATCACATTCGCAAACGTATTGTATTTTTTCAAATTTCGAACAGAATACATTAACCCTTGAATAATTAAAAATATGCGTGAGCTCAAATAATCGTGAAGAATTAACCCTTGCATGCAAATGAGGCGCGGATGTGACAGAATTACGACCGGTCTTCGATACCCAGGTGTGTTATTATTTTAAAAATATTTGCATACGACTTGGGGCTAATATTATTAGGAACATTTGTGTTAAAAAGAAGTTATTTCTTTTTGTTATGTACGCATAAGATGCGTGTGAAGATAATTTATTTTTGTAATTGGTATTTTTTTGCTCAAAGAAAATGTGTTCGCATTTCCTATAACTCATACCTATAAAATAAAATGAAGCATAAGGGTATTTAAATAGCTTTAGGCATCATTAGACAACCTGATGTAAAGTAAGTACCACCCATGGACCACTGTAACTCAAGAATTGCAGAATTATGAGACACTGCCCTTTGAGTTCCTCCGCATTTATTTATTTTAAAACATCAGTCTCCCACGTGACCTTATCCCTGCACTTAAGAATGCAGCCGTTAGTCAGGTGTAATCATAAAAGGATGTCTATAAAACACAAAGTCATTCATTAAACTAACGACATTTTTTAGACCACCCTTCGTATTCTTATTTTCGAATGTCGTAAAACAACTCATAATTACAAAAGATTTGAATAAAAACAAAACTTTTTTACTATACTAGTATAATCACATGTCTTGGTGCGGAAGCCCAATCAAGACAACGGCCGTCCACGGAAGTGTTTACAAAAGACATAGTACACCTGCCAGACTAGGGGACAAAAATTTGAATTTGAATGCCCGAGACGCGGAAGGGTTGAAGACGAGCGTTCGAACTTTTTTAAACTTAGATTTAATATTGAACACTCTCTTTTCAAAATTGGAATTTGTTTTATTTTTTAATAAAATTACTGAAGCGTTCAAGATTAAGGATTTTTAACACTAAATTATAAGAACAGTAAAGAAGTTGCCTGAACCGAACGAAAACCTTTATGTACATTTTTGTTAAATATGTTACTTATTATGACTATATAGCCTTAACATTTATTTAGCCTATTAATAAGTATGTATAAAATACGTAGTAAACCTTATGATCGTGCTCCTTTTTAATTAAAAATATTAAATCAATAAAACGAAATGAAACAAAAATAAATACATGAACACAAAAGACATTACTAATAGCAGCCCGGAGTTTGGAAGTTTGGCGGCGATTCACGCTCGTGCCTCGGAGAGCACGTAAAGCCGTCGGTCCCGGTTGTCATAAACATCTATGGCAATCGTTATTGGGAAGTCAGTGCCCTCAAATATACTGAAAACTAGTTCAATCTTCGAATTTCAGTTCTCCCTTAGGGCTGCGGAGGTCCGATGCCTGTCGCTCTGTGGAAAAACTGAAAGTCAGTTAAAACCGGTTGAACTAGTAGCCGACCCCAAATAAGCTTGGGAATAAAGGCTAGGAAGATGAACACAAAAGACAAGCGGTCGCTAAAGCTAGTATAAATTGAAAGAGTTTTGCGAAAAATAACATATCTTACCATAAAAATATAAAAATAGTCTATCTAATAACTCATAAGTCATAAAAATAAAATTGATTAATATGTATTAAACTAATTTTCATCTACATAGTTGATAGATAGAATTTATAATTCTAGAACAATAAACTAACAATAAAATGTATGTGTGTAAGTTATTGGTATTCACACTTAACATAACACCCAATCAATTATACCGAATCGATACAGTTTGACACCTATGCCATTATTGGAATTCAATAATTACCATATTACTGCAAATGTTGACACAGCTTTCCATAACACACAACCCCATCGATTCTTCTATAAAAGACTCGATTCTCACATCAAGGAACAAGGAATCCGTTCTCACGAATTCTATGAATACATTAAAAAGAGGTTTTTATCTATGATTCAAATTCAAACATAGAATACTGGCCTTAAGATGTTCCTAATTTGAATATAAAGTAGAAGGGTTTATTCTGCCGAGTGTCAAAATGGTTCTTCCGCACAAACTGCTCTGTTCGTTTCGAGACCGTTTTTGAATACGAGATCTGTTTTGCATATCACTTTTGAACATTACTTTTTAACTTTTCGCACACTGACAAAGGGCAGCCTATTATTGATTTCTTAGATGCGTTGCGTGTATGCGTAATGAGATAAAATATTTTCTTTATGTTGTCATATTCCACGTTTTGTAATCTAATTTATGCGGGCTTTTGTGTGGAGGTGACGGATGTTTTTACTAGTTCCCATGGATGAAGCATACATTAACATAAAAAGAAGAGAAGATATTTTATGTTTAAGATGTGATAGTTTTATCAAGCTTGGTCTAAGAAATGTTTATAACTTAAATAACTATTGTTGTAGTAACTATCGCTAAAGTAATGATATGGTTTGATTCTAGAATAAAACTGTTTTCTAAACAAAGGTAGAAATCATGTTTTATTAATTCTATTACTTAGTGATCTTTCAAATTCTGTTTCAACTGGGGCTTAACAGACTCATAAATTAGAAAAACTGACGAAAAACTTTATGTACCTAGTAAATTTATAACTACGATCATCATCCTTTATAGAAAAATTATCAAAGTTGAAGGTTGAAACAAACTGGCCACTTTTTCCTAACATTTTCACTTTTCCTCATAAATCCTGCTTGGTAGTTTAGAACAATGCTCAGAAATGTCAACCGTTCATCGATTAACAAACGTTTATCTACCTATACTTCCGTACGTATTTATAATATAACAGTATAAAGTACGGTAATATCGTGTTTTATAATACATTCAAAACATCTCTTTAAACAAGTGATAATAACAAAAACAAAGATTAATTGTTTTTTTAAACAACAATAGGCAGACGCAGGGTTATGTCAATCGCACTTATTGAACAATGACATAAATAAAAATAAATAATTGTTGATTCATACAGTTCGCAGATAATAAAATAAGGTTTGAATAAATTAATGTATTTTACTTTTTTAATTTATTGATTTAATTTGCATTTTTCGATAGTGTAGTTTATGAAATGAAGTTTTTTATTTATGGTCAGTGTTTATATCTGATTGTTGATCTGTCTTGTTATTGATAAATAGAATATTAGGAACACACATGATTAAGTACGTAATATTGTTGTTAAAACAGGAAACAAGTCATAATTTTAAAGCATAATTTAAAAGATTTTTGAAGACCAATTTTAGTTTTTGAACTACATGTTATTTTGTCAATCTTATTATATGTAATTAAAGAACCCCTTTTAACACTTTCTTAGGACATTAATAATGCTTAATTTTTTTTCATATGCATTTTATTTAGTTAATACCCAAAATCGATCAAAGTGGTGTGCAATGGGGGAGGCCTATGTCCAGCAGTGGACTGATGATGATGATGATGAATACTAATTTTTTTAATTATGGTTTACTAAAAATTAAGCCTTAATATTATTGGGATTGGAACCCGCTGACACTTCATAGTAAGTAAACTGATCGTCAATCACTTCTGTAAAGCCTTCAAGGAAGGCTATTATCACATCTTACTGTACATGAACAAAATTTACAACCTTAAAATTAATCATGGGTTTGTACTTTCATAGAAATGTCGACCATAAATTCACTCAACACCAAAAAGGTTGAACGCTCTAAACAGCTACGAAAGAAAATAACATCGCATACATTGTACAGTATAAAATAAATTGTTCGAAGACCGAGTCGGTTTAATCGCCTGTAAATAAGTGCAAAAGTATTACAGTCGGTAAGTTTTATACTCCAGCCATTCGTCTAGCGATATTTTTGTAATTGTTACATTGTTAGATTTTCTGGCGCCAATAATACGCAGCCATTTTCTTTTGTAGTTTCTTTATACGTAAATGCATATTGAAACTGATTAAAATCTTCGAAGCTATACATGGAATAAAAATTGTGTTATTGTTATAGGATATCAGACATAGGACAAACATAACGTAAAAAAAGAGAAAAATAGGGTAGAAATTCCAAATTTAGAACTTGCCTTTTTCAAAACAAAAATAGGTTGTCAAAATTTTCAAAACTTCGAATGCCAAGTCTTAGAAAATAATTGTTTATTTAAAAATAAAAGACTAGCACACAGAGTTCTCTACGTTAAACACGTTAACCTTGGGTAATAAAGTTAGACAAGAGATATTTTATGCAACATATATTTACAAATATGTGATAATTGTAGGTACTAAACACATACCTTCTTGAAACCCTTTCTGTTTGGTCGTCTTGAAACATACACCTAGTATTAATTAGTCATCATATAATCCTAACTACAAATTTTTAACGTAATTAATTACTCGTTTAAATCAATCCTCAAGAGCCCGCCAAAAATACACATTCTATATTTGAAATAACCCAATCCTCGTCGAACTTCCGTTCCGTGTCGCACAGAAGCATCACCTAAAATAATTTGCATACATTAAACACAAAGGGCGTCATAATTTTTAATATTTAATTTTTTACAGTTACAAGTACCGGTTTTGTCTATTGTCACATTGTATAAAATATTTAAATTGAGAACAAAATCGCTGGGTCGAAACAAAAAGCGCACCTTTTTGGTCCCCAACGCATTCATTTTAAAACAGTGTGTGGTTTTAAGTTACAATAATATGGGATTTATGAACTAAGAAGTAAGGTTTATTTTTAATTGGAATGTTCTTAGGATAATGTCTAAAATTAGTAATAACAGCATGAAAATTGTATTAACAGCACACCAACTAAATTACTTTTGGGTTTGTTTTTGCTATTGCTGTTAAAAGTGTTTCTTTTTCTACTATCAATGTATTTTTGAAAATATCCAGATAGCTCAGAATTAGTTTTTTAAATGCAAAATGTGCTACTGCACGAGAATTTAATAGGAAATTCATATTTTACACTCCACTTTAGTTTTTCTATCAAAAATAACCAAAAGGTATCTTATCTTGCATAAAAACTGATCAATATTACAACAACAAATTAACAAAACTGACCGTCAATTCGTTAAACTTTTTATCAAGTTTACCACAGCTTTGCACAACATCGACTGTAGGTCCTACTAAAAGTAACCCGCTCCCAAATAAATTTCAAACTTACTAAGATTCTTAGAACAATGTGTGAGCAATCACTATAATTCTCAAAAATTCTCATATTTCATTCCTTGTATTTGAATTACAGCCAAAATCCAGAAAATACACAAATAATATAATAAACACAAAAAATATATAAAGTCCTTAAATTATATCTACTATTTATTATTTTATTCGTAATAATACTAAATAGATGTCCTCATTGTTGTCAAAGTAGGTTGGGATTACAAATAACCAGATGTCTCAAGGACAACAAGCTTCTTGCTATAACTAAATTAAAAAAAAACCGCGCATAAAGTTTGCAAACTAAAAATCAGTTATACATTAAGGCCGCGACACACCGGTCCGTATCGAATCGCGAACAAACATCGAGTACTCGGAACTAATCGATGAATCACAATAAGATGCTAATCTTTTACACCTTTAGCTATTTGCATATTACCAGTTTTAATTCGCAAAAGTATTATTTATTTGTGGGGTGACATCTTTCGGTTTTTGCATTTATTTAGAATTCGAAGTTTTTATAGTAACTCGCGAAATCAAAAAACAATAATGACCGCGAAGAATATTCTAAAATGAGAAAAGAAATTATTCATTGTTATTAATTTTCACAATTAAAGAAGATTTGATAATGGTCTAGCTACCAGACAATTTAGTTAATGGGACTTTAAAAGGTTCTATTAAAGTCGATTGCTTTCGTTTTGAAAATTAACGAATTTTTACCAATGATGATATTGTTTGCCAAGCTGCTTCTAATATACTAAATCCAAAATGCCATCGGATTAAAGTTTTTACTAGAATATTATTGAAATTCACATTGCATTCACCATAGACTTTAATTGATAAAGAGAAAAAAATGAAATCATGACACATGTAAAAGTCAAGAATATAAACAGCTG
The DNA here is from genome assembly GCA_932526445.1 of Phragmatobia fuliginosa. Classification (NCBI taxonomy): domain Eukaryota; kingdom Metazoa; phylum Arthropoda; class Insecta; order Lepidoptera; family Erebidae; genus Phragmatobia; species Phragmatobia fuliginosa. The sequence goes on from OW052071.1 coordinate 16,946,170, forward strand.
ACAACAATTACATGCATGAGAACAGAGCACTTGCAACCTTATATCAAATATGTGTATAATTATTAATCTGACAAGATCATTTCTAACACTGACATTTCGAGTAAAAAAGAATTGTGTTTCTTCGTTAATTAAAACTTTTACAAAAAGAGGTGAGACTAAAAGAAACAAAAACAAAGAAGATAGCCCATGTGACATTCATAATCGTCATTAAAATTAACCTTTGAATAAACAGAGCTTCTTTCTTTAAAAATGCGAACACCTGAACGTCCCATGTGCTGGAAAATCAATACTTAGCTTGTCGTACGCGTGATACCAACGAAAAACTACTACAGGCACCCCAACTCACCCCACGAGGATTTTTCTTCACCCCGTCCGCCTCCACCGGCTTAGGGGAGAAAGGGGACGCAAAAAGATGCCCGGTTTTTTCTCATTCGCGTGTTTTTGTTGACTAAACCTAATCGCAACCTAAAAAGAACTTTGTTCTTTACAATTAGAGTTCGATTTATGTTAAAACCAAATTTGATATGTGAACGATTGTCATGTTTGATTAGCAATACGCTTTCGACTTTAAGATTTTGACTTAAAGTGCAATTTACATTATCGGTACATTATCAAAAATGCCTCAGTAAACGTGGTATATGGAAGTTATTCGGTCTTCGCAACGAAATTAGGGTCCGTATATCGTATGCTCGAATGCTTAATGACTTCTTATGATTTTGATGTCATGTTGCGTGTAAGATGCATCGAGTTTATTTGATCCGGCATCGGAGGGTTGACTTGAATTACATAATGCTTCGAATTTGGAATACGAATAAAATTCGAAATTTCAAACAGGAATTGATTTGACAGATGTCATAATAACGGTCATTCGTTATTCAAAAATAATTGTGTGTCATTTGGACATTTGAACGGGCGCCGTTTTGTTTAATTTATTTTTCGTTTGTAGCCCAATGCTTACGTAAATGTGCCATGATACTAATCAATTAGTTACTATTTGGTTTGTGTACGACTTTAAGTTAGATATAGACCGATTAGAACTACTAATAGTTGTGACATTTCACTAATCTTGATTTATACAGTTGCAAAACTCAATTTGTTAGTTAGAAATGGCCTAAAATGAGTAAGCTTTATTCGTACCTAAAGTGTATTTTACTAACGTGCCAAATATATGTAGCTGAAATATTTTATAAAGGTTTAATGTAGGTTAAGGCCTTCATACTAACATATTAATATTCTTTTGAGTTTTCTTTCACTTGCACAACATAGTCTTTAGATATATCCGAGAGTAAATACAAGTCTTATCTAAATTCTTTAAAATCATGACAAAATATGTAATAACAAAAAAAAACTTGGTATACCCATTTCAATGGTTAAAGAGGCAAAATAGCAGACAAGTACACCTAAGTGAATCGATTCTGACCCTTATTTGCAAACAACCAACCAAAAACCAACCAGAACCATTGGCACGAAAGAATTGCTTTTCAACTGTTTTCTGTAAAGATGTAGACCACTCTGTAGGTTTAATCGGCCTATCATCATCATCATCATTTCAGCCAAAAGACGTCCGCTACTGGACAAAGGCCTCCCAAAAACTTCTCCAAAACAACCGGTCTTGAGATGCCCACATCCGATAGCCTATGTCTATACTACATTTAAACCTATTCCATTATAAATAAATAGGTACTTCCAAACTAAAACCTTAACTGCCTTTATGGTCTAGTGGTTGACGTATGCGGCTGCTGATCAAGAGGTCTCGGCTTCGATTCCCGGGTCGGACCAAATATTTATATGAACTGCAAATATTTGTTTCAGAGTTTGGGTGTTTTTTATATATTACATGTATTTATTTACAAAATAAAGTATATATGTATTTAAGTATCCATAGTACAAGCTCTACTCCATATTTTTTTTTTTATATATTTAGCCTACCAAAGTGACTCTACTCTCTACAGTAAAGTATGGCCGCCCACACTATGGCGGCTTAGTAAGATGCTTTTTCACGCCCCGCTTAAAGGACCCGGGATCATAGTGGGAAGGAAACACGTGAGCTGGTAGCGAGTTCCAGCTTTTGACTGCTCGGCATAAGAAGGAAGAGCCGAACCGTTTCGTTCTGGTGCGTATTTCCTCTACCCTGAAGCGTTTACGTTACAAATATTTATCTGTCAGTCCTTCAGACCCTTTAGTGCAAGGAAATGGTACCCTTTATCTAAAATTGGTATGCCTTAAATGCAGTTCCATATACGTGTAACCAGTAGCCAAGAACAGCTAACTTTATGGCATGCAGTAACCCATAAACATTGGTAAGCGGCCCTCATTTGCGTCCGAACAACCCTATCTGCTGCCGACGATTGTTGAGAAAATCTAGCATCCCTATTTAGCATCAGAAACTAATCCAAGTGCTAGATAGATATTATTGTTAGCTGCTATGTAGATTTTTTCTATACAGGGTGAATTTTTGAGACGGGACAGTAAGGACAGGTACCTTAACCGTTATAGTTACAGGAAAACGCTTTTAGGAGACTATCCATATTTTTTCAAGATATTCTGATCGGCATTTACAGATTTTGGAAAAAATGTACAGCCAGCAAGAAAATTGACATTTTATACAAAAACTTTTTTTGATGCCAATCGATTCTGTTTCTTATAAGGATCAAATGTCTCTATTGGACCGACTGAGGTTTGAGTACTAGAAATGTCAGAAATCGCAAAAAACTTATCCCATACATTTGTACGGAAATAAATGATTTTAATTTGTATTTTAGACACAGACAAACATAACTTACATCTCTACGAAATAAATTGCTCAAAATGACCGATGTTTTCACGAATACATAAGTTCACTCGTTCTTATACTGAGCTAGTAGCAGCCGATAAGTTTCTTGGATAGATGTCATTTAAAATCCTTGTTAATGCATCTTTCAGCTCCTGAATACTGTTGTATTTTTTATAGACTTCGTTTTTTAGGTAGCCCCACAGAAAAATACCGAGAGGCGTTAGATCGGGGCTGCGAGGTGGCCACTTGGTTTGTGGCGGAGTGCCATCTTGCTGAAAAGAAATCTTTTCGCAATTCGTACAGGAGCCATTCATCCACTGCCATATGACTGCCTTGTTGGTCTAGTGGTTAGCGTATGCAGCTGCTGATCAAGAGGTCTCGGGTTCGATTCCCGGGTCAGACCAAATATTTGTGTGATCCACAAATATTTGTTTCGGAGTCTGGGTGTTTTCCTATGTATAATATGTATGTATTTACAAAAAAAAAAGTATGTTTATGTATTTATATCAGTTGTTTAGTACCCATAACACAAGCTCTGCTTACTTTGGGACTAGATGATGTTGTGTGTAAGATGTCCAAAATATTTATTATTTATTATTTATCCAACTGGTTTTAGAGATTCTCTAAAATGACTTCGTTATATACGGCAGAATTAAGAGTACCTTCATAAAATTCCACCATTACCACTCGGTACTTGTCGCAGTGGATACTTATTTGCGTACCACATCAATGCAGATTTCCTGGGTTGGGTTCCTATTATTTACAAAATACGCTTCAATTAAGTTCAAACAGAAAAGAAATACAACAGTATTCCGGAGCTGAAAGATGCATTAACAAAGATTTGAAATGATATCCATCCAAGAAAATTATCGGCTGCTACTAGCTCAGTACAAAAACGAGTGAACTTATGTATTCGTGAAATATTCGTCATTTTGAGCAATTTATTTCGTAGATGTAAGGTATGTTTGTCTGTGTCTAAAATCCATATTCATCATCATCATCAGCCTTTCTCAGTCCACTGCTGGACATAGGCCTCTCCCATTGCACACCACTTTCATCGATTTTGGGCTTCTCGCATCCAGCTCCTTCCAGCCATCTTGCGCAAATTGTCACTCAACCTGGCCTGTGAAAATCCATATTAAAATGATTTATTTCCGTATAAATGTATGGGAAAAGTTTTTTGCGATTTCTGACATTTCTAGTACTCAAACCTCAGTCGGTCCAATAGAGACTTTTGATCCTTATAAGAAACAGGATCGAATGGCATCAAAAAAAGTTTTTGTATAAAATGACCATTTTCTTGCTGGCGGTACATTTTTTCCAAAATCTGTAAATGCAGATCAGAATATCTTGAAAAAATATGGATAGTCTCCTAAGAGCGTTTTCCTGTAACTATAACGGTTAAGGTACCTGCCCTTACTGTCCCGTCTCAAAAATTCACCCTGTATATATACAAAGCTTAGTCTAAAAAAATGTTAACGTTATGTATCTCTTTTTAAACTTGTCATAACCGGTCCAGACGTTCCTGAGATCCTCAGATCAGAAAGAACAGACTGAAAAAAAAAACCTTTTCGATTATACGTAAATACTTTCATATATGCATTTAGTAAAAAACTTTTCATTAAATTTTCAACAAACATTCAATAGACATCTCTATTTTATTTATTAAATAGATAAGCTGTATGAAAGAATTGTTTGTTGATTGGTTCCTAACGAACTGTAATGTCACATTAACAAAAAACTCACATTCTAAATTATAATAATACAATATCTTATTCCTTACCTTTATTACCAATACTATTTGGGGTCGTATTACTAGTTCAACCGGTTTTACCTGAATATCAGTTTTTCACGGAGCCACTGACATCGGACCTCCACAATCCAAAGGGAGAACTGAAATTCAAAGGTTGTACTAGTTGTGAGTGAGGGCACTGACTTCCCAATAACAATTGCAATGGATGTTCATGATAATCGAGACCGACGGCTTAACGTGCTCTCCGAGGCATGTATGTATAGCAATTTAAAAAGAAACAAATCTGGTACCTAACCATTCAAAAACATTGCAGTTTTTTAAAAGTTTTCAAGACGTTCCAAATACAAATTCAAAGTTGTTTAAAATTTGTATTTCGAATGACAGTTTCCATTTTCATTTTGCATTTATTATCATTAGTGTTAGGCATGTAGTCAGTATTTTACTGTAAAGTCGAGATAGGCGTACATATATGAATATCATCATATGCTAATTAGTTGCCAATCAGATAATTTTATTACCAGTATACTCCACCAGAGGTCGCCACACGTAATGCGTGTCACATTCCTACACATCTATTGTACACGTGAAAGACAGTTGGTTTTTCATAAAATAATTTAATATTCGGACATCTTACACATAACGCCATCTAGTCCCAACCTAAGCAGAGCTTGTATTGTGAGTACTAGACAATTGATATAAATACATAATCATACTTTTTTTTGTAAATACATAGGTACATATTATACATAGAAAACACCCAAACTTCGAAACAAAAATTTGCGGATCTCACACATATTTGGTCCGACCCGGGAATCGAACCCGATACCTCTTGATCAGCAGCTGTGTATACTAAGAGCTAGACCAACAAGGCAGTCTATAGATTTGAAAATGTCATCGATTTTCTTTTAGCATATGCCGCGAAAATAGTCTATTGCTATCTCGCTCTTCGTCTGCTATTCTCGTTCAGACATGAATATTTTTAGAGCCATAAAGTTAAGGAAAAAAATTAGCAAAATCTTTGAGATTCTATTTATACTTCATTCATATTGAGAATAAAATGTCTTCGTTCAAATGAATTCTTACTTCGAATTAAACCAGCTGTTGTTTATTCACTATCTTCATAGATATCTTTCTGTTTATTAATACACTATTTTTACCCTCCAACAGAAAACAAACTGATTAAAACTGAAATGTCACAACAAATTACGACCAAAATAACATAAATAACTCGACACTATCTAACAACTGATAAAACGACTTCCTTTAACAATAAAATCAATTCACACACCAAATTTCAAAACACAGACAAAATTACCCCCAATCAAAAACATTTTAAAAAAAGTCGTAAAAAAAATATATGGCTCTATGACCAATGTTGCCTTGCGCTGTGCTGTACCATGGACAGTCCAGCCAATTACAGTACCACAGAGTAATAAAACGTCCAGAGAGATATTATCTGTGGATTATCTGCGCTATCTAGAATCGCTCGTTAGGCGGCACCCACGACTGGGTAGTTTTAGATAAATGTATATGGTATTGTTCATGTGATTTAGTTATGGGGTTATAAATTATTATTTTTGTTTAAATTGAACACATTTTTGTCTATTTTTATCTTAAATTTAAGTTAATTTTAAATAAAGGACAAGTTTTGATACTTTTTACACACATACATAACTGAATGTTTCCATTTTTTTAAATTTTAGGCACAAGAGTTTACTGCACCCTAACCCAGCAGCAACAAATTTGTTTCAGTGTGTTCAGTGTATCTTTAATCATACACAACTTAGACTCATCTAAGTTGTGTATGATTAAAGATTTCCCGCCGAAAAAAATCAGTGTTGTTCTATGTGCTTACAATGATTTAAATCTATGTATTTTAACTTTGGAACGATTCGAATTGAATTCAGGAATGTGTTTTTTAATTTGTGGCACCGATAATTTAAATTCGGAACTTAAAAACAATAGTGTAAAAAAAAAGCTTTTGTCATTTATTTCGTAATGTTTCAGATACAGGAACATTATAATTACCTAATCTGTGTACTTTATACAACAGTAAATAAGAAACTTCGATAAATAAGATGTAATGTGGACTTTAACAACCTGGGAAATATATTACAAAATGTCTAATAAAATGAAATATACGATTGTAATAAAGTGTAGCGTACAGTAGCGATGTTCTAACTAGTACAGTAAACAACCCACCATGGTACCTTAGCGCTAATTATGGGGTTGCATGCCTCTGCCTACTTGAAAACAATTTATTCAAAACGTGATTTAAATTAATTTACATAATTAATAATGTAAGTATCGTTCTCTAGTTCCATTATTTATATATTTATGTTTATTGTTGAATAGTTTTATGAGTGTTTGTAGGTGAAACGGTAATATGGATTTATGTATTTTGTGTGGATTGAAATTTCTTCGTTCAGTGTTCAATTATTGAGCGGAGAATTAATTGATATTACAGTTTACATCACTGGTAGAAAATACTGTCGATGAGGCTGAATGGTTTTGGAATGGTAATCATAGACCACGAACTTTTATATAGACTAAAAACTATTGACGGCGGATCTGCTCGTAAGTATGGCGGACTCGAAATATCTTATTGCACAAATTCATTGAAAAAAGTGCAGTAGTTTAACAATTAGACTGCCTTGGTTGCGTAGTGGAGTAGGTATGCGGCTGCTGTGTTTGAGATCTCGGTTTCGATTCTCGAGTACCAAATGTTTGTATGATCTAGAACTATTTGTTTGGGAGTATATTAAGTTGTTTAAGTTATTTTGGTCGTAATTTGTTGTGACATTTTAGTTATAATCAGTTTGTTTTCTGTTGGAGGGTAAAAATAGTGTATTATTAAATAGAAATATATCTATGAAGATAGTGAATAACCAACAGCTGGTTTATTCGAAGTAAGAATTCATTTATAAGAAGACATTTTATTCTCAATATAAATGAAGTACGTATCTAATCTACAAATAGAATCTCAAAGATTTTGCTATTTTTTTCCTTAACTTTAGGATTCTAAAAATATTCATGTTCTCTCAAAATACTGTTTAGATGAGCGAGAATAGCAGGCGAAGAGCGAGATAGCAATAGACTATTTTCGCGGCATATGCTAAGAGAAAATTGATGACAATTTAAAATCTATAGACTGCCTTGTTGGTCTATTATACATAGATAACACGCAGTTTTCTATGTATAGTATGTATATATTTACAAATATATATATATATATATATATCTTTATACCAGTTGTCCCGTATCAGATGTACAAGGTACAAGCTCTGCTTAGTTTGGGATAAGATGGCGTTGTGTCAAGTTTTCAAAAAATGTTATGGATTACTTTCGGATTCATAGTAAATATAATAATCCTACTAATATTATAAACGTGAAAGTTTGTGAGTATGTGTGTATGTTTGTTGCTCTTTCACTCAAAAACTACTAAACGGATTTGGATGAAAATGTACAGTAATATAGCTTTTATATCAGAATAACACATAGGCTACTTTTTACTGCAATAATCGAGATAAACGGGCGAAAGCTAGGTTAATATAAAAATTATTAAAAATATATTAAATCGTAGATGTCAAAATGTATCACTGTTTATCTCCTGTCAAAACTTCACAGGTTGCTAGGCACAACACACTTGCATAGTAACCATAATGATATACGCGGGTAACACCGCGGGGCGCAGTTAGTAATAAATAAAGTTGATTCCTAGCTAGAATAAATTATTCTGGAATTATCACGACCATTTCTTCTGTGTCTAAGCGACACAGTGAGTTTACAGTACATGCTCTATGTAGTTTGAAATGAAATGAAATAATTTAAAATGCGTGCCGTTAGTAATCTTAAAATAACGTCATAATTAATGACTAATGAGGTCATTGCTCGCCAGTGTATCATCAAGTTGTTGTACCTAATGCTAATTCACGTGCAAACTCGATAGTCAGTTCTCACTAAAGCTCAGTGATTAGCCATTCAATTAACTCATTGTTCGAATAGAACACCTATATGCAACTTGGCAATTGTACCGTCAGCAGAAAAAATATAATAATCTCCTACGTCGATTAAGCGGATAATCGAATTTAGGCACAATTATGATTGTTTTGAATGCCTCGCAAACACCATGATAATGATGTTTAAATAACGCATTCTTTTCTCTATACAACTATCTCACTTACTCTTACTACGTTTTTAATCAATTGTTATTTATCAATTGATTTTAATGTACCAAGCACACTATGGCGGCCTAGTGAGATGCTTTTGCAACATTGAATCTTCGGTCTTGCTGCTTTGACATCGCCTAGTACCTACTTGGTCTGGGTCTGTCTGAGAGGGAGGTCTGCTAGCAATCGCTCCACAAAAGTAATCGAAGGTTATTCTACTTAGTAGTGGTAGACGTATGCCAATTTTCTCTTCCAACCAAGTTCCTTGAAATTTTGGAGGCGTCTTAGATAGAGTTCTATAACTCTTAGTGATATTTTCGTTTCACCAACCTTTAGGGATGGGATAAAACTTAAGTGCTTAAATTTCTCTTATAATTCAGAGACTACTTTAGGGAGGGAAATAATTGTGAGGAATATTTTATTTTTAGTTTTTTATAATACTATCAGGATGGTATTATAGCAAACATTATTATCACCACATAGTAGGGGCTCAAAATCTGTGGAAGAGTCTCAAAGAATAAGGGAGTATTTTCTCAAAATTTTCATCAGTTTTTTTTGCAGACGGTACAAAGATAGCATCTCTTCACGGTAGCGGGCGCGGACAAAGGCGTGTTCTGCCGACGCTACCAACAGCCGAGGTTCAAATCACTCATTTTATCTTTTTACGGATGCGTGTGATGTATTATTATCTCCATTATTCCGTGTTTACAACTTGCGTACTATAGCTAATGTGTACACAACAGTACATTACATTATTTGTACGTTATAGATGCTTAATATGCAGAAATATTTTTTATAATTGGCGGTACTTACAGTAATTTTGTTCAGAATTAAATGTAATGATAACTAAATTCTTTGAAGAGTCTTTGAAGAATCATCATCTACATTAACAAGGTTTAACACCCCACTGTAATAGTAACAAAAATAATAACTTTATTTTACACCAGGTAATTACAAAGTACTAAAAACTAGGTATGTAGGTACAATTGGCGGCTTTATCGCCTGGAGGCAATCTCTTACATCGTCATCTGTGTCAAATTTCATATTTTTCAGTTCTGTGAAAAGTTTTTGCTTTAATTTATTAATATAGGTATAGCGCAATCTTTCTCTTTACAATCATTTAACTAACCATTTTTATTCAAATGTATTGTACACCACTACAGTATAAATTGTATTCAGACATACATTTAGGGAGATTGACATTTGGCTTTATTAGGTCCATTAATATCAATTACAAAATACGTTTATATTCAAATAACTAACTACTTTAAAAGTAGGTACAATTTAAGAAAAAAAAGGCCAAAAAGTCCTAACAGCAGCCCGGAGTTTGAAAGTTTGGCGGTGATCCACGCCCGTGCCTCGGAGAGCACGTAAAGCCGTCGGTCCCGGTTGTCATGAACATTTATGGCAATCATTATTGAGAAGTCAGTGCCCTCAATCTGACAACTCGTTCAACCTTCGAGTTTCAGTTCTCCCTTAGGGTTGCGGAGGTCCGATGCCAGTCGCTCCGTGGAAAAACTGATATTCAGGTAAAACCGGTTGAACTAGTAGCCGACCCCAAATAATATTGGGAATAAGGATAGGAAAAAGAAGAAGAAGATTTATAAACTCCTTTAATAATATATCGAGAACAGAAACTGCTAAGAGTTTTATATCACAGACTTTAGCTAATTGCTATAAATAAATCACATCAGGCCTTCGGGGACCGGGACCGGCCTCCAAAAAAAAAAACGATCTCCCTACTCTATGTTATTTAAAGGTCTGCTAGTATGACACTATACAAAAAGAATTGAACTTACCTGAAAAATATACACATAATAAATAAAATTCAACTTGTAGAGAAAAACTTGTAGGCAAATAAAAAAAAAATATAGGAGGACTAAACGCTAAAATTTTCAAGAGGAATTTTTTATAGCTTTTGTTATAAATCATTTATTTCCTTTTCTATAAAGTAGAGAAATCGTAAGTTCAAATTAGGTTTTCAAATTTATAGTCAGATGCTTTGTAATTTGTAAAAAATGAATATATTTTTAGAATTTACTAGCTGATGCCCGCGGCTAGATGTTAGCCGATTCTCAGACCTACCCGATATGCACACAAAATTTCATTCAAATCGGTCAAGCCGTTTCGGAGGAGTATGAGAACGAACATTGTGACACGAGAATTTTATATATTTTAAAATTAGAATTTTTAAATTTCAAAGCTCACAAAATAACTATTAAAACACATTTAAATAAATGTATTTAAACACAATATCGAAATGATATCATAAACGCACGAAAATAAACTCTTGCGCATAAAAACTTAAAAGGGTGTGGATCGTTATTCGTTGCAAAAAAATCCCCACCCCATGATACAGGGGCAAAGAACTGTATTGTTGTAAGGGGATGGGACGTTAGAGAGAGACAGAAATATAACGTGAAAGAGAGCAGAATAGTGTTAGACAAGGAAAAAGTCCTTTGCTGTATGTTCAGTTGTAATAATAATTTTTATTTTGAATAAGGGTCTGTGCACATTGGATTTGAATTAAAAGAACGTTTTATTTTATACTTATTACTTATCTCATATCTATCTAGTAATGCTTTTAATAAATATTTGATAAGCGTTTGATACACTGAATGTCTGTTTGGTACCTAATTATATAATTATAATCATTCTGCATCATTTTCTGGGCTTCCAGAGGGCGGGAGAATGATGCAGAAACATCTGACCAAGCCGCCACGGTATGGATCGCCATGCTGCATTGTATGCACTCACAATGAGGATGGTGACCCGTACTCCTGGATTCTACTCAAGCTTTCCATCAGGCAGAGTAGTAGAGGCACTTTGGTAGGCTTAAATATATAAAAAAATAATTCAGTATGCTACTTCAGGTAATACAAGTTCTGAGGCAACTAAACGAACTGGATTGAATTTGTTTTTAAGTTAACTAATTATTACATCAAAAGCTACAGTCATGCTACTTGTGAAAGTTGGTATTGTAAACTTTCATAGTTTTTATAGCAAACTAGATAATGTCCGCGGCTCCGCTCGCGACCGTTTAATCCTTTATTACTTAGGGGTAAAAAAATAGTTTACGTCCTATTCTCAGACAAACAAATTTTTTTTTATAAAAATCGATCAAGCCTTTTCGGAGGTCGAAGTTCCATTTCACAATTCTAAAACTGTGACACGAAAATTTTAAATATAGATTTGTTACACTAAAGCCGAATTTGGTTAAAAATATTAGTCTTTACTAAGTTACCATAATAAAAAATCATTAAAGAAGTAAAGAAGGAAACAGAAAGAACAGAAACATATTTTAAATTATACTTGCTTTATCATCAGCCCATAACGTCCCACTTCTGGGCTCGGCTCTCCTCTCAAGAGAGGGTCAAGGCCATATGTCCCATATGAATAAATTATTCTTAATAAAATCAATTCCTAGCCATCGAACTAATATTACTAAGTAATTCATTTTTTCCAACATACCTAAGTACTTAAATACGGCACTCTTGAAAAAATAGCTAAAACATCTTTATTAGAAACTCCAACATTTTATGCTAAAAACGTAATAATAGCAAGAAATAATAAGAAAGAATAAAAGGAACATAACTTTTTTTTTATTCTACTAACGACAATTTCCAATACAATAAATTCTAATAAGTTTGAAATTAGAACGTAGATATGTACGTTAATTTCTTATTGGACTCCAATAAGGTACATACATCTTCATAAAGGACTAGAAGAAATGAATATAAATGTTTTAAAGCGTGCAGAATAAGATGTGAGGTGGCAATTTGGACGGAAAATGAGACAGTTTACTTTAAAAGTCACGTACGTACGTTAGTTGGCAAGAGGGAGTAATGTATTTACTGTATACAAAATCTTTGAACGAAAAGAAACTTGTAACGCCATCTAGCATGGAAATAGTGAACAATAAAAATTTACAATCGGCACATTTCACAAAGTGAGTACTGTAATATTATAATAATATTTTTTTTTTCTAGCACAATATCTATAATACCTTAGTATTAATAATTTATAAAGGAAGGACAAAAATAATAAAGTTATAAAATTAACAACATGATTTTTATTACTAGCGCCATCTCTTGTCGAGTAGCTTAGTTAGAAACTGTTTTACAACCAATTTTGACGTTACTCTCACCCCTATCCATACACATTTGTGGTTGCGTATGTGTGCGTGAACAAAAAGCGCTCGAAATTTAAAATAAAATGAGGAAGCGAGCAGACTTTGTTCGAAGCTTTCTTTTTGAAATTCTAAATTCGGCGGGAAGTTTGGACATTTATTGTCGATATGTGGGAATATTGTTTTATGAAAAATACACAATTGAAAATGACGATTCTTGAAATGAAATGGATTTAGCACATTTACAACAGTAATATCATAAAACATTTCATTCTTATACAAAAAGGTGATTATTAATATTATTTTTACGGGAATTAACGCGATCACTTATTTAAGGTATTACATACCTCTGATTTGCCTGACGTTTCGACCAGGTTGCACCGGCCGTGGTCACAGGCTGACGCTGACTAAAAATAATATTAATTATCATGGAACGCGAAAGTTTAAAACTTAGTATAAAAAGGTGATTATTGACAAAGTAGTAATATCAGTCATCACTACAGTTTCATTAAATATTTTACTTTCTTGTTTATAGCCGTGCTATAAACCACAAATATGGCGTCGTATTAAGTTGTATGAATGCGAATCAAAGAGTATTGAATAGCGAAAGTCTTCAAAGACTTTTATTCTAGCATAAAGGCCACTTATCTTTGAAGAAATTGCATAAAAGCTAATAAATAATACACCGCCATACTTAATTGCAGCTCGCAATTATTTTTAAGCGAATCATTCATCCTTTGTGAGGTCGGCACTCGGCAGAGACTTGCAAATCATGGTAGGCATAAAAGAGAGTAATATACCTACATTATTAAGTCTTTTGAAAGTACCCTCATTTGGTACCATGGTTAGAAGATGTATTCCCGATAGTTGTTTAATGTATAACGCTTGCGTCACACATGAAAATAATAAAACAAAATATAATTAAATTCTATAAGTATTTAATTATTTTTTTCTTGTAAGTGACCTACAGTAAAAAATTAAGACTGGCTTCCAAATTTAGATTATGGACATTACTAAGTATTCGAATATAAGGAAATAAAGCTCACCTTTATACCACACGACTATTTCTTGTAACTTAAATATTTATATCTTTCATGTGCACAATAAATAAAATAAAATAAATAATTTTGTCAAAAAAATATCGATAAAAAATTCGAGTTTAGGTTTTGTTAGCTTTTGTTATGATAATTAAGTTTTTTTTATCGTGTATTTTTTTTAATTTCTTGTTAATATTTTTTATTGAATGATGAGTGATGGTTTAAAAAGATAAATTCATTTTGATTTTGGACCGGGCTCTGTGGTGGACATTAGAAGAGGCCTATGTCTAGCAATGGACTGCAACTGGCTGCTGATGATTATAATGTACTATTTGGATTCATTTTATCATTTAATCTAAATATCTAATAGTTTTAAAATATGTTAGATGTACTTTGTCTCGTGCTGTATAGTCACAATCACAACACACAAACTCTCTGTGTGTGAGAGTTCACTCTCACACACCCACACACACACACAAATAGAAACACACACATACACAGACAGATAATCCCATTCTTACACAAATCACACTTACAACATAAATTAAGATAGATATAAAATCCTGTCAGCTATAGGCTAAAAGTATTATGCCTGGTACTGTCTCCTTAAAAACCTACATGTCGACTCCCGTGTATGTTCTAATTTCAATTTAATTTTATATAACATGTTATTCCATTATCCGTGGGGTGAGGTCCTGGTGATCTGTAATACAGGTCTAAACCTACCTATAATAGACGCCAGCTCCTAGCATACACTGGACTGCATAATTATCTATAAATCGAGTTGTACTCATTGTTTTCTGTAACAAAAGGTCTTGTTTTTGCGAGGAGAAATACATAAACATTAGAATTATTATTATTCTCTTTATTTAAATTAATATACATATTCATTACATTTTTAAATATATAAATCTTAAATATATCTACATTTAAAAATATAAAAAATAGTAGAACACCGACTGCGGGTACAGGGACCAAGAAACGGATAGGGCTCCAAAAACAGGAATCTCCTCATTATACGTGCCGTGTCAAGGAGGACTGCCTTCTGCATCAGACCCTTGATCCAGCCGTCCAACGAGAGCCTCTTAGGATGTTGGTCCAGGATCTTGGCTATCAATCCGTGAGCAGATACGACTATCGGAACAATAATCACCGAATCTACATTCCACATGTCGACAATCTATTATTATTATTAATTTTAAAAATAGGCTTACAGTACAAAAATGAAAATATTTCCCATTCACAATGTCACAATCTCCTCCCTTTCTATTCGTTGCATAAGTGTCGTAAGAGGTGACTAAGGAAAAACATAATAAAAATATTACTAAAAGAATTACTATAAACAAGGTCTTACAAAACAAACCATAGACAAAGCGTAGTACATTTGACCAAAACCTCCTTACACTTTGTTAACATTTTAGTCATTAAAAAAAACCTCCTTCCAATTATCACTAGAAGTGTACCAATAAATGTTGATGTGATGAGATTGTACCTATGTTGATAGTACATATTACATTAGTTTAATTTAAAATATATGACATATAAATTCATTTAACTATCACGTTTGAATCACAATGGAACCAACGGAAACAATTTTTAACTGGGTCACACTTGAAAAAAAAAGTTTGAAAAAACTGCGTCAACTGTCAGGTAAATCAGATTGTTAGCGATGCATGAAAAATGACTCCGAGCGAAACGCAATTAAAAAAAACAGCGACAATAGAGTTCTTAATTTAAATTCGAATTATAAAAAATCACCCTTAACTTTTTTCGTTAATTTTAGCGCGAAAAAAATTGACCCTTCATTTTGTGTCACTGCTGTGAAACAAAAGGTGAAATTTGACTATTTCCTTTTGATACATTTTGATTTAAAGCGTGTTTTACAATGAGAGAATGCACTGGAACGAATACATGCTTCTGTGAAGACAAAAGACTTTTTTGTGCACCAACTTTTTGATTAAAATCAGTCTGTGACGCATCTCTATTGAGTGTTGCAAATGCACAAAAAAAATATTCTCGTAACAAATATTTTGATAAACCATTGGTAATCTCTGGTATTAATTCAATATTACAACGGTAATTTCATATAAAATAAATAATGGCGGTAAAATGAACAAGCAGTTTGAAGTTATAATCAGGAAACTATAAAGTAGTTAGGTTTATGTTCTTAGATCTGTTAATGTATGGCTACAAGTGTTCCGGTGCTGATTAGATGCGTGTAATGGATCGTACTTCTTGTTAAAATGATAGAAATTTTATTAGATAATTTAAATTACGTTTTGTTTCATTAGTCAAATCTAATTTATTTACGATTAAACATATTTTGTGTTGTTGAGTGATATCGTGGATGATAATAAATTTGTAAACAAAATTGATTAAACGTCTTGAGGAAAATGGATGTAAGCGCACGGATGCGCGGACTGCTCAAGACCGGAATATTTGGAGGAAATCTTCGTTTAGGAATAGGCTAAGAAAGAACCATATTCAACCACCGTACCTTCATTTTGGAATAGACCAGACAGAGCATCTCTATATTCGCATATAAATCCTAAAGTGTTCCTGTGTATATCCTGCTGTGAATTAGAGGGGTGTCGGTGATAAGATTTTATATAATCGCTAAATTAAATGTGAAGCCTTAGGAATTGACAATTACAGTCATAAACTAAATGCACTGCTTACTTCTTGTTTAAAACTTACAGAAAAAAAAATCATGAAATGAGCTTTACCTTCAGGTTTAAAAAAAATAAAGTATGGCCTCAAAATGATAAATATTTTAGTGTAATTTAAACGGTTAAAAAGCTGAGTGCATACTGCTTAATCGCAATATTGCTATATTCGCTTGAAATTTAAAAAAGAATCAGTTTAAAGATAACACTATCTGAATACTATTTATACAGTGGTATATAGTCTAATAAATAAAATATATTAATAAACAAAACAATAATTAATTTAAATAGTTGTAACAAAAAACAGACTTCAAAGGAAAACTATTCCGAGTACCCAAATCGCGACAGCTATGCCTATTATATTTGAGGAGTTCTCTCGAATTCTCCAGGATTCTATTATCAGGTCCTGGTTGCCTTCTTCTTGGACCACATGGGATCAGCAACAGCTTTCAAATAAAAAGTTATCAAATCCAATTATCAAAATCGATTCACCCAATTAATGTTTTGGGGTAACATACATAAAAATACAGTCGAATTGAAAACCTCCACCTTTTTCGAAGTCGGTAAAAAAAGTAATAACAAAATCTATAAAATTCAATTCTAAACGTTACACACTACTCAAAAACTACCAACTTTACCTAGCACTTGCACACACAAAACCATTTTTAAACTCCAATATGTGAGAACCATGTAATTCAATTACATTTGTCATCTGCTACTCATTGTACCTGTATTTGTACGTAGATTTTTTTCCTGAGACTATTAATTAGAAAAAAACAGCATTACGGATCCTTCCGCAAACCTTTCCGAGGGGCAAACAACGGAACAAAAGGGATAAATATAGTCTATTTATACACAAGCCTTAGTTTCTAACGGTCAGTTTTAAACTAAGAATAGCCACGGTGCCATAGAGTAGACACTACGGTTTATTTCTTTTTTAACCAACTACGGCGATGCCTATAGTTTTGGCAGTCTATTACAACCAATTTTAAAGAATTGAGTGTCAATAGATTCGTAATAATGGCCTTGGTGAGATGGCTACAGGTTTTTAACGTTTGTTTTGTTTAAATATATTTAAGCCTACCAAAGTTGCTCTACTTTGCCTGATGGAAAGCATGAGCAGAACCCGAAAGTAGGGGTCACCATCCTCATTGTGAATGCAGCATGGTTACCCGTACTATTGCGGACTAGTGAGGTCCTTCTTTATCATTGGGCCCCGGTCTCATACTGCACTTGTGCTGTCGAAGTTCTTTGGTGGTTGGTCTTCTGTGTGAGAGTTCACCCTGGTTCAGCCGGTCAAATCGTGCTGAAATCAGCGTGGCTCTGCTATACTACCTATAATTTGTTGTTAATCGTAAGTATAAGGACGTGTGTCGTAGGAAATAATATATCTAACTCGGGTTCCATGGAAAACATTTTTCGAAATGCGTAGCGACATTACACGTACGTGTCTGTGTTTGAAATTGGAAGAGAAGAGCAAAATAATTGTGCTTATTACAAAATTATTTTGTCTTGGGTGGGAACCAAACTGACGAACCTTGTCTTGGCAGTCACTAGACAAACAGAGGCCCATCAATTAACTATGTGTACGGGTACAACATAAAACAATACGGAGTCGTATAATAAACTTATTATTAATACCACTAACGGTAATGTTATATACCTACTTAATATAAAATAACGTCATCCGCCGTGTCTGTCTCTGCGCGATAAACTCAAAAACCCCTGCACCAATTTAAATGAAATTTTATACCCAAGTAGTCTAAAGCCTGAGAAAGTATATAGGCTACTTTATAGCGCGATAACCGAATTAGACGCAGGCGGAGCCACGGGCAAAAGCTGATACCTAACCCTTTGATAAAGAACAAAGACATGTCGCATCTAAGTGTTAGTCTATGTCTATGAGTTGACGCAACAAGCAATGTGTTTCGTTAGCGACATATGCACCACGTCATGTATTTAACATGCGAACCCATAATTCTAGTACAACTGACTCGCACACACATTATTTACACTAAAACATTTTTATAATTTCCTCATAGCTGAACGTTAATTAATGCCCACTTCTTATCTATTACCTTCTAACATGTACTTTGTATTTAAAATACATTTTAATGTTGGTAATCGTTATTTATTTTGACCTTTGAAATTAACAGCGTTTAACAGTTCCTCTAGTTGCAAACGTTTTTCATTCTCCATTCTATTTCTCTATTCTCTTGTTTCATTATGTGATGTCACTCTGTCACGTTTTTTTTTTTAATGCCTCGTTGGTCGGTCGGTTGGTTGGTTGTAGTAAATCCGTCGTTCTCTTGAATCAGAGTCCCTCCAGAATCAGGGTTGGAGCTCCGGTAACCTCAAGCACCTGTTTCCTATTAGGCCGTTCCGTTTGTGCCTAACCATAGCTCTGCTTTCCACATAAAGTTCTCTTCAATTTTCATATATAAATATCTCAAACCAATCGGTAATTCATCGACTAAGATTCTGGGTCCTTTAAGCGGGGCTTCGAAAACCAACTCACTTGCGAATGCGTACGTATGAATATGGTGATAAACACTCTTGGATTTTACTTTTACTTTCGATCAAAGTAGATTAAATTTGGTAGGCCTATATATTATAGCCTCGTTGGTCTAGTGGTCAGCGTATGCGACTGCTAATCAAGAGTTCGGGTTTAAATCCCGGGTCGGGCCAAAAAGTGTTTTTGGGTTTTTCTTAGGAAATTCCTAATAGCAGCCCGGAGTTTGGAAGTTTGGCGGTGATTCACGCCCGTGCCTCGGAGAGCACGTAAAGCCGTCGGTTCCGGATGTCATGAACATCTATGGCAATCGTTATTGGAAAGTCAGTGCCCTCAAATATACTGACAACTAGTTCAATCTTCGAATTTCAGATCTCCCTTAGGGTCGCGGAGGTCCGATGCCAGTCGCTCCGTGGAAAAACTGAAATTCAGGTAAAACCGCTTGAACTAGTAGCCGACCCCAAATAAACTTGGGAATAAAGGTTCGTAAGACTCTGTCACATTTTTTTTTTAAATTCATAAAATTCAAATTTCAAAATTCTTTATTCACTTAGGATGCAATACATCTCTTGTGACAGGTCAAGATTCTACATGTACATTTATGCCATGTTCGCAAACAATAGGTAGAGCCGGAGAAAAGAACATGGCAATAAAAACTCGCGGCCACTCCTTTCCTTTTCCTTTCCTTTATGTAAGCCTACCAAAGTGACTCTACTCTGCCTGATGGAAAGCATGAGTAGAATCCAGAAGTATGGGTCACCATCCTCATTATGAGTGTAGGCAATGCAGCATGGTGACCCATACCATTGCAGCTTGGTCAGATAATTCTGCATCATTCTCCCGGCCGGTTGAATGATGCAGAATTAGTGGGTTTCCGGTCTCACACTCACCAACGAAATACGACAGAAGAATACTGGATGGTCTTCTGTGTGAGGGTAGTACTGCCCCGGTCGAACCGGCCCATTCGTGCTGAAATCAGCGTGGCTCTACTACCTATACATTATCGTTATCAAAACATAATATTTGCCAATGAAACAAGAGAATAGAATAGAAAGCTTGTAACTTGGCTAGGGGGGCTGACTTGTTGGAAATAAACGTCTTCTAAACAAGACGGTTTTGGCTTACTATACCGCGCTAACCAGACTGGTTTCCTTCTCCTTGCAGTAATGTTGACCTGCTTAGTTGCCTCTTACGATACACGGATTGAGTTGGCGATGTTCTGTAGTAGTCTATGGCATTAATCTATCACCACACGGAGAGAGCGACTTTTGTATCGTGTGGGTTTTTACTAGAAACTTCGGACATCTTACACACAACGTCATCTAGTCCCAAACTAAGCGGAGCTTATATTATGGGTACTAAATAACTGAAATAATTACATAAACATATTTTTTTTTGTAAATACATACATATTATACATAGAAAACACCCAGACTCCGAAACAAACATTTGTGAATCACACAAATATCTGGTCTGACCCGGGAATCGAACCCGAGACCTCTTGATCAGCAGCCGCATACGCCGACCTAGTGACCAACAAGGCAGTCGAAACTAGAATATTGTTAAATGTATTTTCCTATTCTTCAGAAATAATTTCATGTATAGTCCTGAACAGTCGTTTAATAAGATTCTACAGAATGCTGAATGAACGGGGAGTGACATGTCCGAAATGTGGTGCTGGAGAAGAATGAAACCAGTGTCTTCAAGCTTAAAACACTTTCGCATTTATAGTATACTAGCTTTTGTCCTCGGCTTCGCCCGCGTATCGGTCCGTAATGGCGGTAAATAGTAGCCTATGTGTTATTCCAATATGTAAGCTATATTATTGTGATGTTTCATCAAAATCCATTAAGTAGTTTTTGCGTGAAAGAGTAACAAACGTACATACTCACAAACTTTCGCTTTTATAATATTAGTAGGCCAAGAAATTAAGTCATTACTATCCAAACGATCACCGGTGGCGTAGTGATAGTGTATGCGACTACACTGTGCTTGAAATCTAGGGTTTAAATCCTGGGTCGGACCAAATATTTGTAAGATGTATCTTAATCTAGATTTCATAGTACAAGCCCTGCTTAGTTTGAAGCAAGATGCCGTTTTACATTTATTTTATTTAGTTTTAAAAATTGTCAGGCTTACAGAAAAGAACGACATATTATTAAAGGCTTAGCTTCATATTATACGCTATTATAGAGTTCACACATTAGTAAACTAGCCCTAGGAGAAGGCTCATATTAAGCGTCTAATCTAAGAAACCATTAAACGCATATGCTAGGCAGATGTTCGGATACTTTTATTCTATGCTAGCTTAAAAAATATTTATGTACTCGGCATTTATGATAGTCGAACAAGGTGTTTTTTCTATCATTATGTGATACTTTTATTTTTTTTGTATTTATTTCTTATTGTACACACTAAAAACTTTTTGTAGTCACTGTTGGTACTTTGTTGTATAAAATGTAAGATTATGTGGAGTAATATCAAGTCCCTAATAGTTTTTTTTTTTTGTAATTCAATGCCCATGATAATTATACGGTGTGGGGATATTTAGTTTTAGCACTTAGCGTAACGGAAGATGTTTAAAAGGGCTATTAGGGCCACAGCACACTAGCTACTTTTAGCATCGGCGATCGGCGATTTTGCGACTGCATCGATGCTGCATCGCTTTTTAGCGACTTCCTGCGTTCGATCGCGGTATCGCAAACTCGCGTTTTAGCGACTGCTCAGATGCCAAATCGATGCTACCGGCATCCGAATGTGTGCGGAGAGTAGCGTTCAGCTGCTGTGTCGCACTTCTAAAAAGCGACTCAATCTCCGCGTTTGGCGTTTTTAAGTGTGCGGTGTAGAGCGTTCGGTCGCCGTATTTAGCTTCTAAAAAGCGACTAGTTGCCGATCGCCGATGCCAAAATGAGCAATAGTGCTGTAGCCCTTACTGATGACTTATCTACTGCTACTACTTAAAGAAGACGCCTGGGTTTTTTATATATTCTTCTTCCTAGCCTTTATTCCCAAGTTTATTTGGGGTCGGCCACTAGTTTAACTGGTTTTACTTGAATTTCAGTTTTTCAACGGAGCGACTGGCATCGGAACTCCGAAACCCTAAGGGAGAACTGAAATTCGAAGATTGAACTAGTTATCAGAATATTTGAGGGCACTGACTTTCTAATAACTTTGCTATAGATGTTCATGACAACCGTAACCGACGGCTTTACGTGCTCTCCGAGGCACGGGCGTGAATCACTCCCAAACTTCCAAACTCCGGGCTGCCATTAGGAATTTAATAAGAAAAACCCAAAACCACTTTTTGATGATTAGCAGTCGCATACGCTGACCACTAGACCAACGAGGCAGTACTATTAAATAGGCCTACCAAATTTAATCTACTTTGATCGACAGTATGAGTAGAATCCAAGAGTGTTTATCACCATATTCATACGTACGCATTCGCGAGTGAGTTGGTTTTCGAAACCCCGCTTGAAAGACCCAGAATCTTAGCCGATGGTTTACCGATTGGTTTGAAGTTTAAAGAGAAGTTTATGTGGAAAGCAGAGCCATGGTTAGGCACAAACGGAACGGCCTAATAGGAAACTGCTGCTTGAGCTCAAACCCTGATTCTGGAGGGACTCTGATTCAAGCGAACGACGGAGTATAACCGCGAATCCTGTACCGTGATAAAGAAATTCTCGGGCCGGCCCTTTAGGTCAGGGGACATGTCCCCGTTCCCCTACATATTGTTAAAAACTGTAAATGGAATAGGTGACGATGGTAATTTACCATCAGGCGGCTCATCTGTTCGTTTATCGCCCAAACGCCATAAAAATGACATTACACAATTAATTTAATGGTATTTTGCATTTCACTTTCGTTTTTCTACTAAAATTATACAGTCGAAAATGTTTACTACAAATTAACATAGGGGTTTTTTAATATTTAAGCCTACCAAAGTTACTCGACTCTGCCT
This sequence comes from Phragmatobia fuliginosa, assembly GCA_932526445.1. Taxonomy (NCBI): domain Eukaryota; kingdom Metazoa; phylum Arthropoda; class Insecta; order Lepidoptera; family Erebidae; genus Phragmatobia; species Phragmatobia fuliginosa. The sequence continues at coordinate 16,969,170 of OW052071.1, forward strand.
GATGAAAAGCATGAGTAGAATTCAGGAGTAGGGGCTAGGAGTTCATAGGCCTACTTTAATTGTTATAACAATAATAAATGTAGAACGATGACATATGAACGGCTACGAACCACTCCCAATAATTAGTTTAACCATTCCGCTAACGCACCCTTTAATCCCACTAAAGTACAGGCGTGTCGCTTATCTACGAAAAATTGTGTTTTCTAACTTACACCCACTTTTTCAGGTATGTCTCTGATAGTAGACCATAGTTAATAATACGACATGCATGCATTCGGCACTCAATGCCGTATATTGAGTGTTGTGAGTTCAATTATGACATGACTTGACTTACGACTAAGGCACTTCTATTTCACCGGTTAAAATTAAGAAAATTATTTAGAAGTTAAGTCAAATTAATCGGTCAGATAAGCTATCAGACACTTGTCTGTAACCAACCGGTGAAATAGGGCAGGGTAATTGTTATCGTATTATTATCGTCTGTTCAATATTGTCTGCTATCATCATAAAGTAGTCTTGTTATCGGCGAGTGAGTTTCGAATTGACTGGACTCTTATCACTTCTCTCTTGATAGTCTATTCAACGTAGTGATAGATAGTAAGCGTCTTATTTGATTTGTATGAAAGAAGGTTTGACACACAATACAATGCTGGCCAGACGGACTAGTATAGGTTTTGTTTCAAGTTATCTTTGCCTTTGCTGTTGTCTTGAGTAATTTGTTCTTTTAGTCGGCCTACAGGAAGAGTAGCGGTCTTTAAACTTTGTTTTTTTTAATACGTTACCATAGTTATGTTTTACTAAATCCAGTGTTTTACCTAAGTATCTAAATCCTATTGTGTCAATAACTCCAACTCAAATAACAAAACATTCACAATAACGTGGATATACTCGTAAATTCGTGACAGGGTCGTTGATCTATGTACCTATTTTTGTTTATTTTTAATATATTACTAAGTTTAATATGTATATCAAGCATCGAATACAGAATTTCACATTTACCGCTAGTTCTGATAAAGTTGTGAGTCATACCACGACAAGTTTGTGGTAATAATGCAGTCATATTAATAATTATGAACGGACTACGTGACTGTACTGGCGTTCGTCAGGCGATTTTTACATTTAACGTGTGCCTTGAATCTTAAGCTTCAGCGAGAGGAACAAAGTATCGTGTAAAAAATAAATAGTCAAAATATTCTTCACTTTTTAATTAACAGTTTTCCTTCTCTTTGTATTTATATCGCCCTGTTTAGTTTGCTTCCTCATTTGGTTCTTACGACACCCATGGGACGTATGGATATCGTAAGAAAGAGAGAAACGTAAAGCAAGTATGTTTGCATTGTTCAATGCAAACATACTTGCTTTACCCCCAAATAGGTAATTTGATTTGGAGGGCGTGTTTTAGGCGCTTTTACAGATTAATCAACATCATCAGTTTAGCTATATCATCGTCATCATTATAGCTGTATCATCATCCCCATCAACAGCCCTAAAACTTTTACCGTCAAAATAAGCCTCTTCTCATAAAAAAAGGTTTGATTTACTTTGCTCTGCTGTTAATATAAGTTTCTTTACAGTGCTTTAAGTAGTAATTTACAGTAACACTATGAATTCGTAGTACCTTTACTTTTAACCGACTTCAAAAAAAGGAGGAGGTTCTCAATTCGTCGGAATCTTTTTTTTTATGTATGTTCAGCGATAATTTCGTCGTTTATGAACCGAATTTCAAAATTCTTTTTGCATTGGAATGGGCGTAGCTTACGGGTGGTCCCATCGTCACCATATCGGGCTCTGATGATGAGATTCCAAAGAAATCGAGGGAACTCCTCAAATATCATAGGCACAATTGTCGCGATTTGGGTTCTCGGAATAGTTTTTCTTTGAAGTCGGTTTCTTTTTGTTAAAATTATAATATACAATACATTTAAACATTTTAAACATATGAATAAAGAAACGAGTACCTAAAAATTCTCATATAAGTAAATTTACTATAATAAACTGTAAACATATTTTTTTATATTAAAGCCTACCATAGTGACTACTCTGCCTGATGAACAGCATCAGTAGAATCCAGTGCAGCATGGTGACCCACACCATGGCGGCTTAGTGAGATGTTTCTACATCATTCTTAGGCCAGGAAAATGATGCAGTACGATTGGGCCTCCGGTCTCACACTCACCAACGAAAGGCGATAGCATGAATACTTAGTTTGTCTTCTGTATGAGGATAGTACTGCCCCGGTCGAGCCGGCTCATTGGTGCTGAAAGCAGCTTGGCTCTACATATAATCATAACCATCATATCTATACATGAAATCTTATCAAGATATTTCATTTGCTGTGTGAATTTGCACCTACCAAGTCTTTCTTTGCTACAAAATTGTGTGGTTAGGATTACTCTTAGCTCTTATAACATTAACCGTAGAACAATATATTTTCCCTATAAATGTTATCAATTACCAATATAATAGTTGAAAATAATGTAGCTTGTATCGATTGTTTTTCTAAAACCTTTAGGCATAGCAGTTTTTATTAAGTAAACGTTAAACATGGTCAGGTATTAAAATTCCATATAAACAGTAAATTGTCAGAAACAATGATGTAGTCATTTAATTAAATCATATCGTTTCAGCAAACTGGTCTATTTACAGGTAATTTTATTGACGGATCTAATGGTGACGGGGATATTAAAGACTATTTAAAAAATCTACATAATACAACATAAGCCATAGATGACTCTAATAAGTACCATGAATGTCACATGACATGACCATAATTGGAACGATAATCTTTATAAATATAAATCTCCTGTTTGTGTGTTTGTAATTGAACTCCTTCTAAATGTACGGCTGTACCGATTTTGATAAAAAAATGTGTGTGATCGAGTAGGTTCGAGAATGGTTTAAATTTGCAACTGGACCAGCGGATTTTTTTATTTTTTGCGAATCGGAACTTGACCTCAAAATTAAACCGTACTCTGCCTGAAGGAAAGCATAGTTAGAATACAGGAGTAGTGGTGGTAAGCATGGTAACTCACACTATGGCGGCCTAGTGAGATTCTTCTGCGTCGTTGAGACTCCGGTCTCAAATTCACCAACGAAGCACGACAACACAAATTCTGTCACTTGTTCTCTTCTGTGAGAGGGTCACCTCGGTCGCCGCCGGATCCCGATCGGAGCCGATCTTTTGGTCCGCCTTTGAAACATTATGTACTAACTTATTATAATTAACATTTTAAGCATAGAAAATAAAATTTTAAATCTGCCTCGTATCTCTTGTAACTTGAACCTATCAACATACATACATGTTTCACTATAAATGCTATCAATTAGCAATAAAATTTCCGCTACAATTCACATAACCGATGATCGTTGGGGCAGAAAGCGTCTCGAGCGGCAAATCATGGACTGGAAAGTGTAACGTTGGATGATAAACAGACAAACTGCATGAAACTTGCAGAAAACCATTAGCTTCTGTTCTATGATGAACACGACCCAGGTTTCTCAGATACGATCATACAGCTCCAATGTCTGAAACAATTTCAACATAAGTTTTGAGATAAGATTAGTGATTGATAAGATTAATGATTCGTCTACTGTTTTTTATCTTCTAGTGCTTTCCCTTAGTCAGATATAAGAGCTAGACGAGTTCGAGAAAGCTTGAGAGTGGCAGATCATGTCACTTGGATGTTGCGAGGGATGCACAACTTATCATCTGGAAATGGTTTTCTGAAAATTCCCGGATCGGACCAAATATCTGTTTCAGAGTGTGGGTGTTTTTTTTATGTGTAATATATTATTTTTTTTTTTTTTTTTTTTATTTATACTTTATGCACATAAAAGTGACAAAGGTGGACTTAATGCCGTAGGCATTTTCTGCCAGTCGACCTTAGGGTGATGCAGAGCCAAAAACTAGGTAGATGCACACAACTTTTAATAAGATTTGATTAAAAATAATATATTATATATATTAAATAAAGGATTCATATTTATACACATACATACCAATACATAGTAATATATACATAAGCACAGTATATACGTTATATATAATATATACATATATATAATATATACATAAATATGATATATACATAATACATACATAACTTCTAGAAGAAGAGAGTGCGATGAAATTACGGTGAATCTGATAAGGCCTTAAGGAAATGATTCTTCACCCGGTCTTTAAAACTTTGTCGAGTTTTAGCCATCTTAACCTCGAGAGGGAGTGCGTTCCATAATAGGACAGATTGTACGAAGAAAGTTGAGTGGAGGAAATCAGAACAGTGTGGGGGGCAATGAAGAAGTGAGTTTTTGGAAGATCTAAGATTTTTTGTATGGTTTGCACCTAGATACTGAAATCGAGCAGTTAGGTAGGAAGGAGAACTTGGGGAGAAAAGTAAAGAATAAAGAGTAGTTAACGCCCGTGTCTCTCTACGTTGGCGAATCGGAAGCCACTTCAAATTAGAGCGATACTCAGACACGTGATCATATTTACGTAAATTAAAAACGAATCGAATGCAGTTATTGAGAAGACGGTCAAGCTTATTGAGCAGATCTGCATTCAGGTCAAAGTAGCACACATCACCATAGTCGATTATTGGGAATATTAGGGTCTGGATTAGCATTACTTTAGTTTTCACTGGCAGAAAGTTCTTAAGCCTATAGAGAGCCCGCAATGAGAACGTTACCTTCTGGCATACAGATGCAACTTGTTTTCGCCAGCTGAGAGTTGCGTCGATATATAGTCCAAGGTCCTTCACACTTTCGCAGTACGGTATAACCATACCATCGTAGATCAGCTGTGGAAGTGAGTTCAGGTCGAGCTGACACGATTATATATGTATTTACAAAAAACAAACATGTTTTTATATTTATATCAGTTGTCTAGTACCAATAATACAAGCTCTGCTTAATTTGGGAGTAGATGACGTTGTGTGTAAGATGTCTGAAACATTTATTTATTATTATTGATGGTTGTTCTTAAAGATCTAATTCAAAATATTCATCTTTTTCATAGTTTACAAATATTGTTTATCCTTTCGTTTATAATACCGGTTCAATTCAGTCATTAAAACATTCAGTTTACTTGCATAAACTATAAATATTAAACCATAGTCTATGCCTCACCAAAAAAAAATATGAATTGTTGTTTTTAATAAAAACAAAATGATATTCTCGTTTCAATTCAAAACAGAACCCGTTCGGTGGGAATGGTTGCAGTGACATACTATTTCCATGAACAAAACACTTTGTCTAAATTTTAATTTCGGTTAATCTGCATACGGGTCGAGTTGTGAATAATTTCTAATCGTATGTATGAATAAATTATAAATTGAATGTCTTAAAGGTGCAGGGGAAGAGGAAGCTGTAATTAAAATACTGGAGACGATAGGGTTGGCCCTTCTGATAAAAAATATTAAGAACGTATACAATACGATAGAATAAAGATAAACTAGTTGAACAAAGTTTCATACATCGTTCAAATTACAACTATTGAATGGTGAAGTTTTTTTAAAATTGAATGTATGTGTGCTCTTAACACGTTCACTGCGGCTTGAGGTTGATTCAGCCTCATGGTAGACTTTACGCTGGTGCGGCGCGTAAAACTGTGTTTTCTCTCTAGTGCGGCGGCTGTTTACACTCAACCGTATGAGGTATGACAAAGACAAATATAGCTTTCTTTATGTCTGCGAAGCATTGACTCAATATTGTAAAAAAAATATTTGAGGTCGAAATACGCCTCAAACGCACTGATCACAAAATTATTGAATAAGGTGCGGGTTGAGGCCGATTTCGACCTCCAGCGGAGGGGCGCGCGGGTGGCGTGAGAGCAGGTAAGTCGACTTTAGTGACGCTACCATAGTCGATACTGGAGCACGTGTCTTTGCGCAATCGTGTTAATTGTTTGTTTTTTATTTTTGTTAAATTCTTTTGTTTAATGTTTTTTTGTGTGTGTTCAGTTAAATATTTATAGAATGAGAGCCCGTGACACCCATACCTTAGTTATATTATAAAAGCTGAAAATTCTTCTATATATTTATTTATTTACACTTTCTGCAAAACATAACATAAACATTCAGAGTATCAGCACATCCTTGCAAAGGGTCAAATAAGGAAACGTTGCGTCATTTGCTATGCAAAATTACGACTTACATTAGGTGCCATGCAGGCTGCAAAGAAAGTAAAAAAAAATATGACTAATTATGCACAATACTATAACAATATAAAAAAGTAATAGAAATATAACATAGACATGGACATTCATCGATATAAATTCATTCCCATCACTAATGCCGCCCCGATTCAGTGCGATGTGTGGTCTAAAACGACCTCATATATATTTTAGGTGTTTTCTCTAAAACTAAAAATCAGAACCCGGGGCGAAGCTAGGTGTACATAAAGCAATACCATGCAAGTAATTTTAGCATAAAATTAAACATCGAATCACGCTCCTGATCAAGTTACAACACATTTACCAAATGATTGAAACATGAGGCAGAAAAGGCCTCAACCGCATTACAAGGAAGTTTAGCTTGGGGCTGATTCGACCTCAGCCGCACCAGCTGAAAGTTCTTCAAAATGTGGCCCGCAGTGAACGTGTTAATAGGGTTCATCGTTTATTTCTTCCCTGGTAAGTTTATAAATTATTTATGGTTCAAATCAGTACTATCAAAATGTACTTGTAGTTTCATTAATTACTTGCTGACTTAATTTATTGGTCCGATTGATTAATAACGATTGGAATAAAACCACCCCTTTTTCGACTCAATGTAGTATATTTTTTTTAATTTCTTCTGAATTCGTGTGAAATTTTAAGCAAATTCATATCAGAAACACTTTATTATTTTAGTATTCTTTTAAAATTATGAAAACATTTATTCACTTAAATAATAACACGTTAAATATCTAATACCAAATAGTTTTTAACTTGGATTTTAGGTTTCCTTAACCTATTTAACAAGTTTACCATTAGATATAAGTGTGACTATAATTTTATTAATATTAAAAATTCACCAACCCTACACTCACAGCGGAGCACTTCACTACTTTACATCTCACTCGACCCTTTCTGATGATAATGAAAACCTGTTCCTTCCTATAACAATCTTTTTTTTTGTTTTAACCTAGCTTTTTAACCCCGCGTGATTGTCAACGTTCACTATTGTTACTTTTCTACCTATAAACAATAATAGTAAGGGGTTAAACTAAAAACAGATGTCGGAAATGTTACATTGTCTTAATAAAATAAAGGTGCAATATTCAAATTTGGTTTCATTGAAATTAGTTTTTTTACAGTTATGCCGTTTCGCTTGTGGGAATAGCTGACCCTCGACGTGCATTCTTTGTTTAAAATCTTTTGTTTTTTTTTTCAGTGGCAGTTATTTTGTTTTATGGCGGGATTGGTTATGGTCTGCGCAGATGGAGGTTGGCGTTAGTTATCTATGGATCGCATCGTGGTTGTTACATGAAGTAAGTAATGCTGAAATGTGAAATATATCGTTTATGCTACTTTTAGCGGGTCATTTATGAAAAGATGAAAAATTAAGGTTAAACATGAAAAATAAAAAAAATGTAGTGGACATTAAAGAGCTGAAGATCAATATTTTAATTGAATTTCACGTAAACTAAGGAAACTAGATTTAGCAAAGGTAAAGTTAAAATTTAACGTGGTATTATTGTTAGTATTATATTTTATACACGTACATAAAATAAATAAAATACTTTTTGTCATATTCAGAATATCTTATTATTTTTACAACTATTTTTACATATTAAACTTTTAATTAGCACAATTAGACATTACTCCTTAAAGTCAAATCACAGTACATATATCGCGTACCATAAATTATTATAGAATTTAACGACATATATCATCAGCGTTTATGATATTGTCTTAAATGACCAAGTTTTTAGTAATTTACCCGTTTCACGTTCTAATGTACTGTCATTTATATCAATATGCAATTTAAAAGAGTAATAACTATATTATACTTATTTTATACTTATGTCAAAAGTTAAAACTGCAATACCTAGTTTGCTCATGTGTACCCTCTAAATCACCTTATACTTATATACTAAAGTTGTTTTATAACTTGTATATCGCAGTAGGCATGTAAACCACATGTATATAGTATTGACTATGTATTAAAATCAGTCTGTGTGCTAACAAATCTAATAACAGTAACAAGCCATGGGGGAGGGTATTTGATTTGGTAAAAAATATATTCATCACATTGGGGTGTTTTGTACACTCGAGATCGAAAATGCTATGAAAAGTATTCGTTTTTGTTAAGGGACAAATAACTACAGTTATTTACAATAATATGTATTCATAATACTATTTATATTAATGTGAGCAGTTGTGTATATCAGAAGATTTATAACTAGCAAGCTCATTTTGCATATATGGGACTTCGACTCTATACATGCACTATAAAGAAAACTTGCAATTAACTTAAGGTCTTTAAATATCTTTTCTAAAAGTGAGCTGAAATTTAACGTGTCTTAACTCTTAAAAGGCTTATATTTTCTTTTCATACAAATTAGATGCAAACATATGAGCATACATGAGCCTTGCCATTGCACACCACTCGGAGTTTATGCTTCTAATCGATATATTATTAGAGAGGTTTTGTTTACTAGCATCTTTTAAAATAGAAGAGAATACGCCAGAAAATATGTAAGTTTTATACAAACACTCGGCTAAAAGTTTAGAAGTAAGAAACAACAATAAATATCAACCTAGCTAATTCGATAGCTGTTGACGCTGACTGTACCCAATACCCTAACTGATGGAAAGAAAAGTTCATTTTCTTCGAAAACACGGGCTCTTTGAAATCTCATACTATTATATATTTTATATTTGAAGGGAGAATTTTTACTTTCATCAACAGACGATCGAATTTGAATATAAAATACCTATTTACTAAAAATATCGAGGGTAGAAACGGTAGGTAAGTAGTACGCCATGTTTAGCTTGAGGGTTTACGCAGAAAGAGGAGGTTTATTTTTGGTTTTAAATTAATCCAAGAATGATTTTTAGGATACATCCAATGCATTTACAAATAGGAAATAACATTTATGCTTGTTCCCAACTTGTGATATTCGTTTGTTCACTTTTTGATCTATCTTTAGATCAAGATAAGGTTGCCTGGAACAAGTCATACTTAGCAATAAGCCCGTTCTTCATACATAAAGTATTAGGACAATTGTATGCCAACTATCGTTATGATGTAATGGTTTGGGCGGACATCTCGCCGTTCTCTACTGTACTAAATGTGGTGAGCTGGATTTCCACAAAAGACAACGATTCGTAAAATGTACGTACTGGTTTTCCGAGTTAGATTATTCTTTGTGGTCATTTTATGTAAGAATATTAGTGAAGTTTTTCAAATGTACTGTTCTTATTCTGAGAAAAGAAAGAAAAAGTTATTTCCCGTATCTTTAACACGTATCTATCGTAAAAACTTAACAGTAAAAAGATAGAGTTAAAAGAAAGCAATTTTCTATAGGTACATTTTATTATTTTTCCTTATCAGTAAAAGGTTCGGTTTTAATGGAGTCTATTTCCTTAAGATCATAAAATATTTAATAAGGAAAAACACTGCATCAGGGAATTAAACACATTGAACAACTTTAAGAGTTTAATAATAATCATTGAAGAATTCCCACTCTCAACCCAACATATTCGAACTCCATTATCAAATCAGCTTTTCGATACAAAATTAAAATGCTATCATTATATTACATGTGGAATTTATTATCATAGTCAACTCATATTTAAAAAAAATACCTTATTTATATTTTACTTGACCATATTTTGAAGATAACCACTTGACTTATAAAGTAGAGCTATTTTTGTCAGTAAGTTGTCAACTCTGCCTGTTTAGTGTACATTATATTTAAATAGAAGCATAATTAAAGTGAGTTATCGATTATTTTAAACGCCATATTGGTAGGGTCAGAATCGCGGGGGTGCAATAATGGGGAGCGACAACCCCACGTCAAATAGTTTATGTAAAATTTATGAGCCAAGCTACTTTATAACATCAGTGTTAGTTGTTTATTAAAACACGTCATATTATTGATTTTTAAAGCTTCAGAGTCGAGTATTTTCTTTTCAACTTGACTTGTTTTTGTAGTGTTTTTTTGTTATCCTTTCATCAGCTTTTAAAAGTCAACTCTTGGACATACCTTCTCCTTTTAAAAGAGACAGACATGTTGGTTTATGGTTTCTTTTCAGTACTCCTTCTCTTTGTATTGTTGGTTTCCAGCGTAACTCTTTCCTTTACTACTCAAGTGTTTAATATTGTCTTTCTAACTTTACTTTAGTGTTAGTTTACTTTATTGCGTTATACATTTTTTGTATTGTTTATACTTGGATTATTCCCAATGAAGCAATAAGACAATGGACTTCGTTATGTCATAATTATACCAATTTTTTTTTTCTGAACATATTACGGTACCTCTTTTTATACTACTATATATTTAAAACAGGCAATATCTAAGTATGGTAGAGGTAAGGTAATAGCTGACACATTGGCGCTACTGAAGTTAATGTAACGCACGATATAATTATGTATTTGAACGTCGCATCGTCACAAACCTTTAAGACTAATATGGAAAATTTTAGCTACAAAGAGGCCCTATACGTGCTTTAGTTTAGAAGCATTTGACCAGCGATTCTATTTGAAACGGCGCGTCGTGGGTTGTCAAAGGCAGTACTAGACAATCATGGCTAAAAATTAATGCTTTCTTAAAATATCCGTCCTTGTCTCCTTATATTTATGAAGTGTCTGTTCAAGACAAGGGATTTGGATCCGAACTCCAAGAATTATTGTTGGCGTTTGTGTTTAATGGGCTTCCTTTCTTACAAATTTCGTTTCGACTTTTTTCGAAGTAAATTCTCGAGTATTTAATTGCTCAGTTTGTTTTCGCCTGAAATTCTGGAATGTTTTTTTTCTATTTATTGGAAGGGCTTCAGAGTGTAAATGCGACTTTGTGAACTTGCATAGAGTGATGCTCTCTTTATGCTCTTGCTTACATTGCGCAACTATTCTTTAAGTGCAATTAATTATGTACTGTTAATTCCGTCCATTATTTATTTCATAACCTAACTCTCCGTTATAAAAATGAAGCTTCGAAAATTGGTTTAGAATTTGGTATTGTTTAATAATATTTACTTGGCAATTTTTATATATATTTATCTATATATTTTAATACCTAAACTTAGGTACTTTATGTATATAATATAATGTATGAAGGTTTAAACCATCAACCAACCTATTTTATTAAATAAATGACAATGAAAATTGATGTCTTTATAGTCCTCAGAGATTCTAATCGTACCTAACATAACATGTAATGTTAAATGGTTGTGACGTTATGGAGTCATTAAATAAATTAAATTAATATAGCTTTACATACTATACCCACATAAAAAACTCATAACAGTAGTATTTTTATAGGACCTGGAGGAAATTCGTAGATTAAAATCAACATGCAACGCTTAGTTGGTTTTGTGAAATGTTTTTGGGAAGTCCCGGGTATGTATACTTAAAAGAACATGCCTGGCCACCCCAGCGGTTTACAGAAAACATATGTACATGTGGATAGCAGATAGTCTGATACTAGAGTTTGAAGGGATAGTCCTTTTCTTACAAAATCTTTTTCTTCAGAAACAGAAATTGGCGGGGAAACTATTTTACCCCAGGTTCACCGTTTACTTATATTATTTTTAAACATATAGTCCTCCGGTCTCGGTGACTTGTGAAAAGAATACCTATATGAATACAAGCTTTTTTGCCGCGGCTCTTATCGGTTATCGCTGTTATGCTAGCTTATATTCTTCCCCAAGCATTATATTATCTCAATGCCAAAATTTTATTGTAATCGTTGTAGCGGTTTAACTTTGAAGGCGTAGTGAACAGACGGACCGACCGAGTAAAGTTGCTATAACACAAGAACCACTTTCCTTAATTATTTTCAATATCTAGATACGTTTTTTAAGTACGGAATGATGAGTAAAACAATTAAGTGAACAAAACTTAACATAAAAAGATAAGTTGTTTAAAAGGTTGAAAGAATAAGAATACGTAATCTTTTTTTTTCTGGTTAGTATATAAAGGAACTCAACATTATAATAAGTTCTATAATTTAACGAATAGGGTATCGGGTATTATTTGCATTTATTATTGGAGCTTTGAGGAAAAAAGAAATAATTAAAGAGAAGGTCGCGTGCCAAAATCTCCCCGATTGAATGGTAGTGTCCGCAAAAAAAGTCCTGAACTATATCTTGCAACGTAATCATTTTAAACATAGTAATATGGGTAGTATATATTCTTAGTGTAAGTAACATTTATTGCAGCGCGATGGACTGAAATCTGGAAGAAAATGGCTGGGACTGCCCAGACCGGGATGGTTGGCGCTTCTTTGGGCAAGGCCTTCTTTCAGCAGTGGACGAGAATAGGTTAAAGTATTAGTATAAGTGCCATTCTTATTAAAGTATAAATAAGCTAAGTTTTTATTGAATGTTAGATCATTTATTCAAAGTAATATTTCCACCAAAACAGTACTAGAGATATTTAAATGAACATTACATTTATTACTTTTGTAATGTTAGTACACATATATAATATTAGATTTAGTGAATAATATAAGATGATAAATATTTAAATGTAACAATTTATAATATAGTTTAACACATTTTTTGATTAAAATCTTTGTACCTAGTGTTTTTTTTGGTACAACAAATATAATATATGTAAATATGAACTTATATTTATAAAGTTTTGTACCAAATGTGTTTAACAAATGGATGAATCAAAGATAATCCAGGCCGCACTAAATCTAATTGTTTTTTCATATACAAGTATTTAGATTAGCATTTTAAGGATATCAAAAAAATCTGTATTCATAAATATATAGCAAAAAAAAACCGTATATGGTATGGGTTTTTTAGAAGTACACTTAAATAGTACATAGGCCGGTTATTCCAGAATAAGTAGCATCTTTTTCTAACTAATATAATAACTAAAAATATTATTAAATTAAAAAAAATAAGTAAAATAAAAAATATTTTTTTGTTTGTTAACCCTACAATGTTTAAGATGAAAATTATTTGCCTAAACACCCACTCCACAGCCCCTAAAATGAGCATTTCTTTTTAGCAATTTGCTGTTGCAATTATGGAAATCAAATAGGGGGCACCGCTTGCCGTCTTAACATTTAATTTCGGAGATAGGTATCGCAAATATACCTACACTGTAGTACATAATAAGTAAACACGAGTTTATATATATTGTTTACAAACATATTTGGGATAGAATTGAATTGAGAGACTGGTAATGTTGTAGACGAACAAATGTTGGCAAATAATTGAGTCTCTGCAACTAACTGTAGGTACCTTACGTTGGTGGGACAAAAGATCAGAGTGGTGTGCAATGGGAGAGGCTTATGTACAGCAGTGGACTGCGATAGGCTGATGATGATGATGATGAAGGAACAAAACTACATATAACACTAAAAATTATAGAGCAACCGGAGGGTAGTAGTCATATCGTCATTTTCCGATACAAAATTCAGTCAGTCATTTTTTACGAGGGGAAATCAAAAACAGTCACATATCACTAAAAAGACACACATAGCAATTAAATCAAAAATAGAAGAAAATTTCACACACACATATTATACATACAAAGCCGACGTATAGCTACTCCTTACCTTGTTGATTTAGGCTAAAAATAATAAGAGTAATCCTTGAAGTAGGTTCTATCGTTATTAAAAATAAGGTTCTTTATCGTGCTACATGTGGAAGTCAATTGATGTAGAACTGTTTGAGATTTGAAGAGTACATAAACCGCGTTAAAAAAATATATTTATCTATATATGTTTTTAAATAATAGTAAGAATCTTAAGACATTAATATACCTATAGTCAATTGACAGCATAGTTTTTATTATTACGTAAGTAAGACTACTATTATTATAATCGTCAAAATGTAGCGTCTAATACGCCAAAGCCATTTCCCATTCCACTCCAAATCGAATTTCATATCTGAAGCCCAACAACCATACAGCACATATAACGACCAACTGCCCAATAATACCTTATCTAAATGCCATCTAATTATTATTTACTACATAACACATTTAACTTCATTAATATTTATTTTAATGTTAACAACACGAAAACCCACGGGGGTATTTTTATGGCCTATTAATTTATAAAAATACTTTTCTACACGTATGGTTTATTATTTAGTTTGGGCATCAAAGTAAACTAAAATAAGTTGATATAAGCTGCTGATGTACCTGTGGATAGTGTGTCCGTATGTACAATTGTAAAAAACCTATATGTATTTGCCAAGATTATTACTATTTAAAAAATTTTAAAAGGTAGGAAGAGTATGTACTGACGAAGTATTGAATCAATTTTTAATTTAGTAATCTTACGGGGCCAAAGAGTATACGGCTCACCTGTTTTTAAATATCTACCGCCGGCCATAGACATCTAGAACTTTAGAGACATGTGTATGTTAAGTGCAGTTAACGCACTTTTAGTGACTACCCTCATTATGTGAAAATGGGGGCAAATTCTGGTAACTTCACTCACTCATCGAAACGAAAGAACTGCTTATCACCTTTTATTTAGTGACTCTACTCTGCCTGATGGAAAGCATGCAACAACCCACACTATGGCAGTCTAGTGAGATCACACATCATCACATCATCACCCCTACGATCTTTTGTAAGGTAGTATTATGACTTATCGAGAAATAATGAAATGGTAGGTATTATTTGAAACAATTAGCTAAAACATCAACTAAATCTTGTGAAAGTAAATAAACGACCAAAAAATATTCGCCTCAACAATTTCAATTTCGCAGATATCTTATTTAAGGGAGAGACTTATTTTTCACCCCTAAGTATACAGCCCCTCACGCTCGCGTGCTCTTTCCGAACTTCAAAGGGGGTTGTTACCCCCCCTTGTTAACAAACTTCCACCTATCTGCATTTTTATTTAAGTTTCGACAAAAAATTTCCACCCCTTAATTCAATTTTTCCCTCTCTCCTCTCACTCTCTAGGAATTAATTAGAGAACACGTAGTACCGATAAGTCTGGTCGATTTTCACGATTAAGTGGTTTTTATGCAGCAATCTTTTGCCTCCCTTCAATTGAATTAAGTAGAAGATATTTAACAGTGTATAGTTTTAATAATAATTTTCCCGCGAAAAATTCTAGAACATTAGATACATAGACTAAAACTAAGCAAGGAGGCAAACACTTTTTCTCTAAGTAGAGGCTCAATAATCAATAATAATGATGCATGTGCTCCTTTTTGACGTTTGCTTTTAAAAAGTCTAATTTCAAAAAGGTTTGTTGATTACCTTGAGGTAATAGATACTTTTCAAACCCTAGACAAACACTGTGCCATGAACACGAATATTTTTTTGTATCTGAGTAGTATTAAGTTTGTATCTATATATTATACTATCTGAGTACAGCTGTTACTGTTGTGAATCGCGAGTAACGCTGCGGAGTGAAACTAGTCTATAAAAGTAGTCTAAGTTACTCTTATGTCATTAACTTTCTGCCGGTGTAAAGCCCCATCGAAATCGATCCAGCCGTTCTAGAGATTACCCGGAATAAATAGACAGAGAGACAATATTTTTTTAAATTGCTTTTATGCATTGTACACCATTGCATAATATTGTCATATGTCACTAATAAAAAAAAAACCATTTCGAAATGTTCCAAAATGTTTTCTTCTTACAACCACTAATTTATTATATCGCCTTATTATACTTTACTGTGAATTAGCAAGTGTACAATAAATCTATACATGTCTAAACAGATCAATACTGCCTATTGATACAAAATACCCCTCTCTATTGTTGTGTATAACAATAATAATCATTCAATAATTCGTTCACCAACCTGCTTTAAATCTTAGAATGTATTATTGATATTTTATTGCCTTCGCTCGTGCCTGTATAATAAAGACTTCAATGGATATTGCATCGACACCTCTATTGACTAAATCGATCCTTCAACAAGAATCACAGGTAAAAAATGCACCCTTACAATATAAAAAAAAGATTGCGCATTTTTTCTAAGATGAAAAAAAACTCTTAGGCGGTTTTGTTATTCTAATTTTTTTATTACTAAAACTGATCCGACGTGTGAACCGAATTTTAATTATGGAACACGGCATCTTTTTTTTAAATTTTTTTAAGTGTTTGCCACTTAACTCGCTTACGGTAGATGGAGTTTGAATTATTGTTTTTCTTTTTTTAACTATTTGGCATTCTGTTATAGAAAAACGTGTGAGTTTTGTCTGGAGCTTTTTTTTTGTATTAATACTTTTTAATTTTTTATAAGCACAGGGCTTTAGACTTTAAAAAGATTTTTATTAATTTCATTTGTTTTAATATTATTTTTACTATTGAAATTTTGTTATTAACTTTTTGACATTATAGTTTTTTAGACAGAAATCGTGGTTAAAACTTGTAGTTTTATTTCTTCAATTCTCATACGTTCCGTTCATGCCCATTTGGAGTATTAACACCGCTATGGAACAGGTCTTAGCTAGCGGCTCAGAACCAGTTGTACAAACTTGAACTTTGTTCGTAGGATATCGTTGATAGGGGTCCGTATGACAACTATACATTAACTTAAAAGTAATAATATTATAATTTAGCTTTTGTCCGCGGCTAGGCTGGCGTGTATGTCGGTAATTGTGGTAAAAAGTAGCCTATGACATGTAGCAAGTATCTCGGGTAGCAAATTATCTCCATGGAATTCGTGCAGCAGTTTAACCGTGAAAACGTAAAAGACAGACAGACAGAGTTACTTTCGAAATTATAGTATTAGTATAAAATTACAGATTATAAACACAAGTACGTATTGTATATCTTACCTGCTTCATGATTACCCGGTTTCAAAGGCAGAATACGTATAAATAACAGTAGACGAAATTTCACATATCACGAAAATAATTAAAAAAAAAACATAATTAAAATTACTATAACTTCTCAAATCAAGTTTTTTTAATAGACTGAAACCCTAAGAAGTCTAAACCTAAGAAGGAAATTCTTATAAATTAGGAAGTTTATAGTAAAGCAAAAGTTTATGAAAACTTCTCCTGTTCGGTTTGTTTGGTTATATGAATATCATTTCCACTTATCATAATTGTTCTTATAAATTTCTACATAACCTCCGTAAACTTCTATAAATTATTAATATTTAAACAATCTTGACTTTCTTTTGCACTCGGTTACATAAAAAACAAATGTCATTAGTTTCCCGCCATTTAGGCAAATATAGTTTTTTTTACTGTCAAACAATTTTTTTTTTTGACTACGGAACCGTTTGTAAAGCCAAAGCTGCATTTATCGTATGTTTTTCTCACAGTACGGAGTTTGTGGTGTAATAGCGCATTCACGGGGTAATGTTTTCTTTAAGATTAATGGTAGGTACAAGTTCCCGCAAAGATTTTATTGAAAACCAGTTCTTTTACATAACGTTTGCAGATGTAATAAGCTTAACGTCTCAAGTTAGCTTAATAGAATAATATCTACTTAGCTTTCCTTCGTTGAATATTATAGTTTTAAACGACCATAAAGATTTAATACCTTCCTCAATGTATTTTATTTTAACTATGTAGATAAATTATGAGGTTGCAATTATCTTTACACAATCTTTACGTAAGTAAACTATAAGTTGTATTTAAATTACCTAACTTAAAAGCAATGAACATTCCCACTCGTAAGAAAAAAGTAAACATAAAAATTTAAAAAAACTTAGTAGTAAGATCGTTGATAAACGTCGCGTTACTGAACGCTATCAACTTTGTACACATTATGTTTATAAAAAAAAAACAGTTTATCTGATAACCTTATATTTATAATTTAAATAAAAACCGGTATCAACACATTCAAATACTTAAATATATTAAAAGTGCCCGCAGTCCATAAAAGCAGACTTTTTTTTATATGGTAAAACTGTTTTTGTATTGCAAGCAACCCCGGTCTAACTTTATCCGTCTTGAAACTTGAAGAAAACTTTTAATGCTAATTAAATCTTGATAGGAATAAAAAAACCTGTTTTGTTGAACAAATATAGACAGCTAGTATTTGTACAGCGTAGTTATTTTTATTTCATTCAAAGTATTCTTAATTATTTATTAAGTGCCTCATTATCAAAAGAGGTAGAACGCTTTTTATTGTACGTTGCCAGGAATATTTTGTATGTTTAGAGTTTATGTGCGAATCGACTTAGAAAACAAAAAAGAAATGGCTATTTAATCGTTAGAAATTTAGGATATTCAGCCATATTGGATTTCTTGGTAATGCTCTCGAAATTGTATTAAGTCGGTCAACTGGGGGCCGCTCCGGTCAATATTCTGGCCAATGACCTCAAACCCAAACATTTGAACCGTTGTGTTCTATATTTTTGGTAAATATCATTTTAAAATAAATGTTTTCTTCATTCATTCATTGTTATTTATCTATTTGATGTTCAAAACAATGATTCAAAATCAATCATTCAGTCTTTGGACCTTAAAAGTTGTTATTACATGCGAGGAAAATTATTATTAAATAAAAGACACTTTTGTAATTTTGAGAAGAGAGAATTTTAAGTAATTTTAATAAAAATAACAAGTCACCGAACATCTATTAGATACAGATCGATGCAACAAAATCGAAAACAGAAGTATAAAAATTCTACGTCTAGAGTCTAGAGCATTGTTTTGTTTCTAAAATGTACCTGCTTTTAGAACAGTTAAATGCGTTATTCACAGCAATTACAACAGAATAATAGGTCCGCCATTTAATAGCTAAAGTAAGGCGAGCTTTCTTGTATAAAATTACAATTAGTATCGCAATGTGTGGGTGGAGTTCATATAGTAATTATTTCCTATTGGCTCACACAATGGAGGCGTTGCTTTTTTTTACAACGATATTACACAGCAAAAAGGTTAAGATCACAATAGTTTACGGCCAGTGTTGTTTAGTTGTAGTTTTTTGAAAAAAGATTGATCACAGAGAAATTAAGCGACTCAATGATTTAATAGAAAGTTATTTAATGTGAACCTATTTACGTTTTTCCTCGTTTATCCGCACACATATAGATTTTGATAATTCTTGTTCACTTCTGGGCCACTACTTTTGTATCCCATTACTTATATTCTGTCTTTTTACTATCCGTGACATGTATTCGAATAATTGTTCTAATTAAAGGAACGTTCCAGTTACTATCTACGGAGGTATTAATTTAGTTTTGATTAAAAATTTATGAAGTAGTATCTACATCGCTTGGTTTGTACTGATTTAATAATTATCATATTACTATAAATTACTTAAAGTCAGCACATAACTTGCTATGTGTGTTATGATAGACTCTTGAGAGAGAGATGAGAGATATTGAATTTATAATCTTTAAAATGGTTATATCTAATGCTTATTAATGGCTGCAAAACGCAAAAAAATATTCATTTATAAACAAAGATAATGATATGCGTATGTAATATTCCTATTTCTTTTTCAGATTAGGTTAACTTTTTAGTCTTTGGGTGCGTCTATGGTTTTTTATAAAATATTAACTAAGTATGACTGTTTAAAAATTCATTATACTTCGTTCAACCATTCTTACACAATTATGTGACATCCTACTGATATTTTAAATGTGAACGTATATAAGTATAGATATATGAATGTATGTATGTTACACATTCGTACAAAAACTACTGAAAGAAATCGAATCAAACTTTACTTGAAAATAACGTATAGATATAAACTCTTTTGCAAAAAAAACGGGCACCTAAGCAAAGAACTATTTTATAGTTACTATTTGTTTGTTTGACAATTTTAGGTATTGTTATCCTCAGAATTTTATAAATTAATTAGGATGGAAAAGTTTTCATCAGTTTCATCATAACATTTTGATTAAATTATTGAGAGACAATGTTTAAGCTCAAAACACTATTATTGTGCCTGCTCGCTAAATAAAAATGAAACGCGTTAATTTCTTTGTTTTTATTGAATACATTAAAAGCAGATAAAAGTTTAGTATTGAGTGTGACCCCCTCTTGCTGAAATCACGGCTTGCATTCGTCTGGGCATGCTAGCGAGTATATTTTTTATGGTTTCTTGGGGAATACGTTCCCACTCCGCGGTAATCACATTCTTTGGCTCTCTGATGGTCTGCGGAGCCGGCTGCACTGATCTCACTCGTCGCTTCAGAACGTCCCAGACATGCTCTATGGGATTGAGGTCCGGACTTCTAGCTGGCCAGTCCAAACGACGAATTCCGACTTCTAGCATATACGCTTCCACATCGCCAGACCGGTGGGCGCGAGCGTTGTCGTCCATAAAAATTGAGTTTTCGCCAAAAGCGGTTAAAGCGGGTTGTGCATAAGGAATTAGAACTTCCGTCATATATCGGTGTCCAGTCAGTGTACCGTTTTCGATGATGACTAACTCCGTACGATCCATAGAATTTATTCCTGCCCAAAACATAACGGAGCCTCCTCCATAAGGTGTGATTAATCAAAACATGCCTCTGCAAAGCGTTCTCCTCGTCTACGTAGCACTCGCCGACGTCGGTCTTCACCATGCAGAGATATCCTGGCTTCATCGGAGAACAATACCCTATCCTAGTCTTCATGAGTCCATGACACACAATTTCGAGCGAAGCTAAGCCTGGCAACTCGATGTCCACGGAGTAATTTAGGGCCGCGTGCCGGGCGATGACTGTGTATATTAGCAGCGAGAAGCCTCCTCCTGACCGTCCATAGACTAATTTGCACATTTCTTACTTCTTCGAGTCTGTTCTTGAGGTCCACATAAGAAGATTTGCGATTTTTCAACGCTTGACTAACTAGAAAATCATCCCGTGGTACATGTCTTTCTGCCAGAACTAGGCCTTCTATTGATGGAACCGGTCTCTTGATAGCGCTGCCAGGTCTTTTGAACTATCGACCGACTCACATTTGGCCTCTGAGCCACGAAGCATTGGCTGCAAATGAGTGTATGAATATAACCACACGAGTGGAGCCACGGGCACAAGATAGTACGTATATAATATAAGTTTATAAACATGACCCTCTACAATTTAAACCTCTTTACATAATCACTCACGCACGAACGAATACTACATAATACCGATTATTTCTCACATAATGAACGCATCCCTAAAAATCAATACCTATTATATGCCAATAGAAACGAAATATCAAACCCCTGGGGTGAGCGATGGGTAAAAAAAACGCGAGGGTGGCACCGACCCCATAACATTTTTTTCTTTTTTTTCCCGAGGGACGTAATCACAATGGTTAGTATATGATTATGTGCTTATTTATGACTACACCCTTACTTTATATGTGATGGTTGGTGCGATAAAAAATGAGTTTTTCCATAGACTGTTGTTAGGTATTTTTTATTAGGAACTAGCTGAGTGGTGTAACCTGCGGTTATTGTTGTAAACCGAGAGCCAGAACTAGTCTCAAAAGTAGCCTTAATTACTTATAACATCAGCTACCTGTCAGTGAAATTCCCGTGAAAATGAGTCCCGCCATTCCAAAGATTGACCGTAAAAAACAAACAGACAGAAGGTGCGAATTCGACCCACTTTAAACGGTCAGATTTCGTTCAAACTTTGTAGATTTATCGAGGACCGATGACAATATACTAATTTGAAAAAAAAAACTAAAAATTTTTTTTAACAAATTCGATTATTTACTTTAAAAAAAAAAATTAATGTAACAAAACGTGGACTTTCCGAAAATATTTTAATAACGTCGCCTCACGCTTTGTGACATTAAAATTATTTTCTACTTTTTAATTTAAAAGCGTGTTTGTTCAGTTTTTTAAAACTATTATTTTTGTTGTAGTAACGTAGTTGTGAAGTAACATACCTATATACTTTCATGAATTAAAAACAGCTGTGATTTTTTGATGATGATGATGACAAAAGACCTTTATTTATTTGTACAGATTTTTTGATAATTTTAATATGAAGAAGTAATTGCTTTAAAATCAATGATGAACTATTTCTTAAACTCTACTCTCTCTCTCTCAATTTAAGAACTAAACCCTTGTCTTACTACTACATTAAAATTAATCGTTTACCAAAAATTAATGACATTATATTATGTAGGTATTAAATTCCGTGATTAAAATTATCACGGATCAAAATCTCCAATTCAAGAAATAATAACCACAAATAAAAAAAAAACAATCCTTAACTTTTCCATCGTGAAAAATCGACATGGCGAGGGTTAATGCAAGATGGCGTCGGGCTCTTAGCACCCTATTTTTGTATTCTTGCCACCCCCGCACCCCCACGTATTTATGCATTTCACCCCATCTAGCAACCCTTAGTGAGAGTGCAACGAATGATGCTTGAGTGTAACCTGAATATGTCGTACTAATTGGGTAGTTTGGTTGGGTATATTCTCGAAAACTGGTATTACATGTAGACAACATAATGTGTTAAGGATTATTTAGTCAACATTTTCAAGTCAAATTAGGTATATTTTTAATAAACGTTAGCAAGTAAAGAAAAGCCCGTGCTTTGGGAAACACCACAAGCCGTCGGTCCCGGTTATCATGAACATAGCAATGGGATTAAATAGATTGAATGAAATGGAATTGAGAAATCAGTGCCCTCAAATATATTGACAACTAGTACAACCTTTGACTGCACGGTTGGCCTAGTGGTTTAAGCAGACGCCATGTCGCTTCCTACTGCGCCAAGTGTCGTGGGTTTATATTCCTAATGCGGGAGTTGTCTTTATAAAGGAAAAATAAGAAACCTTCGAATTCAGTTTGCACTCAGGTTTGCGGCTACTGCATGCGGAGCGGGGGTCCGATGCCAGTCGCTCCATTGAAACATTTATGTCCATTCAAAACCGGTTGAACTAATAAACCACCCTAAATAAACTTGAGAGTAATAAAGGGTAAGAATATGTCAGTAAGTAAAGATGTCGCAAATGACTTTCTAAGTTTCTATCCGACTACGGTGAAGCTAAAAGGCAGTTTAATAGTTTCGACAGTCATGTATGTTTGAATGTATCATCGTAACGCGTAAACGGCGGCACCAATTTTAATGAATGAGGTGTCAATAGACTTGTAATAATGTCTCAAGTGACATGACTTGTTGGTCTAGTGGTTAGTGTATGCGGCTGCTGATCAAGAGGTCTAGGGTTCGATTCCCGGGTTGAACCAAATGTTTGTGTGATCCATAGATATTTGTTTCGAAGTCTATAATATGGATGTATTTACAAAAAAAAATGTATTTATATCCGTCGTCTAGTATTCATAATACAAGCCCTGCTTAGTAAGATGTCTGAAAATATTTATTTATAATTTATTTTTATTATAAACCATTTACATTTTATCTAAAGTACATTTACATTAAAGTTATTTAACATTTTATCAATTTTTTTTTTACTTGTAATCAAATCTTTTAAATTTTGATACAATTAAATTAAATTTAAAATGTTGTAAGAACAAAAAATACTGACAGCAAAATTGATTGTCAAAATATGTATGATGATATGAATGATTAGAAAATGTTACTACTTGTGTAAATTAGTAAACGTGTTGTGTTGTGTTTTCTTGTTGTCTTGTGTTTTCTATTCGTACCGTATGAATTAAAACTTAATGTGGATACACCTGAACAGTTCAATGACCATTGAAATGAAATGAATTTTTTTGCGTAGGACATAATATGTTGGTCATGGATCATGCCATATTCTGCCTTGTTTGTAATAGGTTGGTTGAGACTTATTTGCAAAATCTAAATCAATTTAAACAATATAAATCAATATTCATCATTTTGTACAAAAGAATACCTAAGTCTAAATGACAAACTGAACATCCTATAGAATCTTTCGTTTTAAAGTAACAGTTACTATAAAAATATATTTTTAATGTTTAACAACATACCAACAACAAAAATGATACTCAATATTTAGTAAATTTAACTTAAAAAATATAGTTATTAGGTAATTATTTGATCATCGTCATTATCTCAAACAAAAGAAGACAACTGCTGAAAATAGACCTCTCTCAAGTAATTAATTAGTTAACAAGTAAATAAATATTATTATCAACAGTTCACATCATTGATTTCTTAGGAAACTTTCATAAATAATTCTATTAAATATAGAATTAAGTAAGTCTATTTTTAAAATATATTATCTTCTGACAGATTTTAATTTTAGTACCAAAGTTATGGACATCGGTGCCACTTACAAAATGTCTTCGAAAAAAAATTGCTTATCTATGGTCCTATAATCCATGTTTTGACGTTATCAAGATAAAGAAAAGATGGATGTGACATTCCCTAGTGTCGATGTGTGTTTGAATATAATTCAGTACTTGATCAAGTAGTAGCTAAGCCGTGTGTGGGTGGAATAAGTTGTCAAAAAAAGTTTAGTACTTGCACAAACCAATCCTTTATTTTTGAAATCTCCAGATCTAATTATTTACACTGTTGTAGTTGACACGAGTATACCTATTCATATATTTAGAAATAAATAGTAAAATATATTTATCAGTAGTCTGGTTGCTTAGTATACTTTGGAATCAACTCATGTGACAGAATAGTTAGATTGTAGATTATTATTATAGAATTTAACTTCTGCTTGGTATTTTAAAATCACTCATATTTAGCCATTTGTAGGTAAAAACAGTGTTACCAAAAATTTAATCTTTTTAAGTTTATTTACCCAACTTTATTATCAAAGTCTACATAAAGACTTATTTGCCAACTGTTCAAATACTGAATGTGTGCTTAAACAAGTTAAATGATGTGGTTAGACTTTAAAATATTTGGAATTTTAAATTTGTTCTGATATTATCGTCTTGTGCTACATTTTTAATTAAATATTTTTTTTTATTGAACACACGTCTTTTATTTTTAAGAAAAAGATATGCAATGTATTATGTACAGATATTATATTTTTATATTTCAAGATATATATTCTGTTACTAATCCATACGTATCACGTACTAAAAGTTTAAATGAAAATACTTAACAAAAGTAAAACGGAAAAAAATGCAAATTAAAATGACACAAGTTGACACCGTTTAGGCAAGTTAAGGGACAGCATATAACTTGCCTTGCGTTAGTGGAATCGTGTGACTAAACGAGGCTCCAGTGAAGTCTTGCACGGGGGCACGTTCACCCCTGTCGGGGGGCGGTAACTGTGGGGAAGACACACCCCTTGGTTCGCAGTGTGGTACCACAGCATACTGTTTTAGTACGTTGACATTTTTATTTTGCAATTCTTAAACAGTGTGTACCGTTTGAAAAGTGAACGTTTTGTACGAGTATTTAGATTTATGTCATTCGATCGTACAATAGAGATGTATTAGGAATACATATTTTCTGATTGAACAGTACTTTTATAATGTGTGTCTGTGTTGGATATAAAATATATATGTATAAAAATAAGCTACATTCAATAGATTTTTAATTGATTATTTAAAGCCTTAATTAAAAAATTGGCCAAGTGCATGTCAGGCCACGAGTATAGTAGGGTTCCGTAATCACCTATAGAGGCACGTGAATTTAAGATTGTGTTTAATGAATAGGTTTTTGTTATGTTTAAATTTATAATTACGTTACTTTTGTACAATGTTTTAAAAGTAAGGGTATTTGACAAGTTAGGCTTTATCACTCCTGAACTAACAAAGTTATCTAAGCCATTATAGTTTCATCAGAACATCATCCCTATTTTTTCAGATTTTTCGAGCCAGCCGTTTAGCTTTTAGATGCGTTTGGGGGGGGGATTGACGAGCCCTTCTAAAAATGTCGAATTTATAATTGCCCTTGCCCTTCTAATAATCATAAAAAAGCACCAAACTTCAAACGAATTGCCATAATTATTAACAGGGCCACCTTTTAATACTAAAATACGTTTAAAAAAGCAAGCAAACCTATAAGTATTCCACCCGCACTACACCCCGAGCCTTCTTTACTTTGGGGTCACCCCACGCCACTTCTTTCTCTTATTTCCCGGCATTTTTTCGGCCGCCATATTTTACACGCATGCGCAGAAGCTATCGCGGCAAAGCATTTATCCCCCATCGATTTATCAGATGCGAATCGAGTAAATAAAACGTGCATGTAAGTTGTTTTTTTCTATTTTTGGTTTCTTTATATCTTGATTTAGTTTGGAAATTAAAGTTTTTGACAAGTGAACTTTCGGCATGGTATATCGTAAGGAGTTTTGTACAACAAGTTGCGTGACTGTAGGTAGGTATAAGTCACGCGACATTTTTTTAACCAATGGCGGCAAACGATAACCTTTTGACCGATAACCAATGAAATATTTAGGAATATTTATCAGAGAAACTTTTTAAGAAGTTTGAAGAAAAGGTATTTAAGTGTTTTTGAACTTTATGTGCTCTGAAAGCTTTTTGTATTCATCATGAAAATGATTAAAACTGCGAAATAACTCAGTATGAACAGCAGAAAAATCCTGCTATATTTGTGTACGTGTATGTAGAGATTGTTAATTTATTTATTTGTTAAAAGTTGAATCTTAGTTATTCAACCAATCATTACGCAATTATACATGCACGTTTTTAAGAATAGGTAGAAAAAAGAAAATAGGTGCCTATTTTCATTTACATTATGTACCCAATAACATTTGAAATACTTTACCGCGTAGTTCTTAGTAATGGTGGACTTTATAGCCTATCTGATCATACACTATATGTCAATATATTTTTATTTTTTTTAAACAAAACTTTCTCGTTAGAAATTGACAAATCTCGTGTCACTGGAACTTAACAAACATATATGAAACGAACACAAAGAACACCCCAACTGAGTACAACAATTTGTGAATCACAAAAAGTGTTGTCCCGTTACACTTAGCATAGAAAGTGGCTAGGCGACTGTTTCAAACACTAGACCAGCCTCAAAGGCCTACTGAGGGACCAAATTACGCATGACAGCAGTACTGCAACGAGAAGGATGATTTTAAACCAACCCTAAAGACACCCGTCTGGTCATCGTATAGTAGGCCAAAACCTGATTTCTTTCATTGCTGAATTGCCTTCCCTCACAATGAGGATGGTGACCCCTACCCCTACTCCTGGATTCTACTCATGCTTTCCATCAAGCAGAGTAGAGACACTTTGGTAGGCTTAAATATAAAATAAAATAAAAGTCGTGTGGCACTCGGGGACTGCCGCGGTAAAGCTATTGCATAGCATTTTTTATCAACTTTTGTAATTATAATTATTTATTTATTTTTTATTTATGCAGTATTTTCTTTTCTTTGATATTATTTCAAGTTTACAAAGCAATATACACTGTTATTTTACCAACTTACATTCTACACTCTTATTGGCAAACAATATAATCATCCTATTAACCGAAATATGAGCATATCTATGGAATAAAAAGCGGCCAAGTGCGAGTCGGACTCGCCCATGAAGGGTTCCGTATCAGCAAATAACATCATATAAAAGTTTACGATTTATGACGTATTGAAAAAAACTACTTACTAGATCTCGTTCAAACCAATTTTCGTTGGTAGTTTGCATGGTAATGTACAACATATATTTTTTTTAGTTTTATCACTCCCTTATTTTAGAAGTTACAGGGGGGGGGGGGCACACATTTTTCCACTTTGAAAGTGTCTCTCGTGCAAACTATCCAGTTTAGTATAAAATGATATTAGAATCCTCAACATCATTTTTGAACACCTATCCATAGATGGGTTGGATAAAAAAAAAATTTTGAGTTTCAGTTCCAAGTATGGGGACCCCCAAAATATATTGTTTTTTTTTCTATTTTTATGTAAAAACCTTAATGCGGTTCACAGAATACATCGACCGACCAAATTTCAACAGTATAGCTCTTATAGTTTTGGAAATAATTGGCTGTGACATACGGACGGACAGACAGACAGACTTGACGAATCTATAAGGGTTCCGTTTTTTGCCATTTGGCTACGGAACCCTAAAAAACACTGAGATTCAATTAGACGGTACTGGAGGAGGAGGACGCTATGTATTCTGCCTACGATATCCCTTCCATTTGATTAATCTATGACGCATGCCAGGCGCCCGTTATTTGTCCTTGTCGCACTGCAGTTACAATCATATTCACTACCCTTTTTTAACACGGTGTGTTAGGTTTTTTTTTCGTTACGGAATTTCTTGATTCGGTCGCCGCGCTCAAAGCCCGCGATAAAAGCTGTGCAATAGCTAGCCTATGTTCAACAGTGGATTTCCAAACACTATTATTATGTTAATATAATTATTGTAGGCAAATAAAAAATTCACATACTCGTATAAGATCGCAGACAGCGATAAAACTCATTTGGATAATGTTTTAAATGTTATTTTTCGTGTTTATAATCTATTTACGTGTGCAATTAGGTGTGACTAACCTTTAACTAAAACGTCCATTATCCAAAGTTGATTATAATTATTGAAAACCCTTTTAACCTTAAGCAACACATAATGGGGACTAAAAAGCAAAAAACCATTCCTTCAAATAACAGTTTCGCATGTAGATAATGTACGTATGGTTTAAAAAAAAACGTGCTAGAAAAAGAAAGATAAAGTATATTTTTGAGATTTTACAAAATCAATCAATATATAATAAAGACAATAGAAAGACAAAGACAATAAAATAAATATTTCTAACTTACAGTATCCTTATAAATTAAAGTAGTTACATTTTTTTTAAAGAAACTATTTTAACAAAGAGTAAAAATTTTGCAAGGTGCTATTTAGTGTACGTAAATTTACTCAGAGTACAATCAAATTGTTGTCTGCTTGTCAGTTTTTTTTTTAAATATATTTAAGCCTACCAAAGTGACTCTACTCTGCCGATGAAAAGCATGAGTAGAATCCTGGAGTAGGGGGTCACCATCCGCATTGTGAGGGTAAGCAATGCAGCATGTTGGCCCATATCATGGCAGCCCGGTCAGATGTTTCCGCATCATTCTCCTGGCCTCCAGAGACCGGGAGAAGGATGAAGAATGATTGGGCCTCCGGTCTCACTCTCACCAATATACTAAGACATGCTAAATAAGACAGCAAGAATGCTGTCATTATTAGGATGGTCTTCTGTGTGAGGGTAGTACTGCCCTGTTCGAGCAGGCCCATTCGTGCTGAAATCAGCGTGACTCTTACTACCTATATTATGTCTCTTAATGCTATTATCCCTACTAATATTATAAATGCGAAAGTAACTCTGTCTGTCTGTTACGCTTCCACGCCTAAACCACAGAACCGATTTTGATGAAATTTGGTATGAAGATAGAACTGAACTTGGGAAAGGAAACATAGGCTACTTTTTACGGCGATTACCGACATACACGCGGGCGAAGCAATGTAATATCTTCAAAAGTATTAATTTAAATTACATACTGTAAAGGGCCATATTAATCTATATTAAATACACAATTTATTTAAGGTACTTTGTTGGATAAGGATTAATACTGTGTTGCCTATAATCACTTCGTAAATAAACCATTATTGTCGTAAAAAGAAAAAAAAATGGTTATTGTGGGTTATCCATAAGAGATAGACATATACCATCGCGGACTTTTTTGTAGACCTTTTTAAGATGTACAATACTGTAGTACATTATTTTGATCCATCTCTTAGGGTACAGCTAGCGTTTGCAATATAAGCGTAAAAAACATCACATTAGAAACCTCTAAAATTATTATGTATGTATAAATGTATTATACATAAAAACCTTCCTCTTGAATCACTCTACCTATTACAGAAAATTTCATAAAAATCAAAAAAAGTTTTAAAGATTTAAACATACAAAGGGACAGAGAAAGCGACTTTGTTTTATACTATGTAGTGATATTGTTCACTGTGTTAAAGAAATATAACTTAAGCGGGTTTTTAATGAAAAACTTGTGTTGTTCCTAGCTTCTTATTTTCTTCTTATTCCCAATATTTTTTGGGGTCGTCTAATAGTTCAACCGGTTTCACCTGAATATCAGTTTTCAAACGTAGCGACTGGCATCGAACCTCTGCAACCCTGAGGCAGAACTGAAATTCGATGGTTGAACTAAAAAAAAAAACTTGTAATCGTGTAAAACGTATTTAACGATTTGATATATTATATATTTGATATGTCCAGAAGCGCTTAGATTGTCAACATAATTTCGAATCATCAGTAATTATATCAGTAAAAGGTAAAATAAGAGTCAAGACAAGTGTCCGAATTTATGTAAACATTGATAGCAAACTAAAATTTCGCGTAAGATATCAGCACATGTAACAAAAATGAAACTAGAATACATCAGAGAAATAGAGTATTTGAGAGGTACAATTGAATTATAGTATTGCTAATGCTAATGTTGAGATCCATGTGTGGTGTGACTAGAATGAATATGGTGAGGAATTACTCCTTAGAGGAAGCCTAAAACTAGTCCCAGTGGATGAAAAGTTGATTACCAACAGGTAATGATGGTATGAACTATGGACACGTGATACGTAGAGGTGAGAAATATGAAGGGAACAAAGTATTCAAGTATGGAAGTTAACGAATATGAAAGTAGAGGACGACCAAAGAAAAAATGGATGGACTGCGTGAAAGAAGATATAGCCAGAAAGGAAGGGAATGAACTGATGAGTATTAAAGGAGAATGGAAGATGAAAATTCATAGCATCGACACCAAATAAAGGAAAATGATGAAACATACATTTCAAAGGTAACAAAACCAAACAAAACCACAAAACCACATTCCATAACTTAATATATTCACCTTAAATCGTTACATGGAAAGCTAAAGGTATTAATGTAACAGCGCTTTTTTGAGGCTTAAATGATTTAAATCTTTATAGTCTTAAGCTGTTCATGATTTTCATTCTTGTCATATACTTCTAGCCTTTATTCATCGTATGGTTCTTTGAGGCCGGCTGCTATTTTCATTTTATCATATCTACTGTGTACATAAATAAGAAATATGTTTTCATCATCCATCAAGCTTAGCTTCAAACTAAGCAGAGCTTGTACTATGACAGGTAGATTGAATGATGGAATATTTATGTACTTTTATGTAAATAGATTCTTTTTAAAATAAACCCCAATTGGTAACAAATATTTGCAGATCATTCAAACAGTAGTCATTATAGTAAATACGGATAGTATTCATATAACATTCACATAGGTACGTTTTTAGGGTTCCGAAGCTTGTGACTCGGAACCCTTATAGATTCGTCATGTCTGTCCTCGGCTTCCCGTCCAAACGGTAAGTGCTAGAAAGATGAAACTTTGCACGAATATGTATTGTAATTACGTTTACAAAGTGCTACAATAAAAATTTTAAAAATATTTTTATTTGGGGTACCTCCCCTTTTTTTTTTTTTTTCGTGCGGAAATCCCCACGGATGCCACCAGTCGGTGACTATGTCGGACTCGAACCGACTAAAACCGCACGCCGTCTCAGGTACTATGAGTCGAGGAACCAGGTATACCCTCGAAAGGAAGTCCCTGGAACCCCGAGCCATCGGGCCA
This sequence comes from Phragmatobia fuliginosa, assembly GCA_932526445.1. NCBI lineage: Eukaryota > Metazoa > Arthropoda > Insecta > Lepidoptera > Erebidae > Phragmatobia > Phragmatobia fuliginosa. Next base: position 17,000,691 of record OW052071.1, read on the forward strand.
TCTGTGGCTTGCAGGCGGCCCCCTACCGTGTGAGAACTCCGATGCTCCCCTTCCGCCAAATACGAAGCGTGCGCGTGTTGTAGCGCTCGCGTTGCCCCCCGGCCTGCTTCTGCTAGGGTGACAGATGGCCTCACCTGTCACCCCCAGGCCTGCGCTTATGGAGGACGGAGATCTTGCGATCTCCGGCGCCTGAGTCGCCTGCGGTACCTGGCCCGTTCCCGGGCCTGGCGGGCCGGAAGAGTTCTAAAGCTCTCCCGGTCCCGCTCCGCCATCTCCTTCGCAAGCTTAACTTGCTCGCAGAAAGAGACGGCGGAGTTCCACGCTCTCTCGCTCCGTAACATGGCCGCAACCATGTTACTGAGCGAGAGGATCCCCACTCCGATGGCGGCCACGAGATCACGCCTCGGCTCCCCCACGCCGGACATTCTGCCAACGTGTGGAGCGCCGTGTCCGCAGTCTGGCCATGGCAGTGGTGGCACCCAGGCGTTGGCTCCTTACGAATCAGACACAAGTGATCACCGAAACATCATTTTCCAGTGATCACCTGCGTCAGCCGATACGAGAGGCTCCCGTGACGCCTCTCGAGCCAATCCTCCATAACGGGTCTTACCGCCGAAATGACGGCGTGCCCAGCGCTCGGTTGCCTAAGTCGTTCCCTCCACTCCTCCACGAGGGCCTGGCGGAGCTGGGATTTCTGCGCTTCGATTTCTCGAATCTCAGGACTCTGTCCCAGCTCCCGCGCCTCCTTGCGCCACTGGTAAAGTGCTGCAAGGGCTCTCGCCTCCAGGTCCCATGGTGGAGTTCCGGCCAAGAGACTCGCCGCTTCAAAGGAGACCGTGCGGTACCCCCTTATGATCCTGACGGCCAGTACTCGCTGCGGTCGTCGCAATAGCGTGACATTACTGGCCTTCAGGACCTCCGCCCATACTGGGGCCTCATAAAGGGCCATGGACCGCACAACTCCCGCGTAGAGTCTCCTGCAGGAGTCATCGGGCCCCCTCATGTTGGGCAACAACCGTGCTAATGCTCGCGCTGCACCCACCAACTTTGAGACCAGACTTCGGAAGTGAAATCCGAAGTACCATCGGGGTACCTCCCCTACACGTAAAGTGGGGATGTTTTTTTTTCTCGCGGCTAACCAATCATGTGGGGTATCATTAGATAGGTCTTTTAAAAACAATAAAAGGATTCTAAGACGATTTTTTGATTTAGGTATCTGTTTGCAAGATATTCCACTTTAAAACGTTGAAGGGTTTCTTTTAAAACAGGGCGTCCCCCCCCCCTCTAAAAGCTAAACGGCTGGCTCAAAAAATCTGGAAAAATTCGTGATGGTGGTCCATATATTTAACTTTGAAGGAAAACTATAATAGGTTAGATCACTTTGTTAGTTCAGGAGTTATAGATGCATAACATGTGAAATGCGCTTACTTGGAAAAACGTCATACAAAATTAACGCATTAATACGTAAACAATACAATTATAATCTATTGGATACGACTTTAAATCTTCACACAATTATGGGTGACTGAGGATCCCTCTCCTGTGCGTGGCCTGACACGCACTTGGCCGATTTTAATAAAAGAAAATGAGGTGATAACTCCTTATGGGACCGTAAACCGCTTCGTTGCGTAACGCGTTACGGAGCCAGTCTGTCTAGCTTCTCTTTCTCTCACGCATACGACAGTGGTAGGCAAGCTCCTCCTCTCTCACTCTGACCCACAGCGCTAGCCGTATTTCAATATTATATAATTCAACTTAGATTAGATTAAATTATCAGTTATGTCTGGTTTATCGAGACGCATACTTTTTTTTAACATCAAATAGTATGCAAATACATTCAATTTAATCAAATTCCTGTGATGGAGTAAGTTTATGAGTATGTCTAAGAGTATATAATCTTGTGAGATCTAACAATAAACAACAGTATTGAATCAACCTTTGTCGTATCATTTACTCTCCCGGGTGCGCCGTCCTTACATGGCGACCCTGCCAGCGCAGTAGTAATGTTTACATTCCATTGACCAAAAGCGGCAAGAAAAACAGCTACAATGGAGTCCGACACAATATCACTACTCATCGCAAGAATAGCAAGTGTATTGACTACAAAAAAAATATAATGGGATCGACTAATACTAAGGAACAAGTAATAGTCCCACAAAACGCGGCTGGGGGCTCAAATAGCGCCGAAATAAATCAGCTTCTCACCCATGCCAGCACATCCAGTACAATTTTGTTGGTATTGGTACTAGTACTGTTGATAGCATTGTTGTATGGAGCCTACACTATATATAGAAAATGCCATAGGAGATGGATCGTGAAAGAAATACAACGCGACAGAGCGAGGTTTTCCTTTTGGAGAAGGAGAGGAGAACGAAATAATGATATAGAGTTGGATAAGAGCCAAAGGAAGGAGACTGGGTAAGAATATTCATGTACAGATACCGTAACCCCCAGATAGACCAGTGCGCGATTTTTTTTTTCTCGTTGTGTGAGTGATGATATATTATGATGAAGTGCGCGTATACTCGTATAACCATTTAGAGACTCTAAGTTATAAGGAACTTTAAGCGTTATAGTGTATAATATTACACACTAAAATGGTACGTATTTTTTATTATATTATAAAAATAAAGGATTTCGATGGCAGACCGATTAAAAGACTTATATGATAGTTTGTACAACATTCGTAAATACTTAATTAAAATCGGCCCTGATAGGCGAAAAGGTAATATAATTGTCGTAAAATTAGAAGAGGCTAATAAAATATTACAAGACTATAATACATTTTTAACTAATTTATCTACCATCGAAACTTCTTTAGATAAAAGTGAATGTTTAAGTATCCCGGAACTGTGCGATAATTTCGAGGATTTGTACAAATATATTGTAGATTTATGCTCACCGGAACCGTGTACGTCTGTAAAAATGGGCTCTACCGGAAAATTTGATTTAAAAGTTGCTTTAAGTTTATTGCCAGTTTGTTCAGATAACGAGGCCAGCATAAAACAAGGTAGAGGTCGTGGACGAAACAATCAGTATCATCCGGCTTCCCAGAGCAGCCAGCATTCCCATGTTTGGAGAGGACAGCAGACGAGTTCGGCCAGGTACACCAGGTCATTTAACAGGAATCGAGGTAGGACTAATTTTAATCACTATAGGTCCCCCTATAGGTATCGGCAGACAAGGCAACACATACATACTTTGACGAACTCAGATTCGCAAAATAATTCTTCGAATGAGCAGAATTCTCAAAACGAAAATCAGTTTTTTTGTGACTAAAAATATATTTTCCTCACCTAATGATAATAATGTAAGTTTTGTAATAATGACATCATATAATCGTTAAGAGTATAAGTTGTTAGTCGATACCGGGGCATCAATTTCAGTCGTCAAGTATAAACATATTGTCGAACAAAACATTCCAATCCATAACGAGACGATAATTGTAAATGGTATCGGAGGCAAAGTGCAATCTATTGGATATGTTTATTTAAAGTTTATTATTGGTAATCACATACTTAATCATAAGTTCTTTATTTTCAAATCTTTGCCATGTAAAGGTAGTGGCATACTAGGCCAAGACTTTTTAAGTAAGTACAAGTCAGTTTTGAATTACGGTAACCGGAGTTTGTTACTATGGAATAATAATCTATACATATAATAAATCTGTAGAAAAGTAATTTTTGTACATTGAAGAAATTGAAACAAAAAATAGCCAGCGTGTGAAAAGATAAGTAACAGAACCCATTTCCATCATTTTTGAAATTTTTGTCTGTTTGTCTGTTTGTCTGTTTGTCTGTTTGTTTGTGCGCACATCACGTAAAATCTACGAATTCAATGCTGACAATGTTTATATACAAAAATTATACGCAACTTGAGGTTTAACTTAGTTTTTGTTTCATCGAAATCGGTTCACTCTATCAAAAGATATGATTAATTTAGTGAGTTCAAGAAGTAAAATATTACGTTACGCAATTAAGTATAGTACTTGCAACGACATCTTAAGACTAAAAATAGAACTAATGTTGATAGTTGAAATCTAAATCCGATAGATGGCGTTGTGCAAATGACGTCATTTTCTGAATCGCGGTGTTAAGATTTTCCGCGCGAGGATGACGTCCACCGTGTTTACTAGGCAAATTGGGTTTCGTTAGGTGTCTTAAAAGTTCTTGCGTGTGTCGTAAAAGTTCTTTGGTTGCTTGGTTTATCGATTTTCTAAATTGGTCGAAAAAAAAGTATTTGCTTATCTTATTGGTTTCGTTTGGTCAACTTTGGTCATTGGTTTGAAGTACGAAGTTAAGATTGTATTTGATTTACTTCGTAGTTTGAATCCAATAGTGCCAATCGTTATACAGTAAGTTAGTGTTGCCAATTCGTTGAGTCACGACCACGAACAGACGATACGTTGTCACACTAGACTGTTCGACGCACCGTTCTTTTAAGTTTGTAGGCTATTCAGTCATAAGTGTTGTTAGTTTTGTTTATTGCTTTAATTTTCCTTGAAAATGCCTCAAAGAAAAAAAACTAACCTTTCGCTGCGTAGCCGAAATGCGAAAAGGATGAGACTTTGTAGGTCTCAGGAATCGGAAGAAGATCGTGAAGCACGGTTATCTGCTAACCGAGAGCACATCGCTCTTTCACGTGAATCGGAAACGTTCACCGAAAGGGAGTCACGTTTAAGTTCACAAAGAACACGGACCGCGACTTTGCGGTCTCAAGAGAGTATCCAGGAACGCGAAGACCGGCTGTCTGCTGATCGGGAGCGCCACTCTCTCTCACGTGAGTCAGAGACATTCACAGAAAGGGAGTCGCGCTTAAGTTCGCAAAGAACTCGGACCGCGACTTTGCGTTCTCAAGAGAATATCCAGGAACGCGAAGTTCGGCTGTCTGCTGATCGGGAGCGCCACTCTCTCTCACGTGAGTCAGAGACATTCACAGAATGGGAGTCGCGCTTAAGTTCGCAAAGAACTCGGACCGCGACTTTGCGTTCTCAAGAGAATATCCAGGAACGCGAAGTTCGGCTGTCTGCTGATCGGGAGCGCCAGTCTCTCTCACGCGAGTCAGAGACTTTCACAGAAAGGGAGTCGCGCTTAAGTTCGCAAAGAACTCGGACCGCGACTTTGCGTTCTCAAGAGAGTATCGAGGAACGCCAAGCACGTCTGTCATCTGACCGAGAGCGACACGCTCTCTCGCGCGAGTCTGAATCTCTCTCCCAAAGAGAAGAACGATTAGAAATAGCTAGACATAACTATGTAGGTGTACAAAGAAACAATGAAAGTTATCTTGCATCTGAAAGGGAAAGAATAGATGAACTAAGACGAGCAGAAACAGCAGAACAACGTCAATCTCGCCTAGAAATAGAACGAGCTCGATACCATATGAATAGAGAAACAAATAGCGGAGCTGATGAGTCCATGGAAAATGACGATGCAAATATTTTATTACCTTGGGACAATAGGGAAAAATCAGGGTTCACATATTCGTCTAGAATTAATTATGCTGGCTTTACTTTCGTGGGTGACATGAGAGAAATTTGTAATTTTTGTCATGCTTTGAAATGGAGGAAAGAGACAGATGGAATGTGCTGCTCAAATGGAAAAATTGTTCTTCCAAATTTCCAAGATCCACCACACTTACTTATAAGTCTCCTGAATGGCGATCATCCCCAGTCGAACCGTTTTTTGGATAATATTCGTTTATATAACAGTGCTTTCCAAATGACTTCCTTTGGGGCAAAACAAATAACGGAAGGACCGTTCATGCCAACCTTCAAAGTACAAGGTCAAGTTTATCACCTTATTGGATCTTTGCTGCCAGAAAATGAACCCAAATTTCTCCAAATTTATTTTGTATCCGATTACACGCAACAGCTCAATGTTAGAAATCACAATTTTCCCCAGCTCAATGCTGAGCTTTTGGGTCAACTTCAAGAATTGCTGCATCGCGTTAACCAGTACGTTCGTGAATTCAAAGCTGCATTGGAGTCAATTCCACAAGGCAGCAATGATTTCAAAATTGTTATAAGTGCCGATAGACGTCCTGTGGGTGAACACCGTGGAAGACACAATGCACCCGTCGCAGATGAAGTTGCAGTTGTTTTAGTCGACCAGGAGTGTGAGAGACGTGATATCGTGTTGCGTACACGCGACGATCGCCTTCAACGCATTTTGGAAACCCACCGAGCTTACGACGCCCTGCAATATCCACTAATCTATTGTCATGGTGAAGATGGGTACAATTTTGGGCTGTACCAAGTGAACCCTACTACGAGAGTCACTAATTATCAAAAAAAAATATCTGCTCAACAATACTATTCCTACCTTTTACAAATAAGGCAAAACAGTTTCGTATATTTGCAACGATTTCGTGGTTTGTTCAGCCAATTTATTGTGGACATGTACGCAAAAATAGAAACTGAACGTTTAGTGTATATTCGCACTAACCAGCGACGGTTACGCGCTGAAGAATACGTGCACTTGCGGGACGCCATGCAATCAGATAATAACGTCGAAAACTTGGGTCGATTGGTTATTTTGCCATCCAGTTTCACAGGCGGTCCGCGGTATATGCACGAACGAACGCAAGATGCTTTTTGTTACGTCCGTAAATACGGCCGGCCGGACCTTTTTATAACATTTACAACAAATCCAAAGTGGACGGAGATTTGCCAGGCACTTCTCACAGGACAGGCGTCATACGACAGACATGACATTATTGCTAGGATTTTTCATTTAAAACTCAAAGTCTTGATTAATCTACTTACAAAGGAGAAAGTTTTCGGTTCAACTCTTTGTTTTATGTATAGCGTCGAGTGGCAAAAGCGTGGTTTACCCCACGCGCACATTCTTCTGTGGCTGGAAGAAAAAATTCGTCCCGATGCTATAGACAGTGTCATAAGTGCAGAATTTCCGGACTATAATGCAGATCCGATTTTGCATGACATAGTAAAAACACATATGGTTCACGGGCCATGTGGCCTCTTAAACAGGGAATCACCGTGCATGAAAGATGGTCAATGCTCAAAAAAATACCCCAGAGCACTGAAAGAACTAACTATGGCTGGGGAAAATGGGTATCCGCAATACCGGCGAAGATCACCGTCACAAGGTGGTTTCACAGCTACTGTCAGATTCCGTGGACAAGAAATAATTCTAAATAATAGTTGGGTGGTACCGTATTCTCCAGTTTTGTCAAACGCTTTTCAAGCACACATTAATGTTGAAATTTGTAATAGCGTCGAATCTATAAAATATATATGTAAATATGTTAATAAAGGTAGTGATCAAGCCATGATAGCACTAAGAAATAACAACCAATTTGATGAAGTGACAAGGTATCAATCTGGCCGATACATAAGCTCTTCGGAGGCAGTTTGGCGCATTTTGAGTTTCCCTATTCATGAAAGGTATCCGCCAGTCATCCATCTTGACGTGCACCTGGAAGGCGGGCAGCGAGTTTACTTTCAGCCAGAAAATGTGGCAGAAAGAATGAACAACCCAAGACAAACCACCTTGCTCGCATTCTTTCGCCTTTGCGAAAGAGACAATTTCGCTAAGTCTCTGTTGTACAATGAAGTGCCACATTATTATACTTATAACAAGCAGCAAGGTGTTTTTAATCGCAGGAGACGTGGAACTGCTGTAGAAGGCGAGTCCGGCATTTTTAAAGAACACGTGATTGGAAGAGTATACACGGTGCACCCAAATAATGCAGAGTGTTATTATTTACGCCTTCTTCTTCACACAGTGCGAGGACCTACTTCTTTTGCTGAGCTCCGCAAAGTGGACGATATAGAATATCCCACATTTCAAGCTGCTTGCCGCGCACGGCATTTATTAGATGGCGATCAGCATTGGGATGATGCTTTAGCCGAAGCATGCGTCAGTGATAGTCCACATCGTTTGCGCCATTTATTTGCCATTTTGTTGACATTTTGTGGCCTATCGGACGCTGGGCAGTTGTGGCAAAAATATAAAGACGCGTTTGCCGAAGATTTTTTGAGACAGCAAAATATAAATAGTGAAACTTCTGACCAAGTACGTGAAAGCTGCCATAATAGGGCTTTGCTGGCTATACAAGATATAGTTACAAGTATAGGAGGGAACTCCCTCAGTCAATACGGCTTGCCGACACCGACAGTTGGTGGGGAACGAATTAATAGGGAGTATACATCTGAAATAAATTACAACCCCGAAGAGTTAGCAGAAATATTGCGAAATGGCTGTTCAAATTTGACGTCAGAACAACGTCAAATCTTTGATAGAGTATGCTGTAGTGTAGAACATTCATTAGGAGAAATGCTGTTTTTAGATGCACCTGGTGGAACAGGTAAAACTTTCCTCACTAAAGTTATCTTGGCTCAAATAAGGAGCCAAAACAAAATTGCCCTTGCCGTCGCTTCCTCAGGAATAGCTGCCACTTTATTACCAGGAGGAAAAACTGCACATACAACATTTAAAATACCAATCGACTTGGACCGCACAGAAAACCCTGTTTGCAACGTGTCTCGCAATAGTGATAAAGCAAGGGTTTTACGCGATTGCGCCCTTATCGTTTGGGACGAGTGTACGATGGCAAATCGTAAAGCTGTGGAAGCTGTAGATAGAACGTTGCGAGATATAAGACAAAATGACCGACCGATGGGAGGCTTAACGGTGCTATTCTGTGGAGACTTCAGGCAGACACTCCCTATAATACCCAGAGGAACGAGGGCCGATGAAATAGGTGCCTGTTTAAAGAGCTCTATTTTATGGCGTAGTGTCATATTAACTAATTTGAGCTTTAATATGCGAGCATATTTGGGAGGTGACGCAAACGCGCAGGTTTTCTCAAATTTACTACTTCAAATTGGTAACGGCACATACCCGACTCAAGAAGGAGGTAAAGTAACTTTAGTCGAAAGCCTGTGTTCTTCTGTTGCCTCACAGCAGGAACTCATTTCCTCTGTATACGGAGATCCATCAGAGATCTCGAACCATGACGCTGCTTGGCTATGCCAACGAGCTATTTTGGCACCTCGCAACGACCAAGCAGCAGCAATAAATTCTCAAATATTGGTACATGTTTCTGGAGAAAGTAGGGAATATTTATCTATTAACACGGTTTTAGAAGAAGGAGATGCCACCCACTATCCAGTAGAGTTTTTAGACTCTCTAAATACACCAGGTCTTCCAGCACACAAAATTTATTTAAAAGTCGGAGTACCAATCATTCTACTCAGAAATTTAAGCCCACCAAAACTATGCAATGGAACTCGGTTGAGAGTAACAAATCTCCAACGAAATGTCATCGAAGCCGAAATCTTAACAGGTTGCGGCTCCGGTGATGTTGTTTTCATTCCCAGGATACCCATTATCCCCAATAATTTTCCGTTTACTTTCAAACGTGTGCAATTTCCTGTAAGCCTCTGTTACGCTATGACTATTAATAAAGCCCAAGGCCAGACGTTATCCGTTGCGGGTGTAGACCTTACTTTTGATTGTTTTTCACACGGCCAACTCTATGTTTCTCTATCACGTGTTAGCAACCCAAACAACCTTTTTGTATATGCTCAGGGTAATTCCACCGCTAACATAGTATATAGAGAAGCATTAACGTAATCAACTATACCAAAGTCAGGACTCTTATCTAAATCATCAAAAAGGTGATATACTCTTATCTAAACGACGTTGTTTTGCTCTCGACAACCACGCGAACGAAGTCGCGGGCACAGCTAGTTTCAAAATATTTTTACCTTTACTTATGGAAAATAACTCTATTAATATACCGGCGAGATCCGAATCTATTCACTTTATACGGGTAAAAGAAACTGACGAATGTGTAATTAGTGCGTCAGAGGTGCATAAAGGGATTTTTATTGCAAGTTCTTTAGTTAAGCCAAAAAATGGAAAAATCCCAATACGTATTTTAAATACTACTGATGCAGATTTAGTTTTGAATTCAATAAACCCAATTATTTTTAAAGCAAGTGAGTATGAGGTTTGTTCTTTTTTAGAAACTACTAATAATGCCAATCGTGTCAAAAAATTATTTTCTTTTTTATCCTTGAACCATTTGAATAAGGAAGAACAGTTATCCATTGAATCAATTTGTGCCAAATACTCGGATATATTTTTTCTACCAGGCGATAAGTTAGGTACAACAAAATTATACGAACATACAATAACTTTAAAACCAAACGTCGCCCCAGTGTACGTCAAGCCTTATAGATTGCCACATTCACAGAAATCCGAATTGAAAAGACAGGTGGACGATTTATTACAACAGGGAATTATTAAACCTTGTTCTAGTGAGTGGTCCAGCCCGGTTCTTCTAGTACCTAAAAAACCGGACTCCAATGGGGAAAAGAAATGGCGGTTAGTCATAGACTATCGTAAACTTAACAATTGCGTACAAGACGATAAATTTCCATTACCCAATATTGCCGATATACTAGATTCCCTGTGTGGATGTATTTATTTCACACATTTAGATTTGAACCAAGGTTATTATAATGTAAGTCTTGAGAAAAATTCTAGAAAATATACATCGTTTTGTGCCGGTGGTGGCCAGTATCAAATGACAAGAATTCCGATGGGACTTAAGACTAGCGGTAGTTCGTTTTCACGTATGATGACCCTAGTTATGAGTGGATTATCATACGACAAATGCTTGGTATATTTGGACGATTTAATCTGTATGGGTAGAAATCTTGCTGACCATAATAAAAACCTTATAGAAATTTTTGAAAAACTACGTTTCGCGAATTTAAAATTAAACCCCTCAAAATGTAATTTTTTAAAAAAGGAAATACTTTATTTAGGCCACGTAGTTTCAGGTGATGGTATATTACCTGACCCCGAAAAAATTAATATAGTTAAAAATTATCCAGTACCAAAAAGTACGGACGAAGTAAAACGTTTTGTTGCTTTTGCGAACTATTATAGAAAATTCATCAAAGATTTTGCTGAACAGACATATTATTTAAATCTTTTATGTAAAAAAAAAACGAAGTTTATTTGGGATACTAATTGTCAAAATTCATTTGAAACTTTAAAATCTAGTTTAATATCACCACCTATACTTCAGTATCCAGATTTTTCAGAACATAATCAGTTTACGGTACAAACAGACGCATCCGGATATGCAATAGGTGCAGTTCTATGTAACTCTGACGGCCGACCCGTAGCTTATGCTAGCAGAGGACTCAATAAAGCGGAAAAGAATTATCCCACAATAGAGAAAGAGCTTTTAGCTGTGGTTTGGGCAGTTAAGTATTTTAGACCTTACTTATATGGTCGTACATTTAAAATACTCACCGACCACAAACCTTTAGTATATTTATTCAATTTAAAAGACCCCTCAAGTAGACTATTTAAATTTAGATTAGTTTTAGAAGATTACGATTATGTAATAGAGTATGTGAGAGGAAAGGAAAACGCGGCTGCAGACGCATTATCCAGAATAAGAGTTTCTTCGGAAGAGTTGAAAGAAATGAACAAATGTTTAAATGTAATGACGCGCGCGCAAATGAACAAGTTAGATAGCCCAGCTCCAACGGATGGTATGTTGCCCAGCGATAATTGGCCTGATCAACCAAAAGTCGTGGACATGCATATCCAGCCGAGGGACGCTGTAGAATTAAGATTTATCGATAACATTACCTACAACCGATTTAGAAGAGATAATCTAATTAGCCTAGAAAGTAAATGGTTAATCTATAGTGAAAATAAAAAATCTATTTACATAAAACCAGTATCTCAATCACAAATTACGCGAGCCGTGTTTGCGAGAGAACTGAATGAATTTTGTGAAAAGTTAAATATAGTAGAAGTATACTTAATAAAAAATAAAAATAATAATATATTTGTAGAAAAACTCGTCTCTGAAATAAAGAGCCAAAATAACTGGAAGGGACCCAGGTTATGTATATTAAAAGATGTCGAGAGAATAGAGGAACAAGACGATAAAAGAGTGATACTCAATGACTTTCATCTCTTGCCCACAAGTGGCCATGCGGGCATGAGACGAATGTTAAACAATATTAAAAAATATTATTTTTGGCCAGGTTTAGACGAAGATGTAAATAAATTTGTTAAAAAATGTTCTCAGTGTCAAAAACACAAATATACAGTCCAAGTGAGAGAACCAATGACGATTACGTCAACGGCCCACTCAGCTTTTGATAAAATCTTTTTAGATTTAGTAGGACCAATAGATAAAGACGATTGTAACTATTCCTATATACTAACACTGCAATGCGAATTATCAAAATACGTATGTGCCTATCCTTTAGAAACAAAAACTTCGACTGAAGTAGCCAAAACTTTTGTAAATAACTTCATATTACAACATGGTATACCACGGGAGATAGCAACAGACTGAGGTACGGAGTTCATGTCCGAGACGGTGAAACAGGTATGTAGTTTACTTAATATTCAAAAATTAAATTCGACGGCGTATCACCATCAAAGTATCGGAGCTTTAGAAAATTCTCATAAGAGTTTAGGTGCATTTTTGCGAATCCATGCTGAAGGTAAGTCCGAAACGTGGAGCGCTTGGTTACCATTTTGGTGCTTCGCATACAACACGACTGTTCACACTTCCACAAAATTTTCACCCTTTGAACTTGTTTACGGTAAGAAATGCAATTTGCCCAGTAACTTAACTAAATCCGTAGAACCTCTTTATAATCATGATAGTTACCCGCTTGAACTTAAATACCGACTACAGGTTTCTCAAACCGAAGCGCGAAAGAATTTAATCTCTAGCAAAATAGAAAGGAAAAGTAGGTATGATAGATATGTCAATCCCATACGCTATAAGCCTAACGATAAAATCTTATTAAAAAATGAAACTGGAAATAAACTCAAACAACTATATTCCGGCCCATATACGGTGGTCAGAGATTTATCACCTAATGTTGAAATTGAATTAAATGGTACAAGCAATATTGTTCATAAAAATAGGACAAAATTATATTATGTTTAGCATTGTGTTTAGCCTTTAGTAGTAAATATAACTAGCGTTAAGATATTATGCAATGTTATTGTGCTAAGATAATGCACGCCGTACGTATTGTGTTATAAAGATTCGATTGATCAGCAGTAAGTTGAGCTGAACTTGAATCGCGAGAACGCAGATTCAAAGTCAAATATATCTTTGCACTATGTATTATTGTTATTAATCAATGCAACCTAATAATGTAATGGTACCTATTATATTTGTATGTTTATATAATAAAATATTAAGTATTGTAATCTTTTTAAATTTTATGTTTCAATTTATTCTTTGTATAACCTTGTTTTTGTATTGTTTAAAAAAAAAAAAAATTACCTACGTATTTAACAATAAAATAAAATACATTGTTGTATTTCTATTTTATTTTTGTTTTATAGGGGAGATGTGATGGAGTAAGTTTATGAGTATGTCTAAGAGTATATAATCTTGTGAGATCTAACAATAAACAACAGTATTGAATCAACCTTTGTCGTATCATTTACTCTCCCGGGTGCGCCGTCCTTACATTCCTTACAGTACTTAGTTCCCTTTGAAGAATTCACTATCGTCAATAAAGACATTAAAGTTATCGAAGAAGTGTATGATTAATGTTGGCAACACCGAACCCTTATTTTTACACCCGAGTGCACGGCAACGCGAGGTTTCACATTTTCTTTTAAGCCCTTTGAAATTCGAATGTGTTCGTGACAGTTCTTAAAGAACGCCGATAGGCATCCCCTCTTTGCCAACTGAACCTAAAGTTTTTGCTTGAAAGAATTTTCAGAGACGAACTAAATTGCATATACACATGAGATAAAGGCGATCAAAGGCTTTCGTAAGTTAAAGGGCTAGTGCCACTTTAATTTTGCGAATCATTAGCATATAGGTACCTATATAATTACTAGCTTTTACCCACGGCTCTGCCCGCATGTGTGTTTGTTATCGCAGCCTTTCTCTCTAGGTATACCTGGTCTACCTGTATACCTAGTTACGTAGAAATCGGTTCAGCATTTTTGGCTACAGACAGAAAATGCAATTTTATTTTAATCGCTGTTTTGAAAATTACTAGATTATTGAGATATCTGGAAACTATCTACCTTGTTGTTTTGTGTTGTTGGTCTAGTGGTTCGCGTATGCAGCTGCTGATCAAGAGGTCTCGGGTTCGATTCCCGGGTCGGACCAGATATTTGTGTGATACACGAGTATTTGTTTCGGAGTCTGGGTGTTTTTCTATGTATAATATGTATGTATTTACAAAAAAAAAGTATGTTTATGTATTTTTATCAGTTATTTAGTACCCATTATACAAGCTCTGCTTAGTTTGGGACTAGATGACGTTGTGTGTTAGATGTCCGAAATATTGTTATTAGTATCTACACACACACATTAATCAATAATACATATTAATCATAAAAATACATATTGATCATGTAATCAACAAAACTTTTATGTCATTCCTTCATTCTCAAACAACTTACCCTTAAAAGCATGTACTATCATTTAGCCCTATATAAATATAATCTTAAACATAGTTTCAAAAAATCTGGTTAGAAATAAATCGCAGCATCAAAAACTCAGTGAAAAAGAAAATTCGAGTGCAGCACGGCGGCCGACGCGGCCAGACGCCGACGCTCGCAAGATCCCTTGTGTACCCACTCTTTTCCTTATTAACAACGGGATTCATTGAAGATCGCATCGTTTTGATACTTGCGATTTTTCAATGGCATTAAATACCTATACCAACCCGTCTGGCCAGCGTGGTATAGTAGGCCAAAACCTCCTTTCTAAGGAGAGGCCTATGTCCAGCAGTGGACTGTTAAAGGCTGTTGATGATGATGATGATGAAATATAAAGCTAATATTAAATTTATCACTATTTGGTAGCTGTTATGCGTATTAAAATATTTGAGATCTGAATCAAATTTTGAGTTTTTAGTGATCATAGTAATCGTTGGTCTAGTGGTTGTCGTATGCGAGCAATGATCAGAAGGTCTTGGGTTCAAATCCCGGGTCGGGTCAAAAGTTTTGTTGAGTTTTTCTTACAGGAAATTCTTAATAACAGCCCGGAGTATGGAAGTGTGGCGGTGATTCACGCCCGTGCCAGAGAGATAGAGAGTATGTTTAGCCGTCGATCCCAGTTGTCACAACATCTATGGCAATCGTTATTGAGAAGTCAGTGCCCTCTAATATACTGACAACTAGTTCAAACTTGAATTTCAGCTCTACTTTAGGGTTGCGGAGGTCCGATGCCAGTCGCTCCGTGGAAAAACTGATATTCAGGTAAAACTGGTTGAACTAGTAACCTACCGAAAATAATCTTATAAATAAAGGCTAGGAAGAAGAAGAATCATAATAATCGATTGAGTATATAGTAGTTATTGCATGAATAATAATCATAATAAACAAACAAACTCAATTTTAGATTTATAATACAAAATAGTAAGCATATCAAGTACCAAAACCGTTTCATCCAGATATATAGACACCCTATATGCCTATGGTTTGTTTCTTTTTGGCAGGGGAGTACCACCCCGTGTATAATGGAGCTAAGTGTGCAGAACCTACCTCTGCTCAGGACCTCATATACAAGTCTTATGTTTCTTACCTTGAGTATATAATGACTCTTTTACGGAGGGTGTTATATCGAATACTGAATTGTTATTATACTTAACTTCTACTGAATGCGAGGTTCCGTAGTGAGATAAAACTCTTATTATTATTATTAGTATAATAGTTTATTATTATTAAAGATGATAACGATGATTTTAGAGAGAGATGAAAAATATTTCGGACATGTAATAGAATACTTAAATATCCTTTTTTTTTGTAATTAGGTATATACATATTATACATTCAAATTCTGAAAAAAATCCTTTAGATCACACGAACATTTGGTTCAACTCAGGAGTTGAATCTGAGACCTCAAGTACAACACTCGCATACACTACAACTGCGCCACAATGGCAGTTTATTATACAATTATTTACTAAATTAGATATAATTATTAAGCCCCGTATTCATGGTAAACATTTGTTTAGCAACAGTTGATCAACATTTTTGATGAGCAGCGAGAATGTTCAGTGTGGACAACCTGTATCAACTCTGCAACACGCAGTGTTGTCAGCAACATATTGACAGCAACTCCGCAACACGTTGATTCAACTTTGTTGCTCAACAGATTTTACCATGAATACGGGGCTACGGGGAAGTAAACACTCCCAGCTAAGGATCGAACTAAGTGATGTGCAATTGGAGAGGCCTATTTCCAGCAGTGGACGCCGATAGGCTAATGATGATGATGAGGACATCCAGTTTATTTATAATAATTATAGAACAAAATCATCATGAAACAGTACATTGCACCTAAACAGAAATTTATCATTATGATCACAAGGAATATCAAGATTTTCAGACTCAAAACAGCAATTCAGAAAATGTTTTGATCACAAAAATTTTTGGTTGTTGGAATCAATGTTGCCTACCTTGTCAAACAGCTGCGTTGTTGGTCTAGTGGTTAGCATATGCAGCTGCTAATCAAAAGGTCTCGGGTTCGATTCCCGGGTCGCACCAAATATTTGTGTGATCCACAAATATTTGTTTTGAAATCTGCGTGTTTTCGCTGTATAATATGTATGAATTTACAAAAAAAAGTATTATTATATAGTTATATCAGTTGTTTAGTACCCTTAATACAAGCTCTGCTTAGTTTAGTACTAGGTGATGTTGTGTGTAAGATGTTCAAAATATTTCTAAAAAAAAATATTCATAAAAAATATTTGTAATGTATTTACTGATTGATAATTCATATTATAACTCTTAAATCAGAGAGAAACGGTTATAAGCGGTAAAATTCAAATTCCTTTAATATCTTAAAAGCTTTTGGTTAGAGAGCTCACATAAGGCTTTAGAAACGGGAGACTTTTCAAGTTGATGGTAAATTTATCTTACACTTGAACACGTCTAGTGCATAGATTAGGGATAAGGGCCCTTTGAAGTGTAGTTGAGCCCTAGTCAGCGATGTACCGTAGCGCTGAGGACTTATGTATTTCAATATACAGCTTACATTGTTAAAAGCTCAGAGAAATATACATAATAGTCCTGTCTCCCGTTATAGTTACACATATGTATTTGAAACCGTTTATTGTTGATCCCTGCATAAATCCATAATAATATTAGATTTTTTAGTTTTAGTATAATTAGATTTTTGTTCACACGAATCCCTGGGGATTCCTTTTATTTTTTCAATTGCTTGGGACAACAAGGGGATTTGTTTGGATGTGTTTGTAATCAATGTCCATTAGTATCCGGTCCTTAAATCTCCTGGAGAATTGAGGGATGCGAATGGAGGGATCATATATTTATATTCCGAGTTGGAAAAATACAGGAAGCCATCGGATGCAGTTAGCGAACGACTGATTGTTGCCTTATAATTTCAGTATAGAGCTTAGATTTTTCGTCCCCATTCATTGATCTTCTGTAATCACAGATCCAGGATAAGAAATGTAAAACATACCTTAGTAGAGACTATCTTCTTAACAAATAAATAAAATTGAAGTATTTGTTTGTAATTTCAAAGCAACAATTTTTCACCAAATTATATACAGTACTTATCTTCTATGTGATCAACAATTATGTTTAAACGAATTTTTCAAAACCACATTATTTACCACAAGCCTTCCATATTTCGGCGCCCTCCCCAACATCCAATACCCTTTTTAAATTAGACTGACCGGAACCTCTATCCGGATTCGCTTCTCTTTTTACAGTCGCATCACTTACATGTCCGGCTGTCCGGATTTTTGTTAACTGTTTTGTTAGGCGTGCAGGTAACGTACGCCTGAATTGAGTTCACATTCTATACATAGAAACAATATATCCCATTCGGAATATTTTTGTCTGAACAAATATATCTCAAATTGTCAAACTGGTTCCCATAGTATAGACTTTTCCTAGTTTGGGATCAGACATTTGAATATATTGTGACTAGCTGTGCCCGCAGCTCCGCTCGCGTCCTAGTCCGATTCTCAGACTTCCCCAATTTGCACACAAAATTTCATGGGAATCGTCCAAGCCGTTTCGAAGGAGTTTCGGAGTCGGAGGGTTCGTAGGAGGAGAAACACTGCGACACGAGAATTTTATATACATATAAGATTATTAGCTGAATCCCGCAGTGCTACAAGCGATTGTTATTATATTTTACCATAACAACAGCGAGTGAAGCTGCGGCACGATGCTAGTCTAAAAAAGAAGTTTAAGTTACTCATTAAATCACTAGCTATATACCAGTGAAAGTATCGTCAAAATCGGTAAAAATGTTAAGGATTAGCCGTAATAAACAGACAAAAACTTTCAAAATTGCCTTGTTATGTGAGTACCGTATATATATATACTTTAATATGAATTTAGTAAAAAGTTTTAATATGATATTACAAACAGAAACTTCAACTTTATTTGTATATATTATATTGTTTTTTTTCTTTAATCTATCTATAACAGCTTTTAGTAGTTATCTGCTGTATACGAGGGGCATTGACGAGACTAATCAGTTTAAGGTTTGTCGTAAGTTTTCCTACTTTACAGCGCACTTCCATAAATGGCTAAGCGTCACCACCCCTACTCATCATGTGGTTGTTGCAAAGGCCGACTAAAGGACGAACTACACTGCAAAGAAGAGGAAAATTTGAAATAACCCCTATATCACGCTGTCTGCGGACACCTCCTTGCTAAGGAGAGACAAACTTCCAGCAGTTTACTAATAAAGGCCGTTGATGAGGTATGTATACATCACATCACATTTACATAGTTTACGAATCCACTGCTGGACATAGGACTCTCCTTAAAAACAAGGTTTTGGTCTATATCACGCTGGCCAGACGGATTTCTATAGGTATTGTTTCAAATGGGTCCAGATGTCTTAATAACAGCAGTATCTGGACCTCTCCCATCCCAGACACAGAGCAGGCATACCGTGTGGATTTTGTCGGTTCGATTCCGACACACCACCCCACCCAAATCCCGGTGGAGTGACGGCTCGAGGGGGTTTTCACACGTAAAAAAAGGTTTTTTTTTAAAGTATTTCCTTCTATTTGAAATAATGTTGTCCTTCGTAGTTTGTTCCTTAGTTAATTCTTACAACAACTACAGGATGAATAAGGGTGGTGACATTCCGTATTTATATTCTGTTTCTCCAGAACCAGCTGCTTGTAGAGAAACCAGTTTACTCTACAAGCAGCTTTACTTGAAATTACTTAAAGTAAAATGGTAAATTCTTCACTGAACAGTAGTATTGTATAATTATATTAATTACAATGTGTTTTATATTCATTAGTTATGGGCAGATGTATCGGTGAAAGTTTATTGAACATATTTGACATGGCAGCGAGTTTTTAGGGTTCCGTAGACCGCCGTTTAGCTTAAATAAAAGCGGCCAATTGCGAGTTGGACTCGCCCATGAAGGGTTCTGTAGCATCATATAAAAGTTTTTGTAGTTCGTTGTAACTTTCATAAATGTTTTATTAATACTGTTTTGATTGAAAGAAATGTAAATTGCGGTTTATGATTTTCGACGTATTAAAAAAAAACTACTTACTAGATCTCGTTCAAACCAATTTTCGTTGGAAGTTTGCATGGTAATGTACATTACATATTTTTTTTAGTTTTATCACTCTCTTATTTCAGAAGTTACAGGGGGGGGGGGGGGGGACCAACATTTTACCAATTTGGAAGTGTCTCTCGCACAAACTATTCAGTTTAGACAAAAATGATATTAGAAACCTCACTATCATATTTGAAGACCTATCCATAGATACACTATTATTATTATATTATATATTATATATATTATAGGTTTGGATGAAAAAAAAATTTTTTAGTTTCAGTTCTAAGTATGGGGACCCCCAAAATTTATTGCTTTTTTTCTATTTTTGTGTAAAAATATTAAAGCGGTTTACAGAATACATTTACTGACCAAGTTTCAACAGTATAGCTCTTATAGTTTCGGAAAAACGTGGCTGTGACATACGGACGGACAGACAGACAGACATGACGAATCTATAAGGGTTCCCTTTTTTGCCATTTGGCAACGGAACCCTAAAAAGCTAAACGGCGGTCTTGAAAAATTTGAAAAAAATTATGGTGGTAGTTCATGTTATGAAATTAAATGGAAAACTATAATGGCTTAGATATCTTTGTTAGTTCAGGAGTTAAAGAGGCCAAACATGTAAAATACGCATAATTAGAAATCTTCCTACAAAAATAACGAAATAATAAGTAAACAACAATTATCTATTGAACATGATTTTAAAGCCATGTGCCAGTATAGGTGATTACGGAACCCTACTCTATGCGTTTCCTGACTCGCACTTGGCCGATTTTTATAATTAACCTACGTTATACTGTGTGACGTAATTATCATTGTTGGAGTAACCATTGTAATAACTTTTAACGTTTATGTAACTATCGATATTTTAATTTTGTACATGCCGTTTTACAACCTACAGGTTGGTTTATTATAGGTTAATGATGCATTTGTGTTATGTATAGTGAGGTGCAGAAATACGTTTTTTAATCTCAGCAGATATGTGTTATGAAGATTTTGTATGGTATCAGAGATAAATTTTTGTCGTGGCTCAGTACGCATTATATGTCCCTGTTTAAACTTTTTTCATTTGTCAGCCGATTGAAATATTTTTTTTATTCATTGTTGAGTTTATCACTATACGAGAAAAACAAATCAAAATGCATTGCCACTTCTGAATTACCGTCCATAAATAAACAGAAAATTAAAAAACATACATTTCTTCAATGTATAGTCGTCGACCTCTTACAATTTTATTATATGTATAGAATGCAAAACCAGGAGCAAGCAAATAGACAAGTTGCCTGATGGTATTACCCGCCCATATACACTTTTACTGAAGAATCACAAGAAACCCTTTCATCCCTCCTACAAAATAAGAGGAGGAAACCTACTCAGTTGGTGAAGTTTAATGCTTCACATTATTGTTTTTATGAGGCGTCGATATCATACTGTTCGGATTCGGATTAAGCTACTGAACAACAACCCATAACGTCCTAACGCTGGCCGGGTTCGAGTTGAGGACTTACAAGACAAGGTACGTAATCTTCCGTTGGATGTTTTTAGGCCTCCAACTAAGCTTCACGGCTATTATCTTATGATAAATAAATAAATAAATATTTCTTACATCTTACACATAACATCATCATGTAAACAAATGATATAAAAAACTAAAATATATATTTTTTTATAAAAACATACATATTATACATAGAAAACACACAGACTTCGAAACATATTTGTGGATAATATAAATATTTGGTCCAACATAACAACCACTCATAATCTATCATGCCACAAACGGTCACCCATCTAGTTCTGACCGCGCCATCGTTGCTTACCATCGGTTATAGTTTCCAATCTCCTTAGGTCACTTGACTATCAGCGCTTCGACCTAACCATTTATGCGTTACATTTAAAAGTTGATGCATTTCATTTTGCACAGAGCATCTTGGTAACACGTAACACATAATTATGTATATTTGGTATTTTTAAATTCGGTTAAGCCCATCCTTTTATCACTATCCATTGATTTAACAAATACTCGTGAAGTCTATTTGAGAACTATCTTATTGAGATGAAGAAGTTTTAACATCATCTCTTTATACATAGGACAATATGTTGTAGAAACATTTTACTTAACTCTGCTGCTCTGAAAAACGAACACATTCCTATATTCCTGTTAAACTCAACAACACTAGCAAATTCAAAATCAAATACATAATTCAAAGATATCTTACATACAAACAAACTCAAGTTTCCCAATCTTTCCCAATCGAAAATATCACACAAAATAATACAAAAAACACCTTACACTCAAAGGGCTTAACGATATAATTCTAAAGTTACATGAACTATTGAATAAATTATTAGCACCGATTGTAATTTAAAAATTCCTAATAGCCAGCCGAGCATGCCTAATCGATTCTCGGAGAGTCGTTTAGTCATATATTTTCCCATCACTAATGAACATGATTGACCTATTTCTGTAATCGATAAATTGAAAGTAATCGTGTATGTTGCATTTAATATGAGGCTAATCTTGTGAGAATAGCCTGTGATTAACGTATATTTTATGTACAAAATACCTTTGAACCCTGTATTTCTGATTATTTTTAAATTTATCAATATAAAATTCCAATGCGTACACATTCCGCCAACTCAAAGCCAAGACATCATTGAAATTATTACTACTAGCTGAGTACCGCGTTGTTGCCCGCAGTTGATGTTGTAAAACTCGAGTAACGCCACGTAGTGAAGTTAGTCTTAAAAATGGACAAGTGCGTGTTAGGCCACGCATAAAATAGGGTTCCGTAGCTACCCATAATGGTACGTTGATTTAAAATCATATGCAATGGATAATTGTTATGTTTACTTATGATTTCTTTATTTTTGTACGAAGTTTTCAAAGTGAGATTTTAGAAGTTAGACCCCTATAATTCCTGAAATAAAACAGTTATCAAAACCGCTATAGTTTTCTTTTAAAGTTCAATATTTTAACTCCGTTTTCATGTAAGTATGTATATATCTATAATAATAAATAAATAATAAATATTTCAGACATCTTACACACAACGTTATCTAGTCCCAAACTAAGAAGGGCTTGTATTATTGGTACTATAATAATAAATAATAAATAAATATTTCGGACATCTTACACACAACGTCATCAAGTCCCAAACTAAGCAGCGCTTGTAAAATGGGTACTAAATAACTGATTTAAATACACAAAAGTACTTTTTTTGCAAATACATACTTATTATCCATAGAAAACACCCAAACTCCGAAACAAATATTTGCGTATTATGCAGGCACCACACTTCGTTATGCGCTATTCGTTATGTGACTATGCCGCATTCGCCCAAATATTAGTTATGCGCGCAAACAACAAACATGCCATCCACACTTCGAACTGGTATGCCAAATAAGCATCAAATAAGGCAAATATGTGTGTTGTAGAGATGTGTCATTGTCATTTTTATGGTGAACGAAACGAATATACTCTCCACACTTCGCCGTATGCGCGCGAATAACTCGCATAACGAATAGCGCATAGCGAAGTGTGGTGCCTGCTTTACACAAACATGTAACGATGTCACGCATTAACGATGCAAATGTAATTTCAAAATACATTACATGCAGCTGCCTATGTGACATATTTACATTCAATATTTTATTACTAATGAAATTAATTTTGTACACGTTGTTAATTATTGATAATCGAATGAAGTTCGCAAGCTGTTGATACTACGATCAAACATAAAACATAATTATCGTTAATGAAAAATGGGTATCATACTAAAACTTTCATAGACAGGATACTATAGACTTTAAAGATTAGTTGCCAGTGATCCTGGCGTAATCCTATTTCATTTTTTTTTGTAAAGGTAACGGCTTAAAATAGTTTATATATATGTATCCATAGGCAAAAGCTAAAAATTCCAAAACAAACAACTTCAAATAATCCTAAACTATTTATTCAAAGCGTTCTATGGAAGGGGCTATGCTTGGTGTTTATCTAACAGATCGGATGAGGAATGAGGTCTCTTAGAGATGAGCTAATAAATAAAGCTAAGATGGGCTAAGGAATACCCACCAGGTGATCAGCATAACCCACCGGATTAGCAGTTGAAGCGGCAGTGGGCTGACTATATTAGCTGTAAAACTACCAACCGTTGGGGGAAGAAGTGTGTATAGACCGCGTCTCGACATACATAATGTATGGCCCTCAGGTTAAGTAGAGCACAAGATGGCTGACAGGAGTTGGATGCGAGAAACCCAAAATCCATTAAAGTGGCATACATGTCCAGTAGAGGACTGCAATTGGCTAATTTTGGTGAAAAATGACAAGGTCATGCTTGCGTGCTCTAAATGACTCGTATACTTCGCCTGTGTCAATCAAGAAGGATAATATTTTGCCTGTTTTTGGAACATTTTTCATTAATTCTGAGCTTGTATCAATAGTAGCATGTTGTTATATAGGCTTCTTCGATAAATAAATAGAACAAACACTGAACTAGCTATACAAGTTGAAACTTTAGAAAAAAATGCATGGAGTTAAAAATTAATAAAACTTACGCATTCTAATCATAAGTCCAAAAACCATTTTAAAGGGTTCACGGACAATGTGACCCTTGCATATCGACACAGACTAAATAATGAGACAATGTTGACCCTAACAAAGGGTCAGGTAGGTACACAGCTGCCCTTTAACAATACAATTTTATTTTGGACAGATTTGACCTTGCATAGTAACCCTAACAATTAGTGGAGATAAAAAAGTATTGGCAAAGCAGATATAATAGTATAAAAGAATGGTGCATATACATAATCCTTATTAATATTATAAACGCGAAAGTTTGTGAGTATGTTTGTATGTTGCACTTTCACGCAAAAACTAGTGAATGGGTTTTGATGAAACATCACAATAATATAGCTAGGATTTATTAACTTAATAAAACAAAAGAATTCCTTCTGCTTCGCAGTACCTATATTTTTAATTGAACCAAACCAAATCCGGATTGCATTTTATTGTAGTTTTAAACTAAACCAAACACACTACCATAATTACCATTTGAAAAATAAATTGTCTATCTATAACTAATTAAGGTAGTAGAACCGAGCTGATTGCGTCACCATGCTGTCTACTCTGCATTCACAATGAGGATGGTGAATAGAGGAGATTCTACTCATGTTTTCATCAGGCAGAGTAGTTACTTTCATCATCATCATCATCATCATCATCAGCCTATCGCAGTCCACTGCTGGACATAGGCCTCTCCAATTGCACGCCACTTAGTTCGATCCTCGGCTACTCGCATCCAGCTCCTGCCAGTAGTTACTTTAGTAGACTTAAATATCTAAATAAAGAAACTATAAAAGCGTTAGAAATAGGTTGGAGAATAATATGTCTGATATACCTAACTGTTATTTTATTTGTTTAATGACAGTTTGGAGTACAGGTTGGGGACTGGCAAGACACGTTGTGGCTACGTAATCTTAATGTTGGGTGTTTTTAAGCCGCCGTTCACGAATGTTATCTTATGATAACAACCGGAACCGACTGCTTAACGTGAACGCCGAATCACGGAAACGGTCATAACATATCATACCACTAACGATCACCATCTAGGTACTAACCGCGTCCTCGTTGCTTACGGTGGTGTTTGTTACTAATCGGCAACTTTGCTATGAGTGCTTCTCTGATACTAAACTCACTTATCTCACACACGTCTCAATAAAGATGTATTATCAAAGCAGTTTCCATTAATAAAGGTACTTTTTAAGCTTCTTTACAACACCTGGCTCTCATTTGAATATAATTATTATTTTGCTGACCGTTTTGTGGGGTCCTTTTCAAAGGCCAAGCTTGGTCCTATTTAAAGGGCATCAATTATTATTATTTGTGGTCTATTGTGGATGCTGCCCATCCGGAAGGGACATGGGTGATATTATTAGAAAGGGTCGTTAATCCAACTATCTGTTTGAGTTTGACGCGAATTATTATTCTTAAACCATGGGTGTATATAGAGGAGTTTGATGATAAAATTAATCTTGATCTTAAAAAAATAAAGTGAATTCAACTTTTTTCCGCTGTGATGTAATATTGGCTAAAGATTCATTAAACTTTTTGATATGAGGAAGAACGATATATCTATTTACAACCATCCATCTTACATTTTAATATGTGGCGAGCGTAACCTCCATGGTGAGCGCCTGATAGAATATTTAGAACTGTCAACTATGCCCACTACTTTTCAGCCCCGTATCAGATCCGTATCAGCAAGTATCATCATATAAAAGTTCTTGTAGTTCGTTGTAACTTTGATCGATGTTTTGATAATAGTGTATTGATGGAATGAAAGGTAAATTGCGGTTTACGATTTATGATTATTATTTATGTATTAAAAAAAACTACCAACTAGATCTCGTTCAAACAAATTTTCGTTGGTAGTTTACATGGTAATGTACAACATAATTTTTTTTTAGTTTTATCACTCTCTTATTTTAGAAATTACAGGGGGGGGGACACACATTTTTCCACTTTGGAACTGTCTCTCGCGCAAACTATTCAGTTTAGAAAAAAATGATATTAGAAACCTCCGCATCATTTTTAAATACCTATCCATAGATACCCCACACGAATGGGTTTGATGAAAAAAAAATTTTTGAGTTTCAGTTTCAAGTATGGGGACCCCCAAAACGTATTGTTTATTTTCTATTTTTATGTAAAAATCTTAATGCGGTTCACAGAATACATCTACTGACCAAATTTCAATTTCAACAGTATAATATATATAACTCTTATAGTTTCGGAAAAAACTGGCTGTAACATACGGACGGACAGACAGACAGACAGACAGACAGACTTGACGAATCTATAAGGGTTCCGTTTTTTGCCATTTGGCTACGGAACCCTAAAAATGGAAATGAAAAGAAACGACAACTTTTTGAGACAAATTCAATAAGAAAACAAACATACAAATATTGCGATCAGTGCCATCTATGTAAAGGTTAGTAAAATAATTACTATTCATGTTTTAAAATTTTGAAATGTTTTGAGATTTATTATGCCAAAAATAATGTTTTTGTAGAGGGTTAGATACTCATAAAATTGTAATAATAGAAGTTAATAGAACTAATAACAAAATTATTTATACAACATTTTCACTTGAAAGTAAATCATCGTAACGCCATCTACAACCTACACTTAAAACTAAAAAGTTAGTCGTTGTTTATGATTTTAAGTTAGTACTGAAAATGTTTCATAGATGGCAGTATTAGTTCCAAAAATGTTACAATGGATTTAGCTGTTTCAGAAACTATATTGAGTAGAAACATTGCATATCCCATATAGATGCTGAAAAAATTTCTATTGAAAACGCAGTTTGAAGTTTATTTATACTAATGAGTACTATATATCAGGTACAAACCTAATTTTGAAGAATTACCTACGTATGCCTAGTTATTCAATGCCAAAAGTCTGTTCTAAAAAGTAGTAATGGCGAAACAGATTCATATGTTTCTAATTCTGTTATCTGCCACATAAAAATAGGGAAGACGCGCTCCTCCATAACGGATAGATAATTATAATATTATCTATGTAAATATAAAAAAAAGTGAATACATATTACCTACTATTAAATATAAATTATCTATAACACAATCCTCGCATTAATATGATCTATTGTTAACCTATTGTTATACATATAAGTTTCCTAACCAATACAAGAATGTACTACAATCTAGGCTCTACTAAATCTATAAGAACCATTAAAACCTTAGAGTATACTTAAGCAAGCTATGTAGCTATACTCTAAGATTAAAACACTTATTCAACGAAACTTTATTTTGTACAGTTTACCAAACATTTTTTCAGTAAGTTTCTCCTCGAAAAATTTGCCATTACTTCTCCCAACTAAGCTAAGATGAGAACTAAAATACTCATTCTTCTTCTTCAACCCCTTCTCTTTCAAAAAATACGGATAATTATTGTCTGTGGACAAATAGAAGATCCCCTGTTTGGTTCTATCTGTGGTTAATCCCACAACATTCGTCACCATCGGAGTGCGATCAAAACAGTCTTTGTTTCTGGCTTCTTGTACTGAATCACACTTCATGGCGATAAAGCTACCTGGATAATTCAAAGCCGCTACCCATAGAGTAAAAGATCTTATGTGACTGCATAGCCCAGTGCAAGGTACCCAAAGAACATCTCCCGGTTGGAATTCTCCGCCGTTGACGTAGAAATTAACATTGCCGACGGGAGCCGCCATTCCGTACCCGTCAATGTTTGTTTCTATGACATCTACGAAATCTGCATCTGATTGATCGAGCCTGTCTTCTGGGCCCAGGTTTCTGAAGCAAGGTCCTGGAAATTAATTATATTTGACATCTTCAACACTTATGATAAAAACGTTTTAGAATTGACAGTTTGAACTTATAATTAAAGTTATTAAAATCATTGTTATTGTGCTTGTGGCATGAGTTGGACGGGAGAAAGCCAAAATTTATCAGAAAGGCGAGTCTGAGGTCTATGTCCAGCAGTGGACTTTGATATACTGATGATGATGATGATTGTGATTACTGTGTACCCTTTCAAAATTAAATATGGTAATGGTACGATTGGCCTAGTGGTTTAAATGGTCACCAAGTGTGTTGATTCAAAAATTGTTGTTCTGAGTCTGGGTGTTGATTGTGTCCGTTTCATATATGTTTTTAAAGTCCCCCGCTACACGTTATTTTCTTTACGATGCGGGAGTTGTCCTTAAAGAAAATCTTAGTCCAAAATGACTCCAGTCTCTATTTACGGCACTGTCAATATGTCAATCATTTTAGTGAAAATAGTGTACATCCTTGCAGTTTAAAAAAAACCTCAGACTTAATTCCTAAAAAACGGCTTCAAGAATGACCAGCTCACCTGAGGGATCGAGGGCTGTGATTCTGGAGATGTTGATCCCTGTCAGGAGTTTGAAGTTCTTCGCCACAAAGCTAGCCGTGTGTCCTCCGAGGCTTAAACCGACAATCGATAGGGTTTTAGGGTCCAAGCCTTGCTTGGTTAGAGAAACTAGCATTTCAGCTACAGGTTTTCCGATAGAACGTACATTACGAGCGGCTCTGGAAATAGGAAATCTAGTTAAAAATCACCTGCAAGTGAAAAATACAATAATGATGAATGATTAATGGTTAACTGTGGAGAGACTGGTTTTAAATGTTAATGAAATAGTAGATGCTATTTAAATAATTGTATATTTTTTGAAATGAAAACTTCTTTATTGAATGCGGCATTATGCACTTTTGGATAGGAAAAAATCTTATGGGTTCGCGTCACCGACATGCTTAAGGTGCATGCATGCGCAATGTGCTGTGCGCTTTAGATACTTTTTGAATTACTCACGACATGCTTAAAGAATAAGCAAGCAGTATACTATACGTATACTGCTTGCTTATTCTATAAGCATGTAGCCATACAGGTGACGTAAAGTCTTTTAAGTAAAATTGAATAGATTTATTGAAAAGCTCAATATGTATACATATGAAATACGATGGATTGTTAAAATAGTGTTTTTGTTTGATTACTTATATTATTTGAATCGTTTAATTGAAGTATCGTTGTGCTTCAAATTTTAATAATATAAGTTCTAAGTTTTCACTTCTATCGGCATTATTTATCACTAGCGATTTGTTTTTGTAAAATGAGTAAGATTAAGTTAATAAGTAAAGGTTGGTTTTCCCAAACCTGTACCTACTGAATACACAATACGTACGACGTACCAAAGATACATACTTTACATAAACTGTACATATTTTAGAATATTTAATTAAGAGCTTAAATTTTAAATACTTACACTGGATACTCAAATACGGTGAAGGCATTAGTGTTAAGCAAGAACACGTTATAACCCAATTTCTTATACACCACCCCCAGAACCTTTCCAGCCGGGTAACTGGGGTGGTCCATATACCCCCCTATATACAGTACGCTGGGTTTGCTGAAGTTCACGTAAGGGTTCTTGGCTAGGTCATCGATTTGGTAGTAACTGTATGTAGACCTTGAGGAGAAGAAGCCTTTGCCTTGTTGTACAGATATGGTAAGTTGTTTTAGGTATTTTGGGGGTATTGTTGTGGGTATATTTGAACCCGGACCTGGAAAGAAGATATTTAATTAGATATTTATGTTATTTTTAAGACAATTTATCTACTATGCAAAGAGGAAGAGATAAAAGCCGCTACTGACGTGGATAACAAGGTCCATATATTTAACGAAGCCATAATCAAATTATACGACAAACACGCTCCTATTAGGAGAGTAAAAGTAAAGCGTGCCCCGGCTCCGTGGATGTCAGAGGAGGTCCGGACTGCCATGCGACGAAGGGACCAGTCTTTTATTCGCTTCAAAAAAGACCGCTGCGAAGAAAAATGGAACATTTATAAAGCCGCCAGAAACCGATGCAATCAGGTGATACGCAACGCCAAACGCCGACATATACTTCAAAACATAGAGTCATCTTCTTCGTCCAATATCTGGAAGTTTCTTGCTACTCTAGGGATAGGTAGGCGACAACACCCAGAGTTCAATCATAAAATTGGTTTGAATGATATCAACCAACATTTCTCATCCACAGCTACGCTGGATCTTCAAACTAAGTTTCAAACACTAGATTACATATCTGGTCTCACCAGTCCTACGACTGACTCATTTGCATTTTCTCCAGTGTCTCCTGAGGATATCAGAAAGATCATAATATCTATCCGTTCCAATGCTACGGGATGTGACGGTATCAGTCGTCGCATGATTGTCAATATCCTAGACTGTATTCTCCCAGTAATTACTCACATAGTCAATTTCTCCCTAGATTCCGGTACTTTTCCCTCCTTGTGGCGCAAGGCTTACATTGTTCCCCTTCCAAAAAATAGTAATCCTTTACTCCCTGAACATTTCCGACCTATTTCCATACTTCCCTTCCTATCTAAAGTTCTCGAGACCTGTGTATATAAACAACTCTCGGAGTTTGTATACAGAAACCAACTTTTAAGCCCTCTGCAATCTGGCTTCAGGCCCGGTCACAGCACAGTTACCGCTCTCCTGAAAGTGATTGGCGATATAAGGAAGGGCATGGAAGACACCAAAGTCACTGTTTTAGTCTTAGTCGACTTCTCTAATGCCTTCAATACCGTCAATCACGAAATCCTGTTATCCATCCTTAAATATCTTATGGTTCCTTCTGAGACACTGGAATGGTTCTCCTCTTATCTTCGGGGACGTCAGCAGTGCGTTCGTGTGGATGACTTATCATCAAGTTGGTGTGACCTCTGCACTGGCGTCCCATAAGGCGGAATTTTATCTCCTCTATTATTTTCAATATTTATCAACCTCATAACTCAACATCTTCAGTGTGCGTATCACTTGTATGCTGATGATCTGCAGCTGTATTCACAGACAAGAGTGGATGACGTAACACAGGCCATTGACGAAGTCAACAAGGACCTTGAGCTCATAAAATCCTGGTCAATGAGATTTGGACTGTCAGTTAACCCAACTAAATGTCAAGCAGTCATAGTTGGCAGTAAACGTATAATAAGCAGATTAGATACCAGTTCCATCCCGTCGATTTATTTTAACGGTGTAGTCATTCCACTCAGCCCTGCAGTAAAAGACCTGGGCTTACTTATCGATTCAACCCTCGATTGGCGAGCTCAGATCACTAGCGTGAGTAAAAAAGTCACTGGAAACCTGCGAACATTATGCCGTCTCAAAAACTTCCTACCTCCTAAAACTAAAATTACACTCATGCAGTCCTTAATAATTCCTATAATCGACTATGGTGATGTGTGTTACTTCGACCTGAATGCAGACCTCCTTAATAAACTTGACCGCCTTCTCAATAACTGCATTCGATTCATTTTCAATCTTCGAAAGTATGACCATGTGTCTGCTTTGCGTTCCCAGTTACAATGGTTACCTATTCGCCAACGGCGCAATCAGCGAGCGCTCACCGCTCTATTTTCATTTCTTAATTCACCATCCTTACCTACTTACCTTGCTCCGTACCTCCGTTACCTGTGCTCTAACCACGATAGAAATCTTCGATCAGTTAATAATCTGCTCCTCTCATGTCCCTCTCATAACTCTGATTTCGTGAACCGTTCGTTCTTTGTTCAGGCAGTACTACTCTGGAATGCGCTCCCGCTCGAAGTCAGGATGTCCACCAACAGATTTACGTTCAAAAGGAAAGTACACGATCTTTTTCTCAATGAACTGGCAGAACTATCTAACCCATAGTAAATCGTATTGCTAGCATCTATAGTGTATAAATATGATACATATGTGTATGTCTATCTGTATAATTTATATATATGTTTGTATTCCTATGTAAGTATTTGTATGTATATGTATATGTATGTGGATTGGTGTATATATGAGTATGTGTATGTATGTATATATGTATGTGTTGTATAGATATGTTGTGAACTGTGAGAATTATTATTGAACACATCATATGTAACCTCTGTGCACCTACCTCATAAGATTTCTGCACCACCCGAAGGTTGACTGGAAGAGAATGCCTTGGGCATTAAGTCCGCCGATGTACAAATTTAGTGCATAAAGTTTATAAATAAATAAATAAATAAATAAAAATAAAATAAAACATAAAATGTAAAACTCATTTCTTTCCTAGATTTATTTAAATGTAATCACACATTTTTTTTTTTTTATATCTCAAATTGTTCCTTTGTATTTGGTGAATTTAACTGTTTTTTTGCCGCCGTGGTGAGGACCTGGTGATCTGTAATACAGGTTATACCTAGGATAGACACCAGCTCCTTGCAGACACTTGACTGATTATTTTTGTTGTTCAATTGTAATTTGCTGAATTACATTTTACTGTACCATGTCTTGTCTTTGTAAGGAGAAATAAATAAAAAATATTATATTATTATTATTAATGTGTAATGTCTCACTGCTATATCTATACAAGTAAATAAAATTAGATTATGTAATATAAAAAAAACGGTTTTTTACCAAACGTATATCAAAGTATTTACGGTATTAACAGTCTGTCTGTCCGATTTTCTGTTTGAACAACTTTGACGGGATTTTCTCTGTCAGAAAGCTGATGACCTAAGAAGTAATTTAGGCTAACTTTTTAAATACTAGCCTCTCTGCGGCGTTACTCGCGATTTGCAACATCAACCGCGGATTAACAGCTAGTTATTACACATGTATACGCACTCAAATTATATATTTTCAATATATACAATGTTACACTGTAACAGAATACAATGTTTAAAATAATTTTAATGTAAAAAGCATGGGGCGATGTTATTGAAATATTCTCAGAAAGCACCCCACGCTTTGTTACTTTAAATTTCTACTTTTTAGTTTAAAAGCGTGTTAGTTTAGTTTATTAAAACTATTTTTAGAGAGACTAAAAGAGACAAATTTGTTTAATTATTTTTTTACAAATTAGTGTATTGTCATCGGTTCTCGATAAATCTACAAAGTTTGAACGAAATCTGGCTGTTAAAAGTGGGTCAAAATCGCGCCCAAAGGAGTCGGTTACAAACATACAAAGAAACATACAGGTGAAGCTAATATAAAAAGCGTGTAAAAATATAACCCTCCTCCAGTTCAGTTCATTCTATTGACGTACTATTTAATTACCCGTCTACGACGAAGAGAAACAGAAGGGTATGTTCCACTGCAGATAGCTTCTGAACTGCCGAACAGCCTCCCTAGCCTAGTTGCAAAACGTTTTCCGTTTTCTATTCTATTCTCTGTTCCATTTGCTGACCAACTGCCTCGTTGGTCTAGTGGTTAGGATTAAGAGGTCTCGGGTTCGATTCCCGGGTCTGACCAAATATTATTTGTGTTATTCACAAATATTTGTTTAGGAGTCTGGGTGTTTTCTATGTATAATATGTATCCATTTACAAAAAAAAAAAGTATGTTTATGTATTTATATCAGTTGTCTGGTACTCATAACACAAGCTCAGCTTAGCTTGGGACTAAGATGATGTTGTGTGTCAGATGTCCAAAATATTTATTTATTTATTTATTTCTCTATTCTCTTGTTTCATTGACTAATGTCACTCAGTCAAGTGATCTAAAGGAAATATTAGTCAATGGAGAATAGAATAGAAAACGATAAACGTTAGCACCATGTCTAGGGGGGCTGATTTTTATAGAATGCGGGTGACATAGGCCACACATATTTTTGCAAAAGTTTTTAAGTACTTGGGTTAAATTAAACTTTTCCTTGTTTTGGTTGCAGTATTGCTTCATTGTTAATTCTTCAGAACCAATTATCGACGTCCTTCAGGTTTTATCAAACTGCAAACTTTGAAGCAAAGTGTTTGCTAACGCTTGTTTCCTTTGCCTTTTATGAAAAAATCAATATTGTGACACCGTTGCATTATTTTTCAAGGATACTTTGTCATGTTTATAAAATCACTAACTTTCGCCAGCGGTGTCACTCGTTAAAGATGTTTGCCTTTATCTCAGATAAAAGTTTAATTTTATGCTTTGATTCTCGATATAATCTTTAGATAATAATATCTTTCTAAGAGGTTCTAGAGCCAGGCCGGCTCCCGTAACAGTGTGAGACCGGAGGACTAATGATGCAGAAGTTTCTCGCTAAGCCGCCTTAATGAGGGTCACCATGCTGCATTGGCTGTACTCACAACGAGGATGGTGACTACCCTATTCTTGGATTCTACTCTTGCTTTCCATCGCCTGATGACTTTAGTAGAGTCACTTTGGTAGGATTAAATATATTTTTTATATTTTATATTTTCGGATATTTAGCACACAACGCCATCTAGCTCCATGCTAAGCAGAGCTTGTATTATGGGTACTAGACAACTGATATAAATACATAAACATACATTTTTTTTGTAAATGCATACATATTATACATAGAAAAACACCCAAACTCCGAGACAAACATTTGTGGTTCACAGGTTAGTCCGACCCGGGAATCGAACCCGAGACCTCTTGATCAGCAGCTGCTTACGCTGACCACTAGACCAACAAGGCAGTCTAAAATATCTTAACAAAGTATAAAATGAAGTTGCTGCCCTTGTCTGTTCGCTTAGATCTTTTAAACTACTCAACGAATTTTATTGCAGTTTTCAACCAGAGATTCAAAGTGTAATGGCAGCATATTTTACTAGAATACAGGTACAGGTATCGCTGCCTGGTCTTGTAAGTGCGTTTAGATGTTTCATACTATGCAATGGATTTTGTTGTGGTGATTATCAAAAGTGCGAGTGATTAACAATAATAAATATTTCGGACATCTGACGCACAATATCATCTAGTTCCAAACTAAGCATAGCTTCTATTATGGGTACTAGACAACTGATATAAATATATAATAAAAGAGAAGACACGCAGTACCCAAAGACACATTACGACATAAATTGAGTGTGAGACCGGAGGCCCAATCATTCTGCGTCATTCTCTCGGCTTCCGGAGGCCGGGAGAATGATGAATGATCTTTTTTTTAAACTTTACTGTCACCATGAAAACACAAAAACATAAAAAAAATACAGTATGATAAGAAAAAAAAAAAAAAGAAACTTACAATCCGCTAAATATCCCGCTGTATACCCTTCTAAAGCTTTCGAACTGTACATTGCATTTGTAAACATCATTTCGAAAAGGACAAGCACCAAACATAACATTTTTTAATTTTCTTTTTTTGAAAACGTCTTATATGTGCGTATGATATTGACGAACTGTATTGTAAAAGATAAAGTATAAGTTAAAACAGCTGCATAAGAGATAGGGTTACAAATCTTATACAGAGTGATTTTAAATTAAACAAATAATTAAAACAAAATATTAAACGGGTCTCGGTAAACGTAGTGTAGGACGCGTACAGGCGAGGTGGAGTGACGACTTGCGCAGGATGGCTGGCAGGAGCTGGATGCGAGAAGCCCAAAATCGATCAGAGTGGTGTGCAATAGGAGAGGCCTATGTCCAGCAGTGGACTGCGATAGGCTGATGATGATGATTTTGATGATGAATGAATAAAATGGAGAGGCATATGTCCAGCCGTGTACTACGAAAGCCTGATGAGAATGCTTGTAAGTTTTGAAACGCATTTCTTAATGAATCTCTATTGATTATCATTATTTTTCTGTTTTAATATTATTATTTACGGAAATCACAACGTGTATCTTAAAATGACATTTTAACATGTGCATTATTCAATAACATTATTTTTAAGGTTTTTACAAGAGTATATATAATATGCTTTATATATGTGTCGTGGATTGATCGTGAACTAATAAATCATTACCGGAAATGTCGTGGATCGATACTATGGTGCGACGGACAGCGCCATCTAAGAATTATTTCAGTGAATTAATAAATCGTCAACGGAAACGCAAGTGGCGCCCTCCCGCTTGGACACGATCGTCGGTAGAGGGGATG
This sequence comes from Phragmatobia fuliginosa, assembly GCA_932526445.1. Classification (NCBI taxonomy): domain Eukaryota; kingdom Metazoa; phylum Arthropoda; class Insecta; order Lepidoptera; family Erebidae; genus Phragmatobia; species Phragmatobia fuliginosa. The sequence goes on from OW052071.1 coordinate 17,036,689, forward strand.
CAGCGATGACTGGCGAGAAGATATGGCGGTGGTCATTCTACCTCGGACAGTCTTGGCATACGCTCAGTACCAACGCACGTGTCTGTTTCCATATTGTAAAAAACCGTTAGTAAAATAAAGTTATTGTGATTTAAATTATCTTTCGTTCGAGTATCCAAGTCAGTGCCCACATTTATCAGAAACTATGTCGGATCATGATGAAGACCCGATGTTTCGCATCTCGGCCACCCCTGATGCGACATATGTATACTATATTTTATTTATTTTAAGTTGTTGTATGACGATGAATGTATTATTCACACCTACTAAATCTGTGAACGTCTCGGTAATCATCATCATCAGCCTATAGAAGTCCACTGCTGGACAAAGGCCTCTCCAATTCCACGCCACTTGGTTCGATCCTCGTCTTCTCGCATACCCAGATAAAACATAAGAGGTTTTCGTGGCACGTTACATGTATGTATTGTACGAGAATGTTGGTAAATAAAATTCATGTAACAAAAATATATTCACCCTAGTTTCCTGACAGTAATCCTCTTTAATGGGCAAAATTGCGGAAAAACTTCGAAAAAATTGTGGCTTCCAAACATCCGCGAGTAGACCGGAGTCAAGAGCGCCGCGGAACTCTTTCACCTCGCCAGGGACAAAGCGAGGTTTTTTTGCCATTTGGCTACGGAACCCTAAAAAGGGTAGCTATTGAACTTTCGCTACTTATAACTATCTATTCTCATTAAAAAAATATTAAACAAATATCAGACGGCAAAAAGAAAACGTTGAAACTTCACATATTCGATTTAAAATGGATAGCATTCTCTTATGATATTTTTAATTCCCATGATATTTTACTACTTCTGATGTATCTTTAAAAAAGTGTCTTTAAAATTGTAACTTTAAAGATGCACATAGCATAGAACCCTCGCTTAAAGTTAAATACGTTTATGACTAAGGAACAAATGATTTGAATAAATTGTTCTCAATAAATAACTTAAGTTATTATCAACAACAGTGCACTACATTTTACAACACGCTATATATGAACTTACGTGTATTATGTATAGTACACTTATGACTGTATGTTTACGAGTATTATGATGTCTCGTGTAATAAGGCTTTAAGTTGCGTTAAAATATGATTACAATAGGATTTTTTATTTTAAAGGGAGTTTTATTTTTCAGTATTACAGGGCTGCTTACAGCGACACCCACTTTTAATTAGTATATTCCAATGCCCTGAGTTTACGGTTTTGAAATTATATTTTTTATTAATCATAAGCCAAGTGACTCTACTCTGCTTCGGTGCTTGTCCTTTTGGAATTATTGTTTACAAATGCAATGTACAGTTCGAAAGAAGGGTAAGCAGCGGGATATTTAGAGGAGTGTATTTTTTTCACCCGATTGCGACAAAAGTAGGGTAATACTTTTCGAGCGTATGTAAGTATGTATACACATATGTGCATGTTTGTCCAATTCTTTGGCACGCCCTACAGCCCGAACGGCTGGACGGATTTTAACATACGTGAGGTGTCGTTAAATTCGTTAGAATTATGGTCGTGACATAGGCAGTATACATTTTCAAAACGACATCCGCAAATGGATAAAGGGGAGGTGGGTTTAATTTCTTGACAGTTCCCGCATTAGGAATATACATTCTATGACATTACAAACATTCCTGAAACGGACACAAATAATACCCAGAGTCCTGACAACCATTTCTGAATCACACAAAATACTGTCCCGCGTGGGATTCAAACCCACGACACTTGGCGGTGTAGAAAGCGGAAAGGCGTCCGCTTAAACTACTAAGAAAACCGTTAGTCAAATTTATTAGTAGGGATAATATTTCCTAGTGTCACAAGATTCTTCATATCCGAGACGGTTTCATCATCATCATCATCAGCCCATCGTGGTCCCCTGCTGGACGAAAAGCCCTAAAGGAAAGAGGCCTAGCTCTCCCATTGTACACCACTTTGATCGATTTTGGGCTTTTCGCATCCAGCAATGAGACCGTTTTACCAGTCCTATCAATGTCACTGGATATTATATGTCAAAATCACAACTTAATTTTCAATGTACAATACGAAATTATACATATCGTGTGTGTTATCGTGCGAGCTAAGCTGGCACCTGGCTCAAAACGAAACATGATACCGTTCCCCCGCGTGATACCCCTCTGATTTCGATTAAAAGGCTTATCGTGATGATTTAAAATTGTATTTTATAACCATATTTCAGTTGCTAATTTCATTTAAAATGATATTAGGTATTACCTAATATTATTTAAATCACTGCACGAAGAATGCATTCAGGTAAATAATGAATGAGGCTCGCTTCCTATTGTTATGCAAATGTATTTTCTTAACTCAGGTTAGTAAAGCACCACTTAAGATAAAGTAGTATGTTATGATAAACTATTTGAAGCAAAATAAATGTTGAAATTTAAAAAAAACTAGAATAAATTATATTTTTCTTGCACTCAGTACTTTAAACGACTGACATTTGAGTCAGGTGCCATCTTAGGTCGCACGAGTAATTATAATTATGTAAATTTTCCTCTTGACCTTAATACTGTACCTACCTATTATCCCTACTGTGTTTATTTACTAAACTGCGTACACAGCATTGAGGTACATGTGTACCGTATTTAGGTATTCGTATCAACTCGGTGGAGCGCACTAGCAGTAACTCATAAATAGTCATAAAATTCCAATTCAAATATCATAAATGCGAAAGTAACTCTGTCCGTTTGTCTGTTAACTTTTCACACTTAACCGCTGAACCGATTTTGATGAATTTTGGTATAGAGATAGATGGATCCTTGGGAAAGGACATAAGTTACTTTGATATGATAAACATACACTCGGACGGTTGTTGTTGTTTTTTCAAATTAAAGTGTTTCTTTTTAATTTGTACTTTCTAATAAAACTGCCTCGTTTGTCTAGTAGATGGCGTATTGCGAGTGCTACTCAAGAGGAGTTCAAATCCCGTGTCGGGCCAAAGTGTTTTTGGGTTTTTCTTAGGACATAGTTAATAGCAGCCCGGTATTTGGAAGTTTGGCGGTGATTCACGCCCGTGTCTCGGTGAGCACACAAAGCCGTCGGTCCCGGTTTTTATGAACATCTATGGCAATCGTTATTGGGAAGTCAGCGCCCTCAAATTTACTGACAACTAGTTGAACCCTCGAAATTCAGTTCTCCCTTAGGGTTGCAGAAATCCGATGCCAGTCGCTCCTTGGAAAAACTGATATTCAGATATAACCGGTTGAACTAGTAGCCGACCCCAAATAATATTGGGAATACTGTTAAGGCTAGGAAAAAGAAAAAGAAGTTTCTAATAAACAACTTTACACTAAACGCATATACCGTGTACACGGTGTACTTACAAAAAAAAAACAGTTCTTTTTTTTGTCTGTTTGTCGGAACTAATCTCTGGAATGAATGCACCGATTTTGACAGTTGATAGAATAATGAGTGCCTTGGGTTTTTTTTTTCACTCCACATCTTTTTTCACAAATACGACGGTTATCACGATAAGAAGTAGCCTATATCCTTTCTCAGGCTTTAGACTATATGGGTACAAAATTTCATTTAAATCAGTGCGATGATTTTTGAGTTTATCGCCAACAGACAGACAGACAGACAGACAGACATGACTGAGGACTTTATTTTATAATATGTAGTGATTTACAACAAAAACTGCTAGCAACACCGCGGGAGTCAGCTAGTAAGTAATAAACATATAATTGTGAAGGCATACCTTTGTTATTGTCTCATATTTAAATAGAAAATTAGATTGCGACTACGTTTATCAATTAATGTAAGTTAACGTTAAATTACAGGCCATATTGCGCCCCATTTAAGGTTCAAAGTCGACATAGCCTTGCTCGATAAATTCCTTGATATCTTAATAACATACAGCTGAAGAATTAGTTGAGTACCGAGTGACGCGGAAGCTGGCCATTAGTGCATTAGCCAAACATGTAAGGAGAAAAGTGATGCTAAAGAGTCTCGATCGTTTTACATCATCAGTTGTGCTAATATGGCCAGCCCACTGCCACTTTAGCTTGCTAACCCGGTGGGCTATGTCGATGACCTTAGTTCTCTGACAGATCACCTCATTCCTGTTACGATCCCTCAGAGAAACGCCGAGCATAGCCCTTTCCATAGCAGTGTCCAGGTCTCGACTCAGTATGTCATGACAAGTAGGATGCACTGATTAAAAACTATCGTTTTTAGGCACTGTAGAAAAAGACTCGACATAGCTTTCCAAATGCTGCCTTTGTTTTTAACGTGTGGAAATACCCGCGGACCGTCACCCAACCTAGGGTTTACGGCGGGGTGGTGTGTCGGACTCGAACCGACTAAAACCACACGATGTGACCTCGCTGCGCCTGTCTTTAGGGAGAGGACCAGGGTGTTTTCCAAATGCTGCCTTACCCAACTAAATTCTTCTATTCATCTTGTTCTCGACGTTGTTTCCACCCAACTGCAATGTCTGCCCAAGGTAGACATATTTTTGAACAACCTCGAGAACAGTATCGTGTACTGCAACCGGTTCCGGTAGTACATGTTCATTGATGACCTTGGTTTTGTCCAAGTTTATCCATAGGCCGATGCGCATAGAATAATCAGCTAGGTCATTCAGCATCTGTTGCAGGTCCTGCAGTATCTCTGCCATAATGACGATGTCGTCCACAAATCGCAAATTGTATTCGCCGTAGATGTTAATGCCACGTCCTTTCCAGTTCAGCGTCTTAAACATATCCTCCATTGCATTTGTGAATGATTCGGGGAAAGAACGACTTGTTAGCTGTTAATTTACACAATTATTCGCGTCATTTACAAATAATCCATCCTGCATCGTTTCCGGCACAAAAATGCTCATGATACTAGCAGCGTTGCTGCGCTGAATTGCAATAGACATCCTTATTTTATTATAACAGTATTCAGTATTTTATTATTTTAACAGATTTATTTTTAATTATAACAGTATTTATGGTCAGACTGTCAGGCTAAATATATACTTACAATCGTCAGGAAAAAAATCCTTGTCAACGTCATCACATAATGCACATAATAGAGAGTAAATATACATACACTTAAGTGCGTTCAATACATTTTTACTAAACATTGTAAAAATAGTTATATTCGTATGTTCTAATTTCGCAAGTTCTAAACCAACTACCATCAAGTAATGATGGTAGTTGGTTTAGAACTTGAATAATGAAATTACCTGGTAACTGGGTGTAACGCCTGATTAAAATATGTCAAACGAATACGTTTAAATCATGCAGCTATTTTATCTTTTATTCCTATACAAACAGGCTGTGTTAAAAGTTAGTTTTTTTTTTAAGTAGGTAAGGATCAAACTATAATTGCACTAGCTTTTGAGCGCGGCTCTGCCTGCGCCTATCTCCTAAACAGAATGCGTTGTTCTGTAGAGGAAAGCAGAAAGTGGAATCAGTTGGAAAAGCTCTTCAGAATCCACGATAAAGGTGATAGAGGACTGTCATAGATGCGACGTCCAAGAAGGCCTATGTTTAGAAGTGAACGGTTTAAGGTTGATGATGATGATGATAGGAGGCCAAACAAGCAGACTTATCACTTGGCAGTAAGTCACTACCGCCCTTACAGACATTTGCTTCAGAAAATGTCTTATTTTTTATAAGTCGTTCTTTTATCCCGATGTATTAAAAACAAATCTTTCAAAATGTTTGTGCATGTAGCCCGCATGGTTCGACATTTTTTCTTATCACTGATTGAATGATAGTTTTTCTAAAATTAGGTTTAATTATTTTGATTTATTGACACACAATTATTTTTTTAAATGTGTATTAAATCTGAGTTAAAAGTATTTAAAATAAATTAGTAATGGACAAATTTTGACTTCCATTAATACCTATCATTTTAATAGGTATACATCTAAGTACGGATGAACGGAGAGACTGCACGAATGGCGTATCTACTGGGCCGAGTATAGTGGGTTGAAATCCCACATAGGAAAACAGGATGCGTTGATGACGTATGTTTGTAAAGTCCTTCACAATACAGGAATATGTTTAATGCGGGAGATGTCTTTAAAAAACCCAATCTGATTTCTTCAGTGGGTACTGTTGTGGGTTGACGGCAAATTCTTCATAATGATTATGTACCCGATTACTACTACGACATCTAATCTTAACGTGTACTGACCAACTATGCAAGGTATTATTGTGCAGGCCTCTGCGCAGGTGAACTCGTGGGCCACTAGCCTTGCCTTGTGACTAGTGCACCACGCCGCCATCGTTCAGCACTCTCGGGCTAGAGCTCATCAGAACTACGCAGGATACGGTTATTTTCACAGAAGCAGCAGGTAGGCTGTTCTGTTTCGCGACAAGCAGTTTGAGATCCACCTTAGGGGTTCTCACTTAGGCTTAGAGCGGATAAGTTCCTATAATTGTCATAATGTTCCTATATTTTATTTGAAGGACCATATCGTGCACTTGATCTCAATCCACAGGTGTATAGTTTTAAGTTCTTGACTGTTACCTATTTGAATTTCGTCTGAATAAATAACAGTGTAAGAGTAAAGGGTGTATCTTTATCTATTACTCTCCGGCTTAAGTCAACTTGTTGTGCCTTTGTCAGGAAATTTTACCACATAGATATAAATTTTCTGTAACAAATTTTCACAATATTGGCTATTAAAAATAACTGTTACAGTAAATTAGGAACTGTTAATAATATAAATTGTTAATAAGAAAATTGAGAAACACTAAAGATATGTTAATATAACTATTAAAAGTATGGTTACTGACAAATAGCATTTGTATAACAGTTTACAAATCTCCATAGTTGCTGTTTAGCCGTGAATGTGTAATAAACAGACAGACAGAGATAGTTTTGAATTTGTTTATTAAAATAAATAAAATTGAAGTGTCTGTTTTTAACATGAAATATATACCTACGGTAATTACTTAAAAAAACAACTTTTAAATTTTTTGTGTGTCTTTCTGTCTGTCCGACTGTCGGTCTCTTTCTTCCGGCTAATCTCTGAAAACACTGGACTGATAATAACGGGACTTTCACTAGCATATAACTGATGATATTGAATAGAATAGAATAAACTTTATTGTACTGACCATGTACAATTGGCGGCCTTATTGCTAAAAAGCAATTTCTTCCAGGCAACCTTAGGATGGAAAAAAGATTATAAGTAAAAAATATGATATAAGAAGTAACTGAAGATTATTTTGGAGATAAACAATAAGTTATTACATGATGAGGAGTGTAACGCCTGATTAAAATTTTGTTCAGTGATGCAGTTAAGTTACTCATTGCTGTTCAGTTTCGGCAAGGAGTTTCAAAGTTAACTAGCTGACATCGATGAAAGATACTACATCTTTCGTCTATGCTAGGTGATTTGCTATTAGACTGTTGATATTTGATACCATAAATAACCTGAAGATGAGAGCCCAGTAGTCCCATCATACTATCCGACTGCCAGTGCTAGGCTCGGGGTCTCCTCTCAGGAGAGGGTTAAGGCCATACGTCCCCATGTTGGCCGAGTTAGGGATTGGATATTTGATATTTAAATAGAGTTACTGAGCCATTTCTCTCTTCCTTCCCTTTTCTTCATTCATTTCTCTCTTCATAAGCCAGTTACCTAAAATGTTATACAATGACAGAAGTCTCGGTGAATATATGTCTTTAAAAAAGTTAAAAAACAATCTAGTAATCCATTCTAATTTTATAAATTCGAAAGTAGTATTAGATAGTCTGTCCGTTTATCTGTAACGCTTTCAGGGCTAAAACGCTACACTTATATCAAAAAACTTGGCATTGAGATACCTTCATTCTTGAGGAAATTCTTAAGTTACTCGTTAGCGAGATAAACGACGTAGATGCGGATGGAACCGCGGGGAAAACAACTATACTCGTAAGTTCACATTAAATATTGTTTTAAATTGAGAGATGTTATTAATAAAAAATCTAAAATCTGTCTCTGTCCCTCTCCATTACATTTTTATCTCCTGACCCTTTTCCAAACTCTATTTGAGCTCGGTGCAATTAATTTTCTTCCCTCATTCTCCTCTGTTACTTGTCAATTCTCTACTTCCTAGACATGCCTATTTTAGCAAGTCCATTCTTCATTTCTTAACCGTCTTCTATTCTTATGTCCGTGAACTTCCATGCGCAAAACTTTCTTCACTATGTTTTTGTCATAACACACATCACATGACACGTCTATTCCAAGACAGCCAGTTGATTCTCAACTTTTCATCCACTGGTGCTTCCTCTCGTGTGGTCACACCATATTTCTTACTCCTCATGTGTATTACTCTATCTCTCTCTCTCTCAACTCTCATCCGTTTCTTTGTTGGCCAACACTTAGATCCGTACAGGCCGGCAGGTTTGACATTTCTTTTTTTGAAAAATACTTACGTTTATTTCAATTGAAAGTATAGAAGGAGACGAAGAAGGAGAGAAGGAGGATATCTAGCTGGAGCTTGGAATTTTATTTTGCCTAAGAGTTATGGACAAATCTACGTTGTGTTTCAGAAGCTTGTTTAGAGTCTATAATATTCCATAGTTTTTTAAGTGAACTAGCTCTAAGTGCCGCTTCATACGACAATCGTTTTAGCTACACCAGAGAAATATTCTAGCTGACAGAGAAACCCCTTCTGTAAACGTTCCAGTCTCAATTTGTTAATTTGTGTATCGCATAATGTGTTCTCCATACAGGACAGCAGTACTCCAATATGTTAGAAAGCTTTTGTTTACATAAGTCATCGTGTTTCTACCTTATTTCGTATTCTAGAATTATTTAATAGAAGTTTTGCTCAATTTCCACTGCGCAGCTTACGTAATAAATGCATAACGTTATCCAAAAGTATAAATATTGAGATAATATTGTTTGTTTTACAATTAACAGCATTTTAATTTATGTTATGTCTAAACTGTAAATCTCAAAAATTTATTAAACAAATCTGGTTTCGAAAGTCAATTAGCATTTTCATATGCTTTCTTAATTTGGTTTTGTAATATGTATTGTTTATAATAAATATTAATTGAGAATGTTGTACGTCATCATCTCCATTTAACGTTATAAACAAGTTATGAACAAGATAGTAAATATTGTTAATCTTTACCTCTCCACTCCATATAAAAATTTCTTTTTACGGCGTGACAGCACGGACGAAACGATAAGGTCTTCTTACGAAGTGTTATGGAATCTGATCGTGGTGTGCTCCAAATTAAAAGGTATTGCAAACCACTACATACTATATCTTCTACAAATTAGTCTACTGCGGTTTGAAATAACTCTAACATGTTTTGCTGCTAGTTTGTAAAAAATACTCTAGTGTCTCTAGTTAAATTTGTTGCACGAAGCCACTGAATAAGAGCAGCACATCAACTCTTGTTGTGGAGAGCCTCGGAGGAATAAGTTAAGCCGGGGACATATTGTTGATTGCCTTATTGGTCTAGTTTTCAAATCATAAACTATTGTACAGAAATATAGCGTTATAGCTTTTTTTGATGATGGGGTAGAAAAACTCTTCTGATTTCCGGTTCCTCAGAATCATAGCTACATACCAAGCGTTTTAGGTGCTTCGACTAAACAACCACCCAAACGACCTTTCTTAGATATAAAGTTCGAAGGTTCTCCCTTTTAATTAGTCTATCACTAATGTTGCGGCTATATCACATTTCTAGTGTGATCAGGCCGCAATCCTGTAGACTTTTTGCCTGCCCGTTCCCCACTTCCGAGACTTCAAAGACAGTCCGTCACTCGGTGGCTCATACCGACGTGGACATCTTCGTTCGTGACCGACTCTCTCAAATTATGTTCAGCAGTCTCCTTCTGAAGCAGGTTCCTCCTTCTGATCTAGGGAATGTGTGCTTATAGAGTAACTAAAATCAGAATCTGAAATTTCTTATTTAGATTTTTTTTTAAAGTAGCGAAAAAACGTATTATGTAAAAACAGTACGGATATGAAATCTAAACTATTCAGATATTTAACTACTTGGAATAGAATATTTATTGACAAAACTTGCCAGCCTTCACATAATGAAAAATAAATAAAAATGTTTAGAATTAATATAGTTCCTGGATATAATATATTTTTTGGTTGGAAATCGATCTCCAATCAAAGCAGTAATAGTATTATATTTTTTTAAGCTCTACCTGCTTACTTCTTTAATTTAATCAGTTAATATTATAACACAGAGTCGATCACATTGTTTCCAAACACCACTAGGCATTTCCATCAGATGTAACTGTCGACCTAACAGAAGCTCTCAAGAAACAGCCCCACAATATTCCCTATGTCGACAAACCCAGCAAAGGTCTTCAAAAAGAGAAATCATCGAGTTCTCTCTGTGAACGAGCAATAACTCTATGTTGAAAGATATGAGTTTGAAACTTATGACATTTAAAACTCTTATCGATTTTCAACAATGAGCTTAAAAGTTCACCAAAATTATTTTCTTGGATTGCCATGATTGAGAAAGCTTTTTGCACCATACCCTTCGTGGGGTAAACGAAGGGCGTGTGTGGGACTCTCGGTCAACCAGTCTACCCACTAAAGCCCGCATCAGCCTACCTCGTCAGTCGAGAGGAACACCAGGAACGCATCAGCGGCTTGTGGTGGCCACCTGTCGTACCCCAAAGCTGTCGCGCCTCTCACCGCTTTACACAATAAGAGGCGAAACATCGACCCGCCTTAAACGACCATCCGGTCGCACCAGGGAGTCACCTGTCTCGGGTCGTTTGCAGCGGTCACATCTCCCTAGGATGTAATTGAGGCGACCCTTAGAAGACGATTCGAGAGCTAGCGACCTCTGCGGCATCCATTTCGACGCCTTCTTTGAGCACTGAACAAGTTTCATAATTGTCTCAAGTAAGTACTAGATTTGACCATGGTTACACCCACCTACTTCTCAGTTACAGCAGTTGATAGTAGCTTAGACGTTAGGCCCTGCGCGCACGGGAAACTTTTGTCACTGTGACTGTTTTGTCACTTTCATTATGGCTGTAGAATTATATGGAGATGCGCGCACGTTGCGACGTGACAATCGGATGACAAAACTGTTTTGTGCCTGCGAAGAAGCCTGCGACAAAACTGTCACCGCGCCGCTAGAGTTTGATAGAAGCGCGCACACGGGTGACGAAACAGTTTCTGCCTGTGCCCTAAGCCAAAAGCGGAAAGCGGAAAGGATTAACTTTTTATTTATATTTTCAGACAACTTGAAATAGCATTGTAATCAAAACAAAAGTGTCTCCTAGCGTTCAATCACCACATTATCATAAAGGGTCTAAGCAGTATGCCTTGAAGTTGTTCTAATAAAATATTCAAGGTTTTCTTCGAAATTACTAGAGCTTGAATTGTTTTAGAGAAAATGAAATATGATATAATTTGTTTAATTTAACACTGGTTGAAAGATTACCAGATGTTATTTAATTTTGAGAATGACACAATGATCGAAGATTCAATGTTTCGGCCCAAAAAATTGAATTTTGTACTGAATCGATTTTTACCCTTGAAAATCGACTGTCGATTTTTTGTGTTGGTACAAAAAATATTTACAATAGTTACAATTAGCTGAATGTATTAATTTGATAGGTAATAAAAATAATTCTTATAATCGAATTCCTTGAACTAAAAAATCGATGATTTTACTGATAAGAGATCCCACAGATTGTTTAATGAATATTTTTGTTTTTCATAAAATGAATTTATATTTATATTGTAAATACAGAAAAGATATAGAATCGATCCTTTAGAAATCGTTTTTTTCAATAATCGATTCTTCATGTACTGATTCGAATCGAATCAAAAATCCCTACAAAATAGTTTATCCTAACGCCATTTTCCGTGCCCCGCTCTCCGCTTACTTTTGATGCCCGCAGGCGATAAGCAAATATATATAGTATATAGAAGAAGTGGAAAGAAGACCAGCACTTTACGAGAAAAGATTAAAAGAATATTCTGACATATGATAAATACTAGGCATGTCTTTTAAGTTCTTTTGTTTCCATATTTAACGGCAGTTTTGAATTTGGAACAGTTCTATATTCGAATGTGTTTAAATATTGAATCTCAAAACATTTTAAATACCCCTTCTTTAAAGTGGAATAAATGTTATAATTAGTGGTTTGAGCGAAGGGAAAAGTGTACTAAACTATGTGGTGAATACTTTGAAAATGTGCAGTAATTCATTAAAACTCTACACTCATTCGAAAACTTTTACGCCGCATGAATTCGCAAATAATGACTGTCTCCTCCAAATGCATATCGTTAAATGAACCATGGATTTACAAAAATGTTTCGTCACTGTCATTCGCCGTGTGCGCACTCAGATTTTAAGACGCGACGCGACATGACAAAAACTTTTTTGTCGCAGCGACAAAAGTCACCCGTCAGCGCACTGCTTTATTCTGAAGAATAAGCTATATTACTGTAAGGTTTCATCTAAATTCCTTAAAAATTATTAAAGTAGTTTTGACGTGAAAGAGTAACGAATATTCGTAAATTCTTCCTCAAATTTTCGCAAATGTACTATTAGTAGAATTGTATATTAGAAAAGTAGTATTAGTAAGTAAGATGACAATAAAAATACATACTTCCTGCTTAAGATAAGAAAACTTAAGCATTCCCTATTTTTCTGTAAAGAGTAACGCACGCCAAACAAGCAATAAAGCCTTCTTTTCCATTTTATTTCCTATTTCGGTGCCTTCTCCCACTATTCGCTGAGAAAATGGCGGCATACGAACTCAGTGTAGCGCGCGACAACGACGCGGGCGCATGCCGCGTAACCGACGTTCATTTTCAAATTAAGAACGAAAATCGAAGTAGTGTTATGTGATGTACTAAATTTAATTTTTAAAACAAAGTTTGTTTGTCTGTGGTAGTGATCATAAATAAATTTGAAAGCTGTTTTTTTTCTGCGGTTTTGCAGTTAACTTGGACAAGTGTATCCTATTGTTGTCTTTGTTGACCAGCTGTCAAAATAAACGGAATATTTAAGGTAAGAACCAATTGTTTTCGATAATTCTATTGTTTTGTCTTTCTTTTCAATTTATTTCGTTTTAATTGAAATTTAATTGTTTCGTAAGGCATAGGTTTCTTGATTCTATGTTTTGGAGATTGTTTGTGTTTAACTATAGCAAAAGTTAGTTAGAACATTACATACTTTATGAGTTCTTATAATATCAAATATCAAAATTACTTAGCCGTGTGCGTTTTTTTGTTGATATTTGCGACTACACCGTCATGCTGGATAAATAATGTTCTGAATATATGAAATGCTCATTATAACATTCGGGTCACGGTCTGTTTTCATCATCAAGATCACAGTGATCTCTAAAAAAGTCAAGTATACTTGAGAGCATCCCACACTGATCACTTTTGCTTTTTGATGTAACTTAAATTAAGTCCGAGAATCTTAGTAGAATTTAAATATAATTTGAAAAGTTAGGACTTGTCTTAAGATATCTTTACAACTAAAGAAATTTAAGTGTCTGTAATGCAAAGTTCCAATGAATATTCCCACGCGGGTGTCGTAAAAGGCGACTAAGGGATAAACTACGCAAGACAACATCAATGCAAAGAGAATGAAAACTTGAAACAAACCCTATACCAACCCGTCTGGCCAGCGTGGTATAGTAGGCCAATACCTCCTTTTCAAGGAGAGGCCTATGTCCAGCAGTGGACTGTTAAAGGCTGTTGATGATGATGATGAATGCAAAGTTAAATTAACAGTTTTCACTAGATGCACATGAAAGTACACATACGGTACTTACAATTAAAAAAAACGATTCAATGTCGAATCTTTGAAACGACTGGACCGGAACTGTCCCTGGCAGACATTTGATGACTCAAGAACTAAATGAGGCTACTTTTATATTAGACTAGATTGTTTTATTATTGTAAATCTCGAGCAACGCCGCAGGGTGAAGTTAGTCTAAAAAATAGCCTAAGTTACCTCTTGTGTCATCAGCCATCTGCTCGTGAAAGTACCCTCAAGCCTGGTTCAGTTATTATAGAGATTATCCGAACAGACAGACAGAAGACAAAAAAAATTATAATTGCATTTTGGATATCAGTACCGCATATACTTTGATATGCATCATCCTCCTAGCCATTATTCCCAAGTTTATTTGGGGTCGGCTACTAGTTCAACCGGTTTTACCTGAATTTCATTTATTCCACGGAGCGTCTGGCATCGGACCTCCGCAACCCTAAGGGTAAACTGAAATTCGAAGATTGAACTAGTTGTCAGTATATTTGAGGGCACTGATTTCCGAATAACGATTGCCATAGATGTTCATGACAACCGGGACCGACGGCTTTACGTGCTCTCCGAGGCACGGGAGTTAATCACCGCCAAACTTCCAAACTCCGGGCAGCTATTAGGAATTTCCTAAGAAAATCCCAAAAACACTTTTTGGACGACCCGGGATTTGAACCCGGAAAACCTCTTGATTAGCTGACGCATACGCTAACCACTAGACCAACGAGGCAGTTATATACTTTGATATGCATTTAGAAAAAAAACTGTTTCATATTACAAACAGACATTCGAATTTAATATTTGTAGAGAAAACTTCGCCCCGCGTGTTTACCCAGGCTTGATGCTGTACAATACAACTAAACCTATAATAGAATATAATTTATAATCGCCTTGCTTCAACAGGATATTAATCAATAGAATACTTGCTAAATGTTCATTAAGTTTCCTAATTATCGTCTAGTAAATGTAAACGTTGCATTATGTTACTTTATGAGTTATTAAGTTTCATATTTACGTTTAATTACGATCCTAAATTTTGAAATAGAATGTAATGAGTTTACAAAACGAAATGACCTTAGATACCGGTTGGTCAAAACATTTTACACGCTTTTTATTAGCTTCACCTGTATGTTTGTAACAGACTCCTTTGGGTGCTATTTTGACCCACTTTAAACGGCCAGATTTCGTTCAAACTTTGTAGATTTATCGAGGACCGATGACAATATACTAATTTAAAAAAAACAAATTAGTCTTTTTTCTAAAAAAATAATTTTAATGTAACAAAGCGTGGGGTACTTTCTGAAAATAGTTTAATAACGTCGCCTCATGCTTTTTACATTAAAATTATTTTCTACTTTTTAGTTTATAAGCGTGTTGTTTAGTCAAAACTTAATTTTTTTTCTTACTTTTTATATCTACTATTACTCGCTTCATGATTCAGCAACAACCCATTATGTCCCACTACTGGACTGAGGTCACATCTCAGGAGATGGTTAAGGCCATACATCCCCACGATAGCCGACTGCGGGTTGGGAACTGGCAAGGCACGTTGTGGCGACGTAACTTACCATGCGATGTTTTTAATTGCCCGAGGGCCTCCAACTAAGCTTCACGACTGCTATCTTATGATAAAAACCTGGACCGACTGCTTAATGATGCTCTATGATTGTCTTGTTTAAACAAGGTCCGATCAATCCAAGTCTATCCAATCCTATCTACCAAATATATTTCGCCTCACGGAACTTCTCTTCTTAATATTTTCTTCTTCCTCCCCTTAATCCCAATATTACTTGTAGTCGGCTACTAGTTCAACCGGTTTTACCTGAATATGAGTTTTTCCACGGAGCGACTGGCTTCGGACCTCCAGCACCCTAAGGAAGAACTGGAGTTCTCTTCTTAATATCTAACAATTAAAATTAACAACATATGTCTTTGTTTTTAGTTTTCTATTTCTAAAAGACTTTACTAGAACTACTTCTTAATATGTTACGACCGAGGTTGTCAACGAACATAAATTCTGAAATTTTACGTACTTTCATTTTGCATCAAACTATAGTTTTTCCTTAGGTTGGTGGTGTCAGGTTTACCTACAATTTCAATTCAGCCTACTGCCGTCCACTGCTAAACGAAGGCCTCCCAAAATATCTACAATTACGTAAGCGAAATTTGTAGGGTTCACAATATGTGGGCAATATGTTCACAGTATGGCGATTGAAACGGCTCTACCTTCCTCCTACCTTCTACGGTTCAAACTATTGGCTCAAGGCTGAGGTTCCAGTTCCCTTAGGCATGCTAAATAAAAACGTTAATAGTGATAAAGTGTGCCCAAAGCTTTGGACAAATTTAGATCCAACAATTTAAGTTATAAACGTAATAATAACGAGTAAGCCAAATAAATTCTTAGACACTTTCTTTTTATAAACGGGGTGAAAGATCCTTATATGTCCTACGCCCATTGGGTAGGGTATATACGCCATATGGGTAGAAGCGTAGGGGTTTTCGGACTTCGGGTTGCATTCTGAAGTGACCAGAAATAGATGCAAGGCTTTCGAAAAATTCTTCGAGACTTATTTACCAACAGTAGTTCCATGGTTTTTGCTTCGAATACAATTAATTAAACTTTATTTTTTTCTTTATTTTTTAAAAGACAACTTTCGCAGTAGGAATATAAATCCTGTGTCGCGGAAGACTTTACAAACATACATGCAACGGACACAAAGAACACCCAGACTTAGAACCATAACTTGTTATTCCTACAAAATGTTTTCCCACTTGGGATTTGAACTCACGACAGTGAGGCGAACGCTTAAACTACTAGGCCAACCGTGCAGTCAAACCGATGGTAATAAGTTTTTTTCAAAATGTTTAATACCTATTATTGCAAAAAAATTGCTATACTCACATACTTCGAAGGTTATTTGGTAAAAAAATAAGAGACTGTAAGTCAGCTTTACGCAAACTATTTACAGGAAGTATTAAAAAAATATGTAAAGTAGGTTATATTCAATGAGTTTTTATTGAGTCTCCTTTTTTTTAATATCACCACGCAGATTGAAATCGTATTGTGATATCTGCCATGTCCTAGTTATAACGAGAGTGAACTGGTCAATACGTGAGTTTAAGGAATCAGATATCAAGCAACAGTCTGAGTTAAACGGTACGGCACCCTGACTGACTGCAGCTTACCCCCAAATCTAGTCCTATAACCAATAAACCTATTCATCCACTGTCTTCTATAATAACCGCGAGTAACACAGCGGGACTCAGCAAATTTTACTTCTGATAAAGTTTCTACGTAGTCGGTTTTTAAACCTTTTACTCTAAGTCCCATTTTAAAAACAATAGGCTCACGCACATGGCCCTAGCTAGGGGGGGGGGGGTACCTATTTTTTCTACTTCTGCCCTACCTGTAATCTATGTTTCCCTACCTGTAACCTATGATGCCCTACCTTAAATTCGACTCTAGCTACAGCCCTGCTAACGCACTATTACGTATAAGTCCCGCAGTTATCGTTGTACTTAAAAAAAGTTTGCTTAGGTTCCTCCTTTTGTCATTCACTTTCCTCCAATGAAAGTCCCGTCAAAATTCGTACAGCTGTTCCAAAGATTACACACAGTCTTTTTTTTTTTATTGCTTTTTGTGAAGGTACCGTATATTTTCAGATGACTTTAATAGAAAACTGATAATTTGATATTACATAATACACTTCAATCTTATTTATTTTTATTATGAGTAACAAAGTTTATTTTTGTGAGTGTTAATAAGCAGCTAAGGATACTAGTATTGATGTGTGAGTTTTAAAAATAAATTAACAACCTTGTGTATAAAAGCTAATTTAAATACTTATAAGTATGTAGATACGTTGGATGAATCATAGACAATTGCAGTCAAGGTCTATTTGGCCTCTCTCCGATCAATCAGATAAAATTGCAGGAATTCATACTTAAATTTAATATTGTTTTGTTTTTTTTAATGCTTAGCTATGGAGAATTGCTGATATAGTGTTGTAGATATGAAAATAATTGTATATTTATGATAGGAAGTACCATTAAACATACAAATATTTAATAATGTTGTAATAATAGCTAAGACTTTTTAAAAATATGGTAAAATAAAATACAAATACATTTGTTTTTAGACCAATATTATAAACTAAGAAATGATAATTCTTTTTAAAATAAAATTCGAATTTTAAAATCGGAAATTTAAATTCTTTAATAGTTTTAATTTAGTGTAGTGACTTTTTTTTTTAATCCAAAAAGGTTTTGAAGTATTCTCAGGAGGTCTACAAAGAAATGCAGTGGCATACATGTGCAAAGACATCATGTTATGCAGCCTTACGTATCGGTGATCTCATGGTTGCGCAACACTTTCGCTGACCAACCGGTTTAGGCCAGATTTCTGACGAGTTCGCCAAATTACGAAATTAACGCCTCCACTGTTAAATGTAGTATTATTTGAGATCTGATCTCTCTTATATGGCCAGTATTTTCGTAACATGGAAATCGGATAACTTTAATCTACATAGTTCTAAACTGTTATCTAAATGACAGGCTAGATTTTTATGTTCAACTAGTTGAATCCCGTGGTGTTCCTCGCGGTTACGGTCATTAATAAATTGCGAGTGACTCCGTTAAGTAAGTAATAGTAAAAAATATCCTAAGTAATTTTATGCTAGTCAAAATTGACAGATACGAAAAAAAAAATTTTTTTTAGTACTATATTTACCTTGATTTGCATTTAGTATTCCATGATGTTTATTGGAAATTACAAACAGATACTGCATTTTTATTTATTTCTACAGCTTTTAATTTATCACGACGACCGGAAAGTTCTGTCAGGCAATATCAGGCAGTATTTTTCGTTTGTTCGTCGGTTTAGTCCGGTTAGGGTTTGGCTTGAAAGCTTACCTATAGAGCTTGCCTAAGAGCTGAAGTAAACGAACCCGATATGAAGAATACAGGTCTGATTACAGGTTATAATTGCATTTCAACTATATATTCTCATTTCTATAAAAACTTGTAAATTCATTTTACTGCCTCGTTGGTCTAGTGATTAGCGTATGCGACTGTTGATCAAGAGATCTCGGGTTCGATTTCCGGGTCGGACCAAATGTAATCTGCGAATAGTTGTCGCGGAGTTTGGGTGTTTTTCTATGTATATAATATGTATTATGTATTTACAAAAGAAAAGTATGTTTATGTATTTATATCACTTGTTTGGTACTCATAAGTATAAGTCCCAAACTAAGCAGAGCTTGTAGCTCTGCTTAGTTTGGGACTAGATGACGTTGTGTGTAAGATGCCCGAAATATTTATTTATTGATTTAATTACTAGCTCTCATTTGTATAAAACTTGTAAATTCAGTGGCACCATAATACAGTCCTCCGCAATTTTCGAAAACCGTTTATAACATTGCACTCAGAGCACATGGAAGATTTTTCAAGAAGATACAGATAGTGACATTTATCATTAATTATTATCAAAGCTTTTCGGTAAATGCTTATAGGTAGGTATTTATTTGAAAAACAGTTGTTAAATTATTTTTCTGTCCATCTTTCGTTTTTTTGTTCTTTACTCTTGTTAAGATGTAAACTTCAATTAAACTGTACCCTGAACTAATTTGAACCGTGAGACTTGAGTGGTCCGCCATTAATGTCAAGCTGTCAGTGACTACAGATTGACATTATCATTATTGATCTTATATCAGTAACATATGAGATTGAATCGTCTTGATAATCCTTAGAAAAATTCAATGATTTTCTTGTTACTATGTTACTAGGCAAGGTTAATGTATTACTTTGAATCTATTAATCTATTACAACATATTTTATTTACTCCCAGTTACAATTTCTTAGGGATTCTTCATAAGCAAAAATATTTTTAATTCTATAACTTTACCTTCTTATAACATGGATATTCTAACTCATGCCAGTTTTTTATCCTTCGTTTTAATCTATACTTTACTTACTATTAACATAAAGCTGGAGAGTTTGTTGGTTTGTTTGAACGCGCTAATCTCAAGAAGTACTGGTCCAATATCAGAAATTGTTTCAGTGTTAGATAGGCCAGTTATCGCCGAAGACCTGTAGACTTTGTATCGTAACGTTACGACCAATAGGAGCGGATTATAATTAAAAAAAGTTGCAAAAGGAGGAAACAATATTACTTTTGAGAACTTCCATTACGTGCAGTGCGTACGGGTATGTTCCACTAAAGAAATATCAATATCAAAGAAATGTTTTCCTTTAAAAGTTCTTAAAGAAAAAGCCACCCGGGTCAAGTCAAAAAGTGTTTTTGGGAAATTCCTAATAGCAGCCCTGAGTTTGGAAGTTTGGCGATTCACGCCCGTGCCTCGGAGAGCACGTAAAGCCGTCGGTCCCGGATGTCATGAACATCTATGGCAATCGTTATTGGGAAGTCATTGCCCTTAAATTTACTGACAACTAGTTTAACCTACGAATTTCAGTTCTCCCTCAGGGTTGCGAAGGTCCGATGCCAGTCGCTCCGTGGAAAAACTGATATTCAGGTAAAATCGGCTGAACTAGTAGCCAACCTCAAAATAATATTGGGAAATAAGGCTAGGAAGAACATAAAGGTTCATTTAAAAAAAGCTTGAAGCGTTTTGAATATCGAACGTTTTTTCTGAACAGTTTTCGAATTTTGAATTCTCTAAGATATTAAAGTTCTAAATTCAAAATTATAAGTTGCGGGATGTGCCAAGACGGTTGGTTTATCACACAACTGTAACGAGTCGTCGCTGCGCTCACGCACAACAGTTACCGTTGGCTACCATTGATCACGGTTCCGGGTCGGTGCTCAGGAACGGTCAACATCTGGCGAATAAGACACCTGCCTACTGGGGTGTTTAGACAACAATTTTTGTTAAAATTGAAACATGATTATCAATATCTATGTCTGTAAAAATAATGAAGTTCAGGTGTCTGTTTGTAATATCAAATTATTAGTTTTTTACTGAATACATCCTCCTAGCCAATATTCCCAATTTTATTCGGGGTCGGCTACTAGTTCAACCGGTTTTACCTGAATTTCAGTTTTTCCACGGAGCGACTGGCATCGGACCTCTGCAACCCTAAGGGAGAACTGAAATTCGATGATTGAACTAGTTGTCAGTATATTTGAGGCACGGGCGTGAATCAACGCCAAACTTCCAAACTCCGGGCAGCTATTAGGAATTTCCTAAGAAAATCCCAAAAACACTTTTTGGCACAACCCGGGATTTGGACCCGAGACCTTTGGTTAGCAGTCGCATACGCTAACCACTAGACCAACGAGGCAGTTTTTACTGAATACATTTGAAAGTATATACGGTACTTAGATGGCAATTGCTAAAGTTTGTTCCGCCTAATCTCTGGAACCACTTTACCGATTTTGACGGGACTTTTACTGGCAGATAGCTGAATACATAAGGAGTAACTTAAACCCATTTTTTTATGCTAACTTCGCTCCACGGCGTTACTCGCGGCTTACATCAATAACCGCAATATAAATCTTCAAAATATTTTGCAGCTAGTGGTGATAAAACGTGCAGCAAACGTTTTACAAAAGCTGTAGTTATATATTGGTGTATAAATAGTGACTGCATATTGATTAAATCAAATAAAATCAAATCAAACCATTTTATTTCAAATAAACCATACAACGGCACTTTGCATTTGATTACAAGGGAAAGTCTGTTCCCCTGGCCATATTTTCCTACTACAGAAGTTGTCTGACGTGTTTTGCGTAATATATTATGCTATTATAGCATACTAATCAATTGGAGTTCCTATTTAGTACTAGCACGCTATAATAACACTAAATCTGGAAGTTCTACAAATATAATACATAAAGTAATATGTTTAATTACTTACAGTTTCTGCATTCTTGGTCTTACTTTAGAGAATATTTACTATAAATAATAATGTATATGAAACTTCAGCAACACGAGACCATTTTAAGAATTCAAGCTTTTAAAAAAAATTCGCAATAAAATTTAGACAGATTAGACCCTAATTCCATAAGAATTGATTCTCGAAAACAAACATAAGAACAAAATTCTTTAAATATTCTTTAAATTCTTCTCCCACTCCCTCTAAGGTTTGCTCCACCATTTTATGTTCACGTGTTCAAAGTGATGAAATAGACAATAATTCAGTGTAACACGTCTTATTTTATTATTTTTACACATCACTATTGACCCAACCCTGCTTTGCATAGAAGTGCATGCATGTATCTATGTCCTTTATTTCACAAAACCGCATTGAAATCCGTTGAGTTGTCTAAAAGACGTAAGCGAACAGCGGAAGACACTTCATTTTTGTGCTATGTGCTTCGTATTCATCATCAAATGCAGATCTACTTATTACATCACTCATTACATATCCGTAAAACTCATAAGGTATGTGTAGGACAAATGTATGGGGCTTCCTGCACGCCTACATGCGATAAAGGAACTGATATCATATTATTTCGTTATGAAGGTTGATCGACTTATCGTGATCATAAATGTAACATTAAACAAATTGTAAAATTATCTGTCCGTGTGGTGACGGATTAAGAATACAAGTGTCACCACCCCTATTCATTCCATGAGTGTCGTAAGAGGCGACTAAAGGAACAAAATAAGCAGCTAGCATCACTGCCAAGAGAAGGAAAACTTGAAACAAACCCTTTACCAACCCGTCTGGCCATCGTGGTATAGTAGGCCAAAACCTCCTATCAAAGGAGAGGCCTATGTCCAGCAGTGGACTGTTAAAGGCTGTTGATGATGATGATGAAAATTATGTTTCTGTAGAACATACTTTTACATTCCTTTACGTGTGTGTTTATAGGTTATCAAGTACAGACATCACTAAACTAAAATTCACTAAATTTAATTGTTCGATTGTATACTTTAATTTCATTTGTTTACAATTCATTTTTCGATATCAGAAATCTTAGCTTTCACTATACGCATGGATTTTTAATTCAGTAACTTGTTTTTAGCTAGAAAAACTTACATTGACATAACCAAAATTAGTTATATTACTCAACTTAGAACATAATTATGTATTTTCTATTTTTGTGGTGAACGTTCATAACGTTAGTTTTATGTTAGATGTCGCACTAAAATTAGACGTCTAAATAATTATATGCCGACTAAATTAAACTAAATTCTTAATGTTAAATTCTTTCAAATATATAGAATCTTTTTATGGTGATAGCGATTACGTGAAAACCCGAGGTTTCGGGTTCGATGCACGCGTCGGACCAAATGTTTGTATAATCTGCAAATATTTATTTTCGGAGTTTGTGTATTTTCTATGTAAAATATGTATGTATTTACAAAACAGGTGTAATTATTTATGTATTAATATCAGTTGTCTAGCACCCATAGTATAATTTCTGCATAAGTTTGGAACTAGATGCGTTGTGTGTCAGTTGTTCGAAATATTTATTTATTTTACTTCTACAAATGGTTTTGATTCATTGATAGTCTTCATCTAATCAATGATTGGTCCAACAAGAAACGCTTAAATGTAATAAAAACTAGTTATGAAACTAAATAACATAGAATATTACAATCAAACAATTAATATAGTAATGAAATGTCATAAAAATTCCAATATGGCCTCTTGAAGAGAGTTCAGAAGCGCCGATGGTTATCGGGAGGCAGTTTATTGATTACTAGCTGAGTGTTTTCTGACTTTTGAGTGTGTGTGTGTGTCATAAGCCAGTGAAATTCCCGACAGAATTGATCCAGCCGTTCCTGAGATTAGCCAGAACAAACATACAGACCGACAAAAAATGAAAATTTTTTTTTGTTGATTTAGGTACCGTTTATACTTTAAAATACATTTAGTAAAAAACTGTTCATTCAATATTACAGACACTTCAATTTATGTATTACTAGCTGCGCCCCGCGGTGTTACCCGCGTATTTTCGAGATAAAAAGTAGCCTACATATGTGCTAATCCTGAACTCATTATTAAATTAGCCATTTACAAACTCTCATTATGGTTGCTATACAAGTGTGTTATGCATAGCAACCTGTGAAGTTTTGACAGGAGAGAAACAGTGATATATTTTGACATCTACGATTTATGTATTTTTTTAATCACATAACTTTATTGCATTTAGATTATTGCAGTAAAAAGTACCCTATGTGTTATTCTGATATATAAGCTATATTACTGTAAAGTTTCATGCAAATCCGTTCAGTAGTTTTAGCGTGAAAGAGCAACAAACATATATACACACATACATACTCACAAACTATCGCGTTTATAATATTAGTAGGATTAGTAGGATATTTGTATGTATAGATAGTAGGTATGTATAAATGTAACATTTTTCCTAAGCTGAACAAAATTCGCGTACGTTAAAAATGTCTTAAATTCTCACGTAACAAAGAACGCGTAAAACAATTGTGTATTTTTCATAGAAATATTTACACCGATTTTTATCTTAGCCATTTAGAGTTATTTACATAAATGCATCGTGTAAATAAGTGCTATGATACGTCTCATTATTTATATTTATAACTAGCTGAGTCCGGCGGCGTTACCAATATTCCATTCCTATTCTATTCCTATTCTATTCCTATTCTATTCCTATTCTATTCCTATTCTATTCCTATTCTATTCCTATTCTATTCCTATTCTATTCCTATTCTATTCCTATTCTATTCCTATTCTATTCCTATTCTATTCCTATTCTATTCCTATTCTATTCTTTGGCCAACCTAACCATAAAGACAATTATTCTCAGCCAACAGGGCCGTCAAATAAATCCTAATATCGTATTCACCAACCTATCTTCGACCTACAAATGATACACATAATCTCCTTTCGAGTCGTGCTTAAGATTATAATCTGAGCTAATATTAATAGTAACAGTTTCAGTCACAGGTATAGTGTAATACGGGATTAGGAGCGTGACAAATGAAAGCCACGATCTGAAAATTTAAATGAGGTTTAGTTAAACTGAACTCTACATTTAGTTAATGTTCAGGTCATGAAAGAGAACGGTTAAAATTAAAATAGTTGAAGGTGGTGATGGGAACCTAAATCTTTAAATTCAATATATAAAATATTTGTTCACCAGTTGATGATTTCTGTATTATTTTTTTTGTAATCATAAACAAGAATCACAACCTAAACCCCAGGGTACCTCTGACTTGAAGTTTTACGTGACGCACAACTTTGAAGTTAACAAACCCGAAAACCCATCAAAGTAGAATGCATGCAGATTTTTTTTATGTATTCCTGTTCTATTCCTGTTCTATTCCTATTCTATTCCTATCCTATTCCTATTATAATCCTAATCCTATTATAATCCTAATCCTAATCCTAATCCTAATCCTAATCCTAATTCTTATCCTAATCCTAATCCTAATCCTAATCCTAATCCTAATCCTAATCCTAATCCTAATCCTAATCCTAATCATAATCCTAATCCTAATCCTAATCCTAATCCTAATCCTAATCCTAATCCTAATCCTAATCCTAATCCTAATCCCATTCCATTCCCTTCCATTCCATTCCATTCCTATTCCATTCCTATTCCATTCCTATTCCATTCCTATTCCATTCCTATTCCATTCCTATTCCATTCCTATTCCATTCCTATTCCATTCCTATTCTATTCCTATTCTATTTCTATTCTATTCCTATTCTATTCCTATTCTATTCCTATTCTATTCCTATTCTATTCCTATTCTATTCCTATTCTATTCTTTGGTCAACCTAACCATAAAGACAATTATTCTCAACCAACAGGGCCGTCAAATAAATCCTAATATCGTATTCACCAACCTACCTTCGACCTACAAATGATACACATAATCTCCTTTCGAGTCGTGCTTAAGATTATAATCTGAGCTAATATTAATAGTAACAGTTTCAGTCACAGGTATAGTGTAATACGGGATTAGGAGCGTGACAAATGAAAGTCACGATCTGAAAATTTAAATGAGGTTTAGTTAAACTGAACTCTACATTTAGTTAATGTTCAGGTCATGAAAGAGAACGGTTAAAATTGAAATAGTTGAAGGTGGTGATGGGAACCTAGTTCTTTAAATTCAATAAATGAAATATATGTTCACCAGTTAATGATTTTTGTATTTGTTTTCGTAATCATTGAATGAGAATCACAACTTAAACCCCAAGCTACCTCTCTGACTTGACGTTTTACGTGACGCACGACATTGAAGTTAACAAAGCCGAAAACCTATCAAAGTATAATGCATGCATTTTTTATTTATCTTATTTATTTAACTAAACAACATTACATTTAGAACTTAACAGCGGTTTCCGCACTAAGCTCGTGGCTTGTGTCGCAGTAACCAGGGCGAGATATTTCAAATATTTATTGGTAGATATTAATTCTGTCGTTAAAAAAACTATTCAATACCAGAAATTACAAAAAAAATATGTTTTTATGTGAAGCCAAGTTTTAACTATTTAGATTAGGTTGCGATACGGCTCGCGTTGTCTTGGGGCAGCGTGGGTGATGTTCCGCCTGTCAGGGAATCTGAGGTAGGGGCGGCTGTTCTACGGATTCGGTCCAAGAACACCGCCCCCGGGCCGGACGGGGTTCCAGCCCGAGTGATGGCCCGTGCCCTCGACTACATGTCGGACCACCTCAGGGGAGTGTTGGACGCTAGCCTGGCGTCCGGACGCTTCCCTGAGCGTTGGAAGTGCGGGAAGCTGGTATTGATCCAGAAGCATGGACGGCTTGCCGATTCGGTCGCGGCCTACAGGCCCATCGTGTTGCTGGACGAGGCGGGCAAGTTGTTTGAGAGGGTGCTCTCTGCCCGCATCGTCCGGCACCTCAGCGAGGTGGGGCCCGACCTGTCGGACGCCCAATTCGGTTTCCGAGAAGGGCGTTCGACGGTCGACGCGATCCTGCGCCTGAGGGCCGTGACCGAAGAGGCGGTGAGAGGCGGTGGAGTGCTGTTGGCGGTGTCATTGGACATCGCCAACGCCTTCAATAGTCTGCCATTCGGCTGCATCAGGGCCGCACTCCAATACCACGGAGTGCCAGGGTACCTGAGGCGGCTGGTGGCAGACTACTTAGAGGAGCGTACCGTCGAGTACGAGGACCGAGGTGGCGCCTTGAGACGCAGGGCCATGTCGTGCGGTGTTCCGCAGGGGTCTGTCCTAGGACCACTCCTGTGGAACATGGGATACGACTGGGCCCTACGAGGGCGTCTCTCCCCCGGGCTGGGTGTAATCTGTTACGCAGACGACACCCTGGTCACGGCCCGGGGGGCAAACTTTGAGGAGGCGGCGCGCCTGGCCACCACAGGAGTCTCCCGGGTGGTCGGGCGCATCGAGGCGCTGGGTCTGCGGGTGGCCCTGGACAAGACGGAGGCCCTATTATTTCATGGGCCCCGTCGTGGTCCGCCCGCCGGCGCCTCGATCGAGGTCAACTCGGTCCTCGTACCGGTCCGGGCCCAGATGAGGTACCTGGGTCTGGTCCTCGACGGTAGGTGGCTCTTCGACGAGCACTTCCGACAGCTTGGTCCTAAGCTGGTGGGCACTGCCTCCGCCCTAGGGCGACTTCTGCCCAATTTGGGCGGGGCCAGTGTCCCCACTAGGCAGCTGTACACGGGGGTTGTCCGGTCGATGGCACTTTACGGTGCACCGGTGTGGGCGGCGGCTCTGTCCGCCCAGAACAGGGCGCGCCTCTGGCGCCCCCAGCGGATACTGGCGGTCAGAGCCATACGCGGATACCGCACCGTGTCCACAGAGGCGGCGTGTGCCTTGGCCGGAACACCCCCGTGGGATTTGGAGGCGGAAGTGCTCGCCGAAGTTTATCGGCGAGTGGCTGACTTCCGGGCGGAGAGCGGATTTCGCCCTCCGCCCGAGGACGTGCGCGAGTGGCGCGAAGCCGCTCGCCGAGCCACCATGCTGAGATGGTCGCTCCGGCTGGAGACCCCACGCGCTGGCTTCGCCGCCGTGGAGGCTCTTCAGCCGGTCCTCGAGGAGTGGGCAGGGCGGCAGCACGGGACCCTTTCCTTCCGGCTGACGCAGGTACTTTCCGGGCACGGTTGCTTCGGAAAGTACCTGCACTCGGTCGCTAGGAGGGAACCGAGTCCCGCCTGCCACCACTGCGACTGCAGTGAGGACACGGCCCAGCACACGCTGGCGGTCTGCCCCGCTTGGGCGGCGCAGCGCCGGGTCCTCACTGCAGTCATCGGAGGGGATCTCTCGCTGCCGGCCGTCATAAGATCGATGGCCGGCAGCGACAGTTGTTTTACCGCGGTCGCAACCTTCTGCGAGGACGTAATCTCGCAGAAGGAGGTGGCGGAGAAGGCCCGGGAGGATGCCATCCAATCGGACCCGATCCGCCGCCGGCGCCCCGGGCGGCGGAGGCGCGCATACCTGCGTCTCATGCCGCCCTGAGAGCGGCCGCGGATGGGCGGGACGGGTTTCCCGTCCGTCCGTAGTAGAGGCCAACCGCGAGGGGGCGGCGTCCGCGCGTGACCGGACGTTGCCCAAATAGAGAGTCGAGAGTTCGAGATGGTGCCCGCAACAGTGCGGGCAGGCGCCGGTTGGAGTCCAGAAGGAAATCCCCTCCCTGGACTCCTTCCAATACAAAGGCGCAGAGAGGGTCACACCGTGTGGTTTTAGTCGGTTCGAGTCCGACACACCACCCCGCCGTAACCCCCGACGGGGTGACGGTCCGCGGGGATTTCCACACGTTAAAAAAAAAAAAAAAAACGGCTCGCGTTGTCTTATAGCCTGCCACAATAGCGTTAAGAAATATATTTTGAATGTTAGTCTACCAAAAGGGCTCTACCTGATGGAAAGAGTAGAATCCCACAGTGGTGGTCACCATCGTCATTGAGAACGCGGACATGCATGGTGATTTTTTTTATTATTTTTATGTAATACCTGTGGTGTTACCCTTGATTGTTATAAACCCGCGTCTAACGTTGGCGAGTGAAGCTAGTTTAAAAAATTGTTGCATAAGTTACTCTTTACACCATCAGCTATCTGCCACTAAAAGTCTTGTCAAAATCGGTCAAGCCGTTCAAGAGATTAGCCAAAATAAACACAGACACCCGCGCGGGATGCTTTTCGCACCATACCCTTCGTGGGGTAAACGAAGGTCGTGTGTGGGACACACCCAGCACAACCGGTCTATCCACTAAACCCCGCGGCGACCTACCTCGGCAATCGGGAGGAGCACTAGGAACGCATTAGCGGCTTCTAGAGAAGGCGCGAAAACCTGCGTAACCAAAAAAATATTAAATTTACAGCAAAAAAGATCAAATACTCCAATATTCCGCATCTAAATCGTACAACAGTTATTTAACTGTAAATTTTACCGCAATCTCTTAATTATTTATGACAATAATTGTTATCGATAACTGTCGTAATATCTTCGTTAACATTACCCATTTCACGGTTCCAAAGAAAAAACTATACTTATGCAGCTGTTTGATAGAAACTGGTTGGAGTTTCACAGCCTGACATATACATATAGCGGGAATGGTCTTAGACTAGTTATTGTACTAGGCAATATGGAATATGTTACAAGGTAGGAGAGCCACGCTGATTTCAGCACGAATGGGCCGGATTGACCTTGGCAGTAGTACTACCCTAATTCACACAGAAAAATAACCTAATATGACAGCATTCAGCCCTAACGTTACAGAGGTATTTCTCAATAGGCAGCTTTAAGAGTGGGTGCTTTGTCTGCACTTATAATGAGGATTAAGGAGTAGGGGTCAACATCTACTCCTGGATTCTACCCATGCTTTCTATCACGCAAAGTAAAGAGAGAGAGAGAAAAGGGAAAAAAATACTAATATAACTACATAAACAACTTAATGATAAGCTTTAAGTGCTTTAACCCATGACTTCATATAATGTATGTTGATTATCGCAATTCAAAAGTAGCCAATGTCCTTCCTTATGAATCAAGATATATAAGTATAGTATGTTTTAGATTGATTAATTTACTGACAACTAGTTCAAACCAGTTGAACTAGTAGCCGACCCCAAATAATATTGGGAATAAGGCTAGGAAGAAGCTTTTTTAGTTTTATTATTTCTGATCTTTTTCGGTTTTTTTTCGATTGTAACTTTCTTTTCGATGTTTTCCTCCAAACACCAAGAACTAGTGATTTAAATGAAGAGCTTGCAACGATTGGGATCGATATTTTGAATTATCTATGATATTTCTATTTACTGAATACATCGTTAGCTAAAAACATAACTTTAAACCTAAATTAGAAACTATCAAAAATGAAAACCAATTTAAAAATACATTAATAAAAGCCCTCATTTACATTTATTTCTTACTGGCTGAGTCTCGCGGTGATCGTTGTAAATGGTGAGTAACGCTACCGCGCGAAGCTAGTTTCTAAATGCCTAACTTGCCTAAGTTACTCCTTGTGTAATCAGTCATCTACCAGTGAAAGTCCCGTCAAAAACGGATCAGCCGTTCCAGAGATTACCCGTAACAAAAAGACTGACAGAAAAAAAAGCATTTTGGATGTCAGTACCCTATCTAGTTTCTTTTAATGCATTATGCATTTAGTAAAAAGCAGTTCATTTAATATTACAGACACTCTAATTTTATTTATTTGTATAGAAGATATGGCCAGAACGAGCCTACGGTTAGTTATTAACAGCATTAATTACAATGGTCATATATTCTCATACATTATAGTAAACAAGAATTCTAACAAATAACTATTAAGTTTAATTTCCACATCAATTAACACTCGTTACTATAGCCATAAATCTCTGGAGCTGTAAAGTAGGCCAGTCTCGTTATACAACCATATGAAGGTTAATGAAGGAAAATAAAAGGTGAGCATGTAATGTGCCACTAACTGTCGCCGGTTCGATTCCCACGGTAAAACACTTTTTAGGATTACCGAGCAATTACGTTGAAAGTAGTGGAATGAATATTGTGCTTTTAACTTTGTATGACTAAAGCTTTTAGGAGTTGTAAAAAACTTGGAATGTTTAAAGGTGATGGAAATTTTTAGATATAAGCTGGGGCAAGCGGGAGCACTCAGTTCCCCCAAAAGAAAATTCGAAAATATCGAAAAATTGCCAA
Source organism: Phragmatobia fuliginosa (assembly GCA_932526445.1). Lineage (NCBI taxonomy): Eukaryota > Metazoa > Arthropoda > Insecta > Lepidoptera > Erebidae > Phragmatobia > Phragmatobia fuliginosa. The sequence continues at coordinate 17,067,528 of OW052071.1, forward strand.
TTATATAAAATGAAAAAAATAGACTAAAATTAAATAAAATCATTTCAATCGTTAGGTGGCAGAGCTACATGGAACAATATTAAGTTGCTTACTTAAAAGTTTTTATATTGCTATATCTAATGATGTATAATATATAGATAAAAAAGAAAATCCATCCAAGGGGGGAGCACAAAACAATTACAACAAGAATAAGCATGCTCCCAAAAAAGAAGTAACTGGATATCGGTATTATCAAAGACAGTTCAGTATGGTCACCAACATCATGGCGGCCTAGTGAGATCCTTCTACACTATTGAGCCTCCAGTCTTACACTCACCAACGAAATAATACAGGACAAATGCTGTTATTCCAGGTTGGTCTTCTATGCGAGGGTTGTACCGCCCCGGTTGAACCGACTAGTTCGTGCTGAAATCAGCGAGAGCTATGTACTACTACTCCCGGAATCCCTACAATACCCCGGGAAATCATAACAAAAATAAGCTTTGTCTTTGTCAGCTCGTTTTTGGTGAGAGTCGCCAAAATTTGGAACGACCTGCCTGGGTCTATTTTTCCTGATAAGTTGAACTCTGGAGCCTTTAAGAGTAGAGTGAACAGGTTTCTTTCGGATGGGCGTGTACCATCTTCGTCTTCATCTACACTTTCCATCAGGTGAGATGGAAAACAAACGCCTATTCCATTACAACAATAAAAAAGAATAAATAAATAATAATAATAATGATATTTGAAACAAAAAAAGCACCGCAACACTTCTTTTTCTCCTTTTGATGAGATGGCAACCAACCGAATAGTATCAGCTATTCAAGTTTTTAAAGTCTTCAATTCTAAAGTATTCAAGTTTTTAAGTATTTAATTTAATTAAAAAAATAAGAATTAGATAAAATGGAGACCGAACTGCTCGAACTAGGCAGTCGACATTAACCTGTCAAAATGACATATGAAATGAGACACGGGCAATTCCCGCGGTAATGCGATTGCCCGAGAAACCTGCCCCCTAGGCAAGTTGCAAACGGTTTTCTTTTTCTATTCCATTTCTTCATTCGCTTGTCTCATTGGCTAAAATTTTGTTTAGATCGCGTGACTGAGTGACCACCCTTGGTTTTACTTTTGAAGGGTAGTAATGATCCTATAGCCCTTCTTAACATACAGAATTTCGTATCTTTTGCTATTAGGTTCACGAATGAGAATGATTTCTAATCCGGTCCAAAATGACATTCGTATTCGCCAATAGCGTGAGGCATTCCATTACAATTTCGCGACCACACTTTACTTGTTTACCACTAAAGATTCGTGACTAAATTACATAAAGGTATATGTTCAATGGATGAATGAATGAATGAATAAATGACGTCATCAACATGCATCGCGTGACATTTTAGCGTATTGGTCACGCGAAGAAGTTTATTTGTTTCATTCAAATGCATTTATGTTTCATTTCGCATTCGTCCAGGAATAGCGCAATTACATTAGGAATGTCCGGGAGCCTATGTTTGGTAGCAAGACAAGTTACTAAGTTGCACTTTGTAGATATAGGATTTCCTTGTGCCATCTTATATCCGTATTTGGTTTTATTACACTTTTTGTTCTTTATCTAAAGGAAGAAAGACTACACTACTAATGCTGGCTACTATCCGGACCGGGCATCATGAGATCGGTTTACGAATAACCGAATTCAAAGAAAATAAACATTATTTGAGAACCTTTTTGGAAATCCATATTAATATTATAAATGCGAAAGTAACTCTATATGTCTGTCTGTCGGGCTTTTACGGCAAAACTACTAGTCTAGATCACGGGTAAGGACATAGGCTATTTTTAACCAAGTACAGGCGTTTGTACAGGCGGAGCGGCGGGCGAAAGCTAGTCGGTTATAAACTAAGTACAAAAAAAGATAGGCATTCTATAGCAACAAGTTTGGGAAACATGTTATTTAAGAACAAAACATTAGACTATTCAAGACTATTGATAACGTAAATGTACTTCTACAACTATGCAACAAGACCTGCAACCTTAGCCAAGTTGCAAATATTTTTCGATTTACAATCGCTGACGCTCTTTTCTATTGTTTGATTTACTTATGTCACTGAGTCACGTGATTAATACCAAATATTTGCCAATGATACAAGGGAATAGAGTCGTCAACGATTGCAGAAAGTAAAACGTTTGCGTCTTGGCTAGTGGGGACTGAATTACTTGTATAAACCATTAAATATATACCGTGTAACGTTGTGTTTCAACTACTTTATAGTGTTGTTTTATTACAACAATATAATTTAGTACAGCTTCAGATATAGATTCATTGTCATAGGCTCAAAGCAATGTCTGTTTTGCGATTAACGTTCTGCTAATAAACTATTTCATGACAGTAGGTACATGTATTATTTGGTGTTTTTGTTTTTGTATTCCTAAAGTAAGGTAAACAGTACTCTGTTCGTCTTGATATTATTGCAATTGAACCAGATATCGCCCACATATATCGTTAAATCTTTAAAAATAAGTTATTTATCTTGGAAGTTTTATAACGTTAAATGACCATTTAAGATTAAAATTATGACTTTGTATGTTTTCGTTAATATTTTGTTGCTCTAGTGGTTAGCGTATGCGGCTGCTGGTCAAGTGGTCTCGGGTTCGATTCCCGGGTCGACCAAAAAGTTTCTTTGATCTACAAATATTTGTTTCACAAAACAAAAATATGTTAATGTATTTATATCAGTTATCAAGTAGCCATAGTGCAAGCTCTGCTTAGTTTGGGACTAGATGATGTTGTGAGTTATATGTTCAAATATATATTTATATTTATTTATTTAAATAAGATTTATTTAAACATCCTCCTCAGATAGGTATAAGTCTGACGAAGAAGCATATGATCTAGAGTGAACAATCTTTAGATGAAATATCTAGATGTCATTCATACCGCGAGTAAGACAAAACATAAATGTCATACTAGCAGAATTCTGCGGTATCACCAGGGGGGTGTCACTCCGCAGTTTAGGTATAGTCGGCCGGCTGCCTGCCGGGTCAGACACGCCGGTCGAACAGACATCGTCAGAACAGTTCAGAGTTACACGATAGAAAGAGACGCAACTGTAGGTAAATATAATCGTAGTGATTCGGCGCTGTGCGATCTGAATTGAACTTAATCTTTTGACACCGAGGGTATCTATAACTTTAATTTACTTTTCGGAGTGAGTCTTCTGTACGGGTACTATGTATTCTGTGGTATCACCCGCGCTTATTATTGTAAGCCGCGAGTAACGCCGCAAAGCGAAGCTGGTCTAAAAATAATTTTCCTAAGTTACTCCTTGTGATATCAGTGTTCTGTCAGTGAAAGTCCCGTCAAAATCGGTCCAGCCGTTATAGAAATTATCCGGAAAAAACAGACAGACAGACAGATTCTGTACAGATACTTAAAAAAAATGCTTTTTTTAAATAAGTACCACATATTAACTGCACGGTTGGCTTAGTAGATTAAGCGGTCCCCACGCCGCTTTCTACTTCGCCAAGTGTCGTGTGTTCAAATCGTACGTGGGACAACACTTTGTGTGATTCGCAGATTGTTGTTCTGAGTCTGGATGTTCTTTGTGTCCGTTTCATGAATGTTTTTAAAGTCCCCTTCGATACAGGATTTATATTCCTAATGCGGGAGCTCTTTTAAAAGAAAAAAAAAATAAAAGAAAAAAATATACTTACATTATATATACATAAAAAGTTAATTTGATATGACAAACAGACACTCCAATTTTATTTATTTGCATAGATAATAAAGTTTATATTCTTATATGACAAACACTTATCATCATTCTTAGCATATTTGAAGCCAGTATAAGAACTGCATCAGACCAAGTATGGTCACATTGACCTGACAACTTAAAGAGTATCAGTGCATGAAGGTTGAAGCTATATTTAGCAACTGGCTGGTGACATCATGCCGGCTTTGCGTAGGTTTCATGAAACACTGGTTTGAATACAGCATGGATATCTATACTAGATTGTTTAAAGGTGGTTGACTCGATCAATGATGCAGGAATTTCTTTCTTATAGAAGTAAAATCAAATATCGAATTTAATAAAACAAATGCAAATAGGGTAATTTACATGAAGATCTCGTAATGGACTCGGTGTTCAAACTCTTAATGTAATTCTGAAATTCTGTCTGTTAAGCTTTACCCCTTTTGAGCAGACAACCATGGCTATGTCGGACTCGAACCGACTAAAACCGCTCGCCATCTCGAGTACTAGAAGCCGAGGAACCAGGTGTAAGGAAATCAACGCTTTACCCCTAAACGGTGGACCTATTTTATATACGGAGTTACTTCTGGAAGATCCTTCTCGAAGAACATAGGCTACTTCTTAGCTGCGGGCAATAGCTATTTACAAATAAATCCTTTTTTCTAATCATAATTATGTGAAATTTCCGTATAATGTACCGTACTTAATGCACATCTTTAATTTTCATTAAATCTCTTCTTACTAGCCTTTATTCCATAGAGTATTTTCATTAGTTCCCTTTTCATCAATTTCCATAAACATCTTTAACTTACAAGTAATCCAGCAAAATAATTTTAACAAAACGGAACCGACTTCAATGAATAACTATTCCGAGTACCCAAATCGCGACATTGTGCCTATGATATTTGAGGAGTTCCCTTGATTTGATGACTTGATTTCCTTGGGATCCCATCATCAGATCTCGATATGGTGACGATGGGACCACCTGTAAGCTACGCCCATTCCAATGCAAAAATAATTTTTAAAATCGGTTCATAAACGACGAAATTATCGCATAACATACATAAAAAAAAAAAAAGATTCCGACGAATTGAGAACCTCCTCCTTTTTTTTGAAGTCGGTTAACAAGTCATTTGTGTTTGTTTATCTACCTACAAAGATGTGCAAAAATTGGATTTACCTAACATTTTCTGTTTTTTGTTCACAGGTAAACACAAGATTCAATAATAAAGTTCAACAATGTCGAACCACCCGGATTCGTTCTGTAAATATCACACTTGTTATTCCAATATTTTCGGTCATCAAATTACTGTTGGAAGAGTCAGAATTGCGACGTAGAAGTTTTTTAAAAAGTGGTTTCGACTGGATTCTGTTGTCCCGTAAATATATTTGGCTGTTCCAAAAACGATGTACAGCCACGCTGATTTCGAATGGGCCAGCTAGACCGGGACAGTACTATCCTCACACAGAAGACCAGCCTAAAATAAAAGCATTCTGCCTTGTTGGTCTAGTGGTTAGCGTATGCGGCTGCTGATCAAGAGGTCTCGGGTTCGATTCCCACGTCAGACCAAATATTTGTGTGATCCACAAATATTTGTTTTGGAGTCTGGGTGTTTTTCTATATATAATATGTATGTATTTACAAAAAAAAGTACGTTTATGTATTTATATCAGTTGTCTAGTACACATAATACAAGCTCTGCTTAGTTTGGGACTAGATGACGTTGAGTTGAAAGATCTCGAAAATATTTATTTATTAATTCGTTGGTGAGTGTGAGACCGGAGGCTCAATCATCTGCGTCAGGCCGGAGGCCTTCGGAGGCCGGATTTTTAGAGATTACAGAGGTTTTAAACCTAATGGAATAGTGAAATAACTACAAAAGTTCTAAATGCAACTTGTTAAATTTATTAAAGACTATGAACCTATTGATGGTTGTGTTACTGAATTTACTAACTAAACAAAAAATATGTGCATTAACATTTGCTGTAAACACTATAGTATAAACTAAGAACGCAGATTATATACAGAATAATATACATTTTATTAATTTACTTTAAACAGTTTTATTATACAGATAATCATAACAAGACAAACATAAACACGAACTCAGTTTTCTGTAAAAACATTAAATAGACGTCAGAACGAAACATAAGTAAATAAATATAAACAAATACTAAATAGAGAAACATTACTAAGATGTACCTAAATATTTACAAGATGCGCCTAATTTTGAGGTTATGTTCTGATATGCTAAAAATAAAAAACCCAGAACTTGATCGCAGCGACACCTACCAGGTCTAATGCGAATCTAAACCATTCTCGAACCCACTTCTTCTTATCTCTTTTACTCCAAAAAGATCATAATTTAAAAAGTTAAAGTATACAAACCGACAAGAATCCGGAGCTGTTCGGCAGTGCTCCGATCCCTCAACGCAACTCATGTGCGACAAAGTATGCTACCAATATTTCTGCGTTTCATAAACAAGTGCTAGTGATCCCGTCTAGAAGCCAGAGTCAGGTGTTCGGTCCTTAGCTTGTTCCATTTCGAACGGTCATGCGAATGTGATGTTTTTATTAATAACAGTTGATTTAACAGCGAAAATATAATTAAACAGTTATATTTATTTAAAGAAGACGTCTTGACCGGATTTCCGATGAACATATTATGTGTTTACAAACTCTATAAACAAATATCCGAAAAGTAATAACTGAAGTATTCAATCAATGTTCATTGTGTTGAAGCTATAAATACGACGTAAATTAGGTACATCGTAAAATTGTAACGTTACGACGTAAATTCTATGATAACCACATTGTTTGTGGGGGTATAGGCAATGAGTTTGGATATTAGCCAGAGTTTTGACTAGTACAATGGCCTGTGGGAATGATTATGGCACATAATATTAAAAATAGTTATTTTGTGACTATATTGCCTGTGGAGTGACGGATTTGTGACCCTAGGGGAGAACTGAAATTCGAAAGTTGAACTAGTTGTCAGTAAATTTGCGGGCACTGACATCATAGTAATGATTGCTATAGATGTTCATGACCACCGGGACCGACGGCTTTTCGTGCTCTTGATTAGTATTCGCAAACGCTATCCACCAGACCCACGAGGCAGAGCATCTATGTTCTTACATCCATGTTTTTATAGCCAAACACGTTCGAAACATATTATTTTTGATTTATTAATGTCACTTAGTCACGTGATAAAACAAAATATTAGCCAATGTAACGAAGAGAATAGAGAAAAGGAATCGAGAATAGAATAGAAAACGAAAAACATTTGCAACTTGGCTAGGGAGACTGATATCGTTATAGCGATACAGTGGAAGCGGGCCTTGGAGAGCTTCAATCCAGTATTCATCCAGCTTCAAGTATTCTTTTGTCCAGGGTGATGTACGAGCTGAGAAAAACTATTAGAGTACAGTAAACAAACTCATCTATAACACGCCGATGAATTAAAATAGTCCATAAAACTATATACCTAAAACAAAATATTTGAACATCTGTTGTGTTATAATTCCAAGAATATTTTCGTCCAACACAATGTTTTATAACTAACAAACATATTGTGTGTATGAATGTATATAAAACTATGCCAAGGTTTGTGAGTTCATTCATAAAGATCGCCCACGTGCTCTGAGTAATAATTACTAATTATTAAATTATTTTATAGTGACTTTTTGCGTGTGACAAAACTACGCAAGAGTACAGCACTCTGAGGGTAAGGTCGCGACCTTCTGCGAACACGTCATCTCGCAGAAGGAGGCGGCGGAAAAGGCCCGGGAGGACGACCTCCACTCGGACCAGATCCGCCGTACGGTCCGCACATCTGCGCCTCATGCCGCCTTGAGTGTGGCCCCGGGTGGACGGTGCCCAGGAGATCTCACCCTGGACTCCTCCTAAATAAGAAGCGCAAAGAGGGCACACCGTGTGGTTTTTAGTCGGTTCGACACACCGCCCCGCCGCATAAAAGACCCCGGCAGGGTGACGTTCCTAAGGGATTTCCACACGTAATAAAAAGGAGTGTCGTAGAAAAATTTGACACAACCAAATACCAACCAGTGTGTCTAGCCTAGTCTATTGGATCAAAATCTACTTTCTAATGAGATTCCTATATTCAGCAGTGAACCCTGGATAAAAAGGTACGAAATCTTTGAAGGTTAAGTCTCAATTAGAAATTTTGTTAGGCAAACTTTTTGAAGCTCTTAAATCCAAGTGGCCTTAGGTGATTGTAAACAATCACCGAGGGTAAGCAACGATGGCGCGGTCAGACCTAGATGGGTGACCGTTTGAAGCATAGTCAACTATGAGCGTTGCCGTGATTCGGAGGTCACGTTAGGCAGTGGGTCCCGGTTGTTATCATAAAATAACAGTCGTGAAATTTAGTTGGAGGCCTTCGGGTGGCTTAAAAACATCTAACGGAAGATTTCCGTAGGAACAACGTGCCATGCCAGTCCCCATCCCGCACTCGGCCAGCGTGGGAACGTATGGCCTTAACCCTCTTTCTGAGACGAGACTTGAGCCCAGCAGTGGGACATTGTGGGTTTTTATTTGATGTAAAATTTCTGGATAATTAAACGCGTCTGAACGTTTCATTTCTTTTGGGTTTCTGATAACCTTATGGACTCGGTAAAAAGCAATGAAAGGATCAATAAGATTAGGTTTTTTTCATTGTCATTCGATCGAAGGCTTTCCGACGGTCAAAGTACCTCAAATAACGTCCTAAATCCACCAGAAAGCTGCAGTTCCACACATTACAAATTATAAATAAAATTAAACTGTCGTTGTAATTACGATTTCTGATAGTAATGTTACCTGTTACAAAACCTTGACATTTCGACAAACAAACCTACACACCTTTTAACTAAGTAGATCAAAATGTTTCTTGTCAGTATCACACATTCTATTATACAGTCGACTTTATTCGCAACACTTTCAACTTATTGAACAGGGTTGCCACATAAATAAATTTGGGGATTTGAAGCGAAACGAAAAGATTTTTGAACGATATAACTAGCTGTCTCGTGGTGTTATCCGTGGTAATTATTGTAAAGCTCGAGTAATGCCGCGAAGCAACATTAGTCTAAAAAGACATAAATTAGCTTAATTGACTCTGTATGTCATTAGCTATTTTCCAGAGAAACTTGGTATAACCGTTTCAGAAATTAGCCGGAATGAACAGTCAAAATTTTTATAAATTACTTTTTGATGGAAGTACCGTATTTATATTTAATAAAAAAATGCTTTTAAAATTTGATATTACATAAAAACAATTATGTGAGAAATGTATTATATCTTAATTAAAAAAACAAAACTCACCCGAGGAGCTTAAGAATGTTTAGAATAATTATTACTTTCATCTAATTAATAATGCCTAAAAATTACCGGAATTGTATCAAATACAATGTGTATTTGATACAATGAATACCTAGGTAGGGGGTAGGGGGCATACTCAAGTAACAAATACTTAAATATTTGTTAATCCAACTACGTACTTAATAGTAGCACATTGTATACTCGCATTGTTTGCTCACAACATAAAATCTATATTAATTCAACACACGATGCAAGGCCACGCGTGGGCGCTTTGTGGACATAATTTACATACAAGACGTAATTGAAGGTTTCTGTCAGTATTTGTACAGTTACCTCCATTCATCACCTTCGGGTGACATAATAGATGATAAATATATTATATACAATGTATACTTAAACATATATATCCGCATTACCTTGTGTAAAGCAGGCACCACACTTCGCTATTCGCTATTCGTTATGCGGGTTATTCGCGCGCAGACGGCGAAGTGTGGAGAGTATATTCGCCAATATTCGCTTTATTCGTTAAGCCGAATAGCGAATACGCATATCCGTCGAATTGTCGGTTTTTTGACACACTTCAAAGGACACGAATAAGGCGAATACGCGCATCGACTGTCCACACTTCGTCCGGCTAGTGAAGTGCCCTGTGCATAGTGTGCATAACTAACAACCATAGACTATAAAACAGTTTTCGAAATAGATAAATCAATTAAACGATTAAAATAATCTATCATATGATCAAAATAATTAGACTTAATTTAAGTATTGTTTCTCTCAATTTAATAAAATAAAAAGGGAATTAAAATAATATGTTTCGTTCGTTCGTTGACCAATAAAAATGACAATGTCCTGTGCTCATCTAACAACCATAGACTATAAAACAGTTTTTAAAAAGGAAATTAAAATATTATGTTTCGCTCGTTCGTATGGATTCGTTTCGTTCACCATAAAAATGACAATGACACATCTCTACAACACACATATTTGACATACCAGTTCGAAGTGTGGTGGCGTGTTTGTTGTTTGCGTGCATAACAAATATTCGGGCGAATACGGCGTAGACACATAACGAATAGCGAATAACGAAGTGTGGTGCCTGCTTTATGATTACGGGTATGTGATACTGAATGCGAGAATGTATGCATTTAAATTGTTTGGAAGTTATGTAATCGTTTATTTTTGTTCTACATTAAAAGTATATCAAAATGACTTTTATAAATCTATATTAATATTATAAATTCGAAAGTAACTGGAGACATTTTGATTCTTATAGAAGGACTAACTGTGCTTGCGGCTCCACTCGCGTCTGAGGGGTATCAAAAATAGACGTTGGCCGATTCTCAGACCTACTGAATATGCATATACCTAAAGTTTCATAAAGATCGGTCAAGCCGTTTCGGAGGAGTATGGCAACGAAAACTGTGACACGAGAATTTTATATATTAGATATAGTCGATATAGACTAGGCCGCGGGCATTCATTCTAAGAAGTGGATAAAAGATGTTTAGTTATAAAAGGTATACCAAAAGAGAAGACAGGAACAAATAAGATTATAATCATAATCGACAACAGTATGTCTGCACACAGGATTCTCCTCAGATCAAAGGTTTTGGTGACTCCAACACGGACTGGATTGACAATTTAAAGGATTTATTTTATTTTTCCTTCTCTTTGCAGTGCTGTTCTTTCGTAGTCTGCTCACTTAGTCGGTTCATCTTACGACACCCACGCATAGTAGCCCTATACAATCGTTCCCCTCTGTCGAAGCATATGCCCAATATATACAGAATTTGGCAATGTGTGTGTGAAATTTTGATTTTCTTGTTTCAATTATTAAGTGTGAGTTCGCAGTGACGGGCGCTTGTTTTTGTAGGTGACTATAAAATGAGTAGATACGTGTGAAGATTCCCCCTATAAAAATAGCAGATAGTTTTTATCGAAAAAAATCTCTGTCTATGACTACCCCTGCGGTCTGCGGGCCTATCTTGCTCTTTGCTGTGTTTCTTTGATTGGCTAATATTTTGTTTTGATTACGTGACTAAGTGCATTAGCCAATACAACAAGGGAATATAGACTAGGGGGCAGGAATTGAAAAAGAAATGACAATAGGAAATAGAACATATAAAGATCAAAGCTAAACAGTCCAGTTTAAATTATGTTTACTTACAACTAGTTTAATAAATGCAATTGCCTTTTTTACCAACAGCAAGAATAATACGCTTAAATCACTCACGTCATCTCAAAGATATCCAATTATGTCCTTAAAAAGCTAAATAATCGACTCATCTCCGATGATTATTATGTTAATTAAATCGATAAAGGATATATTTATTTTCGCCGACTAGTTTTTGCTGTAGCAAAGTATTGGAGATGATCCTCTGTGGTGTTTGTAAAACTTGTTATTAATTAAGAATTTATTTAGGGTGTGGTTGTCGTAATTTGTGAATTTAGTTTTGTTTGATAAGTTTCCATGCCTGTATTAACTTAGAACTTTAACTCAACGTATATATGTCGACAAGGCTGTCGAAGAATTACTTTAATCTAGTCTAGAGCTAAACCTACTCAAAGTAACTCTACTCTGACTGATGGAAATAATGAGAGTCATCTTCCGAGCCTTTATTCCCAAGTTTATTTGGGTCGGCTACTAGTTCAACCGGTTCTACCTGAATTTTAGTTTTTCCACGGAGCGACTGGCATCGGACCTCCGCAACCCTAAGAGAGAACTGAATTCGAAGATTGAACTAGTTGTCAGTATATTTGAGGGCACTGACTGCTCAATAACGATTGCCATAGATGTTCCTGACAAACGGTACCGACGGCTTTACGTGCTCTCCAAGGCACGGGCGTGAATCACCGCCAAACTTCCAAGCTCCGGGCTGCTATTAGGAATTACCGAAGAAAAACCCAAAAACACTTTATGGTCCGGATTTAAACCCGAGACCTCTTAATTAGCAGTCGCATACGCTAACCACTAGACCAACGAGAGTAGTACCACCACACCCATTGCGGTCGCAGACAAGGCAGTACGGTGACCGATTCTATGGCGGCTGCTTCTGCACCATGGGGTCATTGAGCTCGACTGTCCTCGTCGAGATCTGCGTCGAAGTTTCACTCTGATCAGATACCTTGACCAGAGCATCCTATTTTACTAAACTTCGTTATTTACGATTAATATTAATTTTTTCACAAAAAAAAACAAAAAACATCGAAGGTATATTTATCATAAGTCACGTATGTGTGTGTGTGTCTCTCATATACATAAGCATGATTGTGTGAGTGTAACTTAACCTTGATTTAATTTATATATTAGATAGGTGTAGTAAAAAGAGAACCGTTGATGGAATAATAAATAAACTTGAATATTTTCATAAGTTATATTAAACAAAGAATGTGTAAGAGGGATATAGAAACAAGTTATTGTTGACCGTCAAGGACGTTCGTGAAATATTTGCCAAGAAGATTTACCAGAATCACAATCAAAACAACAAGTAACGTGTATTATACATACTCTAGGTATAGCTAATCCTAAAATACCTACTAAAGCATGTAAAATGATATATCTATACATCATCATCTGTAGAATTTATAAATTAAATTCCATTTTAATTTTAGTTTATTATTTATATAGCAATATATAAAATACAAGACTGTTCAATATTCAATACCAGAAGGGCCGCAGGAAGCAACTTGCCCACGTCGCAATGACAGTCGACTAGGGATGAGAGCATCCACTAGTGATGTACCTTACATCCCCTCCGTTTACATTGTAAGTTTACAGAAAATTACATAACGGATATTACTAAAATTAAGATAAATATCTAGCTGGCTTAGATAACTCAGCACGGTTTCTTAGGTTATATCTATGTCCCGAGCTAGAGATCGGGTTGTGATCATTGTAAGATTCACCAACATATTTACAGCTTGGTGAGCATTCACATGAGTTGTAAGATAACCTGTCTTTGTTTACAGCATCATTGATACAATCATCAGATACGAAACTACGGAACTTACGATTTCTACGCAAAACTTTACCAGACATGGTTTTAATAATATAGCTACGAGGCTCCTTACAAACATTTTTTACAATAGCTGGGTACCAAGCCTTTCTATCATCATTATAATACATTACTTTATTGCCTGAGCATAACTTAGGTAGTAATTTACATGATTTGTCAAAATATGCTTTTTGAGTACAACGTTTGTCTATTTGGTTTCTATATGTGTTTTTATTAAAAGAAGGCTTTAAAACTTGAGTAGTACATGGTAACTTTGTTTTAATAGACTTGTTTAATAATAGTTGCGCTGGTGAATAATTTAAGTTTGCTAATTGCGTATTTCTGTAATTCAAAAGTGCAATACTAATATCTGTTTTGGATTCAGTGCATTTTTTTAATAAGTTCTTACATATATTTACTCCCTTTTCAGCTAATCCGTTAGATTGCGGATATCTTGGGCTTGAAAAGATACACTTAAAATCCCATTCCTTTGCAAATTGTAGAAATCTTTCACTGTTAAAAGGGTTATTATCTGCTTGCAGCACTTCAGGAATACCAAACCGACTAAATATTGATTTTAAAACTCTAATAACATTGTGAGCATCTTTCGACTGTATCTGAGATAATTCTATCCAGTTACTGTAAGAATCCATGACAGCGAGGTAGTCTTTATCATTAAAGGTAAAGATATCTGCTGCGATTCTCTGCCATGCTCTTTTTGGCAATTGATGTTGCATCAAGGGTTCCCTAGCATTAAAATTAGAAAATCTAATACAAGTTGAACAGTTTGAAATAAACTTTTCAATATCAGATGACATTCCTCTCCAATATAAGCATTGTCTAGCTCTTCTTTTGCATTTATTTATTCCTAAATGTCCTTCATGTATTAATTTTAACATGTCTTTCTGTAAACATTGCGGGACAATGACTTTTTGGTTTAGAAAAAGAAGACCATCTGAAACCTTAATGCAATCTTTTACCTTATAATAATGCTTTAGTTCAGGCTTGAGCTGATTATGATCAGGCCAGTTACTTTGTAAATAATTCTGCAATATTGATAGGATACTATCCTTCGATGTTGCGTCTTTAAATTCTGCTTTTCGTGATTCCGACATGGGCAGTGTAGTAGCAAGCTCATGTACTACTTGTGTGTTCGTGTTTCCCGCACCTGGAACCAGTACATTGGTATTAGACAAAGAAGCTCTAGATAAAAAATCTGCTATGTAAAGTTTGTTTCCAGGGACATATCCTACAGTTAAATTATAATGTAATAACCTCAACATTAACCTCTGCAATCTGGCCGGTGAGTTACATAAATCTTTCTTAAAAATAGTCTCAAGTGGTTTATGGTCACTTTGTACCGTTACATGCCTACCATATATATAATAATGGAATTTTTCTACTGCATAAGTGATCGCTAGTAGTTCTTTCTCAATCTGGGCATACAATTGCTCTGTTTTCGTCATACTACGAGATGCAAAAGCTACAGGATGATCATTTTGTAATAAACATGCTCCCAAGCCATCCTTGCTTGCATCACACTGTATTACAACCTCTTTATTTGGATCAAAATATTGAAGAACTGGGGCTTGAACGATAGTCAGTTTCAAGTCATTTAATGATTTGTCATGAATATCTAACCACGACCAAGGCACATTATCACATGTGAGCTCCCGTAATGGGGCTGTTATTTTTGACATATTAGGAATGAATTTTGCTAAAAATTTTGCCATTCCAAGAACTCTCATCAGCTCAGTTTTATTTTCAGGCCTTTTAAATTCTGTAATGGCCTTCACAAATTTTTCATCAGGGCTGATGCCTTTCTCCGAGAAGACTTGTCCCATGTACTTAACAGAGTTTTGCCTAAATTGCATTTTATTAATGTTAAATTTAATATTTTTTTCACGAGCTCTTTCTAACACATTTAGTAAATTTTGATCATGTTCTAGCTGAGATGAACCTGATATTATGATATCATCGAAATAAATACCAATACCTGGGAGGTCTCCGAAGATCTCGTAGTTCATTTTTATGTACACCTCAGGCGCCGATGATAGTCCGAAGGCAAGGCGGCAAAATTTGTATCTTCCGAAGGGTGTGTTGAAGGTAGTCAGGTCCGAACTGCTTTCATCCAATTTCACTTGCAGATAACCATCCTTCATATCGAGCACCGAGAAGTACTTCTTGCCTGATAGTTTAGCAGCGATGTTGTCTGCTGTGGGTATGGGAAAATGTTCTCTTTTAATAGCGCTGTTGAGGCGCACTGGATCAATACAAATTCTCAAATCACCATTTTTTTTTACTGCTATCACCATTGAATTAACCCAATCAGTGGGCTTATGAACTTTCTGGATCACTCCCTGTTGTTCCATCTCGTCCAATTTTGTTTTTAACTTATCATGAATGGATAATGGTACACACCTTGGGGGTTGTATGGAGGGAACTGCATCAGGTCGGAGAGTTATTTTGTATTCTCTGGGGTATTGTCCCAACCCTTCAAAAAGCTCCTTGTACCTTTTCATCACGATGTCTTTATTTCCAAATATGGGTTTATCAACTCCGTTACTGTCAATGTGTTGAATCAATCCCATTTGTACTATTGCTTGAAAACCTAATAGAGGGACAGCTTTCAAATCAACAACAAAGAATTCAACTTTGTGTGATTTGCCTTCAAACAAACATGTAAGTGTAGCAAGACCAGCGGGTTTAATTTCTTGTCCACCATATGCTACCAAAACCACATCAGTTGGTTTAAGTGTTGTCTCCGTTTTCAGCTCCTTATAAAGCTTTAATGGAAGAATAGATGTTTCAGCACCCGTGTCTATTTTGAACTGAAGGTCTTGATTTTCCACTTTAATAATTTTATTCCATTGCTTGCTCTGTATATTTTTCTCTGACTTCAACGAGAAAATGTAAAGACGTTCATCATCACACTCTTTTGCTGCAGCTTCTGGTGATACTTGAGTATCTGCCTCAACTTCATGAACCATTCTACGGCGATTCTTGTAACTTGTACGCGATCTACACATCCTTGCGAAATGATTCAGTTTCTTACACTTTTCACATGTCTTCTGGTACGCAGGACAGGCATTAATAGGGTGATTTGTGCCACAGCGGTTACAATGTTGAATGTTCACAATTGCGTCAATTGACTCAGTGTCTGGTCCTTTCATAATCCTCACCTGAGAGGCTGTTGTTTCCGCTGCTTTGCAGATGTCACAGGTCATGTCAAGTGTCAGCTTGGATTCTCGTAGCAATCTTTCTTGAAGATTTTTGCAATGGATGCCTATCACAATTCTATCACGTACTAGTTCTTCATTTTCTGTCTTGTAGTCACAAGTCTTAACTGCGTTTTTGAGCTCCATAAGGAAGTCTTCAAATTTTTGACCCTTTTTCTGCACAATTTGGTTAAACTTAAACCGCTCGAAAATTACATTTTTCTTTGGCGTGAAATGTTTTTCAAATTTTAATAATACATCTGCCAGCTTTTCATCCGGTCCCACATTAAAACTGTTGTATATTTGGAGCGATTCACGTCCCATGATGTTTAATAGGAGGGCCACGCTTCTTTTGTCTTTTTCCCCAATGCCGGCTGCTAAAAGGTAAATCTCAAATTCTTGTCTGAACCGTCTCCATTCAGTATCAAGATTTGCCGACTCTGTATTGAACGGCTCGGGAATGCGAAGAGATAGTGATTCTGCTGGTGATTTTTTTTCCGACATCTTTATTCACTCCAATCGCTTTTATTTTTCATCCGATTGAATCCCCGTTTTCACTTATTATTTACGTTTGCTTGAAAGTGGGTTACACCTGACACCATGTAGAATTTATAAATTAAATTCCATTTTAATTTTAGTTTATTATTTATATAGCAATATATAAAATACAAGACTGTTCAATATTCAATACCAGAAGGGCCGCAGGAAGCAACTTGCCCACGTCGCAATGACAGTCGACTAGGGATGAGAGCATCCACTAGTGATGTACCTTACATCATCAACAGCGTTCAACAGTCCACTGCTGGACATAGGCCTCTCCTTAGCAAGGAGGTTTTGGCCTACTATACCACGCTGGCCAGACGGGTTGGTATAGGGTTGGTTTCAAGTTTTCCTTCTCTTTGCATTGATGTTGTCTCGCGTAGTTTATCCCTTAGTCGCCTTTTACGACACCCGCGGGATGAATAGGGGTGGTGACACTCTGTATTCTTAATCCGTCACCACACGGACAGTCCGTGTGGTGACGGATGAAGAATACAAATAAATTAAATTGAAGTGTCTGTGTGTAATTTAAAATTAACAATTTTTCACTGTATACATACATATGAAAAATACATAAAAATCTCCGGTAAATACATAAAAAAAAATTTTTTTAAATTTTGTCTAGTTGTCTGTCTGTCTATTTGTTCCACGGCTTTACTAATTTTAATGGGACTTTCACTGACAGATAACTGATAATATAAACAGTAACTTCTGCTACTTTTTTAGATTAGATTTATCGTACAGCGTTACCCGCGTTTGTCGTAATAGTACAACAACAAAGCTAGTAAAAAATATTAAAGTCATCATGCATCTGAAGAGAAAAAATATTAAAATAACAGTCGTCTAGATAATAATTTTAACAAAAAGAAACCGACTTCAAAGAAAAACTTTTCCGAATACCCAAATCGCGACAATTGTGCCTATGATATTTGAGGAGTTCCCTCGATTTCCTTGGGATCCCATGATCAGATCCCGATATGGTAACGATGGAACCACCTGTAAGCTACGCCCATTCCAATGCAAAAAGAATTTTTGAAATCGGTTCATAAACGATGAAATTATCGCTGAACATACATAAAAAAAAAGATTCCGACGAATTGAGAACCTCCCCCTTTTTTGAAGGCGGTTAAAAACACTTTTTTCTTTTAAAAATAAATAAAGAGGACCTGATAATACATTCTATTAATTTCGTGATGTCCATCTAGATATACAAGTACGGGTATGTTGATATTCATATGTGTAAATGACCTCTCAGATATATGTAATTAATGTGTGTACGTGTAGTAATCGCTTGACATTCAATCTAAAGTAAAACACGGAGATAAAACTTTTATGTTTCATTTAGCTACATTTTTAAGAGTGCTCTTTTAAAACATGCGTACAGAATTGTAGTCGTTAGTGTGGCGTAAGTTAAAAGAAGTTGAAATTATTTCATAATCACTACGTTGTATAAAACAAAGTCGATTTCTCTGTCCCTATGTATGCTTAAATCTTTAGAACTACGCAACGGATTTTGATGCCATTTTTTTCAATAGATAGAGTGATTGAAGAGGAAGGTTTTTATGTATAACACATGCATAATAAACATGTCGTAAATAAATCCATTTTTTTACGCTTACATTGCAAACGCTGCCTGTACCCTACGAGATAGATCAAAATAATGTACTACAGTATTAAACCCCTTAAAAAGGTCTACAAAAAAGTCCGCGATGGTATATATCTATCTCTTAGGGATAACTCACAATAACTTTTTTTTTATTTATACGAGAAATAATGGCTTATTTACGAAGCGATTTTAAGCAATACAGTATTAATCCTTATCCAATTAAGTACCTAGTAATACATTAGTACCTAGTAATACATTGTGTATGTAATATAGATTAATATGGCCCTTTACAGTATGTAATTTAAATTAAATAAAAATGTCTCAAAAATTTAAATTACTACTTCAAAGTAAATGTTAATAGATACATGTAATAAATTCGAAAGGAACTCTGTGTCTGTCTGTTACGCTTACACGACTAAAACGGTGCACCCATTTTAAGGAAATTTGACACTATACTATGATTCTTAAATAATGACATAATTGCTTCTCACGCGAGCTTTCAAAGCTAGTCTAAAATATACTGGACTGAGTATACAAATAATTATATCATATACAGGTAGTTGCACATAATATTTGACAGTTCTGTAAAAGGGGAAATAATTGGGGGCTCCGCACATTTGAGGGCCCCACACACAAACGCTTTCTGACTGTAAAATAGTATCTCACATCACTTAACATCTTCGATAAAAGCATTTAATAATCCAATGCTGGACCTCTCCTTAGAACGAAAGTTTTGGCATACTGTATCACGTTGGCCAGAAGTTTTTCTTCTCTTTGCGCTGATGCTGTCCTGAGTAGTTTGTCCTCTGGTCGCCTCTTACTACACACACAGGATTATTGGGAATTGTAACCAATGTGTGAACCAATTTTAATACACAAGTCGTCAATAGATTCGTAATAACAGCCTGGGTAATTTCTACGTAGTAGGGCTATAGTTTTCTTTTCCTTTTTTATTTATTAAAACTTTATTATTATTATTGATTTCAATGAGAGTGAACACACAGCAGCCAGTCGGTCGATATGTAACCTGTTGTTTTAACATATTCCGCAGTGTTTACAGAACAAGTCCTGTAGGTCAGTCTTGTTTCAAGAACGTCCTCTAAGACCGGTTCGATCACCTCAACACGCGACGGCACCATGACGCCATCGATGATAGGATACGACTATTTTTAGCAATGGCGAATTTTAAGGTATAGTTTTTTAGTACCTTTTGTAGTATGGTGGTGAAAAATAATACCTAACTAAAAGAAACTACTTCATCTTTGTTTTTTTTTTACTATTTATATTTAACTCGATTTTATCTGTGGCTTCACTTCAGTGGTAAAGTTCTTCTTTCAAAACATATTGTCGTTATTCACCGTCTTGTATTTCTATTGTTATTGTATTATTATTTTCTGATTATGAATGCTGTATGGATAATATATAATTTAAAATAGTACCATCTACTTCAATACGGCCAACGTTTTAATGAATTTTAAAAATCTCCGTACTACATTCCTGAGTCTTGCACCCTTAGGAGTGACTGAATTTTAGAATATTCGAATCAGTTCATGTATAGTATGATGCATCTCTAGGGTTCATCATCATTATCATAGCCAAAAGCCGTCCACAGCAGGATAAAGGACATAGGCTTCCAATAATAACCGGACCTGTGTTCTAGGGTTTCGATTACGAAAATAAAAAACAACCCAATTGAGAATCACCTAATTCATTTGAAGTCGGTTTAAAAACAGATTTGAATAAAAAATTTAACGATTGCTGGTTTTAATTTTGTAAATAATCACACGACACGAATTTTAAAAATATTCTAGTTTATTGAATTATATTCAAAAACTCATCATTCTCATAAAAAGTAATTTCTAAAGTCGTTCAAGTTCATGATAACTAATTAAATTGAAAAACTAGTTTTTCTGCGTTTCCAGAATCGAGATAAATTTACAATGTTAATTTACGCGTGACCATAGCGAGTTCGTGACCCGTCAACAATGTGTAAAAGGAAAAAAGACGTGATTTTTTGACAACTCGACTTAGCGTTCAAGAATAAATACTTAGTATGATGTTGATGTTAAACTCCTGGTCGTACACTAATATTCTTTTAAAATATTTAAGTAACGGAGAAAATATAGATGCTGAATATTCTACGTCGTTTCATAAGAGACTTTGAGACCGGAGGCCGAATGCCCAGCCCCCCCTAGCAGAGTTGCAAACGTTTTTGGTTTTCTATTCCCCTGTCCATTCTATTTCTCTATTCTCTTGTGTCATTGGCTAATGTCACCCAGTCACTCAACAAAATATTGGCCAATGAAACAATAGTATTTGTATAGTATTTAACGCACACTTAATTTTATTTTTGAAAGCCCCTTTTGTAAGCGTGCTATTTTGTTTCTTTAAGCCGTAAGCTTAAATAAACATTACATTTACTTATTTATTTAGTTTAAATTATTCAAACCAAAATATAATCGATACTGGAGATAGTCGAACTATCTACAGAAAAAAATATACGGAATCCTCGGACTGTAAATACATTCCTCGATTGTCCAGTTTCTTTAAAATTATGAAACCCAAATACAAAACCTTTTTTATGATCATTTGATGAGGAAATAAAACATAAATTAAAATTAAGTCTAGACATAATATTTAATATTTCTTTGTATAAAAATCAACTCAGAACAAATTATAATTTGAAGATTTAAATCGTGAAACTTTGGATATCAATTATACTTTTTTTTGATGAAATAAATTTTATATCATATGTCTGTATAAATACTTCCGCACATCATCAAAACGAATGCAACTCTGTCATTTATCTGAATAAAGACTACAATTATCTTTGATCTTTGCTTTAGACAAATCCCGAGTTAGAAATAAATCCTGCATCTCAGGTCTTGACAGTGATCCCGCCAAAGTTACTCTAATCGTTATAAAGTTTGACTAAAGGCATGAGACGACTGCCTTGTTGGTCTAGTGGTTAGCGTATGCGGCTGCTGATCAAGAGGTCTCGGGTTTGACTCCCGGGTCAGACCACATATTTGTGTGAGCCACAAATAGTTGTTTCGGAGTCTAGGTGTTTTCTATGTATGTATTTAGAAAAAAAAGTAGGTTTATGTATTTATATCAGTTGTTATACTCATAATACAAGCTCTGCTTAGTTTTGGACTAGATGACGTTGTGTTTACGATGTCCGAAATGTCCGAAATGTTTATTTATTTAAAAAAATGTTTATTATTATTTATGAGTAAAGTCTAAAAGTAGTGTTTACCATATTAATGGTGAACGAAGACAATACCTTCTGCATCAGTGGGTCTCCGGTCTCTCCCTCACCAATCAAACACGACAACTCGAATGCAGTATCTTAGGTTGGTCTTCTGTGAGAATCCAGTACCGCCTCGGTCGAGCCGACACGGTCGTTCTGCACCCCAGCCTAGTTTTTTTTTAAAGCCCCCTCCCGCATTAGGAATATAAATCCTGAGTCGCGAGGACTTTACAAACATACATGAAACGGACACAAAGACCATCAAGATTCAAAATAACAATTTGCGAATCACAAACAGTGTTGTCCCACGTAGAATTTGAACCCACGACACTTTGCGAAGTAGAAAGCGGCCTGGCGACCGCTTAAACCACTAGGCCAACCGTGCAGTCGTTTTTCTTTTTCTGTTCTATTCTCTATTCTATTAGGGTTTCGAAGTTTATGATTCGGAACCCTTATAGATTCGTCATGTCCGTCTGTCCGTCCGTCCGTCCGTCAGTCCGTCCGTTCTCGACTTACCGTCCAAACGGTAAGTGCTAGGAAGATGAAGCTTTGCAAGAATATGTGTTGTAAGTACGTCAACAAAGTGCTACAATAAAATTATGAAAAATATTTTTATTTGGGGTACCTCCCCTACACGTAAAGTGGGGATGATTTTTTTTCTCGTAGCTACCCCATCGTGTGGGGTATCATTAGATAGGTATTTTAAAAACAATAAAGGGTTTCTAAGAGGATTTCTTGATTTAGGTATCCGTTTGCGAGATATTCCACTTTAAAGGGCAATTTTATGTAAAAACAGGGCGTCCCCCCCCCCTCTAAAAGCTAAACGGCCTGCTCAAAAATCTGGAAAATTCGTGATAGTGGTCCATATAATGAACTTTGAAGGAAAACTATAACGGATTAGATGACTTTGTTAGTTCAGGAGTTATAGAGGCTTAACTTGTAAAATGCGCTCACTTGGAAAACGTCATACAAAATTAACGCATACATATAATACGTATAATACACATAATACGTAAACATAACAATTATCTATTGGATACGATTTTAAATCCATTATGGGTGACTGAGGACCCCTTTTTGTGCGTGGCCTGACACGCACTTGGCCGATTTTTTCTCTATTCTCTTGTTTCACTAGTTAATGTCTAGTAGTGTGATGTGCAAAACGATCGATCAACTATCGATCCAGATACCCATGAGTTGCAGTTGACGTGTTCAGAAAATAACGGTTCTTATCGCAAGTATACCTAATCTTATATACAACGATTTGTTTAACTTACTGTATGCCGCTTACCGTAAATCTTGGCAGATCTCGACGAGATAGCAAGTCTGGTCCAAGTCACGCCAGTAGCGTTTTTTTTTAATCTCCTACAAATTTAGTTCATTACCAATAATAATCAACTTTTGTTCACTACTTGAACTGAAGGTGCCTTAAAAAGTTGACTAATGAAATATAAAGTTTATAAATTGCAGGATTTGAGACAAGTACTTAGTATTATCTAAAATTTAAAACGGAATTTATGGTCTAAAATAATTTATTTAGTTTAATTTGGGTTAGCAAATAATTATTACAGGAAAAATTGCCGTGAATAATATGATGTATTGAGTAAGTATGACTTTTACAATCATTTACAGGTTTCTTTGAAATTTATGAACTACTTAAATTACAAAAATTTGCAATTTCTTAGTAAATACAATGTTTCAAAAATTATAACACAAGGATAGTTTAAAATATTTTAGAAGTACAACGTTTCACAATCCTTACCAATATTATAAACGCGAAAGTTTGTGAGTATGAATGTATGTTTGATGCTCTGTCACGCAAAAACTACTGAACGGATTTTTTATGAAACTTTACAGTAAGCTAGTTTAGCTAACTAAACTCTTAATCTATTCTTTTCTACAATCGCTCACGCCTCTATTCCCCTATATTAATTTCCTATGGTATTAATATTATGTTTTAACCACGTGATTTACCGTTGAAATGACGTCATTTTCAAACATTTTTTGATCTTCTAATAACGTTCATGTTTGTAGAATGTCACTTTATCTAGGGTTCCTTTTTACCCAATAACCGAATAACTACCGAATACCGAATAAAGTAAAGAATGAAGAATACTCATGACTTTGAAAACACGATATGTTTGTAGTTTATAGGCATGCAATACAGAGTAGCTATCTAAATATATCGAAATCTCTTCTGTCTATGACTTGAGCACAATTTGTGACAAAGTAACGGAGATCCTCACTCATTACATGCCGCTCAACGATCGACAGCGTCATAGCTATTACTGCGTGCGGTTGTCACTTACTGCGGCCTGTCAAGGTACACTTTACGAGAAGATTACTTGGTTTGTTATACAGTAATAATGTGCAAATTGTTGTTATTAAGCCCTCTTTTATGAAGTGAAGGAGGATTTAGGATTAGAGATTCACACGGTCAACGCCGAATAGAACTTGCGGTTTCTCTTTAGACGCAGAATACCGCAAAGTAAATTCATACAAAGATGTCATATACTTATGTATTTATTGAATATATTTGAATACATAAGAACATATAACACTATGGCCAGATAAACGAATGAGATTGTTATTAAAATTAATGTACTAAAACCACGTTAAAAGAGATACAACTTGAAATCATCATCATCATCAACAGCCACTGCTGGACATAGGCCTCTCCTTTGAAAGGAGGTTTTGGCCTACTATACCACGCTGGCCAGACGGGTTGGTAAAGGGTTTTTTTCAAGTTTTCCTTCTCTTGGCAGTGATGCTCGCTGCTTATTTTGTTCCTTCAGTCGCCTCTTACGACACCCATGGAATGAATAGGGGTGGTGACACTTTGTATTCTTAATCCGTCACCACACGGACGGAACTTGAAAACATTAAACTAATAGCGGTTGAAAGTGCATTTAGATTAGTTATCGCAGTCACCACGACGCTTTCTGTTGTTAAAATGTTTTGCCAAACCCAACATGGCGCAAAACTTTGTGTGGTACACAAATTGTCGTTCGGAGTCTAGATGTTCTTTAAATACCTTAGGCGGGAATTGTCTTTTTCAATATAAAAATTAAATGGGTGTAGTACGCGAGTATATAGAATCGAGAATCTATTTTGCAAGGCACAGAAAATATCTACATAATAGAATAATTAGCGTATTTACAAAAGAAAACACAATAAGTGTCATCAGAACTTCAAATCTTCTGAGCCGGTAATATGCAAATCCAATTATTTGTGTTACGAGGTTTACGATCAAGCGCACAGTGTGCTTGTTTATCAAATTGGTTGTACATAAAAAAGTTAAACTTTAATAAATATTTCACGAAATAATTGAACGTGTTAATTGATTAAATCTTTGAAATTCCCGCTAAGGCAATAACAGTAGTTATGTGCAGCGTGAAGCGATTAATTAGTAAGCAAATGTATGCGGGAACCCAGACCTAGTGTGTGGGAACAAGAGAGGAGATCGGGGCAAGTGGGACACCGTGAGTTGTGAACGGATTGTTAGAGATTAATTGTGTATTGATACGCGAGGTTTTATTCGCTTTATATTGTAATAATACGTTTTAAATAAATCTATAATTTTGTTTGAACGGGCTAATCCTAGGAACTACCTGTTGTTCCGATCTGAAATTGTGTGCGCTGCGTAAATGGTTATAGCTTCGTAAAATATGTTCCTCTTGAAAACTCCTTCTTTTAAGGTTGGTTCACTATAACCTTTTTTAGGGTTCCGAAGTATATCACTCGGAACCCTTATACATTCGATATGTCCGTCCGTCCTTCCGTCCTTCCGTCCGTCCGTCCGTCCGTCCTCGACTTACCGTCCAAACGGTAAGTGCTAGAAAGATGAAACTTTGCATGAATATGTATTGTAATTACGTTGACAAACTGCTACAATAAAATTATGAAAAATATTTTTATTTGGGGTACCTCCCCTACACGTAAAGTGGGGATGTTTTTTTTTTCTCGCGGCTAACGCATCATGTGGGGTATTATTAGATAGGTCTTTTTAAAAACAGTAAAGGGTTTCTAAGATGACTTTTTGATTTAGGTATCCGTTTGCGAGAAATTCCACTTTAAAGGCCACTTTTTTGTAAAAACAGGCCTTAAAAGCTAAACGGCGGGCTCAAAAAATCTAGAAATATTCGTGATAGTGGTCCATATAATGAACTTTAAAGGAAAACTATAACGGATTAGATGACTTTGTTAGTTCAGGAGTTATAGAGGCTTAACTTTTACAATGCGCTTAGTTGGAAAACGTCATACAAAATTAACGCATTAATACGTAAATATAACAAATTATCCATTGGATACGATTTCTAATCCACGTACCATTATGGTTGACTGAGGAACCCTTTCCTGTGCGTGGCCTGACACGCACTTGGCTGATTTTTTTATAACATCATGCTACGGGTATTACGGGGCTGCGTGGGTCACCTAGTCATTTATAAGAGCAATGTGTAGTAACAATAGATTTTTTTACACACTATGTTAAGATTTTTAATATCATGTGTGTGCCTTTGAGTCAATCAATGACTTTTATATCGCGTGAATCGGTATATGAATCACTACTACAAGTTCACCACAGATGTAACAAGTTAATGAATACAGCGTACATAGAAGAACAGTTCTTATGGGCACTTTGAACACAAACTTTTTGCTGCTGAAATATGGCATATTTGTTGTTTGCGCGGATAACAAATATTTGGGCGAATACGGCGCAGACACATAATGAATAGCGCATAACGAAGTGTGGTGCCTGCATTACGCTTTGCAAAGTGAACAGAGAACGACGCATTACGAACTAAACTGGGGGCAAACCCCACTTGGAATCGGTACAAGAAATTCTTTAGGTTTGTGCTTCTATGTTGATTTGATTTGATTTGTCAAAAATATTTACAGATAAGTATCCGCAGTGACTGCGGTTTATCGTCTGGCATTAAAACGTGAAAAACTTCGTTGTCATTTGACAACATAATTAATGTATAATTACATTAATTAGTAGTTAAACATGTGTACAGTTGATTATTATACAGATTATATCATATTACTTACTCTACTAATTTAATATGCAAAAGATAACAAGCCCACAAATGTTCCCATTATTAAAAATAAATAAAAAATTAGAATTTATGTTTATATCAATCATAGTATTTTTAGAATAGATATAGAATACTGTGCAAGTCTTCAGTTTCTAATTCAACATTGATGTAACGAGTTGAAGACAATGTCTAACTCTGTCTCTGAGATCTCAATATCAGGTATATTGTAGATACTATTTAACTGTATCCAGAATTGACTATATCAGTGTTTTTATAAATTGAAAATAATCGAATTATATCTTTAAAACTTGAGCTTAAACTTGCTAATTTGGGGAGTGCAAATGTATTCTCGTAAGTAATTTCCTTTACCTACCATTGCTTTCCCATCTTAGCAACTTTAATTTTCATATCAAACTCCCAAGTTGACTCCAGGCACTTAGGAATTAAATGGTATCATCTAGGAGCCCCGTTTTCCACAAGTCGCGGTAAGTGTATGTGTATTCATTTACATCAGTTTCAGGTAGCCAGTTTTCAAATACCAGCCAGAATTATATTAAATAAACCGTTGACTTAGTACGAATTAAAGCAATATTAAGTTGGAAACTATAACGCCATGGTTGTAGATAATTTTAATGGTCACAGTCCACTTGCGAACCGGGCCAGTGATGGCGTGGACCGAAATTCTTGAACTTGAACCAGTCACCTAACGGCCGTGACACGAGACCTGTTATGTATACTTTGAACATCTATTTCGCATTTAAGTTCGCATATTTAGACTTGATTTGTGATTGATTAAAAAAATAATAGGTTGTCTTTGCCTCACAATTCGGTTTAATTAAAGAAAAACTTTGTGTTGCCCTTCAAAAAATTTTGTTTTAAATTACTTATTTGTAAATGTACCTACTATTAATTTAAAATCACTTAGATAAAAAAAATCTTAAAAATTAAGAATAGAATTAAATGTTAATATTCATGTTCAAGATGCATAACAACATAAATTATGTGATTTTTTATGTTTGTTTTACAGTTATATATGTATATAATATGTATTAAGTATATACATACATAATATAAAGTATACCGTATAACTCGCTGTTGCTTCGCTCTCGTAAAAATAACTTTATCCAAATTTTTGCTTCTGTTTGTTAGTACCTTACCTTATATTCGTCGCTTTTTCTTAAACGACATTTCATAATAATAGAATAAATCGCATTTTAGTGCTTTTAAAATGAACATTTGAGTAATGAATTTTAAAGAAAAGTAAAAATTTACAATTATACCTTATTGGTAAATAAATATGACCTAAAAGTGTCATCTAACGTTTCTGTTACGCGGTCTTTTCTGACAATCAACTCATTAAAAGTTAGACAATATAAATAAAAGGTTGCCAGTTAAGTAATTTAATTACGACAAAGGGTACACAGGAGAATTCCTGTGTTCGATTGTACACAAAATTATAGATAAACAATAGAGAGGGACCGTTATCTTTAGTTCCCACTGTTCTCATTTTCTAACGAGCTTGCAAACTAAATGTACATTCGTAAATTTGCATATTTCTCTCAGAACAATTTAACGTAACCTATATGTGTAGCGAATTGTTAAACTAGCGTGCTTTGGGATTTGAGTTTTGTGTGCATTAAGGTCGTTTAACATTATATTGTTAAATTAATTTAATAGAAAGTATAGATACGGTAGGATGCCGTTTGATTTAAAGGGGGCAACACTGCTCTGTGTACGGCTTAGAATCGTATTTTAACAACGCTATACTTTAGTTTTAATCAGAAGCATTGATTGGGATGACCCCTTATCAACACAAAAAAATGGTTTTCTTTCTCTCCTTCGTACATTGAATTCAAATACAGATTATCGCTTCGACTTTAAAGATTTCTTTTTAAACTCTGAACTCCTATAAAAATTCACAAACAAATAACTTCTTATAACTCAATAATACGAAGACAACAACTATGAAAAGTAAAGTAATGTTCTTAATTACTTTTAATAGACGACCACCCATATTGGAATAGAACATTTTTATCTAATAATGACAACAAAGACGGACATAATTAAAAAACATCAAAAAAAATCTCTATTGTCAGATACCACCCACACGCCTGTCACACCTGTCAGTTTGACTCATCAAATGCATCAAACATACGTCACAAATCATGACGTTTGATAATATATGTGACGTATAATAGCTGCCTAAGTTGGCTACATATTTTATATTTTGAAATCTTATTTTGGTGTACTATTCTTTTAAATATTCTAAATCTGAGGAGTTTTTTTGAATCTCAGAAAAAGCTAGACGGATTTAAAAAAAATCGAGACTCGTGAGATTTGAATAATATGGTAACTACTATGTTCACGCTTTGTAAAATCTCACCATAGGAAAAACAGACTACATGTTTATGTGGTCTGTTTTAATATGTATGTATTTACAAAAAAAAGTATGTTTATGTATTTATATCAGTACTTTAGTACCCTTAGTACAAGCTCTGCTTAGTTTGGGACTAGATGACATTGTGTGTAGGATGTCCGAAATATTTATTATTTATTTATTTAATTTTATCGCGAATAAGTCCCGTTCACAGTAAAAACATGAGTATGTTTATGTGATGTGCCAATATTTGTTTCGGAGTTTAGATGTTTTCTTGTATAAAATTTATGTATTTACAAAAAATAATAAATTATTAAGTATTTATATACAAATATTATCTATTTATAATTTTATATCAGTTGTCTAGTATCCGTAGTGCAAGCTCTGCTTAGTTTTTGATTAGGTGGCGTTGCCTTAAGCGAAATATTAATTATTCACTTATTATTGAAATAGTAACATGTTCGGACATTAAACACACTGCTAATGATAACCAATGACTTGAACCAATAGACCTATAGTCCCTTTAGAAAGAATGATATTAATTCGCGTTATTGTTTAATACCATTGGCAAAAAAAATAGTATTGAGATGACGTCATTCCCATGACTTGCTTATTTACCTATTAACGTTGATGTTTATAGAATTTAACTTTGCTAGGGGGCGGTTTCGTCACATTTTTTTAAACATTGCTCATATTTAAGCGTGAAGCCATGAGATTATACTAATACACCCCGTCTAACATTTAAAAGAGAGATACCTCCTGTCCTAAAAAATCATCGATAGAGACAGACGGACATAATAGGCCTGTGTGTCAATGTACACATGATACATACTACATACGTAGTGTGATAGCTATATGTAAAGTTAAAGGAAAATAATAACAATTTGAAATACAATTAAATAAATATATTTATTAAAAAAATTACCCAAAAAAGTAATAATACAAAAAATAAAAACACTTAATCGTGACAATCGTATCAAAATAACTTAACGAATATCTTATTACCCCTAATTCATTAATATAATACTTCAAGTAAAATGTATCAAAAATAAAGAAAATGGTTATCTATCATTTAAAATTACTGTTTACAATCAGAAACACAAGTGCAGTTCTTGCAAATCTTAAAGTTTCCTTTCTCGTCGCTGCACACGCAGACGCACGTGGCTCCCTCAGTAGAAATGCAAACACAGCCAGTCTTATTGCAAACTCCACTTCCATCACATTGGCAGTCGTCACAACGAACAATCTTGCCCTGCTCGTTCTTACATACACATATGCATGCCTTGCCATTAGTTAGGATGCAAACGCATTCCGTCTTGCATTTAGTGGTACCTTCGGTTTCATCAGCAACACAAGTGCAGTTCTTGCAAACCTTGAAGTTTCCTTTCTCGTCGCAGCACACGCAGACGCATTTGGCTCCCTCAGTAGAAATACAAACACAGCCAGTCTTATTGCAAGCTCCACTTCCATCACATTGGCAGTCGTCACAACGGACAATCTTGCCCAGCTCGTTCTTACATACACATATGCAAGCCTTGCCATTAGTTAGAATGCAAACGCATTCCGTCTTGCATTTAGAGGTACCTTCGGTTTCATCAGCAACACAAGTGCAGTTCTTGCAAACCTTGAAGTTACCTTTCTCGTCGCAACACACGCAGACGCACTTGGCTCCCTCAGTAGAAATGCAAACACAGCTAGTCTTATTGCAAGCTCCATTTCCATCACATTGGCAGTCGTCACAACGGACAATCTTGCCCTGCTCGTTCTTACATACACATATGCAAGCTTTGCCATTAGTTACGATGCAAACGCATTCCGTCTTGCATTTAGTGGTACCCTCGGTTTCATCAGCGACACAAGTGCAGTTCTTGCAAACCTTGAAGTTTCCTTTCTCGTCGCAGCACACGCAGACGCACTTGGCTCCCTCAGTAGAAATGCAAACACAGCCAGTCTTATTGCAAGCTCCACTTCCATCACATTGGCAGTCGTCACAACGGACTATCTTGCCCTGCTCGTTCTTACATACACATATGCAAGCCTTGCCATTAGTTAGAATGCAAACGCATTCCGTCTTGCATTTAGAGGTACCTTCGGTTTCATCAGCAACACAAGTGCAGTTCTTGCAAACCTTGAAGTTACCTTTCTCGTCGCAACACACGCAGAAGCACTTGGCTCCCTCAGTAGAAATGCAAACACAGCCAGTCTTATTGCAAGCTCCACTTCCATCACATTGGCAGTCGTCACAACGGACAATCTTGCCCAGCTCGTTCTTACATACACATATGCAAGCCTTGCCATAAGTTAGGATGCAAACGCATTCCGTCTTGCATTTAGTGGTATCTTCGGTTTCATCAGCGACACAAGTGCAGTTCTTGCAAACCTTGAAGTTTCCTTTCTCGTCGCAGCACACGCAGACGCACTTGGCTCCCTCAGTAGAAATGCAAACGCAGCCAGTTTTATTGCAAGCTCCACTTCCATCACATTGGCAGTCGTCACAACGGACAATCTTGCCCTGCTCGTTCTTACATACACATATGCAAGCTTTGCCATTAGTTACGATGCAAACGCATTCCGTCTTGCATTTAGTGGTACCCTCGGTTTCATCAGCGACACAAGTGCAGTTCTTGCAAACCTTGAAGTTTCCTTTCTCGTCGCAGCACACGCAGACGCACTTGGCTCCCTCAGTAGAAATGCAAACGCAGCCAGTTTTATTGCAAGCTCCACTTCCATCACATTGGCAGTCGTCACAACGGACAATCTTGCCCTGCTCGTTCTTACATACACATATGCAAGCCTTGCCATTAGTTAGGATGCAAACGCATTCCGTCTTGCATTTAGTGGTACCCTCAGTTTCATCAGCGACACAAGTGCAGTTCTTGCAAACCTTGAAGTTACCTTTCTCGTCGCAACACACGCAGACGCACTTGGCTCCCTCAGTAGAAATGCAAACACAGCTAGTCTTATTGCAAGCTCCATTTCCATCACATTGGCAGTCGTCACAACGGACAATCTTGCCCAGCTCGTTCTTACATACACATATGCAAGCCTTGCCATAAGTTAGGATGCAAACGCATTCCGTCTTGCATTTAGTGGTATCTTCGGTTTCATCAGCGACACAAGTGCAGTTCTTGCAAACCTTGAAGTTTCCTTTCTCGTCGCAGCACACGCAGACGCACTTGGCTCCCTCAGTAGAAATGCAAACGCAGCCAGTTTTATTGCAAGCTCCACTTCCATCACATTGGCAGTCGTCACAACGGACAATCTTGCCCTGCTCGTTCTTACATACACATATGCAAGCCTTGCCATTAGTTAGGATGCAAACGCATTTCGTCTTGCATTTAGTGGTACCGTCGGTTTCATCAGCAACACAAGTGCAGTTCTTGCAAACCTTGAAGTTTCCTTTCTCGTCGCAGCACACGCAGACGCACTTGGCTCCCTCAGTAGAAATGCAAACACAGCCAGTGTTATTGCAAGCTCCACTTCCATCACATTGGCAGTCGTCACAACGGACAATCTTGCCCTCCTCGTTCTTACATACACATATGCAAGCCTTGCCATTAGTTAGGATGCAAACGCATTCCGTCTTGCATTTAGTGGTACCCTCAGTTTCATCAGCGACACAAGTGCAGTTCTTGCAAACCTTGAAGTTTCCTTTCTCGTCGCAGCACACGCAGACGCACTTGGCTCCCTCAGTAGAAATGCAAACACAGCCAGTCTTATTGCAAGCTCCACTTCCATCACATTGGCAGTCGTCACAACGGACAATCTTGCCCAGCTCGTTCTTACATACACATATGCAAGCCTTGCCATTAGTTAGAATGCAAACGCATTCCGTCTTGCATTTAGAGGTACCTTCGGTTTCATCAGCAACACAAGTGCAGTTCTTGCAAACCTTGAAGTTACCTTTCTCGTCGCAACACACGCAGACGCACTTGGCTCCCTCAGTAGAAATGCAAACACAGCTAGTCTTATTGCAAGCTCCATTTCCATCACATTGGCAGTCGTCACAACGGACAATCTTGCCCTGCTCGTTCTTACATACACATATGCAAGCTTTGCCATTAGTTACGATGCAAACGCATTCCGTCTTGCTTTTAATGGTACCCTCGGTTTCATCAGCGACACAAGTGCAGTTCTTGCAAACCTTGAAGTTTCCTTTCTCGTCGCAGCACACGCAGACGCACTTGGCTCCCTCAGTAGAAATGCAAACACAGCCAGTCTTATTGCAAGCTCCACTTCCATCACATTGGCAGTCGTCACAACGGACAATCTTGCCCAGCTCGTTCTTACATACACATATGCAAGCCTTGCCATTAGTTAGGATGCAAACGCATTCCGTCTTGCATTTAGTGGTATCTTCGGTTTCATCAGCGACACAAGTGCAGTTCTTGCAAACCTTGAAGTTTCCTTTCTCGTCGCAGCACACGCAGACGCACTTGGCTCCCTCAGTAGAAATGCAAACGCAGCCAGTTTTATTGCAAGCTCCACTTCCATCACATTGGCAGTCGTCACAACGGACAATCTTGCCCTGCTCGTTCTTACATACACATATGCAAGCCTTGCCATTAGTTAGGATGCAAACGCATTCCGTCTTGCATTTAGTGGTACCCTCAGTTTCATCAGCGACACAAGTGCAGTTCTTGCAAACCTTGAAGTTACCTTTCTCGTCGCAACACACGCAGACGCACTTGGCTCCCTCAGTAGAAATGCAAACACAGCTAGTCTTATTGCAAGCTCCATTTCCATCACATTGGCAGTCGTCACAACGGACAATCTTGCCCTGCTCGTTCTTACATACACATATGCAAGCTTTGCCATTAGTTACGATGCAAACGCATTCCGTCTTGCATTTAGTGGTACCCTCGGTTTCATCAGCGACACAAGTGCAGTTCTTGCAAACCTTGAAGTTTCCTTTCTCGTCGCAGCACACGCAGACGCACTTGGCTCCCTCAGTAGAAATGCAAACACAGCCAGTCTTATTGCAAGCTCCACTTCCATCACATTGGCAGTCGTCACAACGGACAATCTTGCCCTCCTCGTTCTTACATACACATATGCAAGCCTTGCCATTAGTTAGAATGCAAACGCATTCCGTCTTGCATTTAGAGGTACCTTCGGTTTCATCAGCAACACAAGTGCAGTTCTTGCAAACCTTGAAGTTACCTTTCTCGTCGCAACACACGCAGACGCACTTGGCTCCCTCAGTAGAAATGCAAACACAGCCAGTCTTATTGCAAGCTCCACTTCCATCACATTGGCAGTCGTCACAACGGACAATCTTGCCCAGCTCGTTCTTACATACACATATGCAAGCCTTGCCATTAGTCAGGATGCAAACGCATTCCGTCTTGCATTTAGTGGTATCTTCGGTTTCATCAGCGACACAAGTGCAGTTCTTGCAAACCTTGAAGTTTCCTTTCTCGTCGCAGCACACGCAGACGCACTTGGCTCCCTCAGTAGAAATGCAAACGCAGCCAGTTTTATTGCAAGCTCCACTTCCATCACATTGGCTGTCGTCACAACGGACAATCTTGCCCTGCTCGTTCTTACATACACATATGCAAGCCTTGCCATTAGTTAGGATGCAAACGCATTCCGTCTTGCATTTAGTGGTACCTTCGGTTTCATCAGCAACACAAGTGCAGTTCTTGCAAACCTTGAAGTTTCCTTTCTCGTCGCAGCACACGCAGACGCACTTGGCTCCCTCAGTAGAAATGCAAACACAGCCAGTGTTATTGCAAGCTCCACTTCCATCACATTGGCAGTCGTCACAACGGACAATCTTGCCCTCCTCGTTCTTACATACACATATGCAAGCCTTGCCATTAGTTAGGATGCAAACGCATTCCGTCTTGCATTTAGTGGTACCCTCAGTTTCATCAGCGACACAAGTGCAGTTCTTGCAAACCTTGAAGTTTCCATTCTCGTCGCAGCACACGCAGACACACCTGGCTCCCTCAGTAGAAATGCAAACACAGCCAGTCTTATTGCAAGCTCCACTTCCATCACATTGGCAGTCGTCACAACGAACAATCTTGCCCTCCTCGTTCTTACATATACATATGCAAGCCTTTCCATTAGTTAGGACGCAGATACACCCAGCTTTGTCACACTTAGATGATTTTTCTTTTGGACCGCAGATGCAATCTTCGCATATTTTTACGTTTCCCTTAGAGTCACAACAGGCACAAATGCATTTTGCACCTTCGCTTGTCAAACAAACACAGCTTTTGTTTTTACAAATGCCAGTTTTGTTGCAGTCGCATAATTCAAGTTTACCATCCTTATTACACACACAGATGTTGTCTTTCCCTTCAGTTGGAAAGCATGCACATCCCCGTTTTCCACATTTCTTGAAGTTAATTTTACATTCCTCAGCGTTTTCGCATCCACAGTCTAGGGTAGACCCGACTTGATCGGTCACATTGTTACAAATACACAAGCAAGTTTTTCCTTTCGTTGGTATGCAGATGCAAGATGAATCCACACATTTCCACTCGTCGTCCTCAGTTTTGACCACTTTGCAGTCTTGACAGAGGACAATTTTTCCCTCCTCGTTCTTGCTTACACAGATGAAAGATTTCCCTTCAGTTGGAATACAGAAGCACTCAGGAGCAGCGTCTACGACAGTCTTTTTAATGTTTTTTTTGCAGCAAGCCATCTTAATTTTTTCTTGATATCTGAAAAGATGAGAATACAGTTTGTTACGTTTTTTTCTTAAAATGTGCAATCCTAATTATCTCTGACATCTATTTCTTATTAGAGAAGCTACAGAGTTCAAGTCAAGAAAAATTTTAAAGTTTATAATAAGTTTAAAATTCGTAAGTGTGTTTAATTCTGATTTGTTTAACATAATTTACATGGTTTATTTAATACTGAAAGGTTATAGTTTTGTTATCAAAATTATGTAAAACTGTATATTTTTAATACAACAAAATTATTATTTTTAAATGTCACAAAACAAACATAGTTATATGTCCTGCAATCACTAAACCGAATTTAAAAACATGATTAGAACCTTTTGCATCATTCTTAGAAACAAACTGGGATATCTAACCAATGATTTCGACACATTTATATCTCATATTAATATTATCTTATCTTTAATTTTAGAACTGAACTATATAAATTCCATTATTTATTTATACACTTTTCTCACATTCTACTTATCCACCTAAATAGGGTATTTGACTGTTAAGAAAATATGAAACAAATTCTTACTAGACTAACTATAAATATTTTTAAATCAAATAACTATCAAAGTATTGAAACATGTGTACTGTTTTCATAAGAAATCTATATTAAAATTATTTAAGTTTCATGCACGCGATTGGTGGTATATAGTGGTTTCATTTGCTTTTTTCAATTCATTTCTTTCATTTCGTTTACGTTCGATATTTGTACTGAACTTAAGAACGTAAGTATTTTTCTGTTTTTTTATGGTTTTTTGAAATATTCCTTTGTATTAACGATTAAAAGTGATAATTTATCTACAATCATTGTAAGAAGTACGATGGAAATCAACTTTCTTAATACTGACAGTGCAAACCCCATAACCCAGCATGTTATTAGATATGTTTTTAAAATAGTCATCCAAGTATGGTTACTTTTGTAAACATTATAATGTTTTATAGCTTAATATGTTGACATCAGTTCTTGCGATGTTAATACAATATTTTTAAAAATAATCCTAATTGTGTTAACAATCTTATTAATAAAAAACTTTTACTCCTATGGAAAGATATTTTAGAAAAGTAAAAATCTTGACAATGGTAATTTTGCTACACTGATAAACATACGAACCGAAGATTTCTAGTTTACTTATCTTAATCTCAGTAATTATTCAAATTATAAACACTAAATATTCTGTTATTATTATATTAGTTAGTTTTGACTTTGAGGGAGGCCCAATCCTTCCTTCTGCATAATTATCCCGGCGTCCGGAGGCCGGGAGAATGATACAAAAAAATCTGACGAGGCCGCCATGGTATGGGTCATCATGCTGCATTGCTTACTCTCACAGCGAGAATGGTGTGACTTCTACTCCTGGATTATACTCATGCTTTCCATCAGGCAGAGTGGAGTCACTCTATAGTCATCATACATGTAATCTAATTAAAAAAAGAAACGTTTTTAAAAACATTTCCGATTTGTTTCAATACATAGATATATTTAATCAAATAGTATTAAAATATGCATTGAACGTACCTTGTAATTGATAAAACGACCACAGAAATACGATTCTCGTATCAAAACAATGTTATTTCCTAAGACACTTGTAATTTCACAGAGAGTTGTAGTTGAATGATAAACAGTTCTGATCGTTCATACTTTATATGAATTTTGTGTATAGCGTACCGAGTGCAAAATGATAAGGCACTTAGTGCCGTGCTCTAGTGCTGTGTGCTATGTTGTCGCTTGGAAGGAGATAACGCAATAGTGTCGTTCGCAATAGACAGTACTGAATGATTCATACAATGAATATATCAGTGCCGTGTGACTTTGTGCAGTTTCTAGAAGGGTGGTGGGTTCTTTCCCTTAGGGTGTTAGCTTGTATCAAGTTAATTTTAATTTAATTTAGGTTCTTTTAGAATAGGAAACAGGACACAGTATTGAAAATACCTTTGTAATAATTTTTAATGAGAACCATTTTCTTCATTTATAGAATAGGTATAATTAAAAGGGTGAATATACAATTGAGGGATGATCATTAGTAATCACCCTACATACTGCTTTTTCGTATAACTTAAAAACGTACCTATAACATCTTATATATAAATATCTTGTGTCACAATGTTCGTTCCCATACTTCTCCGAAACGGCTTGACCGATTCTTATGAATTTCTTATGATTCTTTTGATGCATATTCAGTAAGTCTGAGAATCGGCTAATATCTATTTTTCATACCTCTTGGACGCGAGCGGAGCCGCGGGCATCAGCTAGTCTTATATATATAATTCTCGTGTCACAGTGTTAGTAACCATACTCCTCCGAAACGGCTGGACCGATTTGTATGAAATTTTGTGAGCAAATCGGGTAGGTCTGAGAATCGGCCAACATCTATTTTTCACACCTCTAAAACGCGAGCGGAGCCGCGGGCATCAGCTAGTCTCAACATAAAATACGACATCAATCAAAAAAGTTTAGTAAGATTAAACACCGGAAACCATTTATAATCTATTCAACTAACCAAAACCTGTTACCTTAAAGCCTTGATCTAATTACCAAGGATGCTGTATACATATATCATCTCTGTACTGTGTGTATAGCTTTGCGAATATTTATTTAGTTTAGTCAATGCGTGGGTGATTTACCCACTCACCTTGAAGACTTATATGGGGTAAAGTGACGGTTATTGAGCCTGATGTCTTGTAGATATTTGTAAACTTCGATTGTTAGGTAGTTCAATCATCTGTTTAGGAGAAAACGATTTTGTGACTTAATTTGTATTTGAAAGAGAACAATTTGGTTGATAGCCTGTAAAATAATAGTCACTCTACTTCTTCCTAGCCTTTATTTCCAAGATTAATTGGGGTTGGCTATTGTTCAACCCCAATTAATATTAGGTATTGTTTTAATTGAATATCAGTTTTTCCACGGAGCGACCCTGAAGGAGAACTGAAATTCGGTGGTTGAACTAGTTGTTAGTATATTAGAGGGCATTGACTTCCCAATAACGGTTGCCATAGATGTTCATGACAACCGAGATCGACGGCTTATCGTGCTCACCGAAGCACGGGCGTGAATCGCCGACAAACTTACATACTCCGGGCTGTTATTAAGAATTTCCTGTCAGAAAAACGTAAAAACACTCTTGGCCCGACCCGGGATTTGAACCCGAGACCTCTCGATCAGCAGTCGCATACGTTAACCACTAGACTACAATAGATAATATTCACTTTGCGTAAATAGTTAATCAAAGTAAATTGTACATTTCAACAATGCATTCAAAAGTGCTAAAAAAACTTAGGAACGTTCAACAAGTAACGCACCCAAGTAGATTATGCTTTTTATAGCACAAAACTACTTACGAGGATAAGACTGCACGCATGGCATATTGATTTAAACGGTCCTATTAACACTTCTAACTACTAAACTACGCTTAGTCTTTTCACTCGATTCCAACATTGGACAAAACTTATGTCATCCACAAAGTCTGAATTTTTATTTGCGTCCGTTTTATGACTTCTCGACATTGAATTTATTTCTAGCGCGGGAGTTGTCACATCAAAAATCTAAACTAATGTTATAAAGCAAAATTTGAAATATTGAAAGGGATAATCTCTTTATCTACTAAATCGATTTTGAAAATTTTTTGACATATAAACCACATTTTTGGGTGAGTATCATAGGTATTATAGTATAGTAACATGAAAAATGATTACCGTGATATCCGAAATTCACGCAGGTGGAGCTGCAGGCAAAAGCTAGCAATAAATACAGGAAGACTAAGACTCCAAGAGCGTAACAGTTAAAAGAGAAATTAGGTTTTACAGAGAAAGTATTGCGAGACTACAATATATTTGCATTGTAAAGGCGCGTGACGTAATTCTTCCTACTTTTTACATTTACATCCTCTAAAACAACAATCCTTAGTCGGGGGCCATTCATTTATTACGCAAAACGATGTTTATAGTTTTCTAAACCCGTCCCTCCCCTAAATAAAGAAAAATTTGAATAAGTGGATACCTCCTCCTTGTTTAATGTTTATTACGTAGTAATCTAAAGGAAAAAAATAATTTTGTTTTGGATGGTCTTGTCTTTTGGAATATCTGGAACATTTGGAAATATCAAGCGGTGCGGGCGGCGGCCAATGCCAGTCCGTGGAAAAACTGATATTCAGATAAAATCTGTTTTATCTACTAGTAGCCGACCCCAAATAAGCTTAGGGACAATAAATGCTAGATAGAAGATGATAACGTAAAAACTATGAAGACTCCCACGCCCTTATAAGAAATAGTAAGAGATGATCGACCCCCTTCTCCTCTAAATCGTCTTACGTAATAAATGAATGACTCCTAACAATTAGGTAACGTGTTAAATAGCTCCTCAGATACTTAACGGTTTCTCTTATTTGTTTGGTGCTAACATTTTACTGTCCACTTAATGTACTTATTCGGTAGGCCAAGATAATTTAGTATCTGTAAGATGGTTAGGTCTTTCCGGTAATAGGTATTATAATGAGTTAGATTTACAGCTATGAGGCCTTGACCTGCCAGAGCTATTGCGAACTTATTACCAAGTCCACGTATCAGGAGTTAGTTGCCCTTTCCTTTGAACACCGACTCTTCTTACATATGTGGAAATGTGGGTGTTTAAAATGACAAACGTAGAATGCTCCAGCTGTTAAGCAGGAGGAGCCGAGCCTCCCCCAGGATAGAGTCCTGATAGTTGCTTCTTCGATCCTGAGGGACCTGAAATAACATGGTTTGGATCCTCGCGGAAAAACTTTTTGCAGATTCAAAAAAAAAGACATATTGGCAAAAAAAATATTTCTTATTAAGACTATTTTTATAATAATTTATTAACATACTTACTACAACTACGAACGAACGATCACGAACAGACGAGTCATCTAAGGGCATCCATTGACACATTGAAGCGTTCATGCCGCCGTTGCTAGCCAATTGGCGCGGTCAGACCTAGATGGGTGACCATTTGTGGCATGATATGATATGAGCGTTCCCGTGATTCAGAGGTCAAGTTAAGCAGTCGATCCCATTGCTTATCATAAGACAACAGTCGTGAAGCTTAGTTGGAGGCCTTCGGATAGCATCCAACTGCAATATTACATAGCTACAACGTGTCTTGCCAGTCCCTGACCCGCACTCGGCCAGCGTGGGAACGTGTGGCTCTAATCCTCTCCTGAAAGGAGAACCGTGCCCAGCAGACAAGACCCCATGACCAGCAGTGGGACTTTACGGTCTGTTGTTTTTTTTTATATATATAAATTAGCTGCCAAAATGACTCTGCCCTGCCTGATGGAAGGCATGAACAGAATCCAGAAATGGAGGCTAAATCCTCACTGCCACAACGGTCAGTGCAGCACGGTGACCCACACTATGGCATGTTCGATGCTATGTTCGATGTTTTTGTTGACACAACACCGTGTGTTTAAAACTTTTATCAAAGCAGATAGTTCATCATCATCATCATCATCAGCCTATATCAGTCCACTGCTGGACATAGGCCTCTCCCATTGCACACCACTTTGATCGATTTTGGGCAGATAGTTGAAATACATAAATCTTATATCCTTAAATTTTAAGACTATTTCGCTCGAAAAAATATTCCCACAAGACCTTTGATTTGTTTAATGAATGCATTGATCTTGACACTATTAGCGTGTGTTTGGATCATCTTATGATGCAATTTCGTACTCCACTAAACAATGGCGATACGAGCCATTATAATAAAATGTAACCTTCGATTTAAAACCTTCGGTAGCCATGTTGGCTGACATGCGTCATTCATGAATATATCATTGTTATATTAATATTATTCATTGTGATATTCTGCACCTCTGTTTTGCGATTGTAAGACAGCTATTGTGATTTTGAAGTAAAAAACAGAACTGACATTATTTAACCTTAATTAAAATCAAATAATGGCGCCAAGGTATATTTAAAACTTTTAATTTAAATAAAGAAACAAAGTTTTGTGCAAAAAAAAACATACAGTGAAACTTAGAATGTCCTGCTTTTTTAAATCGGTTCTAAATGAAAACAAAATTAAATATTTATTTTAGATAAGTTTTTGTATCGTAACGGAGAACAAAAACTACACTAAAGGCCATTTTCATCATAGTTAAAAAACCCTTAGCGATGTTATCGTTTTCTAAGTTCTTAGATGTCTCTTTAAATACAGGTGCCTTTAACGGTACCTACGTTAGAGTACTTCTAGTAAGGGATCGGTTTCAAGCATAGTTGGTGAAAATTGACATAAAATTCCCTAATTCCCTCCCCCTGCAGTTTACGCAATTCTAACCCAATTTACTATGAGCTATTAAAAAAAATAGGAGGTATTATAGTGATTCTCGCGATTATTGGATGGTCATATCTAGATCATTCTAAATGTTTTATTTTAATCTATAGATCTGTATCTTTTCGAAAATTTCAAATAACCTAATTTTTGAACCTTGAAAGGCGGAACTACAAACCCACCCATACAGCT
Organism: Phragmatobia fuliginosa; assembly: GCA_932526445.1. Classification (NCBI taxonomy): domain Eukaryota; kingdom Metazoa; phylum Arthropoda; class Insecta; order Lepidoptera; family Erebidae; genus Phragmatobia; species Phragmatobia fuliginosa. The sequence goes on from OW052071.1 coordinate 17,109,780, forward strand.
TTCTGTAGCGGTTTCCACATTAAACTTTATAGCACATATTAAATGGTAAATGTCAACTTAATGCACTTTTTTACATATAAACTTAAAGTATTCTAAATTTCACATTCATTCTGAGTGTTTGCCAAAACAATACGTGCAAAGAAATCTCTTCACGTAATAACATGTTATTTATCATGTGTATTGTACAAAAAAACATCCTTGTAAAGTGCCCCTATTATGTTTTATAATGAAATATCCATTTTGAATATGGTTTTTTTTAAGACTGGGAATATACCCGTGTTGCTAATACCCTAACTTAGAACAACTGTTTGCAGTTCACATAAAGTTTTATTCAATCTGTGGTTTGAACCCAAAACACTAGGCTCAATAGAAAGCGGCGAGGCCATCCATACAGTTTAGAATTATGGTAATGGTAATGGTTAGTTAGAAGCCCAAAATCGATCAGAGTAGGGTGCAATGGGAGAGGCCTATGTCCAGTGGACTGGGATAGGCAGTAGGATATCATCTGCATCTTCTGCATCTGCATCAAGAGGACTCTTGATTCGCAAGTGTCCATGGACAGCGGTAGCTACTTCAAGTAACCTGACTGCACATTTAGCCTATCCCTCCCTCCCCCATTTCACTATTATAAAAAAATGGTGATTTACCGTATACTACCTTTAACTTTATCTATACAAAAAAATAAATTGGAATATCTGTAATTAATATCAAATGATTTTTTTTTTAATAAATGCATATGAAAGTATATACGGTACTGCCATTCAATATGTATTTTATTTTAATTTTTATCTGTATTTCTGTCTGTCTGTTTGTTCCGGGTAATCTCTGGAACTTTCACTAGTAGATGGCTGACTTAAGGAGTCATCTTTTTTTTACCATTTTCGCCCTGCGGTGTTGCCCACAATTTACAATTACAACAGCGGGTAACACCGCGAGACAACTAGTTTAGAAGTAAAATGGAACGACTGTAAATTAATATTTAATCCAATATATTTACTACACGATATTTCTATACTAATCACGTATTTATTATTTGCAGGTATTTTATCTACGGTCATAGTTCAACTAAATTAAGTAAGTTTATAAGTTAAACACGTATGTATTTGTAAAACACAAGTCAATAATTTCGTCTGATAGGTTAGTGTACGATGAATGAGAACAAGATTGAACGAGAACGAGACCGATTGAGAGTTTTGCTAGAATTTTAGGTGAAATCCAGACTGGACTAAATAAAAAAATGGCGGGACGGATTTTGACGTGTCGTTGAATTCGTTAGAATTGTTGCAGTGACATCGGCCATATAAATTTTCAAAATGGCGCCCGCAAAGGGAAAAAAGAGCGAGTGGAAAATTAGATTGACTAATGCATTGTTTTGTTAGCTTACTAAACACTTCAAATCAAATCAGACTATTTTTATTTCAAATACACCAATACAACGGCACTTTTGAAACGTCAAGCTAATATTGTCTGTTCCAATTCGTAGATCCTTTGGAGAAGAACAGACAAGAAACTCCATGGACACTCTTTTCCAACATAGTTTTTACAATTTTTGGTTACATTGTTTTAGGCATTTAAGGAAACTTTATGGTGCTGCAGGCGGGGACAAATAATACTTTGTTACCTACGGGCAAAGGATTATTAACCAAAACTACATTTATTTCACCGCATGCGTGACCATAAAGTGTTTAGTAAGCTTACAAAACAATGCTTCAGTTAGTTCAATTTATAGTCCAGTCAATGAAAGCTTAACTTTGCCATTTTAGTTGATCACCTTTAATCTATTATCTGTAGATATTGTGATACTTGTTTTTCTCTTTTCAGTCCAATATTTTTAAGCAATCGGGTTTTTGTTTCTACAATAATTATTTCATCATATTTATACATCTTTATATTCGCATATTTATTTATACATCAATATAATCCGAATGCTGTCTTTTAATATAAGAAAACAAACTGTATCGCTTCTTTACGTTACGTATCTCAAAAACCTTTAAACTTACTTAAATAGAAGTAGAATCTTAAACTCGTTACTGTAAAAACCGTTGAAGATCCGTATGCGGTAACTAGCTCCAATATCAAGGGGTCATGTCGTGAGGTCTCACGATGAAAGTAAGATTGTTACTCCCCTTAAACCGTCCCAGTTCTGTGATGGCCGTGACGACACCATACAACCAGGACCACTGTATTTGGAACCGTGTCTCGTCTCCCGCTGACTGCCTGAGACTGGCCGAATTTTGATTGGTTGTGTTATTTATTTGCCTGCAGCTATGACCGATTCATTTATATTTTAATAGTCAATCGGCAACTGTTTTACTTTCAAGGTAAAAGTCACAATCCGCAGTCGGACAAAAATACTTTTCCGTGATTATAATATTGTTTGCATAATTGACTGCCTCGGTGGAGCAGTGAGAGTGGGTGTGGGGTCTCGGGTTCGATTCCCGGACCAAATGTTTGTGTGATCCACAAATATTTGTTTCGGAGTTTGGATGTTTTCTATGTATAATACCATATTATATAATAATTCAAAGTCAAATTATTTTAGGTATTTATATCAGTTGTCTAGTTCTCATAATACAAGCTCTGCTTAGTTTGGGACTAGATGGCGTTGTGTGTAAGATTTATTTATCTCTTCTTGACAAAGTACGTAGGATACTTTTATCGCGATAACCGACAAGAACGCGGGCGGTGCCGCGGACTAAAGCCAGTAACTGTTCTCGTTTAACTGAAAATATATATCTGATTTCGATGTACCTTTTTTGGTGGAATCCCACACCATTATGTGTTCTAAATAAAAAAAATGGGTTACCAATCATTATAAAAACAGATTCATTTTGAAGTTGGTTAAATAAATACTCCATAGACGTAAACAGATACATTATTAATAATACATAAATATTGCTCGGAAATACAGCACAACAGCGCAAAAGAAACACATAACTACGTTAATATACGTAGGTATATTAGATTATCTCAGTCATAAAACGTGTAATACCTACCGATGTTTGTGAAAACAACTCAATTAGAACTATTCCTACACACTGGACCTATGATAAATAATATCTAATCAGTAATAGTAGCGTCTGATACAAGATATATAGTCTTGTTGCCGTCTTGCCGATACGATTCTGACGCGTGGGGCAATTCATTTTTTCATAGCATTATCAAAATATTTAAATTTCAATAAAGAAACCAAAATCGATTTCTATCGTGTTAATTAACCGACTTCAAAAAAAAAGGAGGAGGTTCTCAATTCGTCGGATTTTATTTTTATTTTTTTATGTATGTTCAGCGATAATTTCGTCGTTTATGAACCGATTTCAAAACTTCTTTTTGCATTGGAATGGGCGTAGCTTACAGGTGGTCCCATCGTCATCATATCGGGATCTGATGATGGGATCCCAAGGAAATCTAGGGATCTCCTCAAATATCAGGCAAAATTGTCTCGATTTGGGTACTCAGAATAGTTTTTCTATGAAGTCGGTTCTTTTTTGTTAAAATTATTATAATATCTTGTTTCTATAAATTTGCTTATCCACGTAAGATGAACATCCTGATTATTATCGATATCTTCTACCAGTCCACGCCACAAGACATAGGCATCTCCTTAGAAGGAGGCCTACTATACCACGCTTGTAAGTTTTGTTGGCAGCGTGTGTTTCAAGTTTTCCTTCTCTTTGTTGTGCTGATGTTCTGCGTTGGTTACTATTTTAGTCGACTCTTAAAGCAACTACAAGATGAATAGGGTCTATTTTCTTATTCCGCCACCATATGATAAAGGTTACGGTGCTAACTAGAGGCTTAATAATAGAATAATAAGTGAAAAATAAAGAAAAAAAGCTATAGAACAACGTTAGAACAAAAGAACAAAGAAGGAGTTAGCTGATTGCGTGTCGAAAGGAATTTAAAATGTAAATAAATCGTACCGTGTTTCGGTCAGAGCCCTGCTTTATTAAAATCTGATCACGCAAATGCAATGCATTCCAAAAATTTACATTAATAATCTATTTATTTAAGTATGTTGTTGATATTTCCGTTTGATACTCTGATGTTGAAGACATAAAGTCATAATTCCAATGTGCTTTGGTTTTGAAATGATTGGTTTGTAAACGCCAAAACCTTATTTCAATGGAAACAGCGTTAATAAGAGTTATCTTCTTCATATAAATGTAAATCTTAGTTAAAAATATACATCATTCGTTATCGGTATATAACATCATGGAATGATTCTGTGTTATTTTCAACTTTATCCCTTTTTTTATGTCTGGATATCCACCTACTGATGGTTATGTCGGACACGAACCCACCAAAAATCACACGCGTCTCAAGGCGGCTATCAGTGAGCCGGAGAACCAGGTGTGAACCCTAGAAAAGAAAGCCCTGGAACCCCAACGTACTTCAAGCCATCTACTGCTTGCAGATGACCCCGTCCTTAGTGAACTCTGATGATTCTTGTGGGCGCGTGCGTGACAGATAATCTCACTTTTCACCCCCAGGCTTGCACTTATGGAGGATGGAGATCGTGCCGCAGTACCGGCCTTAAGGGTTCTAAACCTCTTGCGGTCCCATTCCGCCATCTCCTTTGCAAGCATGAATTCCGTACAGAAGGAGACGGCGTAGTTCCACGCGATAGCGCTTAAAACTTTAAGCCTGTAACATGCTATATTTGCCTTGGAAGAAACATTACAATACCTTTACAAACCTTTTATAATATATTCTGCAACACTCCTTCGTTCTCATAGTACCATGGAAAATACTGTATTTTAATAACAATGTTTCTTAACATAAGTGTGGAAAACCGAAGTATTTTCTCGTGAACGCGTGCATACGCAACCAGGCGTTATTAGGCGGCGAACACACGAATTGACTTTTTGTCGCACGATAATTCAATAACCTGTCGATCACCTTTTTATACTCTCATGTACGTTCGTGGTTTGATAAAATATATAACAATTACCGCCAGAACTCGCAGTAAGTTTTTCGCATGAATAAATAAATAAATAAAGTTTTGGACATCTGACACAAAACATCATCTAGTCCCTAACTAAGCAGAGCTTGTATTATGGGTATAAGACAACTGTTATAAATACAAATATACTTTTTACATATATAGAAAACATTCAAACTCCGAAACAAATATTTGCTGATCACACACAAACATTTGGTCCGACCCGGAAATCAAAACCGAGTCCTCTTTATCAGCAGCCGTATACATTAACTACTAGACCAACAAGGCAGTCAATTATAATAAATAGAGCATTATGTCCTTTCCATTAGCTTATTAGACTTGAAAAACTTAACAAACAAACAGAACTATCCCTAGAAAATTGCGATAGTATACGTACACTACATTCTGTATTGTTAAGACGTTGTGAGATTTGTGCAATTTTTTCATTGATGTCTAAACAAAAAATATTAGATTAATAACATATTGTTTATTATTATATTATTATTATAGACCCGAAAGAGTCACTTATTTTCTGGTTTATTAATCAGTACATAAGTGACTCTTTCGGGTCTTTAAACTCCTAAGGTAAGGACAAAAGTCTTGTCAATGATCAATCGAAGATATATGATGTACAAGTTACACCCCGCGGTGTTTACCCGCTGTTTGGTTACTTTAACAATAAATATGTGATAATCTAAAATAAAAGTATTCTAAGTTATTCCTTAAATTTTCAACCATTTGTAAGTGAAAGGTCCCATCAAACTCGGTCTAGCCGTTTAATGGCCAAAACAAATGGACAGAATCACAGATAATAAAAATTTAAAAATGAAATCTATACTTTTGATTTTGACTACTGTGCTTCAATATGCATTTATTGAAAAACTGTTAATTTGAAGTTACAAACAGACACCTTGGTTTTATTTGTTTATATAGATACACTTGTTTTACACTGTACACTAGTACAAGTTTTAACCGTCTTGTGAAATGCATGTGTAAAACTCAGATATAATGCAGCCCAGATTGATGTCTAGTCTAGTTTTATTGCTAAAGCAATTATATTGTGTAATGTGATAATGTTTTGTTTAGGTATAGGCACTTTAGTATACTTCGCGTGCACTTTAATGAAATGAAGAATATTTGTAACTAGCTGAGTTTCGCGGTGTTTCCCGCTGTTATTGTTGTAATGCGAGTGAAGCCGCGGAACGAAGCTACTTTATAAAAATTAGCTTAGCTCCTTGGGTCATCAGCTTTTTACGAGTGAAATCGGTCCAGCTGTTCCAGAGGTTAGCCGGAACAAACAGGTAGACAGACTTTTTTTTTTAAATTGCCTTTTTGATGCTCAGTACCGTAAGTAATTTGATAACATTTAGTAAAAAATAGTTTTAAAAATTAATAAACACTTAAAAGTTTTAAACTTAAAAGTTGAAATTATTTTTAATGTAAAAAGCGTGGGGCGACGTTATTGAAATATTTTCAGAAAGCATCCCACATTTTGTTACATTAAAATTATTTTTTACATTTTAGTTTAAAAGCGTATTTGTTTAGTTATTTAAACTATTTTTTTTTTTAAAAAACTATAAAATTATGTATGTATGTTTAAACATTTTTTACATCATTTTTTTTTCAAATTAGTGTATTGTCATCGGTCCTCGATAAATCTAAAAAGTTTGAACGAAATATGGCCGTTTAAAGTGGGTCGAAATCGCACCCAAAGAAGTCTGTTACATTACAAACATACAGGTGAAGCTAATAAAAAGCGTGTAAAAACGGTAAATTTGATATCATATCACATACAGACACTCCAATTTTATTTGTTTCTATAGATGTGTTACTAATTTTCATGTTTATATACAAACGCTAGAAAAAAGAACATGTATTTCAGTGAATTACTTCACAAAACCTGCAATAATTGCAATGTAACATTGAAACCAATTCTTTCATCAACGTGTACACTTATGTATTGCTGCAGTACTTTTACTTTTGTATTAGGTACTTAGTACATATTTAAGACCATCAAAAATATTTAAATTATCCTACAGATCTTCCGTCAGTTACTAAGCGTCGTCTGAGGGCGAATTGAATTTGAAGGTTGAACTAGTTGTCAGTACATTTATGGGCACTGATTTCCCAATACCGAGTCCCATAGATGTACATGACAACCGGGACCGACAGCTTAACGTGCTCTCCGAGGATCGGGCGTGAAACACCGTTAAACTTTCACACTCCGGGCTGTCTAATTTCTGTAAGAAAAACCCAGCAACACTTTTGGGCCACCACAGGATTCGAACCCGAATTCTCTTGATAGTCAGTGGCAAACGCTAACCACTAGACTACCGAGGCCGGCTTTTAAATACTCATATACATATATTTGTTTATTAGTTTCTAAACATTGTTTTGTACGTTTCTTACGATTCAATAGTATTTAATATGTGAAATTCCTAAACAATTGGAACATAAATTCCTGCAACTAAATTACTAGCAAACGATACCTTAAGTGCTTTTGCAAATGTAACGCATAATTTTACGTCACGTCTTACTGTACCCTACACTGTAACCCTAAACGCAAACCGTGTAGTTATGGTAATGCGATATGGTATCGCGAGGCTGTGTTGTTTGGAAATCGAAAGTAGACTATATACATGTTGCGATCGAGATTGTTTTGTGTACCATCATGAACAGAAGTGTTTTAGTTTTTTATTTTATTTTTTTATTGAACCGTCTTCGCACTTTTTCTGAATTCGATTGGCGCAAAATGTATGCAGTATAATTATAAATGATAGAATGAAAAGGTTGGTTTTGCTTGACAAGATTCGTAATCATGTCTAAATACTACCAAGTACGAGTAAATAGTAAAAAAAATAAAGGTTTACTTTTGGATAAATATTTATAAATCTTATATTCTTATCAGTTATTTTGTTCTTTTACTAAGGACTCTGAATAACGCGATGACACCCGCGGTTATAGTTGTATATAGCGAGTAACTCTGCCGAACAAATCTAGTCTAAATTACTCCTTATGTCATGAGCCATCTGTCAGTAATAGTCCCGTCAAAATCAGTCCAGCAGTTCTAGAGATAGAATAGGTAGATAAAAACTAAGTCATGAAATGAAATAAAATAAAAAGCTTAACTGAAATAAAATAAAATAAGAAGCTTAATTGTTAACCTCGTTGTATATAAACTATTTTAGAGAATGACTTATCCACACGACAGTACATCCATTTATGGCAAACCCTCATAAAGCTTAGGTATGCATATAGTCCACGATACATTTGCATAACTTTGCCTAATCTATCGCAAATAATCGCCTAAGTGCCAGCTAAGACCATTACATCGCCATATTGCTACTAGATTTACATTACAATGTTGTAATAAGACGTTTAGAGGCAGCCTGCCGTAGGACACTGGAACTTTACCTGACCTTGGTTACCTTCGAACTAGCGGTAGATTAAGCAACCAAAATATAGAAGTAACTACCTCAGTGATCTGCAGGTATTTGTTTTTGAGGTTGTGTGTTTTTCCAAAATATTTGTTATAGCACCAACTCTACTGAGTTTGAAGCTCGGCTCGCCGATAGGAATATAAAGCTCTTCAAAAGTATTTTATTTCTTAGTTGAGAATTCTTTTAAAAGCTCTTCAAATGTATTTTATTTCTAAGTTGAGAATACTTTTATATATTCCTATGTATGACTGTTGAGTAGTTTATATTATGAAAGTAGAATATTCTCTATAATCTAAGTTCATCGTTAATAAGGGATTTTAATGATCAGTATAATTGCTTGAAGATAAACTACAACAGAAAATTTAGGAGCCAAGTTTGGAAACTGAGAAGTTTTGATATAAGGAGATAGTAGGGCCAGGCTGCTCTTAGTATGAACTGATGGCTTGACCGGGGCAGTGCTTCTATCATAAAGAAGACTTATCTAAAATGACAGCATTTGTGTTGTCGTATTTCGTTGGTGAGTATGAGACCGAAGGCCCAAGGATGCAGTTGCATCCCGTTAGTCCACCATAGTGAGAGTCACCATGCTGCATTGTTATAATCACAATGACGATGTTGACCCCTACACCTGCTTTCCATCTGGCGTAGTAGTCATTTTGGTAGGCCTTAATATACAAAAAAAAACTACACAAAAACTTATGACGTTAAGTGTACTCGCAAAACATACATTGATCAGTGAAAGTGCGGGCGATTGTCTACGCGTGGCGATGCGTTGACCATTACAATACAAACGAGTGAAAGATCTCGTCACACATCACGTCCTGGCTATACCGATCGAATGAAGAAAAATAAGATTTATAAGCCAGTATATAAGGTAACTTTTGGAACTGGTACCCATACACGAACTATTGTTTTTTTCTCTTAATAAAAGGAACCCCACAGATCCTTTTCTGTATCCCCGTTTAAGTATGTGAAAAGGTTTTGTTTTAATAAGTCTGCCTTAAAGTGACTGTCTTCAGCCTGATGTAAAGCATGAATAGTATATTACAGTAGTGGTGTCGGCATACTCATTTCGAATGCAGACAATTTGGTATGGTGACCCCCACTATGTCGGCTTATTGAGATGTTTCTGCATCACCTCCTTAGACTCCTGTCTCGGAGAGAGCAAAGGAGGAAGTTCTAAATTCGACTATTTTTTTTATGTTTGTTACCTCAGAACTTTCGATTGCAAGAACTTCTTTCCAAATTTAAAAGCTGGTGCCTCCAATGCGATCTGATCCATGATAAGGAAACCAGGATTTGATAATAGGATCCTTGATAAATTGAGGGAACTCCTCAAATGGCATAGGCACTCCTGTCGCGATTAGAGTACCCGGAATAGTTTTTCTTTGAAGTCGGTTTTTTTTGTTAAAATACCCGGAATAGTTTTTCTTTGAAGTCGTTTTTAGGGTTCCGTAGCCAAATGGCAAAAAACGGAACCCTTATAGATTCGTCAAGTCTGTCTGTCTGTCTGTCTGTCTGTCTGTCTGTCTGTCTGTCTGTCCGTCCGTATGTCACAGCCAATTATTTCCGAAACTATAAGAGCTATAGTGTTGAAATTTGGTCAGACGATGTATTCTGTGAACTGCATTAAGATTTTTACATAAAAATAGAAAAAAAACAATACATTTTGGGGGTCCCCATACTTGGAACTGAAACAAAAAATTTTTTTTTTCATCAAACATAAACGTGTGGGGTATCTATGGATAGGTCTTCAAAAATGATATTGAGGTTTCTAATATAATTTTTTTCTAAACTGAATAGTTTGCGCGAGAGACACTTCCAAAGTGGAAAAATGTGTGTCCCCCCCCCTCTAACTTCTAAAATAAGAGAGTGATGAAACTAAAAAAAATATATGTTGTACATTACCATGTAAACTACCAACGAAAATTGGTTTGAACGAGATCTAGTGAGTAGTTTTTTTTTAATAAATCATAAATCGTAACACGCAATATACCTTTCATCCAATCAATACACTAGTATAAAAACATCGATGAAAGTTACTTGCTGGTACGGAACCCTTCATGGGCGAGTCCGACTCGCACTTGGCCGCTTTTGTTTTTTTGTTAAAATTATTTAGGTTAGTTTTCAGTATGTTATATATACATACATACTCATAATACGTATGTAAAATAAACAGAATAACAGTAAATATGGATTCCAAACAAAGGCAGGTCATTTCGATCAGATCAGGAGCGCAAATGTATTGTACATTTGCGCTCCTGATCTGATCTCGGCAACCAAACTCGGCATAAATATACAGGATTAGATCTGAACAAATCATGCTCGAAATCTACGTTAGTACCGTAAAACATTTATTTTGTCTGTATTTTCATTCAAAGAAATTTATCTTCCCGTACAAACACCCCTGTTCATTGTATGGGTGTCATAAGAGTCGATTAAGTCGAACGAAGAACATTGGACAAAAGCACTGACCCCTCGGAACCCCGACGTACCTCGGTCCACCTACGACTTGTAGTTAGCCCTTATCTGAGTAGGAACACCGATTTCCCCTTTGTTATCCCCATAGGAAAAACGCGCACGCTCCGTAGCGCTCACGCCTCCATCCCAGCCTGCTTCTGCTAAGGTGACAGATGGCTTTACCTGTCACCTCCAGGCATGCGCTTATGGACGACGGAGCCCGAGTTGCCTGCGGTACCTGGCCCGTTCTCGGGTCTGGCGGCCCGGAAGAGTTCTAAGCTTCTCCCGATGGTCTGTATACCCTGAAACATTTGTGACTTTTCGGTTTATCACCGATGTCTCAATTGAAACTTGCCGTAATTACCAACTTTGAGTTAGGTCTTGTGATTGCATTTATTCCTTGATATTTGGGACAAATTTGATTGTCGTAGTTATTAAAAATATTATACAATCGATAGATTTACTTGGTTCATTGCACGAATCAATTGAATCAATCGTTTATAAAGGTAATTTAATTGATTCTGAGGTAATTTGTAGTTCACGTTGTAACTATTGTTGGGAAATACAAACAAATAACTAATAACAGTTACGATAATTGTATATGTTTGTAACGACAGTGGAATTTCTGTTATTATTTGTGTCGAAAGTTAGTTTGAGAGCACTGCGATATCTTGTACTGCAATCAATATTTAAAATTGATTTTTAGAAATGAATTCTGTTGACACAAATTACATCGACTATGTTTTTTATTGTTCTCTTTTCAATACTGTTAAATTTGTCATTTTTAGGGTTCCGACATTCTTGAAATGATATGGTTAATTTTTAGGTTCCCTTAAAGTTTCGTCGGTTAGGGCTAGAAAGATCAAACTTTGTATGTTTCTATTAAGTCGACAAAGTACTAGAATAAAATCACGAAAAACAATTTATTGGACTCTGAAAACTGCGTACAAAAATAACGGAATAATAAATACGAGTAAATATAACAATCATATATTGGACACGATTTTATTTCCACTTGCCATTGTTTATGACTACGGAACCTTATTCTATGCGTGGCCTGACATGCACTTGCCAGATTTTATTGTTGTGACAGTTGTGTTCTATTATCATAAAACATCGAATCATCAAATCAATACTATGTACATAGTTCAACTTCATCACATAAAAAAAAACCACGGGACTGTTGTTTAATAGTCTCGTGGTTTTGGTCATTGATGACGACCAGCCAACTACGCAGGAGATATTATAATATAGTGTACTAGTGCGTGCGCAAACACAGGCTTACTCTCTGTTCCCTTATTATTATAATATAATGGGACGGCTGTCCGACACGACATTTGAAAGTCGTCGTCCTTATTTACGAAAAACAATCGCTCGAGTGCATATTGATTACCTCAAAAATCAATTCCAAGTTAAATCAAAACATGACCCAATTAAAATTACGAAGTCAAACCAACACAGATCACAAATATACTCGTATATCACTCAGAAGTGTAATTACATGTAGTATAACGAAATGAATTTCCGCAATTCATTCACTCATTCATTCGCTCGCTCACGTTTCTCGTAGGTAAGTCTATTGTGTGCGCCGCATGTCACCGTATGTCTTTGTAAAGTGTGGCTTTTGAAATATGTATACGATTTATTTGCTCTTCTATTTGTTTGTTGCTTAAAAATTACGTAATTCCACTAATTATGCTGTGAGAAAATGTGGCTTTGTGTGGAAGTGTTCGTGATGTGTAACTCTCGTTTTTTGGAATCCCGTGACCTTCAAGGGCATTAAGTTCACGGTTTATTGCGTAGTTTTTTTTTTATGATAACTCCTGAATTAGGAATATACATCCTTTGTCGTGGGGAACTTTACAAACATAAATGAAACGGACTCAAAGAACACCCAGACTCAGAACAAGAATTTGGGTATCACACAAAGTGTTGTCCCACGTGAGATTCGAACCCATGACGATTGGCGGAATAGAAAGCAGTGTGGCGATAGCTTTAACCACTAGGCCAGTCGTGCAGTCAAGTTGAACAGATAGAGCTCTGAAAGTATAGAAAACCCACATAGGTAGTAAGTCTAAAGTACTGACATTTTTTTTAAAACAAATAACAAATTTTTGGGACTTACCACTCTCCCGTTCGTCCTAAAACAGAAGACACTATAAATGTGAAACATCTTCCTCTAACTCTGAGCACTGCAGTGAAACAAGCTATGCCATAGAATAGGAAATAGGATAGTATATAAAAGGATGGAATGGGCTGCAATAGAATGCGCTTTCTCAAATTTACTTACGTCAAAGATAGTCAGATGATATTGATAAGTGACTACTGCAAGGCAGGGAAATTCTAAAAGAAAAACGCTGCAAGACCTAGGGTCTTGTTCGTGTACGTGTCTACAACCCATATATAAATAAAAGGAATACATAATAATTTAAAGAAAGTCTAGTAAAAAGTGTGTGAAACTGTATTTCGATACCGATAACATCAACTTATTGTTTCATATTCTTACGGAAAATACCGCGATGAATGAATGAATGAAAGAATAACAAACCTGAGAGAGAAAGTGTGACACAGTATGTATTAGGAGACGGGCGAATAATTATATGCATTCTTAATACACGATAATAATAATGTCGAGAGTTTAAATTTGATAAATATTTCATTTAACGAGAGATAGTTTGACGGTAGAATTAAATAGGTTGACATATGCAGACTTTTTTTTAAGACTAGTTTGCGCCCGCTCCTTCGGCTGCGTGTATGTCGGTTATCGCGGTAAAAAGAAGCTTATGTCCTGTCTTAGACTTTAGACTATCTGGGTACAAAAATTCATTAAGATCGGTGTAGTGGTTTTTGAGTTTATTGTGAACAGACAGACTGACGCGGCGAAGGACTTTATTTTATAATACGTTGCGATTTAGAGGGTAAAGGAACAGATGAGTGACTGTAAAGTAACTACCGCCGCCAACAAGAGTCTACAACTCAGAAGTCACAAGCGCCTTTCAGGCCTTACGATGGAGTGCGGTCTTTTTCGAGGTCGTATCGTCAAAATACGAAGATCGTTGAGCGAGACAAAGTTTGTAAAAAAAAGAATAAATAATTTGATGAACAAAAATTACAAAGTAATACTGGAAAAGACGTTGTGATTTTTAATCCCACATCCTTATCTATGGCCAAATCGCTTATACCGGTAGTGGACCCTTTTTTTGTTTTTTCCTCTGCGCGGAAATTCCCTCGGATACCACCAGTTCTTAGTTCAGGAGTGGACCCTAGAGGTATATTCACTCCTTTCCAAAAAAAAGCTGTCCCGTTTCACAGAGTTATGCAGTTACAAACCGTTCGTAACCTCGTAAGAGCCGATTCATCATCATCATCATCGGCCTTCAACGGTCCACTGCTGGACATAGGCCTCTCCTTAGAAAGGAGGTTTTGGCCTACTATACCACGCTGGCCAGACGGGTTGGTATAGGGTTGGTTTCAAGTTTTCCTTCTCTTTGCATCGATGTTATCTTGCGTAGTTTATCCCTTAATCGCCTTTTACGACACCCGCGGGATGAATAGGAGTTACACATTACGGTGACGGATTACGAATACAGGTTACACTCTGTATTCGTAATCCGTCACCACACGGACGGATATAGCCGATTACAATCACAAAAATAGTTTACATAAGAAAAACAATTTAACGACTTTGACGACGGGCGCTCTAAGTAAATTATCTCAAATTACAAACTACTAGGTTATAGGGTACCCTATAGATTTTAAATTAAATGTTAGAGATTTAAATTTGTTTTTTTAATGTGTTTTAATATATGTAGGTATATGAAAAATTAATAAGCTAATTAAGCTTTACTCTATTTAATCTTAATTATTTTTCTTAAATCTTAATTATTCAGCTTAATTTATAAGTTGAGAATATTTAATATATTTTTTTAACTTCCTTCCTGGCAAATAGTTATGTAGTTAGTTTTTCAGCGATTTTTATACGGTGGCGGAAGAGGAACTATTTGCTCATAATTTTTGCAATTCTACCCAAAAACTGAACGATTTTTACTCCGCATGACTATAATAATATCCTACTAATATTATGAACACGAATGTTTGTGAGTATGTATGTAATACTATGTAAAACTACTGAATGGATTTTGATGAAACTTAACAATAATATAGCTTACATATCGGAATAACACATAGGCTACTATTTACCGCCATGACGGACCTACACGCGGGCGGAGCCGCGGGCAAAAGCTAGTACCACTATAATTTGTAACTGATCGGCCTTGAGACAATTACAGCTAAAAATTCCAACTTCTTGTATTATTTTAAACAATTACATTTACTGCATTCTTACTTCTTTGGCAACCTACAAAAAATACATATTTAAGTTGAGAATTTGACAAGTAAGGAGTTGTCAAGGTTCAATCCTTAACAGTCGATATCTTAATATCGATTAATTCAATTTGTGATTAAAAGTAGAACATGTTGAAACCTGTCATTGAAGCTTAACGAAGTAAAAGTGACACTTCAATCAGAATCAGACGTGTGATGTGCATCGCGCGTTAAATTGCGCAGTCGCTTTTCAACTCAATATCAACCGGTCTGTTACGTCATTATGAATATGAAGCTTGTTTATGTCACATACAGATAAAGAAAGTATTTCTAGGACTATGAATATCTTCCAAAGGTTAACTTTATGATAAGTTCCTCATAGGTTCTTCCCATCTCCCCTAAAAAAAGGTACTTATAAGTCCAATTTTATCAAGATTTAAGGAGCCACTTAGAGTTAGCTAACATTTAGTGATATTTTAGTTTTCACCAACTTTTAAGGTGAACTGTTTATATGAAGTACCCCTAAATTTAAAAACTTTTATAGTGAACTAATATGGCCCTAGTAAGGTGGTTTATGTATAAGTTTCCATTTTAATTTTAATGACATCACTGAACATTTAACCAATAAAAACAAGGAATAATGAAAATAAAAGATACCTTACTGCATCTAGTTATTATGCTCCCTTAGAAAGGTTCCCAAAATGAAACCCAGGTGCGGTTTGCAAAAAAATATACCACAACAGAATAAAAGCATTCTGTTGGAGTATATTTTTACTGTAAAGCCGCGTTTTCACAATAAGAGTTGACTCGGACCGAGTACACTCGTACGAGTCGGCTTCATACGAGTGTACTCGGATAGTGGTTTACACACGATAGCAGTGCACTCGTATTGTGGTTATTTTTCTCCTTGCACAATCAAGATGTCGTCGCTTGATCTGCTGCTGCTAGGTTTAGAAGTTGTAGCAGATATGTTAATAGCGATTACATCAGTTAAAAATCTGTCTGCAATATCGTAATATGCTAATGGGGGCACATAAATGTTATCAACAACAGATCCAGTCACTCTGGACTAGATTGATAATTTTTATTTTTCCTGAGAGTATGCACTGCGAATTTTATTTATTTTGGTGTTTACATCTTGAGACGTAAGTCAAAGGTTGAGGTTATGAATAAGACGTAGTATTGCTGCATGTCGGGCATCTTTGTTTTTAAAGTCTTTTAATCATACGTTTCACATCCTTCCTCCGCTTCATATAGTTTTAAAAACCTAACAGTCTCACGTTCACTCCACTGTTTTTAGTTGTCGCCATTTTGTTTTTATAAAAATGATCCGAGTGAGCTCGAAAAATAGAGCAGTGTCCGAGTCTACCCGGATTAGATGCCGGCGTCCGAGTACGCTCGGATTAGGTATTTACATAATAGAAATAGAGTACCGTCCGAGTAGACATCCGAGTGCACTCGGTCCGAGTAATTATTTTACACAATAAAAATGCGTAAACTTGCGTTCTGTCAGCAACAGGCAATTGAGCCTCTGTTAATCTTTGCCCTTGACCTTGAGGGCAACATGCAATAACTTGATCAGATTTTATACCGGTCTCAAGAAAATGTGATGTTCGAACAAGGCCCCGTAGTTTAGGCGCTATGATCACACACATCTTACAGTCTAATTAAAGACAAGTCATAAGAAAATTTAGTTTGTAATTGATACATACTATGACAATAGAAGAGTATAATAACACTACCGCTCTAGCCACTGTCAAATATTTATTTTGCTTTTAATTTAAAAGATAAAATTCCTTTCCGTTTCGATTCTTTGTTGGGTACTATTCGAAGATCACATGAATTTTGCATAGTTTGATAATCGAACTCACAACATTTAGCGTGGCATGGCAACACAACAACTTTATCCATTACAATGACAAATCTAGTAAATCCTGTAATGCTAAACTGAAATCGGACATAGTCAGTAAATCATTACTACTAAAAGAAACCTTTAAAATCTCTGAATTAAATATCTGCTCTGTGTCTCACCTACTTAACACAAATTATTTACATAATAAATTCCTTAAATAGTGTGCTAACTGTCAAAACTTTCTTGTAATCATGTATATCTAAAAAGCATGCAGCCTTACCAAATAAAGTGTTGCAATTTTGTCTCAAGATTATCCGAGAAATATAATCATTGAGGCGCCATTTGCAAAACGGTACCCCGCGCTTTTTTGACGTTTGGTAGGTTAAATTACATTTTTGTAGTACATTTCCTACTTATCAATAACTATAGTCGTCACAAAATAAGAAGCCCGAAGCAAAATAAGAATGCCCGTGACATTTATCATTTGACATGCCGCATATAAGAAATTGAAAAATCAAATTCGTAATCCTATTTAATTACTATGTTACCCATACACTATCACAACGCATATCTTAAATAAGCATCAAGTTTAACTTGATATTGAAAAATTGCACTCAAAAACATGAATTATTCGTATTAGTTACGCCACGATGACAAATGTCAAACCGGGCTTCTTATTTTGTGACGACTATAGCTTTCGCCCCCGGTTCCATCCGTATGTATGTATCTATGTCGATATCTGCGGTAAGCTATGTAACACATTTTATTTAAATTTTACTAAAAGTTTCGAGGTGTAACTTCCTTCTTACTTTTTCATTTATAATATTAATAAGGAGGAAAGATAGTTAGATTTAGTAAGGATTTACAATGTTAGTAAGAAATAATGAATCATAATTATGATCTGCTAGGTATTTACTTTATATAATTTATTTTTTTCTGTATAATCTAAGGATATGACATAATAGCTAGCACTTATAAAATAACAAATGATTGGGCTAAAAACATTTTTTTTATCTCTGTCTGTATTTCAAAATGTAGAAATATATCAGAAATTCGGTTACAGGCTCTAACTAGATTGTAATTAAATGATCGTGTTTGATGTGTCAAAACCTCCTTCTAGGGAGAGGCCTATGTCCAGCAGTGGACTGTTGAAGGCTGTTGATGATGATGATGTGCGATGCGTAAAGTTATTAGTTAGTACACCTATATTATTTATTAGTTCTCGTTATTTATCAGTCCACTATTGGACATAGTGAAGGACTGGCCTCTCTCAACAGAGACATTGACCTATTTTACCACGCTGCTGGAGTACGGGTTGATATAGGTTATGTTTTGGATGTCCGGGCCCAGATGAGGTACCTGGGTCTGGTCCTTGACGGTAGGTGGCTCTTCGACGAGCACTTCCGACAGCTTGGTCCTAAGCTGGTGGGCACTGCCTCCGCCCTAGGGCGACTTCTGCCCAATTTGGGCGGGGCCAGTGTCCCCACTAGGCAGCTGTACACGGGGGTTGTCCGGTCGATGGCACTTTACGGTGCACCGGTGTGGGCGGCGGCTCTGTCCGCCCAGAACAGGGCGCGCCTCTGGCGCCCCCAGCGGATACTGGCGGTCAGAGCCATACGCGGATACCGCACCGTGTCCACAGAGGCGGCGTGTGCCTTGGCCGGAACACCCCCGTGGGATTTGGAGGCGGAAGTGCTCGCCGAAGTTTATCGGCGAGTGGCTGACTTCCGGGCGGAGAGCGGATTTCGCCCTCCGCCCGAGGACGTGCGCGAGTGGCGCGAAGCCGCTCGCCGAGCCACCATGCAGAGATGGTCGTTCCGGCTGGAGACCCCACGCGCTGGCTTCGCCGCCGTGGAGGCTCTTCAGCCGGTCATTGCGGAGTGGGCAGGGCGGCAGCACGGGACCCTTTCCTTCCGGCTGACGCAGGTACTTTCCGGGCACGGTTGCTTCGGAAAGTACCTGCACTCGGTCGCTAGGAGGGAACCGAGTCCCGCATGCCACCACTGCGACTGCAGTGAGGACACGGCCCAGCACACGCTGGCGGTCTGCCCCGCTTGGGCGGCGCAGCGCCGGGTCCTCACTGCAGTCATCGGAGGGGATCTCTCGCTGCCGGCCGTCATAAGATCGATGACCGGCAGCGACAGTTGTTTTACCGCGGTCGCAACCTTCTGCGAGGATGTAATCTTGCAGAAGGAGGTGGCGGAGAAGGCCCGGGAGGATTCCATCCAATCGGACCCGATCCGCCGCCGGCGCCCCGGGCGGCGGAGGCGCGCATACCTGCGTCTCATGCCGCCCTGAGAGTGGCCGCGGATGGGCGGGACGGGTTTCCCGTCCGTCCGCAGTAGAGGCCAACCGCGAGGGGGCGGCGTCCGCGTGTGACCGGACGTTGCCCAATAGAGAGTCGAAACTGGAGTAGGTGCCCGCAACAGTGCGGGCAGGCGCCGGTTGGAGTCCAGAAGGAAATCCCCTCCCTGGACTCCTTCCAATACAAAGGCGCAGAGAGGGTCACACCGTGTGGTTTTAGTCGGTTCGAGTCCGACACACCACCCCGCCGTAACCCCCGACGGGGTGACGGTCCGCGGGGATTTCCACACGTAAAAAAAAAAAAAAAAAGGTTATGTTTTGGACATTGTCCTGTGACTAAGAAGCATAATTCTAAGTCGCCTTACGACACCCATTTGAGGTACATATACTAATTTCCTTTCTAGCGTGCACCTGGTTCCCCGGCTTCTAGTACTCGAGACGGTGGTAACCACCAGCTGGTGGTCTTCTTCTTCTTGCGGTGCCTCTCCACTACTGAAGGTTGGCCGTCCGCATATCTCTTCTTGTCCCTCGCCAGACGAAACAGTTCTTCTACGTTGGCGATCCCGGTCCATTGTCTAACGTTACGAAGCCAAGACATTTTCCTTCTTCCGACGCGTCTTTTCCCCTCAATCTTTCCCATCATTATAGTCTGGAGAAGATGGTAACGCTCATGTCTTAATACATGTCCCAGATAGGCTACTTTTCTTCTCTTGATGTTTTTCATGAGTTCTCGGGATTTCTTGACACGCCGAAGTACTTCCTCATTCCTGACTCTTTGAACCCAGCTTATTCGAAGCATACGCCGGTAGAACCACATTTCTAAGGCCTCTAGTTTTAGGCGCATGTGCTCTTTAATCGTCCATGCCTCACAGCCATAGATTAAAATTGGCCAGATGTAGCACTGAAGCATTCGTACTCTAAGATTGATGTCGAGTTTTTTGTTACAGAGTACCTTTTTCATTTTATTGAAAGACGCACGAGCTATTTCAATCCGGGCCTTGATCTCATTTTCGGACTCCCATGCTTCATTGACCCATGCGCCTAAGTACTTGTATCTCTGGACTCTTTCGAGCGATGCTCCTGCAACTGTTATGCGAGGATTAAGGGTTTGGTTTTGCGATATCACCATGTATTTTGTCTTTGATATGTTTATTGAAAGACC
Source organism: Phragmatobia fuliginosa (assembly GCA_932526445.1). Classification (NCBI taxonomy): domain Eukaryota; kingdom Metazoa; phylum Arthropoda; class Insecta; order Lepidoptera; family Erebidae; genus Phragmatobia; species Phragmatobia fuliginosa. The sequence continues at coordinate 17,130,266 of OW052071.1, forward strand.
AGCCTTTAAACTACTTTCGTTAACAGCATTCACTATATTTTGCAAGTCTTCTGGTTTGGAAGCAATAAGAGCCGTGTCGTCAGCATATCTAAGGTTATTTATAGCTTGGCCGTTTATTATGACACCCCACTCTTTATGTTCCAAAGCTTCAGACATTATAGCCTCCGAATATATGTTAAACAAAAGCGGCAACAATATGCAACCCTGTCTAACACCCCGACATATAGCCACTTCATCAGTTTCTTCTCCTTCCACTCTTACTATCCCTTTTTGATGCCAATACAGATTTTGTATGATTCGCACATCCTTGCCGTCAAGTCCGATGTCTATCAGATGTTGCAAAAGTACCTCGTGACGAACACGGTCAAAAGCTTTTTCATAGTCAATGAAGCATATAAAAATGTCTGTTTGCATATCTCTGCATTTCTGTACAAGGACGTTTAGCGCGAATAATGCTTCCCTTGAACCGACGCCTGATCTGAAGCCAAACTGATTTTCACTATGTTGTTCATCACATTTAAATCTGATCCTTTCATGAATTATAGAAAGAAACAACTTTAAAACGTGACTCATTAGGCTTATGGTTCTGTAATCGGAGCATTTTTTTGGCAGTGGGTTTTTTCGGAAGAGTCACAAAGGTAGATTTTAGCCATTCTTTTGGTAGGTCGCCAGAACTATATATGTTATTGAATAATTTGGTAAGAGAATCTACTAGATGTTCTTCAATCAGTTTTAGGATTTCTATCTGAATATTATCCGGTCCAGGAGATTTTCCAGTTTTCGCTTTTTTAAGAGCCTGGATAACCTCTGATTTTATAATGGGAGGTCCTGTATCATCTTCAAGAGGTTTGATATTTCCCCTATTTCCATCCTTAAACATGTCTTCAATGTAGATTCTCCATGCCCTCTTAATTGATTCTACATCGGAGATGAGCTTTCCATTGTCGTCAACTAACTGGTGTTGTTTTGGTCGTTTAAGTAGTCCAGTCATGTCTTTAATTTCTTTATGAAGGTTAAAGCTGTCGAATTTCCGAGATAGCTCTTCCAATTTTTGACATTTAGATTCATAGAATTTTGCACGCGTTTCTGGAATCCTCCGCCGAATCTCTTTATGGATTTTCATGTATTGTTCGGGGTCCTTCTGTTTAAGCAAACGGCGCTCATCCATAAGATCTAAGATGGTATCTGTCATCCATGCTTCCTTCTTCATAACTTGTTTAGGACCCAAATAGGTGTCGTTGATAGTTGAGACGGTTCTGTTGAGACTCTGTATGGTTTCTTCGACAGATGATGACTCCAGATTCTCTTGAGCCCATGCGTTTATCGCATTGTAAACTTTGGATCTTATTGATGGATTCTTAATCTTTAGTATGTCTGTCTTAGTAAATACTTTTCGATGTAGTTTTTTGAGCTGGCATCCAATTTTAGCTACCACTGGGTTATGATCTGAGTTAATATCGGCACCTGGGTATGTCTGGGTTGATTTAACGCAGTTGCGAAATCTTCGATTTACGGTGATGTAGTCAATTTGGTTGCGGACCACGCGACTAGCAGTGTGTTGTGGCGACGTCCACGTGTACAAACGCCTGGGATGAAGTCTATACAGCGTGTTGGTAATCACAAATTCTTTTTCCTGACAGAAATCCACAAGCATTTGACCTCGATCGTTCCTTGTACCGAGCCCATGAGAGCCTGTAACTCCAGGTGTTTCCTCGGAACCTACTTTGGCATTGAAATCACCCATTATGATATTGATATCATGTCTTTGTGTGTATTGTAGGAGCGTTTCTATTTCATTATATAGTTCTTCCATTTGTTCTTGTGGCTTGTCAGCTGTTGGTGCATATACTTGTATGATGTTAATATTACAAGGTTTGCCTTCCAAACCTATCAACATGCTTCGGCTCGAGAGAGGTACAAACTTTTTCACAGCTTTGGCAGTTTGTGCATTAAGTAACATAGCGACCCCATAGGGTTCTACACCAACATCGCTACCAGAGTGGTATAAGACACTTCCATCTGCTGTTACAATTCTATTCTTCTCCGGCCACTTAGTATCGCTTATCCCCATTATCCCAATGTCCAAACGCTTCATTTCTTTAATAACGTTGTCGAGTTTACCGTGTTGCTTTAGGCTCCTCACGTTCCATGTTGCTATCTTCAGTGGTTTTTGTATGTTTTTACCTCCGGAGATTCTTAGCACCCCTGTCCCATTTAAGGGACGTCGAAGACTCGGGGCCGTATCCTTTATTGTGCTTTTCATATTTATGATCAGAACTGACCGACTAGGAATTATACGCGGTGGTAGTTTCCCGTTGCTTTCCACCGGCAGTCATTTTTGAGGTCACTTACACCTCAGGGCCGCTGTAACCTCATCCAACCAGTTTCCCAGTTGGGGGATAGTTATACCGCCATCAACTCGGTCGCCAGAGCCTCGTCTGTTATCTAGCAGGGAGCACCCGATAACTGCTAAGTTATCGCCGCCGAAGCGCGTGCAGGTGAGGTTGACAATTGGGCCAGATATGATGTTGGTTCCGTTCTCCCCTTACCCCCCAAGCTGGTGGTATTCGATGAGATTTCCGCACAAAAATGAGAGTGGTGACATTTGGTACTCATAATACATCACCACATGGAGACACACAACACGTCTTGTTATATGCCGTCAAAGTACTCACCGTTACATATTTATTTACGGAACTAAATCTTTCTTATGAAGTATGTTTGCTATGAGTTTTAATGGCGAATTCTTGGTTTATCATTTTTATCATTCCGTACGGAACCTTGTGGCGTTGGGTGCGGCATCCTAATGAAGAAGGAAGTCACGTAAACTACTGCTTTTATATGGTACTTATGGCTTCAGACATTTTAATGTGATGCGGTTTCTTTAAGATCATTTTAAGCCAACTATCCTTCTTGATTTTAATTTTAATAGTAACTTTTTAATTTATGTGGGTTCTTATATTTAAATGTTTCACTTAGATTAAATTGATTTTGAAGTTTTACGTTATAATAATTTTAATAAATTACTAAGATTAAGTTTACTATGTATTTTTTTTACAACTAAACAATTACAGGTATGATTTTTTATTATTACAATTTATTTATTTTTAAAAATAACTCCCGCATTAGGAATATAAATGCCTGTGTCGCGGGGGACTTTACAGTGTAATCCCATGTGGGATTTGAATCCACGACGCCTGGCGCAGAGAAAGCGGCATACAAACCGTTTAAACCACTAGGCCGACCGTGCATGTTTTTCGTACTTACAAGTAAACGGACAAACTCACTTTTTCATATTATTTGCCTTTTTTTGTATGAGTTTGCGAAAGTGAATCTTCTTTGCCTGATAGAAAGTATGAGATAGATCCAAAAGTAATTATCACCATACTCAATACGAATGTAGACAATGAACTGTGGTGAACTATACCAACATAATTTATACCCTACATTACGATGATACTAAATTTGAAACAAAAACTGGCCACTAAAACATTAAAATAAAAAAAATAAAGAACAAATATTGTTTTTAAACTTCAAATGCTAACTTGACGCTGGCAAATGCACAGAAGTGCGAGCCAAGTTCCCTGCCAAATGGGAGGGGAAAAAAAAAAAACTTCAAATGCAAGAATACTGTTAGCTCTACTGAACGAAACCTGACTTCTCTATTTTATGAGCGTCATAGTTTCAAACATTCAGAGAACGTTAGACTTGGAACAAGTAGGTTTAATACAAACACCATTGCATTTTGCTAATTCTAGGCAGAACGGCGCCGATTCTGACATTTCAAACAATACCTGAAGAAAAGCAAATAGAAATTAAATATGTTTGAATTGTCAGTCAGCCTATATTAAATAATAAACTTAAATTTTAGTAGACGTATGCAAACATACATAAAAACATATTTTTATTTGCACAAAATATTTAAAAAAAATAAAATTTTAAAAATTACATTTAATTAAACATAGGTACATACTTATGAACTTTTTAAACTTTAAAATAATTTTTATACCTTTAAAATTTCAAAGAATTGCCAGAACCGCTGTTTTTTTTTTTCACTTATCCGGCTCAAAATAATCCTTCAATAACTACAGTAACCGTCTACATTTTACTACAGTACTAATTGATGCTCGCGGTTCCGCTCGCGTCCTAGGGCTATAAAAAATAGATGTTGGCCGATTCTCAGACCTACTCGATATGCTCACAAAATTTCATACAAATCGTTCCAGCCGTTTCGAAGGATTTTAATTACAAACACCGTGACACGAGAATTTTATATAATTTAATGTACAAATCTAAATTTATTAGACTCTCTCTAATCAATTTAGATTTGAACATTAAATAGTTTTAGTTATTGTAAAGTTTACATAATACAAAGTGTCCAGAATAAGCGCCGCTGTCGGTCTCACATTAATAATTTCATTCTAGATACATGCCCGTTAGATTTAATTTTGCAAATAAATTACACGGCTCGCGTTAGATGTGTAAATCTTAATACAATGTCTAAAATATAAATTTAGTCGAGAATTTGCGAGGGTAATCGTATGTAAAGCATGTTATATTGTACCTTTGCAGTTTATTGACTTGTTATAAAATAGGAATGTAATTTAAGCTTGTTTCGAAAAAGAAATAATTATTTATTATGTTATATTATACAGTTACATAGACAATATAGAATGCACGGTTGGCTTAGTGCTTTAAACGGTCGCCACGCCCCTTTTTGCGCTAAGTATTGTGGGTTCAATTTCGACATAAGACAACACTTTGTGTGATATACAAATTATTATTCTGAATCTGGGTGTCTTTGTGTTCATATCATGTATGTTTGTAAAGTCCCTCGACAAAGGATGAATGTTCTTAATGCGAGAGTTGTCCTTTTAAAGACAAAGAAATAAAAAATTATAGGTTCTAAAATAAACGAATTAAAACTAAATGCATGCGGCATTTAACATCGATATCATCTAATACCAAATTTGACAATAAAAGTGAAGAGTCAATGTTAATTTTAGAGTAAGCACGCGGCCCCCCTTCGTAAGTATGTAAAATAAATATCCATGATTTTACTACATGATGACAAAAACGCGACAATTTTAAATTTAGAACTGTCACTTTTTATTTTGAAATGTTTTTTAAATTTCCTCGTTCGAATTAGGCTCTATTGGCACGAACGTTCCAATACACGTACAATTTATAATGAACTCAATCAATATATCGGAATGATTTTATAAAAAATAAATCGATCGTGGACCATGGCTACCTTGTCACAATAATTCAAAAGAAAGTGAAATACAAATTGAAAACGAAAGCATGAAAATGATAAGTAGTTTTTATTACAGTACTGTATTTGTTAATAAAAAAACCGATAGTTATTGCTACATTTCAATTGATCAACTTTCTTAATAAATACCTACTGGATACTGAATATATTTATAAGTAATATTTAGATACCATCAATAAAGTTGTAATCAGTGTAACCATAGACAAAAACTCGTTACCAATAGTATTAAAATCTGTAATCTATTTACAAATCAACAATATTAAATAAATATTCGTAATTCTAGAATATTCGCACAATCTCTATATTTTATTTATTTCATGTCATTCTTTTGATGAAGAATGGCATTGGCGCCATCTTGATTTTTTAAAGTCTTGAAGTAAGACTTATGAGCTGAATGTCATTTATTCATAATATTTTCCCTCTATATGATAAGCGTATCATCGTTGCATTCGTTTTATGAATTTTTATCCGTCATCATTCATCTCTAGATATGCAAGACGAAGAAGGATATAATTTTTCGGAGTCTGAAATTTTCTATCACCTGGTAGAAAAAGCGGCCAAGTGCGAGTCGGACTCGCCCATGAAGGGTTCCGTATCAGCAGGTAACATCATATAAAATTTCTTGTAGTTAGTTGTAACTTTGATCGATGTTTTAATAATAGTGTTTTGATCAATGATATTATAAAAAATCGGCCAAGTGTGTGATAATTGTTATGTTTACGTATTAATGCGTTGATTTTGTATGACTTTTCCAAGTAAGCGCATTGTAAAAGTTAAGCCTCTATAACTCCTGAACTAACAAAGTCATCTAATTCGTTATAGTTTTCATTTAAAGTTCATTATATGGACCACTATCACAAATTTTTCGGCGGGCGGGACGGCCTGTTTTTACAAAAAGTTTGCCTGTAAAGTGGAATTTCTCGCAAACGGATACCTCAATCAAAAAATCGTCTTAACAAACCTGTAATGTTTTTAAAAGACCTATAAAATGATACCCTACATGATGGGGTAGCCGTGAGAAAAAAAAACATCCCCACTTTACGTGTAGGGGAGGTACCCTAAATAAAAATATATTTCATAATTTTATTGTAGCACTTTGTCGACGAAATTACAATACATATTCATGCAAAGTTTCATCTTTCTAGCACTTACTGTTTGGACTACAAGTCGAGGACGGACGGACGGACGGATGGACAGACGGACATGACATATCTATAAGGGTTCGAAGTCATTAACTTCGGAACCCTAAAAAGTTGTAGATCTTTTAATTACCTACAACTTTGCCATTTAACTATTTTCCTTGTAGTTTTGCTGGAAATCGAGATAAACCGTTTTTTACCCTTTTTTGTATATAGTAAGCCATCCAATCTGACTAAACCCTGCCTGATGGAAAGCATGAGCAGAATCCAAGGGTCGGGGCTACCACACTTGCTGCGAATGCGGACAATAATGTATGGCGGCCCACACTATGGCGGCTTAGTGAGATGCTTTTTCACGCCGGTTAAAGGACCCGAAAACCTCCCTCCCTACCTCTTCCCGACCTCAGATCGCCCGTAAATTATTTTTCCTTTCATTTTTATAATATTCTCCTCCTTTTCCAATAGGTTTTATCCTACTATAATTTTATTTGTTTTCAAAAATTATCTACTCTGGTCTACTGGTCTATATGTCATTTACAAACTATCATTATGGTTGCCATGCAAGTGTGTTATTCCTAGCAACCTGTGAAGTTTTGACAGGAGGTAAACAGTGATACATTTTGACATCTTCGATTTATGTATTTTTATAATCACCTAGCTTTGGTCTTTGTGTCTCGATTATTGCAGTAAAAAGTAGCCTATGTCCTTTCCCAAGTTCAGTTCTATCATCATACCGAATTTCATCAAAATCGATGCAGTGGTTTAGGCGTGAAAGCGTAACAGACAGACAGACAGAGGTACTTTCGCATTTATAATATTAAGTAGAGATTAAAAAAAAAACTACTCACTAGATCTCGTTCAAACCAATTTTCGTTGGTAGTTTGCATGTTAATGTACAACATATTTTTTTTTTAGTTTTATCACTCTCTTAATTTAGAAGTTAGAGGGGGGGGGACACACATTTTTCCACTTTGGAAGTGTCTCTCGCGCAAACTATTCAGTTTAGAAAAAAATGATATTAGAAACCTCAATATCATTTTTGAACACCTATCCATAGATACCCCACACGTATAGGTTTGATGAAAAAAAAATTTTTGAGTTTCAGTTCCAAGTATGGAGACCCCCAAAATGTATTGTTTTTTTTTTTTTTTATTTAAAAATCTTAATGCGGTTCACAGAATACATCGACTGATCAAATTTCAACAGTATAGCTCTTATAGTTTCGGAAATAATTGGCTGTGACATACGGACGGACAGACAGACAGACAGACAGACAGACAGACAGACAGACTTGACGAATCTATAAGGGTTCCGTTTTTTGCCATTTGGCTACGGAACCCTAAAAATCAGGCAACCGTAAAATAACTTAAAATAACTTTCATAAAGAATTAATTTAATTAACGGCTTAAATCTCTACATTGTCCTTATTACTTTTAAATAAACAAAGTCATTGTAATTACCTATCTTTAACACTGAATATGAAAGTTCACACATTACCATGTTGTAAATGAGACAATGTAGGTAATAATATATTTTAGATGTGCTAATTAAAACATTACCCTCCTTCTGTCGCAGTCGGGTTATAAAACGAATATTAGCGGCAGCGACAGTTGTTTTACCGCGGTCGCAACCTTCTGCGAGGACGTAATCTTGCAGAAGGAGGTGGCGGAGAAGGTCCGGGAGGATGCTATCCAATCGGACCCGATCCGCCGCCGGCGCCCCGGGCGGCGGAGGCGCGCATACCTGCGTCTCATGCCACCCTGAGAGTGGCCGCGGATGGGCGGGACGGGTTTCCCGTCCGTCCGCAGTAGAGGCCAACCGCGAGGGGGCGGCGTCCGCGTGTGACCGGACGTTGCCCAATAGAGAGTCGAGAGTCTGAGACGGTGCCCGCAACAGTGCGGGCAGGCGCCGGTTGGAGTCCAGAAGGACGGGGTGACGGTCCACGGGGATTTCCACACGTTAAAAAATGTTGTGATTTCAAGTTTTCCTTCTCTTTGCATTGATGTTGCCTTGCGTAGTTTATCTACTATAAATGACATGGTAAAATACGACTAAAGAAAAATGGATAATGGTTGTGTCTCTTATCGTGTAATTAAGCTATTAAATTTTAAATACCAGCTCGAGTTCAAAACTTAATGTCAAAATAAGTAAAACTGTCCAATCCATTACTGAAAGACGAAGTATAGCCGAAACTCCTGGGCGCAAGAAGCTGAAATTTGGTATTCGTGTTCTTTGAGGAGAGTAGGTGTTCAGAGCTTTCTAAGAGGGAGTTTGGAAAATTACATCCCTAACGGGGTGAAATAGGCAATCAAAGTAATGCTTCAGAGTCACACGTAGGCAAAGCCGCGGGCAAAAGCTAGTTTGTAATATACATCAACAATCAAAAGGTCTCGGGTTCGATTGCCGGGTCATGTCAAACAAGTATTATTAAATAGATATAAGAAAAGAAGACGACTCCCTCATTGAAAATTTATTGTATGTTGTGTTTGTGGAGTACTTTATATAAAGACTAGCTGACCCGGCGAACTTCGTACCGCCTTAGAATATTAATTCATAATAAAGTATAGTGTTTAATTATTAACTGATAATGACAAATGGACAGCAGCGTCAACCAACGGGCCCCGGCTGGTGCCGCCACAATCGCTTTGTTCCTGCATTTTAAATCTGTAATATCTTCAAAAGTATTAATTTAAATTACATACTGTAAAGGGTCATATTAATCTATATTAAATACACAATGTACTTAAGTTACTTAATTGGATAAGGATTAATACTGTATTGCTTAAAATCGCTTCGTAAATAAGATATTATTTCTCGTAAAAATAAAAAAGATTATTGTGGGTTATCCCTAAGAGATAGACATATACCTATCGCGGACTTTTTTGTAGACCTTTTTAAGATGTACAATACTGTAGTACATTATTTTGATCTATCTCGAAGGGTACAGCCAGCGTTTGCAATGTAAGCGTAAAAAAACACATTAGAAACCTCTAAAATTATTATCTACTATATTATGCATGTATTATACATAAAAACCTTCCTCTTGAATCACTCTATCTATTAAAGAAAACGGCATCAAATCCGTTGCGTAGTTCTAAAGATTTAAGCGAACATGGGGACAGAGAAAGCGACTTTGTTTTATACTATGTAGTGAAGACCCAGGCTTAGAACAATAATTTGTGCCCAACATCAATCGTAGGGCCGTGGCCAGCCAGGCACCCCTATTTAGCCTGGTCGGAGGCAAGGAAGGATTTGTGATGGAAGAACATGATACTATATTTAATTTATTCTGTTCTTAGTATCATCATCATCATCATCAACAGCCTTTAACAGTCCACTGCTGGACATAGGCCTCTCCTTGAAAAGGAGGTATTGGCCTACTATACCCGCTGGCCAGACGGGTTGGTATAGGTTTCAATATGGATGGAATATAGGATGAATAGGAGTGGTGACAATCTGTATTCTTAATCCGTCACCACACGGACTTTGGTATTATTATCGGAAGCAGAAATACATAGTGTGTGAAAATTTCAACTGTATAGCTAACAGGACTTCCATCTGCATGTTATCAGGCTGTCTGACGGATGGACGGACGTCAGCGAAGTCTTAGTAATTGGGTTTTTACCCATTGTGTACAGAACCCTAAAACAAGTATTCAACCACATCAGTCAAATATTATTGAATAAAATCATTAGCTTACAAACCCCGTAAGGGCTGAACCCATCTTAAATATAAAATAACAGACATCCAACTACATCCGACATCACGTATCATGTCAATGCCACTACCAAATTACCAACTTAAAATATTCGTACACATACAAACAATTTTATACCTTATACTAAAGCCATAAGAGTTGTATTTGGTGATTAAGATATAATAATTATGGTCTTGGTAGCGAAATGCTTTGAGCAATTATTTGGCGCGATGACCCTAATGTTTGGTAAGTCACGCACAAATCATTTGTGGAATAAAAGATAGTGATTTATAGTACCTACTGAGAAACTTCTGTCTGTCATGGAATATTATCTAGGTTTTTTCTAAACGATGACTCTTGAGAACAAGATTATCAATCAGGCAGGGTAGAGTCACTTTTGATAGCTAAATATATTATAAAACAAATGGTAAGAAACGGTTTATCTCGATTTCCGGCAAAACTACAAGTCCTATGGAAAAAAGTAAAATGACAAAGTTGTAGGTAATTAAAAGATCTACAACTTTTTAGGGTTCCGAAGTTTATGACTTCGAACCCTTATAGATTCGTCATGTCCGTCTGTCCGTCCGTCCGTCCGTCCTCGACTTACCATCCAAACAGTAAGTGCTAGAAATATGCAATTTTGCATGAATATGTATTGTAATTACGTCGACAAAGTGCTACAATAAAATTATGAAATATAATTTAAATTTAGGGTACATGTGGGGTATCATTATATAGGTCTTTTAAAAACACTAAAGGATTGTTAAGACGATTTTTTCAATTTAGGAATCCGTTTGCGAGAAATTCCACTTTAAAGGCCACTTTTTTGTAAAACCGGGCATCCGGGTGATAGTGGTCCATATAATGAACTTTAAATGAAAACTATAACGAATTAGATGACTTTGTTAGTTCAGGAGTTACAGAGGCTTAACTTCTACAATGTGCTTACTTGGAAAACGTCATACAAAATTAACGCATTAATACGTAAACATAACAATTATCTATTGGATACAATTTCTAATCCACGTACCATTATGGGTGACTGAGGAACCCTTTCCTGTGCGTGGCCTGACACGCACTTGGCCAATTTTTTATTTACACTTTTTTTTACATAACCTCAAATTATATGTGAAAAATTAAAAAAAAGTTTTTGGTTTTGTTTTTCACCCTATTTTGACTTAATAGCGAAAATTCACCTGTCAAAATATCTACTTTTTTCAAAAAATTGGGGTGTTTTCTGTTTGATGAAATCTCTACTTTCCGATGGTGCAATCCCTAATAATATTATAAATGCGAAAGTAACTCTGTCTGTCTGTCTGTCTGTTACGCTTTCACCTAAACCACTGAACCGATTTTGATGTAATTTGGTATGAAGATAGAACTGAACTTGGGAAAGGACAAAGGATACTTTTTATCGCGAAAATAAAGGTAGAAGGGTTTGAAATAGGGGACGAAAGTTTGTGTCAAAGTTCCTTATTATCAAACATAAAATCATGTCAGATTGTATAATCTACCCATACCGTGTCGCGCGATACAAACGAATTCCACGCGGGCGAAGCCGCGGGCGGAAAGCTAGTCCCTATTTTTCCCTATTAATATTATAAATGCGAAAGTAACTCTGTCTGTCTGTCTGTCTGTTACGCTTTCACGCCTAAACCACTGAACCGATTTTGATGAAATTTGGTATGAAGATAGAACTGAACTTGGGAAAGGACATAGGCTACTTTTTACTGCAATAATCGAGACACAAAGGCCAAAGCTAGGTGATTATAAAAATATATAAATCGTAGATGTCAAAATGTATCACTATTTATCTCCTGTCAAAACTTCACAGGTTGCTAGGCATAACACACTTGCATGGCAACCATAATGATAGTTTGTAAATGACATAAAGACCAGTAGACTAGGGTTGATAATTTTTGAAAACAAAATTATAGTACGATGAAACCCATTGGAAAAGGAGGAGAATATTATAAAAATGTAAGGAAAAATAATTTACGGGCGATCTGCGATCTGAGGGGCGTCGGGTAGGGGAGGGGGTGTTAGGGTCCTCCTCGGACGGGGCGTGAAAAAGCATCCCACTAAGCCTCCATAGTGTGGGCCGCCATACATTATTGTCTGCATTCGGAGCAAATGTGGTAGCCCCGACTCTTGGATTCTGCTCATGCTTTTCAAGGAAAATATTTATCATTGTGGTTAGTTTCTTCAATAGACAGCTTTATTAGACTTGATTTACTTCTTATAATAAGCTACGTTTGCCTTGACGTCGATTACCTCTTTTAATAATCAAAGTATTTTTTTTTCTATCTAGCTTTTGTTATTCCCAAGATTATTAGACATACCTGACTCTGTTTTACCACGGAGGTATTGGCCTCGGAATACCGCAACCCTGATGAGGAACTGAATTCTATATTGAACTAGTTGTCAGTAAATTTAAGGATACTAACTTACCAATAGCAATTGCCATAGATATTCATGATAACCGCGACTGACGACTTAAAACGGGAATTAAAGTTATTATTATATGAATATACTAGCTTTCCGCCCGCGGCTTCGCCCGCGTGGAATTCGTTTGTATCGCGCGACACGGTATGGGTAGATTATACAATCTGACATGATTTTATGTTTGATAATAAGGAACTTTGACACAAACTTTCGTCCCCTATTTCAAACCCTTCTACCTTTATTTTCGCGATAAAAAGTATCCTTTGTCCTTTCCCAAGTTCAGTTCTATCTTCATACCAAATTACATCAAAATCGGTTCAGTGGTTTAGGTGAAAGCGTAACAGACAGACAGACAGACAGAGTTACTTTCGCATTTATAATATTATTAGGGATTGCACCATCGGAAAGTAGAGATTTCATCAAACAGAAAACACCCCAATTTTTTGAAAAAAGTAGATATTTTGACAGGTGAATTTTCGCTATTAAGTCAAAATAGGGTGAAAAACAAAACCAAAAACTTTTTTTTAATTTTTCACATATAATTTGAGGTTATGTAAAAAAAAGTGTAAATAAAAAATTGGCCAAGTGCGTGTCAGGCCACGCACAGGAAAGGGTTCCTCAGTCACCCATAATGGTACGTGGATTAGAAATTGTATCCAATAGATAATTGTTATGTTTACGTATTAATGCGTTAATTTTGTATGACGTTTTCCAAGTAAGCACATTGTAGAAGTTAAGCCTCTGTAACTCCTGAACTAACAAAGTCATCTAATTCGTTATAGTTTTCATTTAAAGTTCATTATATGGACCACTATCACCCGGATGCCCGGTTTTACAAAAAAGTGGCCTTTAAAGTGGAATTTCTCGCAAACGGATTCCTAAATTGAAAAAATCGTCTTAACAATCCTTTAGTGTTTTTAAAAGACCTATATAATGATACCCCACATGTACCCTAAATTTAAATTATATTTCATAATTTTATTGTAGCACTTTGTCGACGTAATTACAATACATATTCATGCAAAATTGCATATTTCTAGCACTTACTGTTTGGATGGTAAGTCGAGGACGGACGGACGGACGGACAGACGGACATGACGAATCTATAAGGGTTCGAAGTCATAAACTTCGGAACCCTAAAAAGTTGTAGATCTTTTAATTACCTACAACTTTGTCATTTTACTTTTTTCCATAGGACTTGTAGTTTTGCCGGAAATCGAGATAAACCGTTTCTTACCATTTGTTTTATAATATATTTAGCTATCAAAAGTGACTCTACCCTGCCTGATGAAAAGCATGAGCAGAATCCAAGAGTCGGGGCTACCACATTTGCTCCGAATGCAGACAATAATGTATGGCGGCCCACACTATGGAGGCTTAGTGGGATGCTTTTTCACGCCCCGTCCGAGGAGGACCCTAACACCCCCTCCCCTACCCGACGCCCCTCAGATCGCAGATCGCCCGTAAATTATTTTTCCTTACATTTTTATAATATTCTCCTCCTTTTCCAATGGGTTTCATCGTACTATAATTTTGTTTTCAAAAATTATCAACCCTAGTCTACTGGTCTTTATGTCATTTACAAACTATCATTATGGTTGCCATGCAAGTGTGTTATGCCTAGCAACCTGTGAAGTTTTGACAGGAGATAAATAGTGATACATTTTGACATCTACGATTTATATATTTTTATAATCACCTAGCTTTGGCCTTTGTATCTCGATTATTGCAGTAAAAAGTAGCCTATGTCCTTTCCCAAGTTCAGTTCTATCTTCATACCAAATTTCATCAAAATCGGTTCAGTGGTTTAGGCGTGAAAGCGTAACAGACAGACAGACAGACAGAGTTACTTTCGCATTTATAATATTAATAGGGATTATTGTACTAAAATGATATCTATATAAATGTTTGCATCCTATATCGGTCACATAACACCTAAATATTGTGATCGTTTACGGATTATGAGGAATAAAGATTGACAAGAGTTTATTTACCAACTTCTGACACTAAAATCTTATATTACATTATAGCGAGCTAAACCCATTTAAAATGTTAAGCATTACAGCCATTGATATATAAAAACCCATACATCAATGATTACAGCATATTCTAATTGCAATTATGAGCTATTACTTTATCAATAATTCAGTTTTAAGTTATATCTATGCGTGTTCTAAATACCTTTTAAAATGGAATCGGTTTAATTTGCCTACGGAGCCTTATACGGCGTAGTTTTCTTGACAACTATGGTCATTTACGCAGCTGTAAAAAGAATCTTGTCGGTCATTGTGGTTGTAATATTTTTACTGTTGTCTTATTTTAATTGTAGCGTTATGAAAAAGTAAAAGTTCTTGTTGGGTCGAACCAAATATTTGTATGATACGCAAATATTTGTTTCGGGGTTTGGGTGTTTTCTATGTATAATATACGTATGATTTATGGCAGTTTTCTAGTATCCGTAATACAAGCTCTGCTTAGTTTGGGACTAGATGGCGTTGTGTGTAAGGTGTCCGAAATATTTATTCATTTACTTAGTCTAGTGATGCATTTGCCGATGTTTTGGCGAGGAGTATAAATGAGACTCAAGGTGGTGTGATAGTCTCTGATCGTATCTGGTAGTATATTGTAGTATATTTAATTTAATTAACAATAGCGCTTATATACTAAAATGGTGCGTGCCTATCATTGCTTTATTTAATCTTTGACTGTATCTTTATGATATGTGGCTTATCTAAGAACGTGTAATAAAGTAGGAAGTATTGTGGCTACAATGCAATTTGTATCACCAATCCTATATATTTGACGTAAAGTTTGGTAAACTTTACAACATCACTAGGTACTACATGAGATGGCGGTTGCCACATTCAACGAAGAGGTAATGTTCCCTATCTCCAGCAGGAGGTATCCTCACTCTTACGAAATACAACAAAATACTTGACATTTTTGTCAATCTCTTTACTAATAACATGAAGTATCACACGCGGTTGTCTTGTTCCGAATTAGGCAAAGCCTGTACTTTGTTAACTGGTATGCTGAAAAACATTATTTGGTATATTAATACGTGTAGCAAAAACTTTGTACCTACCCCTTTTTACGAAAATTACGTAGACGGAGAAGAAAAATGAAATTGCGCACACTTATATTTTTCTTTTTTCACTTAACACACACTACCATGAATTCGCATTCACTTCACATTCAAACACACGCTTAATAGTCCAGTCAATGAAGGCTTAACTTTGCCATTTTAGTTGAACACCTGCAACCAACGCGAAAATTTCCGTAAGTCTTCGTAGATTAATATACTAAAATTGCAGGGTGCTGCAATACCGGCAAACTGTGCAAATAAATTGCAAAAGGGTGCAAAAACTACTATTTCGTCTATATCTCGCGATTGGCTGGAAAAATAAAAAAAAATCCTTCTACAAAATTGTAGCAAATTTAATTTCCTACAAAAAAGTGTAGCATATTTTCGCGTATCTCTCATAGTTTTTGCACAAAATGCATTTAAATGTACGAAATTGAAGAAAAATTATTATCAATCTTCTTTTATTGATTTTAAAACGATCCTACATGTTTCATTGGGATTTTATTGATATATTTTGGGCATTTTTTTATTTATTTACACCTTTTTTTGTTATAACTAATAATCTTGATAAAAAAAATACATTTCAATTTTAATATATAATTAAATTTTAGTTTTTTTTTATTCCATCGAATTTATCACAAATTTGCGTTTGAAACGTATATTTGCAGTATATTATATTACTTCTCTATTTACCTGAGCTATTATAAATTTCATTACAAGGGACATTTACTCCGCTACATTTCGGACATCTTACACACAACGCCATCTAGTCCTAAATTAAGCAGAGGTTGTAATACTAGACAACTGATATTAATTCATAAACATTTTTGTTTTTGTAAATACATACTTATTATACATAAAAAACACCCAGACTCCGAAACAAATATTTGCGGATAACACAAACATTTGGTCCGACCCGGGAATCGAACCCGAGACCTCTTTATCGACAGCCGCATACGCTAACCAACTAGACCAACAAGACCGAGACCTCAGTCACTGGCGGAGAGAGAGAGTGCGATATATATTTATCTCTTGCTCCCACTGATTCTTTTTTTTTATGCGCATGCGCGGCACATGAAGAGAGAATGCGTGCAGTGAGACTACAATTATTCCAATCCTACTTCGTATATTTTTATCCCTTACGCTCGAAGAGATAGAAATATAGAAAGTAAGGAGAATTAGACAATATACCAAAGAATGTGAATTAATATCAGTTGTCTAGTATTACAACCTCTGCTTAATTTAGGACTAGATGGCGTTGTGTGTAAGATGTCCGAAATGTAGCGGAGTAAATGTCCCTTGTAATGAAATTTATAATAGCTCATGTAAATAGAGAAGTAATATAATATACTGCAAATATACGTTTCAAACGCAAATTTGTGATAAATTCGATGGAATAAAAAAAAAGTAAAATTTAATTATATATTAAAATTGAAATGTATTTTTTTTTATCAAGATTATTAGTTATAACAGAAAAAGGTGTAAATAAATAAAAAAATGCCCAAAATATATCAATCAAATCCCAATGAAACATGTAGGATCGTTTTAAAATCAATAAAAGAAGATTGATAATAATTTTTCTTCAATTTCGTACCTTTAAATGCATTTTGTGCAAAAACTATGAGAGATACGCGAAAATATGCTGACACCTTTTTGTAGGAAATTAAATTTGCTACAATTTTGTAGAAGGATTTTTTTTTATTTTTCCAGCCAATCGTGAGATATAGACGAAATAGTAGTTTTTGCACCCTTTTGCAATTTATTTGCACAGTTTGCCGGTATTGCAGCACCCTGCAATTTTAGTATATTAATCTACGAAGACTTACGGAAATTTTCGCGTTGGTTGCAGGTGTTCAACTAAAATGGCAAAGTTAAGCCTTCATTGACTGGACTATAGATAGTACTCTTTTGTAAAATAAAAATTGTAGCCTTGGCAAAATCCATGATTATAGAAGTTATAGTTCAATATAATCTTTATAATGTTGCTAATTATAATTCAAATTATTTAGGGTCATCATCACTTAGCAACTACTAGTATTTCTAAATAGTTAAACATACACGTTATATGTAAAGTACAGAAAAAATGATCTTGCACATCAGACAAATTATTCGTCCTGGGCGGATTTGAACTCAAGACGTCTAGTTTAGCCTACCAGTCAACCAGCCGGCCCGTTAAGTCAAGAGTCAATTTACAGCTAAAAGGTTCCGTATATAACGTGTTACGTCATAGGAAGTGCGTTTGTCATTCTTCGTGCGGTTCCGTAATTTGATTAGCACCTCCGCGGTGTAACCCGACACGAAAGTACTCGAAGAGTGCTAACTAATGTATTTTCCCGTAATATAGGGTAATATTAGTTGGTGACGGATTAAGAATACAAAGTATCACTACCCCTATTCATTCCATGGGTGTCGTAAGGGCGACTAAAGGAACAAAATAAGCAGCTAACATCACTGCCAAGAGAAGGAAAACTTGACACAAACCCTTTACCAACCCGTCTGCCCAGCGTGGTATAGTAGGCCAAAACCTCTTTTCTAAGGAGAGGCCTATGTCCAGCAGTGGACTGTTAAAGGCTGTTGATGATGATGATGAGGGGAATTTGTGGTTGTCATTTTACGGTAAATACAGAGGATACCCTAACATATCCTAATATTTTTAAGTGATTAACTTCTGAATATATTTTTATAGAAGAATTTCGAAATAGATCAACAAGCGGCAATCAAATTATAATCATTAAAAAACAAATGTTTTTGTTACGCTCATAAGTTTAAACTACCGGATCGAATAAGACAATGTGATAATTCCACAAATTGCAAGAGGTTGTCATAGTTTAAAAATATAATATAGGACACCATTCTAGCTGAAAAAGGGTATTTTTCTAAAGATGAACTAAATTTATTATTTATTATTGTTGTTTATATATCATTGATGCAATATTAGTATTTTATCAATATTAATTTGTAAGTATACCTATATAAAATGAATAAAATTATTTTCAAAAGCTACTTGAAATTAAAACAGAATTTGTTGTTGTATTCCATTTTGAATGTCAATGGAATAAAAAAAAAATAAGTTGGCAATACCGAACTTGAACGATTTTTCGTAAAAAAATAAAATGAACATCATATTGTTGATTTTATATATGAATACATTAGTGATGTAACGACATGTTCATAACTTTATCTTAATCGATGTTTCTGGTGACTTATCCATAAGTGAGATCATGCAAACAAACAAGCTTCTTGGAGGACATCATTACGTAAGCACTTTAGAACAGAGAACGACCTTGTACGACTAGTCGCTAATTTTCCTGCAACATACAGCCTTAAGGCTAGATTGTCTTTCGATAATAGGATGTCGGTAGACAAATATTTAACTAATTCGATTGAATCTGAATCATTTAATAATATGTTATAATTATTTCCTTTGTAAAATACAAAACTGTGCTTGCAATACTAAACTCTTCCTTTTTCTACTTTTTTCTTCTTTTATAAATAAATAAATATTTTTGCACATCTTACACACAACATCATCTAGTCCCAAAGTAAGCAGAGCTTGTGTTATGGGTACTAAACAACTGATATAAATACATAAACATACTTTTTTTTTTGTAAATACATACATATTATACATAGAAAAACACCCATTTTTCTTTCATTATTCATTATTAATTTAAATATTTACCTACACAAGACATTCCTCCTATTCTGTACGACTACAATAACGAGTCTTTTAACCAAACAGAGACAAGATGTGTGTTGTGCAGTTATTTTTTTTAAATGTTAGCTTGGTGAAGTGACTGCCTACTCTGCCTGAGGTAAATCCTGAGGAGAAACCAAGAGTAGTGTTCACCAGCACCAGCACAGCAAACATGACAGTCCGAATTCTGTAATTTTAGGTTGATCTGCTGTGGGGTGTAGCCGCTAGCGCTACAAAGGGCGCGCCGTAGAAATTTTGAGTGGTGCTCCCGCACAGAAACGGACCATCTACAAGCGGTAGGTGGCCTGAGGTGCGTCGGGGTTCCTGGGACTTCCTTTCGAGGGTATACCTGGTTCCCCGACTTATAGTACCCGAGACGGCTTGAGGTTTTAGTCGGTTCAAGTCCGTCATAGCTACCAACAAGAGACATCCGTGGGATAAAAATAAAGAAGGTTGATCTGCTGTGAGAATAGTATCGCTTGTTCGTGCTGAAGCGTAGCTTTACTACCTTAAGCCTAAATAAATAAATAAAACTACTGCTGGACATGGTTTTCCAAGTTTGTTTATAATTGACCTTCCTTTTGCAGTACTGTAGGTTATCCTGCGTAATTTTACAACAATCTTAGTTGCCTCTTTCGACACCAACGGGATAAATAAATATAAATAAATAAATAAATATTTCGGACATCTTACACACAACGTCATCTAGTCCCAAACTAAGCAGAGCTTATATTATGGGTACTAAACAACTGATACAAATACTTAAACATACTTTTTTTTTATAAATACATACATATTATACATAGAAAAACACCCAAACTCGAAACAAATATTTGTGGATCACACAAATATTTGGTCTGACCCGGGAATAGAACCCGAGACCTCTTGATCAGCAGCCGCACACGCTAACCACTAGACCAACGAGGCAGTCAAATAAGGGTGGTACACGGTATAACACGCAGTAATATTCGTAATTCGTCACCATATTAATTACAACGACGTAATTATTTTAATTACAAACAGTAGTCGTATTAAAGGTCTACAATACCCAAATATACTTTCTTCTAGGCTACTAAAAGGCCTTTAACTTGAATTACATGTAATAAATAGCAATACTTTTAGTGCCAAGTATTTACTATATCTTAATATATATAAATCTCGTGTCACAA
Source organism: Phragmatobia fuliginosa (assembly GCA_932526445.1). Lineage (NCBI taxonomy): Eukaryota > Metazoa > Arthropoda > Insecta > Lepidoptera > Erebidae > Phragmatobia > Phragmatobia fuliginosa. The sequence continues at coordinate 17,150,773 of OW052071.1, forward strand.
TGTTTGTCCTCAATGGACTTCTAAACCACTTAACCGATTATAATAAAATTCGCACACCATGTGCAGTTCGATCTAACTTGAGAGATAGGATAGTTTAAATCTCAAATTATAGTCGCAATTTTAATAATCGCGGGTAACACCGCGGGATTCAGCTAGTAGTTATATAAATTACAGATCGAGATGCAATTGATATCGGCGCCATGGTCTCATCTAATATTACCACTGACCGCATCCTCGGCGCAGGCGCACGCTTCCGCTTTGTTTACATTTTATTTATATTTAATCACCTGACATTTTGTGAGCAAATACTGACTGCACGGTTGGCCTAGTGGCTTAAGCAGTTGCCACGCCGCTTCCTACTGCGCCATGTGTCGTGGGTTCAAATCCCACGTAGGACAACACTTTGTGTGATTCACAATTTGTTGTTCTGAGTCTGGGTGTTCTTTGTGTCCGTTTTATGTATGTTTGTAAAGTCCCCCGCGACACAGGAAGTTATATTCCTAATGCGGGAGTTGTCTTTTTTACTAGAAAAAAAAATTAGTCTACTACATCTTGCAACTGTAAATGTGTGAGACAATAGTGTTGAGATTGACAGTAATCGCACAAAAGTCAAACAGTAGAAGTAAAATAGTCGCAATTACAGTACAAACCCCGTGCAACTATAACAATGAAGCTTTTATATTTTGACCTTAATTCAATTTTTTCACCATTAAATAATTGCCATAGCTGGTCAATTTACCATAGTTTGATAACCGTAATAGATAAGTATGATTGGGTTTTTCTATTGTATTGCTCTATAAATGTCAAGATTTAACCTCCAATACCATTGGCCTTGTAATAACTCAATCAATGTAAAACCACTTTGATTAGAACGATTTGATAGTAATTAAATTGACGGCTTCATATTGCAAAGTTTTGTATAAACCTGGTTTCAAACAATGTTATTTCGTATTATTATTGTAGCGCCATGCTTTGACAAATTTGAATCAAGCTCGATCGGTATGATACCTTGGTCTCACAGAAAATAAAGGGGTAGGGGCTTTCTCTAAAAGCATTTTTTTTTACCAAAAAGTAGCATCAGTATGTCGTCATAATTATCATCATCAACCAGCTCCTGCCAGTCATCCCATATGTGTAAGTTTGTAAGTTTGCCCAAACCAAAACCCTCCCCTCTCTCTGCTTCTGGGGTAGGGACTGAAGGGCCGGTTGTACTTTTGACTCTTAAGATTCAGATGTCAACAAAACCAATAGATAGGTGTGAGGTGACCCATCTGCTTGTTTTGCTTTTAGCCAGAATCTCTGAGCAAGGGTTTTTTTTATTAAAAAAAAAATGATATATTTGGTATATGTTTAAGGAAAGGCCTCCGCTCAGTAAAGACCAACAGACAGGCGTCCCATCTGCTGGTTTTGCTTTTACCCAGAATCTCTGAGCAAGGGTTTTTTTACTCCAAAAAAAAAAGATATATAAGGTATATGTTTTGGTTATAAAAAAGATATAAAGGCCTCCGCTCAGTAGTATACGTCAATAGGTAATTGAGGGCCAACTGATAGTGGGTGAATCCCATTGCTCACGCCACAGCTTAAAAGTTACTACGCTTTGAGACACTGGTTATCTATGATGGATACCACTCCAGCTTCCATACGTAGGTACCTACTATATATTCGACAAAAACATTAATTTCTGTAACCAAATACAGAAACTAGAATATTACGGTATCGGTCTTAAAGAAAAGTTTACTGCAATTCAATAACAACAATTCCCACGAATCATAACAGACACATAATTACACAAAAAATATATAACAATATGATCGCAGATTATTTTTTAAGGTCAGTGTCTCGGTGACCAAGAGGTTTTTTTCTTGCCGAATGTCTAATTAAAGTTTGTATTAGAACAAAAAGGAACACAAAAACTGTTATTTTAATATTGATCGTTGTGATCTACGATTTTCATCATTATATTAAATTGGCACACAGGTATGGTTTTCATATTGTACTTAAAAGGCACAATTTCAATGAACCTTAATCCTGCATAAGGCAGCAGAGGCTAACATAATTAACTATTTAGTAAACCACTACTTACTATTATTATTTAGATAATTACCCATAGAGGGAGTACTTATCACTTCTGGTAACCATTTATCACAAGTTTCAAACTCAAATCCATGGTTTCCCACAAACTTTTACTGAATAACTTTTTAAAGTCAAAGTTTTAATCACAAGTCTTAAACAAATTTCAAATTTAAAACTTTCGAACAAATTTAACATTAAAATAAAAAAGTTATAGCAAATGTCATCTAAATCTAACGTTGAAAGTGCTATGGCGTCACAAATTCGTATTTACTCCGTAATTTTGAAATTATAAATAGGGGTCGATATGAATTTACATTAACAACTACTACTGCACATAGCACGCTGACAAAGTCAGCAAAGTCCGCACTGCAAGGTCGTTAAAAGGCTGTGCTACAAATTACAGAGTTGCCATACTTAGCAGTTAACCGTATTGCCTGGGTATGTATGAGTTAATTTATTGCAATATAAACATTAATACCCAGTAATAAATACAAACAGCAGATGCTGCGACGGATGAGACATCATACTTAGAATTCTTGTTTTACCGACCCCGAGAAAAACATAACATAAAACAAAGATGGCGTAAAATTCTCACATCTATAGAATTCAATATAGGTATACAATTTTTTTCTAACGATAACAGGGGTGAAAGAAAAACGACCCTTAAAGTGTAAAAGGTAACATTAGTTTTAGCGTGCGACAGCAGAGATTTATGACGTTTAGTAAATGAACGCTCACGCGCAGGTGAATCGTGCAAAAACGCAATGAGATCACCATCGCGGTGTCATTTAAACGTGATATGTAGCTCCGTAAGGTTTTACCATAGTATGGAATATGCTCAGAAGTTCAACTTTTGAATTAATTCTTTACGCTTACAAGTATAATTACTAATCGTGAAATCAAATACAAAATGTAAATAAAATAATAATAATAATAAATATCTCGGACATCTTACAAACAACGTCATCTAGTCCCAAACTAAGCAGAGCTTGTATTATGGGTACTAAACAACTGATATAAATACATAAACATACCTTTTTTTTAAAATACTTACATAATATACATAGAAAAACACCCAGACTCCGAAACAAACATTTGCGGATCACACAAATATTTGGTCTAACCCGGGAATCGAACCTGAGACCTCTTCATCAGCAGCCGCATACGCTAACCTCTAGACCAACAAGGCAGTCAAAAAATAAATTTAAATTCATATTTATTTTTAATAAATATGAATTATTTGATTTAGAGCACACTAATAAACATTATTTTTTTAAGCCTTATAAAATGGCTCTACAAGGGTAGTAGTCGCCATCCTCGTCGTGACTGCACTCAATGCAGAATGGCGACCTAGTGAGATGCTTCAATATCATTAAGTCTCCGGTCTCGCTCTCACGAACGAAACACGACATCACGAATTGTATTATTTTAGTTTGATCTTCTGTGTGAGGGTCCTGGATTATATGGATCAGTTTAGCTCTACTAACCTTAAAATAAATAAAATAATAAATAAATAAATATTTCGGACATTTTACTTACAACGCCAGCTAGTCCCCAAACTAAGGATAAATAAATAAATATAAATATTTCGGACATCCTTCCTACAAACAACGTCATCTAGTCCCAAACTAAGCAGAGCTTGTATTATGGGTACTAAACAACTGATATAAATACATAAACATACTTTTTTTTTGTAAATACATACATATTATACATAGAAAAACACCCAGACTCCGAAACAAATATTTGTGGATCACACAAATATTTGGTCTGACCCGGGAATCGAACCCGAGACCTCTTGATCAGCAGCCGCATACGCTAACCACTAGACCAACAAGGCAGTCAAGGAAAATAAATAAATACGCTAAAATTCCCTTAAAAGCAAAAAAATATCCGTATAAAGGTTATCTGGAAGAAATCGCCATGAGCGATAAGACCGCCTATTGTAACACCAATTATAAATTTATGTCTGCATAAATTTTTGTAAATTTATTTCACACTTTATTAGTGTGCAATGAAGTTGTAAAATAAAAATAAATAAAAATTATAAGAGTCATATCAACCTAACCTTCTACATGTTTCATGTACGGTGGCAACAATGTCGTCTATACGTGACGTATTCAGATCCAAGCCTTAGATCACGATCCACGGCCGCGATACCGTGATGAAAGATAGGATTGAAGTCTCAATGAATATAAACCGGGATTCGAATAGCTGAGATAAGAAAAGCATGTGTGAATGAGGTTCAAGTATCTATCCCTCGCTTGAATTCTGAATATCACTTGTAAAAACGTGACTGCCTTGTTGGTCTAGTGGTTGGAGTATGCGGCTGCTGATCCAGAGGTCTCGGGTTCGATTCCCGAGTCGGGCCAAATATTTGTGTAATCCACAAATATTTGTTTCGGAGTCCGAGTGTTTTCTATGTTTAATATGTATGTATTTAAATTACGATTATAAAAAAGATGTCAATTTTTATTCTACGAGTAATATGATGTAATTTGTGGAGATAAAATAAACAATTTATTATTATTAATATATCTATGTTTATTATTAAAGTGATTAAAGTGATTTACAAAAAATAAAGTATGTTTATGTATTTATATCAGTTGTTTAGTACCCATAATACAAGCTCTGCTTAGTTTGGGACTAGATGATGTTGTGTGTAAAAGATGTTCGAAATATTTATTTATTATTTTTATTAAAAAAGATTTTAAAGAGTACTTTTGCCTACTACAAATCTCATTCTCAGTCTGCGATTTCCACCTTTTGACTTAGTAGATTTTTCCTATTGTTAATAGATGTCGTCACGAAACAATGTATAACGCCGTAACACTGAGAAACTATAAAAATTATTCGCGAGAAAAAAAAATATCCCCACTGTACGTGTAGGGGAAGTACCCTAAATCAAAATATTTTTATGATTTTACTGTAGCACTTTGGCGACGTAATAGAAATACATATCCATGCTAAGTTTCATCTTTCTAGCACTAACCCTTTGGACGGTGAGTCGTGGACGGGCGGACGGACGGGCATGGCGAATCTATAAGGGTTCCGAGTCATGAACTACGGAACCCTAAACACTGAAACATTAAGTATATATACTTATATATAGTAAATAAGAAACTTTGCCTTATAAATAAAAAAAAAAAAGTTCTTCACAGTGAATTTAAACAACTATGAAATGAAAAAAATCACAAATAAATAACCATTTATATTTTCTCCACTGTTTTAATCATTTCTAATGTACACCATAACTACAAATATCTGTAACAAATACAACCTGACCACCTCGGTGACCATTACCACTGAGATAGTGGATTGATAGTGTGTCGTTACAATAAGGCTGTATAATAATGCGGGAGCCTACGGTCTGCCAGGCTAATGGCATCAAAATGCCAAAGTGGTTAGGCCGACTGCAAACTTGACGTATCTTCAATGTCATCTCGAGTAAACTAGCCAGGAACACATCTGTGAGTAAACATTATTTTTATGTTGGTGGTGCAAGTTGTAGACGAAACTAACTTTGCAGATATTCACTTGGGGGCCCTCCATTTATTACGTGACCATTTTTTTGCCATTTTTTAACCCCCCTCCTCCTTGGTGATACATGGTGAGGTTTACGACTACCCCCCCTCTTCCCCCCTCCTATATCACGTGTATTTTTTAGTACCTACAAAGAATCTTATTTATTTTTTAATATTAATAAAATACAGGTTTAAGTATAAACTATTTTCATTATAGAAAATTAAACACTACAATAATAACGTTCAGAGGTAGAGTAGAAAGGTTGACTGACATAAAAAGAATGAAGAGATAAAGCAGAAGAAAGAAAAAATAAATACACGTGATATATTACTACAACCCCCCCCCCCCCCCCATGTGTGGGTTGATTGAACTAGTTGTCAGTATATTTGAGGGCACTGACTTCCCAATAACGGTTGCCATAGATGTTCATGACAACCGGGACCGAAATAAAATATATTTTTTGGACATGTAATAAACAACGACATCTAGCTTCAAACTGAGCAGAGCCTGTACTTTGAAAGCTAGATTGATTCAGAGAATGCTAATATACTTTTTTTTTATACAATATTATATAATATATTATTACATTATTACATAATGTACATAGAAATATATACATAATAATATAAAAAAGTATATTAGCAATCTCTTTTCTTTTTATTCTTTTTTAAAAAGACATCTCCCGCATTAGGAATATAAATTCCTGTGTCGCGGGGGGCTTTACAAACATACATGAAACGGACACAAATAACACCCAGAATCAGAACAACAAAATCAAAATCAAAATCAAAATCAGACTTTGAAGCTAGATGTCATTGTTTATTACATGTTGAACTAGTAGCCGACCCCAAATAAACTTGGGAATAATGGCTAGGAGGATTTATTTTTATGAAGAAAACGCTGTAAGCTTACATTTTAAATCAATCAACAAGTAACCAGTCCGCTATTAAACTAAATTCTCGGTTACTGGTATCGTATCGAGTAATCATAGGTAGCCGATCGTAGCTCGAGTATAAACCTTCCGATTGACAGACAAACAGACAGACACACCGGCGACAGACCAAACCTGTTATTATTATACAGTACTGGTTATAAATAATACATACTTCCTCTGTGGCGCAGTGGTGACGTATACAACTGTTATGCTTGAGGTCTCGGGTCCGATTCCCGGGTCGGACCAAATGTTTGTGTGATCCACAAAGATTTGTTGCGGAGTTTGGGTGTTTTCTATGTATATTATGTACGTATTTACAAAAAAAACAAGTATGTTTATGTATTTATATCAGTTATCTAGTACCCATGATACAAGCTCTGCTTAGTTTGAAACCAAATGGCGATCAATAAATCGCTTGATAAAATCAGAATTTATCTTTGACTTGCTGTATGTATGTCACTCTAGGCCATCCTCGTTATCTCTTGCCTTCTATTTTTCCTTCCATTATTATTTTGAACAAACTGGCGTGTCTATTATACGTAGCTCACCATTTTACCTCTTCTGTCTACAATAGCGTTCAACAACTGCCTCTCCTCATTTACCATCTTGTGGTGACGGATTAAGAATACAAAGTGTCACCACCCCTATTCATTCCATGGGTGTCGTAAGAGGCGACTAAAGGAACAAAATAAGCAGCTAACATCACTGCCAAGAGAAGAAAAACTTGAAACAAACCCTTACCAACCCGTCTGGCCAGCGTGGTATAGTAGGCCAAAACCTCATTTCAAAGGAGAGGCCTATATCCAGCAGTGGACTGTTAAAGGCTGTTGATGATGATGATGAGGACTCCTTCACTGGTTCTTCAGCTAGTATATATATAAATAATCTCTACGGACTCTATACTGAGTAATTAGCCGAATAGACAACCCAAAAACAATTTTACTTCAATCAAAAGTTAAACTTCATTGACAAATGTTCTCACAAGGTTAGCTTGCACTCCAAAGGCCAATAGGCGTCGCATTTAACGTTTCTCCAAAGAGTCCCCGTAGAATTTATGAAAAGCAGGCGGCAATACAATACAGTAACAGTACAAGAACATCTGTAGGTACACTGTTCCTAGGTTTTAAAGTACACGCTTTGCTGTCTCAATGAGAAGGTACACGCGCATGAGCTTGGCAACACAGCGCATTGACGCCATTACTCGACCATAGACATATAAACTCTAGTAACATGGCCGAGTTGGCGGGAAAATGTCTTGGTATTTATGTACTGATCTTTATTTAGTTCGGAGATATTTAATACTTGGTTGTTCGCGTCTCAATCTAAGTTAATTATATAAAAAAAAATGAAGTGTTAGTTTTGTAATTTTAATTTACTAGTGTTTTACTAAATGCTTAAGAAATTAAATGGAGCACTTACATCAAATGGCAATTTTTAACATTTTTTTTTTTTTTTTAATATTTTGGACATTTTGGACATCTTACACACAACATCATCTAGTCCCAAAGTAAGCAGAGCTTGTGTTATGGGTACTAAACAACTGATATAAATACATAAACATACTTTTTTTTGTAAATACATACATATTATACATAGAAAAACACCCAGACTCCGAAACAAACATTTGTGGATCACACAAATATTTGGTCTGACCCGGGAATCGAACCCGAGACCTCTTGGTCAGCAGCCGCATACGCTAACCACTAGACCAACAAGGCAGTCTGTCTGTCTATCTGTTTGTTCCGGCTGATCACTCAAACGGCTGGCCCGACTTTCACTCGCAGACAGCTGATGATAAAAGGAGTATCTAACTTATGCTACTTTTCGTAGCATATATTCGCCCCGCAGCGTTACTCGCGGTTGTTATACAACACGGGTAACACCGCGGGGCTCAGACAGTTCATCACTACAAATTATAAAAACAAAGTGCTCTGCCGCGTCCGTCTGTCTGCACTTAAAAAATACTGCACCGATGTTAAAGCTGTTTTCAGCAATGGATAGATTGATTCTCGAGGAAGGTTTCAGTATTTAATTTGAATGTTTTTTAAATACCTATGTCTACCCGAGCAAAGCCTTGGCGGATAGCTAGTGTACTATAAAAAGAGGATGTTAATAATTCGGCTATTAAAAAAGCTGTTTTCAGCAATGGATAGATTGATTCTCGAGGATGGTTTTAGTGTAAAATTTGAATGTTCTTTAAATACCTATGTCTACCCGAGCAAAGCCTTGGCGGATAGCTAGTGTACTATAAAAAGAGGATGTTAATAATTCGGCTATTAAAAAAGCTGTTTTCAGCAATGGATAGATTGATTCTCGAGGATGGTTTTAGTGTAAAATTTGAATGTTCTTTAAATACCTATGTCTACCCGAGCAAAGCCTTGGCGGATAGCTAGTGTACTATAAAAAGAGGATGTTAATAATTCGGCTATTAATGTGTTCATGTAACTAATTAATTATATCTTTGTTTCAGATTAATCTTACTGGAGCTGTTAACCGAATTCAAAAGGTAACTTTCTGGTTTCATAAGGTTACTCTTCAGATTTTATCATTTATATTGTAAAATACACTCCAAGCAGCATTTAGTTCCTCCGGTAGGATGTATCGTGACAGAATCTTTACGGAATAAAAGAACTAAACAAGCGTAAGAGCTTATACATTAGTAGGATCATCTATATATTATATATAATAAATAAATATATCGGACATCTTACACACAACATCATCTAGTCCCAAACTAAGCAGAGCTTGTATTACGGGTACTAGACAACTGATATAAATACACAAACATACTTTCTTTGTAAATACATACGTATTATACATAGAAAACACGGAGACTCTGAAACAAATATTTGTAGATTACTCAAATATATGGACCGACCCGGGAATAGAACCCGTGACCTCTTGATCAGCAGCCGCAAATGCTAACCACTAGACCAACAAGGCAGTCACTGTTTCGTTACTGACTGACAGATAATGCACAGCCGATACTACTGAGCGCAAGAAAGTTATGTATCAGAAAAGCACGTAGGCGAAGCCGCGGTCAAAAGTTAGTTAGTAATAATAGAACAGAAAGTCTATTTACCAAAGAGTTTATACTCAGTTGACTACCCGCATGGTGCAAGTGTTTAAGCGTTCTCAGCACTTTCTACCGTACTAAGTGTTGTAAATTCAAACCATTTTTTTTTTCAACGCCATCAAGTTCCCAAACTAAGCAGAGCTTGTATTACGGGTACTAAATAACTGATATAAATACAAAAACATACTTTTTTTGTAAATACATACATATTATACATAGAAAACACTCAGAATCTGAAACAAATATTTGTAGATTACACAAATATATGGGCATCAATTCCGAGACCTCTTGATCAGCAGTCGCATACGCTAACCACTAGACCAACGAGGCTAGAACTAGAATTGGGACAACACTTTGTGTGATTCACAAATTTTTGTTCTGAATCTGGGTATTCTTTGTATCCGTTTAATATAAATATTTGAATATAGAACTTTAAAGACATGAGTTTTGTAAAGTCACTCGTGACAGGAATATCCCTAGTGCCGGACTAGTCTTTTTAGGGTTCCGTAGTGCTACTACCTTCGCTCCGCGACGTTAACCGCGGGTAACGTCACAGGACTCAGCTAGTTCCGTGATAATTTTTTTTAAGAGGTACTTAAAGTGACTTTAATCAAGTATTTTCTTATTGAATTTACTTTCTAATGGTAAGGCTAAAGTTCAGAGTCGCACAAACATTGAAGATATTAATTAAACGTGTGTGTTTAAATCAAAATCATTAATTGAAGTTTGGTAATTTTAAATTAGTCTCTTTGATGCCTCAACAAACTAATCAAAAGCCGTAACGAATTGTAATGTATTTTCTTTTGTACATAAATATTTATGAGCTAACATGCATTTCAATGGTATAGCGTGTGTCTATATTGTAAAAGGTAGGGCAATTAAAGAGAGATGTACGAAATAAATAAAAATAAATATTTCGGACATCTTACACACAACATCATCTAGTCCCAAACTAAGCAGGGCTTGTATTATGGGTACTAGACAACTGATATAAATACATAAACATACTTTTTTTTTGTAAATACATACATATTATACATAGAAAACACCCAAACTCCTAAACAAATATTTGTGGATCACACAAATATTTAGTCCGACCCGGGAATCGAACCCGAGATCTCTTGATTAGCAGCCGCATACGCTAACCACTAGACCAACAAGGCAGTCGAATACAAATATATTGTTTAAATTTTATTAAATTAAAAAAAAACAAATTGTATTGCTATTTACCTAATAGGTAAGTTTCGTACCTACTTTATGTAATACTAACTTCCACCTGCGTGTATGTCACGGTAAAAATTAGCCGTCCTTTCTTAGGCTATAGGTGTACCATATTTCATTGAAATCGCTTCAGCAGTTTTGGTGTGAAAGCGCGCGAAAGACAGTGTGACATTCTGATCTGCGACATTCTGTAGGGAAATATAAAATCATTGTTTTACGATTTATCAAATCAGTCAAACCATTTACAAGTTTTAGTAAGATTTAATAAATAAAATGTCGAAATGTCCATCTAAAGGTTGCCTGGACGCGATGGCTTTTAGCAATAAGGCCGCCCATTGTACATATCTAGTAAAAACTTTCAAGTGTAAAAAAAAACTGTATTTGGTGTGCAATAAAGTATATTCTATTCTATTCTAAAACTGATATTCAGGCAAACCTGGTTGGTCCCAAAAGGTTATCCTAGAAAGATGAAGAATCTAAAACTGATTCTCCCTCCATTTATTAACGAAGGACTATCATTTATTAACGAAGAGACAAATATAAAAATGTACTTTTTAGGGTTCCGTAGCCAAATGGCAAAAAACGGAACCCGTATAGATTCGTCAAGTCTGTCTGTCTGTCTGTCTGTCTGTCTGTCTGTCCGTCCGTATGTCACAGCCAATTATTTAAATTAAATTCGTTGTATAATATAACTTGTATGGAATAATTAAATCTTCAGTCATCCTCCTAGTCATTATTCCCAAGTTTATTTGGGGTCGGCTACTAGTTCAACCGGTTTTACCTGAATTTCAGTTTTTCCACGGAGCGACTGGCATCGGACCTCCGCAACCCTAAGGGAGAACTGAAATTCGAAGATCGAACTAGTTGTCAGCATATTTGAGGGCAATAACGATTGCCATAAATGTTCATGACAACCGGGACCGACGGCTTTACGTGCTCTTCGAGGCACGGGCGTGAATCACCGCCAAACTTCCAAACTCCGGGCAGCTATTAGGAATTTCCTAAGAAAATCCCAAAAACACTTTTTGGCCCGACCCGGGATTTGAACCCGAGACCTCTTGATTGAGCAGTCGCATAATTAAATCTTCAGTAAAACCGCAAATAAAAAAAAACTAAGTTAATAACAAAACTAAGCTAATACTCTGTACATAAGTTTGTTGGAACAAATTAGCTCCTACAAAGCAATATTGAAGTACAAAGGATCCTTTATTTCTAAAGGCTTTTTACCCCCTACAGATATAAAAAAAATCGATGCACAAGCTTATCGATGACTGACGTCTCAATCAAAATTATTTATTTTAAAAATCGAATCTACATCAACGCTTTATTATCTGCACGTCACTAAAGTCATTTCTCTTTGTATAGTGATGTGGCTCATTCTACTTTTGTTCGAGGCAATTATCGATATAAAAAGTTTTTTGTTGCTTAGTTAGTTCAATTAATTTTTAGTGGTGGGATTATTTTTTATACAATCTTGAAGATATAATAGTGACTATTCATTGATATTTATGAAGGAGCCCGTTGTAACTAAGTTCATCATCATAAGAGATAAGAATACATATTTATAATGTTTTCAATTTATTCTCTACCAACAATGAATGACCATAATAGTAATGCTATGACTTGGAATACCTCTATTAGCTTATCTAAGTGTAGTTAGTTCAATAAGTTTGCGCTGCAGTTAACATAACATAATATGTTATGTAGAGGATTAATCGTATTGGTTATAAAACAAAAACATCGACACTCACACTCACCACCGCAGGACGACAGCGTTCGTTGGTGAGTGTGAGACCGGAGGCCCAATTATTTTGAATCATTTTTATACAACACGGTATAAGGGAAACTCTGGAGGCCGAAAAATCACTCAGAAACATTATTTTCAATCATTTTTATACAACACGGTATAAGGGAAACTCTGGAGGCCGAAAAATCACTCAGAAACATCTCACTAAGCCGCCATGGTGTGAGTCACCATGCTGCATTGTATGCACTCACAATAAGGATGGTGACCCCCGCTCCTGGATTCTACTCTTGCGTTCCATTAGGCAGCGTGGAGTCACTTTCGTAGGCTTAAATATAAAAACAACTATTTGGTTTCTGTTTTAATATGAGGAATATAATCTCTAACTAATACGACAGTCAGAGGTGACAACCTCACAGGCCACAACGTCACAATCACATAAACAAACAACTATTAACACTGTACGCCACAATTTTTACGCCCACCTCGCGCTGTACAGTTACATTATCATGTATATTCAATTTATGATCTAATGCACGTTCATATAAGAGTTACATTTCTTATTCGTTTCTCTACTATACAGAGGAATATGTAGAAGAATAGATTAGCCATGAAAACGAGACATTATCGCTCGCAGAAAATGAAAAAAACTTATCACAACGTGCCTACGTGGATTATTACCAATTAATTGTAAATGAATATATAAAAGGAACCTCATTAACATATTGAACAATAACCCACATCCTGCTAATAACGAGTATCAATTACCATTTTGTTTAAATATGTAAATGTAATGCATATAAATGCTGTATTAAATATATCTTGGTAATGAAAATTAATTTTATATTTATTCAGTACGGTGACAAAGTTTATCTTAACTGATATTGCGCTGATTGGGAAAACTTTAAGTGCTTAAAGTTACTAGATTTAGTAGAGAGATATTACGAGTATTAACTAGTGTCAGACCGACTGCCTCGTTGGTCTAGTGGTTAGCGTATGCGACTGCTAATTAAGAGGTCTCGGGTTCAAATTCCGGCCAAAAAGTGTTTTTGGGATTTTCTTAGGAAATTCCTAATAGCTGCCCAGAGTTTGGAAGTTTGGCGGTGATTCACGCCTTTGCCTCGGAGAGCACGTAAAGCCGTCGGTCCCGGTTGTCATGAACATCTATGGCAATCGTTATTGCCCTGAAATATACTGACAACTAGTTCGATCTTCGAATTTCAGTTCTCCTTTAGGGTTGCGGAGGTCCGATGCCAGTCGAAAAACTGAAATTCAGGTAAAACCGGTTGAACTAGTAGCCGACCCCAAATAAACTTGGGACAATGGCTAGGAGGATCTAGTGTCCGACCGTAAGTCGATTTTCGGCCTAAGCCAGTTTATCGACTTTCGCCATAACTTTCGGGCCGAAGCCGAAACAAAAAATAAAACAAAAAATTTTGGACGATTGGCTTGCAACGCGTGGCTCTCATAGCTAAGTTGCCCTAGGTGATAAGAAAAAAATACTGAGGGTAAGCAATGTCGCCACGGTCAGTACCTTGTCCATTAGTGGCATGATACCCTAAGCGTCTCCAGGAGTCGGTCTCTAACCTGTCCTGATGTTTAATTTATAAATAAATATTTTTCGGACATCTTACACACAACATTATCTAGTCCCAAACTAAGCAGAACTTGTATTATGGGTACTAGACAACTGATAAACATAAATATTTATAAACTTTATTTTTGTAAATTCATACATATTTTACATAGAAAACACCCAGACTCCGAAACAAATATTTGTGGATCATGCAGGCACCACACTTCGTTATGCGCTATTTGTTATGCAGGTTATTTGCGTGCATACGGGGAAGTGTGGAGAGTATATTATACATAACGAATAGCGCATAACGAAGTGTGGTGCCTGCATCACACAAACATTTGGTCCGACCCTGACCACTATAAAAACAAGGCAGTCAATTCCAAGTTACATAGGATCAACAGTGCATATTATCACCAACTCTTTATTATTATTACACGTTGTAAACTAAAAATTCAATACAATACTTTAACGTGCTTATCTCTTATTTAATAAGTAATGTTTCAAACCACAATATAAGTTTCTTAACCAAATGTATGTTATAGAGATCACGGCACATAAAGCGTAAATAAACAGAAAGTCACGATTCTCGTTACGCAGATAGGTTTCCGCTGCCGCTTATCGCTGCATCTCATTTATGTATCGTTGATTTTACGATAGCAGTTTTTATGGCTTCACATTGTTAATAAATTAGTAGGTATGGTGAACTTATAGGAAGTTTCCATCAACTTTTCACTACAGGCGGAAAACATAGAGCGCGATTTGAACTTGGCTTAAAAAGATAATAATATTGCTGTCATCTTATACAAAACGGTATCTAGTCCCAAACTAAGCAGAGCTTGTCTTATGGGTACTAGACAACTGATATAAATACATAAGATTACTTTTATTGTAAATACATACATATTATACATAGAAAACACCCAAACTCCGAAACAAATATTTGTGAATCACACAAACATTTTGTCCAACCCGGGACTCGAAGCCGAGACCTCAAGTACAGCAGTAACAGTATTATTTAAATACAGAGACTCTTCTACTTAAACTTCCAGAACAGTTTTATTTTCTGTGACATTGATGACCATTGGGGTAAACGTGTTCTTGAGTGGAGACCGCGTCTCGGCAAACGTAGTGTAGGACGTCCACAGGCGAGGTGGAGTGATGATTTGCGCAAGACGGCTCGCAGGAGCTGGATGCGAGTAGCCTAGGATCGAACTAAGTGGCGTGCAATTGGAGAGGCCTATGTCCAGCAGTGGACTGCGATAGGCTGATGATGATGATGATGACAGTTAGACGTGAAAGTTAATAAAAATAGGTAGAGTAATTAAAAAACCGTAACAAACAAACTCACAAATCGGGTTGTAACATTAGCTTCGATTTAATTTATGGTCGTCACCGAAAACTGTTACAGCGGATGTCATATTTAAATGTCACACAAGAGTACAGTTTATTTATAATTAAAAAAAACAGCAAAAGACAAGAATTTGGTCTAATTAATTAAATGAGGTTTGAGATGATGTTATTCTTGATAGCTGTCAAGGATTTCCTTTCTTTACACGTGTCTTTGGAATTTCCTAGCCATTGAAAGATTATCGATTGCTTAATTTTCTTCCAAAATCTTGATATTTTAAGTATGTGTCTTAATAAAAGTCAAGATCAAAATTATTCCGTCAAGTCACACTACATTAAGGCGCCAAATCTTACACTTTTAATTGCTTTAAAACTTGCTATCGTTTTAGTAAATTGCTTAGAGATTTCGATGGTTGATCGATGATTTCGAGCCTTTTTTGACAACTGAAGTGTAGAATTTTTTAACATATAATAAATAGTTCGCCCGAGTGTAGATCCATCATGGCGCTGAATAGTAGCCAATGTTATTCCGATATATCAGCCATATTATTGTTAAGTTTCATCAAAATCCAATCAGAAATGTTTGCGTGATAGAGGAGAGGACATACGTGTGGTGTGTGCCGTGTGGTGATTAAGGATTAAGAATACAGTGTCACCACTCCTATTCATCCCGCGGGTGTCGTAAAAGACGACTAAAGGATAAACTACGCAAGACAACATCGATGCAAGGAGAAGGAAAACTTGAAACCAACCCTATACCAACCCGTCTGGCCAGCGATGTATAGTAGGCTAAAACCTCCTTTCTAAGGAGAGGCCTATGTCCAGCAGTGGACTGTTAAAGGTTGTTGATGATGATGATGAATGCTTTTCATTGAAGGAGTGATGTCACGGGAGCTCAATCTCCTCCTAATTCTGTAGGCACGGCATCATTTTTGTGTCTTTTGTGTATTTGTGTCTGCACGGATGGCCTAGTTGTTAAAGCGGTCGCCACGCCGCTTTCAAGTGTTTAGGTTCAAACCCCACATGACAACACTTTGTGTGATACAGAAATTGGTGTTCCTTGTATTCGTTGTGCTTTTCATGTATGTTTGTAAAGTCCCCCCGATAAATATATTACTAGTGAGGGAGTCGTCTTCTGTAAGGGCCACAGCACACTAGCTACTTTTAGGATCAGCGATCGGCGATTTTGCGACTGCATCGATGCTGCATCGCGTTTTAGCGACTTCCTGCGTTCGATCGCGGTATCGGAAACGCGCGTTTTAACGACTGCTAAGATGCCAAATCGATGCTACCGGCATTCGAATGTGTGCGGAGAGTAGCGTTCAGCTGCTGTATCGCGCTTCTAAAAAGTGACTCAATCTCCGGGTTTGGCGTTTTTAAGTGTGCGCTGCAGAGCGTTCGGTCGCCGTATTTAGCTTCTAAAAAGCGACTAGTTGCCGATCGCCGATGCTAAAAGTAGCTAGTGTGCTGTGGCCCTAGGAAAAAACAAATTTAAATGGAATATTCCTTTGTTTGTACCTTTGAATAAATTGTTATGAATCTAGTCTCTAGATCAATGTCAAATACAATATTTATCAGCGTAAGGACATAATAAGAGGTAATTTTCCTGATACTCGTGCGTAATCAAAACAGTCGAACAAATATTTTTCAAAGGATTTGATGATGTCATATTCTATTAAAAAATATAATATTAGTGATGAATACATTGATTTAAGATATTTTTGGTTTATATTTTTTGGCAATAAATACTAATACAGTAATTGAAATACTGCAGGTGTCCACAGACGGTGGTCATCGTTGTTATAGTTCAATACATGAAGTCAGGAACTAGGTCGCAAATGCTAAATTGCTGGATACTTGACAAACATCCATTAAACGGACGCATAGAAAGACACCCAGACTCAGAACAATAATTTCTGGCAAATTCTGGTTCACTCAAAATGTTGAACCCAACATTCGAGGTGACCGATTAAACCACTATTTCATCCACAGGCGTTGATAGTTGGTTTGTTGTGCGGTTTCACCTATATACATACACTCTATTGCGCACAACACATATCGGCAGTCAGTGGGATACGATAAACCGTTAGTGTTACGATGGGCGGAGCTATCGCAGGCCACAATCTACCTTTCAGATCAGACAATCTTTACGGGAATTATACTTTACTGATTAATCCAACAACAACTTAGAGGGCTAACACCACAACTTTTGCGGAATTTTGCGGTTATAAAGCTCCAGAGTGACCCTGAAGCACTAGGATTGAATTATTTTAAAGATCGAGGACATTAGATACGTAAGATACGAAAGAATTTCGATAAATTATAGATAAATGTATTACCCATTAGTGAGAGCCCTATGTCAAACATTGGACTGTGATAGGCTGATGATGATGATGGTGAAATACAAGAGAGGAATAATAATAAAGTATTTCAGACATCTTATACACAACGTCATCTAATCCCAAATTAAGCAGAGCTTGTATTTTGTGTACTAGAAAACTGATATAAATTCATAAACAAGCTCTGCTTCGTTTGTGATTAAATGATGTTGTGTGTAAGATGTCCGATATATTTATTTATTTCTTTTTATCTTGCCCTTGTAGTTTTTCTTACCTTCATACGGGACGGGTTTTCCCCTCCACCCGCATTAGTTGGCAATCCGCGAGGGGGCGGCGTATGCGTGTGCTGGACGTCGCCTAAAGAGAGGGTCTTACAGAGACGGAGCCCGCTCCAGGAGCGGGCAGGCGCTGGGAGGAGTTCAGAAGAAGACCCTGGACTCCTCCTCCTCTTAAAAGAGAAGCGCAAAGAGGGCACATCGTGTGGATTTTAGTCGGTTTGAGTTCGACACACCGCCCCGCCGAATCGAAAACCCCGGCGGGGTGACGCCCCTTGAGGATTTTAAGTCTTCCTTACCTGCTTCGAAGAATTCCATGGGTTTTACGTATTGGTTATTAAATAAATTTATCTAATATTACGACATATCTTATATGTAGCTTGTATTTTTAACGGGAAGTCACCAATCACATTGTTTTTATTATAGTAATTAACAGGAAATGATTCTATGTCATGATCAGCAACAAAAAGTTTTAAGTTGTTTCGGCATTTTATTATCACGAAATAGATTTATGGTCAAGGAAAAAAAATGGCTGTTTTTTATTGTACCTGCAAGTTTCGAGAATTTAAACACCCTTATAGCAGATTCCAGTTAAACTGCTTCGACTGCCAATCTGCCATATATATATTTATATTTAACCCATATAAATATATGTATATATGTATACAAATATATACAATTGAAGTGTCCGTATGTAACATCAAAATTACAGTTATTTAGTGAATTCATATGAAAGTATATATGTTACTTACACACTATTTTTTTTTTTTAATTTTTGTCTGTGTCTTTCTGTTTGTTGCGGGTAGTCTCTGGAACGGCTGGACCGATTTCGACGAGGCTTCCACTGGCAGAAAGCTGATGACACAAGGAGTAACTTAGGTTGTTTTTTATTAGACTAGCTTGGCTCTGCGGCGTTACTCGCGACTTACAACGATAAACAGCGGGTAATGCCGCGGGAATCAGCAAGTATTTCATGTTTTAAATATAAACTTGTCTTTAAACTTTAGAAATCACTAAACTTTGATCCTTTTCAAGTAAGACACTAACGCAGGTCCTTTCAAGGTCACGAGGCACACGTCAAGCACTCGAGGCAACAATTTCATATCTTTTCAACCGACTTCAAAAAAGAAGAGGTTCTCAATTCGACTGTTTTTTTATAACCGTTTTTAGATTTTGGAGACTTTTATACACACTCATGTGTTTTGCTGTAAACGGGACTTATTCGTGTTTTTTTTTCAAGTCGGTTTGAAACTTCACAGTAAAACAAACAACAAAACATGTGACAAATGACTAACAAAAAATCAAAAAGATCCACAGACCATCTCAGGTGTAAAGCTATTTTCCTCTACCTTAAGTTAAAGATTTCATGAACCATTTAAGCTAATTATATATTGTAATAAATTCTAATACATACTTTATATGCGTTAGATTTTAATGGGTAACCATTAAAATCTAACGCAACTACAAGAGTATAATTTTATGAACCCTTACAAAGTTAAATGAGATAAGAAGTTCAAAGCATTAACGGTATTTAAGTAATATATGATTCTAGCGCTGATTTTATATGCAGTCAGGAGGCTTTCATGCACATATAATCACCTTTCAGATTCTACTGCTGAACATAGGCCAAAGCCTTATTTCTATTATTATTAAATATTTGATCCATCTGACACACAACGCCATCTAGATTTAAACTAAGCTGATCTTGTACTATAAAAGCTTGACTTATAGAAAACTTTTATTCTTTTTTTTAAATCAATATACGTATTATAGAAAACACCGTAACTCCTGAACAAATATTTGCCGATCATACAAACATTTGGTCCAGCCCGAGAATCTAACCCGAGACCTCATACATAATAGTAGCTTACGCTACCACTGCGCCAACGAGGCACTCGAATCGAAAAAGGTTTTGGCTTATTACACCACGCCAAGTCGTCGGGTAGAGGATTGGTATAAGTTTTCTTTGCTGTGCTGCTGTCCTCCGTAGTTTGCTCTTGTAATCGCCTTTCATAACAGCCATAGGATAAATAGGAGTGGAGACATTCGATATGCCTTGTTAGTCTAGTGGTTAGTGTATGCGGGTGCCGATCAAGAGATCTCGGGTTCAATTCCCGGGTCGGACTAAATTTTTGTGTGATCCACTTAAATATGTTTCGGAGTCTGGCTGTTTTCTATGTTTAATTTGTATGATTTTACAAAAAAAAAGTATGTTTATGTATAGTACCCATAACACAAGCTCTGCTTAATTTGGGACTAGATAATGTTGTGTGTAAGATGTCCGAAATATTTCTTTATTTATATACTTAATCCATCGCCACCGAACAATTTCATACACTACAATTTATCAATAATAGAAGCCGCTAAGCTGTCTATAGCAGCTCTAAAACTATTCTCATAATAGTAGCAGGGTCGGTTCCGACCCAATTCCGCGACACTCGAGCTATTCTATACCTTGTTACAACTGTTAAATGTAGACCTTAATGAGATGTTTTACGGTTGATATTAAGTTGGGACGATATTAAAAATAGTCTACAATCTATATTGCAGTTTGTACAATGTACAATGTGTACAAGAGTGGCTAGGGTTGCTACTACATGTTTTTGTATAGATTCAGATGCTGAAATTGTTTGACTACGCAGCTTTTCTCTCAATTTGAAGCCACTAGACTAGGAAGAAATATAAAAATACTAACTGACCCCGCGAACTTCGTACCGCCTAACTGTCGATTCAACGTCCCTCAATTGTTTTATATTCTGGGAACCCATCCAATAAAACTTATCAGATCATTTTTAATCCTAAGAACCATCCTCGTACTTCAAGGTATATTATAAAGAAAGAATTAGCGAATTCGGTTCAGCCGTTCACGCGTGATGGCGTGACCAAGGGGATTAGGGATTCATTTTTATATATATAAATAGATTAATTGTTACAACTCAATAAAGGTTTTTAAACTTGCCGACCGAGATTTATAGTACAGTAGTCAAATCCAAAATCTTAACTATTTTATATTAAAGTTTTCTAAATTCTGATTCGTCTGCTCTGAATTTTGCTTTGCTCCATTCGTTGCACAAGGGGAGGATAGCACCAAGCAGGCGACCAGTTTGGAGTATCATATGTTGCAATTGTTGCAAATTGGTTGTATAAAGATTAACCAGGTGATGAATAGTCGGATATTTAAAAGGAATTTACAAACAAAAGGTTCCAAATTGATTAGGAGGTATTGCTAGAATAGACTAGAATAGATTGCGGAATAGATAATTATTGCAGACTAGTTTTGTTTGTGGGTTTTTTAATATGCTTATTTGCATTAAATGGAATATAGCTACATGGTACTCCGTCATTATGTAAGTATTACTTTGCAAGTCACGCAAATATTGACTTCCAAGTATTTATCTTACATATTTTGGTTCCTAAATTTTGAAAAATGTTGAAAATTTTTAATTAATCTTGTAATGTAGAACAATATTCGTTTATCTTTATCTGTTGGCGATCATTACAAGAAGAGAGAGACGAACTTCTTAGCATTCCATGGATTCACCGTGCGGGTGCCAGGTCCATCGTGTGGTACAGGGAGAAACTCAGAGCAGTTCCCAGGACTTGCGACCTAGGCGTAGGTCAAAGTATCTATATTTGTTAAATATAAAAAGTGATATTTATGTAAATAAAGTTCAATAAGAATCATGCACTCGTAAGGTACTTTCTAAGGTAGTAGTCAGAGCCACGCTGATTTTAGAAAGAAACGGGC
Source organism: Phragmatobia fuliginosa (assembly GCA_932526445.1). Classification (NCBI taxonomy): domain Eukaryota; kingdom Metazoa; phylum Arthropoda; class Insecta; order Lepidoptera; family Erebidae; genus Phragmatobia; species Phragmatobia fuliginosa. Next base: position 17,172,634 of record OW052071.1, read on the forward strand.
TAGCCCGATTGGCTCTCACAGAATACCTAGTAACCTAAAATAACAGTATTCGTAATGTCATATTTCGTTGGAAGCCCAATGATTAAGAATCATCACAAAAGTCTATTATAGTGTGTGTTGCCATGCTGATTGTCTATGTTCGTAATAAGTTTAGTGACCACTCCACACTTTTGACTGCCTCGATGACGCAGTGATTGGCGTATGCGACTGCTGATCAAGAGGTCTCGGTTTCGATTCCCGGGTCGTACAAATTGTTCCTGTGATCCGCAAATACTTGTTTCAGAGTTTTCTATGTATAATATGTATGTATTTACAAAAAAAAGTATGTTTATGTATTTATATCAGTTGTCTAGTACCCATAAGGGGCCATCCATAAATTACGTCACACCTTAAGGGGGAGGGAGGGGGTCGACGAAGTGTGACATTGTGTGACAAGGGGGTGGGAGGGGTCCTAAATTATGTGACGTCACATTTCAAAATCTATTGTAATCTAAGTCTTAAAACACGAACTTTAAACTATTACTTTATGAAAACCTCAAAAACATATACAACTATATCTGTGTAAATATAAGACACCAATTGTTTTGGTGACCACTCGCTCTACTAGTATCACAGAATACATAATAGTACCAGCACAGAAGACTCACTCCGAAAAGTAAATTAAAGTTAAAGATACCCTCGGTGTCAAAAGATTAAGTTCAATTTAGATCGCACAGCGCCGAATCACTACGATTATATTTACCTACAATTGCGTCTCTTTCTATCGTGTAACTCTGAACTGTTCGGACGATGTCTGTTCGACCGGCGTGTCTGACTCGGCAGGCAGCCGGCCGACTATACCTAAACTGCGGAGTGACACCCCCCTGCTAGTATTACGCGCCGACCGCCTAGGCGCCCTTTGATTGCGCCTAGCAGTGATTTGTTTTCTTTGTTTCTATTTAATTTGACCACTGTCTTTCGCGGATATAGCAACATCATTCTTAGTTCTACTATTTTGTGATTAATCACCTTTTTCTTCTGTCGAATACTCCATCCAAAGGATGCCTAGAAGAGATTGCTTTTAGTATAAGGCCGCCCATTGTACATATCTTACAGAAACTTTCAACTGTAAAAACTGTATTTGGTGTACAATAAAGTAAATTCTAATCTAATATAGTCGAACAAATAATTAAATATTTGTGACAAATTTGAAATTGATTTGAAGAAGATAGGGCCAATACATTTACTTTTCTAGAGTATATTATATAAATATTTATACTTTTTTTTCACGCGGGGAATGCTTTTCGCAGCATACCCTTCTTGGGGACAATGAAGGGTGTGTGTGGGACTCCCGGGCAACCTATATCCACTAATCTCTGAGTCACGTTGAGAACAGGATAGCAAATAACAAGAAATCTTGGCTTCGTTTTTTTTTGTTAATTTCTTTAATTAACATAGTCAATCGTTTTTAGGGTTCCGTAGTTCTTGACTCGGAACCTTATATATTCTTCATATCCTTCCGTCCGTCCTAGACCTACCGCCCAAACGGTTGGTGCTAGAAAGATGAAACTTTGCTTGAATATGTGTTGTGATTACGATTACGAAAAAGTGCTACAATAAAAATATTAAAATTATTTGGGGTACCTCCCCTATTCGTAAAGTGGTGATGTTTTCTTTTTCTCGAGGCTACCCATAGTGTGGGATATCATTAGATAGGTCTTTTAAAAACATTGCGAGGTTGTTGAAATGATTTATCAATTTAGGTATCCGTTTGCGAGTTATTCAACTTTAAAACGCATTTTTTGTAAAAACAGGGCATCCCCCCCCCCCCTCTATAAGCTATAATTGATGGCTCAAAAAATCTGAAATATTTCATGATAGTAGTCCATATATTAAAACTTATAGGAAAACTATTGCGGTTTTGATAACTTTTTTATTTCAGGAGTTGTACAGGTCTAACTTGTAAAATGCACTCACTTGGAAAACTTCGTACAAAAATTAAGAAATAATAAGTAAACGTAACAATTATCTATTGGACACGATTTTAAATCTACCTATCATAATGGGTGACCACAGAACCCAATTCTATGGGCAACCTGGCACGCACTTTCAAAATTTTTTGTTTTATTATTTTCTATAATTAATCAATTTTTGTTTTGTTAATTGTTTGATTTGATGTTAATTTCATTATAAATAATTTATATGGAAATAAAACTGATTTCGGAACCTGTTTTTACTCACTGATTTCTAAATGCAAATTTGCTAATTATGTGACGTCACACTAGGGAGGGGGGGAGTCTCACTAATGTGACCAGCTGTGACAAGGGGGGGGGGGAGGGGCAAAAAAATCATGAAATTCGTGTGACGTATTTTATGGATGACCCCTAATCCATCCAAGCTCTGCTTAGTTTGGGACTAGATGGCGTTATGTGTAATATGTCCGAGATATTTATTTACTCCTCTTGCATCCTACTCATGCTTCTCATTAGGCAGATTAGTCACTCTGGTAGGTACATATTAAAAAAAAATCTTTATGCCATTAGATCTGGCAACCCTGAGCTACCTGGACCCGCGGGGCAGTTTATCATTTTGGTCCGTTATCTCAGTAACAGCAATCCGCTTGTCCGCTTCACTTGTTTCAGATTCGCAGGTGGCCAGCCCTTCGTTTTACAACCGGTTCAATGCCCGAAAGCTACTTCACATTTATATCTACTTATGAAGATGAGATAACGAATTCATTAGAAATTTTTAATTTATTTTCAATGAGGAGCTAATTTAGCCTAATATTTGTATTTAAAAGAGACAACACCCGCCTTAGGAATATACATCCTGTGTCGCGGGGGACTTTACAAACATACATGAAACGAACACAAAGAACACCCAGACTCAGAACAACAATTAATTAATCACACAAAGTGTTGTTCCACGTGGTATTTAAACCCACGTTACTTGGCATATCAGAAAGTGGCGTGGTGGCCGCTTAAATCACTGGTTGTGCAGTTCAATTGGTATGGTATGGATATCGAATGCCTTTTCATAAAAATGATTTGGCCCACTTTATCACGCAGTTTATGTTAAATTTTCATTCTCTTTCTAGTGCTTTGTTCTGAGCAGATTGGTTTCTTAGTTGACTCTTGATGATACTTACGGGATGCATAGGGGTGGTCACACTCTGTAGTCTTAATCCTTCTTAAGTGTGTACATTTAATTTGTGTCTTGTCTATACATCTACATCTATACAAATAAATGAAATTGGATTGTCTATATGTAATATCAAAATAAATGAAAAGTTGTTTACTAAAAAGCAATTTTTTTATTGTATTGTCTGTCTGTCTGTTTCTTTCGGCTAATCTCTAGAACGGCTGTTCCGATTTTAATGGGACTTTTACTGGCACACAGCTACGACCAAAAGAAGCGGAGTATCCATCCCTACTAATATTATAAATGCGAAAGCAACTCTGTCTGTCTGTCTATTACGTTTTCACGCCTAAATCACTGAAAAGATTTTGATGAATTTTAGTTTAGAGATAGTTGGAACCTTGGGAAAGTACATAGGCTACTTTTTAGTGCGATAACCGACATACACGCGGGCGGAGCCGCGACCAAAGCTAGTGATAAATATTGATGATTTTTTTTTTAAGAGCCTTCATTGTATACGCTGCGAAGTCGTCTGTCTGTCTTTTAGTTTGACTCACTATAAACCTTTTTTATGGGAAACTTTGTATCCGCTGTATAACATCACACTACGGGCAATAGAAGCCACAGACGGGGCTTTTGATTACGCTTTCAAAATTTGACTCTAATACCACATGAATAAACGTACATGTGCTAATACACAGATAATAAATAATATAAATGCAGATAAGATAATCTCAATAAACGGAGCACTTAAATTCGACCTTTATGGCCGGCACCCACAATATTTAAATTTTTTGCCGTGTTTTATTGATACTATTGTTTTGCTGGCATTTAGATCAGTAGTGAATAGTATTGCAAATAAGGTGTGACCGCGTCATAAGAATTAGGGTGCGGCCACATTTTTATTTTGAATTTAGAGTGAATATAAAAAATTTACATTTAAAGTTCCGTTAAAAAGGCAATGCTTTTCAATGTTTGTTTTTTCCAACTACGCCAGTGACTTTACCCATACTCTACCTGTATATTACACACGCAAATACACACACACACACACACACACACACACACACACTCACACTCACACACACACACACACACACACACACACACACACACACACACACACTTTTTCACTGCACGGTTGGCCTAGTGGTTTAAGCGGTCGCCAAGCCGCTTCCTACTACGCCAAGTGTTGTGGGTTCAAATCCTACACGGGATAACGCTTTGTAAGTATGAGTTGCTTTAAAAAAAAATACGCACATCTATTTCTTATCTTTTGGTTACTTAATTTTGTTTACTTCATTTTTAATTATCGTTCTTTTTTTTTCTTTGCTTTTCTTTCTTTCTTACATAATGATTTTATAACTATTTGATGATTCAGCAATCGTAGTGTGGGATCTTGGGATCAAACCACGTGGCTGTATGTTCTGGAAACAATAAACAAACTTATTATTTATTATTAAAGTATATTATACCACATGTTGCTGTACCTCGCACATCAAACGAGAATACTTACCACATTTTTTGGGGTAAAAGTAACCTATGTGCTATCTCAGATTATAAGAATCTATCCCTGAGCTAAATTTCAATCCTAGCCATTCAGCTGTTTTGGCGAAAAGAGTAACAAATATCCACAAATCCATTTTAACGAATTACAAAATATCCGCGTATATGAAAACAATCCAATATTAGTAGCTTTGGATATTTCTTTCATCTTAGATCACCCACTCTTAAGATGTTCTCGAAATCAGATAATATTGACAATGTTTAGTTAATGTACCACCCAATATGATAAACCACTTCCTACAACGAGTAAATAATGCGTTTTATCTCGAAACTAACACGAAGCATTCTCGTAGTAGTCGATACGCGGTCGATACCGCACGACATGGCTTCCAATTAAGGCTGGGGACACACCTGTCCCGCTAATGACTTATTCTAACGCTAGACCACCGACCGTGGAAGAACATCGAGATCAGAGAGAGCCTCCAATTAATATGTGTCGAAATGTCTGTCTTAGCAATTATTGCGTTCCGTTTTACGTGGAGTGATGAAGTAGGTAGTAATTAAGTATAATTATATGTTTAAGTGTATTTTTTGCTCGAAAGAAATGTAGTAGAATCAAATTGGATTTTTTTTATTATTGGATTTTGAAATGAAGAATCGTGATGTCGTTTTTTTTTATTAATTTCGTGATTTTATTTATTTGCGTGAATTATTTTACGTGATTATATTCTATTAACCCGTGCCTCGGAGAGCACGTAAAGCCGTTGGTCCCGGTTGTCATGAACATCTATGGCAATCGTTATTGGGAAGTCAGTGCCCCCAAATATACTGACAACTAGTTCAAACTTCGAATTTCAGTTCTCCCTTATGGTTGCGTAGGTCCGATACCAGTCGCTCCGTGGAAAAACTGAAATTCAGGTAAAACCGGTTAAACTAGTAGCCGACCACAAATAAACTTGGGAATAAAGGCTAGGAAGAAGAAGATGTTACTCTATTAACGTTTTTACAAAAATAATAATTCTATAACTTCTGTAGCATTTATATTCCTAAGTGTAAGGTGTGTTTGGTATCAGTGATTCATTGTGATTCATATCTTAATATATTTTTGCTATGATTGCTGTTACAGAAGCACCCTTTTTCTTGTTTTCCTTTCATTAAACTTTGAATTGGCGAGTAAAATATATATATATATATATATATCTATATGTAATTTGACATTTTAGGAATATATTATATGCCGCGGGAACGCTACATAAACATACATAAAAGTGATCCAAAGAACACCCAGACTCAGAACAACAATTTGTGAATAACAAAAAGTGTCGGCAAATGTAAAGTTTCTCACAACACTTAGCAGCGCAGTGGATAACAGGGTGAAGAACACTTAGACTATTACACCAGTTAATCTAATAGCGTAAACAACAGAATCGTTGTTACTGCCCATATTGCACAACCCGCAACAACAAGCCCGTTTATGAGCCCAAGTTGATCACTGAATCGAAAACATTCATTCAAATTGATCATTCGCGAGATAAAATCCATTACCACGCCTTACAACACTAACTACCATTGCCTAATTCCACCTAACATTTAAAATATCGAAAGACAATGACCAAACTGCCCAATGCCCTTAAGTTTCGAAACTGCGCAAACGCAACCTTAGACCGACAAAATAAGGGCGCGGTCAAATATATGGCATAGTTTCAAATCTATTTGAATAATTTGTCTTGCAGTATTGAGAATAATAATAAATATTTCGGACATCTGACACACAACACCATCTAGTCCCAAACTAAGCAGAGCTTGTATTATGGGTACTAGACAACTGATATAAATACATAAACATATATACATTTTTACATACATCCTCTTGATCAGCAGCCGCATACGCTAACCACTAGACCAACAAAGCAGTTATATTATCAGACAGAGAAGTATATTATACAATTTACTCGACAGTCTTCTCAATAACTGCATTCGATTCATATTTAATCTCCGCAAGTATGACCATGTGTCCTCTTTACGTTCACAAATAAAATGGCTACCAATTCGACTTCACCGCAATCAACGTGCGCTGATCACCCTCTTTTCTTTCCTTTACTCCCCATTCACACCCTCTTACCTAGACCCCTATTTGCGTTTCTTGTCCTCCAATCACAGCAGAAATCTTCGCTCAACTAATAATTCGCTTCTCCTATGTCCCTCCCACAGCTCAGCCTTTGTGAACGCTTCATTCTTTGTGCAAGCGGCGCTGCTCTGGAATGCCTTGCCACTAGAAATCAGATTGTCCACTAATCGTCGCACGTTTAAAAAGAACGTGCATGACTATCTTCTCGAGATGGCAGAGTCACGCAATTAATTAAATTAAACAGATAAACAGACAGAGTTATTTTCGAATTTATAATATTTGTAAGTATTTCAATTAACAACCCACAATGTCCCACTGCTGGGGTCAGGTCTCCTCTCAGGAGAGGGTTAAGGCCATACGTCCCCACTGTCGAGAATCGAACCTTGGTTCTCTCGACATCGCCGTGGGCCGGTCTCAACCAGCTGAACCACTAGCGAACGGCGTGCGGTGCAGGTGACGGGGGAACGAGGAGAAGCGGGAGGTGCGGGGGCAGCGGCTCCCACTACGTCGTGCTAAACACACTCGCCATCTTACCTTGTACATATTAGGTCACTGCTTGTGCCGCTGTATATTAAACTTGTAACACATTAAACCAGCGCAAATTACAGTCCACGTTTTATTTGTCCACCTATCAACACCGAGACCATAACATTCTGAACACCACGCTGGCTGAGTGCGGGTTGGGGACCATCATGGCTCAGTGTCACAGCTCTATCCTTCTGGGCGCAGGATCCGTCTTAGATTTCCGTCCGATGCAATAAAGTAGGTATATTATCATACTTAGGAGTGAGGCAATGAATATAAATGCTACTACACCGTAAAAAATAATCAAATATATAAACTATACTTTTTTTTTCCACTAAAAACTTGTCAAATAAGTTAAGAGCCTGCAATTATCAACACCATGAAGATCTATTTACTAGGAAATCTCATTTGATATCAAAAAAAAACATTTATAATTATACATCTTCTAAGAATCCTTATATAACGTTCACCGATAAACATCTACAGAAAAAGAAATATTTAAATATAACCTCTCAAATCTGATTATCCTAATTTGTGGTCCGCATTAAGTACAGTTTTAAATCTACCGGTCGGATCACATGTTGGAAGGAGATATGTTACAAATTAACATGCCTGCACGCCATCATCACACATTCGAATCCGGTGACTTTTTAAAAGATGTCGGAATTTAAAATTCTTGATAACAAATTCCAGTATTTGAGCCCACTACCGGAGTCAAGCGCTGTTACGTGCGGTTGTATTATATTATAACCCTTGTACATACCTCTCCTTTTAACATCAGGTATCTGCCAGTGAAATCTAATCAAAATCAGTCCAGCCGTTCCCAAGATGAAGCAAGAACAGACTGACAAACAGAGGGACAGAAACACTAAAATTATAACAATTGTTTTTTTTTTTAATTACGTACCGTCTCTAATACATATATTATAAACGCAAAAGTTTGTATGTATGTGTGTATGTATGTTTGTTCCTCTTTGACGCAAAAACTACTGAACGGATTTGGATGAAACTTTATAGTAATATAGTGTATATATCAGAATAACACATAGGCTACTTTTTACTGCAATAATCGAGATACACGGGCGAAAGCTAAGTGATTATAAAAATACATAAATCGTAGATGTCAAAATGTATCACTGTTTATCTCCTGTCAAAACTTCACAGGTTGCTAGGCATAACACACTTGCATAACAACCATAATGATGGTTTGTAAATGGCTAATGAGATCTGGATAAATACAAAAGTATGTACTTTTTATCCCGAAAATACGCGGGTAACACAGCGGGGCGCAGCTAGTACTTTTATATGTATTTAGGGACAAGTTGTTATTGTAGTGACATTTTCATTTCTTTATTTGCTACCTGAGTCCCGCGTCCCACTGATGCCGTGACGCCGCGGAGCGATGCTAGTCTAAAAATATTTGCCATCAACTTCTTGCCAGTGAAAGTCTCATCAAAATCGGACGAGCCGACCATTTTATAGTTGACTGCCTCGTTGACGCAGTGGTTAGCGTATGCGACTGCTGATCAAGAGTCGAGTCGGTCTCGGGTTCGATTCCCGGGTCGGATCAAATGTTTGAGTGACCCGCAAATATTTGTTTCGGAGTTTGGGTGTATTCTATATTTAATATGTATGTATTTACAAAAAAAAGTATGTTTATGTATTTATATTACTTGTCTAGTTCCCAAAAAACAAGCCCTGCTTGGTTTGGGGACTAGATGGCGTTGTGTGTAAAATGTCTGAAATATTTAAATATAATATCAAACAATATTATTTCATAAATAATTCATTTATTCGTGACGCAACCGCAAAATTAATATTTCTTAAGCTCTAACGATATTACGGTAAAGCGCGCAGTGTGACAAAATGTAACGAACACATCGAACACGTTAAAAAATAATTATTTTCAACACAGAGAAAACCGCCCCGTAGCAGAACAATTTAGGCCTATTTCTATTCAGTACACGAACCATAATTACTATAAATATCACAATGAGCTCAAATAACGAGATAATGCTGAGTGGGAGGTCTCTAGAGAAACTCTCCACCATCGGTATACAATCCAACATGACAACCGGTAATATAATTGTAATTTAAATAAATTTAGATACGGAACCCTTATCGTTCACGCGTGGTCCATATGAGGCGTGGCAGTAATTATAGAAATAATGATATCTACACGTAGGCAGTAAACAAATGTATGGTTGTGGGTGGTAGAAGATTGTATTCCAGTGAGAACGATGCTATGAAATCTATACAAAATAAATAAAAATGAAGTGTCTGTAATATCAAATCAACAGCTTTTTACTAAATGTATACATCATCTTTCTAGCCTTTATTCATTTTTGGGTCGGTTACTAGTTCAACCGGTTTTCCACAGAGCGACTGGCATCGGACCTCCGCAACCCTAGAACTGAAATTCGAAGGTTGAACAACTTATCAGTAAATTTGAGGGCACTGACTTCCCAATAACGATTGCCATAGATGTTCATGACAACCGGGACCGACGGCTTAACATACTCTCCGAGGCACGGGCGTAAATCACCGCCAAACTTTCAGACTCCTGACTGTTAAGAATTTCTTGCAAGAAAAACCCAACAACACTTTTGGCCCTACTCGGAATCGAACCCGAAACCTCTTGATTAGCAGTTGCATACGCCATCCACTAGACCAACGAGGAAAAATGTTATAAATACATTTTGAACATTATGATACGTTTCTTATACTCTACCATTTATAGTGTACATATTTTGAATCAAAACTCACATTTTTAAATACAATTGTCACAGTTGTATACCTACTTTAATAATTTAAACGTTGCTATTAATAAAAGTTGCTACAAGTTGACGAATTAATCTATCCGTTTCATTTATCTTAGTTCAACTGAAATTGGAATTAAATTCATGTATATTTCTAATAACGAATTTTATCACATTTACTTAATTTAACATTACTATGTTAAATATACAAAAGTAACTCGGTCTGTCTTTTACGCTTTTACAGCTAGACATCTCCACTGATTTCAATGCAATTTGACATGGAGAAATGTACTTTGGTGCTTAAAAAAGGACATTGGCGACTCTTTACCGCGATAGCCGATATACACACAGGCGGTGTCTCAAGCTAAAGCCATTATATGTAAAGCCATATAGGTAGTAGAGCCACGCTGATTTCAGCACGAATGGGCCGGCTCGACCCGGCCAGTACTACCCTCACACAGAAGACCATCCTAATAATGACAGCATTCTTGCTGTCGTATTTCGTTGGTGAGTGTGAGACCGGAGGCCCAATCATTCTGCATCATTCTCCCGCCCTTCGAAAGCCGGGAGAATGATGCAGAATAGTCTAAACAGGCTGCCATGGTAAGGGTCACCATGCTACATTGCCTACCCTCACAATAAGCATGGTGACCCCTACTCCTGGATTCTACTCATGCTTTCCATCAGGCAGAGTAGAGTCACTTTGGCAGGCTTAAATAAAAAAAAATAAAAAAAAATAAAAAATATGTATACACTCGAAATTGAGACGAAGCTATAAAAGGCATAAAAAAGATCTCAGCATCTCTCTCTGATCGCTATAGCACATACCTAACTAATATGAGATCTCCCATTGACGAGTGTATATCTCAAATCTAATTTTTGTGTGATGGTTATTTGATGAGCTGTAACGTGACGATACGGAACCAACATCCCATGGTACAAAGAAAGTAATGATATCGTGTTGTTCTACAAGGGTTACGTTATTAAAGATAAGTCAGCTTGACTCTGAGAGCTTCGTAGAAAATTAAGAAGTATTTACTCGTAATCAAGACGCTATAGAAATAGATGCTTCATGAATTTGACAGGGTTATAATACGTTTCTAGCATTTAAAAACCGGAGTGTTACCACACCAAAATGAACCCGTGGGCTCGTAAGACCGCGAAAACTATATACGGCAACATCGCTGAAAAACTTATGACACATTACATTATATATTCTGCATTATCAACAGTCCGAGATTCTCTGGGGGCCGAGAGAATGATGCAGAGATATCTGACCAAGCCGCTATGGTATGGGTCACCATGCTGCATTGCCAACCCTCACAATGATGATGGTGACCCCTACTCCTGGTTTCTACTCATGCTTTCCATCAGGCAGAGTAGAGTCACTTTGGTAGGTATTTTTTATATTTAATAAAAAAATCTAAGTATATGCATATAAAAATAATAACTTACAATTATTGAGAAGAACACAAAGGAAATTTACATCTAGTTATTTCCTGAATGTTTTTTAGGATCTAGGTAAAAAACTGCCAATATATAAACATTTAAATAGGTATGTAATTTATTCTCATTTAAACATAAAAAATAATACTTTTTCAATCTACACAGTAATGTTTTTTGTTTGATAAAAACTGTTCCATTTTTATGTTTAAAAGATACCAATTGATAAAAATCTTCCCATCTTTTCGAGAAATTTCTTCCCTTTTGTCTTTAATGTGATAGAATAATTAAGCTTAAACATCTTTATGCAAACCTGTATTCATAGGCATACTCAAATTTTAACCATTTTAACTTCCCTCATAATAGCGGCCTATACTACTTGAAGTGACTATGAGCACATATGTGACAGTTCAGTCAAGTTTCCAAGAAACACCAAAGTTTTGAGGATCCCATTCAAAGAACTGCTATGGTAAAACATGTACAGGTGTTTATTTTTCATTTAAAACAACAACTTCAAAATATCAATACATTTCCTCTAGCCTTGAAAGCTTCCTCAATTGCCTAACCTCCGTTTCCCGTTAAATATTTCATTTATTTAACGTTCTAAGCTAGACGTATTTTCCTATTCAAACGCTGGGTCCAAATAAGGTGATACAATTTGTATTATTTCCTCTTCGTGACCGCAACAAATTCCCTTGAACAGTGATTCTCAAACTTTCAACCAAATTAATACAAAACGGATCCCCTTTATTAAACCTAGTATTATTTATATTATTTATTTAATAAAATATATCTATATATATTTAACTATTTCGCATAATAATATAATAAAGCCATTTTATACTTTTTTTATACTACTGTTGTAGTTGACTAAAAAAAAGTTGGTACAATGATTGTAAGCGTAATCGCTTCGAGCCCAGCACCTGTCACTTATGCATTCCTAATAACAGTCTACTCTAATAAATCTAACTTAACGATGACCAATCCAATTTAAATATGATTTATTATGAAAAGTAGAATTGGAATGAAACGGACTGTTTTTTTTAGTTTAAAAGTAGTATTTAATTTTACTATTACATATTTCATGAGGAATTTAGAGAAAAAACTTAGTTTTAGATATATAATAGAATGAATATATATATATTTTTTTAATCACAAAGAATATGTAATTTAAAATAAATTGTATTTTTAATCGAGTGCGAGTGCTTATCATCAAATGTAGTTTCTTACTTTTGCAGCTATTCTCTTTACCGTTTTGTTTCAGTTTTATATTACTTTAGTTCCAATTAAACGTTTTGGAACCTAAGTTTTTTTTGTTAAATAATACATCACTACTAGAATTTAAATATAAATCTGCGGGATTGCTACCATGTACCTTATTGTTTGTGAGTATCCGATATTTCGGCGCTGTTGCAAGCGCCATGATCACGGAGTAACTGAAGATCTTGCGGGTGGGATGTTATTGGCAGACATATCGGTCTACCCTCTTTCGAAGTCTTTTACTACGATCGCCCCCGGTACCACTGTTTACCAACTCACTATTCACTCGCAACTGTTCTCGACACACAACACTAACAGTATCTGATCGCGAAACTATGTTTTGTTGATTACGCCGGTTTTTGCACATTCGAATCACTGGATTCCAGACATTTGACAATTTAAAACCATCTTCACGATTGAAATTTTTGTATTTCGTAATTTCAATCGCTTCCCTGACCAATCTAGGTATGTAGTGGCGTTCTGTCGTAATTATTTGTGGCTGATGAAACTCAATCCAGTGATTTGGGCCCGAGTCAATCAAATGCTTCGCGATTGCCGATTTCTGTATGTCATTGTTTTTGACCGCTTTTATGTGTTCGTTCATTCGGCACGCGATGGTACGTTTAGTTTGGCCGATATATGAACTCCCACAGCTGCAGTCAATCTTGTAGACACCAGGCTTCTCCAAGGGGAAACTGTCTTTTGGGGATCGGAGACATTGTGCCACTTTTCTGAATGGAGTGAAGACAGTTTTGAGTGAAAACTTATTAAGTACATTTGAGATCTTGTCTGTCACTCCTTTTATATATGGCAGAAATGCTGGTTGTCTGTCCACCCTGTCATGTGCAAAAACCGGCGTAATCAACAAAACATAGTTTCGCGATCAGATACTGTTAGTGTTGTGTGTCGAGAACAGTTGCGAGTGAATAGTGAGTTGGTAAACAGTGGTACCGGGGGCGATCGTAGTAAAAGACTTCGAAAGAGGGTAGACCGATATGTCTGCCAATAACATCCCACCCGCAAGATCTTCAGTTACTCCGTGATCATGGCGCTTGCAACAGCGCCGAAATATCGGATACTCACAAACAATAAGGTACATGGTAGCAATCCCGCAGATTTATATTTAAATGTTACTGACCATGAAAGTTTAAAACAATATATTGTTAACCGGTACGGGCCGGATACATCAAAAACAATCAAACACCTAGAACGCGAGCGGAGAAAATGTGAGTGTTTAAAGGAATCCCTGTCATTCCTAGTCAGGTGTCGCGACGCGGATATTATCCCAGTGTGTGTTCGGATAAAACCTCGGCCAGACATTCACGGTTCCGCGAGTATTCTGCGAAATGCGAGTGTTAAATTATTGCGAAAGTCGATACGTAATTGTAGGTACCAACTGGATCAAAGTCGGAGTGAGTTATATAAATTACACCATAAGTGCAGTGAGATACTTTCCAAGCATGACTTTGATATTTGTGATCGTGTTACCTACTTGCAAGCACAACGTACAAGGGAACTTAGTGCTATGAAACAGGATCGTAAGTTTGAGTCACTGTTACAAAAACAAAAGCCCGTATCATACCACAGGAACTCGATCGCAACTCGAACTGTAGTCAACATGTCAAGTGTCGAGTTGTCGGATGCTGCACAATCGGTTCTTGAAAAAGGTATGAATTTTGCCATAACACCAAAGCGTATTCCCTATGAGGAGGTGATTGGGTCCGTTGAAGAGTGTATTAGACGTAATAAAATACCGTCCGTCGACGCGGATACTTTAAGACAAGACGTTGCCGTAATATTGCGTCATGCATCACCACCGAGACCGAACGTTACTTCGTCCGAATTAGCCGCACTAAAGGAGCTCCGAGAGGATGAAAATATAATAGTGCTTAAAGCTGATAAAGGTAATGCGACTGTTATTATGGACATCAGTGAGTATGATAGCAAGATCCAATGTCTGCTTAGTGATGTAAATACATATAAGAAGGTAAATTACAACCCGACGGCGAGAACGGACAGAAGCACTCGCTCACTTATAAAACAATGCGCAGACGCCCTGGATGAAGATACGTCCAAGTATTTATTGCGCCCCAGAAGCGCCCAACCCCCGAAGCTGTATGGTTTGCCCAAAATACACAAGCAGAATATGCCCTTAAGACCAATTGTGAGCCAGATAGGCTCACCTACATACGAACTAGCAAAGCACGTAGCAAGGGTATTGCAGCCATTAGTGGGCCGGACGTCGACCTTTGTCAAGGACTCTCGTCACCTCATTGATATCTTGCACCAACATAAGGTTGACGTAAATGAGTTGATGGTTAGTTTTGACGTAGAATCACTCTTTACAAATGTACCAGTTGCAGATTGTCTGGAAGTGATTAAGGTGAAGTTACAAGCTAATAACATCCCGATGGAATATGTCACACTGCTGCATCATTGTTTATCAACAAACTTCTTCATATACCGGGGCCAATACTATCTTCAAATAGATGGAGTAGCCATGGGCAGTCCCGTAGCTCCAGTGGTTGCAAACATCTGGATGGAGTTTTTTGAAGAAAGGGCACTCGCCACTGCACCCACCGAGATTAAATTGTGGAAAAGGTATGTTGACGACGTATTCTGTGTGTTGAGAGGAAACAGGTATGATGTGGAGTCCCATCTGACAAATTTAAATAGCATCCATCCGAAGATTAACTTCACTTACGAGATAGAGGAAGACAGAAGCCTGGCGTTTTTGGACGTAAAAATCGGTGTGCAGAGCGACGGTTCACTGAGCCACTCTGTCTTCAGAAAATCAACTCACACTGACCGCTATCTCAATGCAAGCTCTCATCATCACCCTAGACACATTGATTCTGTAGTTACCTCATTGACAAATCGTGCCTATGAGTTGTGTGACGACCAACACCTAAACCAAGAGCTCGAGCATGTTCGGTGCGTCCTACGGAACAATGGACATAGGGTGAAGTTCCCACCTAGACACAAAGTCAGTCACCAGAGAAGGGACAGGGTGGACAGACAACCAGCATTTCTGCCATATATAAAAGGAGTGACAGACAAGATCTCAAATGTACTTAATAAGTTTTCACTCAAAACTGTCTTCACTCCATTCAGAAAAGTGGCACAATGTCTCCGATCCCCAAAAGACAGTTTCCCCTTGGAGAAGCCTGGTGTCTACAAGATTGACTGCAGCTGTGGGAGTTCATATATCGGCCAAACTAAACGTACCATCGCGTGCCGAATGAACGAACACATAAAAGCGGTCAAAAACAATGACATACAGAAATCGGCAATCGCGAAGCATTTGATTGACTCGGGCCCAAATCACTGGATTGAGTTTCATCAGCCACAAATAATTACGACAGAACGCCACTACATACCTAGATTGGTCAGGGAAGCGATTGAAATTACGAAATACAAAAATTTCAATCGTGAAGATGGTTTTAAATTGTCAAATGTCTGGAATCCAGTGATTCGAATGTGCAAAAACCGGCGTAATCAACAAAACATAGTTTCGCGATCAGATACTGTTAGTGTTGTGTGTCGAGAACAGTTGCGAGTGAATAGTGAGTTGGTAAACAGTGGTACCGGGGGCGATCGTAGTAAAAGACTTCGAAAGAGGGTAGACCGATATGTCTGCCAATAACATCCCACCCGCAAGATCTTCAGTTACTCCGTGATCATGGCGCTTGCAACAGCGCCGAAATATCGGATACTCACAAACAATAAGGTACATGGTAGCAATCCCGCAGATTTATATTTAAATGTTACTGACCATGAAAGTTTAAAACAATATATCACTACTAGAAAATTCAAATCAGTTCTAATATTACCATTCATTGTGCAATATTTTTTTCTCCTTGCAATGGAGCAACAGCCCCGTAAAGAAACAAACACTTAATCAATCAAACAAACAAAAACAAAAATGCTCTCAACTATATTGCAACGGAGCATAACAATGACCTTCACCCTATTTTTTGTGGCTGTCAAAGAAATTACCTTCGTATTTAATATGACATGTTCGATCATCCATCACTGCTGATCAGCGAACTGATACAAAAGGCATTGTGTTCAATTCTCGGGTAAAACATTACTACGTTAGGCAATATTGTGAATTGATTGAGATTATATTGTAGCATATAATTTTATTGCATTAGGGGTCAAACAAGCAAACGGTTCTACTGATAGTAATTGATAGTCGCCGACCTATGATACCTGAAATTTAAGTCACAAGAGAGTTGTGGCCTTAAAGTTCTGACAAAGACTTTTGTATTTTTTTTATTATACTTACATGAACGTAGCAAAGTAACTCTACTCTGCCTGATAGAAAGCATCAGTAGAATCAAAGAGTAGTGGATTAACACTTTGGCGGTATATTGAAATGATTCTGTTTCATTGAGCCTCTGGTTTCGAAATTATCAACGATATACAATAGCACCTAAGCTGTCAATTTAGATTAATCTTCTGTGCGGTCACTCGCCACGACCGGGGTGAAATGACCCATTTCACCCCGGTCGTGGCGAGTGACTTTACTACCTTTAGAAAGGGGTATAAAGGATTTTTTTGGGATGCAGTGTATCGAAACATAGCTCTCAAATCTTATTTTTTTAATTCAGTTCTGTATTTATTTTAATTAGAATGCTATTTTACAATGATTTTTCCCCGACTATCATATATCGACTATAACATATCACGACACAATATATTACTAAAAATCTCATTCTGATTATATTCACGTCACAATATAATATGATTTATTTAAAGTAAATGGACATCTTGTCGATACAAAATTCTTAATTTAAATTGTTAAGTGTTTTGATGATTTTGTTTTAGGACAAACTTTTGGTAAGCAAAAGTATAAACTTTAGGTAAGCAAAAGTTCATGTTGAACCTTCGGTTTTAGATATTTGTAAAACCTGAAGACGTTGGTAATCACATAAGTTTCGGTATCAGTGAAGAGTATGGATTTACCTGCAAAAAACTAAAACTAAAGCTGAAAAAGTATGATGAAATTACACTACTGTTTTTTTTTCACCTTTACCGAAAGAATGCTAATTTTAGAGAAGTATTTTACAAACAAACTTTAGTTTAAATTAATAGTGTAATATTAGAAAATGACACTATTAATGTTAACATTTCACAGTAAATTAGAGAATGTTATTAACCTTTTTAATTCTAGATTTATAGCATTTCTACACGCACACGTATTTAAATTTGTTGTATTTAAATATGAGTCTCAAAATTTTTTTTTTGATTTAATGTCTTAGACCAAATGACCCGGTTGTAAATCGTGAATCTAAAATGAAACAAATGGTGTCGCTTTGCTTTATCATAATAATAAGTCGAAAATAGGTAATTTGTAAGAGATTTTTTTTAGAACCCAACACACCATTAAAACTGTCAAAGAATGGATTGCTTCTTTTAACTTTACATATTGCCTGAATACATAAAACAGCAACCCATAACGTCCCACTGGAGGGCACGGGTCTTCTGTCTTGTGAGGGTTTTAGCCATACGTCTACGGCTGAATACATAAAAAGCGTTTATTGCCCATGGTCCACCTGAGTCCAGCACGACATCAATTTCAAATCAATTCTCAAAATTATTCTCCTCACTTTAACATATTTATGTACCTATGTTTATTTTTATGGTATAGGCAGTCTGCAGTGAAATACAAGCGACTTGGGAGTAAAAAATGTGTTGCTTTTAAGCTCTTCTTCAGATTGAGGGGGAGGAGGAGATAAGCTTAGGTAAATTCACCCGTTCATTGAATAGCATCGAAAGAATTACTTGACCATGGTTTTCTGTAAGCGTGGTATCGCTCCGCTAACATCGTCCCATTTCTACCGATAACGAAATTTAAAAAAAAACTCTGAGCGAGTTTAGGTTTTTCGCAGGAAGCCAGCCAGTTAGGACTGGCAACCAACCAGCCCAAATCGTCACACAACCTGACCTGTGGACGTCCTGCACTATTTTACTATTAGCCGACACGCGGTCTCAACTCCAGAACTCTTCTGAGTAGAGCTGATGACCAGTAGGGTTACTGGTCATCAGCTCTACGGCTAATATGGCCATCTCACTACCACAAGCTTGATCTAGTGGGCTTTGTGATAATTCCGTAGCTTTAATTTGCCTGAGTCAACTAGTAAAAAAAATTTGCACTGAAGAAAAACCTGACAGCAACGCGGAAAAACTCCCCAATGACTAATTCCACCCTAAGCAATAAATAATTCACCATCAAATCTACAAGTGCTAGTAGTAGTAGCTAAGTAGTAGGTCATTCGCAAAGATCCTGCAGTATTATAAATAGACTATTACTGCGAACGCAGCAATTTGCCATGAAATAGCAATAAACCCATAAACCGTAATTATTACCATTATACAGCGGTAAAATACGAATTTCTCAGTAACGTTTTGACTGAATTTCGATTTTCTCGGGTGAACTACTTGAAATAGTGTAATTTTGGGTGTCGAGATATGTATGAACATCTATGACAATCGTTACGTTGCTTGGAGCCCTAAAAACCCTGACAATCACTACATAGTATAAAACAAAGTCGCTTTCTCTGTCCCCATGTACGCTTAAATCTTTAAAACTACGCAACGGATTTTGATGCCGTTTTCTTCAATAGGTAGAGTGATTCAAGAGGAAGATTTTTATGTATAATACATGCATAATATAGTAGAGAATAATTTTAGAGGTTTCTAATGTGTGTTTTTTTACGCTTACATTGCAAACGCTGGCTGTACCCTACGAGATAGTTCAAAATAATGTACTACAGTATTGTACATTTAGAAAATTAAATACAATTTTCAGTACTGAACTGTATTGTAATATAATAATAATAAATAATAAATATTTCGGACATTTTACACACAACGCCATCTAGTCCCCAAACTAAGCAGAGCTTGTATTATGGGTACTAGACAACTGATATAAATACATAAACATACTTTTTTTTTGTAAATACATACATATTATACATAGAAAACACCCAAACTCCGAAACAAATATTCGTGTATCACACAAACATTTGGTCCGACCCGGGAATCGAACCCGAGACCTCTTGATCAGCAATCGCATACGCTAACCACTAGACCAACGAGGCAATATCTTGATATAATATGTTATACTTCTTTACTTTCTACGTCTCAGTGTTTTCGCCTCGTAACTTTATCTCATTCGAAGCATTACTTTTCCAATAATAACTAGAATGCTCTAACACTCTTAGAACATTCAACATTTCCTAATATTAACGATAAACATCACGTTTTATCGTAGACCTCATTTAAAACAAAAGGAAGTAATTTTTTATTTCCAAACTACATTCCCTTTAACATAATAATATCGATAATATCGCAAAAACACCAATATTACATGCAATACAACAGGTATATCGATTTAAATCGATACCTGCGTACTCCAACTCGATTGCGTCACTAATCGCCTCAGATCGGCATGCTATTGTTTCATGTGCAATAATTTAAGTTAATGGCATCGTATCGAATTTTAAACTCAACCATTATTAACATAGAGTAGAATATAGTATGTAGGGATAATTCGTTCAAGGTCGATTGATCGTTTCGATTTTGTTTATGTACTTTAACATCTTAGATGTGCCAGATGCTAGTAGAGGTGTTACACGTATGATATATTCGTAATATATTTCAATCACAGTTGTTGTCGGATCCCTTCTCTTTCAGGGGTAGAGTGGAATTCTATGTGGTTTTAGGCGACTGGTTTCAATCATACTGTCCCGCCGAAAGCCCCTTTGAGACGACAGCCCGAGGTTTCACAGAAAACCGATATTAAGCAATTCTAAAATTGCTTTTCACCGAGTCTGTCTAGTCACCAAAGACCATGAGACCCCAACACTCAAAGGGTGGCTCTTTTGTTATGAATTTCGCCAAATTGACTTCATTCTGCCTGATAGGAAGCATGAGTAAAATCCAAGAGTACTGATCACCATACGTGTTGCGAATGTAGATAATGCAGCATGTATTGGTGACCCTCACTATGGCGGCGCAGAAACACGTCAGCATGAATGCTCTCACTTAAGGTTGGTCTCTGTGAGAGGGTAGTAGCGCCCTAAACGAGCCGGCCCGTTCGTGTTGAAAACAATATAGATCTACTACCTTGAAGATTAACTACGCACTTGGTCCTCTCAAGTTGCAGATGTTCATTGACACAACATCACATAACTTGTCTTCTCGTATGCCACCTCATCATCTGCCTGCCCTTCCTTATCCCAATTGCATTTGGGTTCGGCGCAGTATGTTTTATCCTTCCATTCTACTCTATCACTCGTCATTTCACTGTTAACTCCCTTCCTATTCATATTTTCTTTCACACAATCCATCCACCTTTTCTTTGGTCTACCTCTTGCCATTCCATACCCAACATTTTCTTTGCCACCTATACTATAAAAAAGCGATAAGAGCTTGAATCTACTTTTGTAACTGCAAAAATGCAAAGTTATGCCCGCCAAATATAATTCGATAATTACACAAGTTAAATTTGATTGAGACGGAAATCAATTATTATAGACTGTTTTGGCAAATGAATGTCATATTAAATTGGTGAATAGACAGATGTTTAGGAATGATTAAAAATGGCGTCAAAAGCTACTTCTACAAACAATAAAAAAGAAATATAGAGAACTTCTATATATGCAAAGTGAATCAGACCATTTCAGGCTATCAGATGCTTCTGCATCATTAGGCCAATAAACACGATAGAATGAATGCTGCCACATCAGGTTGGTAATCTGTGAGAGGGAAGTATCATCCTGGTCGAGTCAGCCCTTTCGTGCTGTAATCAGCGTGGCTCATGCTTCCATATTTACTATGCTTAATAATGTACTTACTAATATTAGTGATTACTTAGTTATATTAATAATTTGAAAGTAGCTCTGTCAGTCTGTCTGTCTATCACGCCAAAAAATTTAGATGAACTTTAGATAAGAAATAAATTGAACCTTGGAAAAGTACATAGGCTACTTTTTGTCGCGAAAACTGATATACAATCGGACAAAATTCAATAAAATTATACCCCATTTAACAAAAAAAATATCATATTTTTTTATCTATCTGTAGCAAAGTAAATGAATTTAATTGATGTTATGCCATTCGCGGCTAGAGCATATACCATTGAATGGGAATATAGTGGTCTATATAAAATGTAATGAAATGTTAAACATTCTTGATCATGATTGGCCTTGACTATCGGCCGGCAATAGTCTTGTAAGCGGTACTTGATTTTATTACATTACTATTTAACGTGTCTTTAAATAACTTGAAGTTCGCAGGTCACAGGTGCATGCATATTGATCATTTTTCAATCTGCTTAAAACAATAACTAAAGTTATTTAAGGAAATAAATATATAGGATATATTAATAATGTATATTTTATGTGTCCGACTGATAGTTAACCGTTTGTCCTAATGTAACTCTTTGCATATCTTCAATTTCAGAAGTTAATACTTGTGTAAAATGTACCTGGCTTATATGAATATCTTATCTTATTTAATATAAAATATCTTTGTTACAGGTAACCGAAACAGTGGCAACAGACGAACATAAGAAAAAAAATGCCACGGACTATTTTCCTCTAAAATGTCAGCTGATAGTGCGTGATTGTCAGACGATAGTGTTCGATTGTCAGTGTAAGATTATGATTAAGTGTCAGTGAGTGGACAATATGGCGCATAAATTAAAGAACAACCACTACGTGGCGACGCATAGATCTGGAGTGGATTCACCTTCATCTGGAGGGTTTGGACACAGGGTTTCATCAAGGGATGAAAATGATAGTCACAGTCATCGGGCGCCATCGGAAAGGACGGTATCGGAGTATACAGTAAGTGTTTAGTACATGTATAATTTTAATATTTACCATGATTTACACCGGTATCTACTACTATAGTATGAATAACATAATATACAGTAGAAACTCGATTAAAAGGAGTAATAATCCGGATAATCGAAAATCCGCATAATCAAATCTATGAAAAAAAGCGGTTTTGTGAAAATGTAATAAGTATCTAATGTTATGTGTTTATTGAAAACAACAAATATATAATCTAATAAAAACATAACGAAAATCTATATTTATGAAATTTCTAAATTTTGGAAAATAAATCTCAATGTTTATAAAATATTTAGAGACACATTTTTCAACATACGATGTTTGCACTTATTTACATTCTAACAAATACTGCAGCCATAATCATAAAAGTAAATATTTAGGTACGTATAACTTGTTTGCAATATGTATTTAATTTGCCGTTTAATAATCATGAAATAAAATAATACCCTTAATTTATCCGGTCCGGATAATCGCGAATCCGTATTACTGAGGTCCGAATAATCGAGTTTCTACTGTAATACAATTCAGTAGTTGTACTATATTACACTCACCGTATTAAACTATTTCCCTACCAATATTATAAAAGCGCCAGTAATTTTGTTACGCTTTCACGACCACGGATACGGGTACGGTTTGGAGATACCTTGGTTTTTAGTACATAGGTCTTTTTACAGCGATATATAACAAAATGGTCACACACGAAGGCGTAGCCACGTGTAATGCAGGCACCACACTTCGTTATGCGCTATTCGTTATGTGTCTACGCCGTATTCGCCCAAATATTAGTTATGCGCGCAAACAACAAACATGCCATCCACGCTTCGAACTGGTATGCCAAATAAGCATCAAATAAGGCAAATATGTGTGTTGTAGAGATGTGTCATTGTCATTTTTATGGTGAACGAAACGAATATACTATCTACACTTCGCCGTATGCGCGTGAATAACCCGCATAACGAATAGCGCATAACGAAGTGTGGTACCTGCATAAAAGCTATACTCTGTCCATTCCTTTATTATCTTTTTGACAGTTCAACAAATTTCGAAATTAGTGACGCCCTCACACGTCACCGATTCGATTTGAAATCAAAATCAATCGATATAATATTCTTTAAGTCAGTATTGTAAATAAATAAAATATGCACTATTAGGATAAATAATTGGCCCAGAACAAAGAAAACTTCCTAACACAGTTACTTGAAGGTCGGTTTAGTAAGTTTTAAGTGATTTTTCAAATGTATTTTCTCATAACTCTGGATTTAAACGTTATTAACCACGCGTTCCAAAGTTACATTTTACTAACACGTGCATAGTTAAATTTTAAGTCAGTGGTCCAAAAATAAATTAATTAATGCACAGAGATATTGTTCTTTATTCTAAGTTAGAAACTTTAATTCCAAATTTCGACTTAATTCCTTGCAAATAATCAATCTTGATCAATCCCTACCCGTCTATAAAGTACCACATTTCTGTAGTACATTATTACGAAAAAAATACCGGTAATTTATAGGCGTGACCTGTCAAAAAGACAATAATCAAATGGACAAAGTATAGTAGGTCAGACTTCTGTAAATTTGATGTTGTGTGAAAATTTACAATTTATAGCGCTTTATGCATATGCGATAAACTTGGGGCAATATTAATTATATAAATGTAAATTAAGTCTGGTTATATAAAATATAAGTCACAGAGCAACTGTTAAATTAGTTTTAATTTTTTTTTAAGTTAAATTAATTATGTAAAATAACAACCGATAGTCTTAAAATTTGTGTTATGATATAAGCTTGTTCCACTCCTTGGAAATCATCACTGATTTGCAAATTACTTTTGCTACTTCTTAGTATCTAATTCTACGTGATCTATCGTTGTCAGAACATGTGTAAAATAATCGTAATTTAATTTAATGGTTCTTTTTCAACACATGTTTCAATTTATTATCATGCTGATTTCATAGCATCAAATAAAACGGACTGTTTATGAAATACCTATAAAACTGTAAATAAATCATTTGAAGTGAAGACATTTAATGGATACTAGCAAAATAATATTTTATATTACAACGTGCATTGGTCTGTAGATTAATAAAATCCTTTTAAATTCCAGTTATCCAATAATAAAATAACAGTTGGTGTGTTTTTTCGTTTTTATGTCAATTTAGCATTTATTTCAATTTATTGACACTGGTGCTAATTCTGTTGTTAAATAAAACTGACTAAAAGTGAGTTTTGTCCTGTCAAACGGCGTTCTAAATGTCAAAGATTGACTGAAATTAGACATGTAACACTAAAAATTGACGTTGACTAAAAACATACGCTAAGATGGCATTTAGAACAATATAAAAATAATTTAGGTGACAGAAGTAAACAGAATCTGATGTTAAGATAAAATATTTATATAAATTTTTCTAACATAATAATGCATCGACCGAATTAATGCTCAATGCCAGTCTGCTAATTGTACGATGCAGAAGAGATAGGATTGAAGATAGGAAAAAATACAATAACAAATACCTAAAGTTATGTATCTAGGTTTCATTCTAATATTACTAAACC
The DNA here is from genome assembly GCA_932526445.1 of Phragmatobia fuliginosa. Lineage (NCBI taxonomy): Eukaryota > Metazoa > Arthropoda > Insecta > Lepidoptera > Erebidae > Phragmatobia > Phragmatobia fuliginosa. Next base: position 17,197,793 of record OW052071.1, read on the forward strand.
TGCTTTAGTAACTGAAAGATATAAAAGGGTACTTCATGCGATCTGTTCTGACAATATACAAAATACATTTTCTTGTTCAATGTGCATGGTACAACTGTTTTAAGAAAGCGTGGGTTTATTATAAAATAAACAATATATGTATATTATACTTTCTAAACTTTGGTCAAAGAATGCGTTCTTAATATATAAATTAATTTTTAAACAACACAACTAATCGTGTTTGACGTCAGCGTTAATTGAAAACAATTCTTTTGAATCTTCCTACACTGTTGCATACCTACACCAATGAGAAATGATCTAGAAATAAATAAATGTAGGTTTTTTTTAGAATAACATATTATTTTGTTTATTAATTAATTCACAATTTTACATGTCATGCATTCGTTGTTGGAATTTCGGTTTTACATTAGGTACATTTATTTCTTGTATTGGAACTTGTTTTACACGCACATCTATATCAGATATCGCGGTGATCAATTTTTGCATTATTAAATAGCCTATGACACAAGTAATCTAGCTTTTTATTGGTTAAAAGGATTTTTTAAATTGGTGCAATGGATTTAGAGATTACGCCCAGAAGCTCCATAGTTTTAATTTCTTTTTAATCGACTTCAAAAATGGAGGAGGTTCTCAATTCGTCGGAATCCTTTTTTTTATAATATTATTATAGTATTATATAGTACAGACTTTTTAAGTGAAATGACAAGTCTGCCACTAGGAATATAACTTGAGGCGAATAAATTAGTAGTATAAAGAAAAGTGTAAGTTAAAAAACTTAGTTCAGACTGAACTAAGAGTCAATTCGATGACGTCAAGTCAAACTTTATAATTGACGCTACTGATGAGTAGCGTCAATAATAAAGTTTAAGTAACTAATTGAACATGTATCTTAGCATACTTTACTGCCTAGTTGGTCTAATGGTTAGCGTTTGCGACTGCTAAACAACAGGTCTCGGGTTCAAATCCCGAGTCGTTCCAAAAGTGTTGTTGGGTTTTCCTTAAAGGAAATTAATAGCAGCCCGTATGGAAGTTTGGCGGTAATTCACGCCCGTGCCGCGGAGAGCACGTTAAGCCGTCGGTCCCGGTTGTCATGAACATCTATGGCATTCGTGACTGGGAAATCAGCGCCCTTAAATATGCTAAGAACTAGTTCATCCTTCGAATTTCAGTTCTCATTTAGGGTTAGGTCCGATGTCAGTCGCTCCGTGGAAAAACCGGTTGAACTAGTAGCCGACCCCAAATAATATACGGAATAAAGGCTAGGAAAAAGAATAAGAAATAATTAATGAAACATGTTACGATTAAAAATTTTTTTTTGCATTTTATGTCCAGAGAGAAACATATTCAAGCGTAAAGACTCTAATCAAGTATTTATATCCAGAATTACAACGATAAAAGACTCATTAAATTCAGTCAAGCAGTTTACAGGAATGTGTTACACAAACAAATTAAAACCCTGAGTTGTTATGATTGCAATCAGTTACACTCCTTTAATGTGTTTTCGACGTTTTTTTTTCGCCTACGATCATTACTGTTCAATGAAATATATCAGGAGAAATGTAAAACTTTTAATATTTTAGGAGCTGGAGGCGAGTAGCCGAGGATCAAACTAGGAGAGGCCTATGTCCAGCTGTGGACTGCGCTAGGCTGATGATGATGATGATAATGTAAAACTTTCCATGTAGGACATCTGTTTAAAGCATCAATGTATATTTTTTTTACGTCATCTAGTCACAATCTAAGCAGAGCTTGTGTTATGGGTACTATCAGGTGATATAAATACATAAATATACTTTTTTTGAAAATACCCAAACTCCGAAACAAATATTTGCAGATCATACAAACATTTGGTTCGACCCGGGAATCGAACCCGAGACCTCATGATCAGCAGCCGCATACACTAACCACTAGGCCAACAATATGAGACAACTGCGCCAAGTGTTGTGGGTTCAAATCCCACATGGGATAATACTTTGTGTGTTCTACAAGTTGTTGTGCTGTCAATATAGCTAGGAATATTATAAATACGAAAGTCACTGTCTGTCTGTTTATTAAGTTTTCACGGCTAAACCGCTGGCTGTTCTATGTTTCCGTTTCATATACATACATGATACAGGATGTGTATTCTTAATTAAGGGTTTGTCTTTTTAATAAAAAAATGTGTGGCCACATACCTCCTATAAAAGATTGATATCATTTAGATTAAAATTTTACTATTTTTAGATCATCCGTCTACTTCTAAATGTTGAAGGAATTTTATAATACATTAAAATGTTGAATTTAATATGGTCTATTTAAAACATTTAACAATTACTCAATTTCAATGTCCTCTAAAGTAGTTAGGTAAGTTAAAAATACAATATTAAACTAATAGTAAAAATTCATCAACGTAGCTAATATGTAGTTTAGTTGTTATAATGGACTTTCATGGGAGGTCCCATAAACTCCCATAGTTATAAAAACGCGAACATGTACACAAAATTAAAACACTCAAATCCTTAAAAGTTCTAGCACTACACATTAAAAGATAAGACAGTTGTAAAAAAAACGAAGGACCAAATAGCTACCAAAATATTTGGTCTTTCAATCTTTAAACGTTTCTAAAAGAAAATATCAGTCAGTATAACCTACATTACAATTTCAGACAATGGACGAAAGGACGAGATCACCCTCCGGGGAGCACAGAAACGGTCGACGGCATCCTCAAACCAATGGATCTCCCAGGGTAGGAGACTCCGGCTCGGAGGTGTACGTCACCAGCGCAGCCTACAGACCACCTTCGGAAATCAGGTTTGTTACTCCTGTCTTCGAAATCTGTAACTTGTTCACACATATAAATTTTTCCAATGATCTATTTAAATAAATCAAATTGAACGTCTGTTTGTAATATCAAATGAACCATATTTTACTAAATTCATATCGAAGTACTTGTATACATGCCGTTTTTTAATTTTTGTCTGTCCATCTGTCGGCATGTTCCGGCTAATCTCTGGAACACAATTGACGACAATAACCGTGGGTCTCAGATAGTCATACTTAAATAACATTACGAAGCACAAAAATTATCACTTTAATGCAAATATACTAAAATATACGGCCGTACCTAAAACAAATCATCATCTTTTTATGCGGGTAATTGTCTTATTACATTACCCTATATTTTTGTAAAACCTTATGGAGAGAAAAGTGCGTGTTGTCCTAATTTTAGACCACAAATAGGTAACTTGTTTCAGTAGAAACATAAATTCTGTAATTGACTATACTCGTAATACGGTAAAATACGTCAATTAGAATAATTAAGAGGAATTACTAGTGAAAAAGCAAACAGCTAAACCTAGGTCTGAACTAACCTAGGTCTGACTTTCAAATATGATTTATAACAACTTGTTATTACATGGATTGTTAGTAAGCTTTAAGAGAGATTATATATAAGTATCTTTCTTAGAACGAGATCAAGTTTGTTACTACTTACATATGCGAAAGTGGAGACATTAATCCAGTAAATGTATTTTTTTTAACCAAATTAACATTCTACAACCGTACACATCAACAATTGTCCGTGTGGTGATTGATTAAGAATACAGAGTGTCACCACCCCTATTCATCCCGCGGGTGTCGTAAAAGGCGACTAAGGGATAAACTACGCAAGATAACATCAATGCAAAGAGAAGAAAACCTTGAAATCAACCCTTTTTTTTTTTTTTTTTTTTTTTTTTTTTTTTTTTATGTGTGGAAAATCATCATGGACCGTCACCCCACCGGGGGTTACGGCGGGGTGGTGTGTCGGACTTGAACCGACTAAAAACCACACAGTGTGCCTTCTCCGCGCTTCTCCGTTTAGGAGGAGGAGAAGTCCAGGGTGAGATCTCCTTCTGAACTTCTCCAGCGCCTGCCCGCTCCTGATGCGGGCACCGTCTCGGTTTGACGACCCTCTCTTAGGCGGCGTCCGGCACACACCGACGCCGCCTCCTCGCGGCTGGCCACATAGGGCGGGTGGAGGGAAAACCCATCCCGTCCACCCACGGCCACACTCAAGGCGGCATGAGGCGCAGATGTTCGCGCCTCCGCCGCCCGAGTCGCCGGCGGCGAATCTGGTCCGATTGGATGTCGTCCTCCCGGGCCTTCTCCGCCGCCTCCTTCTGCGTGATTACGTCCTCGCAGAAGGTTGCGACCGCGGTAAATGAGCTCTCGCTGCCGGCCATGGAACGAACGACGGCCGGAAGCGAGAGATCCTCTCCGATGACTGCAGTGAGGACCCGGCGCTGCGTCTCCCATGCGGGGCAGACCGCCAGCGTGTGATGAGCCGAATCCTCACTGCAGTCGCAGTGGTGGCAGGCGGGACTCAATTCCCTCCTGGCAACCGAGTGCAGGTACTTTCCGAAGCAACCATGCCCGGAAAGAACCTGCGTCAGTCGGAAGGTAAGGGTCCCGTGCTGCCGCACTGCCCATTCGCCGATGACCGGCTGAAGCGCCTCTACGGTGGCGAGGCCAGCACGTGGAGTTTCCAGCCGGACCGACCAGCGATCCATCGTGGCTCGGTGAGCGGCTTCGCGCCACTCGCGCACGTCCTCGGGCGGAGGTCCAACTCCACCACTCTCCGCCCGGTAGTTAGCCACTCGCCGATAAACGTCGGCGAGCACTTCCGCCTCCAAATCCCACGGGGGTGTTCCGGCCAGGGCGCACGCCGCCTCCGTCGATACGGTGCGGTAACCCCGTATGGCTCTGACCGCCAGAGTTCTCTGCGGCCGCCTGAGGCGCGCCCTATTCTGCTCGGTCAGAGCCGCCGCCCACACCGGTGCACCATAGAGTGCCATAGACCGGACAACCCCCGTGTACAGCTGCCTCGTGGCGACACTGGCTCCTCCCAGATTGGGCAAAAGACGCCCAAGGAAGGAGGCAGTGCCGATCAGCTTCGGAGCAAGCTGTTGGAAGTGCTCGTCGAAGAGCCACCTACCGTCTAGGACCAGACCCAGATACTTCAAATGGGCCCGGACCGGTACGAGGACCGAGTTGACCTCGATGGAGGCGCCGGCGGGTGGACCACGACGGGGCCCATGGAAAAGTAGGGCTTCCGTCTTTTCTAGGGCCACCCGCAAACCCAGCGCCTCAATGCGCCCGACCACCAGGGAGACTCCTGTGGTGGCCAGGCGTGCCGCCTCTTCGAAGGTCGCCCCCCGGGCTGTCACAAGAGTGTCGTCGGCGTAGCAAATTACACCGACCCCGGGGGGGAGACGCCCTCGCAGGACCCAGTCGTATCCCATGTTCCACAGGAGTGGTCCGAGGACAGACCCCTGCGGAACACCGCACGACATGGCCCGACGTCTCAAGACTCCTTCTCGGTCCTCGTACATGACAGTACGCTCCGTCAGATAGTCTGCCACTAGCCGCCTCAGGTACTGTGGCACTCCGTGGTACTGGAGTGCGGCCCTGATGCAGCTGAATGGCAGACTATTGAATGCGTTGGCGATGTCCAACGACACCGCCAACAGCACGTCGCCGCAGCCCACCGCCTGTTCGGTCGCGGCCTTCAGACGCAGAATTGCGTCGACCGTCGAACGCCCCTCCCGGAATCCAAATTGGGCGTCCGACAGATCGGGGCCCACCTCGCGCAGGTGCCGGACGATGCGGGCGTGGAGCACCCTCTCGAACAGCTTACCCGCTTCGTCCAGCAACACGATGGGCCTATAGGCCGCGACCGAGTCGGCAGACCGACCTGGCTTCTGGAGCAGAACCAGCTTCCCGCTTTTCCAACACTCAGGGAAGCGTCCGGACGCCAGACTAGCGTCTAACACTCCCCTGAGGCGGTCCGACATATGATCGAGGGCTCGGGCCAGCACTCGGGCAGGTACCCCGTCTGGCCCGGGGGCGGTGTTCTTGGATCGAATCCTTAGAACAGCCGCCCCTACCTCTGATTCCCTGACGGGCGGCACATCAGCCTCGCCTTCGTCGTCGCCTCCGGCCATGACGGCCATCGACGGGGGCGTGTGCTCCGCCCGCTGTGGGAATAGGCCCTCGACCACTTCCTGCAGGAAGCTGGGCTGGAGGGTCTCCGTGAGGGGCAGGCCCCCCGCGCAGAGCTTTTTACGCACCGCACGATAGGGCCGACCCCAGGGGTCACGCTCGAGACTCTCCAGCATCTCCTTGCGGCTCTCCTCTTTGGCGCGGCAGATGGCCAGCTTCAGAGTTTGCCGGATCTCACGGTATTCCTCTTGAAGCCGATCCACCTCCTCACCGACTCCGCGGTGGCGTCGCCGACTACGAGTGAGGCACCTCCGGGCACGAACACAGGCCGCACGGAGGGCCGCCAACTCCTGGGACCACCAGTAGACCTCCTTCCTTGGAGGCCGACGCCCACGTACGCGGGGCATGGCCGCGTCGCAGATCTGCGTAATCGCACTGCAGAAGCGACCAGCCCCCACGTTGACCTCTTCGGCCGGGGCCTGCGGAGGCAGCCAAGAGTTAAGAATGGCCGCCTCCTCCAGTAAGTCCCTGTCGAGCTTGGCGACAGACCACCGCGGAAAGCGGGAGGGACGCCGCGCCGCGTGACCCCTACTGGCGTCCTGGGACCGGGAGAGCTCAAATCGGATATACAAATGGTCCGAGAGCGTCTCAACCTCATCCAGGACACGCCAGTTCTGTACACGTGCGGCGAGTGCAGGGGTAGCGAACGAAAGGTCCACTATCGACCCCCCCTGTTGTCGCACGCACGTGTTGGTGGAGCCTCTGTTCAGTAGACAGAGGCCCACCGAGGCCGCCCACTCCTCTACGGCCTTGCCCCTGGCGTCCGTCGCCGGGGAACCCCACGCAAACCTTGAAATCAACCCTATACCAACCCGTCTGGCCAGCGTGATATAGTAGGCCAAAACCTCCTTCTAAGGAGGGGCCTACGTCCGGCAGTGGACTGTTAAAGGCTGTTGATGATTGCTGATGACACATCAACAATCCATATCGTCCCACGGCTGTGTTCGAGTCTCCTCACAGGAGACCCGAATCCAGTACTGTCTGAGTGCGGAATGGGGACTGACAAGACAGTTGTGGCTACGTACTTAAAAGTCGTTGCGGCCCCATCTTGAGGAGATGTGACCGATGCAAAACGACCCGAAACAGATGACACTCCGGTGCGGCGGGGGTATCTTCTAAGGGGGGTCAGTGTTCTGCCTTTTTCTGTGTGGATTGGTGAGAGGCGTGACTTTGCCCTATGTACCCTTCCTCTGGAATGTACGTCTATCATGGGATACAGCAAGGGGGATTCCAGTAGCCGCTGATGCGTTCCTGGAGTTTCTTCCGACTGCCGAGATATGTCCCACACATGCCCTTCATCTCACTGACGGAAAGTATGGTGTGAATAGCATTATCCGCAGAAAAAGTCACGCGATAAAAACACGTTAGCCAATAGCACAAAATATAATAGTATAAAGGCGTTAGCGATTCTAGAAAGAGAATCGATGCGAAACCCCAGCAATAGATTCAGGGCCAGGTTCGTTCACCTACGGTGTGATACCGTTCTATTGCCTAAATCCCTAATCCCACTAATTTCGTCCAACGGAGCTCGATACGTGTTTTATTATAGCCCTGCGTCCCCGAAACGTTACAGACGAGCGTTTTTGCTCAGTTCCTATCAAACGAGAAATTTTTAGAACTAAATATTGCTGCCTATAAAGTGATAACAGACAAACAAAACGTAAATGTAACAGGAATGGTGCTCTACACAGTGTTTTTAACTTATTGATGATGAGGTATGACAAAATCCTTCCATTCCTTTTGGGCTGTAGGGCGTGCCAAAGAAATTGACATACATATGTACATACATACGCTCGGAAAACTTTGCCCTCCTTCTGACGCAGACAGGTAAAAAAGTATAATTGATCGTGAACCATTGTAATGAACTTTATTGTTCATTCCATAATTTTAATCTTAAAGAAGGATAAATTAAATTAAACTAAACAAGAACAATTGTTTTTAGACTTTAGCGACTTTTACACATACTCATGTTTTAATATTATCGCGAATAATTCCCGTTTACATTAAAAACAGGGAGAAATAAAATATAGAAAGAGTTTTCCCAATCGTTTCCTAAATAACGTAGTTCAAAAGAAATAAAATTAACTTGATTAATAAATACCGAGAACCTCCTTTTTAAGTGGCTTACAAAAAGAAAATTCTGAGACATCCAGCATTATTTTATGGAGTGCCAGTATCATTTTCAGTAGAAAACCACTACCTGATATAAATAGATACCTACAAATGTTTTTAAAAATAATAGTTTACGTACCATATAACATAGACAATTACTGCCTTGAAACCATCAGAAAAAGAAAAGAAAGAAAGAAAGAAAGAACACGTTTATTAGACACACTCACAAAGGGAACGAGAAAAACAATGTACATTTTAACAACACTAAACAACTAACAAACATACGTAATTCATAACAAACAAAAAAAAGAAGTAGAGTGAATAGGTTTCCTTGGATAGGCGTGTACCATTTTCATCTCATATTTATGTATCTTTTATTTCTTCGAACATATAGTAAAAGTAAAGATACATTTAAAACACAAACAGAGGTGTTATTTTTTACAATGGATCTCTTTGATCATAGATTAGAAAATGTAATTGCTAAGAAAATATACGTTTTTAGACGACTACTTTGAAATCAGTTCAGCATAAACAACATGTCGCCATTAAACTGATAATGTAATATGGAGTTTCGTGCAGCTATGCCATAAATATTTGTTTTGTAAAAGAGCTACCTACTTAAAATATTTAAGCGGATTCTTTATTTAACATAAATTGTTTTTTATTTAGTTTTTTTTCTGCCAGATAGCAACAGAAGTGACGTAGTTGAAGAACACTCCTGGTGTTGTATTACTTTTATTTTTGTATAAAATTTTCTTACGCAAACTGATTTTATTGCAACTGTAACCTGTGATTGTACGCAGGTTCCATAATAGACCGCAAACGATAGAAATATTCAAATATCTTCACCTTCTATTAAATTCATAAACCATCATTTTTCATTTTTTTTATATTAAGACTACCAAAGTGACTGTACTCTACCTGATGGAAAGCATGAGCAGAATGCAAAAGCGGGGGCACCACACTTGTATTTAATACCAGACGATAAAATATGGCGGCCCACACTATGGCGGCTTAGTGGGATGCTTTTTCACGCATCATCATCAGCCTATCGGGATCCACTGCTAGACATAGGCTTCTCAATTGCACGTCACTTAGTTCAATCCATCAACAATAGCATCATACATATCGTTCGTTTTTTTATTGATGTACTATTAATAAAAACGTTATGCCTTCGCTAGAGTGATATGACGTTTCAGGAAACATTCGTTTTTTTAAATAATATTATTCTTTCAAAGTTGAATGTTATTGTTACTAAAAAGGATTAGTTTATTTTAAAACTGTAAAATACTGTGGAATACAGAAATCATACGTATAAAACATTAAAAAGCAGAAAGTTCTATGTACACCACATATAATTTTATATATGTAAAGAATCAAAACAAAACCGCTGCGTCCAACTTGCCCGTCTGCCAACCCCCCATACCAAACAAAACGATTGCATTAAACGCGCGGATTGATGGAAAATTACTCGCACAACGGTGCATGCATAAATCACAAACTTGCCAACTCATCTGAATATAGTCGCTGTCAACGTTTATGACCTAGCCTGACTTTCCTTTATACCTGTTTGTAGTACACTGCCACATGTTCTAAGGTATAAACTTTGTAGCATGTTCGAATACGGAATGACACTCTATTTATCCCACGGGTATCGTAATGTCCAAGAGAGATCCAATCTAAGGAAGCAAATTACGCAGGACAATTGCACTGAAAAGAGAAGGAAATCTTAACATAAACACCTAATAGTACTAATACAGAAGACTCACTCCGAAAAGTAATTTAAAGAAATAGGGACCCTTTACTTACCCTTACCTTTACCCTTTACTTGGTGTCATATAATTAAGTTCAATTCAGATCGCACAGCACCGAATCACCTACGATTATATTTACCTACAATTGCGTCTCTTTCTATCGTGTAACTCTTATCTGTTCTGACGATATCTAGTCGACCGGCATGCCTGCCCGGGCAGGCAGCCGGCCGACTATACCTAGACTCCGAAGTGACACCCCCCTGGCATAAACTTCCGGACCCGCGAAGTATATTAGGTGAAAACATTCGAAATGGGAACCTTTATTCAACAGTGGAATTTAAAAAATCGACAAGTGCGTGTCAGGCCACGCATAGAATAGGGTTCCGCAGTCATACATAAAGGAACGTGGATTTAAAATCGGAACTAATAGACGATTTAAAAAAACTTAAAATCATATGGAATATACAAATTTAGTTAATTAATTGTCAAGTGATTTATTGTTGGATTATTCAAATGATTTAAATTAGCAAATGTTGGTTTAACAGTTACTTATTTTATTGTATAAATAGATCTCAGAACAGGTTTTATAACATTGTTATTTTTATGGTATAAAAGGCAAAGATATTATAACGGACGATGCCGAGAAACGGACATTGACGACTGTAGAGCTAAAAGTCACTCAATATGCAATAGAAAGAGCTATGCTCAGAGTATTTCTGAAACACAAAATTCGGTACTGATGGAATGATAAACGAAGGACGATTATGTGGTTTAACTATTTATTAGAATAATAAATTACAGATCGAACAATGACAGTTACAATGAATAAGCGGGAAGGGACGCTTCACCATAGACGACCATCCAAACGCGTCATGTGTGTTGCCATACAAATAAATTAGCGTAGGCGTTCATGCTTCTCAACAGGTACGAAGTGATCCGTCACAGAAACAAGATGTCCGAATGTAAAAATCTGTATGTTGAAGTGGGCTGGTCATATAGACCGCTGAACCGTAGGCAAACGTATCGTGGAGCCCGCGACTTTTCTAAGAAAGCCGGTGCTGCAGCGCTTGGCTACAACAAGCAGAAGACAGGTCCCTGTGGTTTGCCTTGAGAGACGCTTTTATCCACCAATAAACTGCAACGAGCTGACGATAATGGGGCCTGGACAACCCAAGGCATGAATGCGTTACTACTCTTCAACTCTCCTCATTCTAGTCGTGCTTTCCATCAGGCAGATTGAGTCACTTTGGTAGGCTCAAATTTAAAAAAACTCTTCTCCTCAAACATTGGGTGGAGCGGAAGAGTTTGATGTCTGAGTAGTTCCCTCACTTGTTAAAAAGCAATTTGAAGAATAGCTTATACGGTATTCTGTGAGGCCATCGAGCAACTCCGATCAATTCGTATTTTACGCGATAATACGTTTGTGGAGGCTATATTTGTAATTGCTACAAGTACTCAGAATATTAGCATAGAAGTCCCACTGAGTCACAATAATATTGTATTATCGTAAACTTAAGAGTACACTGCACATTTAAGTAGTTCAAAGGATGTGGTGCATAAAAGCTAAGCGGAGCTGAGCGAGCAACACAGCAAGATATGTTGAATTAATATTACCGACTTCAAAATGCATGAGATCTTGTAACAGTTATCAATAATGCCTTTTTAGAACTTGCGAGGTACATTTTAGGTGTAAATTTTTTCATTAATAATACGAGTAGATTGCACTCCATCACTACAGATTATGAAACAGAGTCATTCACCGCGTCTGTCATTCTGTCTGTTCGCGATAAACTCAAAAACCACTGCACCGATTATGATGTTTTCTTTCACCAGTGGTTAGAATGGTTCTCGAGGAAGGTTTTAGTAAAAAAAATATCAAAATCTAATAATATTTGTTGGAGGTATTTGTTTAATGTCCTTATCTACTAGTGCGGTTCATTTAAATCGGTGCCGTTGTTTTTTGCCCGAAAGCGCGACAGACAGACACTTACGCATTTATAATATTAATAAGGATGAATATACAACAATAAAATAACAATATACAAGAAGCGTTATGTATAACGCTTCTTCAAAGTTACTTTGTTCAATTTCGTAGCCATCTGTCTGTGATAATAATTTTGTGTCTCTACAAATAAATAATATTACTATTACTATTGATATTATTGATATTATTGATATTACTAACAAACATTTTAATAAAATAAAATGTTTGTTAGTAATATCAAATTAAATACGATAATATTTACTGAATACATCATCATCATCAGCCTATCTCAGTCCACTGCTGGACATAGGCCTCTCTAATTACACGCCACTTAGTTCGATCCTCGGCCAAGAATACATAATATGAAAGTACATAGATTATATTTGATACTTATTGTAAAAAGCATTTTTTTAATATCAGTGATGTTCCGATTTACTTATATGAAATCAATTCCGCTCCGCTCATTCATAATCTCGCCTGAAAGTAAATACAAATTGTACCAACTAAACAACAGTACAGTTAAGCAATAAATCTAAAGTCATATAATTCAAGCGAGGTTTGCATTGCCGACAGTTCAATGATGTCGCGACACGGGAATCGAACCCAGACATCTAGGGCACGATTTATTAGCTCGTACATAGAACTTGAACTGTGGAGGAATGTAATGATAATTTAGAACAGTCTTAAGTTATTATTTAGCCCTTACTGTTTGAACTTATTTTGATTACAATTGACACATATTTATTTATTGCAAATAGAAATAATGTGTTAGATGGACGAGCATAGGATCAAAGTACGTAAAACAAAGGTAGCTTTTATTCCACAATTTTACAATTCTAAATACATTCAAATCCTATGCCAAAAATTTTTTCTGTCTTGCTTCTCAGCATAATCATCTTCCTAACCTTTAATCCACAAGTTTATTTGGGGTCGGCTACTAGTTCAACCGGTTTTACCTGGATTTCAGTTTTTCCACGGAGCGACTGGCATCGGACCTCCGCAACCCTAAAGATTGAACTAGTTGTCAGTATATTTGAGGGCACTGACTTTCCAATTACGATTGCCATAGATGTTCATGACAACCGGGACCGACGGCTTTACGTGCTCTCCGCGGCACGGGCGTGAATTACTTCTTCTTCTTGGCATATTATGCTTCTCAGCATAATAGGCCTCCCCAAATTTACTTTATCAAGCAATCCCATCAACAGCCTCTAACAGTCCAGCCCCCTAGCCAAAGTACGAACGTTTTTCGTTTTCTATTCTAATAATAATAATATAATCTAATAATATTGTAATATTTTGTTTTGATCACGTGACTGAGTGACATTAGCCAATGAAACAAGAGAATAGAAAACAAAAAAGTTTGCGATTTGGCTAGGATCAGTAGAAGACATCGACCGGCCAGACAAGTTATTTTAGGGTTTATTTCAGGTTTCTCTTCTACTTGCATAGTTTTCCTGCATATTATGCTCTCCTAGTCGCCTCTTACGACAGTCACTGGATGAATAAGATGGAGACTCTCTATGATGTCAATTCTTTATGTAATAAAAAAACTAATGATAATAAATAAAATTTCCTTTTACCACGAAGATAGAATTGGATAATATTTTGTTTAGTACGACATTAATATATATTCTAGTATTGCTATATTACTATCTAGCTAGTCACATCTATTGCTATCTGCTGTCATGGGTCTATGGCTCAATTTAATTTTACTTATTTTACTTATAAAAGTGTTGAAAACAATCATTAGTACCACATTTTGCAAATGTCAAATTCAATTAAGAGATAATAAATTATTAAAAGTATAAATATTACAAATAGAAAACAATTAGTAACTAATAAAAAAAAACTAATAAATTTTAATAAATTTAATTAAAATACATTTATCTAAATGTCAAGGTAATTTAAAAAAAAAATGTGAGCCGTCACGGGACGCCTGGCAGATGTGAAACATCGCCATTATTTTGTAAAAGTAATATGCAGAAAAGAACATATTGTAATAGGAACTAAATATGTCATAATGATAAAATAAAATATTACTAATTATTAAAATAGTAGTCTAACTACTGCATATAGACTGTATATATATACCATCGTATAGCGTGCCGCGGCGACGCGTCGCCAGTCGCCAGGCCAGAAATCTATTTTACGTGCGCCTATAGATGTTTCACATCAAAAAAAAACTATGTAAAACTGCTTTATTCTTTTTGCTTTTCATTCTGGATTTAAAAAATCTAAAAACCTTTTTTTATTTTACTTAAATAAATGTTTAAGCTTATAGTATTTTTAATGTTTTATCATTTCATTATTAAGTTCAACTACAGGAGGAGTTAGGAGTCGTATTCAGCTCGTTTAATCATTCCATCCCTTGAAAAACATTTCTTATTATCATGCACTTTGGTGAAAAAATGTTTATAAGTAATTTTAACAGCATGACAATTTCGAATGAACAGGAGTTTTTTTTTCTCAAATTAGGTTAGCGTGGCCTTTCAGACTGTTATGATACGCATGAACTATGATTTTTTTATTTGGTGTTGCGTCAGATCTCCACTACCCAAGTCACCTAGCTTCTACTAGGTGACGAAGCGACTATTCCACAGGTTATAATGATCTGGCCGATAGGCAGGGGGCGCCCCATGCTTCCCCCAGGATAGTGTCTGGGTAGGCACAACGACATCGATTTTGGGGAGGTCCAGAACTATGAAATCCGGGTCCTCCTTAGGCCAGGATGCCTAAGACCAGTTGTCGGGATGGTTTACAGTGGACATGGCTATCAAATTCAATTCTGTCTTTAGAAGTTTTTAAATCATGTCTACCGTAATATGATGTTATAACCGTGTATCCACGGAAGCTACATGTCCAAGGTAGACGGATACGGCTACCTGTTTCGTGAGATTTCCAAGTGCATGATCAAATACATGTGTACAAACTGTGTGTATGTGTGCTTTCCAATTACAATGTGTGTCAAGGTTACATACGATAAGTAATACATATTCTTTATTTCTTTTATTTAAATATTAATGTATTTATTTTAATTGTGAAATTAAAATGTTTGTTTTAATTACATTTGACGTCAGTTTTTTTATTGCATCGTTATAATGGTTTGTATGTTACATTATGAATATTTACAAACAAAAAAAAAATTAATTGAGATGTGTGTATTTTTAAATCAACAGCTTTTGAGTAAATTAATATGAAGTTATAAGAAGTATTTTAGGTTACTTTTTTTTAAGAAATAGATCTAAATTAAAGTCAATGAGATACTGAACAACATCCCATTCAAAAACGGTAAAACCGCGGGGCAGTATAGATACAATAAATCGTTACAATTTATAATCCGTATAATTTTTCTTTCTTTCACAGGCCTTCGGGAAAAATAATACTTATAATTAATATGTAGATTCAAAGTACAACCAAAATGCATTTTGTACGGCTAAGATCGTAATAGAATACTTCCATCACCATCTTAGCAATTGCTTTTTAAGTATCGAAACATTTAACGCCATTCTTTCATCATCAACAACCCATAATATCCCACTGCTGGACTCAGGGGTCCCGTCAGAAGAGGGTTAAGGCTATTCGTCCACACGATGACTGAGTGCGGGTTGGAGACTGTGAAGACACATGTTGTAAGCCACCGAAACGCCTCCAACTAAGCTTCTCGACTTTTATCTCGTGATAACAACCGGGACCGACTGCTTAACGTCACCTCCGAAACACGGAAACGTTCCTAAACATGCTGCCACAAACGGTCACCCATCTAGGTACTGATCGCGTTATCGTCGCTTACCCTCGGTGATTGTTTCTAATCACATTAGGCCACTTGGATCGCTTTAACGCCATTCTGTTATACATCTGAATTATCAGAAAAACGTACAACATCAGTCAGCTCTGCTAAGCTCAGAAATAATCAGACAAGCATTCCACAGAAATCAAAAACAGGCCAACTCGACCGTGAGAAAGACTTCAAAATTCATTCTCTTTAAATCAACAGTAGATGCGTCACATCATCGGACAAAAAGTATAATTCGGTTCAGTACATAAAAGGCTTGGTCACTTATAAAAAAAAATGAGAAAAACTTCAAATATTAAGAGGCACTGTCCTGACCGCATCGAATTTGGTTTACTTTCTACGCCCGTCCTTGACGCTCTGGGAATTAGGGTTGTCGCTTCTAGATAAATATTTTATTTTTATATTGTTGCATCTCATTTCTAAAGCATTTAACAGATAAGTTGCTGGGTTTCAGATGAAGTGATTGTAAATTCCAAGCTCAAGTATTACACTGCTCGTGTCACATCATCAGCAACAGCCTGAAATAGTTCACAGCTGAGCATAGTCCTGTCTAAAGAAAGGAGATTTTGAATTACCATACCACGCGTGCCAGACGGGCTGGTATAGGATTTATTTCAAGTTCCCCTTATTTGTAGTGTTTTGATTAGTAGCGTTTTATGGTACCCATGAGATAATTAGGGGTGGTGACACTTCGTAGGGTGGTACAGCTTCACAGAAAAAGACCAAAGCGTCCCAGCCCTCCTCATTGCTCTAATGAGAACAATATTTCAATGGCCGTAAAATACTTTACTATAATATTTGACTGAGCTGTTGGTCTAGTAGTTAGCGTATGGGGCTGCTGAATAAGAGGTCTTCGATTCGATTTCTGGGTCGTAGATGATGTTGTGTATAAGATGTCCAAAATATTTATTATTATTTATTGAGGTAATTTACTTTTAAAATTATTCTAGTGATATTTTAAGACACTATATCATGATCACTATGAAAAACAGAGTTGTGCTATATTTAAGTACAGAAAGTAACAGGTAATAGTAGGTAGTAAAAAGATATTATAATTTGCTTACTGTCTATTAAATGTATCTTTATCCTAAAATTTAAATAAATACATTTACATTGAATAATTTGTTTTAACATTGAAATCAACGTGCCAACCCTACCTTTCTTTAGGACATTAATACAAAACTAGATTGCTCACGATATAACTCACATTTTCAATAATATAATTTAATTACATCACTGGACCTTTGAAGAATCGCCGACTTGTTGTTACCTCCTGTAGAAAATAATTGCTACAGTGGGAAACAGAAGGAACTAAATACCGATATAAAGATAAGTGAAGAATATCATTTTGTGGTAAACTTTCTCGTGTGACGTTTTGAAAGTGCTTCTGGGTCGTATAACAGACTCTTGTTTGATTGGCTAATGTCACTCAGTCACGTGATCAAAACAAAATTTCAGCCATTGATACAAGAGAATAGAGAATAAAATAGAAAACGATAAACTTTTGCAATTTGGCTAGGGGCTGGTAAGGTTAAGATGTCTTTTAATCACAAGAATATAATGTTGGTATGGCTAATGATTTTAATAGCCGTTTTCACCTATACCCCTAAATTTATGGGTCACTTAGAGAGAGTTAGATAACCCTTAATGATATTTTCGCTTACACCAACCTTTAGGGTACACTTAAGTGCTTCATCATCATTCATTATCAACAGACTTTAACAGTCCACTGCTGGACATAGGCCTCTAATTTGAAAGGAGGTTCTGGCCTACTATACCACGCTGGCCTGACGGGTTGGTAAAGGATTTGTTTCAAGTTTTCCTTCTCTTGGCAGTGATGTTAGCTACTTATTTTGTTCCTTTAGTCGCCTCTTAAGACACCCATGGGATGAATAGGGGTGGTGACACTTTGTATTCTTAATCCATCACCACGGAGTTGTATTATTTTTGTAAATAAAAGAAGTGTGGGGAATGGCGTATACTTATATCTCTCCACAGAACTGTATAATTTACATACTTGCATGTATTTGTAAATGTACCAAAACAAAATTGATAAAAACTGAATGAATGGTTTTCCTATGCACGGGTTATCTCAAGAAACATTCCCGTGCGTGCACGACGTTGTTCAAATATAATTAACTTATTTAATATATTTACTATAAACATGCAAGTATCAAAGTATTCCTACACATCACCGCCTATTGGTGTCATCCAAGACGGCAGAAAAAACAATTATTATTTTTTCTTTAATTTTTATTTTACTCTGATTTATCATCATCATCAACAGCCTTCAACAGTCCACTGTTGGACATAGGCCTCTCCTTGAAAAGGAGGTATTGGCCTACTATACCACGCTGGCCAGACGGCTTGGTATAGGGTTGGTTTCAAGTTTTCCTTCTCTTTGCATTGATGTTGTCTTGCGTAGTTTATCCCTTAGTCGCCTTTTACAACACCCGCGTGATGAATAGGGATGGTGACACTCTGTATTCTTAATCCGTCACGATTTATATCAAAAATAAATTTTATCAATGGATATAATTAACGCATAAAACTGCATTCTTCATTTCGTAATTTATAATTATTTCAATATTGTAATGCAAGTTCATAAAATTAAGGACTTCTCAACCCCCTAGCCAAGTTGCAAACGTTATCGTTTTCTATTCTATTCATTTTTTTTAAATGCATTTAAGCCTACCAAAGTGACTCTACTCTGCCTGATGGAAAGTATGAGTAGAATCCAGGAGTAGGGGTCACCATGCTCATTGTGAGGGTAGGCAATGTAGCATGGCAACCCATACCATGGCGGCCTGGCTAGCATCCTAATAACGACAGCAAGAATGCTGTCATTATTAGGATGGTCTTGTGTGTCAGGGTAGTACTGACCCGGTCGAGCCGGACCATTCGTACTGACATCAGCATGGCTCTACTACTCTCATTACATTTTTCTATTTTCTTATTGCATTGGCTAATGTCACTCAGTCACTTGATCAAAACAAAACATTTGCAAATAAATCAAGGGAATGGAGAATAAAAAACGAAAAAACGATTGCAACTTGGCCAATCGCACTTTTTAAAATAATCAACATACAATAAACGATATTACGGCAACGTACACAAGTGCATCGACATTTTTTACTACAGCCAATACTGTTAAGTAATTGAAAATATACAAAAGTATAACATGCTACTGTACGGCAACATAAATGATGATAAAAAAAACACCTTTTGACTTGTAACAACCTTATTTAATGCAGACACTTCAAAATACTGTCCACTCATGATACTCACAGCTTATTTAATACAATCAAAACCTTTTTTAACCCTTCAGGTACTTTTTATAATAGTTGTCCAAATATTTATTCGTCCACAGTGACTAAGGGGTTTAGGCCTTGTTACGGCGTTTTTCGTTCCAAACTTTCTCTTTAAACTGTCAACGATTTAAAAAAAAGTATAGACAGGATTTTTGATTTTTTAAATCCTCAGAAACGATCTGACAGCTTGTTTAGATGCCAGGAGTGCACTTGACGGTTTTTCAAAAGTATTTTTTCAATGCTTTAAATGAGCTGTGAATTCGTGACAACCAAATTCCGGACGAACAAAACGCTCGACGTTCGGAATCAATTAACTTTTTACACAATATCAGGTCAGTATTACAATAGGCTGTTTCTTTCAAAAACAGGTGTCAAAAAGAAAATATTTAGATGGTGCACGTATTATTCTTTAGTTGCGTAACTAGACGGTGACATCTTTTGCACCGACCTTGATTCGATTATAACAATCGAATCTTGAATCGATTCGTAGATCGTGACCAGGTTGGATGTCTACAACACAACCTATTTATTGTGGCCTGATTGATAGAGTCATTTGTCGACTAGTTGACATTTAAGTTTAAATTAAATACTGTGATTATTATTCGGATCAATATAGAAGTTAATCATATTACTATAAAATTAAGACCTAAAATCATTACATACGTACTTACATTCAGTTTATTCTTAATCAACCGACTTCATAAAAGGAAGAGAAGGGGTCTCAATTAAGTTGTATAGCTTATTGAAAAGATAAATTACCATGTTATTTAAAATATAAATAAAAGAGTATCCACGCATATTATGCTCATTACACGTTATTATATTAGAGAAGGACATCTTACACTCACAAAACTGCTTTTGCACACGAGATTCTGTTGATCTTCGACCGCTGAATACACTATAAGAACTTCCAGGACGGCTGTAACACTTTTTTAACGTTATAAACCTTGACACCTAACCTAGTCAGGCCACAGACAGGCAGGCCAACGACAGTCGTGACATACGTGCAGTTAGATTGAAGCGAGAAGCCCGGACGTGTTGCAGCGTACGCGCACGAACTTAATGCTGCCTGTCACGAATTATGTCTACGTTGTTTTATAGGATATATAAATTTCCCCGAGACAGATGTCACCCCGGTGCGGTCGAGGGGTGTCGTCTAAGGCGGGTTGGTGTTCCACCTCTTACTGTGTAGTATGATGAGAGGTGCGACAGCGTCCTACCCTGGGGGTGACTCCCGCCAACCCGGGATGAACCTCAGTTGAGAAGTACGTAGGGAGGACTCCAGAAGACGCTGATGCGTTATTGGTGCTCCTTTCGACTGCCGAGGTAGGCCACCGCGGGGTTTTAGTAGGTAGACCGGTTGCACACCCCACGGGTAAGGTGCGAAAAGCATTCCCCGCGTAAATTTTTTTATTGGATTTGTATAGAACTCAAAAACACAGAATTACGTCAACATGTGTATATTGTATTGTGATTTGACAAAGCCCCCAGATTATTTTCTCAACCAAGTTATAAACCGAGTCACTGTCATCAAATCTCTTCCTTCTATGTTATTTTAGTGCCAAATGAAATCCAGTCGGTTTTTACTCTATTTTTTTAATTACAGTCGGCAGTCACGCGCGCCACGAAGCGTTTATTCGTATAGAAGTGCTGTGGCGCCATCTGTTGCCTCTACTCACAGATCCAAAGTTTCAAGAAAGGTAAGGGTTAATTAATATATTGTAATAACTTAGTTCAATAAAACAACAGTTTTGATAGTGGTGGTGATTCTGTTATTCACATCACTAAACTAAAATTCACTAAAATTTGTTGTTGTATATCCTGCTGGGACGGAGAAGGCAAAATACATATGATTCAATTAAAGCGAGCACAACGCGTACTATTAAAAAGAATGTTTAAAAAGCCCAGACTTTACCAAACTTATAAACAGAATGAGGAATTCAATTGATATTCTCGTACAACTAAGTGCCGAAAGCACCTATTAAAATATATTGTTAAAATTAAACTCGCTTTCCTTTGATAATGCTTTAAGGCGAAACCGGTCAGGTAAAAGTTTTAAGTTTATTAAATAGTGGAACAGAAGCACACGTGAGTTTAGTTTTAACAGTGTATGAGGAATGTCAACTTTTTAGTATCCGCAAACATTTTATGTATAATATTATATTATCTGTATATAAAATAGCTATTTCGTCACCAAAATATCAGGATATGACCAAACGTCGTATCTTTAAAGTTACTGTTTATCGCACTAACTTGCCCAACGCTTTATCTTTCCTATTAGCCACATTTACAAAATAGCTTCCAAATGTAGTGACATACGACATAATACAGTACCAGAAACAAAATTAAAAACGTATTTACAAGTACATAACAAATCCCACGTGCATATGAAGAAACTGAAAAATTGATTACTACGATAGCTTATACAATTAAGTCAAAAATTATATTTAGAAGTATTTCATTAATAATTTTATTTTGTAATATATATATAATTTATAAATAATATATAAGTAATTGCATGTTTAAGAAATAAATAATAACAAATTTAAACTTAAACTTAATCTCATAATTTTAGCGTTCACTTAAATGAATATCTTTCTATTATTTTATTTTACTTTATAAACTTGTGTTTATTTTTTACTATCTACTATGTTTAGTATTGTAAAGTGCAGGAGATTAGACCTTATTGTAATTACATTTAACTAGGACTACACGATACAGGCTTGTCTTGTGTGGGGACCACGTAAAAAACCACCTCCAATGACCTTCTACTTATTTTTCGATATATTAAATCTTAAGAAAGAAACATTTTCCATAAATCCCATAGATCCTTTTGCCTCATCAGAGATTTAACAACTCTGTCTCTTACGATTCCAGGCAGGAGTGAAAGTAGATGCGATGGCTGCTCCAAATCCATTTTGTCCAAACGTAAAGGGCATGTGCTGCTTAATGCTGCTGCTGAACCTGGGTATTATCCTCGTGACCTTGGGATTTGTCATCGTGCTGCAGTTTTTCGAGCCACTGTTTGTTTGGTAAGATCGGCAGACAAGGTCTAGTCACGAATTATGATTGAGTAGATTTCTGGCACTATGGTTAGTGAATGGGAGGGGTGGTGGGGTGTATGTGTAAAAGAAAGTGATATGGTTTTATTATTACAATATAAAGTAACTTCTCTACTTGTAATGATCAGTGAAGGAGAATTTATATTCCACTATTTGTTGAATCCACTTTTTTTTTTATTTAGGCCTACCAAAGTGAGTCTACTCTGCCTGATGGAAAGCACAAGTAGAATCTAGAAGTAGTGGTCAATATCCTCATTGTGTAGTAGTAATACTAATATAGAAAAAATATTTATAAACCTTCTACGAATTCCTTCAAAAAAATTACTAAATATTATCATTATGAAAATACCAAACGCAAATCTAGCTACAGTTCCTAGAACTATCTAAAGTGCAAATCTATGATACCAGAATCAGCACACCATGTCAAAAGTTTAATCATAAACGACACAATTAATTCAGAAAAATGAAATTCGTTGCATTGAATAGAACATTAAAAATCGCTTTACATTCATTTAAACTAACGGTGAATGTAATATTGTATTACAATGGTTTTGGAAAGGTGTCTGGACCTGAATGTGAGATTAATTTCTAATATTAGAATATCTAACTTTGACATTAAGTTAATCAACTATGGTTTCACGATTCCTTTATGAAGAGATATTAAACTTAATTCACTTTCTTTTGTGGTGATGAATTAATTTGGGGTGAGCGGACTGAAAACGTGATGGTAAGCTACTACAGACGCTTGTGAACCCCATACATTGTCGCATTTTGATCATTTTCGATAGTCAAGGGTATGAGAATTTTATACTCCGGTAACTTACTGAATCGGTGAACCCCAACGAAATTACAGTAGTTATTTTGAAATAACTCAGTTTATGTAACTCTATAATGGTTAAAAAGTAAATGTAACACCAAACAAAAAGAAAACCATAAACATGGACAAGTAGGTGACGATATAGCAAGAAAACAACACCTGTCTAAAATAATAACTTCAAACTGGAAACATAGAATCTCGTATTGACGTGGATTAAATTAATAAGAACTTTCTCTTCATTTAATTAATTATTTTAGGATTTAATTGCTAAATATTACATACGATGAGTTTGAGATCCAAAGCAAAGACATTTGCCAATTTTTATTTATATCTAATAATACCCTGTTATTGCAAGTTACCATAAATTTCTGTTTGTTTTTTTTTCAGGATACTAGGCATCGTGTTCCTGATATTCGGCTTCATCACACTAGTGGGCAGTCTTATCTACTGCGTGGTGTTATGCCGAGAGAACCCATATCCCCGTTACCCAGACGACTTCTACTGGACCCACCATTGGTCTAAGACTATTGGACCCTCCGAGATACACTACAGCGCTAGTGAAAAACAATATGTCAAAAACGGCCATAGTGACCGATATAATAATAAATATAATGGGAAGTACTCTGATAGGGAGAGTGCTAAAGGATACTCTGATAGAGAAAGTAAACTTAGTCGGTACTGAAATATCTACCTCTATGGTAAAATATTTATGGACGAATTTTCTTTGTTGGTAACACTGACCATTATCTTCTAATATTCTTCAAAATACAGTTTCGTATTTTCGTGGTGAATAATTAAATGTATTTTATTTTTCATGGCAACAATTGGTATTCGTTTATTTTTAATCATTTGGCAAAGGTATTAATTTTTATGCCAAATTTTAATTTGGTATGTGTGAATATCGAAACTTGCAAATTTACTTTTGGCAGTAGCGCTGAAATCTATGTATCGATTCAATAAATGTACTAATTGTTATAAATATTATCCAACTAAAAATCTATTGCTAGAATAATTTGTCGTTTAATGTTGTACCTATCTAATTAATAGTAACAATTTGTACTTATCTATATGTTATAAACAAATAATTTAATGTAAATAATAATAGAAATTAAGCAAACACTCTGTATTAAATGCCATATTAATTACGTGATTAAAAGAGTGTATAATTATAAGTTTCAAATGGCCCGGGACCTATTCGACAATAATCGAAACGCATGTGAATAACACCGTATATAGAGACAAAACATTTAGTGATTTATTTGACAAGAAATGAAAAATATTTTTAATAAAGCATTGTATTGTTTATGTAACAATAAAACCTCTTGTTTTATTTTCTTCACTTTTGACCTAAATATCAGTCAGTAAGCCCTGCCGTACACGCTCACACACGCTTACATAAAGAAGAAAGAAGGAAGGAAACTCAGATTACAAAAGAAAGCGAAAAAGGCCGTAAATTCGCGTAGATTCTCGCGCCAGTATTTGACAAACCGCCATATTGAACCGCTTTCTTTTAGAATCTGAGGAAGGAAAGATATATTGACACATTACACACACATGAGACACGAAGCTAAAATACAAAAGCATGTTTTCTGTTGCCTAGCTTACGAAAAAAAGGTAAAATCAACGAGGGGCTTAAACCGACTTGTCAAATAATGTTGCTGGTTATCATTTTTTTATAACTTGTAAGTATAGCCCAATTTGAGTACTGTATGTCAGTGTCAGGATGGCCGAGCGGTCTAAGGCGTCAGACTCAAGGTAACTTGCCCGTTCAAAACGGGTGCGGGCGTTCTGGTCCTCTCTGAGGGCGTGGGTTCGAATCCCACTTGTGACAAACTTTTTTTGTTTAATTGTAGATAAACCACGTTATAATTATTTTAACTAATATTAACAAATAGATAGAAAACATCGTTGAGTAGCTTAATACTTAGTGATTAAATATTACTGATAGAAAAACTTCCTCGGAGGCGCAGTGGTAATGTATGCGACTGCTGTGCTGGAGGTCTCGGGTTCGATTCCCGGGTTAAACCAAATGTTTATATGATCCGCAAATATTTGCTTCGGAGTTTGGGTGTTTTCTATGTATAATTTAATATGTATTTATTTACAAAAAACATATGTATTTATATCAGTTGTCTTGTACCCATAATACAAGTTCTGCTTAGTTTGGGACTAGAAAAATTTCTTTATTAATTTAATTCAACCAGTCGGTTGAGGCAGATGTAGAGACAGGTCAATCGTGCTGGTGAAACAGGCGAGGAGTGATAAGTGCCCACACCACCGTAGTTGCCGACGTATCAAATATGCCTCAATGCCACTATATTGTTTATGTAACAATAAACCCTTGTTATATATTCTTCACTTTTGACATATCAGTTTGTAATTTGGCATGAGTGCCTGCCATAGATCCTCGCACAATTGCTATAATATAATTTTAACAAAAAGGAACCGACTTAAAAGACAAACTATTCCGAGTAGCCAAATCGCGACAATTGTGCCTATGATATTTGAGGAGTTCCCTCGATTTCCTTGGGACCCCATCATCAGATCCCTATATGGTGACGATGGGACCACCTGTAAGCTACGCCCATTCCAATGCAAAAATAATTTTTTAAATCGTTTCATAAACGACGAAATTATCGCTGAACATACATAAAAAAAAAGTTTCCGACGTTATTGAGAACCTCCTCCTTTTTTTTTAAGTCGGTTAAAAAGGAGAGAGAGCTAAGGAAAGATATACGAGACACTAAGTGCGTGTCAGGCCACGCATAGAATAGGGTTCCGTAGTTACCCATAATGGTATGTAGATTTCAAATCGTGTCCAATAGAAAATTTTATTGTTAACTTATTATTTTTTCTTTATTTTTGTACGAAGTTTTCCAAGTGAGTGCATTTTACAAGTTAGGCCCCTATAACTACTAAAATAAAAAAGATATCAAAACCGCTATAGTTTTCCTTGAAATTTCAATATATGGGCTACTATCAATATAAAAATAATTACAGACCCATAGCATTGCTTCCGATATTGTCAAAAGTTTTTGAGAGAATTATTTATAAGAGAGTAGTTTCTTTTTTAGAAAAATTCAATGTTCTTACCACAGAACAATATGGTTTTAGGAAAAATAAATCAACTTCACTAGCAATATATAATCTTCTTAAGTTGGTTTCAAATAATATCAATGCAAAGATAAAAACTACGGCGCTATTTCTTGATTTAAGTAAAGCCTTTGATTTTGTTAAGCATAGTATTCTCATTGATAAACTGGAAAAAAGTGGCATAAGAGATTCAGCGTTAGAATGGTTTAAATCTTTTCTAGAAAATAGAACTCAGATAACTAGAATAACTAAATTTGACGCTAAACTCAATAGTATTGTAGATTATGATTCCCATCCGCGACTTAATCATTTTGGAGTCCCACAAGGAAGTATCCTGGGCCCTCTTCTTTTTCTTTTATATGTCAATGATCTGCCACAAGCAGTGAACAAAAATTGTATCCTATTTGCTGACGATACCACAATTATCATTGATTGTAAGAATCAGGAAACATACGAATTAGACATACAAACACCTTAAATAAGTTCATTGCATGGTTAGAGTGTAACGCACTAAATATTAATTTAGGAAAAACTAAACTATTAAACTTTAAAACCCCAAAAAGTGACTATCTCCCTATTACAATTTCACACACAAATCAAGTGATAGAGCAAGTCAATAAAATAAAATTTTTGGGCGTAACACTTGACGAACATTTTACGTGGAAAAGCCATATTGAAGAAATATGTATGAAAATTAGTAGGTTTGTTTTCGCTTTGAAAGTATTGAGTAGTGAGGTATCAAAGTCAACTGCAATAACAGTCTACCACGCTCATGTTACTTCTTTGATCCGGTATGGTATTATTATTTGGGGTAATTCTACCGAAATTGAAAGAGTTTTTATAGTCCAGAAAAAATGTATTCGAGCAATTTTTAATATGGAATGGAGTTCATCCTGCAGACCTGTATTTAAAGATCACAATCTCTTGACTGTTCCTTGTATTTATATATATGAAATTGCAACATTTGTCAAAAATAACCCTTCACTTTTTGAATCTAAAATTAACTTCAGTAAACGTAAAGCAACACAACTTCCATTGAATATGCCAATACCCAGAATCGAACTGTTTAGACGAAATTGCGTGTATATGGCTCCCCTTATTTATAATACAATACCCAAATGGATTACTGATCTACCACTCAAAAAATTTTGTGCTGTGCTCAGGAAATGGTTGGTAGACAATTGTTATTATTCCGTTAGGGAATTCCTTCAAAAGAACTCGTGTCCATCATATCATTTTAGAAATGCATTGCAGTTGTTCATAATTATTTAGATATATTTTCAAAGTATTACACTGTGTTATTGACTCTAATTTAGCTTATTATTTACTATTTAATTTAGCATTTAATGGTTTTATGTAACTACTTTACAAGAGATTGTAACCCTATATTTGCATGCCTACCATCTTTTTTATCTGTACCACATTTAAGCAAATTAAGTATATTATTATTATTATCATGTTTTATTTTTCAGATGTTTTGAGCCAGCCGTTTAGCTTATAGAGGGGGGGCGCCCTGTTTTTAGAAAAAAATGCGCTTTCAAGTTAAATAACTCATAAACGGATACCTAAATCGAAAAAATGGTTTTAGAAACCTCACAATGCTTTCAAAGACCTATCTTATGATACCTCACACGATGGGGTAGATGCGAGAAAAAAAACATCCCCGCTTTACATGTACCCCAAATAAAAATATTTTTCATAATTTTATTGTAGCACTTTGTCCACGTAATTACAACACATACCAATTCATGCAAAGTTTCATCTTTCTATCACCAACCCTTTGGGCGGTAGGTCGAGGACGGTCGGACGGACGGACATGGCGAATCTATAATGGTTCCAAGTCATGATCTACGGAACCCTAAAAACGAGGTGCCCAATTCAACTATTTTTAACCGACTTCAAAAAATAGGAGGAGGTTCTCAATTCGTCGGAACCTTTTTTTTTTTTTTTTCATGTATGTTCACCGATAATTTCGTCGTTTATGAACCGATTTCAAAAATTATTTTTGCATTGGCATGGGCGTAGCTTACAGGTGGTCCCATCGTCACCATATCGGGATCTGATGATGGGATCCCATGGAAATCGAGGGAACTCCTCAAATATCATAGGTAGATTGTCGCGATTTGATTACTCGGAATAGTTTTTCTTAGAAGTCGGTTCTTTTTTGTTAAAATTATATTGTCAGCTATTGTAGCTTGTGTCAACACTTTTTATAACTTGTTGTAAGGGTAGCACAATTTGAGCAATACTTTTCAGTGTCAGGATGGCCGAGCGGTCTAAGGCGCCAGACTCAAGGTAACTTGCCCGTTCCAAACGGGTGTGTGGGCGTTCTGGTCCTCTCTGAGGGCGTGGGTTCGAATCCCACTTCTGACAATCTTTTTTTAATTATTTATAGATAAACCACGCAAAATGTATTACTTAATGTGACTTATATTATAAAATAACTGAGTGCGGTGTTACCACTGTTCAATATTGGCGCGGGTAACGCCGCGGATCGAAGCTAATCTAAAAATATTAATAGTCTGAGCTACTTCTTGTGTCACCAGCTATCCAAGCTATCTGTCAGTAAAAGTCCCGTCAAAATCAGACCAGCCGTTCTAGAGATTAGAAGGAACAAAGAAGATGGTAAAGAAATATTTTTTTTGTGTGTATTTAGTACAAAACTGTTTATTTCATATTACAAATAGACACCCCAATAAGTCCCGCTATACATATAAATGATTATATATATAGCGGGACTTCTGAAACAACGCCATCTAGTTTCTAATCAAGTAAATTGTAAGCATGGTGGGTATTCTGGTGGACGAAAACGGACGTTTCCACACTTAAACACATAAACTTTTAAGTTTGGTATATTTTATATTACCTAGTAGATGTTTTGAAGTTATCTATTTATGATAGAAATTTTACACACACACATACAAGCACAATACAGTGATTCCTAATTTAAAAAAAATCGGCCAAGTGCGTGTCAGGCCACGCACAAGAAAGGGTTCCTCAGTCACCTATAATGGTATGTGGATTTAAAATCGTATCCAATAGATAATTGTTATGTTTACGTATTAATACGTTAATTTTGTATGACGTTTTCCAAGTGAGCGCATTTTACCATATAAGCCTTTATAACTCCTGAACTAAGAAAGTCATCTAATCGGTTATAGTTTTCCTTCAAAGTTCATTAGATGGACCACCATCACGATTTTTTTCAGATTTTTTGAACCAGCCGTTTAGCTTTTAGAGGGGGGGGGGGACGCCCTGTTTTTACAAAAAAGTGCCCTTTAAAGTGAAATATCTCGCAAACGGATACCTAAATCAAAAAATCGTCTAGGAAACCCTTTATTGTTTTTAAAAGACCTATCTAATGATACCCCACACGATGGGGTAGCCTCGAGAAAAAAAAAACATCCCCACTTTACGTGTAGGGGAGGTACCCCAAATAAAATTATTTTTCATAATTTTATTGTAGCACTTTGTCGACGTAATTACAACACGTATTCATGCAAACTTTCATCTTTCTAGCACTTACCGTTTGGACGGTAAGTCGAGGACGGACGGACGGACGGACGGACGGACGGACAGACGGACATGACGAATCTATAAGGGTTCCGAGTTATGAACTTCGGAACCCTAAAACAGACCAAACTTATTTTCTCTGAAAAAAATAGACAAACTAAAGGGATTTGCAACCTTTAATGTGAATCCGAAACATATTTTTTTCCGCCAGTAACGAGACTTCCTACTAATATTATAAACGCGAAAGTTTATGAGTATGTATGTATGTTTATTGCTCTTTCACGTAAAAACTACCGAATACTGGATTTTGATAAAACTTCACAATAATATGACTGCCTCGTTGGTCTAGTGGTTAGCGTATGCGGCTGCTGATCAAGAGGTCTCGGGTTCGATTCCCGGGTCGGACCAAATATTCTTTGTGTGATTCACAAATATTTGTTTCGGAGTCTGGGTGTTTTCTATGTATAATATGTATGTATTTACAAAAAAAAAGTATGTTTATGTATTTATATCAGTTGTCTAGTACCCATAACACAAGCTCTGCTTAGCTCGAATTCGAATGACTTTACTCTGGATGGCGCGAATCATACTTCGCCATTTTTAGTTGTCTCCCGGCTGTCGTGAGAGGAAAACATTTGTATAGTAACATATTTTGAGTTGCTGGTATTTATGTGAAATTAATAAGGTAAGTTAAGGTAAGCTACCACATACGTGATGACCGGTTCTACGGTGTAAATGATCTGTACGATCTCGGGGTGCAGCCCTCAGCTGATTTTCGCTGCTCTCGAGAGCTGTTTGGAGATGTCTAGAGCCTTCCTACAGACGACGCCGACGTGGGTGTTGAATGTCAACTTGTCGTCTATAGTCAGAACTAAATTCTTCAGCTCTCGGGACATGCCAATGTCGACCACGCCCATGCTCAGGAACGGGGTGTCATGCTTCAACTTATCAGTAAGGAGCATGGCGCAGGTCTTAAGTGGTAAAGTCAAGGGCGGCATTAGCATGTCACTGCATCTCGGAAGTGGTATACTCCGCTAACAGCAGAACCAGGTTATCCGCGAATGCTTGGCAGCACGTGATATTGACCTTCTTCAACCAGTCGGACCTTGATGGTGGACCACCGTGGCTATCGAAGGCGCCCTCTAAATCCATTGAAACTAGCGCGACCAGTTTTTTAAGCTTAATTTCCGCTTTGATCCGTTTCATAAGGGTATATATACAGGGCATACAGGGCTTCTTCGGTGCTCCTCGGGGGCATAAAGCCAAACTGGCGAGAGTACTACCTAGTTAGTATAGCTCACTAAAATAGTGTACATTTGTTTGTTGTTAAGTAAAATAAATTACCATTTTCATTTGATTAGTTTTTTTTTATTCATAATCTTGTTTTACCTATGTTATCAAGCCAGTTTTCAACCTCATCATCATCATCAACAGCCTTTAACAGTCCACTGCTGGACATAGGCCTCTCCTTATAAAGGAGGTTTTGGCCTATACCACGCTGGCCAGACGTGTTGGTATAGGGTTGGTTTCAAGTTTTCAACCTAGTAAAGTTTTAAAACCACCAGTATGTCGTATATTTTTAAGGTAGAAAGTAATGTAATTCATTTTAAGGTTCCGTAGGAAAATGGCAAAAAACGGAACACTTATAGATTCGTCATGTCTGTCCGTCTGTCCGTCCGTATGTCATAGCCACTTTTTTCCGAAACCATAAGAACTATACTTTTGAAACTTGGTAAGTAGATGTAATCTGTGAACCGCATTTTTATTTCAGATAAGAGACAAGAAAGTTTCTTATTACCTAAAGAAAACTCAAGTATTTAAAAAAAGTGTCTTTTTTCATCTTTTGTGGGTATAGCATTAAAAATAGGTCATTAAATAGGCTTTAGGAATTATTAACTAACATGTATGTATTACTATTTTCTCTAGTAAATATTCTGTAATCAGTTTTAATCATTACTGAAAAAATTGGTTTTTAGGGTTCCGTAGCCAAATGGCAAAAAACGGAACCCTTATAGATTCGTCATGTCTGTCTGTCTGTCTGTCCGTCCGTATGTCACAGCCACTTTTTTCCGAAACCATAAGAAACTGTTGAAACTTGGTAAGTAGAAGTAATCTGTGAACCGCATTAAGATTTTTACATAAAAATAGAAAAAAATCAATACATTTTGGGGGTCCACATACTTGTAACTGAAACTCAAAAATTTTTTTTTTATCAAACTCATACGTGTATGTACGGGGTATCTATGGATAGGTGTTCAAAAATGATGTTGAGGTTTCTAATATAATTTTTTTCTAAACTGAATAGTTTAGTTTGAATAGAAAAATGTGTGTCCCCTGTAACTACTAAAATAAGAGAGTGATAAAACTAAAAAAAATATAAGTTGTACATTACCATGTAAACTACCAACGAAAATTGGTTTGAACGAGATCTAGTAAGTAGTTTTTTTTTAATACGTCATAAATCGTTAACCG
This sequence comes from Phragmatobia fuliginosa, assembly GCA_932526445.1. NCBI lineage: Eukaryota > Metazoa > Arthropoda > Insecta > Lepidoptera > Erebidae > Phragmatobia > Phragmatobia fuliginosa. Next base: position 17,229,728 of record OW052071.1, read on the forward strand.
CAATTTACCTTTCATTCAATCAACGAACTACAAGAACTTTTATATGATGTTACTTGCTGATACGGACCCCTTCATGGGCGAGTCCGACTCGCACTTGGCTACTTTGTTTTTTATTTAGCGGAGTTTTCATCTAGGGGTGCCGTTATATGAAAATTGTAGCAATCATTAAAAAAAAATATGGCAAAAAGTTACATAGCTCTTTTTGGACAACAAATAAAAAAGTTTGTCAGAAGTGGGATTCGAACCCACGCCCTCAGAGAGGACCAGAACGCCCCGCACCCGTTTTGAACGGGCAAGTTACCTTGAGTCTGGCGCCTTAGACCGCTCGGCCATCCTGACACTGACGTACATTGTTCAAATATAGTGTACTATACTATTTTTAGACGTACTAATGGAAACGAGACATTTTCTCATACACATACGCAAAAGTTCGAGGCGAGTGAGGGACAATTTATTGATTGTCAACACAATACCTACTTAGAAAAAAACACTAAAGTATTTTAACGGTTTATTGTCTAAATTATTTAAGTATCTATAAAAAAATCTAAAATAATAACCATAATAACCTCCTTTTTAAAATCGGATAAAAGACGAGAAATATGTGGGACATCGGACGGTGCGGGCAGATAGAATTACCTTTCTAAAAGGTTTGACTAATATTTCGCTTATATGATGAGTAATTAAAAATAAGTACCTAAAGTTTAAGTAAACATTTTAGTAATCAGATTTTAAAATCATAGAAAATGTTTTATTTTATCATGAAGTTGAAAATGTTCTGGAGTTTTGAATTAAATAGCATAGATTTATGTATTGTATGTATTGTATAAATAGTTAGAAATCTATTCGTAATATTTATTTAGTTATTGTTTCCTTTAGTCTTCCCTTCTTTTATTTTTGTTAGAATTATATAAAGATAACAAATATAATGATAGTCATAAGTTATGTGACTTCTAAACTAGTTAATCTAAATGTAATATCTAATTAGGAATATTTAATGTAGATTCCCTTTAACAATTATTAAATATTTGCATGCTATCTATATATGGCGAAATGTGTCTCGCACTTTAGACATTAAAAACCACCTATTATAAAAACCACATTTTTTGCAAATAAAGATTTATTATTATTATTATTATGGTGGTTTTTAATTTAGAGTGGCTTCTAGAATTGAGATCTATGAGAAGTGGCAGAATATTTGTTTTCATTTATCTTTCACTAAATTCGTAATCGACATCTGAAATTTACACGATTGCTTATTGATAGTATACTTAAAGTTAGAGTTTGTCACGTTTCCTTGTTTTTTAGGTTTATATATTTACATGACTTGAATGAACCATTAAAAAAAATATTTATCTATAGTATCTGCATATTACTTATAGTTACTTAATCCAAATTTACAGTCATTATAAATATAATCCATGGTTACATATTACAGCTTTTTATTTGATTGTTAGTGTACTGGTTTAGTAGCAAAACAGTTCTTTTTTTAATTTTCAAAACCATTTTATTACATCGATGCTCATCAAACAATTTAAAAACTTATGAGTAAACGAATTTAAGCACATGGTGGTATTTTTTTCGAACATCTGCGTTCAGCCATTTTCAAGTTCTAGGCAAGTCCAAAATATTATCCCAGCAAATTTTTTTAATGAACTTAGAACCACAACACATACTAATTTTGCTGTTTGCTACATTTAATACGTAACAAAAGCAGGTAAAGCGGCAAAAAGGGGTAACGTTTGAAACGTTACTCCATCAAAAAAGTGTTTTGGCGAATAACTTTTAACCTACTGCATGCACCAATTTTGCTATTTGCAATCAATTATTCCTTAGAATACACAAATTTTCTGTTATACTCTCACCTCTCTAAAGCCCAATTATTTTGTTTTTTTCTGGGGAAACGCACACGAAAAAGGGACTAAATTTTTTTGCGATTTCTTTAAAATTGATTCTAGGCCACCGCAGAGCCACCCTTTTTGGACGTCCAAAAATCAATTACTCTAATTTATGAGTGTTATGACGTCATAACACTCATAAATTAGAGTTTTTTAATTTAAACTAACCTGGATAAAATAAATATCCTTTGAATTCGAGTGAATGTTTCGAGTTCTCGAACCGTTGCAGAGACACGAAAACGGTCTTAGGAGACTTCAATCCTGTTACTAATACTGATCAAAAACTTCTATGGGACCAACCATCATTGGAGTACTCAAAAAGTCACAAATCTCAAAAAACTACCCATACATTTTGTATGAAAATTTTATGCAAAAGTTTTTTTATTGACGGTTGAGATCTTTTTGTTTGCTATTTTCTTGCTGATCAAATAATACTTGACCCGTTGCGTACCAGCCACATCGACCTCGAATCCTAATCCGACTTCCCCAAAGTGAAGAAGATTTTCTAGTCCTAGTGAGTGTTATACACATTTTGTTTGAGTACTTAATAAATTACGTTTTACACCGATTTTCTTCATGTGTCAGCATCATTAGTGTCATCAAGTAAACATCAAGACAGACAAGCTGTCTCAGTGACACCTCGGAAGCGAAAGTTAATGAAGAAACTTAAATCAAGTCGACTTCTAATAAAAAACTTCCAACAGAAAGTTAATGAGATAGAGAACATAACATCACCTGTCTTGAAAAGTTTGATAGAATCATCTATAGCTAACCAAAGTCGCAAACCTAAAGGCAAATTGTTGGACTAAATTATATAAATTTGTAGCCTAAGCTATTAACAAAATGTCTGTACTTCTAAAGAGATTGTGACTTCTGAGTTTGTTTCGGCCTTTCTTCTCAGAGTAGAGTTTCAGATAGAAAACGTCTACCCCATCTAGTTCTATAAAAATATTATTGACGTGTGTTTGTAAAACCTATCTCTAAAATTAAAACTACCAATAGTGTTGGTAATTGTTTAATTAATTGTAAATAAATGTTTTAAAACAATCGGAGTTTTAATATTCTTTTATTTATTTATTTCCTGAAAGCCCAAAATTTTGCAATCGATATCGATAATTTTTCGCTAGCCACCATACCACATCACTAGTAATGACATTATGGACATTGTGTTGGCAGCATTGTATCACGCCTTAGTTCCGTAATGTTGGTATTGTAAATGGTAGCACGTTTCATACATCGTTTATTTCTATGGCACTCCCGCCTCTTAAACGTAGTGTTACATACTCTTTGCCTTCTACTAGCAAACATTAACAATTGTTCAAATGTCAAACAATGACACTTCGAATGTTGCCAGATTTAAAAATTGCGTTCTTGTTGGGACACCCGATAGAAATCACCTCTCACTTTACAAATGTTACTTGAACACACACATTGAAATTCTATAGAAATATTACCCGGGACTACTACTGTGTTACAGTACTGGGCAAGAAATAATGCACATCGACCTCTAGAAAGAGACATTCGGCTTTGTGAAGCATTGTCCCTTTCGCACACTACATGTGTTACGCATTGTCAGTCGTTCGACAAATGCAGTGAAATTAGTATTTCGTGCGAAAGGGACAACGCTCTATAAAGCCGAAATTAGCCGAGTGTCTCTTTCTAGAGGTCAATGTGCATTATTTCTTGCCCAGTACTGTACATAATATGTAGGTAAATTTTGTAAAATTATGTTCTAGATTTGAACGCTACTGGTGCAAGCAGCCGGCCGACTGCGGCTTCTCCTTTGATAAAACACCCCAGACCCACCCTCAATGTTCCCCAGTCGACCCAGTGGAAGACGAACGGAGACCACCTCAAAGAAAAAGAATAAAAAGAGATTATATACTAAGAACTATTATAAAATTAAACACACAGGTTAGGGAGTGTGCTAGGAAAAGAGACAGAGAGCGAGATAATGTATATGAGGAGTTAGAAAGAGAAAGGTTGAGATTAAGAAAATAAGAATTAAGGCAGAGAGATGTAGAACTAGTCAACCTGCAATCTTTCCACTCTACCTCTGAACGTAATTATTGTAGTCTTTAATTTTCTATAATAAAATCACTAAAATTAGTTAATACTTATACCCGTATTTTATTAATATTTAATAAAAAAATAAGATTTTTTGTAGATACTAAAGAATTACATGTGATATAGGAGGGGAAGGGGGGGTAGTATTAAACTTCACCATGTATCACCACGAGGGAGGGGGGGTTAAAAAATGCCAAAAAAAGATAACGTGATTAATGGACGGCCCCTTTGGTCCGATGAGACGGCCCATTTGGTCCGATGAGACGGCCACCCAACACGACCGAAAAGAGATCAGGCATAGGACCGATAACTCGATAACTCTGTAGTCACGGAGCTTAGACCCCAACTTTTAAACTCAATACTGTCCAACACAGAATAGAACTCGTAACCTATTGTTCAGTAGTTGCATACAGTAACTATTGGACTAACGAAGCAGTTAAAATCGCACCATCACTAGTGCTGACGCTTCAGTATGCACCTCTCGTGAAAAAGATCACCTTTACGGATCGTGTTAAAAAAACTTGATCACTTACAATAGCCATAAAAATCTAGTTCTTTAATAACACTTGGTACTCTCGCTAAACCTTATAATAGCTCGGTTTAACCTGACCATTACTAATCGTTTCATAAACATACTGTAATAAAGCCTTTCATAATAAATAAATATTTCGGACATTTTACAGACAACGTCATCGAATCCCAAACTAAGCAGAGCTTGTATTATGGGTACTAGACAACTGATATAAATACATATTATTTGTAAATAGATACATAATATACATAGAAAAACACCCAAACTCCGAAACAAATATTTGCTGATCACACAAACGTCCGTGTGGTGACGGATTAAGAATACACAGTGTCACCACCCCTATTCATTCCATGGGTGTCGTAGCTGCTTATTTTGTTCCTTTAGTCGCCACTAAAGGAACAAAATAAGCAGCTAACATCCTGCCAAGAGAAGGAAAACTTGAAACAAACCCTTTACCAACCCGTCTGGCCAGCGTGGTATAGTAGGCCAAAACTTCCTTTCAAAGGAGAGGCCTATGTCCAGCAGTGGACTGTTAAAGGCTGTTGATGATGATGATGACACAAACGTTTGGTCCGACCCGAGACCTCTTAATCAGCAGCCGCATACGCCTACCACTAGACCAACAAGGCAGTCTGCAAGTAAGTAATGTTATCATAACTTCAACAATAGCATGAAAACGCAGTCTCTACCGGTGTCAATACTTTGCATTTCGATTAATTGACAGCATAATTAACAAATATACTGTATTAAGAGATATCTCCTTATACACTACCAAATGTTGCGGAGGTTATAAAACCATTAAGATTACATTTGAAATATGAAGTTCCAGTTTGCAGTCCACACTATTTAAATATATTTAAAAGAAGTTTCTTGGAACCATGAATTATAAGTAGTAATTTTGGTACTAATTTTAGTTAAATAACTTACTAACTTAAGAATCAACGAAACGTTTACCACTATGTGATAATGCTGTATAGATTTTACAATAACAGTTGACTGGTGCAATTACCAGTAAACAATGTGACATAGTACTTCGTACCGTCTACCGGCGGGTGATCAGATTTCAAAATTCTCGATGTATTTGCTCTCACTAACCACCAGTATCAAAGAACCATCCGTTTAATGAATTATTTCAATGTACAAATAGTTTCTTAGGCCTTTGGCCTCGGTTGGTATCGTCGTCGACGCCCTCTACGCCCAGGACCATTCCTTTTTCGATCCCGTTAATTCGTCTCTTTCTAGTCTTAGTTTCACAGACAGGCCACACCGCCCCAGCGTAGATAGGCCCCTATATGATGTTCCGCAAGTACAGAGTCAAATGGAGATGGCACCAGTGCAACCGACAGACAAGCTCTTTCTATAAAATAATAGCCGACACGTTTGACCGATTCATATCCCGGGTTCCTACAGCGTAGTCACAGTTAACACAATTTTTTTTGCAATGTTTCGTTTAAGCTATGTCTTATAATATGATAATTGCATAGAGCTAGGAAAATTAAACCAAAAGTGATTAACATCCATTGCTAGGATCTGCCATTCTGCTTTTTGTCTTTCAGTCCATTGCTAGCTGGAGATAGGCCTCACATCTAGACATAAGGAGGTATTACATCATTTGTCAATAAAGATACGAATACTATTCTCGCAAGTTGTACGAGCTCGACTGTATCTGATTCTGATATAAGGTCTCAGAATTAAGAGAGTAAGGGTTACAGTGGGTTTGGATCTTACATGTTCTTATAAAAACTGCAGTTTTTTTTGAAAATCATTTATTTACATAGTGTTGTCGAAAACTAACAACTATCAAGAAATAATATACGTAACGTAAATAAGGAAGGAACAGAATAATTTCAATATCATTCATTGTGATGAATTCATAGAATTGATAATGTTGATAAGATTGAAATGGCGACAATAACAAAATTGGTATCGAAAATGTCAAATGTCAAAACTTATAGGGATAATAATTTTATAAAGAAAAAGAAATAGAAGGTAAAGTAAGAAATTGACGTAACAAGCTACTTTTTCAAATATGTACAATTTATTTTAAAAAATACTTCAGATTTCGCTCAGCAAATCTTACCAAATTCAATTATAATTTGAGCTTCACATGTGACATTTTATTTTTCTAACTAATCTATTCATAAATAACTATTACTTATTCAAAACAGAGATTACAAACTTGTATTGACCGGTCGCTTACGGACTTGTTCTAGGCCCGAACATGTTAAAAATATGTTCTAATGGTCAATGAGATAAAACAATATAAAAATTAGTTGCACTTATCTAGCAACTCTATACATCGCAGACTTCCCGCTAGTTTCACTGATAGTCTATTTCACAATACTGGAATCTGTAACAAAAAACTTACTTACAACACATTCATTAACAATAAATTTTCCAAATGACTGCATTTTACAAGTTAGGCCGATATAATGCGGTTAAAGCAGTTTTGATAACTCGTTTATTTTAGGGTGACAGAGGTCAGATGCCAGTCGCTCCATGAAAAAACTGATATTCAGGTTCCGGTTGATCTTGTAGCCGACCCCAAATAATATTGGGAACAAGGCTAGTCAAAAGATAATACTAGCCAAATGGGTTGAAATACTTTCTGTGCTTTGCAGAGCAACTATTAATCCCGCGGGTGTCGTAACACCCGCCGGGATTAATAGTTGTATTGACTATAACTATGTATAACTTAATCATCATCGTCAGAAGCCTATCTCAGTCCAGTCCAATGCTGGACATAGGCCTCTCCCATTGCACACCACTTTTGTCGATTTTGGGCTTCTTGCATCCAGCTCCTGCCAGCCATCTTGCGCAAATCGTCACTAAACCTGGCCTGTGGGCGTCCTACACTACGTTTGCCACTATCACTACATCGATTATATGACTTAATACTAGAGAAAATAAAGGCATACCTTAAACACTAGTGTTTTAATCCGAGTCGGACTCGTCACTAAAGTTGTACTTCTGCTGCGGTCTCGCCCGCGAGCTGACCGGCTTGCGGGGGGGAGAGGGGGATCCCGCCTCAGACATCTCCGACTCACTCGTCACCTTCTTCTTGGGTTTCTTTTTAGGCGCTGCCTTTTTCTTCTGATCCTATTGTTACAAAGAAATTAATGAGAAATTACTAGAGAAGTAGACATTACAAGTATTGAAAACAATATGACATAATAACAGTTACCGCACCTAACAAAACAAATACCAACAAAAAATCTAATAAACGCAGATCATACAAACATTTGGTCCGACCCGGGATTCGAACCCAAGACCCCAACTGCACGGCAGTCGCATACGCTACCACAGCGCTAACGAGGCAGTGACAGCAGAACAAATTTAAAAAAATAGAAAAATATGAAGTTTATTTATCCCAAATTTAACATTCCTCTTTAGTTTAATTTATATTTCTTATAAAAAAGATATACATTTTGAGTCACAGAGGATTCTTCTGATTTTTATGAATCTGACACAAATATCACCTAGCCTCTGAATAACAATTTGTTGATCACTCAGTGTTGTCTTATGAGGGCCTTAACTACAACATTCAGCGCAGTAGGAAGTCGTGAGGTGATTGCTTTAACCTCTATGCCATACATGAAATCTTCTTAGCCAGTTTACAGATAACAATTATCTTCAAAACAAAATTGCCACTAACTTACCTTTTTACTATCAAATATACTGTCATCATCATCATCATCACTGATGATGTCTTTAGCTGGTCTCTTCTTGGGTTTAGGTTTGTCATCGTTCATGAGCTTCCGTTTGGGAGCTGCCTTCTTCTTGGGAGGAGAGTCAGGAGGTGCGGGCGGTTCGTCATCACTGGACAGTACTGTGGTGGGAGGGTGCGAACCATTCTTGGCTTTCTCCATTTCTTCTTTCTTTGTGTCTTCAATGAGAGAGTCGAATAAGCAATCTGGAATGTGCATAAAAAGCTTCTTTAGTGAATGATGGGTGTATATATACAACCTGTCGATTAGCACCTAATATCAATTGTTAAAACTGTGGCGACTTCCACATACAGCGCGACGTAAAACATACAACAGCGCCATCTACCGAAGAAACATTGAACTACGAAGAAAACACATAACGATCTATACGGAGTAACTACTAATCCTGAATCGCGAAAGTGACATTCTCGCGCCGATTAGCATATATACAACATCCCAACATCAACTGTTGGGCAGTGGCCCGCCAGGCATGATCACCTCGCCTGGTCGGAGGATCCTCTATTTGTGTTGGAGGAACACGGCACCCGTTCCTCCACAAAACCATTACTTTTTTTTGACCATTACTTAGTCCAATTGGATATTATTTGTGAGTCATCATCAACTAACAGTATTTAATAGTATGTATTATAATTGTTTTGTCTATATATCTGATCTCTAAAATCAGCCATATGGACAATGATCCCTGACAAACGTAGTTGGGTAATCTGGTTACAAATATGTGACCCAAAGTATGTTCTGAAATTATTACATACCAGAATCCATTTCAGCAGGTTTCTTGTTGGCGTTCTTCTTGACATTGAAATCATCCTCTTCATCACTAAGTGACATTGCTCGTTGCACCTCATTATCGGACGCCAATTTGTTGTCCAACAATTCTAGTTCAGACCCAGAGTGTGAAGAGTCGTCACTGTCTTTGTATTTTTGTACCTATATGAGTTCAAGAACAAATTATTATATATGAAAATTCATGTCTACAAAACCGTACAAAATAGTATAGAAATAAAAGCTTACTAAATCTACCAAGTATGTATATATAACTCGTGCGAGCTAAGATGGCACCTGGCTCAAAACGAAATCTGATGCCGTTCCCCTGACGTTCTGTCGTCTTTTGTCTCAAGTAGTAAATTACCACTTAACATAGTATGTTGAGACAAACTACTTAGTGCAAAATAAATGTTAAAATAAAAAAAAAACTAGATTATCATTAGTATTTGCACTCGGTACTTTAAACGGCTGTCATTTGAGTCAGGTACCATCTTAGCTCGCAAGAGTTTTAGTCAATCTAAATCTTATAAATATAAATTTTCGAATTCTTTTTTGTTTTAATTTCATGTTAATTTAAAGATACAACATTAAAAACAGCAACTTACCTTAGTAGCAGCTCTTCTAGCATTGGCTCGTTCCCGTGGTGCGGGCGGTTCTACTACTGCCTCAAGATCTGAGCCAGACATCTCGCCTGAACTACTGCCACTGAACGTCATTCGTTTGGCCTGAAAAATAGACAAATAAATATGAATAAAAACCCTAGAAAATAACCAAGAGACAAAAAATATTCACCTACCCATAGGAAAAACATTTAACAGATCTAAATCGTAGAATAAAAAAAAAAGTTCATAAAATCACAACTTTCCTGTAGTATTTAGAGCAGTCTCTGCGCACTCAGTTGATCAAACTTTCTGATATTACATATGTGTGTATAGTTTTCTTATAATTAAAGAATTTCCAGTTAGGATTAGAACATCCACTAATGTTTATGGAGCCTCTACTTACGCTGTGAGCAAGTACTATACGAGTAGAATAAATAGTTTAACTGAGGTATATGAGGCTGCAATCCCAGATTGGGCCAAAAAGTGTTTTTGGGATTTTTCTTAGGAAATTCCTAATAACAGCCCAGAGTTTGGATGTTTGGCGGGAATTCATGCCCTTGCCTCGGAGAGCATGTAAAGCCGTCGGTCCCGGTTGTTATGAACATCTATGGCATTCGTTAAAACCCGTTGAACTAGTAGCCGACCCCAAATAATATTGGGAATAAGACTAGGAAGAAGATATGAGACTGGAATTGAGGACATTTGATTTCATACCTTCTTAGGTTCCTTTTTGAAAGAAAGTTTGGTCTGTTTCATCCCATCGCCAGAACCCTTCTCAGCTTTCTCTGCCTTTTCAGCCTTGTCTGGTTTCTCAGCCTTTTCTTTCTTTACTCTAGTCGCCTTAGGCTTCTTCTCATTACTTGATGGACTAATTGCTGTTGGATCATCCTGTAATATATTAAAATAAGTTATTGTTGATATTATACATTTTATGCAAGATTTGTATGTGTTATTCAAACACCTCACTCAGTCATTCATTTACTCACTCATTCTGTGAATGAATGAGGAGGAAGCATATCATCTTAGGGCAAATGCGGTCGTGACACCGTTCAGTCGACTGTCAATGACGATAGTGAATGTTTCAATCAAAGAATTTGAGTAAATACAAACCGGATCATATTCCTTCTTTATTTCTTTCCTGGTCTTCGCCTTCTCGGCAGCTTGTATCCTCTTGATCAGGTCTTCAGAGATCTTTGGCTCAACTCTGCGTCCGTTTTCGGATGGAGCGGTGTCCAATAGAGACTTGCGACTCTTTTTATTAGCAGCCTACAGACATAATACGTGTTATTGAATACTGAACCTCAAAATACTACTGGCATACGGTAGATTAAACTTTTACTATCATTAAATAAATAAATATTTTCGGACATCTTACACACAACATCATCTAGTCCCAAACTAAGCAGAGATTGTATTATGGGTACTAAACAACTGATTTAAATACATTTTTTTTTGTAAATACAAATATGTATATTATACATAGAAAAACACCCAGACTCCGAAACAAATATATGTGGATCACACAAATATTTGGACTGACTCGGGAATCGAACCCGCGACCTCTTGATCAGCAGCTGCATACGCTTACCACTGGACCAACTAGGCAATCGATTCGATCGATCATTGTGCACCATGCAGAAATGACAAATAGGCAAATTTTGTACTTCTTAATTGCGTTGACTCACACAGTTAATTACAACTACAGTTAAATAATGTGCAACTTCTTAAATGAATTTCTCTCATATATATTTACCTTAACCCGTTCCGTCTGATAAGCATGCACAAGATAAAAACAATAGTTTATTTTTTTTCTCTCATTTACAAAGGTAAGTACAATTTTTAGTATAGGTACAATACAGATTGAATTAAAAAAATATTTTGAAAAAATAATTATATATTTTAATGGCAAGAAATTCTACCTTTAATATGTTTGATTTGAAGCCTAAACATAGGCTCGTATTGAACTCGATATTGAAGCCTCTTGTGTCAGAGTATAATTTATTTATTTATACAATTTGATGTTGATTAAAAAGTTCTGCTGCTTTCGCCCGCGGCTCCGCTCGCGTGTGTCGGTTATTGCGCTAAAGAGTAGCGATTGTCCTTTCTCCAGTACTAGACTATATATGTACTAAAAGTGCGAAAAACAGACAGACTTTCAGATTTATAATATTGGTAAGGATAAGAGATGTAGTACTTACGTTAGCCTTGACAGTCTTCTTGTTAACGTTCAGTTCCTGCTGCCTCTCCTTCTCTTCAACTTCTTCTAACTTAACCAAGAATTCATCTAAGTCGTCGCGCCACAACATTGAAGGTGTTTTCGCTCTAGAATTCAAAATAAATGACATGATTGAGTGTCGTGGGTTTGATTCCCACATGGGTCAACAAATTCAAATTTTAAATTATTTAGTTCAGACTAAATCCACACTATCGGCTGTTCAATCCAGCACGACCAGAGTGGCACTACCCTTTCACAGAAGGCCAATCTGAAACGACTGAAGGTCCTGCAACACCACATCCACTGGGATATACCCTACATTACTCATATGCTTTACAGAAAACTAAATGAATACATTTCTTGAATGATATGGCAACATACATTTTATCTATATCCTTATTTAATGGAGAAAAAATTATTAATATACTTACTTGAGAGCATTCAGTTCACTAAGTTTCTGGTCCCTCTGTTTAAGCAGCTCATCTTTCTTCTCCTTGGTGAGCATCCACATAGACATACCCAGGAGATAATTGAACTTCTTCACTTCTTTAAGCTGCTGGAACGCTGCCTCTGTGGTTTTAACAAGTTTTGATAATCATTAATAACTTGCATTTATTAAATATCTCTGTCATCTTACACACAACATCATCTAGTCCCAGACTAACAGAGCTTGTATTAATGGGTACTAAACAACTGATATAAATACATTAACATACTTTTGATGATGTGAAACATCTATAGGCGCACGTAAAATAGATTTCTGGCCTGGTGACTGGCGACGCCTGGCGACGCGTGGCCACGGCACGCTATACGATGGTATATATATACAGTCTATATGCAGTAGTGTGTACGGTGTGGCGTAAATTATAATTATACTTATAATATAATTATTTAATTATAATAATTATAATTATACGCCACACCGTACTATTTTAATAATTAGTAATATTTTATTTAATCATTATGACATATTTAGTTCCTATTACAATATGTTCTTTTCTGCATATTACTTTTACAAAATAATGGCGATGTTTCACATCTGCCAGGCGTCCCGTGACGGCTCACATTTTTTTTTTTAAATACATACATTATTATACATAGAAAACACCCAGACTCCGAAACAAATTTTTGTGGATCACACAAATATTTGGTCCAACCCGGGAATCATCAAAACATTTCATAGATCAATGACGTAAATTGTAGTTGGTACCGAAAAAAATTGTATATTGAATTCTATATTGTCTAGTTGTGAGGGTCTGATGGTACAGGCTTATAGTAGAAGGTTTAAAGTGTACTCTAACCTATTATGGGAAAAGGGAAGATCAAATTTTGAGTTTTGACTATAAAAAAATTGAATAAAGACTTAATTATTTGCTGATAGCATGTCTCATAATTTAGGGTATGAAGATCTTAGAAGGAAAGTGTTTATATTACCTGAATCGACAGGTTTGCCCTTATCATTCTGTGGTGGTTCAGGTTCGTCTTCGGACTCCTCTTCTGGGTCGTCTTCAATAGCATTTAAACCTTGCATCTTACTGGCGCGCTTCTTCCATTCCGATATCGGATCCGCAGCATAGCCTGAAGTAGGAAAAAACAAGTTAAATTTTAACATTTATTACACTCTGGAAAGAATTAGAACATGATGCACATATAAAAGTAGATGTCTTATGAATGTTAACATTTATAGGAGTGTTTGAATGTTTGTTCTTTCTTCACGCCCAAAGGAATATTAATTTTGATAAAAATTGATATGATCAAGGGTGACGTAACCCTGTTATCCTTGATAAATATAAATTAATATTTATCCTGAAAATATAATGTACCTATGGGCAATAAAATCGTATGTTCTAATGGGATCTGCCAGGAACAAAAACGTGTGTAATGTACAAACAATTAAACCAGGTAGTAGAGCCACGCTGATTTCAGCACGAATGGGCCGGCTCGACCCGGCCAGTACTACCCTCACACAGAAGACCATTTTAATAATGACAGCATTCTTGCTGTCGTGTTTCGTTGGTGAGTGTGAGACCGGAGGCCCAATCATTCTGCATCATTCTCCCGCCCTTCGAAGGCCGGGAGAATGATGCAGAATAATCTAACCAGGCTGCCATGGTAGGGGTCACCATGCTGCATTGCCTACCCTCACAATAAGCATGGTGACTCCTACTCCTGGATTCTACTCATGCTTTCCATCAGGCAGAGTAGAGTCACTTTGGCAGGCTTAAATATTTAAAAAAAAAAAAAAAAAGCCAATCATAGGCCATAGGTAGAAGAGCCAAGCTGATTTCAGCAATCGTGAGCAAGCTCGACTGGGTCAGTACTACATTCACACAGAAGACCATCCTAATAATGACAGCATTCTTAGTGGTTGGTGATTCGTTAGTGAACGTGAGACTGGAGGCCCAATCATTCTGCATCTTTCTGAATGATGCAGAATTATCTAACCAGGCCGCCTCGTATGGGTCACCATGCTACATTGCCCTACCCTCACAAGGTGGCCCCTACTTCTGGATTCTACTCATGCTTTCCATCAGGCAGAGTAGAGTCACTTTGGCAGTCTTAAATATGAAAAAAAAACTTACCTCTCTTGATGAGTTCTTCAACCATGACCTTCCTCTTTTTATTTTCCACCACTAGTCCTTTGTCACACTTCTCCAAGATAAATCTCGCCTGGTTTGAAAGCTTGTCTGCCTCAGCCTGTAATTGCCCTTCACGGTATTCCTTTCTTCTGGCGTAATATTTCACTCTTAGCTCATAGAAATCGCGGAGAATCTCTTCAACTTTATCATATCTGGAACAGAAAGGAATGCAATTATTGAAGATAAATAAAATTGTGAACTAGATAGCCAAATATAAAACAAAGTTGTGTTGAAGTTTGATACTGTAAAAATTGAGTTAAGAAGTGGGTGTCGTATGTTAACTATTCTTAATAGATTCTCGTATTAATCCTCGTATTTATACTAATGCGAAAATTAAAAAATATTTTAATCAAAAGTACAAATATCTGTTGTGTGATAGTCTACATTTCTCTAATTATATATTACTAGCGACTCAGCCTGCGTTTCGTTGGTTATCGCGGTAAAAAGTAGCCCATATCCTTTCACAGGCTTTAGACTATCCGGGTAAAAAATTTCCTTTAAATCAGTGTAGTGGTTTTTGAGTCTATCGCGAACAGACAGACAGACGAGGCGGAGGATTCTATTTTATAATATGTAAATGTTAGTAAAACAATTTGTATGTCTAATAGTATAAACTATTACAATACTAACTTCTTTAGACAGACATTATGGTCGAACGCATTCATGCATGTGAGGGATATGGTGGTCTGCAGTTTAAACACTTTGTGGACACCCTCAGCTTCTACTTCAGCCAGCTTACCCGGCAAAAGGCTCACGACGAAACGAACTGTTGTGTCGGTGTTGTAATCCTGTAAAAACCATACTTTGTTAGAAATATATTATATTTAAATCATAAATAAAATCTGTTACATAAATGCATAAAGGGACATCATACTAGACTGTGATATAGAAGACTAAGGCAAAAGTAAGAAGGTTCTACTAAGGAGTGACCTGTGTCCTGTAGACTATTAAATGCTGATGTATGTTAATGACATCCAGAGTGAAGGGAAGAGGTGAGACCCTCCGAGCTCAAATCCGTAGATACAAGGGGGGAACTCAAAGGTCTCAAATTGGCGGTGGTATCATGTGACCAGTTCTCTCGTTTTTTTATTGAAACCTGCTACCAAAAGTGACTCTACTCTGATGGAAAGCATGAGTAGAATCCAAGACCACCCATTGCAAATGCAAACAATTCTTTATCCCAGAAAATAATTCCATTCACTCACCTTATACTCAGAAATTAAAGGCTTCACTTTATCTGTCCCAAGCATAGGTTCTAAAACATTCTCCTTATAATTCTGGGTCCACGTGCCGACTGGAAGTTCGGTGATCTCAATCTTTTCGCCGGGCAAGATTGCTGCTTCTCCAGAGATGACGTATTTGTCGCCAAAACCTTCGACAGTTCCTCGGAAGTTTTTGTACCAAGGATGCATCGGTTTCGGCTCATCTCCGTCTAACATACGCCTGTATATATATTTATTTTATTTATTACTACTGAATCATTAGAATGTAATTCTATTAGCAAAATTGTTAGGCTATTTAAAATAATTATTGGATCTCTGTCCTACTTCAAGTTAATTTATTAATTATACTGAATATTTTCACATAAGTACCAAAAGACAAAGAAAAAAATCTATTATAACTCAGTTGTAAGTTGCAATAAATAAATTCAATTCATTCAACCTGAATACTTTAATAAAGTACTACAAACCTGAGATTTTCACATATATCTCTCGGATTATAGTTAGGTATCTTGGTGGACCAGCCAGTGCCGATACCTTCAGAGCCGTTTACGAGAACCATGGGCAGGATAGGGATGTACTGGATCGGTTCAATCTTCTGATTGTCTTCAAAGTCATGCTATAAATTAAAAAAGTCTATAGTAGCTAGGAAACATGTTTAATTACTAACACTTGTTGGTACTAGAGCTAATTACAATGGCTAATTAAACCTCACTTTTGACAGACAGAGGGGACAAATGGGAATCACAATATGGTTTCTTTTCCAAAAATATAGTTACCAACAATAGTGGATCTATTTAGTTTATAGGATGAGGTTTTGGATACAGAACTGGACTCTTTCTTGAATCTGTCATTGGTTCAGACAATGATGAATTTATTAAATATTGAATTTGTGAAATTAGTACTAGATAAATACTTTTTACATTTTTTTTTAAATCTTTATTTACGGAGCTTAGCCACAATTATCACTATGTCGCTCCATCATAGCCATATTGTTTTTAAATTACAGTAGTTTTAAATATTCAGCATATAAATTATACATGGCCTTAGCTGTATCTGACAAAGGACTGACCAGAACGCTGTTACATCTTACAGTGTCCATCAACTTATCACTAAATAGGCGATTTCTAAGTTGTTGGTTCCGCACACATTCCATTAAAACATGTTCTACATCCTCTTATTTTTTTTTTGTTATAATTGTATCATTTGTAAATTACATAAATAAGAGATTATCAAAATATATTAAAAATTAAGAGATCTCATATGGACCCAAGTGATACTTACAACAAGTAAAGGATCATCATGAGGGTGGAAAATAAGCCTTGTGAGCGGCGACATAAGAGTGTGAATGTAACGGGGACTCGCAGAGTCCTTGCCTCCGTTGAGTCGAGAACCGAACTGGCCGTGCGGTTCCAGGAGATTGATGTTGTTTGAGCCCACGTAGTTTTGCGCCAAGTTCACTATTGTCATAGCTAGGGACTGCTCACCTGTGAGGAAAGAATACGTAAATGAACATAGATATTCATTTTAATTAAGTTTTTGAAAAGGTCTAAGGAACACTAAGCAGGGTAACGATTTGTGGAACAAACAGTGTTGTCTTATACGGGAATATATTCCATTTATTGGTATGTTTTGGAAACTTATCCTTAAATAAGAGTGGTATGTTAGTAGAATATTATACGCACCGTGATGGTATGCAGAATGTTCCGCAACTGAACCAGCCAGTTGAGCAACTTTGACTTCACGTTTGTCATTACGTTTTATACATGTGAAGATAACTTTGCGCTGGCCAGGTTTCAAACCATCTACCATGGAAGGAATTGATCTGAAATAAACAACAAATCTAAATTAAAAACAAGGTATTTTTGTCAAGGAGCATATATTTTACAAACCCAAAGATTGGTGACTAGCAGGCAGATGTTAAGAATAAACAAGGAAAAAAACAAGGACTGTGACAGGATTCACTCACCTTATATTATCACCGTTGGAAAAGAGTACCAGCTCTAAATTAACAAAATCTGAATATGAAACTGCCTTTGTGTCTTTAGTATACAAATATCTCTCAGGAAGACCTATTTCCTTTCTCCTCTTCACTTCATCCATGTGGTTCGTCAACCATTCCTTACGTTGGTCAGCACCCTTCTTGGAAAATGCTAACTCTATGTGATGGTCATCTGTAGGACCACCATACTTAAACTTAATCCTGTGTCGCTCCATATTCTGAAAGTATTCTTTAGCCTCGTTTGAAGTCGAGGTACCCAAACCTTTGTAGTACTTTATAGTGTATGTGTGATGGTTCTCTGTATTATTCTTCCACTCCTCAAATTCTGGTAATGAATAAAATGAGATTTCTTTATCTTTCTTTTTAGCTTTAACAATAGGAGTAATAAATTCCTCCAAGAACGGCAGTTTCAATAATTCTGGCCAATTATGGTGAATGAAGTTTATGATTAGGCCCTTGATGTGAGATCCGTCTTGATCTTGATCAGCCATAATCATCACTTTGCCATACCTCAAAGACTTCAAATCATCTAATGTGTTGTATTTCTTTTTGTACTGGAGACCAAGAATTTTGATCAAGTTGTTAATCTCCACATTTTCCAACACTTGCTTGTGTGATGCATCTCTTACATTGAGAGGTTTACCCTTTAGGGGGAATACGCCGTAATGATCTCTGCCGACGACACTGAGTCCTGATACAGCCAAAGTCTTGGCTGAGTCTCCCTCAGTAAGAATGAGTGTACACAAATGTGAATTTTTGGTCCCTGCGTCGTTCGCGTCTTCCAATTTCGGTATACCTTTCAGTTTGCTCTGTTTCTTTCCTGATGCCTTAACAAGTTCAGTTTGGGCTTTAAACTTAGCCCAAGTTAATACAGACTCCATTAGACCAGATTTTGTCACTGCCGTTATGAATTTCTCTGAATAAGTGCACTTAGAACCAAAACTTTTAGCTTGCAATGTCATGTTCTCTTTTGTTTGTGAATCAAAGGTTGGGTTAACAATTAAACAATTTACAAACAACCACATATGGTTCTTAACCTGCACAGGTTTTATATTGACTCCTCCTTTGTTCTTTTTTTTCAATATTTCTAAAATATTTTTAACAATACTGTCTGCCACTGTATCAACATGTTTACCCCCTTTGGTGGTAGCAATAGAATTAACAAATGAAACTTGCTGGAAGCCTCTGTCGGAAATGGTGAGAGCAATTTCCCACCTTTCATTCACTTTCTCATACACTACTTTCAATGGTTGCCCATTCTCGTCTTCTTTACCTTTTATGTATAAATCTACATAGTCTTTAAACTTATTTATCTTTAGCCTCTCTCCGTTAAGATATACCTTGACACCAGCTGTTGTCATAGCAACATCATATGCTCTCCTACACATGAGAGAAACAATGTCATCTTCTAACTTCTCCATCTTGAACTTTGTTAAATCAGGACTGAATGTTACTCTGGTAAAATCGTCATCTTTGCCAGCCTCCTTAACCTTAGGTTCGGAAGCTTTAGTCATGTTTGAGCCCCAGGTCTGTTTGAAATGCTTCTTATACTGCTTTGATGCAGTTTCAACGGTAAACTTTGTGGAGAAGATGTTGCACAATTTGGCACCATAACCGTTCCTACCACCCGTTACTTTTTCTTCTTCATCATTATAATTAGATGAAGTCAACAGATGCCCAAAGATCATAGTTGGCACAAACATTTTTTCGTCCTTATGCATGACCACAGGAATTCCGCAGCCATTGTTGTAAACAGATATAGTGTTTTGTTCTTGGTTTATATCAATTTTCAGTACGTCCATTTTAGGGTCCCTTTGCTTGTTATCGGCTGCGTTTACTAATATTTCGTCAAATATTTTGTATAATCCTGTAAATTATAAATTAAAATTAAATCTGGGCACAATTATGTAGCTATGACAATCTCAAATTAGAGAGTCTAGCCTTTGGTCTCCCTAATAAACACTTTGCTGGTGGTTATACCATAAATTTTACTTTATATTATGTTTCCGTACATTATGAATACATAAATAAATATTTTTAGACATCTGACACACAACATCATCTAGTTCCAAGCTAAGCAGACCTTGTGTTATGGGTACTAGACAACTGATATAAATACATAAACATCTTTTTTCTTTGTAAATACATACATATTATACATAGAAAACACCCAGACTCTGAAACAAATATTTGTGAATCACACAAATAATATTTGTTCAGAGCCAGGAATCGAACCCGAGACTTCTTGATCAGCAGCCCCATACGCTAACCACTAGACCAACGAGGCAGTCATACAGTTTTGGTACTATCACTACAAATTAGTGAAATCTTTTGCTGACTCTAATGCCTATAATACACATATAGATTGACTTACTCAAACATATCAAACATGTTTAGGAGGAATTGTTGCAGGTAACTAATAGATAACTGTACAAATGAGTCTACACAGATTAATCACAGTGATTTATCATTACATATGTAGTGAGCAATTCAGACATCTTACACACAACGTCATCTAGTTCCAAACTAAGCAGAGCTTGTATTATGGGTTCTAGACAACTGATATAATATACATAAACATAAATATTTTTTGTAAAAGCATGTCATATTATACATAGAAAAAATCCAGATTCCAAAACAAATATTTGCAGATCACACAAACATTTCATCCAACCCGGGAATCAAACCTGAGACCTAGAGCTGAGCAGTTGCATATGCTTCCATTGCAGTCAAAGTTATGCTACTCTCAATTCTTGTGTTGACAATAATAAAAATGGTTTTGAAACATGTTCTTACCTGGCACATAACTCAATTCCTTCTGGACCATACACTCCTTAGTTTTGTCAAAGACCCACATGGTCTCAGTGGTCCGTTCAACAGACCCAATGTACGTATCAGGTCTAAGCAGTATATGTTCCAGCTGCGTTTTCTTTTGATATATCTTCTCTATTGTGCCTTTGCCAGCGGCCTTAGGGGCAGCAGGCGCGTCGCCTGTGCCATTTTGGGCAGCGCTGTTTATTTTGTTAAACATTGTCTGTAGGAAAAAAAGACAATCATTATGATGTATTTGGCTGTTCCAAAAAAACTTTTGGATATTTTAAAATTAAGAGTTTAATTTTTCTGTATAAGAGTAGTTTGTGACATACTCTATGTAAAAAGGATGTATTTAAAATAATTTTTATAACATGGATATAATGGAATATCTAAGATACAGATCTACTACATGTCAGGCTATCTTTGCGATAAAAATATTTCAAGCGTAACTAAAAAAATAACAAGAAATTACTTTTATCTTATTAACATACAATACTTAATACAAATGTGGAATAGAGTGCAAACATAATTTTAAGCAGTGACATTTTATTTTTATTTTTTTATTTTAAGAGAGAAACTTCACAGAGTTTTTGACCATTCCATTCCTATTGTTGCTATCAATTTTTGACAATTATAACTATTTTAAATTATAATAATTCTTACAACAATTTTAATAGAAAATAAATTAATAAAAGTAGTACATATTGCATATCATTGCAATATCTACTTCATAAAGAAATCATAAAATTCTTAAAAAAAAAAGACAACTCCCGCATTAGGAATATAAATTCCTGTGTCGCGGGGGACTTTACAAACATACATGAAACGGACACAAAGAACACCCAGACTCAGAACAACAATTTGTGAATCACACAAAGTGTTATCCCGCGTGGGATTCGAACCCACGACACTTGGCGCAGTAGAGAGCGGCGTGGCGACCGCTTAAACCACTAGGCCAACCGTGCAGTCAAATGATTAGCCTATGAGCATGTGTATAAATAGGTATTGTACAAAATAACACAATTTATGTACATTGTGGCCTAAGGAATGCTGTAACTGCATGTTAATATTTTCACAAGCTTTGCTTAAATATTTTTTTTATGTTCTGTTATCAACATTATGTGAAATGGCTAGTTTTATGCAATTATTTTCAATGAAAATTGAAAATAATTGAATAAAACTAGCCATTTACACAGACGGAAAGCAAATTAAAAATTATGGTCTATTTGAGTAAAGTAACAAATTTTTGTTGTATCAAAATAAATATATTTAGTTCTAGGTTTTTAGAATATAAAATCGTAATTTAAGAGTACTGTTTCAAATTTTAGTCATTCTTTAAACAGTTACAACAGAATTAGCACATTGTGGGTTCGATTAACAAAAGGCAGTTACATTTTAAAAAGTGCAGAACACAAGATAATATAAATTGATTGTGAGGGTAAGCGCCTAAAATGTTACTTTTAAGCTAAAGCTGAACGAAAATCCAATGTAAAAAGTACTGCACACACTAAACAGGACATATATACATTCAGTTAAATCGACAAACATGTACCTAATTGTTCAAGTACTTTTACATTAGCTTGTAAATTATCGTCTCAAGGTTTAGCAGTAGAAATAAGTGTGAGTCTGAAAACGTAAATCAGTTGTTAGATACACATATCTGAAAACATATCACACACTTAGAAGCAGAGCAACAATGAAAGTAAATAATACAGTTTGGCCGTTAACGATCAAAATGCCGCCAAATGCTTCACTTACCTTTATATCAGCCATCTTGTAAGAAAAACTTTTATAACGATTGCGATCAACGCAAAACAGCTGCTGTCTGGAGACCAGACTAAAACGTATTTTAATTACGTTCGTTGTTGTAAAATTTCATTTTTAAACAATTTATTTAGCAAATACGCGACGACGACGCAACAACGAAGACGCTACGAGTAACCATAAACAATTTTATTTAGTTTTTTAATAAAGTCATAAAACAATATCACTTTGTAGCCAGGTATTAGTCTATAGGTACTAAACAGCAAAAAGATTTTACACTAGTACAAATCATATCACCTGTCGGTTATCGCTTATCGCATATGTAGCAAAGCCTGCAGTCCACTGTTTGGTCAGCGTGGTGTAGTGGCTCAATCATCAAGGAGAAACTGATCTAAATGCAAATTTGTAAGAAAATGAATTTGTATTTTATGGGTTTTGTTGTTTCATATAATTTAACTAACTAGCCCCACTGCACGGTGTAATTTGCTGTAGTTTTTGTACCTTTGAGCAACCACTAGTAAAGCCTAAACTAGTCTAAAGAAGTTGCTTAAGTTACTGCCAGTTAATCTGCCAGTGTAATCCCGTCAAAATCGGTCTAGCCATTCCAGAGATTAGCTAGGACAAACAGTCAGGTAGACAATTTTTATGAAAATTGTAATTGTTTTTTTACGTAAATATGTATCTATGAACTTTCGTATGCATATTTTGTAAAGATGTTGTGTATGTTGTAAATGACAAATTCAGACCCTTCAATTTCATTTATTTATTATTCGTATTTATTAAGAATTTCGTTTTACTTTTTCTGAAAAGTGTCAACTTCTTGTCCCTTCATTTAACACTGGAACTTGTAATGATGTTCTGAGTCAAGGTTTTCTTTGTGTTCGTTTCATGTATCTTTGACGTACCTCGCGACACAAAATATGTTTCTAATACGGCAGTTGTCTTTGAAAATAATAAATATTAGGCCGGCTGTTATAGTGTAGATGCAGTCAACGCGCTACTTAGTCACTTAGCACAGTAGAATGTGTCAAGGTACTTGGTAAAACAATTATGCTATTTGTGTAGTTCAATTAAAGGGAGATTCCTTTTTTTTTTTCGTGCGGAAATCCCCACCGATGCCACCAGTTGGTGACTATGTCGGACTTGTCAGACTCAAACCGCACGCCGTCTCGGCTACTATGAGTCGAGGAACCAGGTATACCCTCGAAAGGAAGTCCCTGGAACCCCGACGCACCTCGGGCCATCTGTGGCTTGCAGGCGGCCCCCTGCCGTGCGAGAACTCCGATGCTTCCCTTCCGCCGAATACGAAGGTAATTCTACCCTCAGTAATGTACATATTATAGCCAACTTAAAATAAACTATCCACATTGCCGCTGCACATATAGGTGCGCATTGTCCGAGAGCATGTATATGCTAATTGCTTTGCTAGCTCTTGATTCTTTTCTAACCACTCACCTTCACCGTAGAATTGTGTTTGCTCGTTCAGTACAGGGAGCGATCCGATCTATTTCACATCCAAATGAACTAGTTCATTACTATAGTTCCTTTAGTAGAGTTGACAGTTGTTGATTTGGAGCAAGGAATCATTCATTAGACGATCATTCCTCCAATGAACTACGTACTACTAGGTAACTAGTTCAGTATTATAGTTCTTTAAGTACTTTTAGTACTGTAGTTCCTTTACCACATTTAGTAGTTGTTGGTTCGGAGCAAGGAAGAGTTCAGACATGCCTTTTAGTACGTAGTACTCGTACATTTAGCACCTTATACTGTAGTTGATTGAGGAAAATTAAATTTTTATTTGGATTATAAGGAGTTTGCTGTGAATTTGTATAGTAAATTATATTTTGATTTTCCTTCATACTTTACAGGCTTAGGATTGTTATGCTTATAAATTTATGAACAAATAATATCAGTATTGAAAAAAATTAAAGTGGATAGATTATAAGTGAATCAAAATATTAACGCATTCAAAAATGAAAATTAACTAGAGAACTAGACTTAAGTGTTTCCAAAACGATCAGCACAAAAAAATCCATGTCATTAAAATTTTGTAAATAATAGCTAAATAAAAGTAATAGCTAACGTAATGAAAATAAAGACTAGAGTTCTGCGATTCTGTCAAAGCTTGTGTAAAAACTCGTAAATAAATTGTTATTTACGCTGCTTTTTCCTATACTAAATTGTATTGTAATATAAATCCTATATAACCATATACACATCTCGCTCGCTCGATTGTTTCGAGTGACACTGCGACGAACGAATCGAGCCGACAACAGCCGAAGAGCCGCTTCGTTTTGTTCACAACTTTAGTACTCTAGTTTACTAGTTCACTGTATTCATGAAGCGACAGTGTACTAAATGAACGATGTACTATGTGCTTTGAGGAATAGCTCGTTCTAGTACCTTGAAAGGAACTAGTACCTTATAGTACTTAGTACATGTACTACACAAGTCTAATTCCCGTTCCTTGTCTATGGTACTGTTAATTGTCATTAGTGTCATTGAATATTTGACATTCTGTGAATTCTGTCAGTTTCCCTTTACTCTTTGTGAGTGAGGTTATGTTTTCAAAAAACAGGGAGACGAAACGAGCCCTAAATAGAAAAACTTTATTTTAATAAAATGTCGTTACTATCGTATGCCTCTACAGCAGTAAGACGTCTGGTAGCTTTGCAAATACCCAGCAAATGTAAAACTTGTGTAATTAAGATAAAACCGGCAACCTACAGTTCTGTTACAACCAAAACGATTCATGATGTGAATACGAACGTTATAAAAGATGTAATATTGTTTAAGTACGAAAATCCAAAGTTTTTTGTATATATGAACTTGTTTGCTAT
Organism: Phragmatobia fuliginosa; assembly: GCA_932526445.1. NCBI lineage: Eukaryota > Metazoa > Arthropoda > Insecta > Lepidoptera > Erebidae > Phragmatobia > Phragmatobia fuliginosa. The sequence continues at coordinate 17,254,814 of OW052071.1, forward strand.
GATTCAATATGCGTTTTGGACTTATTTAGGCCTTTTTGCGTTTAACACATTGAGAGACGCGCCAGTTGATAAATCGAAAATAGATGATAGTACGCCTTGGTACAGACGAATAAATCTTGGAGAAAATAAATATAGAAACACTTTAGGAACTGTCTCCGTGTTGATAGGTAAGTGTAAGTTATGGTATGGAGGTTCTACATTAGTTTTAGTGTAATTCTTCTAAATGTTTGTACTTACACATTTATAGATATTGCAAGAGTTATCTCACTCTTGAAATATCTATTTTGATTGTATTTCCTTTTGCAAGGTCTTAATTTCATTTTGCCATATCATTTCATTTCTAATTTAATGCTTTTCTCTTTTATATATAGAGTTGATGTATTCAAATTTATTGGTACTTATTTAATTTATTTCGCACACTTATAGTTTATGTAAAGAAAGAGTGCAGGAAGCTAGTTATTTGGTTTTTAAATGTGCATAAAATACACTAAATCAATAAATAAAACACATCCAAACATAGATACTCATTTGTCAAATTAAAATTAGCCTTGGTGAATTCTGTGATTATAGAAGTTTAGTCTTTGACAGTAGAACCTTAATAATGTTGCCAATGTTGCCACTTATAATTAAAATTAATTATGGTTGAATTTCAACCACTTGGCAACCACTAGTAATAATTAATAGCTTTGACCCCTGAAAACAGAGTTATGCTCAATATTTGAACCAATATTAATAGGACATGGTAATGTTCCAATTCAAGGAACTTATTGGTATTAAATTAAAACTTCCACTCGTGTCAATTAAATATTACCTGTGACATATTATTTGATAGTTTATTCTTAGTTATTCTATTTTTTGGTTACAGGCAGTGGCTCCCTCTTCATGATATGGATGTACACTCTACGCTCCGTCCGCTATCTAATTCTGAACAAAGGTGGCAAACATTTGACAATAGTCTCATACACCCCTTATGGTAAAAATCGTATGTTGAAAGTGCCTTTAGAAAACGTCTGCTGTAAAGAAACTAGAAATGCTGCAAAAGTACAACTGCCACTAAAAATTAAGAATAAATTAATGCACTACATGCTGGATATGAGAGGTGAATTCAAAAATGGTTTGCTGTTTGATTGCACTGCTGGACTAAAGAGGAATTTTTAAGAAATGTATAACTATTTTGTATTTATTGTAAATATAGTTCTAGTGAAATAAACAATTGTTTTTATTATTGATAAGTCTAGTATATTACCTAGAAATAAAACCTTGCAAATCTTATCAAGGGAGTGAAATAAAACACAGGCTGGTTTCAGTGCTTGACTGACCATCAGTTTGTATCTTTACGCAATTTTTTTTTTTTGTGACGGAGTGACAGTCAGTGGGGTTACCACACGAAAAAAAAAAATAGCATAATTTTCTATGCGGTGGGGCGGTGTGTCGAACTCGAACCGACTAAAAACCACACGGCACACCGTGTGGTTTTTAATCACAGAGGACATATCCTCTTTGCGCTTCTCTTTTAGAAGGAGGAGGAGTCCAGAGTGTTATCTCCATGTGGACTCCTTTCAGCGCCTGCCCGCTCCTGGTGCGGGCTCCGTCTCTTTTAGACTCTCTTAGGCGACGTCGGGTACACGCAGACGCCGCCTCCTCGCGGATGGCCTACTAAAAATGTGGTCGTGTGCCCTAACCATTTTTATTTGTTCCATCCTTGTCAAGGGGAGTGCTAACCGTCTCTCCTTTCAATTATCCTAACCTAATCCTAATAAAGTGACTAGATTAGTAGTCATAAACGAAATTGCCGCATTTAATTGCTGCTAATTATCTTTGTAGACGTTGATGTAATTGAAGACATAGATATTACTTACATCCGACCGTCTTCCAAACATGAAATTCAAAAGAGAAATTCAATACATACTACTATTATAATTATATTCACTTCGACCAACGGCACGCAAGCGGACGCTCTTGGCTGACGGTCCTCGTACGCGGTGCGTGGTAATATACGCTTGCATACGGTCGGTCCAGTACTGAATAGTTTATGATTTTCATATAAATGATAAGCATTACCTACAAGACAGCCCTAAAACCTTATGGTAAGAGGGAGATTAGCAGTAGCATAACCCAGAAATATAAAAATAAAAACAACATCATCATGATTTTATGTAACTGCCTCGATAACGAATAGTGTATTATCTATGGGTGACGCAGTGGTAGCGTATGCGACAGCCGCACTTGAAGTCTCGTGTTCGTTTCCTGGGTCGGTCCAAATGTTTGTGTGATCCTCAAATATTTGTTTCTGAGTTTCGGTGTATTCTAAGCATAATATGATATGTTTATGTATTTATGTCAGTTGTCTAGTACCCATAATACAAGCTCTGCTCAGTTTGGGACTAGATGGCGTTGTGTGTAACTTGTCCGAAATATTTATTTATTTATACTTTCTTATTGTCAGTTACTTTAGAAAGCTCCTAAAATCTTGTCCTCCATGAAAGTGTAGTGCAGATATTGGTAAACTTCCAAATTAAACAAAACATTAAGATTTATCAGAAAAATCTTTATTAATTGTTTATAACTATAGTAACGGAAATACGTCGTCAACACAAAATAAAGAAGTACAATCAATAACAAAAAAATAAATTTCTTTTATTTACAACATCCTGACTTTATTTAATGGTAAATGCAAATATTGTATGTCTCTGTTCATTTGACCAGCCAATATCACTAAATCCTAACCTATATTTGCACCTACCACAAACAGTAAAATAGAAATAAAAATGAAAGTCTTTCAATACCATAGACAAGTCATTTTAGAATCAACTTATTGAGATACAACAAAGGGTATTGTACACTTAAAATTCTAAACAATTGTGTTATCATCTTTTTTCTTCTAGGGAACTTTATGGACAAATACTTGTTTTAAAGTATGCATAAGTACATCACAAAAAAAGAATATATTATTTAAAATCTAATATAACACATTATACATTGTAAGTGTACAATCACCTTAACACTTAGTACGTCTAATTCATCTACTGACAATTTTTGATTAAATCTACAAATGCTTTAACTAGCTTGCTAAAACAAGCTACGAAGGATCGATGGAGTCCTTCACATATCACTTTAAAAAAATACATCTAGTCAAGTTAAAAATATGTCCTCTGTTACATTCATATATATTTTACAATCATGACACCCTATATCGTAGAGAAATTTTAATTATCAGAGAAAATATAACATCACCGATCCTCAACTACGAAATTAAGTACAATATTAATTCTTATTTACATTTAACTCATAAATATTTAACATACTACGTAATAAGTTAATGCGCTGTGTTGTGAAGCGGAGCTAGGATCATTATACAAATTCTTACAATATTGGTCTCTCGTGATCACAACTTAAGGATCATTTTTGTTCAATTGATTTATTGAGTGCTATCGGTACATGAATTGTAGTGGAACACCCGGGAACGCAGTCTGTATTCACTCGGTTTCGTCCAGCTATCAAGATCGGTGAACTGTAAAGGCGTTTGTAGCTATTAGGACTCAGAATAATGCTTTGTTCCACCTTTCAAAAGCTATATTGGATCCTATTGTGTAGAAAATAAAGTATATATTTGTATTCACGCATTGACACTGCATTGCAGTTACACTTTCTTTCATTACACCTTTCGTTCACAATGATTTCAATTTTTCGTTTCATCTTATGCTAATGAGCTAATCGTTTGTGTTTTTATTAGTTAAATAGTTACTAAATACATACATACATATATACATAAATAAACAATAAGCCCCTTAATATTAATCCGATGTATACAAATTTTAGTTAAAGTATGTCTTCACTTCTATTGTACAGAACAATGCAATTTTTTTTTACAAATCAAACATATTGCAAATCGTTTTGTTAGTTTTTTTAATTTGTTTACGTTGTATTTAATGTTTTACTTAATCATAAGGCAGTTATCGAAATTTAAATGACACCTTTGAACTATGGGAAATTAATAATTTTTAAATTTTGCTACTTTCGTTAATTATTTTGCTAGTAAGTACGGTTTTACCCTTGTATAAGTCAGTATTTGTTACTTTCGACATTATTTTTATAACATAATACACTTACAACATGATTTACCACTTTCCGTTGCACATTTTTTTTACACTAATAAGTTATAACAAGAATACAATAATTTATAGATGGCAGCACCATCTTTACAAGATGGCGATATTTCATTTGAAGTTCTGGCTGTTTATATTTAAATATTTTATGATTCATGTTGTTTTTATTTCTATGAGATCACACATAGATGAATTAATCCGTATTACAGCCATTTATTCAAATTCAAGTAGACTCCACAGATAAATAAACAAAATTAAGTCACAGTCAATGTAAGACTTTTTTTAATAACCATGTTTTTTGTGTTTATTTCGTGAATATAACTTAATGCATTAAAAATTTACATAATATTTTCGTCAATGTTAAATACTGAATTTTGAAACTGATGTTGTTAATGATAGAACAAAAATCATGATTAAACTAATACAAATACTCTAGATTGAAAATAACATATCCTATGAAAACTTCTTGCTTGTCAATATGCTGAAGATGAAATTTGACATCTAAAATGTTTATTTTAGTTTAATCTTTCTCGGTTCTTCATTACAACTATCGGCGCCATTATTATTACGACAATCATTTCATCTGTCACGGCATCAATTATAATTTAAAGAAACGTCGATTACATCAGTAGTTATTGCGCATCACCACTTTAATATTCATTCAAAATACACACTTGGCTGATAAATTATTTATAACTATTATAGAATTATACTCACTAAACTGTTAGGCACAGTGTAGCCATTTACATTATTAATAGTGTTGTATTTTTCAGCAGATATTCAATCTTATAACAATAAAATTTTACAGTCAATAATTTATCACTTCGTGTCTAGCCTTCTTTAGGCCAATGTATATATTGCATTACCAATTCTTGTACGAAATTCTCGTCCACTTCTATCACATGTCATATTTTTTTGGCCAATTTTGGTCACTAAGAACTTCACATTTCTAGAATCTATCTTCTACTGAATTATTAGTCGAATTTGCCAGTCGTACGTCTACTACTGTGGGAATTAAATATATTTGAATTGGCTATTTGGGACTAGAGAAGCAGTAAATTAAATGTAAAAATGTTTTTTGACACAAATGATTTCTGGAATTTGGTACCAATAGAGATCCAGCAAGTTACCAGAGGTTTTTGAATAGAAAATAGGAACTTGCTATATCTGGTATCTGAAATGCTGAATTATAAAGCCCTAGAGAGAGATGTGTAGAGAAGAAGAATCCAACTATTGTTTTCAACACTATTTTCAACTACAGTTCTGAAGCTGTTGTTTGGTAATGTGATTTTTTCAGTCCATCTATCTCCTAGGTCGTCACATACGACGGCAGCAATGTCCTTTCCTGTTTAATATCTGGTTGTGCGTCAGTCGGAGAGGTACCTGTCAGCGCGTGTGATGTCGTTGTCATCGTCATCTCTTCCCGGCGTGATGCTGTCGATCTCGTCTACTTCCTCGAGATTCTTCGTACTTGGATTGCATAGTCTGAAAATGTGGATATATGGTATTTTATTAACGGTTCTTATTCTTTTTGTCTCTGTGTGACAGATTAAGGATACGAAGTGTTACCACCCCTATTCATCCCGCGGGTATCGTAAGATCTGACTAAGGGAGGAAAACTTGACACAAATCTTATACAAACCCGTCTGGTCAGGGTGTTTACAGTAGGATTAACTGTCTAAGACAAGGCTTATGTCCAGCAGTAGAATTTGCAAGACTGAGAGCCCAATGAATCAGAATCACCTCGAAAGGCCGCCATAGCGTGGGTTATCGTACTGCATCATAGCATTGTCTGCATTCCAAATGAGTATGGTGGAGTTTATGGTGAATTCTGCTCATGCTACCCATCAGGGAAAATAGAGTCACTTTGTCATGCTAATATATACATTAAAAGAAAGTATCAAAAGCAGTCGATGATAATATATTTAAGTCCATATAGACACCTTCGCTTGCAAACCTGGCAAAAAGCCTCTTTTATTCAAATAAAGAGCAACAAGGCATTTGATTGAAAAATATATTGCAATTACTTTAGTTGAGATTGATATTAATCTAAATTAATAGGTACTTATTAATCGTTCTATCTAATATATAAAATTCTCGTGTCACAGTTTTCGTTGCCATACTCCTCCAAAACGGCTTGACCGATCTTTATAATTTTTTTTTTATAATTATCTAGTACCATATAATTTTCTTAATTTGTGATATTTGGTTGCCTGCCTAAGGTTGCCTGGAAGAAATTGCTTTTAGCAATAAGGTCGCCCTTTGTACACTCGATATTGGATCATTGTGTTCCTTTCTTGTAAATTTGTAATTTAGTGTGCAAATAAAGAATTATCTATCTATCTATTTTAATTGCACTATACATAAATTTATTTCGATTAAACTTGCCACATTCGTCAAACGAATTTAATTAACTTTTTCACTGTTTCATCGCGCAATAATTATCATTATCAAGTTCACTAAAACCGTGGCAGCAATTTAGTTGTGAAAGCAAATAGACATACAAAGATATTTTCAATAATATTAGTATGGGTTAACCTTTTAATTTTAGTAGTAGGCAATCGTGGGGGGACCTGAAATAATATGGTCCGGGTCTTCCCTAGAGCAGGGTGCATGAGGCCGGCGATCGGATGTGGGATTTAGTGGAAACACCACGTACCCTGGCTTCTGTATCCCTGAGGAGCCGGGGATCCGAAGGGATTTCCCACCTCGTCAACATAATAAAAAAAGCCGAAACCTCCTTTCTAAGGAGAGACCTATGTCCAGCAGTGGACTGTTAAACGCTGTTGATGATGATGATGAACCTTTCAATATTTGACAAATTAAAATATTTTTACAGTTAGTACAAACCTGCATTTACAGCAGACGATGCATGGTGCAGCAAGCAGTAGTAGCGGGCTCGCGACTAGCAGCAGGAGACCGAAGCCAGCGAATATACCGACAACCTGAAAAGGAGTATTATTATGCATCTACTTGTTTGTAGTACTTAGAATTATTGAAAGCGATTTATAAATATCGGTTAATATCGCAGTTTTTATAAGTTCTCCATTACTTCTGTATTTTCTGTAACCTTATCCGTGGTTTCTGTAACATTACAACGAAACCTGGGTAACTTAACAAATACGCGTACCCACAAAATATCCAAGAGAACCTAACTCCTTTATATCCTCTACGCAGAGCGGTCTTGGGTACCAATTCTCCCATTCCTCGTCTCTCTCAACTGTTAAGCAGATGCAGTGATCTCGTTGATGTGCACTCCGACTCACTTGGTAGGTTCAGAAGAGCTGTTTATAGGGTCATGTAAGAGACAGCGTTAGGTTGTGGCTTTGCGACATCAAGTTTTATTTTTTTATTAGATATTTAATATCTGGATGTGATCTTTGGTCTACTCCCTCGTTGGTCTAGTGGATAGCGTATGCGACTGATCAAAAGGTCTCGGGTGCAAATTCCAGGTCGGGTCAAAGTGTTTTTGGGTTTTTCTTAGGAAATTCCTAATAGCAGCCCGGAGTTTGAAAGTTTGATGGTGATTCACGCCCGTGCCTCGGAGAGCACGTAACGGTTGTCATGAACATCATAATCGTTATTGGGAAGTCAGTGCTCTCAAAGTTACTGACAACTAGTTCAACCTTTGAATTTCAGTTCTCCCTTAGGGTTGCGGAGGTCCGATGCCAGTCGCTTCGGTAAAACCGGTTGAACTAGTAGCCGACCCCAAATAATATTGGGAATACGGCTAGTTTGGTTTGTGATCTTTAATCTATTATAGAATTTATGAAATTATAGTAACAAATAAAGAGTGCATGATGTGCTTACCAATAAGAAATTGTTACATTAGGCTTTAAGTTAATTGAATGGATTTAATAATTATTAGTGTCAGTGTAATAATTGTTGGTGAGTATTTGCACTGCTATAACTGTTATATCGTTTTAAACAATTTGGTAAAAGTAATACATAGCAGTGCAAATCTCGTCAAAAATAAAAGTAGCTTAAGTTACTTATTGCATCATCATCTATCGGCATGTAAAAGTTAAGTCGAACAAGCAGACAGACAAATTTTTAAAATATTTATTTGATGAATAAAGAAATAATGAAATGTATGTACATACTTGAGCACGATGCCATAGTACTGATGCGCGTGAGTGTCCCAATTTATTCTTGCAAGGTCCCTTGTCGTAGTGACGAAGTAAAAAGTCATCCTGGAATAGAGAAACAACACAATTATGGATAGGTATTGTAAGAAAAATACATTATGATACTGGAACAGAGGTTTTACTGTTTTTTTACACGCTTTTTATTAGCTTCACCTGTATGTTTGTATGTTTGAAACCGACTCCTTTGGGTGCGATTTTGACCCACTTTAAATGGCCAGATTTCGTTGAAACTTTGTAGATTTAATGAGGACCGATGACAATACACTCCTCCTTGTGTCGTTCTCCTCAGTTCTCAGTTCTGACAATACACTAATTAAAAAAAAAACTAAAAAAGAAATGTCTAAACAAATTAGTCTTTTACTAGTTTTATTTCAAAAAAATAGTTTAAAACAACTAAACAAACACGCTTTTAAACTAAAATGTAGAAAATAATTTTAACGTAACAAAGCGTGGGGTGCTTTCTGAAAATATTTCAATAACGTCGCCCCACGCTTTTACATTAAAATTATTTTCTACTTTTGAGTTTATAAGCGTGTTTGTTTATTTTTTTAAAACTTTTTTTTTATTTTCAAGTTAATATATGCCAAGTTCACAGTTTCAGTTATTTAACGAGTTCACTATGCATATTGTCCGTGTGGTGACGGATTAAGAATACAGAGTGTTACCACCCCTATTCATCCCGCGGGTGTCGTAAAAGGCGACTAAGGGATAAACTACGCAAGACAACATCAATGCAAAGAGAAGGAAAACTTGAAACCAACCCTTTTTTTTTTTTTTTTTTTTTTTTTTTAGTGTGTGAAAAATCATCATGGACCGTCACCCCACCGGGGGTTACGGCGGGGTGGTGTGTCGGACTTGAACCGACTAAAAAACACACAGTGTGCCCTCTCCGCGCTTCTCCGTTTAGGAGTAGGAGAAGTCCAGGGTGGGATCTCCTTCTGAACTTCTCCAGCGCCTGCCCGCTCCTGATGCGGGCACCGTCTCGGATGACGATCCTCTCTTAGGCGGCGTCCGGCACACACCGACGCCGCCCCCTCGCGGCTGGCCACATAATGCGGGTGGAGGGAAAACCCGTCCCGTCCACCCGCGGCCACACTCAAGGCGGCATGAGGCGCAGATGTTCGCGCCTCCGCCGCCCGAGTCGCCGGCGGCGAATCTGGTCCGATTGGATGTCGTCCTCCCGGGCCTTCTCCGCCGCCTCCTTCTGCGTGATTACGTCCTCGCAGAAGGTTGCGACCGCGGTAAATGAGCTCTCGCTGCCGACCATGGAACGAACGACGGCCGGCAGCGAGAGATCCCCTCCGATGACTGCAGTGAGGACCCGGCGCTGCGTCTCCCATGCGGGGCAGACCGCCAGCGTGTGATGAGCCGAATCCTCACTGCAGTCGCAGTGGTGGCAGGCGGGACTCAATTCCCTCCTGGCGACCGAGTGCAGGTACTTTCCGAAGCAACCATGCCCGGAAAGAACCTGCGTCAGTCGGAAGGTAAGGGTCCCGTGCTGCCGCACTGCCCATTCGCCGATGACCGGCTGAAGCGCCTCTACGGTGGCGAAGCCAGCACGTGGAGTCTCCAGCCGGACCGACCAGCGATCCATCGTGGCTCGGTGAGCGGCTTCGCGCCACTCGCGCACGTCCTCGGGCGGAGGTCCAACTCCACCACTCTCCGCCCGGTAGTTAGCCACTCGCCGATAAACGTCGGCGAGCACTTCCGCCTCCAAATCCCACGGGGGTGTTCCGGCCAGGGCGCACGCCGCCTCCGTCGATACGGTGCGGTAGCCCCGTATGGCTCTGACCGCCAGAGTTCTCTGAGGCCGCCTGAGGCGCGCCCTATTCTGCTCGGTCAGAGCCGCCGCCCACACCGGTGCACCATAGAGTGCCATAGACCGGACAACCCCCGTGTACAGCTGCCTCGTGGCGACACTGGCTCCTCCCAGATTGGGCAAAAGACGCCCAAGGAAGGAGGCAGTGCCGATCAGCTTCGGAGCAAGCTGTTGGAAGTGCTCGTCGAAGAGCCACCTACCGTCTAGGACCAGACCCAGATACTTTAAGTGGGCCCGGACCGGTACGAGGACCGAGTTGACCTCGATGGAGGCGCCGGCGGGTGGACCACGACGGGGCCCATGGAAAAGTAGGGCTTCCGTCTTTTCTAGGGCCACCCGCAAACCCAGCGCCTCAATGCGCCCGACCACCAGGGAGACTCCTGTGGTGGCCAGGCATGCTGCCTCTTCGAAGGTCGCCCCCCGGGCTGTCACAGAGTGTCGTCGGCGTAGCAAATTACACCGACGCCGGGGGGGAGACGCCCTCGCAGGACCCAATCGTATCCCATGTTCCACAGGAGTGGTCCGAGGACAGACCCCTGTGGAACACCGCACGACATGGCCCGACGTCTCAAGACTCCTTCTCGGTCCTCGTACATGACAGTACGCTCCGTCAGATAGTCTGCCACTAGCCGCCTCAGGTACTGTGGCACTCCGTGGTACTGGAGTGCGGCCCTGATGCAGCTGAATGGCAGACTATTGAATGCGTTGGCGATGTCCAACGACACCGCCAACAGCACGTCGCCGCAGCCCACCGCCTGTTCGGTCACGGCCTTCAGACGCAGAATTGCGTCGACCGTCGAACGCCCCTCCCGGAATCCAAATTGGGCGTCCGACAGATCGGGGCCCACCTCGCGCAGGTGCCGGACGATGCGGGCGTGGAGCACCCTCTCGAACAGCTTACCCGCCTCGTCCAGCAACACGATGGGCCTATAGGCCGCGACCGAGTCGGCAGACCGACCTGGCTTCTGGAGCAGAACCAGCTTCCCGCTTTTCCAACACTCAGGGAAGCGTCCGGACGCCAGACTAGCGTCTAACACTCCCCTGAGGCGGTCCGACATATGATCGAGGGCTCGGGCCAGCACTCGGGCAGGTACCCCGTCTGGCCCGGGGGCGGTGTTCTTGGATCGAATCCTTAGAACAGCCGCCCCTACCTCTGATTCCCTGACGGGCGGCACACCAGCCTCGCCTTCGTCGTCGCCTCCGGCCATGACGGCCATCGACGGGGGCGTGTGCTCCGCCCGCTGTGGGAATAGGCCCTCGACCACTTCCTGCAGGAAGCTGGGCTGGAGAGTCTCCGTGAGGGGCAGGCCCCCCGCGCAGAGCTTTTTGCGCACCGCACGATAGGGCCGACCCCAGGGGTCACGCTCGAGACTCTCCAGCATCTCCTTGCGGCTCTCCTCTTTGGCGCGGCAGATGGCCAGCTTCAGAGTTTGCCGGATCTCACGGTATTCCTCTTGAAGCCGATCCACCTCCTCACCGACTCCGCGGTGGCGTCGCCGACTACGAGTGAGGCACCTCCGGGCACGAACACAGGCCGCACGGAGGTCCGCCAACTCCTGGGACCACCAGTAGACCTCCTTCCTTGGAGGCCGACGCCCACGTACGCGGGGCATGGCCGAGTCGCAGATCTGCGTAATCGCACTGCAGAAGCGACCAGCCCCCACGTTGACCTCTTCGGCCGGGGCCTGCGGAGGCAGCCAAGAGTTAAGAATGGCCGCCTCCTCCAGTAAGTCCCTGTCGAGCTTGGCGACAGACCACCGCGGAAAGCGGGAGGGACGCCGCGCCGCGTGACCCCTACTGGCGTCCTGGGACCGGGAGAGCTCAAATCGGATATACAAATGGTCCGAGAGCGTCTCAACCTCATCCAGGACACGCCAGTTCTGTACACGTGCGGCGAGTGCAGGGGTAGCGAACGAAAGGTCCACTATCGACCCCCCCTGTTGTCGCACGCACGTGTTGGTGGAGCCTCTGTTCAGTAGACAGAGGCCCACCGAGGCCGCCCACTCCTCTACGGCCTTGCCCCTGGCGTCCGTCGCCGGGGAACCCCACGCAATGGACTTGGCGTTGAAGTCCCCCAGCACGAGGACGCGCCCAGACGCTAGTTGCCGCATCGAGGTCTCCAGGTTGTTCAGGAAGACCTCGAAGTCACTCAAACTCTTACTGGGGGAGAAGTAGATACCGTAAACGGTGATCCCCCCCCACTCGGCGGCAACATATCCCGTGCCCCTGTCTTTGAGCGACAAGGGCGGGGAACCAGCCGCCGTGGAGCCGACGACTGCCACGGAGCCGTCCCAGTCACCCATCCAGTTTGGACGGGGAGGGACGAAGTAGGGCTCCGCGACTACGGCCACACCGACCGACCACTGCGCCATGGTTTGCAGGAGGAGATCCTGCGCTGCGGCGCAGTGGTTCAAGTTCGTCTGGACGAGAAGGTTGGAGACTTGATCCATTAAGGGTTCGTCTCTACAACCTCCTCCATGGGCGTCGGTGCCGACGCACTAGTGACATCGGAGGCAGCCTGGATCGATAGGCTGGCCTCCGGCGCTTGCCGAGACGCGCGGGGAGGCTTGCAGCCCCCCTGCCCGGTCTGGTGATTGGCGGGCTTATTCGCCGCCGCACACACCGGGCAGTGGGGGGCAGCTGTGCAATCTGCCGCCTTGTGCCCCGGTCGACCGCAGCGGAAACATAGACCGCTGCAGTCGAAGCAACTCTCGCACTTCGAGCGAGTGTGTCCGGCGGTTAGGCACTTGAAGCACCTCATCGGCCTCGCAGCCAGGACCGTAACCCTGGCATTCACAAAGCCGACGAGGATAGCTCCGGCGTCGCCCAAAACTTTGGCTGACGCCACGGGACAGCTGACCCATGCAGCGCCTAGCCCGCCTGGACCGGGGCGGATGGTGCCGACCCTGATGTTATCCGCGCTGCAGCCGGTCTTCTCCCGGATTGCATCGCGGACATCTTCGGCCGTCACAGAATCGTCCAAGCCCGAAATACGCAGCTCCGCGCACTTCGTGGGCCTGGCGATCTTGACGCCAACTTGAAACCAACCCTATACCAACCCGTCTGGCCAGCGTGGTATAGTAGGCCAATACCTCCTTTTCAAGGAGAGGCCTATGTCCAGCAGTGGACTGTTAAAGGCTGTTGATGATGATGACTATGCATATAGGTTTTGAGGAATGGTGATGAAATAAAGTTTAATACAGGTCGCAGAGTATTTTCAAATAGAAGTTTTGCGAGAACGAATTAAGTACGTATCAGACTAAAATAATTTTACTGTTGCATAGAATCGTCCTATTGAAAAATGTGTACTTAATGCACCATTTTCTCAAAAGTATCTACTAGATTATAGACTTATAATCTAGTAGGTACTAGATTAATACATTTTGAATTATGATAAGATGTACTATTACGCGCCAAAATGTATGGATTGCGGTTACGCAAGCATACACCGAAAAACAGCGGTTTAAAAACATTGTAATACATTTTAGTGATAGCGATCACTTCAATTAAAAACAATGCTTTAATTAATGTATTTTGAAAGCAAAAAATTAATTCTACAAAGTAACGTAGGTATATATACATAAGATTCCTTGTTTTTAACAAGTAAAGATTTGACCTACAATTAAATGTAATTTATATTGTAAAGCAATTTTGGAATTTAATATTACTTTAAAATTTGAAGTGGCAACCCTTCTCATTGAATCGTTTAAGTAGTTGAAGAATTTGTTTAATGATTTCTCAAGAAAACCATCATCAGATTCTCATTCGTAAGTGGCAAACGAGACAGTGTTCTTCAAATTGGTATAGCCAACCTCGACTAATTGGAAGACCTCTTTTAAGTCGGTTTAAAAATAACTTACTAATGTAACTATAGGATCTTTACAATAGAAAAAGTATTAGATAAGCAGTAGTGACGTCGAAACCCGCCGGTAAGGGACATTAAAACGTGCACAATAGATGTCAAGGGAGGACGTTTTTCTGTCGAATGCGGCTAATTAGAAAACAAACAGCGACCTGTCCCCGGCACGGATTTGTGTAGAATAGGTAATATTTAGCTTTGGATAACGTTCAGATATAGATGTAATACATTTATCCTTAACAGCAAAAGAAATGAGAGAGCGCCGTCACTTTTTTTCATGCATGATGAATAAGGAGCTACAGGCATAAAGTTGGCAATAGGCAAATAATCTGATTGAGATCTTATACTTTAATAGTATTAGCTTAGGTGATAGAAGGGGGTGTTTAGATTCAGATTGAAACTATACGCATGAAATTAATCAGTATGAAAATCAATAGATATTGCCATATAGTCCTGCCTCTAAAACTTCTACTTTCTCTCTACTATTTTGCAAAATCGATTTTGTAAATATGTATTTGATTCTATTTTTCATTACTGAGATTAACACAATATATTTACTCAATATTTAAGACTGTTAAAGTATTGTTGCGCCATAAGGAGATGAATCTCGTTTATACGGGAATAATCTAGAAGACAATAGAATCGAGGACAGCGCTATCTAGTGTCGAGTAGCGCGCAACTGTAGCGCTACAAGTAGCTGTAGAATAATCTATTCAGTCTAGAAACATCGATCGAATATTGTCGAACATTCCACTTATTATTTCAACAGCCATATAATAGCGAGACGTCTTGGACGTACGGCTAGTATTGTTACAATATATACAAGATACATCGAATAAACATCGAAGCGATCTTCTAGTGCGACTAACGAGTGATTTAGTGAATTGTAATTGTAAAAAGTGTTGTGAATAAATATTGTGTTATTTTTTGGTACTCAATCGACGACTTTAATTTATTTAATACCCAGCTCGTAACAGTATTAATACTTACATCAAGCGACGCCAAACAGTACCAACAGAAGACATGCTTGCATCTTTTACACATCATCTGCGCACAACCTTCGTCCTTTTCTATGGGAACCCGACACATTGGGCAGAGCTTGATCAGTTCTGAATCTGGTAGGAGAGGGGCACCCGCTCCTCCCATGGAGGACGAGGCCGCTGCAGCTTCACAGGATAGAGTACCGTGCCACTGGAAAAAGAAAATCATTTGTTGAACAATCGGCTGAGGTCTTCAGATAGGAACACATTAAATTGAGATAAATAAAGACGATATTTTCGGATTTAGTCTAAGACAATCTTATAATATTCGTATGGTAGCGGATGAAGAATACAGAGTAGGACCACCACTATTCATCCTGTGGATATCGTAAGAGGCTACTAAGGATAGACTAAGTATTTCTATAATATAATCAGAAAAACTAACTAACACCATTGACACCAACATGGATTGGAACCTGAGAGCTCTTGATCGGCAGTTGCATAATACACTAGGTCAACGAGGTAGGAATATAATAGACCGTTATGAACATAACAGTAGTTGATTTTTTTTTGTATTTTATTTATTTATTTAATTAACTTAAAAATAAATTCCGAACTAAGCTCGTGGGCTGTGTCGCGGAAAATATTTAAGCTTACTAAAGTGACGCTACTCTGTCTGATGGAAAGCATGAGTAGAATCCAAGTGTAGCGATATCCTTCTTCATTGTGAGTACATACAATGCAGCATGGCGACCCTCACTACTGCGGTTTAGCTCATCACATTCACCAACGAAATACTACAGCACGGATGCTGACATTATTAGGTTGCCGGCCGGCCAGACCAGAGCTAGTGCTGAAATCAGCATGGCTCTACTACCTACAAAAATGCTGATACTTTAAGTTTTATGTAATATCATTCTAGGAGTTCTAAATTTAAACAACTTACTTTTATACGACCTTCTTTTTATATATTTTTCCTCTATTAATTAATTATGGGAACCATAAACTGCGTTGTAAATAGTATTGTACCCAGTATTGTAATAATGGATGATATTTTTATGGTTTCGTGCCAAGTTGTATTAGGTACTAACCTAATTATTCGTCATCAAGTATTAGATAATACGAAAACAATTGTATTGATTAAATTTTTGGTGAGTATTTGAGACCAAGCGAATCTGCTTGGCTTTAGAATTAGCACGTATAAGCAATATTTTACTAATAAATGAATTTTAAAATATAACCTGGGGAAGACGTTCAGATAGATATCAGTCAATAATCATCAGATCGAAGAGGAAGCGTTCATAGCCAAGTGGGTAAGCAACAACGGCGTGGTTTGTACCTAGATGGGTGACTGTTTGTGACATGATAATATCTTATGAGCGCTTCCGTGATTCGAAATCACGTTAAGCAGTCGGTCCCGGTTGTTATCATAAGATAACCCTCTACTGAGAGGAAACTCGAGCCCAGCAGTGGGACGTTATGGGTTGTTGATGAATCGTAAGATGACTGTTTTCTTAAAGATACAAGATCATCTATTAAATGTAAACATACAAATTTACGTTTCCTTCCCAAATATGACATCACTATAAGAAAAACTATATCGTGTCCTGTCATCACTGGTCTGTTGGTCTAGTGGTTAGCGTATGCAGCTGCCGTTTCAAGAGGTCTCGGGGTCGATTCCTGGGTCGGTCCAAATGTTTGTGATCCGCAAATATTTGTTTTAGGAGTGTGGGTATTTTCTATGTAATATGTATTTAAGTGTTTACAAAAAAAAGTATGTTTATGTATTTATATTAGTTGTCTAGTACCCTTAATACAAGCTCTGCTTATTTGGGACTAGATGACTTTGTGTGTAAGATGTCCGAAATATCTATTTATATTATTAATTTATTTTATTTATATTTGTCTATTAATACAAACAGTACGTAACTATTCAAAATTCTTTTGAAATGCTTATTATTAGCTTCTTATCACTGAATATTATTTTTGAAGGATTTTAATACATTTCAAGATGCTATTCGTCTCCAACTCCTAAGTCAACAATTCATATAATTATCTTATTCCAAACAATTTCTGTCAACAAAATGAAGGTTTTAATTAAATTCTGTCAGATTCTCATCTAATTTGGGAACTCCAAAGTGGTTTTGGCCAAAGATTCTGACAAAAAGAGGACTTTAATGACTTTAGTTTGTTATTTTCAGCTCCTTTAAATGTTAAATAAACAAGAATTTCATTTTATGAACCACTTTAATGGGATTTTTCTTCTTTGAAATGTTAAATTAAATTCTTGTCGCTATCACACATCTACAGTCAAAAATGTAACTAAATTATTATATGAATTACGGTGGTGATGATGTATATGTACTTATATGTACCTTTAACCTACTCTTTTCAGCCATATCTTTATATATATAATTCTTGTGTGACTGTGTATGTCACTGAACTTCTCTCAAACGACTGGACCGATTTTGATGAAATTTTTTGTGTGTGTTCAAGGGGATCTGGGAATGGTTTAGATTCGCAATTGGACCCGGTAGGTGGCGCTGCGATCAAGTTCTGGAATTTTAAAGTTGGACGGTACGAAGTTCGCTGGGTCAACTAGTGTGTATATATAATACTGTTTTATGTTTATTTTCATCTGTAACTTCCATTCTAAGGTTGTCATAACTACATTTTAGAAGTAGAGAGGCGATAAAACGGCCCATTGTGCTTGAGGCTAATTGGGTCAGTGGATGTCCTTCACCTAGTAGCCTCCCTAATCTCATGTACTTAGCAGTACGGATAGACCGGTGATGCGATTACTTCGGCCACTTCGAACAATAAGAGTCTTAGTTCAGACCCTAGCCAAGTTTGTAAACGTTATTCATTTTCTATTCTATTTCTCTTGTTTTATTGGCTAGCCAGCTGCGCCCCGCGGTGTTACCCGCGTATTTTCGTGATAAAGAGTAGCCTACATATGCGATTATCCAGAACTTCTTTTTAAATTAGCCATTTACAAACTGTCATTATGGTTGTTATGCAAGTGTGTTGTGCCTAGCAACCTGTGAAG
This sequence comes from Phragmatobia fuliginosa, assembly GCA_932526445.1. Lineage (NCBI taxonomy): Eukaryota > Metazoa > Arthropoda > Insecta > Lepidoptera > Erebidae > Phragmatobia > Phragmatobia fuliginosa. The sequence continues at coordinate 17,272,775 of OW052071.1, forward strand.
TTTTGACAGGAGATAAACAGTGATACATTTTGACATCTACGATTTATGTATTTTTATAATCACCTAGTTTTCGCCCGTGTATCTCGATTATTGCAGTAAAAAGTAGCCTATGTGTTATTCTGATATATAAGCTATATTACTGTAAAGTTTCATTCAAATCCGTTCAGTGGTTTTGGCGTGAAAGAGCAATAAACATACACATACATACATACTCACAAACTTTCGCGTTTATAATATTAGTAGTATATTTTGTTTTGATCACTTGACTAAGTGTCATTACATTATGTACATAATCTAGACCCAATATTTTCTTACAAAAAATTTTTTGCACATTACCTACACAGAAGTTTTAGAGGTACAAAACAATTGTTTAAAGCCATTATAGGGTTACGATAAAGTTATACTTGGTATATTATAATGATACTAGAATATTTAAACAAGAGCTTTGACGTAAATTAGATAGTGGAGGCTTCTCGATTTAAATAATCTACATTTCAAATAGTTCTTGGCTGACGTACTTGATCTAGATTATTCGCCGCTTACACGTGCCACAGACTTATAAACTTGTATTAATTATGTAGACACTGTCATGATAATAAAATTTTTCATAGGTTCATTTAGTTTTTTTTTTATTGCATAATAAATTTCTTCACATCTTTTATTATTCTCAGATTAAATTGCGTAGGCTCAGTTTACTCACGGAGCGATCACCACGACTAAAATCGTAGTTTAAATTAGTTGTCAGTATATTTGAGGGCACTCATCAATCATCAATCATCAACAGCCTTCAACAGTCCACTGCTGGACATAGACCTTAGAAAGGAGGTTTCGGCCTACTATACCACGCTGGCCAGACGGGTTGGTATAGGGTTGGTTTCAAGGTGGGGTGCTGCTGGCTAGAAAACCTCCACGTGGTGCACCCTGGGCGCTGGCGATAGCACTGTTCCTCCTCATTTCCTCCGGTCATCTGGAGGAGAGGATTATCGCCAGCGGCTAATATTCTAGCTGGAGAGGAGCCATCATCGGCTCCCGGGCAAGGCCGGGTCCAGCGGGGCGGGCGTTTCCGCCGTTTCCCCTGCTGGCTCTTCGCTCTTCGGAGCAAGGAGGAGGTTAACCTCGTTAAAAAACCGAAGGTGGGACCCTTCATGGGTCGGAGTTTCTCCCGCTGGTAGCGGTGGAGAAAGGAGGGCGGGCTCGGCGTGTATTCACATTACCACCGAGCAGGCAGGGTGACGTAGTCTTCCTGCCACCGTCGGCATAGCGTAGCCCCGAGAAGAATGCTCTGATCGGGGGCGTGGGTCTTGGCTTAACCGCCTGGACCGCGAGGAAGAAAACCTCTATAAAAAATCACCCCGAATCTCAAGCTCTGGTGCGTGGCCAGGGGATGCATGGCTGATGGGAAGTTCAGTTGCGAACGCACCCCAAGCCGAGGTACCTGCGGACCCCTCGGTTTGGCTAAAAATTTACGCTTGCCCGGGTATTGGGGGATCTCTGCCCGGGTCGACCTTGTATTTCTCCCTCTCTCGTGGGTTCAATTATGGATGATATTAAAATTAAAAACTTAGATAACGGCACGGAAAACCAAACAATTAACGACATGGCTAGCAAAACGGATAACGTATGCGAAGAAGGCACCAAGGTGAAGGAGAGTGAGGTGGTGAGCATCCTGGAGGATGTCTCATCCGAGGAGTTGAGGGTGATGATGGACACGCCCATTTTGGAGGGGCTCCCAGTAGTCGAACAGACGACTGGGAGCCGAAGAGTGTCGGAGCGCTTGCGCTCCAAGACTGCCGCGGCGGACACGGATGGCTCGGAGCCAATGCAGATGGAGCCGAGCGACGTCCGGAAGAAGCGCGAGCACGCTGGGAATGACGACGGTGACGCATCCCAGCCGAAACGTAGAACGGCGTCACCCTCGCCGGTCCCAGGCCCGTCAGGCTCCGTCTTCAAGCCGGAGACCTACCGGCGCAACAGGGTGGACAAAGAGGCAAAGGCGGAGGAAGAGATTGAGGAACTCCTGCAAAGGGTCAAGGAGTTGATGACGACGGCGGGAGACGTACCACAGGCTCCTCCCTCCGTGCAGGATAGGGCGAAGGTGGCGGTGGACGTGATCCGCCGAGTGGCCACCAAGTCCACAAACCTGAAGGGCTCCTTTGTGAGGGCCCTTAAGGACTCTTCCTCCGCCATCACGGGGGCCGTGGACGAACTCGTCGGAGACGTGGCTCGTCTGCAGGCGGCAAATGACCGCTTGACGGCGCAGGTGGCCGAACTCGGCTACAAGTTCGCCTGCTTTCAAGCGAGTCATCCCGAGATGGTGGCCACTGCCCTGCCCCAGCCTGCCCCAGCCCCAGCCAATGCGGCGATGCCTGACGCCCAGCTGCGCCAGGTGCTAGTCGCGGTGGGGCACATGCTGGATGGTCGCCTGGCGGATCTGAAGGCAATGCTGCCTCCACCCCCAGTGGTACGTCCGCCGCTGGCATCGCAGAGGCCGAAGGCTGCGGCGGCGCCGACCAAACTCCCCGTTGAGGGAGGTCCGGTGTCGTATGCGGCGGCGGCCGCTGCCCCGGCCCCTGAGGCTCCCCAGAAACAGGGGAAGGGGGCCAAGGCGCCGGCGAAAGCGTCGGCGAAGGCGCCGGCCCAGACGCCAGCAAAGGCGCAGGCGAAGGCGTCTGCCAAGGCGCCAGCGAAGGTGCAGGCGAAGGCGCCGGCAAAGACACCGGCCACAGCGCCGACCAAGGCGGTGCCGGAAACAGGAGAGGAGTTCCCCCCTCTCCCCACTCCAACACCCCTGCCGGGTACCTCCACATCTGCCGCTGCTAACGACAGCTGGCAGGTCGTGGGGAGCTCAAAGAGGAGCCAACAGCGGCAGCGGCAGCGGGCCAGAAGGGCCGCCGAAAAGGCAGCCGAAGCCTCGCAGCCACCGCCGGTGGTGACAGCGGCCACCAAAAAGAAGCCGCGAAAACTGCAGCCGCCTAAAACCGCGGCTGTAGTGGTGACCGTCACGACGGAGGCGGCCAGTGGTGGACTGACCTATGCGGCTGTCTTCCAAAAGGCCCGGGCCAGTCTTGCCAGCGAGTTTGGACCGGCAGGGGTCAGGTTGCGCCGCGCCCAGACGGGAGCTCGAGTCCTCGAGTTCCCTGGAGCAGAAGGCGCAAAGACGGCGGACAAATGTGCCGAGACGCTGAGGGGCATGTTTGCCGAGTTGGATGGCGTCAAGATCGCCAGGCCCACGAAGTGCGCGGAGCTGCGTATTTCGGGCTTGGACGATTCTGTGACGGCTGAAGATGTCCGCGATGCAATCCGGGAGAAGACCGGCTGCAGCGCGGATAACATCAGGGTCGGCACCATCCGCCCCGGTCCAGGCGGGCTAGGCGCTGCATGGGTCAGCTGTCCCGTGGCATCAGCCAAAGTTTTGGGCGACGCCGGAGCTATCCTCGTCGGCTTTGTGAATGCCAGGGTTACGGTCCTGGCTGCGAGGCCGATGAGGTGCTTCAAGTGCCTAACCGCCGGACACACTCGCTCGAAGTGCGAGAGTTGCTTCGACTGCAGCGGTCTATGTTTCCGCTGCGGTCGACCGGGGCACAAGGCGGCAGATTGCTCAGCTGCCCCCCACTGCCCGGTGTGTGCGGCGGCGAATAAGCCCGCCAATCACCAGACCGGGCAGGGGGGCTGCAAGCCTCCCCGCGCGTCTCGGCAAGCACCGGAGGCCAGCCTATCGATCCAGGCTGCCTCCGATGTCACTAGTGCGTCGGCACCGACGCCCATGGAGGAGGTTGTAGAGACGAACCCTTAATGGATCAAGTCTCCAACCTTCTCGTCCAGACGAACTTGAACCACTGCGCCGCAGCGCAGGATCTCCTCCTGCAAACCATGGCGCAGTGGTCGGTCGGTGTGGCCGTAGTCGCGGAGCCCTACTTCGTCCCTCCCCGTCCAAACTGGATGGGTGACTGGGACGGCTCCGTGGCAGTCGTCGGCTCCACGGCGGCTGGTTCCCCGCCCTTGTCGCTCAAAGACAGGGGCACGGGATATGTTGCCGCCGAGTGGGGGGGGATCACCGTTTACGGTATCTACTTCTCCCCCAGTAAGAGTTTGAGTGACTTCGAGGTCTTCCTGAACAACCTGGAGACCTCGATGCGGCAACTAGCGTCTGGGCGCGTCCTCGTACTGGGGGACTTCAACGCCAAGTCCATTGCGTGGGGTTCCCCGGCGACGGACGCCAGGGGCAAGGCCGTAGAGGAGTGGGCGGCCTCGGTGGGCCTCTGTCTACTGAACAGAGGCTCCACCAACACGTGCGTGCGACAACAGGGGGGGTCGATAGTGGACCTTTCGTTCGCTACCCCTGCACTCGCCGCACGTGTACAGAACTGGCGTGTCCTGGATGAGGTTGAGACGCTCTCGGACCATTTGTATATCCGATTTGAGCTCTCCCGGTCCCAGGACGCCAGTAGGGGTCACGCGGCGCGGCGTCCCTCCCGCTTTCCGCGGTGGTCTGTCGCCAAGCTCGACAGGGACTTACTGGAGGAGGCGGCCATTCTTAACTCTTGGCTGCCTCCGCAGGCCCCGGCCGAAGAGGTCAACGTGGGGGCTGGTCGCTTCTGCAGTGCGATTACGCAGATCTGCGACTCGGCCATGCCCCGCGTACGTGGGCGTCGGCCTCCAAGGAAGGAGGTCTACTGGTGGTCCCAGGAGTTGGCGGACCTCCGTGCGGCCTGTGTTCGTGCCCGGAGGTGCCTCACTCGTAGTCGGCGACGCCACCGCGGAGTCGGTGAGGAGGTGGATCGGCTTCAAGAGGAATACCGTGAGATCCGGCAAACTCTGAAGCTGGCCATCTGCCGCGCCAAAGAGGAGAGCCGCAAGGAGATGCTGGAGAGTCTCGAGCGTGACCCCTGGGGTCGGCCCTATCGTGCGGTGCGCAAAAAGCTCTGCGCGGGGGGCCTGCCCCTCACGGAGACTCTCCAGCCCAGCTTCCTGCAGGAAGTGGTCGAGGGCCTATTCCCACAGCGGGCGGAGCACACGCCCCCGTCGATGGCCGTCATGGCCGGAGGCGACGACGAAGGCGAGGCTGATGTGCCGCCCGTCAGGGAATCAGAGGTAGGGGCGGCTGTTCTAAGGATTCGATCCAAGAACACCGCCCCCGGGCCAGACGGGGTACCTGCCCGAGTGCTGGCCCGAGCCCTCGATCATATGTCGGACCGCCTCAGGGGAGTGTTAGACGCTAGTCTGGCGTCCGGACGCTTCCCTGAGTGTTGGAAAAGCGGGAAGCTGGTTCTGCTCCAGAAGCCAGGTCGGTCTGCCGACTCGGTCGCGGCCTATAGGCCCATCGTGTTGCTGGACGAGGCGGGTAAGCTGTTCGAGAGGGTGCTCCACGCCCGCATCGTCCGGCACCTGCGCGAGGTGGGCCCCGATCTGTCGGACGCCCAATTTGGATTCCGGGAGGGGCGTTCGACGGTCGACGCAATTCTGCGTCTGAAGGCCGCGACCGAACAGGCGGTGGGCTGCGGCGACGTGCTGTTGGCGGTGTCGTTGGACATCGCCAACGCATTCAATAGTCTGCCATTCAGCTGCATCAGGGCCGCACTCCAGTACCACGGAGTGCCGCAATACCTGGGGCGGCTAGTGGCAGACTATCTGACGGAGCGTACTGTCATGTACGAGGACCGAGAAGGAGTCTTGAGACGTCGGGCCATGTCGTGCGGTGTTCCACAGGGGTCTGTCCTCGGACCACTCCTGTGGAACATGGGATACGACTGGGTCCTGCGAGGGCGTCTCCCCCCCGGGGTCAGTGTAATCTGCTACGCCGACGACACTTTAGTGACAGCCCGGGGGGGCGACCTTCGAAGAGGCGGCACGCCTGGCCACCACAGGAGTCTCCCTGGTGGTCGGGCGCATTGAGGCGCTGGGTTTGCGGGTGGCCCTAGAAAAGACGGAAGCCCTACTTTTCCATGGGCCCCGTCGTGGTCCACCCGCCGGCGCCTCCATCGAGGTCAACTCGGTCCTCGTACCGGTCCGGGCCCACTTAAAGTATCTGGGTCTGGTCCTAGACGGTAGGTGGCTCTTTGACGAGCACTTCCAACAGCTTGCTCCGAAGCTGATCGGCACTGCCTCCTTCCTTGGGCGTCTTTTGCCCAATCTGGGAGGAGCCAGTGTCGCCACGAGGCAGCTGTACACGGGGGTTGTCCGGTCTATGGCACTCTATGGTGCACCGGTGTGGGCGGCGGCTCTGACCGAGCAGAATAGGGCGCGCCTCAGGCGGCCTCAGAGAACTCTGGCGGTCAGAGCCATACGGGGCTACCGCACCGTATCGACGGAGGCGGCGTGCGCCCTGGCCGGAACACCCCCGTGGGATTTGGAGGCGGAAGTGCTCGCCGACGTTTATCGGCGAGTGGCTAACTACCGGGCGGAGAGTGGTGGAGTTGGACCTCCGCCCGAGGACGTGCGCGAGTGGCGCGAAGCCGCTCACCGAGCCACGATGGATCGCTGGTCGGTCCGGCTGGAGACTCCACGTGCTGGCTTCGCCACCGTAGAGGCGCTTCAGCCGGTCATCGGCGAATGGGCAGTGCGGCAGCACGGGACCCTTACCTTCCGACTGACGCAGGTTCTTTCCGGGCATGGTTGCTTCGGAAAGTACCTGCACTCGGTCGCCAGGAGGGAATTGAGTCCCGCCTGCCACCACTGCGACTGCAGTGAGGATTCGGCTCATCACACGCTGGCGGTCTGCCCTGCATGGGAGACGCAGCGCCGGGTCCTCACTGCAGTCATCGGAGGGGATCTCTCGCTGCCGGCCGTCGTTCGTTCCATGGTCGGCAGCGAGAGCTCATTTACCGCGGTCGCAACCTTCTGCGAGGACGTAATCACGCAGAAGGAGGCGGCGGAGAAGGCCCGGGAGGACGACATCCAATCGGACCAGATTCGCCGCCGGCGACTCGGGCGGCGGAGGCGCGAACATCTGCGCCTCATGCCGCCTTGAGTGTGGCCGCGGGTGGACGGGACGGGTTATCCCTCCATCCGCATTATGTGGCCAGCCGCGAGGGGGCGGCGTCGGTGTGTGCCGGACGCCGCCTAAGAGAGGTTTCGTCAAACAGAGACGGTGCCCGCATCAGAAGCGGGCAGGCGCTGGAGAAGTTCAGAAGGAGATCCCACCCTGGACTTCTCCTACTCCTAAACGGAGAAGCGCGGAGAGGGCACACTGTGTGTTTTTTAGTCGGTTCAAGTCCGACACACCACCCCGCCGTAACCCCCGGTGGGGTGACGGTCCATGATGATTTTTCACACACTAAAAAAAAAAAAAAAAAAAAAAGGGTTGGTTTCAAGGTTTCCTTCTCTTTGCATTGATGTTGTCTTGCGTAGTAATCCTCGCCCTTATTTTTGTACATAATAATCGTAAAAACACGGACAAGGACACTGACTTTCCAATAACGATTGCAATAGATATTCATGGCAAACGGGACAGACGTGGCGTCGGCTTAACATGCACCCCAAGTCACGAGTGTGGAACACCATCAAACTTCCATACAACGGTAATGTTGCTCCTAGCCAAGTCCTAGCCAAGTAGCAAACGATTTTCGTTTTCTATTCTATTCTCTATTCTCTTGTTCCATTCGCTAATATTTTGTTTCAATGACGTGACTGAATGAACCACAGAAAAATGTGAGAGAAAAGTCTCTGAAAACACAAGATTTATGAGTTTTTGTTGCTTCTGAATATATAATGTAACAATTGAGAAAAGTTATGTTTTTAATATCTCATTGATACTCTGAAGAAAAGAACAGTGAATACAAGCCTAGGTGAAAGTGCGGCGAAAGAAGGTCTTTATGTTTTCTTATTTATTTTACATCATACCTATCTATGACGTTTTCATTGATTCGGGAGTGAATTAAGGTGAGCAAATCCGGGGACAAGAGTGCTAGTTTCACATATTTCATCAACGAGATTTATACTTTGTTAGTTTTATAATGCAAATATTTATACAGTAACTGGGTTTTCCCGCATGTATGTCGGTTATCGCGGTACTGAGTACCGGCGTGTCCTTTCTCAAGGATCCAAGTATTATCATCAACAGCCTTCAACAGTCCACTGCTGGACATAGGCTTCTCTTTAAAAAGGAGGTTTTGGTCTACTATACCACGCTGGCCAGACGGGTTGCTATAGGGTTGGTTTCAAGTTTTCCTTCTCTTTGTGTTGATGTTGTCTTGCGTAGTTTATTCCTTAGTCGCCTTTTTCGACACCCACGGGATGAATAGGGGTGGTGACACTCTGTATTCTTACTCCGTCACCACACGGACAATAAAAACAACAAATGTTAATTATATATAATGCAAATATTTATACAACTGGGTTGTGCCCGCATGCATGTCCGTTATCGCGGTAAAGAGTATCCTATGTGCTTCCTCAAGAAACCAAGTATTTTCATGGCAAATTTGAATTAAAAGTGATTTAGCCATAAAGGGGTAACAGGTTGAGTTACTTTTCAATTTATAATATTTGTAGAGATAACTTCAACTTTACCTACAACTAAGAAAATAAAATGAGATTTTAGTATTAAGTATAACACTAAATTCTAGTCTCCCGTTGAGAAATACCTAACGCGTCTACCTACTAGGTCTATGTTCATAACCATTATGGACCACTCCTTGGGATTAAACTGGGAATTGGGATTTCAATGCCCAGCACAAATGAATAAATAATTTTATAGATGAGTCTGCACAATAACCTTAAAGTAATTGCATTTTAAAAATAAACTTACAGCCGTTCGCTTTATTAATCACACTTATAAAGGCTGAAGTTTTGTGAGTGTTTGTTTGTGTGTGGGTTACTTCTTCACGCACAAATGGTTAAATCAAATTTAATAACATTTGATGTGGAGGTAACTGAAACCCTTAATTATCACACACATTCTACATTTATTAACGTCAATTTTTTTTAAGTTTTTTTTTTATATTTTATAAAGAGTAAACGCTTTTGTTTATAATAATATAACAGTGGATATTATGTTGTAGACAAGATTTTGCTGAAGGCTTCACCCGCGTATTTATAGATTGTTTTGGTGAAAAGTGGTCCATGTCCTTTTTCGAGAAACATAACGTCTCCATGACAAAATTCGTTAAAATCGGTTCAGCGGTTAAATTAAAAGGTAAACGGACAGAGTTACTTTGAAATTTATATTAATATGGATATTATATTTGACTTTATTTTATAACAAAACTAGCTTTTGCTCGTGGTTGCGCCCGCGTCTATGCCTATGTCCTTTCTTAGGCTTTGGACTACCTGGCTACAAAATTTCATAAAAATCGGTGTAGTGGTTTTTGAGTTTATCGCGAACATACAGATAGACAGACATGGCGGCGGACTTTATTTACAATTAGGTTTTATATCCGAAGATAATTCTCTTCTATCGAATTGAGGCTGAAGCTACTGTGTAAGACTAAAAGAACCGTTCTGAATACAAAACGACTTTGATAGTTAATTTTCTAAAGAAAATGATTCATTGTCTGAATACTTTATTCGGCTATTTACTCGATGAATTTAGAAGATATTTCCTATCGGTAATGAAATTAAGCAAAATCAATTCAAATAAGATCGTCGATGGCGGCTATTTTATTCGACACAAACAATTTACAAATTGAAATGCATAATAAAACTGTGAAAGCGATATCAGGAAATCGATACGGGATTTCAACTCGGATTCTTTACGAACTATGTACATATTATATATTTTATGACAATTCATAATAAGGTGTATAAATATTTAAATTTTTATCGTAAATTGAGCTGCAAAACATTGTTTCAAATACCTTATTAGCAATGTGCTGTAAATAGGACAGGTTAAACTACTCATTGTTGTGTACCTATTGGCTAGTAGGGTTATTTATAGGACCACATCTACACTGCCTTTTTGGTATAGTGGTTAGCGTATGCGGCTGCTAATCAAGAGGTCTCGGGTTCGATTCCCGGGTCGAACCAAATATTTGTGTGATCCGCAAAATATTTGTTTCGGAGTTTGTGTATTTTCTATGTATAATATGTATTTATTTACAAAAAAAAGGATGTTTATGTATTTATGTCAGTTGTCTAGTAACCCATAGTACAAGCTCTGCTTAGTTTGGGACTAGATGACGTTGTGTGTAAGATGTCCAAAATATTTATTGACTTATTATTTATTTATTCTTTCTCTTGTTTCATTGGCTAATATTTTGTTTTGATCACGTGACTGAGAAATAGAGAATAGAGAAAGAGAACGGAGAATAGATTAGAAAACGAAAAACGTTTGTTAATTGGCTAGGGGGCAGAATTCTGAGAGACAGGAGTTTGCCCTCATGATTAAAACACAAAAATATATTCAATAGTCTCGTGTATCGTGTAGTCATACTGAGGATACATGAAAGTTTAATGAACACAGAAGTGAAACAAATGTGCAATTTCGTAATACAACGAACAAATAAAGTTGCTTCGGTAAAATATTCATTCATTAATGTTCTGTATTTTATACCTTTCTCCCGTCGCGTTCAGCTTCGATAGACAGATTTAAAGGGACTGTGGCATTCGCAAAATATCACCTATTTTGAATTCGGACTATCATGCTGGTTTATGCATGATAGTGGTTACCAGAGGAGTGGAAGAGTTATGAACTCTTCTTCTTTCTTTTAGAAACACAACTGCCGCATTAGGAATATAAATCCTGTGTCGCGGGGGACTTTACAAATATACATGAAACGGGCACAAAGAACACCCAGACTCAGAACAACAATTTGTGAATAACACAAAGTGTTTTCTCACAGGATTTGAACCCACGACACTTAGCGAAGTAGAAAGCAGCGTGGCGACCAGTTAAACCACTAGGCTAACCTTACAGTCTATTCAAAAGAAGCTGTATACAAGTTGTAATGTATGTTAAAAAAATATATAACTAAAATACTTCTACGTTCATCGAGAAAGGTTGTGAATAGGTCCCATATAACTCTCTACTTAACGTCCTAACTTGGGTGACAAAATAACTGTGTTCAGATATACCTCTATAGATTATTGATATTTGAAGACACAATAACTTCGAAAAGAAACATTGTACAAAGACTTGACACTTGTAGGGTAGCTGCGATCTAGGGCATCGGCCACTGACCTGCATAAGGAAACGATTCTTGAACAGTGCAGGAAACAACTATCGACATTACTGAGTATGTTCACATGAACTTTTTGCAGTAATAAGGTGTCATGGCCATGATCGATGTCATGATATTACTCAGTTACTGGCAGTTACCGATTGTTGTCGGTTTTTCTTATTTTGGTTGGTGGCAAAACTTGTACTGCATTCCACAAAGGGCATGAATGGAATTAATTTATACAGTTATCTGGTAAACATTCCTTTGTTCTTCAAAGCCGTTACGCTGCATGCAATCACACCGGCGAATGTCCTAGTTTCAGTCCAATTGAATCCAAGATTGAATTTCGCCAAACTCGATATGGTGAAGATTAAAATATATAGTGGGGCTTTGTTAGCTTCAGAAGGCTTGCATGCATTTTTGTAATATCGATTCTGAACTATACGTAATTTCAAAGATAATCAACGAGATTACTAGACGATGACTTTTATAATACTGAATATTAGTGATGATTTCATTATCAACAACCCATAGTGTCTCACTGCTGGGTTATTGGTGAAGATTTTAATGTTATATTTAAGGGTTTTATTTTACAATCAATCAACAGCTTTTCATGGGCCACTACTGGACGTAAACCTTTCCTAAAAAAGGAGATTTTGGCCTTAGTCCATAGTCAGATGGATTGGTTTTAAGATTTTGTTCGGCTTTTATAAAACACCTTTGAAGGGTAGTGACACTTTGTATCCTTAATACGTCACTTCATAGAAAGATGGTTATTTACTATATATAGTATAAATCTATCGCCATCCATTGCTTAACGAATGTCTCCCCCAAGGAGCGCCAACCATCCTAGTCTTAGGCAGTCCCAAGTTTACTATAATAATTTAATATTACTGAAGGTTTTCCCAATCTCAGTTTTACTTCAATACGCAATTAAAGTTTCAAAAAGAGAGATGTAGCAAGTCAGCGTATTGACGTAAGACTTCTAACAGTACAAGAAAGTACACGTACCAGACTTGCACTGTGTGTAAACAATAAAGCCGTTTGATTTATGTTCGTATTTATGACGATAGTTTAAAAACCGAGGTATTTATTTCTCTTGTAGCGGTGAGAATAACGCTAATTTGAATATGTAAAGGCGTTATTAGAAGAGCATAAATTTCTAAAGTAATGTCAAATACAAGGAAGTCTACAGAACTATTTTCTTTACAACTGTTTAAAAAGCCGTCTTATGTATGCAGCCAACTTCTTTTTGTTTTGAATTGACTTTAATTTTTGTATTGCAGTCTAGACTGTAGTCACTGACCGTAAAATTAATCATAAAAATGCATGTTCTTGATTTGAGTGATAATATTACCACAATGGCACGGTCTTACAAAATAATAAACATTGTCGTAATCAAGAATTCAAATTGTAACCTTAATAATGTACATAAATCTTCAACATTCTGAAAAGATCAGCGTTGCGATAACATGCATATATAAATCAGATTGTAGTTAGTCTAATTTGGCTAAGTCTATCTATTTTTATGTTCTGCGTGCTATCTATAAAATGTTGTTTACTAAGGAATTTTTTGACTTTTGAGTTGAATATTACGCAGAAAACTAGACAGTTTATACTTATAATATATATTAAATATCGTATATAAAACGTATCTTCCTGTAAGGGTTGAATTACCGTGTAGCACAAAAATTGTAGACAACCCCTAACGCAAAAAAAATGTGGTTTGTCATTGAAACGCTGACAAGACACAAAGAGCACCCAGATTTAGAACATTAATTTTTGGATCTCACAATTAGTTGCCCCATGTGAGACTTATACTCATACTCAGCGCAGTAGAAAACGGTACGGCACCCGCAGCAAATAAAAATTCTATTAATCTGATCGTTAATAAAACCACAAGATCAAACGATAGGCTTATCTGGTGATTATTAATTTCATATTCCTGTATGCCGAAGATCTAATTCCAAAAAATAAACACTTGTTTGACACAGTAGCATGTCATTCATCTAAGTGACCCAGCAACGTACCTCTGACCTCGTCTGCCATTGTTGGTATATCTCGACCCGGTTTCTAAGAGAGTGATGAAAAGAGTTTCACCCTTTATGAAGGGTAGTGCACTCCAGTCATGTATAAATTGTCATATGAGTACCAAGGAAGAAAAGTATTTCGTAGTATGATGTAAATTTTAGCTTATCTTTAGAACAACATTTCTTTTTTAAAATTCGATAAGTTAGTATCCCGTTATATAAAAACGACTTTTAACAGTGTTCACAAAAATAAATAAATCTCGCACTGACTTAAAGACATTTTTGTTAGGGAGGGTAGATGGAAATTGTAAACAGCGATATTTATTTCTGTAAGTAAATCTAACCAACCAGGGCGACTCGCTAGTCACTGATAAACCCTAGATGGGTTTTTGTGATTTAGGTTAAAAAAATACAAATTGCAATGTAAAGTTTTGAAAAATAAATGAAAAAAAAACTATTTCTAATCATTAGGGCTCGGAATAGGTAGTTTAATTTTATGTACTTGCAGAAATAAAGTCAACGTAAGCATAACATGGTTAAACCATAACATAAAATTTGCAATACTGATTATTCCAAAATGTTCTTCAATAAAGGTTAGATCACGTCGAAGGTTAGGATTTTGCAATACTTCTTTCGCTTTCTTTATAGATTGTACTTCTTCATCATGAAATAAAGAAAGAATATGTGATATTTCATTAAAATATTTTTTATAGTAAAAAGCAGCTTCTAGCCATGTACCCCATCGAGTTATAACTGGCTCTGGAGGCAAGGGCATATAGTTTTTACAATCTCTGAAAATAGTAAGTTCCCCGGGATTTCACAGGCATATCCATACTATTGATGTCACAAAATCGCAAGTACATAAAATTAAACTACCTATTCCGAGCCCTACTAATCATGTAATGTATATTAAGAAAGAAATATTATGAATGGGTCTAGTCTTAAAATAAAGTTGTGTTTGTTACATCCTTGCGCTGGTGCAGTTAGACGGATTTGGAGATGGGTTACGGAGATCCGATTTCAGTGACACTTACAAACTTATATTCAGGTAAAACCGGTTGAAATAGTAGGCGACCTCTAATATTATCGGGAATAAATGCTAGTACACGGATTTTGACGGAAATTGAAATAAAAATAGTCCTAATTAACATAATGTATGCGGAACCGTGATCCACAAACAGCTCATATATAACTTTTTTGAAAAATTCAATATTTTGGTTTGATCTCGTGACCAACTTAGAGTATTTAAATTGTTGTATAATTTATTAAGTATAATTTCATTACATTAAACTATAATAATTGCTTCTTTCAAAGTAAATAGCATTTTACTCTTTACAATTATATCCAAAAGCGTTGACTCGTTGCAGTCCAATTTTGAACCTTCCCAAGGAACACCACAGAACTCAGTCTTCTGCTTTATGCATCCAGTCGCTGTCAGTCATCCCGCCATCTAGCCAAAGGGCGTCCCACACTACGTTACAAATATGAATAAAAGTACTAGCTTTCGCCCGCGGCTCCGCCCGCGTGTATTTCGATTATTACAGTAAAAACTAGCCTATGCGTTATTCTGATATAATAAGCTACATTACTGTAAAGTTTCATTCAAATCCATTCATTGCCTGAAAGAGCAACAAAAATACACACTAACAAACATAACACATAATTATAAACGCGAAAGTTTATGTCCTCCTATACCTCCTTAGGTATTCAAATATACAAAATACACATAGATTATCACTAATATTGGCGTCTATTAAGTACATGTACTTTTGTCCGCTGACTGTACATGTCAAACGAATTGATTACACTAATTCATTTGTCCTGCGACAGATCTTAAACGATAAAGTCCATTTATCAACAGTTGTCATAAGATGTTTTGATTTGTATTTCCTTTGGTTATGATGCGGCGAGCCGTCGTGATAAACATCTAAGTGAGCCATTCAGACGAACAAACATTCTCTTTTATATCCCCGAAAGGGCACACCGAAGCGAAATAAACGCTTTCATTTTGCAGACAATAATTTGCTTCCCAGTTACATGATAGTAGACAATCTTATTACAGAGTGGTAAAATTAAGAGCAAAATTAAATGTAAATAAAAATGAAAACCTTTTTCTTATCCTTCTTATCTTAGAAATTGGTTATAAGAATGGATTGAATAAGATTTAGCTTCAGAGTGTCAAGAGCTGAGTTCACTGTTTTCAAATCCAAGTTCGCTAAATGATTCATTTTTATAAAAATCGATAAAATAACGCTAAAATGTTTTACCAGTGTGGTGACGGATTAAGAATACAGTGTCACACCTATTCATCCCTCGGGTGTCGTAAAAGGCGACTAAGGGATAAACTACGCAAGATAACATCAATGCAAAAAGAAGGAAAACTTGAAACCAACCCTATACCAACCCGTCTGGCCAGCGTGGTATAGTAGACCAAAACCTCCTTTCTAAGGAGAGGCCTATGTCCACCAGTGGACTGTTAAAGGCTGTGTGATGATGATGAAAATGTTATAACAGAATTATTGTGACTGTCAGTCATTCTTTCACCTCGTGACGTTAAAAACAAAACGTCAAACAATCATAAACTAATAAATAATAAGATTTTGACGTGTGATGTGTGAATGTGTGATTTAATTAACATTAGCTTTTCATTTCATTATTTGTTACTTCATCTGTTTTATGTGTGACCTTCGATTATTTATTGACGTTCTCTTTTATTATTGCCATTGACCTTTCCATTTAACTATTGCAGTAATGTTAGCTTATGGAAGTTTGCCACACTAATGGTGAAATTCGCAGATTTTTATCTTTACTTATTCGTCTACACTAACATTTTAAAGCTTTAAAGTTCAGTAGTTTTGTTGAACACTAATATCAATTTCTGATTCAATCTTGGTTTTTTTAGTTTTTTTTGTTGTATTATGGGTAACTAGACAACTGATATAAATTCATAAACATACTTTTTTTTTTATATTTAAATATTATACATAGAAAACCTCCAAACTCTGAAATAAATATTTGCGGATCACACAAACATTTGGTCCGACCCGGGAATCGAACCGGAGATCTCTTGATCAGCAGTCGTATACGCTGACCACTCGACCAACGAGGCAAACCCATTTGGAAAACCCATTTATTCAGGCACTTTTAAGCTACTCAACTTAAAAGTCTAACGTTTGCTTAAAACACAGGTACATATTATATACAGTATACACCTAGCTCGGGCCGATTAATTGAAAGAATTTGTAACATTCTGATTTCTCTAATGAATCTTGTAGGCAGTAGAACAGCTATATTAGTTTTATATAACCACATTAATGAGCTTTATTTATAAACATAGTAAATTATAAGAATACAATATAAGTACACACATCAAAAGTGTCTAGGGATCAAGCATTTTTATGCGGATTTCTTGAGATTGAGATGTGGCTTTGTAATAAATTTATGATTTTATAAATTTATATGGATCCTTTTTGGTGCATTTCATAATTTGAATCAGGAACTGTCAATCAAATTCGAGTAAAAGATGAAAATCAGCTGCCAATATTTTCCCTATAAAAACACACAACGCATTGAAGAAATTATTAGTGCTACTGTTTCCCTACTACTGATTAAAACCAACGTTATTATGGAGCGGCGACGTCATTTAAGCAGGGAAGAAATGCTCAGAGCCGTGGGAATGATAGAAGCTGGTTCCCGGCAACGTACTGTGGCTTTAGCTCTGAATACAAGTCAGAGTGTTATCAGTCGACTTTGGACACGTTACCGA
The DNA here is from genome assembly GCA_932526445.1 of Phragmatobia fuliginosa. Taxonomy (NCBI): domain Eukaryota; kingdom Metazoa; phylum Arthropoda; class Insecta; order Lepidoptera; family Erebidae; genus Phragmatobia; species Phragmatobia fuliginosa. The sequence continues at coordinate 17,289,664 of OW052071.1, forward strand.
AGCACTGGTACCGTGGCTGAGCGCCATGGAGGACGGTATCGCTGCACCACACGGAGACAAGACCGATACATTCAAATCTTAACTCGAAGAGCTCCAACAATAACCGCCATGATGTTAGCCGTGAGGCTTCATCACTCTTCAGGGAACTTAATTAGCGACCAAACAGTCAGAAACCGCTTGCATGAAGTGAACCTTCATTCCCGAAGACCGCTACGGGTACCACCTATAGCAATGCACAATCGTAGGATTCGATATCAATGGGGCTCTTGAACACAGAAATTGGGCAGAAGAACAATGGCGTTTCGTGTGCTTTTCTGATGAGTCTCGTTTTGGTATGAGACCGGATACAAGACGTATACGACACTGGAGAACCCCTGGACGCCAACAGCGATTAAAATCCTGCCAGGAAGTCCATCCTTATAGTGGTGGAACCATCATGGTATGGGCGGGTATTTGGATCGGCGGAAGAACTGAGTTGATTTGGATCAGAGGCAACCTCAACGCTCAAATTTATGCTGAGACGATTGTATCAGACGTCATCGTTCCTCTACAAGTGCAAATCGGTCCCTTATTTCAGTTAATGCATGATAATGCACGACCGCACACCGCAAGAGTTGTAAGACAGACTCTCGCCGCAGCTAACATCAATGTCCTGCCCTGGCCTGCTCAGTCGCCAGACTTGAACCCGATTGAGCATGCATGGGATATGCTACAGAGAAGAGCTCTGCCGAATATGGAGGGTATCCAGTCGCAAGAAGACCTTTTTTTGTTGTTGCAACGAACATGGGCGGCCATTCCACAGCGTGATTTGGATGAACTCATTTTGAGTATGCCAAACCGATGTTCTTGTGTTGTTAGTGTTCGCGGTAGAAACACGGATTATTAATTGTTTAAGTTACCTAATAAAATTTTAAAGAAAACTGTTATTTCAGTCTTTTTTTCGAACTTTAATGTTAGTGGTTCAAATGTCAAAAATCCCTTTATTAGGAAAACGGCAAATTTCTTTACTAATGCAAAGGTGACTTGGTTTATCGTTACTGTGACAAACGAAAACACTTTATTTGATGAATCCTTAAAGAAATTTTTAATTAATATCAATCAGGAGAAAAGTTATTGCAAAAATATATGTTGATCCCTAGACACTTTTGATGTGTGTATATAATAAGACTAAAATTCTTTTCTGCAAATAAATTATTATTAATCACATCTCTGCAAAATATATGAGCATTAATGAAAAATGTTTTAGCAACATATACCTTTTGAAAGACGTGTACAAAGTTGTGCCAGGGTCAATTAGTCTCAAAGTGTAATAAGTAAAGTACCGCATCACAAACACAGCAGATAACATTATAATTAGATGCAATCTTTTGATGCGTTAAAGATACCTTAGAACAAGGTGAAGATGAAGTTAACCTTTTAGAAGGATTATTGTAGTATTACAAGTTAGAATGTCAAGTAATTAGCCACTAGCAAGTTAGTGTAAGGAAAATCTGATGACGTATTCAGAATACGAAATGTTCATCTTGTGGGTATCGTAAAAGCTGACTAAGTGAGCAAACTAGGAGAAGAGCAATCCAAAAAGAACGAAAGAACAGTGATTAGTTATGCATTCGCTCCAACATACACAGGACAATACATAGTTCATAGGGATCCTGAAGACGCCTCACTATATGGTAAAAGACCTATTTTACGGACGTCCTCTTTTTGTAATAAAATCTTATACAATTAATCATTTAGAACGCTTGAGTAAAACTCTGGAGCGACAAGTGCATTTCTCAGTAGGCTAAAAATCCTTTCTAACGAGAGGCCTTATACTCAGCAGTGGGCCATTAAAGGCCTGTTGATGATGATCAAAATGATATAAATCAAAATACTCTTCAGTCGCAACGAAAGCATCATTACTGACTTAATTGTGGAAATGATGATATGGGTACTGACGTATGGTGAATATTTTAAAGGTCCATAAAAATACGGCGTCATAGCTTACATTTGCTTCGCGTGGCTTTCGCCTAAAATGTCATATTTGTAAAGAGTCACGATAAAGGTGAAATATATATCACTTTATGGGGATAGTGAAAAGGGCAGGCCATATTTGTCTAATAATGGATTTAGGCTTGACGATAAAGTTGCTTTTATAGGAGTATACCTAAATATATAATGATCAGGGATACTACAAAAGTGGATTTTAATAAAGTGTTTAATGAGCTGTTCACTGATTCGGTTCGCATAAAACCAATTCAAAGTTCTTAAGGTCTTTTTAATAGCTTTACTTTCCCCTCAAAACAATGTCACTTTTCCCATTTGGCATCATTTTCATCTCAGCTGAAAGACGTCCTCTGCTGGGCATAGGTCTCTTTCAAGTATCTATAACTGTTCTGTACTGCCCTCATCGATCCCTAATTCTAAACAATTTGGCCCCACTGACGGTAGTTACATTCAAAATGTAGTTGGTTAAATGTACATGTTCAGCCGGCTCTACACTCGCGTGTGACGTCGCGCCGTGAATTCACTCCGTGAATAAACAGCGTGATCAGCGCGAGAACTGTGTCCTTTCACACTCGCAAAGCTTCACAGTCTTGTTCGCGGCTTGTTCTCCACACTGATCGGGGAACGGTGCGAAGCGCGAACGAGAAGGTGTGAACAACATCTATCGGTCCAACCTTTCACGCGTGATAGCGTGACCAAGGGAAATAGGGATTCATTTTTATATATACAGATATGTTTTTTTTAAGTTTAAGCCTGCCAAAGTGACTCTAATCTGTCTGATGGAAAGCCAGAGTAGAATCCAAGAGTAGGGGTTACCATCGTCATTGAGTACTTTCGTACAGACAATGCAGTATAGTGACCCTCACTATGACGGCTTAGCGAGATGCTTCTGCATAATTGGGCAAGAAGGCTGTCACTTGTACGTTGATCTTCTAGATTTTTTTTCTTTTAATGTTCATTGAAAAGCATTTCCCGAGTAAAAAAAAGTGTTCCCGCCAAGTGGCGAGACGTCTGTGTATCCGAACGGTAAAACGCCAAAGTGACACATACGATTGACGTTTGAGTAATAGACTGAGTACGAGAACACCCGGCGCGCGCGCTATTAAAAACAGAGTGTGTGAAGTGTAAAAGACGTTCTGCTCAACTGAAAATAAACCGCAAATCAGCTCGAAACTTGCCAAACAATTACAGTGCCACGAACAATCGGTGCTTCCCATAACCGAGGCCGAGCCAGCAGATCCTGCCCAGTTCATACCAGTCACCAACACGTGAGTACCCATCCTTCAGTAAACAACCCCTAATACATTTTGATACCTTCCCCTTACCTAATCCCACGTCGCTGTATTGTACGCGTCAGCCCAAGGCGTGTACATTACAAAAAGGGTAATAATGTTCAAATATATAAAATTTTATTTTCGTCAATACATGTTAAAATATAATGTCATGATTGCGATATCGAAATGTTAATGACGATGTGACATTGTCATAATGAATAGCATGTTTATTGATTGTGTTTTTTTTTTATGTTGTCTATGTCGTAAGTTTATTTAATATAACTGGTTTTTATCCGCAGATATAAGTCATCGGCTACAAAAGTACTAACAATATACGTACAGACAGATAGTCAGACAACAATTTTATAAATTGCTTTTTTGATGTAACTATCGCATATACTTTCATATGCGTTTAGTGAAAACCTGTTCATTTAATATAATTAACGGACACTTCAATTTTATTTATTTGTATGTTCAGCCATTTTTATTGAGTAACTAAAGACTGCCTTGTTGGTCTAGTGGTTAGCGTATGCGGCTGCTGATCATGAGGTCTCGGGTTCGATTCCTGGGTCGGTTTAAATGTTTGTGTGATCTTCGAATATTTGTTTCGGAGGCTGGGTGTTTTCTATGTATAATATGTATGTATTTGCAAAAAAAATATGTTTATGTGTTTATATCAGTTATCTAGTACCCATAATACAAGCTTTGCTTAGTTTGGGACTAGATGACGTTGTGTGTAAGATGTCCGAAAATGTTTATTATTATATTTATTTTATATTATTAACGGACACTTTAATTATATTTAGTAGTATGTTCAGCTATTGTTAAAAGGTTTTTGTTACTAATAAAATGTAGTTTTTACAATCTCTTGCGTTTAATTGAGGTGCACTCACAGCACGTATGGCCTTAACCCTCTCGTGAGAGTAGACCCGAGCCCAGTAGCGCCCATTATAGGTCGTTGATGACTCACGGCTACTCTTTGTCAGGTTGTAAATAGTTACTATCGATTTCACGAATGAAGTATTAATACCCGTGGCACTAAATGGAAATACATGATAAATAGCTAGTCCCATGGTGTAATTACTTGACTATCCGTAAGTTTTAATTAAAGTATTGAGTAATGTACTAAGTAAGCGTGCTGATATGAGATAAAATTTCAAGTTAATTGAGCCCTGTCTACTTAATAACGAGTGTTTAATTACCTTATCAAGATTTTATAGACGACGTTTTATGAAGGTGTGTGTGCGTGTGTATGTCAGCTTTGTCGGAGTCTAATAATACTTAAGACACGATATATTAATTATTAATCAACAACCCGTAGTATAATAATTGTCTGCCTCGGTGGGTTAGTGATAGAATATGCCACTGCAGTGCGTGAGGTCCCGGATTGGATCAAAGTTTTTTATGTTTTGCAAATATTTTTTTCGGAGTTTAGATGTTTTATGGAAAACATCTAAACTCCGAAAAAAACGGTTAGTTACTATTTACCAGATTATATAAAATTTTGATACAAAATTTTCAAACCAAAAAGTATTTATGTATGTTCGGAGTTTCTAGTTCGTTTAATTTTCAAGATATCTTTTTTTTATTTTGTTACATTTTATAATTATTATTTTACTTGTAAGGTTTCATTTACTGCTAAGAGTACAAGACCGAAATCAAAACTGCAGAATTTGAGTGAGACTGCAAAACCACAATTACCGTTTGAAATGAATTCAGTGTTAATCCTAAATATATGCTATCCTAATGCTAAAATAATTTATTTGTAAGCTATTCAAATAATTGTTCAGCTAAACAAGGAGAAAACGCGTAATGTACTAAAATATTTTCATGAAAGCGAGACTGTATTTCTGTTTTGACAATGAAAAGACGGTGGAAAAGACACCTGTTACGCCTTATTACACGTATAATGGCATCGCGGGTGTAGCTACACGAACTTAGCGGAGCGATAAGCGGAATTACGATCGATACATAATACTTGAATAATTTAGTTCGTATGTTGGTGTAGTGTTTGGTGTTTCAGATTTCTAAGTCAGAAGTCGTGAGTTCGATGGAAACTCAGGACAAATTATTTTGTCTGGGTGTAATTACCCTACAATATGTACATACCTAATTAGAATATCGTTTAAATATAGAAAGTTACCAATAGTCTGATTAAAATAGTATAGGCTCTGATTATTTTGAGATCAGTCTGTTTCTTTTTTAGCACATAAGATACGATCATGTTGTCTTAGGTAAGATTTATGCAATTTTTTAAGAGACAACTCTCACACTAGGATCGCACAAAGTGTAGTTCTATGAAGGTTTCACCCAAAGACTCAGTGCAAGAGCGGCGAGGTGATCGCTTAAACCACGGTACAGTCTATGTCTTAATGATCAGATGAACATCATAAGTAAATATACTTGTATCAGAAGATGAAATCAAAACGCTAGTCGCTACACTTGCTTCTTAAGTAAAGCCTTAATGTACGCTCAAGTTTAGCATGCAAATACACATGATAATTATGATGCAGTTTGTTGACTCGTGGCTTTTGTTCTGTAATCTTGCTTTGTTTGTCAAAACAACTAGACTGAATGTCTTACTAATAAGATTTGTCTTGAAAATATTATAAGCGTTAACAACGGTATTTTCTGTAGTTCTTTTATTTCTTATATTTCTCTCAATATTACTTAATCTGGAGTTTGAAGTAGTACATGTAAGTTTTTCTAGTTTATAATACTTTGCAATGCAGATATTTATTTCATTAGCGATATTGTTAAGGTGTAAAAGTTGCAACAAAGTGGTTGCAGGTTTGAACATCACATCATTACACTTGACCAAGGTTTTCAATACGCTTTGTATGCGACATTTCAATGCTTAAAATGTCTCCTAGCGATAGGAGGACAATTAGTGGTACAGAGATTTCTTTTCTAGGGTACACTTGTTTCGCCAGCTTATGGTGACTTTCACGTATAGCTCAACAGATAAACATACTACAGCGCCATCTACCAAAGAAACACCGAACTACGCAGTTACTACTAATCCTGCACCGCGAAATAGAAGTTCTCGCGCCGGCTCATTAGCATATTTGTTGCCTAACATAAACCGTTGCGCTGTGGCCCACCAGGCACCTTTTCAGGGAAGATTCTTCGACCGATTCTTCACCAGTAAAGATTCGGTCGAACAATCTTCCCTTTATGTTGGAGAGACATGACACCCGTCCCTATACATTGTACGAGACACCGGTGCGGCTATTGGGCGGTCAGTGCGCAGACGAAAAAAGGAGGACATGAGGGAAAAATCATCTTAAGTAACAAAATATGTATTTTTTCTCACCTCCTGATTGCACTGCGAACAGAAGTCGTGGCGACAAGTCGGGCAGTGCGCAGGGCTGGCGGCTCGAACGTTAACGACTGTGTCGCAGCCGACGCGAGGGCAAAACGCACGACCGGAGTCCATCGCCACTTCTGTAATAAAAAAATATTTGTTATATAACGATTATATTAAAAATTTATGAACTAGGTGATACACAAAAAATGTAATGGATTATTTGCTGTAAGTACTGTAATACTTTCATTGATTTACAGCTAATATTTCAAGCAGTAAAAGAATTTTACATCAATCAAAGAGTACTTTTTAATTGTGATTAGTCTGCAAACCTTTCAACCGGTGAAACCAAATCAAATTACGAAATAAAAACGAATGTTCATTACGATATCTTTACTAACACTACTTTAAGTTAACTCTTATTTGGTAGAAAAAGCTACGGAATTATGTTGTTACATAAATTATATTCAAGAAGATAACAATACTGTGGGTATTGTTATCTTCTTGAATATAATTTATGTAACGGCCAGGAAACGGAAATGCACTGAGAATACCAATGTCCTTTCTTTTCCTCATTATATGAATTTGTGTCTTTATACGTATATACGTAAATAAAGTATATTACGACCGCGGTACAGGCCCATTAAATGAGCGCTCCGTACTTCCGTTTAAAAGAAATTTCGCTTTTTATCTGTGTCGGACCTTGACTCTTGACTCAGATAAAATTTATTTGTTTTCATTTTATTGTTTTTGAAATACAACTCCCACATTAAGAATTTACATTTTACAGTTTTATACTTTACAAACTACAAAAAGACAATAAACGAATGGACAAAGTATATTTAGTTTGTCACAACATACTATGTTACTTTTATCTTAAGTGGTACTTTACTACCTGAGTTAAGAAAACTTTCATACCAATAGGAAGCAGGCCTCATTCATTATTAGCCCGAATTCATTCTTCGTGCAGTGATTTAAATGATATTAGGTAATACCTAACATGGTTATAATATGGTAATAAACATGATTACAAAATACCATTTTAAATCGTCATGAAGCCTTTTAATTGTAGTCTCAAAATATCATATATACTTATAACTTTAAATTATTGCGTCTCACAGTCGTCATGCTAGTTTTTTTTCGAATCACCTTTCTTAAAACAATTGGGTTACCCAAACGAATCTAATGATATATTAATTAAATAAATTCGTTTAGTGATTTAAATGATATTAGGTAATACCTAATAAACTATAATTATTATGGAAAGATTTGTGCAACGGTAATAGTGATGCTAACGCTACTGTAACTAAATGTCTGTCACACTGTCAAATGAAAGAAGACGTGCATATAGAAATAAGCAAAATAAGGAACAAAATAAGCAGCTAACATCACTGCCAAGAGAAGGAAAACTTGAAACAAACCCTTTACCAACCCGTCTGGCCAGCGTGGTGTAGTAGGTCAAAACCTCCTTTCAAAGGAGAGGCCTATGTCCAGCAGTGGACAGTTAAAGGCTGTTGATGATGATGATGATATAAAAATAAAATAAAGTAAGAGTAAATCTAAATATATTACTTAAATGGGTGTGAGTGGGCCTAATCCCATAGTTCCAATATGTAAAAGAAATCAAGACCCGAGTTTTATGGAATCGCAAGACAGCTGTTATATTTTTTAGGAATTTAAACAAAGTGATTGACCCAGAAAGTTTCAAACTTAAATAAATAAATAAATAAATAAATAAATATTTTGGACATCCGACACACAACATCATCTAGTCCCAAGCTAAGCAGAGCTTGTGTTATGGGTACTAGACAACTGATATAAATACATAAACATACTTTTTTTTTGTAAATACATACATATTATACATAGAAAACACCCAGACTCCGAAACAAATATTTGTGAATCACACAAATAATATTTGGTCCGACCCGGGAATCGAACCCGAGACCTCTTGATCAGCAGCCGCATACGCTAACCACTAGACCAACGAGGCAGTCAAAAATGATTTCTATATTTACACTCACCTCGCGTTGCCATTCATAAAATCAGATCTAACCCTTCAATGCGTACGGTACGGCCTCGTGCCGCACATGCCCATTTTATTCGCGAAATAAAAAACAAACTTCACTGAAGCGGGACAACATGTGTACAGTAAATTGAATCCAAGTAGGATATATCGAAATTGAATATCTACAGTACCGGAATAAACCCACTATATAAATAAAAACTTAAAGGAAGCGTATTTCTTGTAAAAGTTTCTTGAATATCTAAAGTGGCCTGAATTTCGAACTTTAAAAGAAACAAATGACATTCTTCGTATTCAATTGTATGTTTTGGTTATAGATTGTCTTTTTATTCTAATTATAAAAAAAAATCTTAGCTTTATTGATACCAAACAATATGGCCTGATTAGTTAGCCTTCCCTGATCGGCTCTGATACCTTGTATTATCACGTCGGTCACCACACTGACAAGATATAGTGTAGTACAACTCTAAGCACGCGAGTTTGCCTATTAAAACTCTTTTCGGCTTATTAACTGACCATCACTACCAGTTCTATATGTTTGACTCTTACATGGTCCTTGGTCCTGACGATTTCGTACCGTTTTGAATTATTCTTTACTTTATTTTGATATTATTGCGATGTAAAATGGCTGTCTAGGAGTGTATTTTTCATAGTATATTTATACAGCTGTTAAAATACATGTACACGCTAATGATATTTAAATTCACTACGTATTTTACAAGGTACGTTTTAATAGTTTTATTGACTTTGATATTTGTATTCGCAAAATCGTTTCCAAAGAATTGTCGGTAAACAATTGTATTAAAAACTTTCGTCAGTTTTAATTATGTTTTGTTTTTATCTATTGATAGCAATGAGACCCGGCTTCGGACGTCTTTAAAATTCTTGGATTTCCTCTTCTGTACTATAAAACGCATGTATTACACATACAAACCTTCTTCTTGAAACACTCAATCTATTATTGAAACCTGAATTAGAATCCGATAAGTAGTTTAAACGATCTAACCCGACAAAAAGCGGTGGCGTCTTCATTTCATTCTATGTAACCATTTCGGAAATAATTATAGGCAAGTACTCATGTTTTTACAATAAACGGGACTTATTCGCGATAATATTATAAAGGTTACGATACCTTCTATTTTCCGAATATTATCGTGAATAAGTCTCGTTTACAGTAAAAACATGAGTACGTGTAAAAGTCGCGAAAGTCTGAAAACAGTTATAGGCAAGTAGTTTCATCTCTATGCCTTAAGGCTTCAAGGGTATAGATACACCGGATCTGATATTACTGAAAATAATCGTACATCCATACTAACATTATAAATTCGAAAGTAACTCTGCCCGTCTATCTGTCTATTACGCTTTCTCGGCTAAACCGCTGCACTGATTAGAAATATATTATAGAAGCATTTTTTACAAAGTTCAAGGTATAATTGTCTCATTAAACTCTTATTATAACAACTTTACAATCAAATTATATTATCCGTTAATTATGTTAATGTTTACTTATGTTCTACACGTATCATTGAACAGTCAATCACAGTAATTCGTCTACAATGTAAAAAATATTTTTTGTTTCATTTCAATACAATAGTTCTAATGAGCTTCCTACCAATAGAAGGTGCGTCGCTAAACAATGGTGCTTATTCTGTTGTCACTAAACTACAATTCACTAAAATTTGTTGTTGGTTTACATATGTACTTTAATTTAATTTTTGTGTTGAACGTTCAAAACACGTTACGAAAAACAAGATATATCGCACTAAAATGAAACATAGATGCACGTGCCGGCTAAACTAAACTCTGAATATTTTTTTAATAAATTTGTAAATTTATTTTGATGACGGGAGATAAAATCACGTATGTTTTCTAATTTTCGTCACAAATCAAAATTAAGTAATTTACTTAATTTTGATTTGTGACTTGTTTGACTTAACTTGTGATTGTTTGACTTGTGATTTTTCCTATGACTTATTTGGTATACTTATAGTGACAATTGTTTTGGTAAAAATATGTTTGTTAAGGATTTTCAAGTAATAAATAAGCGTGTGTCTAAGATCAACATTTATTGAACTAAACATCCATGCGTGTAGTGAAAGCTAAGATTTGTGATATCGAAAATTGAACTGTAAGTCAATTAGGTTAAAGTATATAATCTAACAATATTTTTATCTGAATTTAATTTCAGTGAGATAAATAATAGAATCCATACCTAATTTTATGAATTCAAAAGTAACTCTGTATGTTTCTTAGGTTTACATAGCTAAACCGCTACATCAATTTTATGAAATTTATCAAGCAGATGCTTTGATTCGTGAGGAAAGAACTTGGGCGATATCCGACATACATGCAGACGGAGCCGCGGGCTAAAGCTAAAGTTTAATATATTGACTAACATTCAACGCTCTACAATGAGAAGACACTCAGTGAACAATCACTGTTAAATAGAGCGTATAGAACAAACCATCTGATGCAGACGCAACGCCAGTTAAATATACTGAATATTATCAGAGCATGGTGAGATTTTCCCGTTGAATATTCCATGTATGTATATTTGATCTGAATATTGAATAAATGATAAAATGGTGATGTTGAAAAAACAGCCTAGAAGATGATGAGTGCAGATGTATTCTTCTTAGCCTTGATAATTCTGTGATCCCTTAGTCGGTTCTTACGACAACCACGGGGTGAATAGGTATGGTGATACTGTGAATATTCTGCCACTACATAAGGATTTACAACAAAGGCACTAGGCCTGTTTCATAAATGATATTTATTTCTGTAAGTAAATCTTTTCAGACATTTTTACAAGTCGGACTTATAGCTAGAAGGCGGCATTTCCTACGACTCACTCTGGGAAGAAACGCCGAAACAAACCACAGAGGTGTCTTTTTTTTTTTTAAGTCCGTGTACAATATTAAAGAGAACTATGTGAGTGCAGTATAGGGTCTGGGTTGGCCTTTTGAAGAAAGAAAAAATATGGGTTTCCATCAACTGTATACATATCTGCTTGCTAGGAGCTTCCTAAAGTAGGTAGCCCCTAAATTTTAAGAGATATCTAAGCACTTTAGGTTCGTGAAAATGAAAATATTCGTAAGGATTTAATTTATGAGATGTTAATGAAAACGGCCATAGTCACCTAAAAGCTCATTCTTATAATAAAATACTGACCATGATTGAGTCGAAACTTGAGATGTTTCTCCATAACAGCAGGTTCAACCAACGCGGCTATTTCGTCAAGCGTGAGCGCCGCACCAACTCTGCATCTCGCGTCGGGACACGACACCTCGTACGCACCATTGCATACTTCAAACTCGACGTACTCTTTCATGCACTAAAACAATAGAAATGAACTTATTTGAAAAACTTGTTAATACATATATTATCGTTTCAGAGAAAAAAAATTAAAATTATGAGACCGGCTAAGTGTGGTCAACAGAATAGATAATCTTTTCCTCCCTATATGATCCCGGGTCTTTCAAGCGGGGCGTGAAGAAGCATCTCGGGTTTGATTACTGAGTCGAGCCAAGTGTTATTGGGTTTTTTTACCAAGAAATTCTTAATAACGGCCCGTAGTACTTGTAATAATGTATACTAGGTTACATGATGTACACCATTATTATTTCTAATAACGCAATGCCATGTAATACCAAATATTAATTGTCTGTGTTTGCAATGACATTAAAATAAATGTATTTTCTTTCTTTCTTTCTTTCTTCTAGTATGGAAGTTGTGTGTATTTTACAGCCGTATCTCGGAGAGACTCAGAGCACGTTAAGTCGTCTGTCTCGGTTGTCATGAACATCTATGGTAATGTTAAAAGGAAATCAGTGCCCTCAAATTACATTCAACTGTCGTTTATTTCAAACTTTTCATTTCAAATATATTGACAAGTAGTTCAATTTTTGAAGTTCAGTTCTCCCTTAGGGTTGCGGAGGTCCGATGCCAGTCGCTCTGTGAAAAACTGATATTCAGGTAAAACCGGTTGAACTAGTAGCCGATCCCAAATAAATGTGGGAATAATAAAGGATAAGAAGATGATTTGAAATACACGAGTAACAGTATGTTTGCGGAAAGTCTAGTTTTCATAGCTCAGATTCTACCTAGTAAGTTCTAGTTTATGATTAGACTGTTGTATGTGAAATGTTTGAAGTGAATAAATTCTTATTAAAACAATAAATATGCTAACATTGGAATGTAACCAATGCAGTCTACCCGCATTGACAACGACTTATCTCTCACTTGTCAGGGCTTTATTGAGCGTAATTTTTAGTTCTCAGTTAAAATGAGGACACCGAGGTTTCTTTCGCATAATCATTAAAAATGACAATTTTAAATAGTTCTAACAATCTGATTGAAATAAAAAACACAGAGATTAAAACTATAATCTTAACACACACGTATGTTACTTTAAAGGCCCACGGTCCTAATTCTGTTGTTTAAAAACTTTTAAAACTTTACTAAACTAAAAATCATTTTAAACGAATTATGTCCTGTCAAACAACGTTCTAAATGATAAAGTTATACTAAAATTAGATATGTCACACTAAAATTGACGTTATTTAATTTAATACAAACAAATAAGCATTTTGAAAATCGCTTTACTAAAATGGAGGAATAGAAGATAATTTTAGTGCTGTAACAATAAAACCTTTGTGTTATTGCTCGTTCTTATAAGTGTATTTTCAAAATCACTTACAATCAAAAGCAATACTGATGATAATTTAAAGACATATTTAAAAGAAATATCATCATCATCATCATCATCAGCCTATCGCAGTCCACTGCTGGACATAGGCGTCTCCCATTGCACACCACTGTGATCGATTTTGGGCTTCTCGCATCCAGCTCCTGCCAACCATCTTACTTTATTTAAAAGAAATTACGTTATTTAAATCCTACTAACGTATATACATTTCGATGACACCGATCATATTAGCACTCTCGAACAAAATACGTCTGGTCCCAGACAGTAAACTGTCTAAGTTTATACTGGCCGATCTAATCCCATTACAATGGAAAGCTGATCCCTCGTATAACTAAGACATCTTCTTTCGCTACAGTGAATTTATCTAGAAAATCTTGTACTAGGCATTGACCGGAGAACTTTCAAACATAAACGGATTTAAAGCGTTTTTTTGCAGGTTGTCCATGAATACTATACTGCAATGGTTGCGTATAGGTGCTGTGCCTGTACTTGAGCTCTCGGGTTCGATTCCCGAGTCAAATGTCTGTTTCAGAGTTTGGATGTTCTATGCATAATATACAATGCATTGACAAAAAAAGTATATACTTGTTGATCTAGTGGTTAGCGTATGTGTGATCCATGTGTGGGCAGGGCGGCAGCACGGGACCCTTTCCTTCCGGCTGACGCAGGTACTTTCCGGGCACGGTTGCTTCGGAAAGTACCTGCACTCGGTCGCTAGGAGGGAACCGAGTCCCGCCTGCCACCACTGCGACTGCAGTGAGGACACGGCCCAGCACACGCTGGCGGTCTGCCCCGCTTGGGCGGCGCAGCGCCAGGTCCTCACTGCAGTCATCGGAGGGGATCTCTCGCTGCCGGCCGTCATAAGATCGATGGCCGGCAGCGACAGTTGTTTTACCGCGGTCGCAACCTTCTGCGAGGACGTAATCTTGCAGAAGGAGGTGGCGGAGAAGGCCCGGGAGGATTCCATCCAATCGGACCCGATCCGCCGCCGGCGCCCCGGGCGGCGGAGGCGCGCATACCTGCGTCTCATGCCGCCCTGAGAGTGGCCGCGGATGGGCGGGACGGGTTTCCCGTCCGTCCGCAGTAGAGGCCAACCGCGAGGGGGCGGCGTCCGCGTGTGACCGGACGTTGCCCAATTAGAGAGTCGAAAGTTCGAGATGGTGCCCGCAACAGTGCGGGCAGGCGCCGGTTGGAGTCCAGAAGGAAATCCCCTCCCTGGACTCCTTCCAATACAAAGGCGCAGAGAGGGTCACACCGTGTGGTTTTAGTCGGTTCGAGTCCGACACACCACCCCGCCGTAACCCCCGACGGGGTGACGGTCCGCGGGGATTTCCACACGTAAAAAAAAAAAAAAAAAAAAAAAAAAAAAAAAAAAAAAATGTGTGATCCATGTATTGTGTGATCCACAAATATTTGTTTCGGAGTTTGGTGTTTTCTAATTATAATATGTATGTATTTACAAAAAACTATGTTTATGTAATTATATCAGTTGTTTAGTACCCATAATACAAGCTCTGCTTGGTTTGGGACTAGGTGACGTTGTGTGTAGGATGTCCGAAATGTTTTCATATCAGTTGTCTAGTACCATAGTACAAACTCTGCTTATTAGTTAGAAACTAGACGGCGGCGTTGCGTGTCAGGTGTCCGAAATATTTATTTATATTATAATATATAGCTCGGCTAAAGATTTCCGATCAGTACTAAGTAAATCGCTTACGCTAAATAAATGTGTTTTTATAATCACTTAACTGCCCTATTAGGGTAACTTCTATGAATCATATTACTAGAGCTATATTATATTCTTTATGAGAGACGAAGACGTTTATTATAACATGCCCCTAACGGTCACCCATCCAGATACTAACCGTGCCGCCGTTGCTTACCCTCGCTGATTGTTTCTAATCTGACTATGAGCGCCTTTTGAAACATCTAATGTATCTTTGTAAATAGATTCATATAGCTAGTGTAACGCGTTCTTGACCTCGCAACTACAGTTCGTTGGCTCGTAAAGTTTATCCGCCAAATTAAAATAATGCAATAGGTACTTATTGTAAATTTAGCATATTAAATGGTACGTGGCCTGCGGACTTTCAGAGGGTTAAGTTGAATATTAAAAAGAAAATCTTAGTTCAAATTTGCACAAGAAAATTGTGAAAATATTTAAGGTAAACAAATTTCTTAAGGGAACTCTGATACTATTTTTATACTACCAATTATTATTTGCATACAAACTGCATGAGCACTCAAATATTTGCTCTGCAAGACAGCAGGAAATTAAAAACATAAATTTCACACACATTCTGTTTCACAAGAGCGTAATGCATATTTCTATTTGGAATTATGCTTTGACGGAGTTGAACACCTGCGAATGGCTACTTTCTACCGTGTTGCTCTATGACTAAAGACTGAAATTGGTATTAATTTCAGAACTATATAAGAATTTAGACAGGTACAAGTCTTCTTGATCTAAAACTTGATTATACTCACCGTCTGCAGTCGTTCCCCGAACAAAGCGAAGTGCAAAGTTTTCTTATGAGCTTCAGTGATCGACTCATAAATTCGGGCATATTTAGTCAGGTGAGAGTTTTTGTACAAAAGCCTAACAAAGTGATTCTGCTTTGCCTGATTATAAGTCTAAGTAGATTCCAAGAGAAGGGGTCGCCATCCTCGTTGTGAATGCAAACAATAAGGCTTGGTGACCCACATTATGGCGGTCTAGTTAGATGCTTCTGTATCTTCTTTGAATGCCTTGTTGGTCTAGTGGTTAGCGTATGCGGCTGCTAATCAAGAGGTCTCGGGGTCGATTCCCGGGTCGGACTGAATATTTGTGTGATCCACAAATATTGGTTTCAGTCTGGGTGTTTTCTATGTATAATATGTATGTATTTACAAAAAAAAGTATGTATATATATTTATGTCAGTTGTTTAGTACCCATAATACAAGCTCTGCTTAGTTTGGGACTAGATGACGTTGTGTGTAAGATGTCCGAAATATTTATTTATTTGTCATTGAGCCACCGGTCTCCCACTCACTTTAGGTTGGTCATCTGTTAATAAATTGGTGTTCAAAATCGAAAACTGTTGCTTGTAGATATACTAAACAAGATAAGACTAAATTTACGCGAATAAAGTTACTTTTTACTCGACTATGGCGAAGCAAAAAGGAATGGTAAAAGTTTGAGTAGTGTATATATGTTTGTATGTTCCGCCGTAGCGCCTAAAATGAGGTGTCAATAAGTTCGTAATAAGGGCCCGGGTGACATAGGTTATGTACATTTTAAGTTTTTATGTAGTCGCGTTTTGCAAGTAATTTCTTGTAGACGAACTCTTGCAGGTTGGTCGTCTACTCGTTAATATCTTAGAAAATCTCATATTTCCTAAATTTATAGAGTAATTTAGCTAAATTAGCTAGCGGTATTTTGCAAGCCATGGCTGTATTTTTTAATCCCCTTTTTGTTATATTATTACTTTACTTCTAGTTTTCCTTTCAGGTACGCTCAATGCCGAAATTATTTTAAATAGTAGATGTAGTACGGCTCATATTCACAATAATTAAATTAAAATATAACCGTAACAAATACAGTCTGGACGAGATAAAGCATGCATATATTATTTACAAAACTAAATAAGGCACCACGTAATTCTATTCTTGAAGGCTCTTTTATGCCACACAATGTCCTACTATTGCGCCTTTTGTTCCATGCTCAGAGAACCAGATAATATCCAGTTACCTTACCACTTTCTAAAGTACCTGACAATCGTGGCAGTAACAAAGAATTGTTTTCTATAAAATACTTATGGAGTTTCTCTTTATAATCTTCCACATATTTAAGCCTAACAAAATGACTCTACTATGGCTGATGGAAAGCTTGAGTAGAATCCAGGAGTAGGGGTCACCAGCCTTATTGTGAAGGTAATCATGCAGCATCGTAACCCATAGCACGGCGGCCAGGTCAAATGTTTCGCATCATTCTCTCGGCCTCTGGAAGCCAAGACAATGATGCAGAATGATTGGGCCTCCGGTCTCACACTCACTAACGATACTACTACTAGTTCCATAACTGCCAGTATTCATTCACAAAATATCTTTTGTATCAAGTACAAGATCTTAACAAGCGAAGAACATCGTTAGAAGGTTTGTCGACGCAATTAATGCGCATTCATTAACTAGTCCAACTGCGATCTGGTCAATGGACCATCGCCTTTGTTAATGGAGTCATCTTTTTGACCTCTAAGAACGAGTCAGCTGTGAGGCTGTCCTTCATTTAGTCCTTTAAGTTCTAGGTCTTTCAATTATTATGTTAAAAAATATAAATTATCTTTTTTTCGGTAAAACAATTCCATTAAACGCATCGCAATTTATCCGTTTACCTGGAGTAATCCATGTCTATTTAACTAAACAGTCGCACCAGGGTGTCGTCAAAGGTGGGTCGATGTCGAGCCTTTTAACGAGCAGAGCGGTGAGAGGCGCGACATCGTCCTGTCCCGAGGATGATTCTTAGACACCCTGAGGTGTACCTCAGTTATGGAGTAAGGCATGGGGGATTTCAGAAGGTGCTAAAGCGTTCCTGGAGCTCCTCCTGACTGCCGAGGTAGGCCGGGTTCAATGGATAGACCGAATTCGGGAGTCCCACACACGCTTTTCGGTTTTCTCACGAAGAGTATATAAACAAAAAGGTAAAGTCTAAATAGAGGTGTCGAAAAGGTCGAAGAGCAATGAACTCGTTCTACGTATATGTTGGCCAAATGGATTAAGATTGGAATCGATTCCCACGTCTTAAAAGGCAAGAGATAGTGGATAGGCTTGCGACAAATCAGGATCATTTAACCTATAAAACGGTTAAAGACACCAGGCTTCTACGTATGTAGGCGATTGATTTAGCTGCAGAGTTGTGTGTTTTTACGTTAGTAGTAGTGACTGAATTATTCTCTTTAATTAAACAATTGATTTTGGAGTGTGCTTTAAAATATCACCTCTTTATCTCATTTAATTGATTTCTTTTTTTGTTTCTGGTTCATCATCCTCCTAGCCGATATTCCCAATTTTATTTGGGGTCGGCTACTAGTTCAACCGGTTTTACCTGAATTTCAGTTTTTCCACGGAGCGACTGGCATCGGAACTCCGCAACCCTAAGCGAGAACTGAAATTCGAAGATTGAACTAGCTGTCAGTATATTTGAAGGCACTGACTTCCCAATAACGATTGCCACAGATGTTCATGACAACCGGGACCGACGGCTTTACGTGCTCTCCGAGGCACGGGCGTGAATCACCGCCAAACTTCCAAACTCCAGGCAGTGATTAGGAATCTTTTTTGTTTGTGGTTAAAGACGTTTATTGTCTCAAAAGATTACAGTAATCACTTACAGAGAAAAATAGAATTCTAAATATATAAAAATCATCATCATCATCACCTATCGCAGTCCACTGCTGGCCATAGGCACACCACCCTAATCGATTTTGAAAATATTTTTGAAAAAATGTTTACTAAAACCTATTTTTTAGTGACATACTCAACATACACTCGTATAACTGTGAACTAATGCTATTTTTTCAATCATTACATACATATTAACTAATGATTGAAAACCATAATATCAGCAGGTTAATATTAAATGTAACATTTAAAGTAAACTGTGTAGATTTAACAGCTAACTTCAAATCATTTATATGTCTATGTATAGACTGTCAAATATGTGGCCACTCGTATTCTTTGCCACTGCCCGCTGTCAGGTGTACGCTCTTAAACGCACACCAGCAAATTAGGTATACCATTTGTGTCGGTTGTTTTGTACTGCCATTAAGCAGGGTCTCTAGAGATCTATAGAAGGGTTTAGAAGGTTAACGAGAGTTGGTTAATTAGTTAAAAACGCTTTTAAAGCCGCAGGTCCAGGCAAATGTATTTCAAAGTCTTTATACACTTTAAAGTGAAGCTGGTTTGGAGCTCTTGTTCCATGTCAGTGTGTTGGTTTGGTTTTGTTTATACTAAATGCAAATCTATTACCTAAGGTAGACTTCATGCTATCATATATATATATCATAAGTTAAATTATTCACATTGCATTCAACGTTGGAAAATCAATACTTTACTATGAACATGCCTTTTATGACAATTGTGAGAAATTGCTCGAAACTGAACTTACATTGCGACAATTTGCTTTTAGGTTACAAAGTTGCAATACCCATAGTACATAATAGTATCCATAGTTACAAAGCCTTACCAGTATTAATTCCGTACATCATAAGAAATGTGTGTAATTGATTATTATTATTGTACTAAATTCTACTAGATACAAATAATATTACCTGTTTCCGCAACATTTTCTACAATATAGCGTTTAAAATTAGCGTTTAGGTACTATTAAAAAATGAAAATTGACTATTAAATAAATAGTCCAGCCGTTCACGCGTGATGCTGTAACCAAGTTGAGGTTCATTTTTATGTAGGTACATATATGTGAATGATATGTAATTTGTATACCTAGTGCTTCTAAATGTAGGAATTATCTTTTACTAAATAATACAACAGTTTAAATGATTAAAACATGAAATTACTTGCATGTTCACATATTCATTCGTAATTAAATAATAATAATAATAATAATAAATTTATTTATTCAGACAAAGTCCATAGTGTTAGTATACAAATTATCTTAACCTAGGTTAGTAATTAGCAATTTATTTATTTTTATTTTTATTTCATCAACGTTTTTACAATGTTTTTCATTACAGTCGAGTCGTATTTTTCAGCTATGTTCATCAGGATGCTATTACTGCTGTCCCGTATTCTCCTAAGCAGAGAGGCAGTTCGCTTACGTATTATAGCCTCAAAGCTATCAACTCTCGCTGCCATGAACATCGTGGAAGCACTGCAGTAACGAGGCAACTTTAACAGCATCCTGAAGACATTATTATACTGAACACGCAATATACTTAAAGACTTCTGGGTACAGCTGAACCATAAGCTGCTCGTGTAGAAAGTTTGACAATATGATTTGAATAGTGTTATTTTCACTTCATTACTACAACGAGCAAACCTACGGGCCAGCATATTACCCCTAATCGCCATTGCTCTGCGTTCCCGATCAATATCCCTGTGATCACTAAGATCATCCGCAAGATAGTGTCCAAGGTATTTGAATTCATGAACCCGCTTCAGTTCAATATCGTTTAGTTTTAGTGATGGCACTTTTAATGGACAATTACTACGCGACCTAAACACCATATAAACACTTTTTATTCCATTGTAAATCAGCCCATGTCTATTCCCATACCTCTCGCAAACGGTCAATAGCTTCCGCAATGCACCTATAGTCGGACTAAGCAACACCATGTCGTCTGCATAACTAAAATTGTTCATGCAGACATTGTCAACAGAACAACCTATTCGGGTGTTGCTGAGTTCATCTATCAGCTCATTCATATATAAATTAAATAGCTTCGGAGAACTCAGCCCCCCCTGTCTCACTCCGCACTCCATACGATAGGTATCGGAATAGCCATCAGCCCACCTTACACAGTTTGTCTGGTTAGCATACCAAAACTGAAACAAATTTTGAACCTGTGCATGCACGCCTGTCCCCCTGAGCTTCCGCCAAAGCACATCGTATGACACCAGGTCAAAAGCCTTGGAAAGGTCCAGAAAGCATGCATACACAGGTGTACTCCTCTCTGTATAGTACTGCACAGTGTGCTTGAGACTAAGTATCGCACTTTCCGTAGACAGACCTGGACGGAAGCCAAACTGCGCGTCATTTATTTTTAAATGTGCAGCAAGTTCCGAGTCAAGCACACTGTCCAGCACCTTAGCCACCACCGTTGCCAAAGATATAGGCCGGTAGTTGCTTTTTTTAGATACATCACCTGTTTTGTTTTTTACTATAGGTACAACAATCGTTCGCATAAGTTCCGCAAATTAAAACAAGTCGCATCGTAATTAATGCCAGCTTACACGACACACTCGGTGAGTTGTCTTAATTAATTACGGCAAAAGCTCATATCCGTCAGTGGCGTGTTTAAGCGTCGTGTGCTGGAAGTAATATCTATAGGTAAAATAGGACAGCAATATGGCGTCCTGGTTGTGTGAAAGTACATATTATATTGAGTTTATTATAATTTTGTTATTTCATTATTAGTTTAATATACACAAGAACACGAAAAATTATGGGTTATACAGGGGTACTTGTTGACGATAAATCGCGTGTTAGAAGATTGTCCCCCACTTCCCTCTATAATAAGCGTCCAATGAAGATCTAAGGTGCTTACATAATGCATTTTTCACTATTCTTCATCTCATTCTTAACAGAGCGGTCACGTCGGTGGCAGAGGCGGACACAGCTTTCTGAACTAACTCACGCCATTGCTGTCTGTTTCCAGACTGTCTCGCGCAGTCAGACACACATTTTTCATTACAAGACCCTTAAAAAGACTGCTGAATCCCACTTTTTATCAATCAAAGCCTCTAACTAAAAAGGGTAGTTTAGAAACATATTTGCACATCTTGCATCCCCATTCCTACCGGTAAGTCCACTCCTAGGTTGCTAAGTCCATTTTTATTCACATATTCCAATCACAAGTTCGTAATTTTCTCCTGACCTTCAATTTTTAATTGAAAACTCTCTCATATTCAATGTGGTAGAGAAAAACATCAGGTCTATTACTTGTAGTATGTATTTCACAAAAACTTAATTTACTGATTTAGGATTTTAATTCGTAGCTTTATTGTATATTACTCCCATTTGTAAGGTTTAGATGGTAATTTATTCATCGTATTGTATCGTTTTATATGCTTTGGTTATACACCAAATTACTTTTAAAACCGGTTTACAAACCTTAACAATGGTGAAAGTATTTAATTATCTACAGATCAGAAGTAGATTGCAACACAGTCAGTAAGATTATGATTTGGAGAATTAGATAAGTAGATTACAATGGTTACGTACGTGCTCGCAAGGCCGAAACAAGGTTATCAAAGATTCAGGAACTATTTCATTTTTCGATGCTTATTATAGTACAAAAGCATACATACATATATATGATGGTTATGATGGGAGAGAAATTGAAACCATTGTTTTTAATGCCAAAATTTAACGTTTTACGAAATTTTTATGTCTTTATACTAGCCGAAGATCGAACCAAGTGGTGTGCAATTGGAGAGGCCTATGTCCAGCAGTGGACTGCGATAGGCTGATGATGATGATACTAGTCATTAGTGACCGTAAATCTATCATTAGACGAAAACCAAGCCATTCAGGTCCCGTTATAAAGCATCATGAAAGGGATAACTTATGACCATGAAAAAAACACTTGTTTCTTTAGATCAAATGTCTTATATCTGCACAAAAGTTCACTAATCTAAATTAAGGTCAAACGCAAATTTCAAATGGGACATAGTATTTTCGTATTGATCGCAAAGGTCGCGTGTGCCTAGGCACTAATAGCTGGTATTACTTGCACAGAAATCCAATAAACCAACTAGGTCGCTTTACATTATAAGAGAAATTGCAAAAGCGTTTATCTTTGTTTTGGCAAGGACTGAAAATAATGTTGGAAACTGAGCATAAATACGAAGGTACTTACAACCGTTTGTCTTCCAAATAGGTTGAAAATATTGAAAATCCAAGTTATTTAATATTTACTGTTCGAGGTTACATTCGTCAAGAAAAATTGATAATAAAAGAAAGGAAATATACCTTCTTATTTTACTGTACCACAAGACTTAACGGAAGCTGTTTCTCATCGCAAAAAGAAATCTATTTCTGCCAGGTTAACCTTTTGTCATAGATGTGTTGAATGGAGTGAACAGCAGCTGTCATTAAATCTGTATAATTTTTTGGCACGGCTTTAGTTCCGCATTTCAGGAAACCTACGAAAGCGGTTTAATCTCCATTTTAATCTAATTTATAAAACTCCTTGCGTCAAAGATAATGTATTGGACTAATAAATATTATTATGCATTAAGAATACCTTCAATATCACTGCAGTCCTACTAATCTTTAAAAAAACACTCGATATCGTCTGCCGACAATGGCTTTGGTGCACTCTGACTGATAGAGGAGGAGACGCGGAGGATAGAGGAACTTGGTTCTACATTGTTTACGTAAAATAACGCTTTTCCTTTTTTTTCAATATATCTTGAAAATACGTGTGCAGGTATAATTATATTGTTGTTTTTACGTCAGAGCTGGCAAACGATCAAAAGGTCACCTGATCACCGACACGTATGAACAAATACAACTAAGGAGTCACAAGTACGTTACTGACTCTGATTCGCGATATTATTGTGATTCGCGAGTAAGGCCGTGGGGCGAGGCTAGTCAAATTAAAATTCCAAAAATTCGAGAGATTACCTGGAACTAGGGTTCATGATTTCTCGAGCTTTTCAATTTCTCGGGTCTCGAGAATTCTCGAAGCTAATTTCTCGGGTCTTCTCGGGTTGTCGAGAAATTTACATTTACCTACGTTTTCTCATATTATTTGGTTGCAATAACCTCAACAATTTCAATGGTTTCCCTCTCAAATAAAAGTATCAAATTAATTACAAAACTTTTATTGATTATATTCAAAAACATTAATCTAAATAAGCTAATTCAATTTAAAAAAAATCACCCAATGATTAATAATAATAATATTATTATTATATTATTAAATTTTAAAAAAATCACCCAATGATTGTATCGGTGGAGTTTTAAAGTTTAGTTTCTGTTGCTGCATACTTTCATACCCAGGCCTTTTTTTTCGGTGCACTCACACCTGAAGTTGTAGATGCTTCAGATTCGGATTGCGGGCATTTAGTAATAAGTACTTACTGATTTTATGCACATGTGCTAAATATCTCACCAAACCGCTATAGTCCAGTCAATAAAAGCTTAACTTTGCCATTTTGGTTGAACACCTGCAACCAAAGCCAAAATTTCCGTAAGTCTTCGTAGATTAATATACTAAAATTGCAGGGTGCTGCAATACCGGCAAATGGTGCAAATACATTGCAAAAGGGTGCAAAAACAACATTTTCGTCTATATCTCGCGATTGGCTGGAAAAATAAAAAAAGATCCTACTACCAAATGGTAGGAAATTAAATCCCCTACAACAACTTGGAAACGTATTTTCGCGTATCTCTCATAGTTTTTGCACAAAATGCATTTAAAGGTGCAAAATGAAAAAAATGTTACTATTAATCTTTTTTTTTCATATTAAAGTGATACTACATGTTTCATTTTGATTCAAATGATATGTTTCGGGCATTTTTTTTTATTTATTTACACCTTTTTTCAATTACCTAATAATCTTGGCAAAAAAAAAATTAAATTTTATTATATGACTAGCTGACCCGGCAAACTTCGTACCACCTCAGAATAATCATTAAAATATTATGCTTAGTTATTAACTGATACTGATAAATTGACAGCAGTGCCACCTGACGGGCCCCGGCCGGTACCGCCACAATCGCTATGTTCCTGCATTTTGAATCTGTAATATCTTCAAAAATATTAAGTTAAATTACATACTGTAAAGGGTCATTTTAATCTATATTAGATGCAAAAAGTATTTAAGGTACATAATTGGATAAGGATTAATACTATATTGCTTATAATCGTTTCGTAAATAATCCATTATTTCTAGTAAAAGACAGAAAGTATTGTAGAACTTCTTAAAGTGTACAATACTGCAGTACATTATTTTGATCTATCTCATATCTCTCTCATATCTCACAGCCAGCGTTTGCAATGTCAGCGTAAAAAAATGGGTTTAGTTACGACATCACATTAAAAACCTATAAAATTATCAATGTTTCTCTACTTTTATGCATGCATTATACATATAAACCTTCCTCTTGAATCATTCTATCTAGTAAAGAAAACGGCGTCAAAGTCCACTGCGTAATTTTAAAGATCGAAGCATTTATACGGACAGATAGAGAGTGGAAGCGACTTTGGCTTATACTATGTAGTGATAATTTAATTTAATTTATTTTTATTGCATTGGATTCAGAGCAAAAATTGCATTTGAAACGTATATTTGCAGTATATATTACCTCTCCATTTACCTGAGCTATTATAAATTTAATTTCAGGGGGACGTTTATAATAATATATCACTGGCGGAGAAAGAGCGTGGTATATTTTATATTATTCTTTCTACTACTATTCTACTCTTTTGCTCCCACTGATTCCAATTTTCTACAGTAAGAGTCTTCAATATAGGAGTGGATAGGTAGGATAAGACAAATATGAGACCCTTGCGCTCGACGTAAATCGTCCCATTCAAGATCTATAGGATAGGATCGAAAAATACCCATGTGCTCGAATAAGACCATACGTTTCCTAACAAGAGCGAAAGAGATAGAGATTCAGACAAAGATGAGAACCTTGCGCTCGACGAAAATAGTACCATTGAGAACACACACACATGCGCTTGTTTTTCTATCTCGCTGAGTGCAATGAGTAAGACTGCAGCAGAAAATGCTCAACTAACTGTTTGTCACTTACTGTCACTATACTTCAAACTGTCGTTTCAGGGATATTTCGTTTTTGTGCGTCTGTCCAAAAGTGATTTTTTACAAAATAAACTTGATTCATTGTTTTCAATTTAAAGGAAACAATGAATCCTTCATTTTTATGTTCTATTTGTATGAAGAAAACGTAAGATGCAACAATTGTTGTGAAAAGTATGTAATCCTCTCAGGATTACATACTGATTGTAGTGATTGGTATGGTAAAAGCGAGGACCTCAGTGAAATGGCTAAGAAAACAATTATCACTGTATGTGCAGAAATTTTACAGGACTAAATAAACTCGTTACGAAACAAAAAGTTATCTACCGGACAAATTCCCTGATAATGTTGTATCAGAAATACCTCCACTATTAACTTGCTTCCTACATAATTATTACATTATTATTAAATGATGAAAATATCGTGTCAAATGAATGTCCTGTTATCCCAAATAATAGTATTGGCTGTAGTATTATTTCAGCACTTCGTCCTAAATCCTTCATTAGTTTCTTCAACTAGCTGTTGAGACATACATTTATCGAAAAACAGGATCGATGTTAGTTATCAATCTACTAAGCAAACTGGGTGTTTGCACATCATACCACAATATTCAGCTTCATGAAGCTTCATCAATAATTTAACCTCACAAGACTATATTTACTGATGCTTTCCTTCAATATGTCTTTGATAATACTGACCGTAATACAAGGTGGGCCAAAAGAAATCACCCTATTGAAAGATGCTCTTATATTTGCAAATGACGGCCAATGTCAAATCTGTTTTGACATTTGTAAACTAGACAGATGTAGAATACAAGTGAACAAGCCATGGAGCGATACACTCCCCGCGGAAATCGGAATAATCGTGTCTATTCTTTTGCGTAACAATTCGTCTGTGGTGTTAGCGCAGCGCGAATTCCATTGCCGATTCCCCGGTCGTCCGGCACTAACTGCGCAAACACTGCGCCGTTTGGCCAGGGACCACAAGAGATGCTGCCAAGAGTGGCCGGCCCCGGAGCGCCTATTCTGCCAAGAATATCGCAGCTGTTGCTGAAGATGTCAAGCTGTCGCCAGAAACATCGACCAGACGCCGTGCCTCGCAATTAGCCATCAGCCGGTCGTCCCTAAGGCGAATTTGTGCTGCCTGCTGCCTGTCGATCACCAAATGCATGTAGCCTACGCCCATGCGATTCTCAATCTCGAGGACGATGTAGACGATTTTTCGACCAAAATAATAATGAGCGATGAGGCTCATTTCCACCTCAGCGGGTACATGAACAAGTAAAACTATCGCTTCTGGGGCACCGAAAATCCACGAGTGTAGCACGAGGAGCCATTATAATCGTGAAAAGTGACTGCATGGTTCTGGAGCTGGAACAGTCATCGATCTATTTTTTTTCGAGGACGCCGCTGATCAAACGACAACATTGAACGGTGCGCGCTATATGGCCATGTTAACCGAGTTTTTTCTGCCACAATTGAATGAATTAGGACCGGAGGACATGTGGTTTTAACAAGACGGAGCAACGGCACACACTGCGCGAGATACAACTGATATTCTGAAGGCGGCGTTCTCGGGTCGCCTCATCTCTCGTTTTGGCGATTTGCACTGGCCCCCAAGATCGCCCGATTGAACCGTTCCAGACTTTTTTGTGGGGTTCTTTGAAGTCCCGTATTTATGTGAACAAGTCCGAGACCCTGGAAGCCCTCAAGGACAACATTCGACACGAGTGCGAGAATCTGTCGCCCGAAGTAATGAAAAATGCCATAAAACGAGCCCGTATAGCAATCGATTGTGGCTGCGCCCATTTGGCCCATATCATTTTCTCGACTTCACTAATAAAATTCTAAAGGTTCAAATAAACATAATCAAAAAACAAAATCGAAGTTTTTCATTTAGAAAAAAATTGAGAGCCAAACAACATCGGAAGACTTCTTTTGGCCCACCTTGTATAAGAACCTCAGGTAGTCAGGAAACTTATCATTGTTTAGGAGGCATAGCAGTGTACACACCAGCAAGTAGTGTTTGATATAAACGAACTCCAATCAAATGTAAAAAAATCTGCAGCGCAATTAGCATCTACAACAGATATCACCGATGAGATGTATGATGAGAGATTGCCTTCTGGATTAAAAACATCACCTATGCAGATCCTAGTAAACTATATTTAGGCATTTCACCTCTTGTATCACCATCGTATATAACACTTCTATCAGGCATATTATATGCCTCCCGTTCATTAGATGACCATCCTCTCAAATTTGAAAATTTGCGCTGAATCCGAAGGAATAAAAAAAAATTAAATAAAAATATCATATCAAAAAAGGTATAAATAAATAAACAAAAATATTAATTAAATCCCAAGGAAACATGTAGGATCGCTTCAAAATGAAAAAAAAGGATTAATAATAATATTTTTACAATTTTGCACCTTTATATGCATTTTGTGCAAAAACTATGAGAGATACGCGAAAATACGTTTTCAAGTTTTTGTAGGGGATTTAATTTCCTACAATTTTGTAGTAGGATCATTTTTTATTTTTCCAGCCAATCGCGAGATATAGACGAAAATGTTGTTTTTGTACCCTTTTGCAATGTATTTGCACCCTTTGCCGGTATTGCAGCACCCTGCAATTTTAGTATATTAATTTACGAAGACTTACGGAAATTTTGGCGTTGGTTGCAGGTGTTCAACCAAAATGGCAAAGTTAAGCTTTTATTGACTGGACTACTAGTATTTGAACCTTTTCAAATTATTTAGTAGTTCGTATTTCTGACATTTGTTAATATAATTATAATGATTGACATTCTTATATTTCTCTTTTTTTTGACATTGGATAACCATATTTCTGACATGTATTATTGATATTTTAATTGTATCTTGTTGTTTGACACAATATTAAATATTTTTTTGGTATTAACATTATCGCATAATAAATTACTTTTTATTTACATGTTTCAAATATTTATCGCACTCTCAAAGAGTAGCATTTATAAATGGTTTTATTATTGTATAACTGCGAACATTTTGAATTGTACATGTGAGCACTTTGTAGTCACTAGTAGCATAAGTTTGTTTGTTGACTGGCGGTTGTGAGTATGTCTTGCTCGCTTAAAAGCCCTGCTGGCGGTGGCGTGTGTAGCGGGTCGTTCGGCTCCCTACGATATGGTTGAACTGGACGATGGCTGGTGCATAGGTCATGCTCGTGATACGGGCGCCGCCAGTCGGGGCTGGTCATCTCACAACTTCTATTTATTCTATTTATTGTTTAATTATTTTTGGACACTACCTGTGTAAAATTCAGCATCGTTACATTGTACTCACATTTAATAAAATGCCTTAAACAATGTAACCAAAAATTGTAAAAACAATGTTGGAAAAGAGTGTCCATGGAGTTTCTTGTCTGTTCTTCTCCATAGGATCTACGAATTGGAACAGACGATTAGCTTCACGACTGACTACTGACTGACTACTTGACGTTTCAAAAGTGCCGTTGTATGGTTTACTTGAAATAAAATGGTTTTGATTTGATTTGATTTACAAACAATGGTTTTTTGGCACTTTAGGCATTGCGCATCAAAAATTCGGCAAAAAGGAATCTGCAAATTCCTTTTTTTTTTATATTTTCATATTTTTGATGCTTTCATCTTTACTGATAAAGTGACGTTCAAATTAATAATAAGCCTATTGAATAGTATGTGATATATACACACTAGGGTTCATGATTTCTCGAGCTTTTCAATTTCTCGGGTCTCGAGAATTCTCGAAGCTAATTTCTCGGGTCTTCTCGGGTTGTCGAGAAATTTACATTTACCTACGTTTTCTCATATTATTTGGTTGCAATAACCTCAACAATTTCAATGGTTTCCCTCTCAAATAAAAGTATCAAATTAATTACAAAACTTTTATTGATTATATTCAAAAACATTAATCTAAATAAGCTAATTCAATTTAAAAAAAATCACCCAATGATTAATAATAATAATATTATTATTATATTATTAAATTTAAAAAAAATCACCCAATGATTGTATCGGTGGAGTTTTAAAGTTTAGTTTCTGTTGCTGCATACTTTCATACCCAGGCCTTTTTTTTCGGTGCACTCACACCTGAAGTTGTAGATGCTTCAGATTCGGATTGCGGGCATTTAGTAATAAGTACTTACTGATTTTATGCACATGTGCTAAATATCTCACCAAACCGCTAGTATTTGAACCTTTTCAAATTATTTAGTAGTTCGTATTTCTGACATTTGTTAATATAATTATAATGATTGACATTCTTATATTTCTCTTTTTTTTGACATTGGATAACCATATTTCTGACATGTATTATTGATATTTTAATTGTATCTTGTTGTTTGACACAATATTAAATATTTTTTTGGTATTAACATTATCGCATAATAAATTACTTTTTATTTACATGTTTCAAATATTTATCGCACTCTCAAAGAGTAGCATTTATAAATGGTTTTATTATTGTATAACTG
Organism: Phragmatobia fuliginosa; assembly: GCA_932526445.1. Classification (NCBI taxonomy): domain Eukaryota; kingdom Metazoa; phylum Arthropoda; class Insecta; order Lepidoptera; family Erebidae; genus Phragmatobia; species Phragmatobia fuliginosa. The sequence continues at coordinate 17,319,951 of OW052071.1, forward strand.
CGAACATTTTGAATTGTACATGTGAGCACTTTGTAGTCACTAGTAGCATAAGTTTGTTTGTTGACTGGCGGTTGTGAGTATGTCTTGCTCGCTTAAAAGCCCTGCTGGCGGTGGCGTGTGTAGCGGGTCGTTCGGCTCCCTACGATATGGTTGAACTGGACGATGGCTGGTGCATAGGTCATGCTCGTGATACGGGCGCCGCCAGTCGGGGCTGGTCATCTCACAACTTCTATTTATTCTATTTATTGTTTAATTATTTTTGGACACTACCTGTGTAAAATTCAGCATCGTTACATTGTACTCACATTTAATAAAATGCCTTAAACAATGTAACCAAAAATTGTAAAAACAATCTTGGAAAAGAGTGTCCATGGAGTTTCTTGTCTGTTCTTCTCCATAGGATCTACGAATTGGAACAGACGATTAGCTTCACGACTGACTACTGACTGACTACTTGACGTTTCAAAAGTGCCGTTGTATGGTTTACTTGAAATAAAATGGTTTTGATTTGATTTGATTTACAAACAATGGTTTTTTGGCACTTTCATCTTTACTGATAAAGTGACGTTCAAATTAATAATAAGCCTATTGAATAGTATGTGATATATACACACACACACACACACACAACACAACTGGCAATATTCGTCTCACAAATTTAAAATGACACATTAATTAATTTCAAATTACATAAGAAAAACATATAACAATAATTAACAACTAAGCTTGTGTCTTGTTGTTTTACAAAAAAAGAAAATGTAAGTAGATTATGTAGTATAATTAATGTATCGTTAGTTATTTTATGTATTAAAGTTTGACTAAAAATTATAAAAAGAAAAGAACACATAGGTACTCGTACCTAGTCAAATTTAAGATCATATTTAGATTATAATATTGATAAAAATAAAATAAATACTAAAGCCATGATGTGTCAATCAAAGTGAAAATACTTACCTGTTGGATTTCAATTTATCACGTAATCTGTGAAACACTACGCAAACTATCGTGTAAAAACGACGCCACAGAGCGCTTGCAGTGTATGAGATCAATGTTTAAGGGTGCCGCCGCGCTTTGGCCCGGGCGCCAAGCAACATAACAAACGGTAATTTAATTTCTATATAGGTTCATGATTTCTCGAGTTCTCGACTTTTCTCGAGCTTGATTTCCCGGGAACAAAGCCCAACGATTTCCCGGGAATTCTCGGCTCGAGAATTCCCGGGAATAAACCCTACCTGGAACATACAGACGAACAGCCAGGCAAAAATTTAAAAATTCAATTTTTTGTGTAAGTAACGTATATAATTTATTTTCAAATGCATTTAATAAAATATAATACACATAATATAAACATAATAATAAAAAAACTGGGAAATAAGATGTTACATGCAGACACTTCAATTATATTTCTTTGTATAGACACAGAATACATAATAGTACCAGCACAGAAGACTCACTCCGAAAAGTAAATTAAAGTAATAGATACTCTCGGTGTCAAAAGATTAAGTTCAATTCAGATCGCACAGCGCCGAATCACTACGATTATATTTACCTACAATTGCGTCTCTTTCTATCGTATAACTCTTAACTGTTCTGACGATGTCTATACGACCGGCATGTTTGCCCCGGCAGGCAGCCGGCCGACTATACCTAAACTGCGGAGTGACACCCCCCTGGTATAGATATGAATTTTAAACATTACTACTCCATATATCAAGAATGTTATTTATTTGTTCTTGTGCGCTATTCGGTGCCTTGGGTTACACGTGTCTCGTATGAATTAATTTCAGCTTCACATAACAGAATACACAATCGAGGGATGTAGTTTAACAATTGTTACATGGAGGATGATGTATTTAATTGATAAATAATTTAAATACAATAAATTATTGTATTTAAATTATTTATACTTTCATCTAGGCTGACGGCAGATAAACAGTTATTTTAAATGTTTGTAATTTAAAATTTGGCAAAAATTTAGTATGCTTACTTAAAGTTGAAGGTACAGAAATGTTAATTTTTGTCATCATCATCAACAACCCATAATGTCCCACTGCTGGGCTCAGGTCTCCTCTCAAGAGAGGGTTAAGGCCTTACGTCCCCACGCTGGCCGAGTGCGGGTTGGGGACGTTGTGGCTACGTAATCTTGCTGTTGGATGTTTTTAAGCCGCCCGAAGGCCTCCAACTAAGCTTCACGACTGCTATCTTATGATAACAACCGGGACCGACTGCTTAACGTGACCTCCGAATCACGGAAACGCTCATTACATATAATGCCACAAACGGTCACCCATCTAGGTCTGACCGCGCCGTCGTTGCTTACTCTTGGCGATTGTTTCCAATCACCTAAGGCCACTCGGCTATGAGCGCTTCTAGAATTTTTGTCATAATATGAATCTATACAAATAAATAATATTGGGGTGTCTGTATGTCAAATAAATAGTTTTTTACTAAACGCAAACGAAAGTACATAGGGTACTGACATCAAAAGTGTAATTTTTAAAAGTTTGGTCTGTCTGTCTGTTTGTTCCGGGTAATCTCTGGAACGGCTGGACCGATTTTGACGGGGCTTTCGCTATTCGATTGCTGTTAATATAAGGGTAAGTTAAGCCACTTTTTATATACTAGCTTTACTGCCTTGTTGGTCTAGTGGTTAGCTTATGCGGCTGCTAATCAAGAGGTCTCGGGTTCGATTCCCGGGTCAGACCAAATATTTGTGTGATCCACAAATATTCGTTTCGGAGTCTGGGTGTTTTCCTATGTATAATATTTATGTTTTTACAAAAAAAAAGTATGTTTATGTATTTATATCAGTTGTTTAGTACCCATAACACAAGCTCTGCTTACTTTGGGACTAGATGATGTTGTGTGTAAGATGTCCAAATATTTATTATTTATTATTATTATTACCCCGCGGCGTCATTCGCGGGTACACGACTACCGCGGGTAACACCGCGAGACACAGTTAGTATTTTTTTTTTTTAAATAATTCAGATGTTTAGATCGGGTCCGAAAGTAGTTACACAATCTTAAAATACATATGTTATGTATACACGTTTATAGCACCTTATGAGAATTGTTTTGTTGGGTTCCGCCCGTGTCTATATCGATTATTGTGCTAAAAAGTATGCCTATGTCCTTTCTCAGGCTTAAGACTATCTTGGTACAAAATTTCATTTCAATCGGTGCAGTGGTTTTTGAGTTTATCGCGAAAACACAGACAGACGCGGTGGAGGACTTTATAATATCTAGTGATTCTTTAGTGTGTGAATTTGTTTATTAGTTAAACTTTCACTCTCAAACTCCTAGATGATTTTAAAAATACTTAACAAAAACCATATCAGCGCAAGCTAAACTATATATATATTTACTAGTTGACCCAGCGAACTTCGTACCGCCCAACTTTAAAATTCCAGAACTTCATCGCAGCGCCACCTACCGGGTCCAATTGCGAATCTAAACCATTCCCAGATCATCTTGAAGATACACAAAAAATTTCATCAAAATCGGTCCAATCGTTTGAGAGAAGTTCAGTGACATACACACTCACACAAGAATTATATATATAAAGATAAGCAAACAAACAGCCAGGTGCAGGTAACGTTAACAAGCATATTACCCGTAATAAATTCCTAAATAAATGAACATGGATATCGATAAACCCTCCGGTTAATGCAAGTGGACAATTTTATCGATACATCTGACAGATATTATTCGAATAAATTATAATAAATGGCAACAATTTATCAAGCTCTCACAATTAAGGTCAACATGCGTCACCCACCTTCGAGTACATATTCAAACATGTGCTTTCTGATATCACTTATCAAGTATGCACTTATGACGTCATATAACGCTCCCGCGGTGGTAATATTCCTGTTTTGCGGGGGACTTTACAAAAATATGTGAAAAGGGCACAAAGAATTCCCATTCTATTATGGTTACTATGCAAGTGTCTTATGCACGGCAACCTGTGAAGTTTTTACGGAGATAAACAGTGATACATTTTGACATCTACGATTTAAAGTGTTTTTATAATCACCTGGCTGTCGCCCGTTTATCTCGATTATAGCAGTAAAAAGTGTTATTCTGATATATAAGCTATATTACTGTAAAGTTTCATCCAAATCTGTTCAATAGTTTTTGCGTGAAAGAGCAACAAACATACATACACATATACTCACAAACATTCGCGTTTATAATATTGGTAAGATTTATAGATAAGCCTACCAAAAGTTACTCCACCCCACCTTATGAAAAGAATCCAAAAGGAGGGGTTAACATTCTCATTATGAGTATAGATGATACAGCATGGTGACCTACACTATGGTGGCTTGGTGCATTGATGGGCTCCCGGTCTCACAATCACTATCGAAATATGACAGCACTGCCTCTGTCGTACCGGCCCATGCATGCTGAAATTAACGTGTTCTTATCTAATAAAATCACAATGCAACAAAAAAAACACACACCTGAATATACTTTCCCGAAGGATTGCGGTGTGCTGAATCCAAATACGGTCGCAGAATCGCTCTATCACGTCAGGTTTACGAGATATTCTAACCTAAAGGCGCAAAAAAGCAAAAACGGCGTTTTTTGCACCTTTAATTTAGAATATCTCACAAACCTGACGTGATAGAGCGATTCTGCGACCGTAATTGAATTCAGCACACCAAAATCCTACGGGAATATATATTCAGGTGTCTGTGAAATAACTTTGTTAAATTTTGTGGCATTCTGATATTTAAACAAAAAGCTAAAAAGTTTCAAGAACTGTAGTGCTTTTAGTGTTCGACAGCCCCTTGAGAATAAATGCTAGGCCGTTTGAAAGACGCGCACGAACTTGTGTGGGTTGATGTACTCCGATTTCTGCCACGGCAGTCGATCTCAACGGAGAACAGTTAAAAGTTAACGCAGAATATATTATGGTGCACAAGTTTCTATAACAAAACTAGCTGATGCCCGCGGCTCCACTCACTATTCTTCTTAAAAAAATAGTTTGTCTAATGCTCAGAACTACTGAATAAACAAACAAAATTTCATAAGAATAGATCCAGCCGTTTCTGAGGAGAACATTATGACACCAGAATTTTATATGTATATGCAGAGATAATCATTGACCATTGTTTGTCATTGTGTTGTGTACAGTTTTTGTGTAATAATATGTCAGGGTTTTATCTGTAATTTATTTTATTAGATTCATCATTATTATGCATCTAATGGCTGTTTTATCAAGGCTCTTCTAAGGTGTTTGTTTAATTAGCACATCATCAATTGTTAATTTATTAATGACATTTATTTTATAAACTTTAAATCAACGTATCAGAGTTCACTGATGATGAAAGGTCTCACTCAAAGACCGCGACTATCCTGGTCTTAGGCAGTTCGCATCCAACCTACCAGGGCGCATTAACACATTTTAGTTCCAGCGTCCACCGGTTCATCTGGAGACATGACCGCCCACTTCTACTTTAGCGTATCGATTCTTCGTGCGATGTCGGTTACTCTGGTTCTCTATCAAATAACTTATACTTATTTCTTGCATAATTTAAAAAATAATCCAAGGACTACATTGGAAATACTGGATTTTTTTTAACTAGTCATATTTATAATATAGCAACAGCTTACATACAACACACTCTAAAACAAAGATTCAATAAAATCCTGGTATGTACGGCCATAAGCCATTATATGCACACAAACACACAACACCCGCAGAAAGCGATCTATCAAAAGATTGTGTTTGGGTTATTTCATTATTACTTGGCAAATAATGATCTTAACGCCTCCTAACATATAAACTCTAAAGATATTTTTATTTAGTTTAAAACACCAATAAGGTACCTATATTTTCTTCAGTATAGAAATAAACCACATTAAATCATTAATTTTCCAAGGACGTGTGAAGCGGGCCGTGAACTAGTGTGCACACTCTAGTCATCAATGCATACTTTACGTACAATCACTCCATCAAATCACTCGATAATATACCGTAATCACTGTACTACAATGTAAGCAAACTTGAAGGGAAACCTTGAGTATTGCGGATATTGACTTGACTATACAAAGTTTAAGCGAAGGTGTGAAGGTACCAGCTGTTTATATTCCTAGTCCTTGTTATTTGTTTGAATACTGCAAAGTCACCGATAGACACATATGACGTTATAAGTAAATACATTCATTTAAGTATTTCGTCACAAAAAAGTTACGAAAATTCAACCTTATTCTGCTTTTACAAGGAATGTTATCCTGTGAGTCGACAACGTTATGTGTTACATTTTAGTTGCAACAGTTCTCAGTGTAACTATACACAACAAATACGTATAAAAAACAACAACCGTTTTATTAAATTTAATTTTTTTTTTTTCAACATGTGACTGCATGTTGTAGGTGTTTTTAGAACTCTGCGTTTTACAATGTTAAATTAATGATATGAAGGGCATTGCACACATTTACAGATACTTCATATACCCGTTAAGAATGAATGAAGCAACTTCTGGAAAAATGGGTGGTGTTTGTGTTCATAATATGTTAAAGAACGCACCAATCAAGGTCTATACTAGAAAAAAAACAACTCTTTTAAAGACACTAATTAAGCAGAAGGCACATATAAAAAAATTACCTAACGCATCGCCTAAGGGCAATATATATACATAGGACTCTAAGAAAACAATTTATAACGAATTTTTTTCCTTATCTAACAAAAAGCGGCCAAGTGCGAGTCGGACTCGCCCATGAAGGGTTCCGTATCAACAAGTAACATTATATAAAAGTTCTTGTAGTTCGTTGTTGAATGAAAGGTAAATTGCTGTTTACGCTATATGACGTATTAAAAAAAAACTACTCACTAGATCTCGTTCAAACCAATTTTCGTTGGTAGTTTTCATAGTAATATACAACATATATTTTTTTTAGTTTTATCTCTCTCTTGTTTTAGAAGTTAGAGGGGGGGGGGGACACACATTTTTCCACTTTGGAAGTGTCTTTCGCGCAAACTATTCAGTTTAGAAAAAAATGACATTAGAAACCTCAACATTATTTTTGAAGACCTATCCAAAGATACACGTATAGGTTTGATGAAAAAAAAAATTTTGAGTTTCAGTTCCAAGTATGGGGACCCCCAAAATGTATTGTTTTTTTTCTATTTTTATATAAAAATCTTAATGCGGTTCACAGAATACATCGACTGACCAAATTTCAACAGTATAGCTGTTATAGATTCGGAAATAATTGGCTGTGACATACGGACGGACAGACAGACAGACAGACAGACTTGACGAATCTATAAGGGTTCCGTTTTTTGCCATTTGGCTACGGAACCCTAAAAACTAAAAAAAAAGAACTATTGAAAAAACAAAATTGTTATTGCAAGTTTAAATTTTTGCCACAAATAAAAAAGAAGTGCAATAAGGATCCTTTTGAGTCCTTTCAAGTTTCTGAAGTACCAGGCTTGCAGTGCATGTAGGAGTTGCATCGTGACTTACTCGACGTTCGTAAGTATAGATAGGTACCAGAGCACTACATAAGGCTAAATAAAATGCATGACGTAATGTTCAATGCTGTGTGCGGCACAGCGACGTGACCGGTTGTGCAAGTAAACAGCTCTACTGCGAAAACCTCTGTACATTTATAGGCTCCTGGTACCGTCGAACTCGCAAAGCAGGGGCGGGAAAAAATATAAATAAAGAATGAATTTATTTATTATGATTAGTCATAATGTCTGGCAGTGCTCTTATTAAATTATTGCGTAATAGTAAGTATACAATAAAACAATTGACCATTATGGAGCTATAGTGTACCTTTTGCCCGTGGCTCTGCCCTCGTGTACGTCGGATACATCATTTTTCGGATTAATATAATATGCCTATTACAGTCACAAATAATGTGACTTTCTTTTACTAAATTACTTTTTTAAATCGGTTCAGTAGATTCTAAAACTTTACCATTTTATAATATTGGTATAGAAGTATAAATTAAAGGATTGCCAAACATCGGCTAACAGTTTAAACCAAATGGTTGTACGTAACTGATTTTGTTAAATATAAATTTAAATTTTTTGCTAAGCAATTTATTCGAAGATACACGAAAATTACATGTTTGTGTTGTAATACAGTAAAACTCCGATATATTTTGTAACACAATGAAGTAATTAAAACTTAAAATTCTAGATAGCTTATTTACACAAAATGTCAATACCTTTGTTTTGATGATTATAAATACCATCGATTGAACTGACCATTATTATAAATATACCATCAAGGTTAGAAGAACCTTATGTATATAGTAAAGTGAACATCTGTGGAAGAATGATTTCACCACAAGTATACGAGTTTTCAATATTAGCACCATTACAAACTTGTGTTATCAAAATATTCACCAAAACATCGTTTAATTTTTGAAATAACAATAGCAACAATAATTTAAGTTCTCTCAAAGGTCAGAGTTTAATGCACTATAAAAAAAAACATTTCAGACAAGGGTGAACTGTTGAAGGCAACGTAACTTGCATGATAGTGATGTAAAATAAATGAATAGATCTAGCTCTGAATATTCAGTTAGAAGAGACTGATCATCGATACTTTTACAGACAATCGATTTTATTTAAATATTTCTAAACTTGTTTCATCCAGAAATGTACAGATTGTGTAATACAGTAAGTCTGCATCTTCGTAAGAATTTCTATTAAAGTTCTGTTTTTAAGAGATGTTTTTTTTTTCATTTATTTCCTTTTCAACGATAAAAGTAAAAAATCAACCAATTGCGAGTGCGACTCGAGCAGGAAAGGTTCGTAAATTCATTTGTATCTCTATCGTCAAGTGTCCTCCTGTTGCCGTTTTAAATATCGAGTAAATACGAACCAAAAAATCACGTTTATTGTATACGTATAGGAGCCCCTTTAAATATTCATTTTATTCTAATATATTTTTAACTATTGGTTGTTATCACGGTTCATGAGATATTGACAGACGCACAGAAAGTGGATTCTTAGTAGTAGATAGATTGAATCTCATGCTCACTAGCAAGATATGCACCTAACTAACGAAACGTAAAGTTTTTGTTAAGTACGTGATCAATAGTTCTAGAAACAATCAATCAGCAATGCACTCATGCGTAATAATACCCACTTTTAAAGCTACATACATCTAGAACATTACACGTTCTACGTAAACAGCCACAATTACTACTAATACATCAAAATTGTTAAAGTTTAATTGTACGACGTGCCCTAATTTTGTGATTTAATAAGGAACATGAAGACTTAGTAAACCATACTGCAGTTACTAAAATTTTAATATTATTTAAATATACTATATTATTTAATATAGCAAAATTGTTCCAGTCGGTTTGGCATAAAAAGTAAGAAACATCCAAACACACACTCAAAATGTTTAGGTTTAAAATAAGTGTAATTTTTGTATTCATCTTCCGTAAGAGAGGCCAAATGTTATATGTTTCGCTGTATTATCTTTTTGTGTCTGAACTGATCGATTGAATCTCAAACTTTCCTGTTTCAAAACTTGGCCGAAGTACTGGGTTTCGTTAACTGGGTTATTACCAAGTTAACGAAACAAACAGGTTTGAAATAATTAACAAAATTGGATTTTATCATCTTAAAATAGCTCTGCTATCGAAAGTACAATTACGTAGCAATAACAAATCTTCGTTCACTGTTCATTGGATTCGAAAAACATTAATTATTATGATTAGATTATATTTTCTAGAATCATACCATATTCAGCACATTTTCCTTGAAATATTTAGATATTTTTCGAATTATTCTTAGTACTCCTTAGTATTCTAGAAGTGTTACTAAGAAAAATACTAGACTAAAATGCGCTGTGATACCTAAAGATGACATCATATTTTTACACATAACTTGGTATATGAATACAATACCTAATTATTGGTAAGAGGAATATAGGACTCTGTCAACTGAGTCTACTAAAGTCGCAAGATGAACTAATTTCAATTTACACGAATCACAACATCCAACTTAGTCACAGCGATAATCATCTGTATGTTCATTGTTTCGTTCTACTTTATACTCTAGGGTTATAAACCTCTATCAGACGCGAGGAGACGGCACAATGCCACCACTGCGCAGCCGACAGGGACCTAGCACACGCTGGAAGATTGCCCCGCGTGGACGTCTGAGTGCAAAGTCCTAGTCGGCCAAATCGGACGAGACCTGTCTTCGCCAGCAATCATTACTGCTATGTTAGTGGGTGAGGAGGGACTGTGTCTCATTCTGTGAAGCAGTAATGTTTCAGAAAGAGACTGTTGAACGGTTTCGGGAAAGGGTCAATCCCCAACGAAGAAGATGTCAGCGGCGTTAGGAACCGTGATGGGACCGCGGGTCGCCGGAGGATGGGGATCCCTGGTGGCGTATAGACTTCTGCGGTGGGGCGAGATATAGCAGCCTGGTTGCACCAAATGTGGGGTCGGGCTGCCACGCTGGGATTGATGGGGAAGCGGTATCCTCCGGGATAGGGCCTGATAACTCTAGGGTTATAAACCCCTTCTCGGCGCTAAATCCTTTTTCACACAATCCATCCACCTTTCTTTCTTCCTTCACCTTTCATTCTTTTGAATCCTCCAACTCACATAACTAACACTTTCCTCACCATAATTCGCATAAATAAGCATTCGCATTTCAGCTACGTTCAGGCACCCTCATCTTTTCTTTTAATGGGTCAACTTTTAGAACCATACAAGACTTAGTCACAACGTTATATTTCTCAAGAATATGACGGCAAATATGAATGGTATGAAGACTTGGAGGCGAATAAACTCGCAGTCGTGGGCGAACTGGTCTAGAGTCCTATGTCTAAAAATAGGTATGCCATGCTGTTTGAAGTGACAACTTTATAAATCCAGTAGAATATCAAATTCTTCTTTATTCAGCTGGTGTAAAATATTCAAATTTAATCAAGTAAATAAAAGTGAAATATAAAGGTAGATTAGTTGTTGTAGCTAAGTGAGAGCTTCTGTTTTGTCACAGTATAATCTGTGACAATGTCATATATTAAGTGCTATTCGGTATTTGTTTCCCTCTTCTTAAGAAAATACCCAGATTACTTACTTTGAGTCTTCCTGGGTTAAACCACCACAAACTATCTTAAATCGAACAGAGTGGTATGCAATGGGAGAGGCCTATGTCCATCAATGAACTGCGATAGGCTGATTATGATGATGATAGCGTTATATTTAAATGTGTGTTAATAAGTGTGCGACTGCCTTTTTGGTCTAGTGGCTAGGGCTAGTGCTGATCAAGAGGTCTCGGGTTCGGTTCCCGGGTTGGACCAAATATTTGTGTGATCTACAAATATTTGTTTTGGAGTCTGGGTGTTTTCTTTGTACAATATGTACGTATTTACAAAAAAAGATGTTTACGTATTTGTATCACTTGTTTAGTACCCATAATATAAGCTCTGCTTAGTTTGGGACTAGATTATATTATTTTTATTTATAACTTTTTATTGCCCATTTGAGTTGAATTAGAACTTCTGGAACTCAAAATAGCTACAATGTACGGTCTTACCGATTATTTATTGTTTAATATAAACGTACGATTAAAGACGACAACCTTCGTAAAAAAATATTCTAAGAAGCAGTAATTGGAATGTAGTACTGTACTTATTAAATACACAATGTATCAATAGAATGCGTTTTGCGCAAAGCATACAAAGTTGCGGCAATTATTTTCCAATTATTACTAGCTAATCAGTCATAGTTACGTGGCCTTAGTTTATTGGCAACAATCACCGAGGATAAGCAACGGCATCGCGGTCAGACCTAGATGGGTGACCGTTTGTGGCATGATATGTTATGAAAGTTTCCGTGATCCGGGGTCACGTGAAGCAGTCGTTCCCAGTTCTTATCATAAGATAACAGTCGTGAAGCTTAGTTGAAGGCCTCCACAGGAAACCAAACAAAATAAATTCTAATGCCATGTTGAAACAAAACACGTTTTAGACGATTCGGAAGTTACGGTGGAAATATTGCAAAAGTAAAACAATTTTGGAATTCATAACTACGTCCAAGGTCACATAAATGGTTACGTGACCGTAAAATAATGGCTATCAAATATTTTCTTGCGCAATGCTTGGGAAAACCTAATCAGACCATCAAAATAATTATTCCGCTTAATATATAACAAAGCAAACTTCGGTTCACAGTCCAATTATTCCATGTGTTTTGCTTGTTATGGTTTTTGTCAAACAAAGGATATCGAAAGTATGACGATACTTTTCCTTTCACGGCAACAAAAAAATACTTTTCATTTGATGGAAAGCAAGAGCAGAATCCAAGAGTGGTGGTCACCATCCTCACTGTTCATGCAGACAATACACCACGGTAATGCACACTATCGCGGCCTGGTGAAATGTTTCTTCACGTCCCGCTTTAAGGACCCGGGATCATATAGAGAGGGAAACACGTGCACTGGTGGAGAGTTCCAGTTTTAGAAAATTAAATTTTTCTACCTGGCCATAGGGTAGCAAAATTCTTCTACAAGTTATTGTAATGTGATGGAATATACTAACATAAAACATGTTTTTTGTAAAGAGTGGATGTACTGGACAGTGGATTCTGAATTTTAACCGTTTTTAGTGCTCATTTACTTCAATGCTCATGCTCAAACTTTCAGCTGAGTGCTCTGAACTACGCATGTAATAAAACATAAAGGTGTAAAGGTTGCCACACAGGATTTATCCTAGAACGGGACATTTAAAGGAAAATAAATAAATGAAAATCCTTTGTCAGCGATGCCATGTTAGCACAGTTTAACTATTAAATGCATAGGTTGGTCGTGAATATAATTCTACGCCCGCCATGTTGGATTTATGAAACGTCGTTTATAAAGCGAGATAGCCAATAAAATTTGCGTTAGTCCCGTAGATCACACTCATTTGCAATTCACTAAGCCAAGAGCGAGTTTTGAATTTCCTCCTGTCTAATTTGCATCTGCATAAGTTTCCTGAATTCGTTAATATTAATAATCACGTTAATGGAGATTTTGAATTATTGTTTTATAAGTTAACTAGATGACCAATTCTACCCAGTCTGGGTTTCCTGTTGCCTGTAGCGTAAACTAATTTGTTTGTCATAAAAAGGCTTTATAACCTTTTTTTGTTAGCCAATATTAATATTTTCAAGGGCAACAATTCCTTTGTATATTGTTTTTGCATTCAACAAAATAAAGAAAAATACTCTTCAGTTCATAATAATTTTTCATAGATATGTCTTCGAGACGATTTTCATTATTAAATAAAAAACACACACTTATGTATACATCTAAGTATACATGTCGAAATATATAATTTTAACAAAAAGGAACTGACTTCAAAGAAAACTAATCCGAGTACCCAAATAGCCACAATTGTGCCTATGATATTTGACGAGTTCCCTGGATTTCCTTGGGATCCCATCATCAGATTCCGATATGGTGACGGTGGGACCGCCTGTAAGTTATGCCGAATCTAATGCTAAACAATTTTTGAAATCGGTTCATAAACAACAAAATTATCGCTGAACATACATAAAAAAAAAAGATTCCGACGAATTGAGAATCTCCTCCTTTTTTTGAAGTCAGTTTTTTAAAACTATTTTTTATATTTAGTACCTATTTAATTTTATTAAAAGCTAAGTTTTTTTTAAAAGGCCATGCGTAGATTAGTTATATTGACAAAAATTGTATCAATATGTATGACTGCACGGTTGGCCTAGTGGTTTAAGCGGTCGCCACGCCGCTCTCTACTGCGCCAAGTGTCGTGGATTCGAATCCCACGCGGGATAACACTTTGTGTGATTCACAAATTGTTGTTCTGAGTCTGGGTGTTCTTTGTGTCCGTTTCATGTATGTTTGTAAAGTCCCCCGCGACACAGGAATTCATATTCCTAATGCGGGAGTTGTCTTTTTTTAAGAAGAAGAAGAATATGTTTTGTAACAGAAAGTAATAACATTCTAAAGTCAGAAAATATTTCATTTGTGTGCCCGTTACGGCCTTACCATTTCCTTTTACAAATGAAAAACTTATTAAGAAAATTGACGTTCTCAAAGCCAACATAACTACCGGCATAATTTATTTCCAACTCTCTTGAACTTAAATATTTCTTCAGCGGTATTTTCACTCAATCCTTGCCCCACTAAGCATTCTTGAGATTTCTCGAAGCTTTCCTTTATGCATTTATCTTGAGATTGCAGAGGTTAATAGTTGAATGAATGTTTGTAATTTATGTTTTAATTTTATGGTTATATCGATATAAGAGAATCGAGAAAGTTGTAGTTAATAATGTAGACCACGTTCAATGTCGATCTTAGTTGAAATGGCTGTTTTCGTTTAACGCATCAAAGCCAGTCTAAAAGCAGCCTAGGTTACTCCTTTATATCAGTAGCTATCTGACAGTAAAAGTTCCGTTAAAATTGGTTCAGACATTAGACGGAACAAACTGTAAGGCACACAAAAACTTTAAAATTGTTTTTTGAATTTTTTTGCACCGAATATGTTTTCATATGATTTTGCAAAAACCTGTTGATTTCAAATTACAAACACACACTACAATTTTATTTAAGAACTAGCTGAATTCCGCGGTGTTACCCGAGGTTATTGTTGGAAATCACGAGAAACGCCGCGGTGCGAAGCTAGTCTAAAAATAACAGCCTTAGTTACTCATTGTGTAATCAGCTTTCTGTCGGAGAAAGTCCCATCAAAATTGGTCCAGCCGTTCCAGTGATTACCGGAAACAAACCGACAGACAGACAGAGAAGAATTCTAAAAGTTACTTCTAAGATTAAGTACCATATATGCTTTTATATGCATTTTGTAAAACACTGTTTATTAGATATTACAAACACACACTCCACTTAATTTATTTGTATAGATAAATAAATAAATAATTTTGCCAAGATTATGAGTACTAGACAACTGGATTCAAATAATTTTAAACAAAGAAAACACCCATACTCCAAAACAAATACTTGCGGATGACACAAACATTAAGACTGAGCCGGGAATCGAAACCGAGACAACAAGCGACTGCGACAGCATTTGCATACACTACCACTACACACACACATAGGCAGTGTCGCGTGTTCCAGGTTGTGGATCCTGACTACATCGGTTAGGCTACACGATGGCTGGGGCCCGTATGCCGTCTGTATGTACAAGTCGACTCAAAACTATGGTCCTTTCTTCAAAAGGCCAACCCGGACCCTATACTGCACTCACATAGTTCTCTTTAATATTGTACACGGACTTAAAAAAAAAAGCGGCCAAGTGAGAGTCGGACTCGCCCATGAAGGGTTCCGTATCAGCAAGTAACATCATATAAAAGTTCTTGTAGTTCGTTGTAACTTTCATCGATGTTTTGATTGGATGAAAGGTAAATTGCGTGTTACGATTTATGACGTATTAAAAAACTATTCACATTTTTCCACTTTGGAAGTGTCTCTATTCGCAAACTATTCAGTTAAGAAAAAAATGATATTAGAAACCTCAACATCATTTTTGAACACCTATCCATAGACATGTAATATGATGTAGACAACACGTATAGGTATGATGAAAAAAAAAATTTTGAGTTTCAGTTCCAAGTATGGGGACCCCCAAAATGTATTGTTTTTTTTCTATTTTTATGTAATAATCTTAATGCGGTTCACAGAATACATCGACTGACCAAATTTCAACAGTATAGCTCTTATAGTTTCGGAAATAATTTGCTGTGACATACGGACGGACAGACAGACAGACTTGACGAATCTATAAGGGTTCCGTTTTTTGCCATTTGGCTACGAAACCCTAAAAAGACACCTCTGTGGTTTGTTTCGGCGTTTCTTCCCAGAGTGAGTCATAGGAAATGCTTGGTGCCTTCTAGTTATAAAGTCCGACTTGTAAAAATGTCTGAAAAGATTTACTTGCAGAAATAAATATCATTTATCACTGCACCACCGAAGCAATATAAATTAAATAAATTGTATTTTTGGGAACACCCATTCGGTTTTTATTAGTTTTTGTAGTACAATGGATGTAGGGCATTACCATATTAACACAGTTTTTTTAATAGAAAACAAGAAATACTAATTACATTTAGCATAAACTCGCTTGAATTATGCGAAAAAACATAAAAATATAATTTATCTGTATTTATGTTACTTGCGTGATTTTATGTTTTTATTTTTCTTGTCATAATTAAGATGTAGTTTCCAGTCTGTAATTTGTAAGATTTATTTAGTATTCATACTTACAATAGTTTATGCGTTGAAAAACCCTGTTTAATTGAATACAAAATTGAAGAAACATATTAACGAGACAATGCATCAAAATTACTTATCTCGTAAAATAATTAACATAAAAATAAGAACACATAAATAGAAAGAGAGAGGCATAATAGAGTCAGTTTGGCAGTTTCAAATTTAATTACTTCAATAAAATCATTAAATCTGATTTGGAACTAAACTAAAAAAAATGAAAGGTAATAATTTTTTTCAAAAGCAACTCTCGCACTAGATATTTATCATGTGTCGCGAAGGATTACAATCATTTGTAACGGACACAAGGAGGATATAATACGGTGCAGCTTAAATCACCGCGCAGTCGGATAACCGTTACAAAAAAATTACAATGGAATTGAGAACCCCTCCTCTCTTGAAGCCAGTTAAATAGAAAATTAACAGACGGATCACAAGGTGGAAAGTGACGACATATGTTCATCCAACGCTTCAACGTTGGGATATTACATCGTTATGAAAGTGTAATGTAGGTATTCTGTAAATAATTGTATTTATATGTCACTGTCAGTGTCAATGTCAAATGCCGGTAGCTTAAGTTGTCGATTGTTCACCAGTCGGCGAATATACTAGATTACGAAACTACGTTTATAATTTCTCCTCCCATATTTAACAGAAAGAAAGAAAGAAAATTATTTATTCATGGTCCACACACACAGTAAACAATATAAACTAATAGAGATTGGGTGTGTTGGTTAAGACATATGGCCTTAACCCTCTCCTGAGAGAGTTGGAGGCCCAGCAGTGGGACGTTATGGATTGTTTATGATGACGATCGTTAAGAAATACAGCAGGACAATTTGTTCCACAGATTGGTTGTGTGTCAGCTCCCTCATACCATAAAAGCATCAAAAATACAATATAATATTCAGTCTAATTCAAAATCTTCTTACACCATACGAAGAAGGTTGAATAAAAACAAGCTTCGCAGAAAAGCGGTCCGCTAACAGCATTCTATATTTAATAAGGTGCCTTTCACGGGCCTAAGCGTTGGTGCTTAAACCAGTCAGGTGGGACATCATTTATCCGGAATATAGGTTACTGTATGTAATTCCAGGTCATGCGAAAATCTGGGCCGTGTACGCGATAAACGACCCTCTTAGCTTTAGCTTTACGTGCTTTATGAAGTCCTAGCTGAGGGTTGAAAATAAATTTATAATTATAAAATAACAATATACATCGATATGTAAACTCAACTACGCAGAGCTTGTACATATATACAAATAATTGCACTTACAGGAATTAAAACTATGATTCTATATTATCGCAATGAAGCGCTCTATCGCTACGCAACAGAATTTATTTGGCAAAGATACAGTTGGTATGGAGAACTAGTCCTATATAAATGTATTACATATACACGATACTTGACAGTACTGATAAAATAACCATGACGGAAGAGCGTAGATAATGTGACATGGTCACCTTAGTTTGCCATTTTGTTACTTGCAAAACTAGACTTTATTGTTAAAACATTCAATGAGAAACATATAATGTAATGAATACTTGCAACAAAGATACGTTTTAAAAAGGAATTACAAAAAACAAGAAACAACTCGTATGTTCGTTGAAAAACAAAAGAAAATTGAACAAATACTAGAACATTAGTAACATTGAGTGAAGTCAAGAGCTAGACCGTAGACAACTCAGTAGCATTGCCCTCAATGTATCAGGAAATGGCTTCTGTACAGACAGCAAAACAGAAAAGAAAAGAAAACTAACAGGTAGATAGTTTTAACAACTTATTGATAGTATATTTCGTAATTACGCTATTTTATTTCTTATTTATTTTATTCAGAATATCATCAGCATAAATATCACAAAGTAAACATTTAACATTTGCGAAGAATGGCTGGCAGGAGCTGGATGCGAAAAGCTCAACATCGATCAAAGTGGTGTGTAATGGTAGAGGCTTATGTCCAGCAGTGGACTGCGATGGGCTGATGATGATCTATTTAATTTGAGCATTGATAAAGCCAAAAACATATTACCTACTAAAAAATAACGGGCTTATACATAGTAAACACCCAAACTACAAACAATATTTGCGGATCGAACGGAGAACCCAAGACCTCAAGCACATTCGCATACGCTGCCACTGCGCCACCAACGCAGTCATATTAACTGTTTCTAATAACTAATACTTTGTCAGAGATATTTGCCATTAGGCACGCCTCAATAACTGAAGACAATGTAACCTTTTCCAAAGCTACAAGTACACATAACATCAACCTCATATAAATAAAGAGAAAGGTAGACCACTACACTAGTCAAACAATATTAAATTCCCACAGTCAATTACACTGTGGGAATGTGATATTGCACATTCAATCAGATAATCATCGACGGTATATTTTTTATAATTTGTTTTGCTAACGGTACACTTTGTTGCGACCGCATCTAAGTTGTAACTGTTGCAATATTCATACGACGGGGGCCATTGAATTATTCACTGGTGTAGAGTATATTGGTACAAGATGGCGTATGTATCTTAACAAAATGTCTGTGGCACATGTTGCAGCTGTTGAATAAACTGGTGGAAGTTGCATGAAATACTTAGTATTTGAGGTTTTACTACTTGGGATTTGACTCTACTACAATGATTGAGAGACTAGGACATTTAGCGGTAAGAAAAAAAACTATGCGATTAAAAGTAAATGAAAACTCTTAGAATGCCTAGCACTATATGCGACATAATTCTGTACTTAAAACATAAAAGTTTACATTAAAAACAAAAATATGGTTGGTCATGTCGGTAGTAAAACAATCACTTAAAATAAATGTGTAATTAAAATTGGCATAAATGTTTTTTACATCTATACATGTAAAACAAAGCATTTTGATTAGTTTATTCAAATTCAATAACAAATTCAAGTCTATCGAATGTTAAACTGCACTCGTATTTAGTAAGATTGACATATAAAACAAAGGCGACAATAGTTACATGTCCAAAAATGGTAAAAACCATTAATTTCAATATTTATTTAGGGTTCCGTAACCAAAGGATAAAACGAGACCCTATTACTAAGACTCCGCTGTATCTCATGAACGGTGATAGTTAATGTTGAAGAGTTGAAGTTTACACAGATGACATATTTCTGTTGCCACTGTAACAAAAAATACTAAAAAACCAATAAATGAATGTTTAAGAGGGCACGTGATTTTTGCTCGATATTGATAACGGCAAAAAGTAGGCGCTTAAAATGTACTATGAAACGGAACCCTTCCTGCGCGAGTCCTATTCGCACTTGTTCGATTATGTTTTTGTTTATTTTTCATTTGAAGATAATTACTTCAGTTTTAGATAAGGACATGCGAAATTTATGACTTCTAAAGATAGATTTTATAGATTAAAAGCCTACACAAAAATATTTTGAAATTAAATTGACGCAACATTGCATACTTTATAAGTTCATAATTGTTTTTAATTCTTCTACTTTTATAAATATTATATACATAGTTTTCCTTATTGTTTAGATTCTTATTTTCATAGTCTATTGTATTTTATTTATCTTTGATCATAAACAAAACAGTACTACAACGTAATTTATGAAACAAACGATAACTATCTGGCGTAATCGCCATATTTTGCCGATATTGCCGTTTAAATAATAATAGTCATGACGCTATTTAAACGACAATATCTTCACAAGAATCAACCACCGGATGCCGTGTTAAAAGTAATTAAATTATGTAACATCCCACTTTAGGGTACGGGTCTCCTTTCAGGAGAGGGTCAAGGCCATACGTCCCAACGCTGGCTGATTGCAGGTTGGGGACTATGACTATGTAACATTTGTGGCAACTTCCACATACAGCGCAAGCGAAAAACACAACAGCGCCATTTACCGAAGAAACACGAATCGCGATATAGAAATTCTCGCACCTCGATAAGCATATACACAATTGCCCAACATCAACAGTTGGGCAGTAGCCCGTCAGGTATGATCAACTCGTCTGGTCGGAGGATCCACCCTTTACGTTGGAGGGACACGACACCGTCCCTCTACAACAATAGCTTAAATATATATATAGTACGCTGCTGGACATGTCTCTGCTCAGAAAAAAGGTTTTGGTATACCACTCTGACCAGACGGGTTACTCCAAGGATGGTATCAAGTTGTACTTCTTTTTGTAGAGCTGTTATCCTACGTAATTTGCTAACTTGGTCGGCTTTTACGACTCCCACAGGATGAAAGGGGGGGGGGGGGGAATAAGCATTAGTAGATAATGTGTCACCATATGGATAAAAGATTACCTTTAAAAATACACTACCTGTAAACTGGTATATTCTAGATGTGAACAGTTTTTTACTGCTTAACAATTAAAAACATAAATGGCTGGACGAACAAATTGTTTAGCCTCAATCTGCAAGTTACCTTCAAATGATTAGACGTTTTAACACATAATGTGTTAATTACTTTTGTTTTGTAAAATGGAGGTTATCTAAACATCTAATATGGCTTCATAAGCTATGGTCATATTACGCCATACTTTGTTGTATAGGGGTCCTTACAAATTAATACATCCAATTGCTAAAGAATCGATCTTACCAGAAAATTGAATGTAATCGATTCCGATTACTTGTGCTTTCGATCTGGCTGAGTCATAGAGCAACACGGTAGGGAGAAGCCAAACGCAGGTGTTCCCTTGTGTCAAAACATAAGTGCAAACGGGCGTATGCATTACACTGTTAAAACATATATGTAATGTGTTTGTGTGTGTTTTTTTTTGTTTTAATGGTTGAGTGTGAGTTCTTAGTGACAGGCGATTTTTGTATATGAGTATAAAATGTGTATGTGTGAATATTTTACTTCTCAAAAATGACACATTGTTTTGTATGGGAAAAAAGACGTAATGGTTATTCCCACTCGGTACGATACTTTATGGGCTGAGTAATGTCATTTTGGCAGATATATTAGGTACTAGCTAACCCACACAACCTCTCTGAGTCTCTCTATGCAGTTGCTCATCATTGCTTGTCCATTTCTGTAGTTCGAATCCTCCTTTTCTCAGCAGGTTAGTCACATCAGCAAATGTCAGTCTCCCTTCTGATATATTTCTGCACCCGGTGAGTAAGTCATCCATATAGAAATCATGTAACTCTCTTCTCTACGAGCAATAGAAGACGAAGGTCTTCTATTGCTCGTAGTGTTCTGTTATCCACTGAAGCATATTTGTTTCCCATAAAAAGGTTACTGTGAGCCAACCTCAAAAGACAGACATATGCTATCTAAGACTGAAAGAATTTTTCAAATCGGACCAGTAGTTCCTGAGATTATCGCCAAACAAACAAACTCTTCAGCTTTATATTTTAAATGAATAGTTTATTTTAAAATAGAGATGGTAAACTAGCGTGTTAGGTGATTTGCCATTGTAAAAACGGAAATAGAAATGTCTTCTCAGGCATGCGCCTGAGAAGACATTTCTATTTGTATCTATTTTGTATTTTTTTATATTTATTTTGTATTTATTTTGTATCTATACAAGTATGCACTTGAACTTGTATCATTTTCATTTTGACAACCATCGACCCATTTCAAATACATTATACTTGATATAAATGTGATAAAACACATTTTTTATCAGAAATTTTATACCATTCGAACCCTGAATACGTGTTTGATTTACAATGGAGCATAATATTTAACAAGGAAAAGTTTTAAAAATTACCCGAGTACTTAATTTTTTTTGATTACATTTATATTATCCTTATGTGGCACGGGCTATTTTTACGAATGTACAACTTATTCATAAAAATCATTTCAGAAATTTAGCCGCCACGGTGGACCATAGAAACATATGCTTCGGTGGCGCAGTGGTAGCGTATGCGACTGCTGTGCTTGAGGTCTCGGGTTCGATTCCCGGGTCAGACTGAGACTGCTTTTGTGAGATGCAAATATTTGTTTCGGAGCTTGGGTGTTTTCTATGTATAATATAAATGTATTTACAAAAAAAAGTATGTTTGTGTATTTATATCAGTTGTCTAGTACCCATAATACAAGCTCTGCTTAGTTTGGGACTAGATGGCATTGTGTGTATGATGTCCGAAATATTTATTTTATCATTTATACATATATCATTTATTCCTGTTTATGCTTCGTCATACTTGGGTGAAAAAAAAAAAACCTCTACAGAATCTATTAAAAAAGAATATTCATATCCCTTGGTTATAAAACGTTTAATTGACTTATAAAATATGTATATAAAGAAAACGAGGTCAAGATTAGATAAAGGAAAAAAGACCGAAATAACTTTAACCTAACATCAACATACTCGTTAATTTAAGGAGACCATGAGGCACTCGAGTTTACTGCTTTACGGTCAAATGTTCCTGGCATTTTATATCACAACGAGGGCAAACAAACGAGTGGCTTTATTGAAAACTATCCCGAGTCCCGCGTTTTACCCGCGGCTTTTGTTGTAAATCGCGAGTAACGCCGCTTAGGGAAGACAGTTTAAAAAAAATAGTTTATAAAACTTAGGTCATCAGCTTTCTGCTAGAAATAGTCCCGTTGAAATCGGTTCAGCTGTTCCAGAGATAAGCCGGAACAAGCAAACTTACTATAGGCAAAAACTCTTCATTTGATATTACATAGACACTAGTATTAGCCACTCGGCTCTAAAAAAAAAAAATGGCGACTTTGGCGCGTCTGTCTGTCAGCTGTGTGGACGTTGACAGAATAGGGGTTTTGAGTTTGAAAAAACACGAATATATCGATATCTATTGTTAAATATAATAAAGCAAAAATTATTAAAAAATATAGTTAAACATTACCTAATATTACATTGCATTAGTTAACAACGTATTATTGAGTATTTAAAACGTTCGACACACCAATGCTTTTATAAGCAATTTATATAGTCCCTAGTCTCAATAAAGGGCTTTCTCATTGATATCGATTTGTCTTGAAACTTTTCCATTCCACTCTTAAAGATCATTGCACTAGAAGTATAAAGATATCTTAAATAAAGATTACTAATAAATAATATTCATTTGAAGAGAACATAAATGAGTCTTAAGTTCAAACTGCAAAATTCGACCAACCAAAATCCTACTAATATTATAAACGCGAAAGTTTGTGAGTATGTTTGTATGTATGTATGTTTGTTGCTCTTTCACGCAAAAACTACTGAATGGATTTTGATAAAACTTCACATTAATATGGCTTACATATTGGAATAAAACATAGGCTACTACTTACCGCCATGACAGACATACGTACATTGTAGTATATGCGAAAGTTTGTGAGGATGAATGTGTGGTTGATTTTAATTCTTTCACACAAAAACATATTAGTGAAAGGAGTACAAAGACTTAACTTCATTTATAGACAACTAGCTTTCGCCGGCGGCTCTGCCCGTGTCTAATTCAGTTTTCGCGGTAAAAAAATTCGTAAAAATTTGTTTTTTCATGAAAGTATCCTATGTTACTTCTAACACCTCCAAGAATATGTGTACAAAGTTTCATGATGATCGGTTGAGTAGTTTTCGCGTGAAGGCGTAACAAACAAACTTACATTCTCATTTATAATATTATTTTATAAAATTTATTGATTAGGATGCTCGTATGAATCGAAGCAGATTATTACTGTAACAATGGTTTTTATTGTGCATTGTTTCTCTATATCAAAAATTTCAAACAAATAAATATATACCTACAAGATACAGGAATATAACAACAAGGATAGAAACCTTTGTATTTGCTTAGGAGAATTTCCGATATGTTTTCCTTTACCTTAAAGGAAAACATAAAAATGTGTTTAAAAATATACCTAATGCTATATCGGAGGTCCCAAGAACTCGTGCAACAGGTTTTAGAAGTCAGCGTTATCCTATATCCTTATAATGACTTCATATGAGAACGTGACAAGGCTACTAAATATCATCGACAACCCATAACGTCCCACTGCTGGGTCTGGGTCTCCTCTTAGAAGAGGGTTAAGGCATAAGTCCCCGCTCTGGCCAGGTGCGGGTCGAGGACTGCTACCAAATATACAGTTCTCTTTATGTGACCGACACGGGCATAAATGTGTCAATATCACTTACTCAGCGATATAACTGCTTTATACTAATACGATATTCCATTCCATTCCATTATGATATTTATTTGAACATTAATATAAGTATTAACTATATACATAATCAGTTCACTAGAAAAGCTTTAAGAATTTTCAATATACCTTTCCTTATATAAAGGAGAAACCCGATTCTGGGCCATTAGAGGATTTTTTTGGCCGTAATTTATGCCCAAATTCTAGCACTGTAACGCCAGGCCCAAGTTTGTATGGATTTCGGGTTTCTCCTTTAAACTAGTAAAAATACAACTATATCCGGCATACAGTCGGGCGGAGTCATAGTTAAAGTCTAGTTACATGTATTATTATTATTAATTCTAAACGGTATATGGTGTATGTCATGTGTGTAGTACAACACCCGACATTAACGGTTTACCGATGTTAAGAAGAGGTTAATCCGCTAGTGGTCACCGGTAGATTTCCGTAGACATAGAGTAGTAGGGACCCATAGGGTAGAGTCTATCCGTGACTGTATAACCCGTTAAGACGTATGTACGTGTAGAAGTCGTCAAGTTAAAAAAAAATGTTATCCAAGTGCTATGCACAAACAAAAGTTAAATGTCGACCGAAACAAATATGTTTTACAGTCTATTCTAAGCTTGTACTACGTTATCTAGATATAATTATATCCGTCTGCTCGTTTGCCCTCTATAATATATATAAAAAAATACAGAAACACCCATACTATATGGAAATATTTATAGATTTTTGTTTGCACTAAGTGGGAATGAAGCTCGTGACCTTCGGATGCGAATTATAACTCACTTTTCGCCACACAACATGGTTTGTCATCATTGAAGACTTAAAAAGTTATTACATAAATACATATAAACATGTCTAACAACTGTAAGTGACTAAGGCGGTCATAAACTCGAACTCCACCTACAGTTTATCAAGTTCTAGGTTAGAAATGACATCTTCCTGACCGGGTTGTTGACCTCGGTGCTGCCAACCTCACAGATGGAAACGTGTGATAAGTTTATATGTAAACACGCTTCTTTTAAATAGTGTTGTGGAATTTTTTGTTTTAAAAATAGCTGTGATATATTCAAATATGATGATAATAATTTTATAATTATTTTATTGCTGCTTTAAAAACGTGGCCTATTTAGATATTGTCGATGTTGCCGAACAGGCATAATTAACATACCTGTATTGGGTTTTATGCGTGTCTAGAATTAAAAACTTTTTTGTGCAGGTAATCATCGTATCCCCACCCTTTTCCTAACTTAATTTGAGGTCGGTGCAATCACTTTTATTATTCCCTTCTTCTCTATCACCCGTCAGTTCACTGCTTACTCTCTTTCTTGCCAAATCTTCACGCAGTCTATGCATTTTTTTTAGTCGTCCTCTATATCCTATATCCGTCTACTTCCATACTTAAAACTTTCTTTACTACATTTTGCTCATTTCTACGCATGAGATGTTGATAACAAGCTTAACTGTTGGTTTTCAACTTTTCATCTACTGGTACTACTTTTAGGCTTCCTCTAATATAGTCATTCTAGTCACACTACACATGCATTTCAACATTCGCATATCAGTTACGAGCACGCGTCTCTCATCCTTTTTCTTTCTTGGTCATCCGTTTTACGGTTTTTAAAACTTGAATATGTGTATTTGTATGTGTATGTGTAATTGGATCGATTTATCTTGCTTCTTTAGTAACGTTGTTTAATCATGTGTCCTGAGAGTCTTATTTCATACTTTTATAGCGTATTTTTTTCTCGTATTTGGGTTTTAGCTTTTTTAATTCGTAGTGTAACAGTTAAAAACTATATAATTAAATCATCATACGTAAGTTACATCACAAAAAATGAGCCTGACGTGTTAGTAGTTTCCCAGATCAATTACATGATATTTACTGTATTATATTCATTAATTACTTAAAGGTTTAACAGACGACTCACTACGCCGGAAACCCCACGGGTAATCATCTCAAAGGCAAGTCACTGTGATGTGGTATTACACCATTTAAACCACGTGATCGACACGTAAATAGCCTTTCGATCGGTTTTTACGATATGATAGCAATAAATTATCTTAAGAGACATGATCCCAGAGTTGGCTTCGTCCTCTCTTCTCAGGGTTACTCCAGTTAGAAAGGCCGAACTGATCTGCTCAAATAAAAGTTTTACATGCAAAAGTGTTCATATGACAAATAATTTCATTTCTATTTTATCATAAGAAGGGTGTCCCCAAGATGAACATGAACAATTATGTACATGTCAATAAATATAGCAAAAACGGCTTTGTAACTTTTTATTATAAATCGCAAGACAACATCAATGCAAAGAGAAGGAAAACTTGAAACCAACCCTATACCAACCCGTCTGGCCAGCGTGGTATAGTAGGCCAATACCTCCTTTTCAAGGAGAGGCCTTTGTCCAGCAGTGGACTGTTAAAGGCTGTTGATGATGATGATGATTATAAATCGCTTATTCGTTCTGCCTCCTGCCGATAAGTTAGCTGGCTGTCCGCATTACATTATTTTATTAATACTATAGTCCCCAGCTGAACATAGCCCTCTTCTTAGAAATGAGACTTCGCTAGCCAGATCGATATAGGATTTGTATCAAGTTTTCCTTCTTTCCTCTTACAATACGCATCGGGATGAATTAAAATGACAATTCGTATTCTCGTCTTCGTTCTTCGTTTATTATTATTGAAGTGTATGTTCGTAATATTAAGTGAATAGTTTTAACTAAATGCATATGAATTTGTATAAGATATTTACAATAAAAAATATATTTTTTACATCTCTTTGTTCTGGGTAATCTCTGGAACGTACGGCTGGACTGATTTTGACAAGACTTCCACTAGCAGTTAGCTGACAATATAAGGAGTAACTTAGCCTAATTGTTTTTAAAAAAAGCTATTTGCGTTTACAAATTAACCGTGGATAACACCGCGGGAGGCAGCTAGTAAATAATATTTTATGAAGCTAGAAATGGTCCACCACGTTTTTACTCTGGTGTGAAAAAACCAGACAATTTTAATATCTCATGTATATGTCACTTCTTGTACACGTTCTAAATTCACATTTCTTAACATTTCATTATTCTGAATCCTTTTTATATCTCAAGGTAACATTCATTGTTTTAAAGAGTATATTATCACGCACCGTGGTTTGTTGCAAAATGTATCATAAAATATAAATTTAATATATACTATGGAAACAGCAAATATGGCAGAAAAATGATTGTATATTACATTTGAAAGTATGAGAAGAATTCAAGAGTGCCGGGCCAGGATGGTGAACCGCACGATGGCGTAGTGAGATGCCATTTCACACCAAGCTTAAGGACCCAGGATCATAGTGATATTTTCCGACTTAAGTACCCCAGAAGATGCGGAGACTTAAGAAACGCCATTTAATCTAGAGAAAAACTCGGTAGTGTACTCGTAATTGTATTACGTAATTGCGTTTATTTCCGTACGTATAAATAATTTTAGCTTTTAGGCACCGGTTGTCGTTTATCGCGATAAAAAGCAGTTTAAAGCGATGTTTTATATCATAATAATATCAAAGTCACGACCAGTGGAGAATTCCATGGGTAAAAAAAGAAAAATGAATATTTTTAATGTAGTATCAGCAGGGTAAAGTGGTAATTTGAACTTTCCTTAAACAAATTAGATCAGCCAGTTAAACCATTACGTTACACAAGAGCAATAGCAACCACAACCTCATAAAGTCCCGTAACCGCAACAGACACAACACGTGTAGTTGCTATTTATAGAACTCTATGTAAGGCTTAAAAGTGATTCATAAGGTTCGCTATTAACCTACTGAGCTTCATTTCTACTCCGTATAGGGTTGCCACACACACAATATGATTTATTGGTAAAAAAGTTGTTATTAAATTCTTTATTAGATTATTCTATTATACTTCTTAAAGAAGTTTCAAGAATATTATGGCTTTATGTCTGGATTTCGTTCATGCTTCGTAGAAAAGCTGTCTTACATCAAAGTTTCACATCTTTTTATAACATTTTATATTTTTTCTTACTAAGACAACTAAATCAGGACTATGAATATTTCTGTATCGCGCTGGACTTTACATATATGTACCTACATGAAACGAATACAAAGAACACTCAATCTTAGAAAAATAAATTGTGTATCCCAAAAAGTGTTGTCCCATGTGAGGTTTTAACCTAACACTGAACAAAATAAAAAGCTGCGAGTTATCCGTATAAACTATCACGCTATCAGTAAAAGAAAACTGGAAGAGCTGTATAGAGAAATAAATCTGCTAACTTCAGTTCACTACGCCTACTACCAAATCTATATAGGACAACAGTATTGTAAAAAGAAAGAAAACTTGTAAAAGACACTACTATACCAATCCGTTTGGACAGCGTGGGTACAGTAGGCCAAGGCCAAAATCTCCTTTCTAAGGAAAGGCCTTTGTTTTGCAGTGGACAGTTAAAGGCTATTGATGATGAGTTATGACTCGTCTGGGGTTAATAACTTTTTCAGAGTTACATTTTTAAATCTGTAGTACTGACAGCCCTTGGCATCACTAATTGAGGTTGACAGTGCAACTCAAATTACACAGTAATTATGCTGCAGTAGTAGTCTGTTTTCAAGAGACTGTTTAATTATATTCATTGAAATTTATTATAAAAAGAATTTAAGGTTTGCATCTTGAAGCGGGATATGAAAGAGATCAGAAAAATGAAAGGAGGGCCCAATTGGTCTGAACTGGCACAAAACAGAAAACAATGGCGCATCCTACTGTCGGAGGCCAATCTTGAAGAGGAACGTATGGCCTTAACCCTCACCTGAGTGGAGACCGGAGACCAACGTAATTAGTATGGAATACGTCACAGGAAAATGCCTTCTGTTAAAGGATGAATTTGGACTCAATCGTATTGAAGTCATAGGGTATCGCGAGTCATGACCTGCATAACCTCGAGTCGAGTTCATTTGGACTGAGTCTAGTTCATACTATTTCCCTATTGTTATTGTAAATATACTTTATAATAACTTTATAACGAATGGACGTCAGTTACACATAGATTTATGTTGAGGTTTTTATGCTAATATTGAGTCTTTCCGTACCATTGTGATCTTATCTCTACTGATAACGAATGACGTCACTTGACAAACGTCATAGTGTCGTAGTAGCATTGTCAATTCTACACTACAGTCTGAATGGAGGTTCAACGGCGTAAATATATCAACTAAATCCACCAACAACTGTACTGTAAATCAAGGACAAATTTAGGATCATTCCCTAACATTTAAGATCTATAACTGATAAAATAACATGAATATTATTTGATATACTCGTTTAAAAGTATGTAAGCTGGTAATTACATAATACATACTCCGACGTACTCGTGAGAGGAGCCGCGGCCAAATCAAATGCAAATGTTCTGAATGAACAATTTATTTTAAAATGAAACAAATCTTGAAACTACTCAATCTAAGTTTAATTAAAAATAGTTTTCATCACCTTCGTGCTTCATATATTTTAGTTACATTTTAATGAGAGTTTGATGAGATGATTGACATAACAGAAAAGTGCTTGACTTTCAAGACAATATAATTATGTACATATAGTTTGATCTATATTTTTCATCTTAATCAAAATTTTTGATTTCTCTAGTAAATATATCTAATACTAGCTGAGTCCCGCAATTTTACCCGCAGTTATTGTTGTTAATCGCGAGTAATGCCGCGGAGCAAAGCTAATCAAAAACATTCTTGCCTAAGTTAGTCCTTATTGATCAGCTATCTGCCACCAAAAACGGTCCAGCCGGAACAGACATACAAAACTAACATTTTAACAGATAAACAGTCAAAAATTTTCAAAATTTGCTTTGTAATGTACGTACATAAGACTTATACCTCAGCATTTACTAAAAACCTGTTCATTTTATATGACAAACAGATACTTCAATTTTATTTATGTTTATAGATTTTAGACAAAATAAGTAGGTATGGAATGATTGATTGTTTTGTCTAGCAAAATACCCGAAATTGGGAAAATCTTGTTATAAGTTTGTGCTTGTCGTAAGTAAAAGTTTTGTAAACTTTTGAATCTCCCGATTCTCCAATTATCCAAACAGACAGGGGTTTAAGGTAATTATGTTTCAATGTAGATCTATTGGTTAAAATTTGATTAAATAAAAATAAGAAACTTTATATTAAACCTATAATTATATAAACACTGTTTAATAACTTCAAAATGAACGAACTTACATTAAACCAACGCCGAAAGAATTTCTTTAGCTAAATGAGTAACGATAGTAAGCCTTTAAAATAAAGTAATTTAATCGTGTATTATGAGCCAGAGCTAGGTTTAATCGTACATATAATGGGTCCAGATGTCTTAATAACAACGATTCCCGGAACCATTCTATTTCAAGCGCAAAGTGACTCAAGTTGAGGTTTTCCCAGACCCCAATCCGCATTCGGCCAGCGTGCGGACGTATAGCCTCTCCTTAAAGGATACCAGAGCCAGGAGTTGGACATTATGGGTTGTTTATAGATTCCGACACATCAATCCACCAACTCCGGTGGGGTGACGGCCTGTGGCGATTCCCACACGTAAAAAGCTATAAACAGTAATTTATATAATGAAAATTATCTCACCTTGGTACAGAAAGAGCAACCGCAGCCTGATATGATGGTGATCTTATCTGGTGTTGCATCCTCTAAGCAGAGTTTACAGTTGATGGGAGCAGCCGGGACGAAGCCACCGCCAGCGCCGTCCAGGGAATACCTAGAACAAAAGAAATAAGGTTTAAAACTAGGTCAGAGAAAAACTACACGGTCACGGTGACCTTGGGCGTTGCGATTGGCCTGCAATATACTATTTACCAATTGCGAGTTAATGTGATATAAACTCGTACCAGGCACCCAACCGTCTGGGTGCTTTTTAGCTTACACACACCAAATCTGGCTTCTGAGTCCAAGAAGATCCGAAGGGATTTTCCACCCCATCAACAAAAAAGGCTCCCAGGCCCCAATTACCGTCTGACTAATACCTAAGAATACTCATGAAAAGCACTTCACTGATATACTCTTACTCAATATTTTCAGTTACTTTATTTTAACATACTTTAAATTAAAAACATTACGACAACCGCACGAAAATTAGCTAATTATGTTAAATACTTGATGCAATTAGACTTTGAACAATCGTAAACATATCTACCTAGTCATGTTCTACAATTACTTATAATAGAGTATTGTGTGAATATGATTAATGATGAGGTAAAATCCACTTGAGGCTTCACTTATATACGCAATAACCTTCCGAAGATTAGTGGTCATTGTCTACTATCAATGTAGTGTGATTGATATAATAAATGCTATTACATAATAAAATAGAATACATTTTACAAAAGTATAGATTTAATTTTGATTCCATCATCAGAACCTGACTTGGTTATAATAACACATCCTCATTTGAAAAGCGGCCTTTGTTTATTATCAATCCTTACTAATATTATAAATAAAGTAACTCTGTCAATCGCACGTTCTCGCCAGAACTAACAAAATTAGGTACACAGATAGTGCAGAGCCTGAGAAAGATATAGGCTTCTTTCTACTTCGATAACCAAGATACACGCGGGTGGAGCCGCGGGAGAAAGTCAGTAAGTAAAGATGGGAGAGGTGTATGTCCAACATTGAACCGCTATAGAGTGATGGTGATGTAAATTAAGCAAATAATAAGGACATCTTTCTTCTATTTCGCCATGTCCATTTACACCAACTACACTTAAACTGTCTCTTTACTAGGAACTCCCTAAAGTCATATAGTACTTCATCAATCATCATCAATAACCTTTAACAGTCCACTGCTAAATATAGGCCTCTCCTTTGAAAGGGGGTTTTGGTTTATAGCACTTAGGTGCCCCCTAAAGGTAAGTGAAAACGAAAAGATCCCTAGGAGTTCACGAACTCGCTTCTAGTGGCAAATTAAATTTAGGGAACGTTAGTGACAAAGGAAACAAAGATATTTATATTTCTGGTAATTGGACATTAATAAGATACATATATGATGTTATCCCTTTTACGATAAGTCAAAGTTAGGTCAAACTGTATCCTGTCACGTGGGCGTAATGAGAGTGATGCACATGTATTGTCCGAAAACATCTCGAGACCTTCATAATCATCTGCAAGTAAATGTCAGACGAGAATGAAATGAAAGTAATTCAGGTTTTTCTGTGTTAAGCTTCCTACATATAAATTTATGGATAACCTTCTTTCGATCGGTCATTCACACAAAGCAATTACCATTTACGTTTTTGACCTTAAAAGCAAATTGGGCATTGTTTTAAAACTATTATAAAATACGACATTTAAAATTAGGATTGCTTACCGCAAAAAACACCTTATATGAAATATGTTAATTAACATTCTTGAATCACATTAAAATTAATTTCACGAATGAATTAATATCTTTATTAATTATACTATAAACTAAACAACCAAAACGATGTCAAAATTAATATTTTTCGTACGATCCATTCCCCAATTTTATAGACGCATGGTAAAACCGGGCTAGAGGTGTATTTCTACCCTGCTAAACTGCAGTGCCAGGTGTTACTAGTGTACTTCAAGGTACATTTGAGGTGTGAACTTTATAAGTAGTTATAACCAGCTTTCGCCCGCGGTTCCGCTCGCATTTATGTCAGTTTTGGCAGTAAATAGTAGCTTAAATGTTTTACTGAGATATAACCTATATTAGTGTAAAGTTTTATCCAAATCCGTTCAAAGTTTTTGCGTGAAAGAGTATCAAACATCCATACTTCCTCACAAACTTGCACATTTATAATATTATAGTAGGATAGAATGTATTGCAACTCATTTTATTCGAAAACTGGCGTGTAAAGTAACATACAATAATAGTTCAAAGTTACTTCGCCAGTTTCGTAGTCGTCTGTCACAAAGATCAACTACATCTACGCTCTGAGAACTATCTGCAGCTGCTTATAATGGTATATTTACTTAGCACTCCTTCTGCTATAATCATCTAGTCTGGCGTTGAGTAAATAATGGTCTATCTCGAGTAGCTCGTTTGGAATGACCCTTCAATCTTAATAATATTATCAATTCTGGGTGGATTTATCAAGATCATTTGGTTGGCGAGGTGGAGTGACGACCTGCTTAAGATGGCTGGCAGGAACTGGATGCGAGAAGCCCAAAATCGATCAGAGTGGTTTGCAAAGGGAGAGGCCTATGTCCAGCAGTGGACTGCGATAGGCTGATGATGATGATAATGATTTGGTTACTTGAAAACTTTAAGGATGTTTTCTCTTTTATTCTTGAAATTAAACTCACTTATAGCTGTAAAGCGAAACCGGTGAGATAAAAAGTGATGAGTTTATTTTCAAGAATGTATTTTAACAAGTGTCGACTATCGAGAGTTTAATTATTATTTTTTCTTTCAAATCACAATCATCATCTATATCCTAAACAGTAATCATAAAGTCATTAACATTGGTTTAGTGGAAATTGGTCTAAGTAAATACAAGTAGACTCCTTGAAATTTCGTATCATAAAATATATTTAGTAAAGAGATTTAACTATTTGTCTTAGGAGATTGTTTGTTTACTATAACTTGATTTTAATTTTAGTTCTCCCGTATCTCCCGTAATACCATAGCTGCCTATCCCTTCGAGAATACAGGCATAATGTATACCTATACACACACACACACACGCATATAAATATGTCTCTGTTCTATAAATGTGAGAATTCTTCTATTCACACTCTTGCATAAATGTATTTATGACACTATGTCATCGTAAGCTACGGAACACGAGTGTTTTCTAAACCTTTCTAAAGACTAACCAAAGAACAATCTTAACGTGAGGTGTCGAAAGAACTGACTATAAAATCTACAGACAAGTAAACGTGATTAACCTATAAAGTTGTGATAATGAATCTCCTTAACTTAAACAACTGTCTTTCAGGTTGGTACTTAATGTTTGTAACGCTTTCATGCCTTAAGTGGTGATAAAGTTTGCAAATAACACGTATTTAAACCGCTTATTATATTAGCTACTATAAAACGCTGGCCAGACGGGTTGGTAAAGGGTTTGTTTCAAGTTTTCCTTCTCTTGGCAGTGATGTTAACTGCTTATTTTGTTCCTTTAGTCGCCTCTTACGACACCCACGGAATGAATAGGGGTCTTGACACTTTGTATTCTTAATCCGTCACCACACGGACAACCGCTACACACATATTTTTTCGAAATAATTTATATAAGAACAAGTTGTAGGTAAAGTTTAGCCAAGTATTAGTATATATTATGCCGGTACGACCAGGTGCATTATCCTACAGAAGACTAACTCAGAAAAGGCAGAGTAGTCATATATATATATATATATATATATATATGTATATGTTGGTGAATGAGCGATTGCTGGTTGGTTCTCAGCGGGCGGTAACCTAGGGTACCTAGCGTATATATATATATATATATATATATATATATATATATATATATATATATATATATATATATATATATATATATATATATATATATATATGTTGGTGAATGAGCGATTGCTGGTTGGTTCACAGCGGGCGGTAACCTTACAAACATACATGAAACGGACACAAAGGACACCCAGACTCAGAACAACAAATTGTGAATCACACAAAGTGTTGTCCTACGTGGGATTTGAACCCACGACACTTGGCGTAGTAGGAAGCGGCGTGGCGACCGCTTAAGCCACTAGGCCAACCGTGCAGTCAAAAGGTACGAGAATAGGTTTTATTGTTCGACGATTTCTTTGATAATATTTACTGAGACACCGATTTTAGGATATACAAACGATCAGATAAGATATAGCCTCAGGAAGCCGGGAGAATGATTATTTGACCAGGCCGCCATGGTGCCCCTATTCCTGAATTCTACTCGTGCTTTCCATCAGGCAGAGTAGAGTCACTTTTGTGGGCTTAAATATATAAAAAATAAATTAAAAAAAGATAACCTAATCTGAATTTTGGAATTGCATATAAGTATTTAAAACAAATATGAATATTAGATTATGTACCTGGAGCCTCCAGCGCCGGCGAGGGATAGCAGTGAGGAACATCGGGAGCAGACGGAGGGCGCGCGCAGCCTGTTGTGTGCTCTGATTGGCTCCGAGCTCCTCTCTCGATCGGTTAGAGCGAGAACCGTCGAGCATTTTCTTAAGCCTGGTGGACAAATTAATACTGTTATAAGTCACGAAACTAAACTTCCCTTTCCTATGTTTAATATGTATGTATTTACAGAAAAGAAATATGTTTATGTATTTATATCAGTTGTCTAGTACCCATAATACAAGCTCTGTTTCGTTTGGGACTAGATGACGTTGTGTGTAAGATGTCCGAAATATTTATTTTATTATTTATTAGCTGAGGCGATTATTGCTCTTAAGGAACAAAGGTAGAGGTAACTAGGAAGTTAGTCTATAAAAGGAGTCTAAGTTGAATCATCAACTATCTTATATTAAAAGTTCCGTCAAAATTTGTCCATCCGTTCCAGAGATTACCCGGAACAAACACAGACGGACAGACAAAAAATTTAAAAAAGGCTTTTTAGTGTAAGTAACGTATATACTTCCATAGGCATTTCATCACCATCATCAGCCCATCGCGGTCCACTGCTGGACATAGGCCTTTCCCATTGCACACCACTTTGATCGATTTACTGCTTTTCGCATTCAGCTCCTGTCAGCCATCCTGCGCAAATCGTCACTCCACTTGGCCTGTGGGCGTCCTACACTACGTTTGCCGAGTAGCGGTTTTCACTCCATAACTTATAAAAACTGTTAATTTGATATTACATAAAAATACTTCAATTGTATTTATTTGTAGTGGCCAATATATTTTGAAGGTTTATACTACGTGATGGAAAATATTGCAAATATGAAGGAGTTTAAATTATATTAGGACCTCTCGTGTACTGATAATGTTTACTTAAAGCAAATATTTACGCAAGAAAAACCCCAGAACACATTTAATAACATTTTCACCCTTATTTGCTTACTCTGGCTATATTAAATTCTTCCTACATTTGAATATACTCTCGAATAGTAAAAAGTATAGGGTGAGGATATAATACGTAGAGATGGCAATAAAAAGTAAACTAATATTTAAATAGCGTGTTTTATTAGGTATTAATATAGTACCAGAGCCTCTAATACATAAAACTAATGAGTCGACTCAGTAAAACCTAATGGAGCAACTATATCACAGTACTAAAAATTAAAACAAAAGCAAAGACATAAATTAAACACAAATCAATAAAGAAACACAATCAAAATATAGCATGTTTATTTTTCTAATAAATGAAAACTATATTGGAAGGAAAGATAGGAGGTAAAAGTAAGCGAGAAAGGCAAGTAGCAAGTAAAGGAGAAAGTGGGAGCCACGACTCTTACTTTCAAGAAGTCAGTCAGATCGCAGAAAATTGAGAAGAGTGGCGATTGCTACCGACAAAAGCCTAACCCTTAAATGGACATAGAGAAACGGAACAAAATATATATACATCTACCTCGCATACAATACCTAATACATTTTACCCTAAAAATATCTATAGACAATATTGAGTAGTGGAGACGAAGCACACAAAAAAAGCTTCTATTGTTCTTTTAATTCGTGCTATTCTTCAACGATCCTCCTAAAAGGAAATTCTGAAGTATATTTAAAAAAGGTTATAAAAGGCTCCTTTCGAAATTAACTTTCTAGTTTGTGAAAGGCTTACCCTTGACAATGGAGGACCGGACGCGCAAGAGGAGAGCACTTAATGCTATTTAACACTAACAAATATGAGTTCGAATCGACGAGTTTGAGATGAAGAGTTTTAAAAGGGCCCATAATGATAAATCATATTTACGTCACCTACTATAAAATAATAGAGTTCTTGATTTAAAGTAATTTTTAGGGTTCCGTTGCCAAATGGCAAAAAACGGAACCCTTATAGATTCGTCATGTCTGTCTGTCTATCTGTCCGTCCGTATGTCACAGCCACTTTTCTCCGAAACTAAAAGAGCTATACTGTCGAAACTTAGCCAGTAGATGTATTCTGTGAACCGCATTAATATTTTTACACCAAAATAGAAAAAAAGCAATAAATTTTGGGGGTCCCCATACTTAGAACTGAAAGGCAAAAAAAAAAAAAATTCATCAAAACCATACGTGTGACATATGTCTTTAAAAATGATATTGAGGTTTCTAATATCATTTTTTTCTAAACTGAATAGTTTGCGCGAGAGACACTTCCAAAGTGGTAAGATGTGTGCCCCCCCAGTAACTTCTAAAATAAGAAAATGATAAAACGAAAAAAAATATATGATGTACATTACCATGCAAACTTCCAACGAAAATTGGTTTGAACGAGATCTAGTGAGTATTTTTTTTTTAATACGTCATAAATCATAAACCGCAATTTACATTTCTTTCAATCAAAACACTATTATTAAAACATCGATGAAAGTTACAACGAACTACTAAACTACTAAAACTTTTATAATGATGTTACTTGTTGCTACGGAACCCTTCATGGGCTAGTCCGACTCGCACTTGGCCGCTTTTTTTATTTAGTCCTGTGCAAATCAATTAAAACCTAGAATTTTAACTGCCTTGTTGGTCTAATGGTTTGCGTATGCGGCTGCTGATCAAGGGGTCTCGGGTTCGATTCCCGGGTCGGATCAAATGTTTGTGTGATCCGCTAATATATATAATAATTATTATCATGTTTAACTTCAGTTAATATTTGATTATAAAAGAACTCTTAAACACCGATACAAAATACTTAATTATAGTACTTACTGAACCTCGCAACTTCGTATATGCCTCTCAAACGGAATAATCTTACCCCGTTCCCGCAAACGTGAGGTTAAGCATATTAAGCATTGGTTGAAAAATTTAACCGCTACTTTTTGAAAGTAGTGCCTTCAACCAAACAAACTCTTTAGTTTTGTAAGTTATAACAGTATTATTGATTGCAGACTTTTAATTATGTTAAACTTTCTTGTAATAATGTAATAAGGTGTGTAAATAAAGAGTTTTCTATCTATCTATCTATGTTTCTATACAAGAATACGCTTCATGATAGAGCTTATAAGTAAAAATATAGAACTTTCACATTACAGCAAATAAATAGTAAGTATAACGCGTTTAGGGCACACTTAGAAGAGTAACGAACAATCAATCTCTGTAATGAAACTACAAACACCAATAGAAATAGATTATATTGCGGTAGGGATGGTTTGAAGGGCGTCTGGTATGGCCCTTCATTTACCGTCAGAAGCGATCGAAATTAGTTTTGAAAAGGCGAGAGGTTGCGCATTGCGCATAGTTTAAACAGTATTTTTACTACTTCACACCCTCTGCGGTGCAGCGGTAGCGCATGTTGTAAATATTTGTACGAATGAATATCAATATTTGTGGAATTTCTGTGTAAACTGTGCACGAGCATAAAATAATGTTCGCGAGTGAGTTTGTGGAATATTTATGAGAGTTCGCTGTCTGTGTAGTGTTATATATAACTACGTGTTTTATTTTAGAATATTACTAGCTGTTGCTCGCGGCTCCGCTCGCGTTCTAGGGGTATGAAAAGTAGATGTTGGCCGATTCTCAGACTTACCCGATATGCACACAAAATTTTATACAAATCGGTTAAGCCGTTTCGGAGGTGTATGGGAACGAACATTGTGACACGAGAATTTTATATATAAGTAAACCTTGTATATTATATTATAATTAGCATAACAAAAATATGTGTTACCGTTATAATAGTTTTGTTTTTGCAAAAGTGACTGTTTAATACTAACTGTCACGAGAGGTATTCATATACATTATGGACACATACAAGTAAACTAAACAACTTAATATCCTTATTTAACAATACCATTACTTCGAATAGTAACAATTGACATTATTATAATGAAATTACATTAATTTATGAACAGCAAAGTTTAAAAGGATGGCGCTAT
The DNA here is from genome assembly GCA_932526445.1 of Phragmatobia fuliginosa. Taxonomy (NCBI): domain Eukaryota; kingdom Metazoa; phylum Arthropoda; class Insecta; order Lepidoptera; family Erebidae; genus Phragmatobia; species Phragmatobia fuliginosa. The sequence goes on from OW052071.1 coordinate 17,359,276, forward strand.
GGATGATATCTTACATAATATCAGGGGGGTGTCACTCCGCAGTTTAGGCATAGTCGGCGTTTGCCTGACCAAGCAGACTTGCCGGTCGACTAGAGATCGTCAGAACAGTTACACGAAGTTACACGATAGAAAGAGACGCAATTGTAGGTAAATATAATCGTTGGTGATTCGGAGAGGTGCGATCTGAATTGAACTTAATCTTTTGACACCAAGGGTCCCTATTTCTTTAATTTACTTTTCGGAGTGAGTCTTCTGTACTAGTACTATTATGTATTCTGATATATCTAAATCAAAATGGCTAAAAACATTTCGAATAGCGATCTACTTTATATCTAGGAAAACAGTCAAACGCTACCGCTAAATACACTTCAATACTAATGATTTAAATGCTTAGTGTTTTAGATAAGACGTGTTCATCTGGACGTACTAAAACAAACAGTACCTAAACAACTTTATCTAATGAAAGTCTAGCCCAAAACCTTTTCGAGAAATATAAATGGACTTTTGCGTGATACAGTAAAGTTTCTATCAATATAATGTCATCTATGAGAAGGTTAAAGGTATCGAGAAATGCAATTTATGTTGTGAAAGCAAAAAAACAAAGTACCACGCTATTATCTGTAGGTGGGTGGGTAGTCAGCCATATCAGTCGCAATTTTTATCGATCCGTAAATTAATTAGTTTTTTGTTGATTTTTTTAATATTAGTTGACCTAAATGTCACAAACTATCAGCTAAACCATCCAGCTGCCGGATCCCACAACACTCCATAATACTTTTCAAATCAACTTTAATATCTATTACCGCAACATGACCACCTTGCAAGCAATAAAGAATTTAACAAACACCTTTAATAAGAGGATGGAAGATTTTGAAGCCCAACTCACTACAACATCCAGCCCGTCTACAAGTGTGACTAGTATAAATACTGAATTTGCTGCATTTAGAGAGTTCATCACACAGGCCCTAAAACTGTTGCAGCAGCCGGTGGAGGCCTTAACCCATGCAGTGGACAGCATTGAGATGCAAGGGCGACGGAAGATCCTGCTTTTACATGGCGTCGCAGAGACAAACAGTGAAAATGTTACTGACACTGCTATTAAAATCTTTTCGCAACACTTCAATCATAAAGACCTTACAGCAAATGATTTCAAACGCTGCCAAAGACTGGGCCAGGCTACCTCCACTAGGAAACCAAGACCCATACTCGTTAAGTTTGGTGATGTGACTGTCCGAGACCAACTCTGGTACAATAAAACAAAGCTCAAGGGCTCGGGGGTTACATTGTCCGAGTTTCTGACCAGGTCTAGGCATAATCTTTTCATGGCAGCCCGTGATAGGGTCGGGGTTGCAAGATGTTGTACCAGAGAGGGCTACATCTACGTTTTGGGTCCTGATGATACGCGCCCTCGTGCTCTGTCCCTGGCCCAGATGGAGGAAGTACTCGCTACAGCACCAAAGCCGCCCGTCGCAGCTCCGAAAACCACTGGGGCGAAGACTAAACGAGGTGCTGGTACTAAAAAGTAACATACTTACTCGACATACGTATTTCAGTCCAGGTACGTTTAAATAGTTTTTTTTTGGTTTGTAAACACAATGTTTACGTAAAAATACCATGTTACATATTTCATACAGATACCTCCTCATAATTAATTTCACTCAAACTTGTCCTTGTCCATAAAAACACCCACTTTTCTATTATAATAATATGTTTTTGGTGTTGTTAAATCTATTTTCATTTCTTTCATAAATGACAATTAACAATGACAGATACTGACTGACAGACAGCGTTTCAATTGTGCTCCGTTCAAAATTGTAATGGTCCAAGAGCCCAGAGCGATCAGACATAACTTATTTTCACATGGATGAAACCTTAACTACTCAGTAGCGTCTAGTGTACTTTTAAATACCTGCGTGTTTGTGGAACTAGATCTGTGACACCTGGGCAGATATCAGGTGAGAAAGGTAACTAAAAATAAGAGTTATCTAACTTAAATTAGTATGGCTGATCTTTATATATATTTTGTAGAATATTATTCTAAACTAGTTTCATAAAGTGTCAGACACTTTTCATGGACCAGAGCTTGTGTCAGACGCTTTAAAGATCGACAAAATATTAATGAACTTTACTTATTTTTACATGTCTGATTTTTTAATATGTTATTAAAGTAACTATTACAAAGTTACATTTCATCAGTCAGACAAATTCGAGTGACCAAACATCCCTTAAACACAAAAATTATTCAGCCGGGAGTGCGATCATCATGCTATTTCAGAGCGAGTGAGACGTCCACAGCAACTTCGATCCCGTTTTTTAGGGTTCCATAGCCAAATGGCAAAAAACGGAACCCTTATAGATTCGTCATGTCTGTCTGTCTGTCTGTCTGTCCGTCCGTATGTCACAGCCACTTTTTTCGGAAACCATAAGAGCTATACTTTTGAAACTTGGTAAGTAGATGTAATCTGTGAACCGCATTAAGATTTTTACATAAAAATAAAAAAAACAATACATTTTGGGGGTCCCCATACTTGGAACTGAAACTCAAAAAAATTTTTTCATCGAACCCATCGAGTAAAAAAATTAAATGTAATGAAATACTTACTAATTTCAATCTAAGATTTTCGCATTCTTGTTTCAATAACATGGGCTTCAACATTAAGTTGTTAATTATTAAATATTAAAGTGAATTCATTTATTGCATGTATTTGTGATAGGTGGATATATGAGGATCAATTTTATTTTATAAGGAAATATCTTTATTTTATTGTAAAAAAGATACCAGTTAGAAATAGATATAAACAAAATATTACCACTACCACAAAAATATCACTATGATTAATTACAGCAAATATCTCCTAATCATTGCAATCATCGACGCAGTCATTAGAATAAATAAATAAATAAATTTAAAAAAAAATTGCAGTAAATTGCAGTTTACGATTTATGACGTATTAAAAAAAACTACTTACTAGATCTCGTTAAAACCAATTTTCTTTGGTAGTTTGCATGGTAATGTAAAACATACATTTTTTTTAGTTTTATCACTCTCTTATTTTAGAAGTTAGAGGGGGGGGGGACACATTTTTCCACTTTGGATGTGTCTCTCGCGCAAACTATTCAATTTAGAAAAAAATGATATAAGAAACCTCAACATCATTTTTGAATACCTATCCATAGATACCCCACACGTATGGGTTCGATGAATAAATTTTTTTTGAGTTTCAGTTCCAAGTATGGGGACCCCCAAAATGTATTGTTTTTTTTTTATTTTTATGCAAAAATCTTAATGCGGTTTACAGATTACATCTACTTACCAAGTTTCAAAAGTATAGCTCTTATGGTTTTCGAAAAAAGTGGCTGTGACATACGGACGGACAGACAGACAGACAGACAGACATGACGAATCTATAAGGGTTCCGTTTTTTGCCATTTGCCTATTGAACCCTAAAAACGGGATCCAAGTTGCTGTGGACGTTTCACTCGCTCTGAAATAGCATGATGATCGCACTCCCGGCTGAATAATTTTTGTGTTTAAGGGATGTTTGGTCACTCGAATTTGTCTGACTGATGAAATGTAACTTTGTAATAGTTACTTTAATAACATATTAAAAAATCAGACATGTAAAAATAAGTAAAGTTCATTAATTTTTTGTCGATCTTTAAAGCGTCTGACACAAGCTCTGGTCCATGAAAAGTGTCTGACACTTTATGAAACTAGTTTAGAATAATATTCTACAAAATATATATAAAGATCAGCCATACTAATTTAAGTTAGATAACTCTTATTTTTAGTTACCTTTCTCACCTGATATCTGCCCAGGTGTCACAGATCTAGTTCCACAAACACGCAGGTATTTAAAAGTACACTAGACGCTACTGAGTAGTTAAGGTTTCATCCATGTGAAAATAAGTTATGTCTGATCGCTCTGGGCTCTTACTCTATAAGAACGACACAAACAACTTACTGCAAATCTGGAACCAATACTTTTGGCCCCGTGCCTGGATTGACGGAAGTGAATTTAACTAAATTGGTGTAAATTGCTATTTTTTGTATTTTATTGTAGTTATTTGTTTTCTTTTTTTATTGTTCTGTGTTTCTAATGTTTTAAAATTGCTACTACTAGTTTTTTAAATTGGCAACCGGCAGATGGATTTAGCGTACAAATATTTTATAAATTTAATATATTTATTTAATAGATTTTTTTTTTTTTTTTTTAATATATCTATAACACATAGTCACTTCTATCTTGTATATACATAATTATCATATACATAGTTATTGTACATATACTTATAAACACTCAATATTTAAATCAATGCCTTAAAGAGATGGATGTGTTTTCTTCGGCTTGTAGTGATGACAGCGATGACTTCTTGTCTGCTTGTAGTTTTTTTCTACGGCAGCGCTCTCAAAGATAAGTGTCTCCTATTTCTGGAGGCATCACCGACAAACTCTCAAGAGCCCACGCCCTAACGTGCTCGCGAACTAGCCCTTGTATTCCGTTTAAATCTATTTAATTGTATTGATTGTTAAAACATTAAACTTCTTGTAAACTCTCGTGATCTAGTATATTTCTCTTTCTCCTCCTCTTATCGTGCACAAACCGGCGACTAAAGCCGAGTTGCGTGACACTGGCGCAGGACAATTCCCAATCCGATCCTACAATTGCTGAGACTCTTTCGTCTCGGTTCTCTGACGTTCCTAGAAATCTCAATCTTGTACTTATTAATGCACAAAGTGTTCCGGCTCACTTCCCCGATATGCTGGCATGTTTTGACTGTACGAATTTACACGTTATACTTATTTCTGAATCATGGCTTAAGCCTTGTTTACCATCTTCTACATACTCTTTACCAGGTTACAACCTTATCAGGAATGATAGAGCTGAGGGTGGCGGCGGTGGTGTTGCTATCTACCTACGATCTAATATTCCCTACTCCATTGTTGGTCTCTCACCGCGGCCCCCTCCAATTAATGCGGGTGAACATCTTTTCGTTGAACTTGAACTCTTTCATTCTAAAATCCTTCTTGGTGTTTATTACTGCCCATCCCTACGTATCGACTTCTTCCCTTCATTCGAACTCCTACTAGAGCAACTAACTCCTTCGTACAGTCATACTATAATCATGGGTGATTTCAATACATGTCTCCTCAAAAACGACCAACGGTCGTCTACTCTTCAATCTGTTTTGAATCTAGAATCTAGAATGAATCTAGCAATCTATCTATCCTTCCTTCCAACGCAACCCATTATTTCCCTCACTCTACACCGTCTCTGCTAGACCTCATTCTTGTTTCCTCTCCTAACCTCGTAGCTAAGCACGGCCAGTGCTCTGCCGACGAGTTTTCCTACCACGACTTGCTTTATCTTTCCTATCGCCTCCGACCTCCAAAACCTAAAGCGAAGACGATTCTGCAGCGAAACTTCAAGGGTATGGATGTATGTGCTTTGGTTGGAGATGCCAAGAACATCGACTGGGCACCTCTTTTCAGTGCTGACTGTATTGACTACAAAGTTGAACCATTTAATACCACATTAACGACTCTTTATGATTACCATGAGCCAGTTCTGGAGATGAGGATCAAACGGCTCCCATCACCTTGGCTAACTGAAGACATCAAAGCTTTAATTAGGAAAAAAGCCGTAGCAAAATCAAAATTTAAAAAGAACCCCTGTGACAGGAACCGGGACAAATATGTATCCCTTAGGAATCATTGCAGCAAGGTGTGTAGGAACGCACAACGGCGATATATCCACAGCTCTGTAGAAAACGGAGATCCAGCTAAAGTCTGGAAATTTTTAAAGTCACTAGGAGTAGGCAAATCCATTCATGATCCGTTTCCTAAAAATGTCAACTTAGACTCACTAAATCATCATTTCTCTGCTTCGTCAAATTTTAATAAAATGACAAAAGACGCCACACTCAAACTTCTTACTTCTGCCCCAACTCCTGACTATTCTCCATTTTCTTTTAGTCAATTCTCTGATAGTGATGTTAAGAAGAGCGTAGTATCTATAACTTCGAATGCAGTGGGATCTGATTGTCTAAGCCATAATATGATCCTCCCAATCCATGATGAAATTCCTCCTGTCCTATGCCATATCCTCAACTATTCGATATCCCACAGTGTTTTCCCTCAGGCTTGGAAGCATGCTGAAATTACACCCATTCCTAAAAAGAAAAAACCTGAATCCTTTTCTGATTATCGTCCTATTTCCATTCTCCCCTTTCTCACCAAAGTCCTTGAACGCCTCATCCAAACTCAGCTGACTAAATTTCTGTCCACAAACCAGCGACTGAGTCCTCTACAGTCCGGCTTTCGACCTGGGCATAGTACCACTACTACCCTAGTACATATTACGGAGGACATCAGATCTGCCATGGAGAATGGCGAGCTGACAGTTCTAACACTCCTGGACTTCAGTAATGCATTTAACACCGTAGACCCTGACGTCTTACTATGCGTACTGCGCTCTCTCAACATATCTCCAATAGTGATTGACTGGTTTCACAACTACCTGTCTGGTCGCCGACAGCGCATAAGTATTGATAAAACCGTATCTTCTTGGTGTAGTACTACAGTCGGTGTACCACAGGGCGGCGTGCTATCTCCTCTACTTTTCTCTGTTTTTATCAACACCATCACAAATGACCTATCTTCTTCCTACCACCTATACGCGGATGATCTCCAAATCTATACCAGGGCACCATTGCATAATCTCGCCGATGCTGTTAACACAATCAATGCTGACCTGCTTAAAATATGTAACTGGAGTAACACCTACGGCCTGAAAATCAATCCATCCAAGACTCAGGTAATAGTTATTGGAAGTTTGCGATTGATCTCCAAAATTGATTGGACGAAGCTGCCTCTAATCACATGCAACGGCACCGCGATACCGTACAGTGACAAATTGAAGGACTTGGGAATTTATATTGATAGCACATTATCCTGGGGTCCTCAACTGCAAGAGTTGAGTCGCAAAATGTTTGCCGCTGCAGGATCTTTGCGCCGATTACGCTTTTTTCTACCAATTTCAACCAAGGTTGCTATTACACAATCTCTCCTTTTTCCCATCCTTGATTATGCTGATGCCAGTTATCTAGACCTCACAGAAGACCAATTGAATAAGCTTGAGAGACTCCAAAATCTCTGCATACGATTCATATTCGGATTACGTAAATATGATCATGTCTCCGACTATCGCAAACAGCTCAAGTGGTTACCCATCCGCCTTCGCCGGAATGCTCATATACTCTTTCTTCTTTACAACATTCTGTTCAATTCTCTTGCTCCGCACTATCTTAAATCCCGTTTTACCTTACTGCATGCTACGCATCACAGATTTTTGAGATCGTCGGAGAACTTGAGATAGGGAATACCGAGACATACCACTAGAGTCCTTGACCAGTTTTTTTCTGTCCAAGCAGTTCGATTATGGAACGCCTTACCAGTTGCAATCAGACGTGCACAAACATTAGCTGCCTTCAAGAGACTGGTAAAGGAATATTACTTGGGAGACTTTAAGGAGATATAAGTTTATTGATATATTTTAAGTTTATTTATATTTATTTATTGAATATATGTTTATTACACTTATTTATTTTTATCTTCATGGATGCTATTTTATCCTATTCACTATGTGTATTATATTAACTACTCTAAAATCGCAAAGTTCTAATTTTTTAATTTTTTTTATTACACCAGGAACTACCATACTTTTAACTTTCTTTCTCTCCATCCCATGGTTGCCTGTAAGAGATTGCCTTCGGGCGATAAGGCCACCACTTGTACCACCTAGTTTAAGCTACCACTTTATGTTTCTATTCTGGTGTACAATAAAGAGATATATTATTATTATTATCTTGAATTGGCAACTTGCCTGTTTTGTGGTGATTGATTATTACCAGTACGGCCTTACTTCAAGTTATTTTCTAGGACTAGTTTGTATTAGCAGGTTCATTCGCATAAAAGCAAACTTTCCATTCCATATGTTTAGGACGTTTAGGTGTAGGACGTCCGCATGCTAGGCGGAGTGATGATTTGAGTAAGACGGTTAGAAAGAGCAGGATACGAAAAGCCGAGGATCGAAACAAGTGGCGTGTAATTTTATTATATCCAGCAGTGGACTGCAATAGGCTGATGATGACTTTGTTTTTTTTTAGTCTATGAAAGGTACAGAGAGGGCCACCTCGACCGAAGTGATACAACAGCCTTACTGTTAACCGATGTTCGTCTTTTCGCTACTATTCAAAAGTGAGATTACTGGGGCCTAAGCTCCCCTTTTCCTCTCGCCTCCCCGATACCGAGAGGATGGACCCAAAGAGTGGCAACGCACTAGTTTCTTGAGTTATTAACACGAACCTGTTGAGACCTCCTTTATTAAACTTAGTGCATCACTTTAGTTGCTCTGATGGAAAATACAAATATACATAGAATGCTTCTTAGTCGGATGGAAACTAGTTTTTACTCTATTCAACGTGATTATTAATCGATTAATAATCGAATCAATGTTATTATGGAATGTTTGAGTGGTTTGTTTTAGATAGAGATAGCTCATTAGCATTACAAAGGTCAAACGCACTATCCAACCTTCACAAATGTGACGCGACAACGTGACATTTCTTACCTGATGAAATGACGTAGTGTTGACCCAACTAATGGGGAATGCCATTAGTAAGACTAACAGTATGGGATTTCATACAAGAAGCACAAAATATCGCAACAAAACAGTCTGAGTACGCTAATTGGCAATCAGACCCATGAAACGTTATCCCATGAGAGCGAGCTATTTTTGGGAGCGGTAATCTATTTATGGGAATTCAAGTCATTTCCCCGGAGGGAGCGTATGGGAAAAGGGTGCTTGTCTGGATAAAGCGTAATCCTGTTAATAAACTGGAATATTGTGTACGAGGGTTAATGTAATACTTTGGAGTTTTCGAATTGCGTTACATTTGATCTGCCTCGTTGGTCTAATGGTTTGCGTATGCGGCTGCTGATCAAGAGGTCTCGAGGTCGATTCCCGGGTCGGACCAAATATTTGTGTGATCCGTAAAAGTTGGTTTCGGAGTTTGGGAGTTTTCTATGTTTAATATGCATGTATTTACAAAAAAAAAACGTATTTTTATTAGTTGTCTGGTACCCATAATACAAGGTCTACTTAGTTTGGGACTAGATGGCGTTGTAAGTAAGATGTCTTAAATATTTATTATCATCTTTGTGAGCTGTTTCATTGATTAAAAACAATAAAGAACTTAACATGTTAGGAAAGGGAACTCTTCGTTTCGACTGATGAATCTTTGTATGAGATAACTAACTGACCCACGCAACCCCTGTGCAGCTTCTATTGCCCATAGCGTCAGGTTATAAGAGCGTCAAAAGTTTACTATAAATTTTTTTATCGTGAGCTAACCGTAAGCGTGTGTCCATACTGAATGCGATTATGTTAATTTCTTGTTATGAATTGATGCTTGATCTTTTGGTTTGCCATATAGGTGGTCCAGATTGAATCGCACTTATTAATAAATCAGTATTTACCGCCATTTTACGACAAACAATTAACAGACATTTGTTACCCCCGCCAACCGCTCGTTGGGTCGCTCGCTGACTAGGCCCGTAGTGAGGCCAGAACGCGCGGATAGGAGTGTTTGAAAAGTACGCGCGCTGTGTCGCTCAAAACCGCTGCACTAGGCTCCCGCCTTAGTCACTTCAGTATGGACGCAAAGGCGCTTTTCATATGTTTGATATTTCGCGCCCGTCGTCGCAACCGCGCTAGGCTCGCAGTATGGACGAACACTAACAGAATGACATTATGCTGTCGTGAAATTTTATTTTCACGTTTTAATGGGGAGAGTAATTCTTTCAAACGTTGTTTTTGTGGAACATGAACGTTTCACGCTATGAAAACTCTCTAAGAAATTTTGCCCGTTTTACTTCACATTTTTATTAATACTCTGCTTTTTTTGGTCTTAGCGTGATGATAGCCTTCCTTGATAACTGACCTATCTGACACTGAAATATTTTTTAACTAAACCAAACTTTTCAGCTTTATCATATCAGTATAGATATGCTTAGGTATCAAAAACGCTAATTTCATTGTACAGAATACAGATTTTTAACCGACTTCTAAAAAAGGTGTACAATACGCTATCGGAAAGCAGTCACTGAAATCTTTAAACAATTGTTCTACTAAAATCGTAATATTAAATTCTGCTTTGAGTAGAGATCTGTCGTGCCATCCTCCTATGATGTTTATAGGAACTTGAAGTCACAATATATAGCGTAAAATATTATGTTGTAAAAGTGTTGCTACTTTACTTCAGGGACAGTCTTTTAGGACAACACTTACGTTCCCTTTCACTTTTTTGACACTCTGTTTTCAATGGAGCAGTGGATGTAGTGGCGTTGAGCGTTCCTACACCTTGCTGCAACGATCCCTGATAATAATGCAAACGACTGCTGATAATATTACGACTTTTGCAAAAACATTAACAAGGTATATCAACTTTTATTTCACGGTTTCGTCGGTCCTGCGCAAACACATAAATCAGTTTTCCAATTAACGGTATATGCAAAAGAATTTGAGTGTACTCGCACATTTTTATTAGGTCATAACCTCTTCCTAGTACACTTGAGGAATTTTAAATACCGTAATAAAAATTTTCGTTTGGAGTCGTTTGTTTAGTTTGAAATATTTAGGGAATATAAAATTTAAAATTACTCCCAAAGGAGCGCCAAACAGTCATCATTCTGACTGGATCATCCTCAGGTGTATTATAGTATTTTCAGCGTGTTAACATAAGAGTTAAGATGATTCATTTTAACTAAAATAATTGATCACAATCAAATCAGGACACGTAGTGTTACGAACTCTAAGTTATTACTACCTAAATATAACAATCTACATGGTAAAAGGACACTACAATACATAATTCCACAACTTATTAATCAGCTACCAATATCCATAAGAGATACAATTACTTCAAAGAATATAAAAAATAAATTAAAACAGTATATATTATTACATTTAAAAGAAAACAATTAAAATATGTACATGATAAAGACAATAAAAATGTAAAGTACTAACTTGTTCTATACATGAAACAGCCTGTATCGCAGTAATATTTACTTTGTTTGGTTTTCTACTCCAACCCTCATAATATAATTATTATAACATCGCAGAAAAAGTGGCTAGTGCCGTCGGCATGCACCAATGTACATGTTTGGTACGGGTTTTATTTCATGTCTACCCACGATATGTGTTTGTGTATGTAATATGACTATGTAACATAAATAAATAAATAAATAAATATTTTGGACATCTGACACACAACATCATCTAGTCCCAAGCTAAGCAGAGCTTGTGTTATGGGTACTAGACAACTGATATAAATACATAAACATACTTTTTTTTTTGTAAATACATACATATTATACATAGAAAACACCCAGACTCCGAAACAAATATTTGTGAATCACACAAATAACATTTGGTCCGACCCGGGAATCGAACCCGAGACCTCTTGATCAGCAGCCGCATACGTTAACCACTAGACCAACGAGGCAGTTTATACATGGTTTATTTATTGTAATTGATGAATCTTGATGCACGGTAAATCTTCAACGAGATTGTGAATGCATTCAATATAAGTAAACTTGTATGTAACTCTTTGAATTAATAAATAAAAAAAAAAGTAATTATATTGTACAGTGAAGATACGAAAAACGACTTCTGTAAACATTACCTAAAAGATATGAGTAGGCGGAAATTATTAAATGTTTGTATGATCTGCAAATATTTGTTTCAGAGTTTGGGTGTTTTCTATGTATAATATGTATGTATTTATATCAGTTGTCTAGTACCCATGGCACAAGCTCTGCTTAGTTTGTGACTAGATGATGTTGTGTGTTACATGCCCAAATATTTATTATTTAGTGTTTGGTGATCTTACCTTCAAGCAAGGGCTGAGGTTGCGATAACACCGAGTCCCTTGAGGCTGCTCGTCGCACTGGTTTTGACGGTCTCGCCAGAGACTTGAGTCCACCACTCAAAATAAGTTCTAAGGCGCGTCTACCACCTGGCCCGTTCGCGCCTGCTCCCATCTGGTGACAAAAATAAAGTTTACAGATATTAGAAGTCTATCCTGGTATTAGCTGCTTAAGTGTTGTGACAGTAAGAGGAAGAAGTTCATTCACATTATTTTAGTGTATAACCTAATTTTTTTTTTTTAAGATGATTAAACCGAGGCACTACTGCTTTCTCATAGAAGATCAAATGACAGCATTCGTGTTGTAGTTTCGTTAATGAGTGGGACCTTGGTGCAAACTGCAAAGCATCTTAATAGACCGCCATAGTGTGGATAGCCATGCTGCATTGTAGCATTGAGTGCACTCGCAATAAGCATAGTGACTACTACTTTTGATGCTACTCATGTGGAATAATGTCGGCAGGCTCATTAATAATAATAAAAAATATGTTTTTGACCATCTACCAAAGGACGCAAAGAAACAATTGCGGCAAGATATTTTTAGTCCACATACGTTTCATTACAAGTGCCCTATTGCTCAACTAGAACTGGGTCTCCATAATGATTTATTGAGTACACTTTTTATTCAAGAAGAGGGTATTGTACTGCCGAGGGTTAGAGAGTTCAAACTCGTGAAGAGCGAAAAATGTTAATAATAAATCGTACTGTTTACTAAAGTATCATAAACTCGAACGAACGTTTTCACAAATAAAATACCTTTTTGTGATGTGAGGTAATATTTTATTAATAACAAAGGTCAACAACACCGTCTTGAAGAAGGGCGAGTGAGAATTTTATGTGTTCTTCACAATTTCTAGAAGGTGTACCTACCTACACATAACGTCATATTTATTTGAGTACTAGCTTTCGTCCGCGGCTCCGCTCGTGTGTATGTCGGTTATCGCAGGAAAAAGTAGCCTGTGTCCTTTCTCAGACTCTAGACTATCTGTGTACCAAATTTCATTTAAATCGGTACATTAATGAGTTTAGGCATGAAAAAGCGACGGACAGACACAGAGTTAGCTTCGCATTTATAATATTAATAAGAAAGTAAGGATTAAAATGCCAACTATTCTTATTACAATTTTTACTGAATTTATGCGTATAAAGAACTTACTTAATTCATAAGTACGTAAGAAAAAGTCACGTAAGTCGTTATAGTTTTTCTTTAAAGTTCATCACATGGACTACTGTTCATGGCTTTTTTCAGATTTTTCGAGCCAGCTGTTAAATTTTCAGCAAACGGATACCCAAATCAAAAATCATACAAAAAATCGTCTTAGCAACCTCTTAATGTTTTTAAAAGACCTATCTAATAAAACCCCACACCATGGGGTAGACGCGAGAAAAATAAACATCAACACTATTTTCATGATTTTGTTGTAGCACTTTGTCGACGTGAGAGAAACACATATTTTGTATGTGTTTTTCTATGTATAATATGTATGTATTAACAAAAAAAAAACTATGTTTATGTATTTATATCAGTTGTTTAGTACCCATAATACAAGCTCTGCTTAGTTTGGGACTAGATGATGTTGTGTGTCATCATCATCATCAACATCATCAGCCTATCTCAGTCCACTGCTGGACATAGGCCTCTCCCATTGCACACCACTTTGATCGATTTTGTGCTTCTCGCATCCAGCTCCTGCCAGCCATCTTGCGCAAATCATGTTGTGTGTAAGTTGTCCGAAATATTGTCCTTAAAATATTCATGCAAAGTTTCATCTTCCTAGCACTAACCGATTGGACGGTAGGCCGAAGACGGATGGACGGACAGACGGACAGAGGGATGACGAATCTATAAGGGTTCCGAGTCATGAACTACGGAACACTAAAAAGTGGCAACGTATACAAGCTACCTTTTTGTAAGTAAATGAGGACTGAGTTCAAGCCCCCATGTGTATTTTGAAGAGTTACTAACCTACATTCAGATTCTGAGTACAATGTAATTGGCGTTATTAAAAACAGTTAACACAGACACATGTATGTACTTTTAAAACGGTATTCATGTTTGTTTAATGTTGTGTACAATTTTTAAAGTGAAAATGACGTAAAGAATATGCTGTACGGACATTCACCGATCGATTTGAATGTCAAATAACGGTATTTATTCTTAATACCTTTGTTTTATACAGTAGAGGAGCATCAGTAATGCTTTCCATCAGGCAGAGTAGAGTCACTTTGGTAGGCTTAAATATTAAATAAGAAAAGTTACCCTAGAATCAGGCCACGGTGGCGGTTAGATTGATAAGGAGCCGCCCTTTCGGGGACAACAAGGGAACATGTGGGTTCCCATATAGGAGAGGGCCATTTCCAAGCTGTGGGTAGTCCGAGATACGTCAGGATTCCTCGTTCCTCGGTCTCAAGTACCCGAGAGGGCGTGCTGTTTAGGCGGCTTGAGTCCGAAATAGCCACCAACTAGTGGTATACGGGGGACTTTCCGCACAGACATAAAAGGGGAAGCAAAAGATTATCCGAGTTACCTGATTACTGGGGCTCCTGCATCAGGTACCCCGGTACCCTTAAGGACAACGCACTTGGCGATGCAGTGTGAGAATACATTTCTTTTATATATATTTAGCCTACCAAAGTGACTCTACCCTGCCTGATGGAAAGCGAATGGGGGAAACCACACACCCTTGCCGCGATTTTGTAGTTAGATTACTCACTGGGTGCAAAGTACCGCTTCACAGAAAAATGGTGTTTATTAATTAGTTCGTTGTTTTTTAATGAGTGAGTGAAGTTACACGAGTTCAAACCCTCTTACCCCCGAATATAATCAGAAACAATCTGTATGGCAGAAGAGCCACGCTGATTTTAGCACGAATAGGCCGGTTCGACCACACCGATACTGTCCTCGCATTGAAGATCTACATATAACGACAGTATTCGTGATTTCGTATTTCATCGGTGAGTAAAAAACCTTCGACCCAATAATGAAGAAACACAACGGGCACTTAAGATTTAAAAAAAAAACAGAAAAAATAATATTATTCATAGTATTTTTGTCACGCAGTAGGTTATGTACTCAAAGATTTTATGTGTAATAATGCGAACGAAAATGTAAGTGCCCGTGACCGTGTGAATCTAATATATTTTGTTAAAAGTCCTAGTTTTATTACTATCGCTTAGGATAATTGTGATTTTCATCAGCGAGTACTTAAAAACTAGATACAAAGACATACAATTGTGATCGGTATCATTTGCTGTTTTTAACGTATATATTTTGTATAGCCACGCGAAACTTTTTACAGAGTAGCCCGATTTTTATTTTATTTTTTTTGTTTGAAAGTGTTTACTCCAAAATTGATACCTTAATTGTAGCAGAACGGGGGATGATTGATTCTGTACTCACTGACTGTAATATATGATCACGCATATTATTTCGATTTCTATAATTGTTTTTTTTGGACATATTTTAATACAACTACTATAAAAATCTGTTTAGATCAGCGAGTCAGATCAGCATACTCTAAGGGTCATACGGTATCTTTTAGATTAAATAAATAATTGTCTAAAAAACTATCAAGTCTCAAATGGACTACAAAGTAAGATTTTCCAACAGTTAATAGCTAAGGTACCGTAAGTGGCATATTTAAAAATGTAAAAATATATTTGTAGCAATTAAGTAGCTTAATTACAAAAAACAATATAAAATAACTTTTTAAAGCTACGCGTCTTCATCAATCATCATCATCAACGGCCTTTAACAGTCCACTGCTGGACATAGGCCTCTCCTTTGAAAGGAGGTTTTGGCCTACTATACCACGCTGGCCAGACGGGTTGGTAAAGGGTTTGTTTCAAGTTTTCCTTCTCTTGGCAGTGATGTTAGCTGATTATTTTGTTCCTTTAGTTGCCTCTTACGACACCCATGGAATGAATAGGGGTGGTGACACTTTGTATTCTTAATCCGTCACCACGCGGACTTAAAATAAACTTTTACTCGAGCCAAACCTTCGTCGAAAATCAATAAATATAATCAGTGGAGATTTTGTTAACCCTAAATACCTAACGAAATAACCTCATTCAACCTAACAATGTCAATGTAAATGTAATGTATGTAAATGTAAATGTTTAAATACGTATGTTACCTCAGCTTGATATTTTTAAGTTATAAATTCCATCAAAAACATAAACGTGAAATGAGAGCCAAGTTCAATATTGTGATATATGTCTTGGTTATTGACTTCACTGACAAAAGAAGTGATATATTTAGATATCACTTCTTTTTCTCCTTTTCTTATCAGGTCAGTCCTGAAATTTATTTATAACAACACAAATAATTTTATAACTTCTTAAAATACCATTGTTTCTTATAACTACAGGATAATATGCTTATTGAAGCCTAACTTCTGACCTGACTACTTCTCATATGCTGCTCGCAAATTCTATTAGCTTTATTTTGGCTTAACACTACACCGTGTGTCTAAGTAGTTTAAAGAGTTCAAATACCCGCTTTGCATATTTCTTTTAAATAAATAATTTAACGACTTCCTGAAAATAATCTTGAACTTCTATTAACTTTGATGAAGAGTAAATAGTAATCTGTCATTTGTAAACTAAACAGACAAGGAACTACATCATTTTAAGGTTATTGTGCCAGTTCCTGTTCCGCTAAAAGTAATATAACAGATGTCAGGTTCTTGTGAGAGCTTGATGTCAACATCAAGGCTATGAACGCCACACAATGGGGTCTTAAAGTCAACGTTATCGACTCTTGAACATCTCTAAATACTCTCACCCCAAACAAAAGTTCGCTGACCTGCCCCCCTCTAGTCAAGTTGCAAACATTTTTGATTTTCTACTCTATCTCTCTACTTCCTGTTTCTTTGGCAACTTTTTTGTTTTGATAACGTGACTGAGTGACATTAGCCAATGAAACAAGAGAATAGAATCGAATAGAAAACGCAAAACTTTCGTAACTTGGCTAGGGGGCTGCTATGAGAGACAGGTTTTGGTCATAAATCAATGAAACTTGAAAACTCTTATAAACGTTTACAAGTTTGTACCCAACATTGAAAACTACTAAGCTACTTTTCTTAGCCTGTACAACCTAAAAGTTTCTTGTTAAAATTGAATCTAGAAGTAGTACTCATCCTCCCATATGTCCCATTTAAGCGAAAAGATGTCCTCGTTTTGAGTATTTGATGAGTTTGTCAGAGATAGAATTACCCAACTTCTAGCAAATTCATATGAAGAGAGTACTTAGGACGGGTACATATTTCACAAACTTTATAAGTGGGATATCCACTTATATGTATATAAAAAATATTCCTGAACATAATTAAAAATGTTTCAAAGTATTAAGAATTATTCCTCTGTTACTTATTTCTGTCGGTTTAAAAAAAGAGAGTTCAGTACAAATGGGAAGAAAATGAAAAATGTTTGCAACTTCACAAGGGGGGCTGCTTACAAATTTCCCTGAGGCATGCTTTTATACGTTAAATAGAAAACCATTATGTAAAACACCAATACTACCTTCAAACTACTGTATTATTTAACAGCCGGATAGTGAACCAGTGACCCTGTATTAAAACGAGAAAATGAATAATAGACGCTCGCTCCATAATGAATGGTTCCGACACGAGTAACGTTTTAATATTTTTTGTTCACCAAAACCTTGAATTACTTTTTCGTGAGAGAACCGTTACACATTTATGTATATGTAGGTATATGTATTTATCAAAACCTTGTAACTTGTGTAAGAAATAGGGACTCAGCTGTAGGAGTATTAATCATGAGGTGTTAGATGTCGAGATTAAATTCAAATTTAACATTGTTATTAATTTTATTATTGGCTAACTGCGCACCACTGTATTAGATTATTATTTTTTGCCTTTAAATCGGATATTCTTCAGTAGTGGTGACGGATTAAGAATATAGTTGACTGCCTCGTTGGTCTAGTGGTTAGCGTATGCGGCTGCTGATCAAGAGGTCTCGGGTTCGATTCCCGGGTTGGACCAAATATTATTTGTGTGATTCACTAATATTTGTTTCGGAGTCTGGGTGTTTTCTATGTATAATATGTATGTATTTACAAAAAAAAAGTATGTTTATGTATTTATATCAGTTGTCTAGTACCCATAACACAAGCTCTGCTTAGCTTGGGACTAGATGATGTTGTGTGTTAGATGTCCAAAAATATTTATTTATTTTATTTATTCATTATTTATTTATAGTGTCACCACCCCTATTCATCCCGCGTGGGTGTCGTAAAAGGCGACTAAGGGTTAAACTACGCAAGACAACATCAATGCAAAGAGAAGGAAAGCTTGAAACCAACCCTATACCAACCCGTCTGGCCAGCGTGGTATAGTAGGCCAATACCTCCTTTTCAAGGAGAGGCCTATGTACAACAGTGGACTGTAAAAGGCTGTTGATGATGATTGATGATAGATGTCAAGAATCCATTTCCAGAAGCAAACAAGAAAGCCAGTGTGGGGACTTGAATATACAACAAAAATTTCGTAATTAAGGCTGATTCGGCATCACACGGTACGGTTGGTCCATAAGCTTAAAGTTGCTCAGCGTGCTATAGAAAGGGCTATGCTTGGCGTTTCTTTGAGGGATCGTATCAGGAATGAGGTGATCCGTCAGAGAACTAAGGTCATCGACATAGACTACCGGATTAGCAAGCTGAAGTGGCAGTGGGCTGGCCATATTAGCCGCAGAACTGATGACCGTTGGGGCAGAAAAGTTCTGGAGTGGAGACCGCATCTCGGTTAACGTAGTGTAGGTGCCACAGGCGAGGTGGAGTGACGACCTGCGTAAGATGGCTGGCAGGAGCTGGATGCGAGAAGCCCAAAATCGATCAGAGTGGTGTGCAATGGGAGAGGCCTATGTCCAGCAGTGGACTGCGATAGGCTGATGATGATGATGGCGGCATCACACACTAAAAAATCTCAAGCTGGTGCAACTTTCTGATATCAAGCTATGGCTCGCGTTCTGTCATCAGTTTAAGCAACAACAATTTTATCAATTCGAGTTAGTATTGGTAAGGTACCTTAGCATTCAGAAGTCGTTTGATTTTTGTTAGGTTATTGTTAAAAGCAATGAAATAAGAATGTACCGAAAGAATTTTGACAGTTTGACACTTGAGTAATCACACTGTCATCACTATAGAGTATTACACAATAATTGTTGTTTTGTAACTTAATTGTGCAATAAAACTAAGAACTATTTATTTCACAATTCACGGACCAAACTACAGTCTTCACACGCATCTCACACATTGCATAAGAATGATGTTCTTATACTCATTTTTACATGGACACCGCGTTGTAGGGCAACTAGATCAAACACTCTTGTATTCAGAATACTAAACACGCACGTAACATCCAAAGTCCATGCAAGGCTCAATAGAACTATCGCCAACTTGAAACGGAGTCGGCAAATTGTTGTCAAGATAATATAAGAAGGCTTAAGATACAAAGATATCTTCATCAATTGACTTCATTACTTACTGTCTTTTGATAAGATTTTTTTTATGTGTCCGGAACCACAATAATTCAGACTAAAGTTCTATGACGCAGACGTTAAAGAAGACCCCGGTTAATGGGGAAATCAGAACCAAGCTCTGCTTAGTTTAGGACTGGATAATGTTGTTGTCCGAAATGTTTATTTATTACATTAAAACCACGTCACTGTAATCGCAAAATACACGCTGAATACGTACGATAACTTATTATGATTCTCGACAGACGCGGAATGGTTCGCAATATGTATATGGGACATTCAGCACGCATTGAATTTCAATGGGGTATTGACGCAAACGTAACTGATGAGATACACTAAATATTACTTAATAACCGCATAGGGCATGTCTTAGTATAGGAACCTCCTTAGATAATCTCCTTGCAGAAGTTTTATGTAATGTCGAATTCGTACTGACTAAAATCACAACGTGTTTCGTTTAAAGTATTTTGTAAAGGGTTTACCCCAAAATACGGGTAAACTTTTACAATAAAAATATATTAAATTTAATCAATCTTATAGATAGTAACGTAAGCAAAAACGCTGGTTTATTTACTTTTTTCAAGGATAAAGTCATCCTTAAAAAGTTAATAAGCCATAAGTGTTTGTTAACGTTTGTGAATTTACCTCAATACGTCGAACCGACGATGTAATAAAAATAAAAGAAAAGTTTTTATTTATAACATTACTTAGTTACATTTTAACTGTAAACAAATCTATTTGGCATAACCTTGTACGGGTTATTAAATAAACTACGGAACCCTAAAAATGTGTATCAATTAAAATATTTTGTACCATTTAATGTAATCGTTTAATATTTTTATTTTTAAACTGAACTTGTTATTTATTTTCATGTCATATGTATAAGCAACTAGGTTACAACGTGGCTCCGCCTGCATGTATGTCCATTAACGCAGTAAAGCGTAGCCTATGTACTTTCAAAGTATTCCTTTGCCAAATATCATTGAAATTGGTGAAGCTGTTTAGACTTAAAAGACATACAAACAAAACGTTCGAATTAGTATAGAAGTATGCACTTTAATTTTGTTAAGATTTATTAATTATAATATACAATCTTATAAAGTCTTATTTTAAAAATACAAGTGAAAAACCAACTCACATCTCCATATTAACTAAAAATAGCAAATGGTGGCTTCTCATGAAACAAATGTCAAGTACTACTCGGAGCTTTGTTTATTTACATACCTAACACTTGAAATATTGAGGGCCGTTTGTTTCCATGTGTCATGGTACAAAACAAATACATAAGCTAACAACTGTAATTAAATAAGACAAACACAAATCAAAGCCTGTGTTATGAAACATTTATTGATAAGTGGAAAGAGCGGTATGGTTGTTACGTTAAGGCTTTATTTCAATGGATATTTTGCCACTTTACTATATTTAAAGATGGGGGATAGGATGCTATTTTGCTGCTCTAGAGACTACAGTAAATTTACAGCCACGTTGATTTAAGCACGAATGGGCCGGCTCTACCGGGGCAATACTACTACCCTTACACATAAGACCATCCTAATAATGACAACAATCTTGCTGTCGTATCTCGTTGACCGAGACCGGAGGCCCAATCATTCTGAATCATTATTCCGGCTTCCAGAGGCCGGGAGAATGATGCAAAAACATCCGAAAAGGCTGCCATGGTTTACCATGCTGCATTGCTTACCCTCACAATAAGGATGGTGACTCCTACTTCTGGATTCTACTCATGCTTTCCATCAGGCAGAATAGAGTCACTTTGGTAGGCTTAAATATAAAAAAGAAAAGTATGTAGCGGTATCTCTTCTGAAGTTTCCTCAAGAACCGGCATTCATCTCTATGGGAATGACTTTTTAGAACAGCCCACTATATCGAAAGTGCATGAAAATACCATTTGTAATAAAAGCTATTTCGATAGCATAGAAAGTTGAACAATCTTAATAGCACTATTTTTGTCATAGTCCACATTTGTTAGTCTAAATGTTAACGTATACGACTGGCCATCGAGCGGTCTCCGGTTCGATTCTCGGATAAGCCCAAAAGTGTTGAAACTCTTAATTTCAGCCCGAGCACATGAGCACGTT
Organism: Phragmatobia fuliginosa; assembly: GCA_932526445.1. Classification (NCBI taxonomy): domain Eukaryota; kingdom Metazoa; phylum Arthropoda; class Insecta; order Lepidoptera; family Erebidae; genus Phragmatobia; species Phragmatobia fuliginosa. The sequence continues at coordinate 17,380,866 of OW052071.1, forward strand.
CTGCTGTCAGTATTGGTTGTCATGAACATCTATAGAAACCATTATTTGGAAGTCAGTCTCCTCAGATATAATGACAACTAGTTCAATCTTCGATTTCAGTTTCTCCCTCGGGCTTGCGGAGGTCTGATATCAAACTAGTAGTCGACTCCAAACATTGTGATATTTTTCTGCCATAAATTCTATATTTTTTCGCCGAAAATACCTAAAACTTTTATGTTCTGATAAGTCCATAAAATAACAAATCGAGTTTCGTGACTAATGTAACGCAATGTCTCGTAAACATTTACCTACCGTGGCCTACAGACATTAGCGTGTGGCCATGAAAACTGCACGAGAGAAAAGCGAATTGAGATATACATACATATAATCATGTCACAGTGATTTATTTTGTAACATGCCACTAAAATCCACTATGTTTTGATAGATTGCTTTAAAAGAATCCTTGCAAAATATTGTGATTATTTATGTAATTTACATCTTATTATAATGTTTAAATAGCAGAGCAACACTGATTTCAGAAAGAAAGAGTCCACTCGGTCTGGGCAAGACTATTCTCGCACAATAGATCAAACTAAAATGATAGCATTTTTGATGTCGTATTTTGTTGTTGAGTGCGAGACCTGAGACAATGATAGAGAAGCATCTAACTAGTCATTTAGTCATTAAAAAAAGCGGCCAAGTGCGAGTCGGACTCGCCCATGAAGGGTTCCGTATCAGCAAGTAACACCATATAAAAGTTCTTGTAGTTCGTTGCAACTTTCATCGATGTTTTTATACTAGTGTATTGATTGGATGAAAGGTAAATTGCGTGTTACGATTTATGACGTATTAAAAAAAAACTACTCACTAGATCTCGTTCAAACTAATTTTCGTTGGTAGTTTGCATGGTAATGTACAACATATATTTTTGTTAGTTTTATCACTCTCTTATTTTAGAAGTTAGAGGGGGGGGGGGACACATTTTTCCACTTTTTTCTATTTTTATGTAAAAATCTTAATGCGGTTCACAGAATACATCGACTGACCAAATTTCAACAGTATAGCTCTTATAGTTTCGGAAATAATTGACTGTGACATACGGACGGACATACGGACGGACAGACAGACAGACAGACAGATAGACTTGACGAATCTATAAGGGTTACGATTTTTACCATTTGGCTACGGAACCCTAAAAACCGGGCTTAGTGCGTGTCTAACCTTCTTCGTCATAGCCTTTATTCCCAAGTTTATTTGGGGACGGCTACTAATTCAACCGGTTTTACCTGAATATCAGTTTTTCCACGGAGCGACTGGCATCGGACCTCCGCAACCCTAAGGCAGAACTGAAATTAGAATATTGAACTAGTTGTCAGTATATTTGAGGGCACTGACTTCCCGATAACGATTGCTATCGATGTTCATAACTAACTAACTAACCACACATAGTATATTCCGGGTGGGTTTCTTCCCCACCAAATAGATTTAAAATCTAATTGGAATACCAATTAAAATCGTGTCCAATAGATAATTGTTATGATTTTATATTTAACTATTAATGTACGAAGTTTTCCAAGTAAGAGCATCCAGCATCAGAAGATTCCAGGTTCGAATCCTGGCAGGATCGCCGTGCGGTGTGCGGGGTCGGAGGAGCAAAATGATAACACGCGTGATTAATGCACGACGGTTTAATCCAGACTGAATAGATAGCGAACAATGGAATATTAAATTAGATTAGACTAACTTAACCACTACACATTTATAAATTACACACAAGTTTGGCCTCCAAATAACTCGCAAACTACTACGACTTAATCAAAAAAGCGGCCAAGTGCGAGTCGGACTCGCCCATGAAGGGTTCCGTAACTTTGATCGATGTTTTTATAATAGTGAATTAATTGAATGAAAGGTAAATTGCGATTTACGATTTATGACGAATTAAAAATAACTACTTACTAGATTTCGTTCAAACCAATTTTCGTTGGTAGTTTGCATGGTAATGTACAACATATATTATTTTTAGTTTTATTACTCTCTTATTTTAGAAGTTACAGGGGGGGAACACACATTTTTTGAATTTGGTAGTGTCTCATGCTCAAACTATTCAGTTTAGAAAAAAATGATATGAGAAACCTCAATATCATTTTTGAACTTGAACATGCAGCTCTCAATAGATTAGCTAAATTCATTTTAAACCATATGGACGGATAGCAATCGATTTATCATCGCTCGATTAGTAGTTTAGTGGATAAAGACGGCTATCATGAGATCACCGCAACTGCTAAATACAACAAATGAGATTAATACTAATTAGAATCGGTACACACATTGCCAAGGTCATCTCATGACGGTTGTATACCTAAAGCTAGTTTGTTTATACATATTTAAACAAACAATTAACGATATCTCGTCACTAAGAACTTGATATTGAAGAAGGCTTATACTCGTAAATATGGTTTGTATCGCGATGTGGTTTATTGGCGCGTAACTTTCTTACGATGCACGCAAGTGTACAACATAAGTAGGGAGAGCTGTAACTGCAGTGTCTACGTAAAATCTATACAATAAATAAAATTTATTAGACTGTTTGTAATATCAATTGTTATTAAATGCATATGAAATGATTGTTCGCTATCGTGGCTAATCTTTGGAACTACTGGGCCTATTTTGACGGAACATTCACAGGCAGACGGCTGTTTACATAAAGATAAACTTAAGCTAGCTTCTCCCAGTCGCGTTTTTTGTACTTTTACAATAACAACAGCGGGTAACACCGTGGGACCCATCTAGTAGCACAATAAAAATATCCAGCATAGCCGACGGAAGAGATACATATTAGTCAACGTTTTTCAACATCAAAGCGTCTTTTTTTCTTTCAAATAACTTCGTATAAAAGTGTCTTATGCTATTTAGAACAACAATTTTAGACAACGCTTGTTTTGTAAATAATATAAAGTGTAATTGGGAGTTATAGCCTAAATAAAGAAAAATAAATTAAACAGAATTACAAAAGATCACTTACGACAAAAGCCTTGATAATTACAGTTTCATACTTGAGAGTGAGAGTGCTGTTAAAAATATTTAATGAACACAAAACCGGACATTTCCCTGCCTCAAGAATGATTAATGTCTAGGAGACCACAAATAACTTCCCTAGAAATGCTGAGTGTGACTAAAACATCACCATAGACACCATCAATAAATATTTCGGACATCTTACACACAAAACGCCATCTAGTCCCAAACTAAGCAGAGCTTTTATTATGGGTACTAAGAAAACTGATATAAATACATAAACATACTTTTTTTCGTAAATAAATACAAATTATACATAGAAAACCCCCAAACTAACAAACAAATATTTACGGATCACACAAACATTTGGACCGACACAGGTATCGAACCCGAGGCCTCTTGATCAGCAGTCACATACGCTAATAACTAGATAAACTAGATGATTTCAAAAATTCGTTGTCAATTTAGAATTCATGCGTTTACGAGCCTATTTTTATTTTGGCGGCAAACTGTTTTTATTTGGAATATAGCCAAACAATCAAATTACTGTGATGTCTCAAGGAAATGGTCTTAAATATGTTGTGTAATAGCAAAGAGAAATACACGCATAAAACAACGTGCTCCAGACCAAGGTCGAGTCGATATGTTTTCTCTTCGAAACAGGAAGAGCCGAAAAGATTCATATATAAATTCTTGGTAATTGGGATTTTCTCAAGCTCAATAAAGATGTAAAAGACATAAACAGATGATGACAGAGTAAAAATAATAGACAAAAAGACAGAGTCAATAAGAATTAATTCATGTGTATAAATAGAAACGAATGATTAAACAATGTTGGTAAGCGCTAAATCGATAAAATCGATTTTTGTTTTAGGTCCAAATACGGATTTTAATCAGTCAAAGAAAAATCACAAATGTTGTTCAAAAATGGAGATATCGGAGCAAACATTGACAATAATTGGGAAATGGAAAGAAAATTGTGATTAACAAAACAACAATAACAATACTCGTTGAGAACTCTGTGATCTTAAAATGTTTTAAGTACAATACTGATTTAATTTGAAATGAGGAAGGGAAACTCCGAAGTTAAATGAGGAATACCAAATAGGACATATTCATTCCGTGATAAAATTATAAAACAGTCACGTTGTAAAACCACGAAATAAGGAAATCGCTTACCAAGAAGATATAGTTAATCGTAGAAAGATTTCCTTGACATTTTTGAAAATATTTTAACCTGTATTTCATTACGGTACTCAGGGTTTATCGACCAGCAAAAGTCTCTTGCAAGTCGAAAAACAGATTTTATTTAAATTTTAAAACTTTATTCACATGGCGTTTAGTATATTTTAAAACCTAGAATAGCTTATATACCAAGTTCTAAATTACGCATAAATATAGGTTCTGTTGTATAAGTTATTAACTCTTGTAGACATGGAAAATATTGAGGTTTAAACAAATACAAATAGGTTCACGTATATACAAAATTACTAACTACTAGAATTATCGAAAATTACTTACCAACTACGGCAAAGACAAAATGAAGGGAATACGTATGTTGGAATGTTCTACAGTCGCACCTAAACGAATGAACCGATTTCCACGAATGAGGTCTCAATATTGTATTGGTTCGAGTGACTTATTCTATATAAGTTTTTATGAAGTCGGGTTTTAATTTTTTGAACTGTTTTCTTCTTAGAATTAAGCTGAGACCTAACCAACTATTTCCTTATGATACATGATAGATTCATCGCCTTATGACGACATATACCGATATTGTTCGGGGTCTATCAAGCATAGGCTCTTTAGACTGAACAATAAAATTCATACAGACTCGATGAAAATTGATTAGTACATACCTACATGACATCACGCTGATTCTCCAGGGGGGAGGGGGAAACAGACAATTGATCTAAACTTACTGGTTCTGACACACTTATTTTGCTTCCTTCATATTTGAATAAATTAAAATTAAGGACTTTTTACAGACAACGTCAGCTAGTCCCAAAACTAAGCAGAGCTTGTATTATGGGTACTAGGCAGTAGCCTAATGATACCAAAAGGTCCGAACTGGGAATCAGTCAAATATTTAAATAAATATTTCGGACATCTAACACAAAACGTCAACTAGTTTCAAACTAAACAGAGCCTGTATAAATAAACTAAATTGACTGATATGATAATATAATAATTACATAAATAAAAATCGGCCAAGTGCGTGTCAGGCCACGCACAGGAAAGGGTTCCTCAGTCACCTATAATGGTATGTGGATTTAAAATCGTATCCAATAGATAATTGTTATGTTTACGTATTAATACGTTAATTTTGTATGACGTTTTCCAAGTGAGCGCATTTTACCATATAAGCCTTTATAACTCCTGAACTAAGAAAGTCATCTAATCGGTTATAGTTTTCCTTCAAAGTTCATTAGATGGACCACCATCACGATTTTTTTCAGATTTTTTGAGCCAGCCGTTTAGCTTTTAGAGGGGGGGTTTTGACAAAAAAGTGCCCTTTAAAGTGAAATATCTCGCAAACGGATACCTAAATCAAAAAATCCTCTAGGAAACCCTTTATTGTTTTTAAAAGACCTATCTAATGATACCCCACACGATAGGGTAGCCTCGAGAAAAAAAAATCATCCCCACTTTACGTGTAGGGGAGGTACCCCAAATAAAATTATTTTTCATAATTTTATTGTAGCACTTTGTCGACGTAATTACAGCACGTATTCATGCAAACTTTCATATTTCTAGCACTTACCGTTTGGACGGTAAGTCGAGGACGGACGGACGGACGGACGGACGGACGGACAGACGGACATGACGAATCTATAAGGGTTCCGAATTATGAACTTCGGAACCCTAAAAAACACACGAACTATGAAACAAATATCTGCAGATCATACAAAAATTTGGTCCAGGATTTCAACCCGAGACAGCAGCAGCATACACTACCGTTTTAGGCAGCTATTTATCAATTGCTCTATGTATGCTCATCATACTTGATTTCGTTACTAAATGGTCATCATACTTGATTTCGTTACTAAATTTTTATTACGCAAAGAAATGTTTTACCAAAGTGTTTTCATTGAATGTTCACTTTAGCTAACTGTAATTTTTACCGTTATCTCGAGTTCTATAAAAACTTAAAATTATTTTTAGTATTTTTGACTTTTATAACGTTTTATTACCAATAAAAATTGATGGTGTCTAATAAACTATTAACGACGAAGTCGATATAATCCATTTTCATGATAGTTAAATTGATTACTGATTTTTTATGATACTAGTAAAGATGGGACACGACGTCAACGGATGGTGACTTTCACCGCCCATAGGTATTGACTACTCTAGATCGGAGGCCCTATCTATAGGAGGTAGTAAAGCCACGCTGATTTCATAACGAATGGGCCGGTTTGACCGGGGCGGTATTACCATCACACAGAAGCTCAACCTAATAATGACATCATTCTTGACGACATATTTCGTTGGTGAATATGAGACCGGAGGCCCAATCATACTGCATCAATGATGATGATGAGAATGATGCAGAAAAGGCCGCCATGGTATGGGTTACCATACTGCATTGTCTACTCTCACAATGAGGATGGTGACCCCTACTCTTGGATTTTACTCATGCTTTCCATCAGGCAGAGTAGACTTACTTTGGTAGGCTTAAATAATATACATGGCTCACCATTCTTTCACCGTGGAGAACAAAGACACCACTTCTGGACTTCTACAGGCCAATCTTGCAATGTTCGCCATAATAACCAGTCCTATTGACTATGATTTGGTAAAGTCGGCTAGGTCGAAATTAGAACACGGCTTCAAAAACAACTCGTGTCGAACAATTTATTAGTGAGACTAGTTTTTTTTTAATTATTATTATTTATTTTATTTTATTTATTAGTAAACCGTGGCCTAAAAACTATAACATAATTGGTTTTTTTTTTTAATAGATACAAAAGTTTTTCAGTTGGTTTCAAGAGTTATAATCTTATCTCAAAACAATTAAAGAATAATTAATTAACACAAGTGTTGCTATGTGTAGGTACATAATTTGTAAATTCAGTGCATAGGTCGCAGGAGATTCAACTTATACGCTTCGCAATGAACTAATTATTTGTGTCTGGCGTTTAAATGTCGAAATACCTATAAATATAACTAAAGTAAAACAAAAGACGCTCCAAGATATTAAAAAAAGTTTTAAAATTTTTATTTCCTGTAAAACTATTTTACAATTATGAATATTTCAACAAAATAAAAATAAAAAACTAAAAATTTTTTTTAGTTTTCTAAAAAAAAAGCTTTATAAAACTAAACAGCCACACTTTTAAACTAAAAAAAGTTTAAAAGCGTGGTTGTTTAGTTTTTTAAAACTTTTTTTTTTGCAGCACGTTACAATTTAGAGCAATAATATGCATTACACTTCGAATTTCAACATATTCTGCATCGCGGTAAAAATTACAAATTTTCACTCTGATTTTTTAGGTATTATAAGACTTCACAGAATAATTATTCCTCTACTTACATATGGAGAAAACAGGTAAATATTTAAATAATTTAATTATTAAATTATTATCAGGTAAAACAAATCTGGGTCAAGGCATCCTAAAGTTTTCCACTTATCTCACCATGAGTTAAGTGGAAAACTTTTATCATATCTACTTGACCTCCTAATTATAAAAAAACAGTGATACGATTACTTCCGGTGGATATTAATATCAAATGATTATTTATCATCAACAAAACATTGCATGAAGTAGGTCTTTCCTAAAAAGGAGATTGTTGACCTGCTATACCACATTACCACCCTGACTAAACTGATTAGTGTAAGGTTTCCTTTTTCTTAACCAACTTCAAACAAGCTTTAGGTACCTAGCACACTTTACAACACTACTTATTTAAATTAATATGCAAGTGTGCGTAAACAAGAGTTGTTACATAGAAATTGAGTTGTCCGTGTGGTGACGGATTAAGAATACAGAGTGTCACCACCCCTATTCATCCCGTGGGTTTCGTAAAAGGCGACTAAGGGATAAACTATGCAAGACGACATCAATGCAAAGAGAAGGAAAACTTGAAACCAACCCTATACCTAACAACCCGTCCGGCCAGGTGGTATAGTAGGCCAATACCTCCTTTTCAAGGAGAGGCCTATGTCCATCAGTGGACTGTTAGAGGCTGTTGATGATGCTGATGAATTGAAGGCAGTTTGTTGCACGCTTTTTAGTGTTTCTAGGAAATGGAGTTTTTGTGTGATGTTTCTTTAAAGTTGGTTCTGTGTACTAAGCTCCCTTAATTGCCTCTTACAACACTGACGGGAAACAAAGCAATGGTGACAGTCCGTATTCCTAACCTCTCACCAAACTAAAACACAAAACAATTTATTAAATATCAGTAACTTAGATAAACAATAATGTTCTCAAAGAACATTTTTAGCACTTAGACAAGAATTAAGTACATACAATTAAACTGAATTTTCAAATAACACTGCGGAAGCAAAAGAAATGTTAAACCTTGTGAATACAAAAAGAGATATTACAGAGAAAATCCGACATTAAAACCACCTTAAAAGAAATAAATTCTCGTAAAGCGGATAGCTTCAACGGGAACATCGCAAAGAAATAATTGTCATTATTAAATTAAACCGAGGACGCTTCAGAAAATTCTTTGAGAAGTTATGTGTACCGTGAAAAATTGTTTACCTTTGCGCATTTTGTATTGGGTTTTTGCCAACGATCGGACCCTTGGTTTTAAGATGTTTCAGTAAGGCTGTAGATAATATACATATGTTGTCATTTTTAACTGTTGGGCAATATTCGTTTTTAAAAGATATTCAAAACAATACGGTTTGCTAATACAATAAAAATTACATTTTAGACATATCTAAAGAAAAAGCTCACGAGCACCTGGAACGAGTACCCTGTTCCTTTGGAGCCCTGGGTCAGAGCCCTTTCTGCCCCTCTATCGGAAGAAGGAATAGATATTTCTGCTAAATGCATGAGTGCCCACCTAAATATGCTGTAGCATTGTCCTCCTAAGGTGGAAAATTGGAACATTTGTCATAGGATAGTAACCAGGCAGGGAATCACTCAAGTCTCAGAAAGAAAAGAATTTATCAAGTGTTTATCAAGTAAAGATTTAGTAGAAACCCGAGCCGATTTATTGTTGTAAATTGCGAGAAACGCGGAGGAGTAAAGTGAGTCAAAATATAAACAGCCTATATTACCCCTTATATCAGTTACCTGCCACTGAATGTCCCGTCGAATCTCTGGAAAGGCAGGATCGCTTTTGAATGGAATGTCACTGTCAGTTGATGATTTATGGAATAACATAGGCTAGTTTGATTTTAGACTCGCCTCACCCCGCAGTGTTACCCGGGGTTGGTGTGGTTCAACAAAAACCTCAAAAACAAAAACACCGTGGGGCGTATCTAGTATTAAAAAAAATTGTCGCAGTTCTTTCGATCTGCCATCTTTTAGTTGTCAGTTTTTCGTAAACCATTATAATAAATACGACATTCCGCTTTAGAAACATTTATTTACTGACTTGGCGATCACGTCACGAACATTGTAAAGGGCAAGGTCGTGAAAGTCGGGCTACAAATCCCGGGTATTATTGAGCTTATTCACAAGACGTTTTTGAAAGGACCTGAGATCCATTCAGAGTAAACAAATTTTCATCTGCCTTAACTCTATTAAGCCAGCTTGATAAGGATTCAAGTATTATATATTAACTTGCTAAACACTGCGGTATTGCCCGCAGTCACTTTTAATATTATTTGTCTGTTTGTTCCAGCTGGAACGGCTGAACCGATAATAAATAAATAATTTGGACATTTTATTTTGACTTATGCTTATTTTTTTTTGACTAGCTTTGCTCCGCGGAGTTACTAGCGGTTTACACCTCACTACTACTACATAAGTAACACTTCACTAAAATTTAGTGTCAATTTACTCGATCTCAAAAATAAACATTAATTTTCAGCAAACATTTGATTATATCGTTAACTCGCGTAAGCTATAACTTGTCTTATCTAATCAGTGCACGCGACCTTCTCTTGTAAAGAAAATAGGGAGATTATTTTAATAATCTAATAATTATAACAAACAGAACACGTGACATTCAACTGTAGAAGGTAGTAGAGCTGCGCTGATTTCAGCACGAATGGGCCGGCTCGATCTGAGTGAAACTATTCTCGTATAGAAGACCAAACTAAAATGATACTATTCGTACTGTTGTGTTTCATTGGTGAGTCATCATCATCATCATCAACAGCCTTTAACAGTCCACTGCTGGACGTAGGCCTCTCCTTGAAAAGGAGGTATTGGCCTACTATACCACGCTGGCCAGACGGGTTGGTTTCAAGTTTTCCTTCTCTTTGCATTGATGTTGTCTTGCGTAGTTTATCCCTTAGTCGCCTTTTACGACACCCACGTGGGATGAATAGGGGTGGTGACACTCTGTATTCTTAATCCGACACCACACGGCACATTGTCGAGTGCTAGACCGAAAACCTAATGATGCCTGCACTCACAATGAGGATGGTGACTCCAAGTCTTGGATTCACATTGGTAGCCTTGAAAATATAAAAAAGTAAATAAAATAAATCAAGATCAAAACAGGTAAGAAAATAACAGTACATATAAAATAAATTGCTCTGACTACTAACTGATTCATCAATGCTAAGACTATTCAAAATAAAATATATAATTCAATTCAATTCGGAGAAGCTTTTTATTTTGTTAGCACCCGATTAGAATGATTTTTCTAAATCTCATCCCTAAGGGGTAAAGTGAGATAGATTTTAGCATTAAGTAAGAAATCAGCATCATCAGCTTTTGACAGTCCACAGTTGGACATAGGTCTCTAACATTGCATGTCACTCTGTTCGATTTCGATTCTGTATTTCGCATTCAGTTCCTGCCAGCAATGTTGAGTAAAACATTACTCCACCTGGCCTGTGAACGTCCTGCAGAACGAAACGTACTGTACTACATTTACCCCAACGGTTACCGGTTCTGTATGCCTATTGCTACTTCAGCTCCTTAAGCCCTAAAAAGTAATAACTGCGGACGTAATTCTATATATACCTAATAAGTTTCTAGCGAGAATTATTGACATATACTCGTAAACCTAACAATATCAAAGCAAAAGGCAATTTTCATATAAAGGCACTCACTAAAAGCAGAATGCTTTTCATGTATTCTTTTCACAATAGCTCGATAAATTGGTAAACACTTAAATCCCGTATTCGTACCGTGGTACCTATTTGTGTTGTCGCAGGCCAATAACACAAACAATTCCATTTATTTATCGAAAACGGATAGCGTGCTTACGTGAGACGAAATCTTACAATGAAAACTAGTTTTATTTGAAAGAAGTTACAGAGTTCAATCGGTGTCTCAAGAAAAGTGTTTAGGCATTAGTTTAATTTACTTGGTTTTGTTGGAACATTTTTTATCTTAATATTATTATTTTTTGTTCTGCAATCTGTGGGATTGATTTCGTAAAATGGGATAAAAAACGTGTCACGTGTCAAGAATCCGGAGACGCGTGTTCTACGTGATTTGAAAAGATGTTGTACATCATATGTTAATACTACTGTAAGTACAACTAGTCTACTCTTCTTCTTCTTCCTGGCCTGCATTATTTCCAAGACTATTTAGGGTCGGCTACTATTCCAACCGGTTTTACATGAATATCAGTTTTTCCACGAAGGGACTGGCATTGAATCTCTGCAACTGGAATTTGAAGGTATAAAATAATTGGCAGTATATTTGAGGGCACTGATTCCCTAATAACGATTGTCATAGATTGTCATGACAGCCGGGACCTCAACATGATCTCTAAGGCACTCTCTCTCTCTCTGTTCCTCTAGTCTAGTCTACTATAAGGTTATACATTTTTGTATTAAAAACGATTCCCAAAACGGAACACTAGTAACTGTTTTTCTAATATTATTTCAAAAAAATATGTAAACAAACACTGCAGGCGAAAAAATAAACTTTAACATAAATAAACGAAGTGATATTTAAAATCCTTAATCACTGCAATGTATCAGCATTTTTATCATCATTCGAGGTGACGTAAACACTTAAATCAGCTGGCAGAGATAAAAATGTAAGTCTTAAACTCACCAATGTACCAAAAGTCGAGAGCCTACAATTGTTCGATCGCGCAATAAATTGATATATTGTAATTGAATAAGAATCTTTTATTTCGATAAACGGCGTTATTGCTCAAAAGGACCTTAATTTTTTCGAGCAACGAATAAAATATGACCACGCAATTTATTTTCCTTTAATATTAAACTTAACTTTCCACTTCTATAAATTACTACTTATATTTAACTGCTGCTCATGAGCAACTAATAAAAATAAAAAAGGACATATAGAGGAAAATCAAACCTTATCCTTTTTCGAAGAAGGAAGGAATATACACATAATAACATAGAAACGATAAAATCAGTCTTATTCCATTTATTTTATTACCTTGAAAGAATTTTTAGTGCGGTAAAAAAATTCTCTCAAGGCACTAGGCACAAGGCACAATTTAATTAATAAATTGCAAAAATAATTTTCACAAAAAAACCGCCTACAAAGAAAAACTATTCCGAGTACCCAAACCGCAACAGGTGTGCATAAGATGTTTAAGGAGTTTCCTCGATTACTACAGGATCCTATCATCAGATCCAGGTTTCATCATGGGACCACATGGGAGGTACCAGCGTTCAAATGAAAAGAATAATTATCAAATCGGTTCATTCAAACAAAAGTTCTGAGGTAAGAAACATAAAAAAAATGTCGAATCACTGTCTATTACGTTTTCACGGTAAAAACAAAGTCTACAATTTGATTTAAACCATTCTACACTAAGCCTTACTACCTATTCCTTCTAAACGTCAATTTTGTATTAAGTTAACAGAAAAACATGTTAAATTGATGCCATATTTTTCGCACATTTAAAAGTATGTTTGCGAAAATCATTAGCGAAGACATCATACCCGTCTCTGTGTATACGGTACCACCATTGGTACACATCCATTTAGTCATATACATCACCTAAAACATTAAGTTAATTGTTTACTTAGTGGATGGATATCTAATTTAGCTTTGATGTGTACTAAATATCTTGTGACGTATTTAGAATTCGGAGAATCGCCACTCCTATTAATTCCGTGGGTCTCGTAAGACCCTACTAATGGTCCGAGAGTTGGTAGACATTTTGGAGTAGGTATTTGAGACATTCTGATTTGTCAGTTACCTCTTGCATAGTATCCTCATACGAAAATGCAGACGCTGGAAGGTAATGATCATTTTACAACCCCTTATAGAATAATTGAGGCCTTTATTACACCGCAAATGTGAAATCATCAAATCAATCTTCGAATTTCAGTTTTCCCTTATAGTTGCGGAGGTCAGATACCAGTCGCTCCGTGGAATTCAGATAAAACCAACTGAACTAGTAGTCGACCCCAAATAAACTTGGGAATAAAGGCTAGAAAGATGAAATGTGAAATCATGTCACTTTTCATAAGATATAAATATACATACTTTTAATACTGCTTTACTAGTGAGTTTACTAGCTAAATAAAATATATTAACTTCTAATTTATAGTCTTTTTTGTTACCAAGGTGAAGGTGAAGGTGCCGGTCGACAATATGATTATAAGAGTTTAATGGGTATTTTGACACACGCCCCCTAAATTTAAGAGTGCCACTTAGACACTCTTAGGTCACCTTTAGTAATATTTCCGTTTAACCAAACTTTATCTCTGATATCTGGGATATCTGATATCGGGGATATCTGAGTGCTTAGATGTCTTTTAAAATTTAGGGGCTACCCAAATTAAATTGTGAACTTAGATCAATTTTCCATAGAATATAATAATAAAAAACGTTAATTAACATTAAATCATAAAATATTCTTTTGATATTTTAAGATTTAATTATCGTTTTTTATTATTATATTCTTGTTATATTCGATGGTGAACCATCAAAAACTTTTGAACATTGACGTCATTATGACGACAATCGTGTATAAATATATTTGAAATTTATTTATATACTAGCTTTCCACCCGCGGCTTCGCCCGCGTGGAATTCGTATATATCGCGCGACACGATAAGGGTAGATTAAACAATCTTACATACTTTTATGTTTGATAATAAGGAACTTAGACACAAACTTTCGTCCCCTAATTCAAACCCTTCTTTCTACCTTTATTTTCAATCGGTTCAGTGGTTTAGGCGTGAAAGCGTAACAGACAGACAGACAGACAGACAGAGTTACTTTTGCATTTATAATATAAGTAGGGATTACACCATCGGAAAGTAGAGATTTCATCAAACAGAAAACACCCTAATTTTTTGAAAAAAGTAGATATTTTGACGGGTGAATTTTCGGTATTAAGTCAAAATCGAGTGAAAAAATAAATATTTCAAATCAAATAAATTACAGTGTATTCGAGACATAAAACGTAAGTTTTCACTAAGTTTCGTTTAAAAATAATTTTATTTGTAAAAGATAAAAATAAAAAACCAAAAACTTAGTTTTTTGAATTTTTCACATATAATTTGAGGTTATGTGAAAAAAAGTGTAAATAAAAAATCGGCCAAGTGCGTGTCAGGCCACGCACGGGAAAGGGTTCCTCAGTCACCCATAATGGTACGTGGATTAGAAATTGTATCCAATGGATAATTGTTATGTTTACGTATTAATGCGTTAATTTTGTATGACTTTTCCAAGTAAGCACATTATAGAAGTTAAGCCTCTATAACTCCTGAACTAACAAAGTGATCTAATTCGTTATAGTTTTCATTTAAAGTTATTATATGGATGGAATTTTTTGAGCTGGCCGTTTAGCTTTTAGAGGGGGGGACGCCCTGTTTTTACAAAAAAAGTGGCCTTTAAAGTGGAATTTCTCGCAAACGGATACCTAAATCAAAAAATGGGTTCAAAGATCGTCTTAACAACCTTTAATGTTTTTAAAATACCTATATAATGATACCCAAGATGATGGGGTAGCTGCAAGAAAAAAAACATCCCCACTTTACGTGTAGGGGAGGTACCCTAAATAAAAATATTTTTCATAATTTTATTGTAACGCTTTGTCGACGTAATTACAATACATATTCATGCAAAGTTTCATCTTTCTAGCACTTACCGATTGGAGGGTAAGGAGGACGGACGGACGGACGATAAGGGTTCGAAGTCATAAACTTCGGAACCCTAAAAATTGTAGATCTTTTGAATACCTACAACTTTGCCATTTAACTTTTTTCCATAGGACTTGTAGTTTTGCTGGAAATCGAGATAAATCGTTCTTTACCCTTTGTTTTATATATTTAGCCATCCAAAGTGACTCTACCCTGCCTGATGGAAAGCATTAGCAGAATCCAAGAGTCGGGGCTACTACACTTGCTGCGAATGCAGACAATAATGTATGGCGGCTTAGTGAGATGCTTTTTCACGCCCCGCTTAAAGGACCCGAAAACCTCCCCCCCTACCCCTTCCCGACCTCAGATCCCCCGTAAATTATTTTTCCTTTCATTTTTATAATATTCTCCTCCTTTTCCAATAGGTTTCATCCTACTATCATTTTATTTGTTTTCAAAAATTATCTACCCTGGACTACTGGTCTATATGTCATTGTCAAACTATCACTATGGTTGCCATGCAATTGTGTTATGCCTAGCAACCTGTGAAGTTTTGACAGGAGATAATCAGTGATAGATTTTGATACCTACGATTTATGTATTTTTATAATCACCTAGCTTTGGCCTTTGTATCTCGATTATTGCAGTAAAAAGTAGCCTATGTCCTTTCCCAAGTTCAGTTCTATCTTCATACCAAATTTCATCAGAATCGGTTCAGTGGTTTAGGCGTGAAAGCGTAACAGACAGACAGACAGACAGAGTTACTTTCACATTTATAATATTAGTATGGATAAATAACACAATGTTAATGATACAGATAAGATACTCATTTAGATTCTTATACGTAAGCGATTTTGAATCTAATCCATACTAATATTATAAATTCGAACGTAACTCTGTCTGTCTGATAAGCATTGATTGCGATTTCAATAAAATTCGGCATGGCATACCTCGGTACCGACATGCACGTGTATAGGGCCGCGAGAAAAAGCCAGTTTACAAATATAGCAAGAATAATAATAGAACTGGTCCTTGGGGAAGGAATTGTATTCAGACGTGAAGCGCGATAGGTCTAATTGAATGAATAATAAATAGGACACACATCCATAACGTAGGTGGGTAGGTAACAGCTTATTTCAATGCGCACTACTCAACTAATACATAGCAAAGCATTACCCTGTAATTGCGTGAATAGAATATAGTAAAATTGGGAGTTTATCGCTAAGGAAAGAAATTTAAGGAAGGCAAAAGAAGGCAAGACATACTACATACATACTACTTAATATTCAACTGTTGGACATAAAACTGTCTTACAAAAGGGGGTTTGGTGGACTTTTGAAAGCTGTTGATGATGATAGGTGCATTAGTGGATGCAAGGACTCATTTTAGCAGATCAGGATTCATTAGCACAAACTGGCAGCTGCCAGAATTTTTGAGTGTACCGAACTTTAGACATCATGCAGATTATTATAATGTTAATCAAAACATTATTGAAATTTGTACTTAAATTCCACTGTTTTATGAATTTTCAACAATTATTACCCGACCAGTTTCGCTTTATGGCAATATCAAAAGTTACTTTGACAAAAAGTATAAGAGAGTTCAATTTCAAGAATGAATTTTAAAAATTTCCACCAAGTGCCGACAATCGAGGGTATAAAACAGGTATATTTTAATCAAATTCAAGATATTTCCGAGTCTATTAACTTATCTAACCAGTTATACATAATTAAGCCTGCAGTATTTCAATTCCTCATTACCAAATTCAAGAATGTAAAGAAAATAATAGGTTTACAAGTTCGAACAAAATGACTATCCATGTTATTTTCTCATTTAAATGTAATGGCAAAAAGTGTGGTTTGCGTGATGCACGCACTGTAAACAATAGAAGTATTGTACATTCTATCAAAGTTAATAGATTTACATTCCCGATACTTGCGAATATTGCAAAGAGATAAAAATTGTGATATTAGTAGTGACTTCTGCGTCTTCATGTCGATAGCAATTTCTATATTTCTGGTGACTAATATCTGTCCATATCGGCCATGTCAATGGCGTTGTCTGAGTTCTCTCAGTGTGCATATATTTGGACATTCCAGTATACCTATCAGAAATTATTGGGCAATTTCTGTATCACAATTACGCTGGACTCATATTGAAATTACAACGAACCATTTGGGTCCGGCGGTAATTGAAACTTTTAGGTGGGCCGAGAATGATTATGATTTGTATTTGGTAACTTTATTAATTTTAGTCCTTGTTTATTTACTATTATTGTACTTTCAACAACTATTAAATCCGTTATCAAATTTTTAAATTACCTCTTAACATGACGAAAATTGGTAGGTATCTAATACAATGTAGGTAATTTGTTCGTTGCGTGTAAAACGTTGTTAAATAAAAAATATGGTTGATTAAATTAATTTTGGTAGACCTCGCTTCCGCACCATAACCATACCTTACAAAATGTTTTCACCTTTATTAAAAACAATACTTATTAAACAGGAGACAGATTAAATCGCAGCCCTACTTATTTTGAATTTAATTTAGAAGGTACGTACCATAACACAACCGGTACAAGTAATTAAGGCGAAGGGCTTTTACATCCTACGCTACTGAACTATGGAAACAATATTTCTGTCAATTTTAGACATTTAACTGTTAATGTCTGTACTTTACGTACGTATATTTATGCACAAAGATAGTGGTGTCGATGCGTAATTTGTATTTTAACGTACGGGTATTTTGGTGTAGTTGTAGTTCTTGAAAAACAAAGAACGCATCAAAAAAGGCATTACAACCGCAAATTTTTTTAGATATACATAAATTGCTTGAACATCTATTAAACCTGAATCAATAGATCTCTATTCTATCGAGACTACTGATTGAATAGCTTGGCTTCAAACTAGATCCGTTATATGACTGTGACAATTCATTTGGATCATTGAAGGCAGTTCGAATCAGAGAATGGTGAAACTTTCTCCATCGGCCGTAACTTGGCAGCCTCTGTGACAGATGTGACAATGCTCATTGTTCATTGTTGTATGTAGTTCAAACGGTATTTGTTATAAACAACATTTTAAACCGGTGACCTGGGAAATGGCCTAGCTAATTCTCGATAACAATGAAGAATTCAAGTTCGAGATTAATTATTTTCAACAGTTACTTAGAAAAATAAGAACACATACAAGTACTTTTTACATGAGAAGTGTGTTTGGTTACGGATTAAGAATACAAAGCGTCACCATAAGAACCGACCGAGGAAACAAAGCGTTTTGAAATAGGATTAAACCTCCTTTCTAAAGAGAGGCCTATGTCCAGCAGTGGGTTATTACTGTGATATGGTGAATAGACTCTAATACTCTTATCTCAAGACTTATTTAGTCTTGAAAGGAACGTTCTCTATTAAATATCATAATATATCATCTTTTATACATATTTGTATTTTAAATATCAATTTCCAATTTCAATATTCAAATTGGTTGTAGTCTCAATTCTGGTCTCGTGTTTCGAAGAAAATGTTTTATCTCTATGGGTGGCAAATTAAAATTTTACGTGATTGAAGTCAGTGATATATTTTTAAAGGTTAATTATTTTAAAGTAGGTTTTGACGTTTGTTTTGATTTCTTGAACCTGTTTTTAAATCGATGCAGAATAAAAACAAGATCGAAAACGGCATTTAGCCTGTTTTCTAAAACTAGTTTGTTTTTTTAATTGTTGAAAACAAATATGTACTTAACTAAAGTAAATTAACGAAAACAATAAACAGTCATCTAATGTACACTACACCTAGCAAAAATTCGTTGCAATTTGTCTGATTTGCAATTTGCAGACTGATTTTACCAAATTCAGAGCGAAGGCGTGGACGAGAAATTGTTGCAGATTTTCGTTGATCGGTGACCGATATATTTGTGCAAATCGATCTTCCAAGATTAATCACATCGATTTATCGAATCGATATACGAATAATTCGATTATATTTAAACAGTTTAAACTCTGATTAAGTATATTGTATTTAAACTATTTTAAAATGGAGATACAGACGGGTCAGTTAATGGTAAGTGATTACCACCAATTGTCACATACAACTCAATAGTCACAAGTACTTTGTTGGCCTTGCGTTTGTCGTCCAGAATTATTTTGGTGTTCCGGTATCCTGAAATAGAACGAGCAATGAAACTATAGAATTACCTACTTAACATCAATTTTCTTTAAGGTCACCACCGCATTACTGGTTCATCACACACACATCACCCTAATCAACAAGTTGAATTTTATTCTTTGTACCGAATTTCATGGTAAGTAGTGTTGATTTGTGTCTTATGTTGTTGATGTTGTTTATGTATTTTTTTCTACGTATTCAGAAATATCCAGGTAGTAGAGCTAGTACTAGAAAGGGCAAGCTCAACCGCGGCGGTACGGATATCCCCTCGAATACCACCAGTTGGTGGCTATGTCGGACCACGAACAATAAAGGTAATCGCACACTTAACAGAGGCGAACGCGTCGAACGAGAAGAACGAAACGAATTTTAGAATTCTTTATATTAAATATCATGAAACCTCACACACTTACCCGCGTCGAATCGTCTGCATCTGGAAGAACCCCAGAAATCCTAGACGAATTCGGATGACGTTTTAAAAATGCGGTCGCCTCGACTGATGCGCCCGCATTCTATCAGTTGCATATGACAGAGCAACGACGAGTACTATATCTTGAAATGATTTCTTCGACGCGGTCAATGCTTTCGGCGCGGTCAATTCTTCTGGTGCGGATAAGTGTGCAAGGCCTCCTTGACTTCGATTCGTTAGGCGCGTTGGGCGCGGATAAGTGTGCGTTCACCATAAAGGACTATCCTAAAATGACAGCATTCGTGCTGTCGTGTTTCGTTGGTGAGTGAGACACCGGAGGCCTAAATAATAATATATCTCAATAGGCCGCCATAGTGGGGATGCATTGTCTACTCTGACATTCGTAATGAGTGTGGTGACCTCTCAGAGAAGACACTTTGGCAGACTCATTTATAAAAAAGAACCTTACCTATTTCGGTTGAGTTGACCTAATGGGCTAACCGAAATTAATAGTAAAATGATTTGATTTGTGCTTAAGCATAAAAGTCTGACCCAACTGTTGTGGTAAAGCTATCGGCTTGTGCTGAATGTGGCTTTACAAATGTAGAAAGCTTAATAACAGAATTATGATTTATTATCTACTAGCTTTTGCCCGCGGCTCCGCCCGCGTGTAGGTTCGTCATGGCAGTAAATAGTAGCCTATGTGTTATTTCGATATGTAAGCTATATTATTGTAAGTTTCATCAAAATCCATTCAGTAGTTTTTGCGTGAAAGAGCGACAAACATACATACATACTCACAAACGTTAGCGATTATACTATTAGTAGGATTGACAGCGGCTTTTCGTGGGTATTTCCTATTTTGTGTTTCTAACCAACTAAGTAACGAATTTCCAAACAATCATTTGTCCCTCATTTTCCACCCATACAATCAAAACTCAAACTTATTATTGGATTTATCTAAATCTGAAAGCATTCGAGCTCATAATGCGATTAACAGTGAAGTAAAAGTGACTTTGAACTTTGTACCACCTGCAAAAGACTTGCAACCAACATTTTCCCATTACAGTAGTAATATAACAGCGTTGATAGTATTTTTTAAGTCTGTATACCACAAATGAGGAAAAGTATTAACGGCACAACACTATTCATAACATTCTCGGTAAACAATAAATCACACATTTTTCTCTTTGTCATATTTTCAGTATTGTAACGTACACAAAACAAGAGTTATTTTTAAAACACAATCACAGACGTTTCTAGAGAACCTTGAACTAAGTTGAATGTTGATGTGATCGGTTTATGAGTTAAAAAAAGGTATCTTATTATAACGACCTGAGTCACGAATCCCATTGTTTATCCTCAAAAATAGACTTAATGTAAAATTTAATTTGAATTTTTTTTTAAACTTAAGAACGTGCTAAATTATAATACTGAGGCGTTAGTAGTTTTGCTGTTCTTTTTTTTAATTAGTAATTCTTAGTTCCGTCTTATAATATCATTTTTTTCTACATATATTTAATTTAAGTATATTAAATAGATTTATTTATATATATTGTCTTTACAAATAAAATTGGAGTGTCTGTATGTAATATCAAATAAACAGTTTTTTACTAAAAGCATAACCAAGTATACGGACCAGCATTAAAAAAGCAATTATTTTTTTGTCTGCCTTTCTGTTTGTTAGGCATTCTTTTAAGACTAGCTTCGTTTCGCGGCATTACTACTTACAACAATAGCCGCGGCTAACACCGCGAGACTCAACTACATAGTATTAAATAAGACATTAATAAAAAAAATACAAGAGGAAGCGATCAAATATGCAGAGCAACTTGACCTCTTGATATGAGTCAGAGCCCGGTATAGGTACCACCACTTGCACTTGCAACCAATACTATACATACCTACACAACATATACATTATAAATATGGTTGTAGAATAACCCTTTGCACCCCCCCCCCCCTCCTCCAAAGCCAAAAAGAGGAGAAGTTCTGATTTCAATAAGTAACTAAACTACTTAATTGAGGCCAACTGTTATGAATAATTCGTATCAGTGTAGAAGATTCTATTTGGTTTATTAATGAGTTAAGCAGTGAACCCGATAAGGTACTGATTAAACAAACACATTAGTATAATAAACAAAGTAGAAAAAAAATAAAAAACAAACATTGAGAAGCGGACGTCCATTAAGATAGACGAATCATTAAATAACCAGTAAAAAGTACCTATTACAAAAAATGGAACGGTAAAACGTGTCATCAATTTATCATGATATATCGTGATAGGTACTCATAACATACATAGTGTGCCCATTTTGAGCATTCCGTAGTTCAGGAATTGGAACCCTTATTTATAGTTTTATCATTTCCGTCCGTCCTTCCGACCTCGACTAGCCGTCCAAACGGTTAGTGCTAGAAAGATGAAACAGAGCACGGATTTTTTTAATTCTGTCACGTCGGAAAAGTGCTAAAAAATTAAATCGTGTAGGTTGTTACTAGACAGGTCTTTTAAAAACATCGACAGGTTGTTTTAAAGACGTTTTTATGACTTAGGTTATTTGCGCTTACTTGGAAAACTTCGAACAAAAATAACGAAATAATAAGTAAATAACAATTATCATTAAATCCACGTGCCGTTATGGGTGACCACGGAAGCATATTCTATGCGGGGCCTGACAAACACTTGGCTGTTTTTTAAAGAATATCTTCTTCAATTCATTGGCATTCTTAACAACTCTATCTAAGTTAAAAGTCATGGTTTCACTTATAATCACTGTTATAACAATTTGGTGATTTAAAAGTATGTATGGTCAAGTTTCTTCTATCAAACATCAGTAATTTTGAAACGAGTATTTATTTCCGTAACTACTCGATCGTTAGTACAACGCCTTACTCACTTTTAATAAGTAGGTATAGAACAGCGCTAGAGTGGAGACCGCGGTTAGGCAAACGTAGTGTAGGGCGCCCTGCGGCACGATGGACCGACGATTTCAGGAAGGTGGCTGGCGGCGGATGGATTCGGAGTGCCTCATGCCGGGATGGTTGACGCTCCTTGAGGGAGACCTTCATACAACAACCTTATATAAATTTATCTTTTTATAGAACTATTAAAGATAATTTATAACTGCGATACTTTGGGTAGGACGTCGGAAAACAATCGTGGCTCCGAAACATCCGCGAGAACTGTTTCACTTCACCAGAGACAAAGCGAGGTTTTCAAGGCTGATGTCCAACCTGCAGTAACTGGAGAGAAACAAGAAGAATAAGATAGGCTAATGATGATGATGCGTAAAATTACCTTTATTAAATTTTCTGACGCTTCGATCGTATTTCAAAAAGTATACATAAAATTCTTGTGTCACATTATGAGTTGTCATACTCCTCCGAAAGGGCTTGATCTATTCTTATGAAGTAATGTAGTCTGTCTGTAGTCGGTAGTAGGTAGTAAGTAGGTAAGTAGTAGGTCTGGACGTAAAATATTTTTTATGAAAATCTTCTAACTGCAATTAAACTTTCAAATCATGTTATATGGAGAAAATTATATTAAACAAGCTACTAAACGTCTTTGTAAAGTTCGTTTTTAGGGTTCCGTAGCCGAATGGCAAAAAACGGAACCCTTATAGATTCGTCAAGTCTGTCTGTCTGTCTGTCTGTCTGTCTGTCTGTCTGTCTGTCTGTCTGTCTGTCCGTCCGTATGTCACAGCCAATTATTTCCGAAACTATAAGAGCTATACTGTTGAAATTTGGTCAGTCGATGTATTCTGTGAACCGCATTAAGATTTTTACATAAAAATAGAAAAAAATCAATACATTTTGGGGGTCCCCATACTTGGAACTGAAACTCAAAAATTTTTTTTTCATCAAACATATACATGTGGGGTATCTATGGATAGGTGTTCAAAAATGATATTGAGGTTTCTAATATAACTTTTTTCTAAACTGAATAGTTTGCGCGAGAGACACTTCCAAAGTGGAAAAATGTGTGTCCCCCCCCCTCTAACTTCTAAAATAAGAGAGTGATAAAACTAAAAAAAATATATGTTGTACATTACCATGCAAACTACCAACGAAAATTGGTTTGAACGAAATCTAGTGAGTAGTTTTTTTTTAATAAGTCATAAATGGTAACACGCAATTTACCTTTCATCCAATCAATACACTAGTATAAAAACATCGATGAGAGTTACAACGAACTACAAGAACTTTTATATGGTGTTACTTGCTGATACGGAACCCTTCATGGGCGAGTCCGACTCGCACTTGGCCGCTTTTTTAAATTATTTTTTATTGAAATAATTTTAGTAATTTGTACCGTTCTCAAATAGAAATTTTGCCAGTAAACCAGAAGTGAAAATGTTAAATGACTAGTGTTAACTGTTAATCCAGTAAATTTACTTTTACTTTTTTAAGTCAAACATCAATTAATATTGTATGATCGTTATCTTGAAAAGATATAAAACATAATTACTACAAGTTTTTTTTTCCATTATTATCATCAACTACCCATAACGTCCCACTGCTGGGCTCGGGTGTCCTCTCAATAGAGGGCTAAGGCCATACGTTTCCACGCTGGCCGAGTGCAGGTTGGGGTCTGGCAAGTTGTGGCTAAGTTGGGCGGCTTAAGAACATCCAACGGCAACGGCAAACGACCACTGACAATTTTATATATGTACTAGTTGACCCAGCGGACTTCGTACCGCCCAACTTTAAAATTTCAGAACTTGATCGCAGCGCCACCTACCGGGTCCAATTGCGAATCTAAACCATTCCCAGATCCCCTTGAACACACACAAAAAATTTCATCAAAATCGGTCCAGTCGTTTGAGAGAAGTTCAGTGACATACACACTCACAGAAGAATTATATACATATATAAAGATTGTGTATAAAAGTATAATTGTGTATCTGATCTATAGAATAACACAATGTCGTGGAGTACCTACCACTAATTAAATTGCAATAGCTGTCACTCAGAGGACGAAATAAACGTTAATTTGGCCGGTCAAATAACCGTAATAAACATTGTGCCGACCCCATAATCTATATCTATACATATAATAAATCTGTAGAAAAGTCATTTTTGTACATTGAAGAAATTGAAACAAAAAATAGCCAGCGTGTGAAAAGATAAGTAACAGAACCCATTTCCATCATTTTTGAAATTTTTGTCTGTTTGTCTGTTTGTCTGTTTGTTTGTGCGCACATCACGTAAAATCTACGAATTCAATGCTGACAATGTTTATATACAAAAATTATACGCAACTTGAGGTTTAACTTAGTTTTTGTTTCATCGAAATCGGTTCACTCTATCAAAAGATATGATTAATTTAGTGAGTTCAAGAAGTAAAATATTACGTTACGCAATTAAGTATAGTACTTGCAACGACATCTTAAGACTAAAAATAGAACTAATGTTGATAGTTGAAATCTAAATCCGATAGATGGCGTTGTGCAAATGACGTCATTTTCTGAATCGCGGTGTTAAGATTTTCCGCGCGAGGATGACGTCCACCGTGTTTACTAGGCAAATTGGGTTTCGTTAGGTGTCTTAAAAGTTCTTGCGTGTGTCGTAAAAGTTCTTTGGTTGCTTGGTTTATCGATTTTCTAAATTGGTCGAAAAAAAAGTATTTGCTTATCTTATTGGTTTCGTTTGGTCAACTTTGGTCATTGGTTTGAAGTACGAAGTTAAGATTGTATTTGATTTACTTCGTAGTTTGAATCCAATAGTGCCAATCGTTATACAGTAAGTTAGTGTTGCCAATTCGTTGAGTCACGACCACGAACAGACGATACGTTGTCACACTAGACTGTTCGACGCACCGTTCTTTTAAGTTTGTAGGCTATTCAGTCATAAGTGTTGTTAGTTTTGTTTATTGCTTTAATTTTCCTTGAAAATGCCTCAAAGAAAAAAAACTAACCTTTCGCTGCGTAGCCGAAATGCGAAAAGGATGAGACTTTGTAGGTCTCAGGAATCGGAAGAAGATCGTGAAGCACGGTTATCTGCTAACCGAGAGCACATCGCTCTTTCACGTGAATCGGAAACGTTCACCGAAAGGGAGTCACGTTTAAGTTCACAAAGAACACGGACCGCGACTTTGCGGTCTCAAGAGAGTATCCAGGAACGCGAAGACCGGCTGTCTGCTGATCGGGAGCGCCACTCTCTCTCACGTGAGTCAGAGACATTCACAGAAAGGGAGTCGCGCTTAAGTTCGCAAAGAACTCGGACCGCGACTTTGCGTTCTCAAGAGAATATCCAGGAACGCGAAGTTCGGCTGTCTGCTGATCGGGAGCGCCACTCTCTCTCACGTGAGTCAGAGACATTCACAGAAAGGGAGTCGCGCTTAAGTTCGCAAAGAACTCGGACCGCGACTTTGCGTTCTCAAGAGAATATCCAGGAACGCGAAGTTCGGCTGTCTGCTGATCGGGAGCGCCAGTCTCTCTCACGCGAGTCAGAGACTTTCACAGAAAGGGAGTCGCGCTTAAGTTCGCAAAGAACTCGGACCGCGACTTTGCGTTCTCAAGAGAGTATCGAGGAACGCCAAGCACGTCTGTCATCTGACCGAGAGCGACACGCTCTCTCGCGCGAGTCTGAATCTCTCTCCCAAAGAGAAGAACGATTAGAAATAGCTAGACATAACTATGTAGGTGTACAAAGAAACAATGAAAGTTATCTTGCATCTGAAAGGGAAAGAATAGATGAACTAAGACGAGCAGAAACAGCAGAACAACGTCAATCTCGCCTAGAAATAGAACGAGCTCGATACCATATGAATAGAGAAACAAATAGCGGAGCTGATGAGTCCATGGAAAATGACGATGCAAATATTTTATTACCTTGGGACAATAGGGAAAAATCAGGGTTCACATATTCGTCTAGAATTAATTATGCTGGCTTTACTTTCGTGGGTGACATGAGAGAAATTTGTAATTTTTGTCATGCTTTGAAATGGAGGAAAGAGACAGATGGAATGTGCTGCTCAAATGGAAAAATTGTTCTTCCAAATTTCCAAGATCCACCACACTTACTTATAAGTCTCCTGAATGGCGATCATCCCCAGTCGAACCGTTTTTTGGATAATATTCGTTTATATAACAGTGCTTTCCAAATGACTTCCTTTGGGGCAAAACAAATAACGGAAGGACCGTTCATGCCAACCTTCAAAGTACAAGGTCAAGTTTATCACCTTATTGGATCTTTGCTGCCAGAAAATGAACCCAAATTTCTCCAAATTTATTTTGTATCCGATTACACGCAACAGCTCAATGTTAGAAATCACAATTTTCCCCAGCTCAATGCTGAGCTTTTGGGTCAACTTCAAGAATTGCTGCATCGCGTTAACCAGTACGTTCGTGAATTCAAAGCTGCATTGGAGTCAATTCCACAAGGCAGCAATGATTTCAAAATTGTTATAAGTGCCGATAGACGTCCTGTGGGTGAACACCGTGGAAGACACAATGCACCCGTCGCAGATGAAGTTGCAGTTGTTTTAGTCGACCAGGAGTGTGAGAGACGTGATATCGTGTTGCGTACACGCGACGATCGCCTTCAACGCATTTTGGAAACCCACCGAGCTTACGACGCCCTGCAATATCCACTAATCTATTGTCATGGTGAAGATGGGTACAATTTTGGGCTGTACCAAGTGAACCCTACTACGAGAGTCACTAATTATCAAAAAAAAATATCTGCTCAACAATACTATTCCTACCTTTTACAAATAAGGCAAAACAGTTTCGTATATTTGCAACGATTTCGTGGTTTGTTCAGCCAATTTATTGTGGACATGTACGCAAAAATAGAAACTGAACGTTTAGTGTATATTCGCACTAACCAGCGACGGTTACGCGCTGAAGAATACGTGCACTTGCGGGACGCCATGCAATCAGATAATAACGTCGAAAACTTGGGTCGATTGGTTATTTTGCCATCCAGTTTCACAGGCGGTCCGCGGTATATGCACGAACGAACGCAAGATGCTTTTTGTTACGTCCGTAAATACGGCCGGCCGGACCTTTTTATAACATTTACAACAAATCCAAAGTGGACGGAGATTTGCCAGGCACTTCTCACAGGACAGGCGTCATACGACAGACATGACATTATTGCTAGGATTTTTCATTTAAAACTCAAAGTCTTGATTAATCTACTTACAAAGGAGAAAGTTTTCGGTTCAACTCTTTGTTTTATGTATAGCGTCGAGTGGCAAAAGCGTGGTTTACCCCACGCGCACATTCTTCTGTGGCTGGAAGAAAAAATTCGTCCCGATGCTATAGACAGTGTCATAAGTGCAGAATTTCCGGACTATAATGCAGATCCGATTTTGCATGACATAGTAAAAACACATATGGTTCACGGGCCATGTGGCCTCTTAAACAGGGAATCACCGTGCATGAAAGATGGTCAATGCTCAAAAAAATACCCCAGAGCACTGAAAGAACTAACTATGGCTGGGGAAAATGGGTATCCGCAATACCGGCGAAGATCACCGTCACAAGGTGGTTTCACAGCTACTGTCAGATTCCGTGGACAAGAAATAATTCTAAATAATAGTTGGGTGGTACCGTATTCTCCAGTTTTGTCAAACGCTTTTCAAGCACACATTAATGTTGAAATTTGTAATAGCGTCGAATCTATAAAATATATATGTAAATATGTTAATAAAGGTAGTGATCAAGCCATGATAGCACTAAGAAATAACAACCAATTTGATGAAGTGACAAGGTATCAATCTGGCCGATACATAAGCTCTTCGGAGGCAGTTTGGCGCATTTTGAGTTTCCCTATTCATGAAAGGTATCCGCCAGTCATCCATCTTGACGTGCACCTGGAAGGCGGGCAGCGAGTTTACTTTCAGCCAGAAAATGTGGCAGAAAGAATGAACAACCCAAGACAAACCACCTTGCTCGCATTCTTTCGCCTTTGCGAAAGAGACAATTTCGCTAAGTCTCTGTTGTACAATGAAGTGCCACATTATTATACTTATAACAAGCAGCAAGGTGTTTTTAATCGCAGGAGACGTGGAACTGCTGTAGAAGGCGAGTCCGGCATTTTTAAAGAACACGTGATTGGAAGAGTATACACGGTGCACCCAAATAATGCAGAGTGTTATTATTTACGCCTTCTTCTTCACACAGTGCGAGGACCTACTTCTTTTGCTGAGCTCCGCAAAGTGGACGATATAGAATATCCCACATTTCAAGCTGCTTGCCGCGCACGGCATTTATTAGATGGCGATCAGCATTGGGATGATGCTTTAGCCGAAGCATGCGTCAGTGATAGTCCACATCGTTTGCGCCATTTATTTGCCATTTTGTTGACATTTTGTGGCCTATCGGACGCTGGGCAGTTGTGGCAAAAATATAAAGACGCGTTTGCCGAAGATTTTTTGAGACAGCAAAATATAAATAGTGAAACTTCTGACCAAGTACGTGAAAGCTGCCATAATAGGGCTTTGCTGGCTATACAAGATATAGTTACAAGTATAGGAGGGAACCCCCTCAGTCAATACGGCTTGCCGACACCGACAGTTGGTGGGGAACGAATTAATAGGGAGTATACATCTGAAATAAATTACAACCCCGAAGAGTTAGCAGAAATATTGCGAAATGGCTGTTCAAATTTGACGTCAGAACAACGTCAAATCTTTGATAGAGTATGCTGTAGTGTAGAACATTCATTAGGAGAAATGCTGTTTTTAGATGCACCTGGTGGAACAGGTAAAACTTTCCTCACTAAAGTTATCTTGGCTCAAATAAGGAGCCAAAACAAAATTGCCCTTGCCGTCGCTTCCTCAGGAATAGCTGCCACTTTATTACCAGGAGGAAAAACTGCACATACAACATTTAAAATACCAATCGACTTGGACCGCACAGAAAACCCTGTTTGCAACGTGTCTCGCAATAGTGATAAAGCAAGGGTTTTACGCGATTGCGCCCTTATCGTTTGGGACGAGTGTACGATGGCAAATCGTAAAGCTGTGGAAGCTGTAGATAGAACGTTGCGAGATATAAGACAAAATGACCGACCGATGGGAGGCTTAACGGTGCTATTCTGTGGAGACTTCAGGCAGACACTCCCTATAATACCCAGAGGAACGAGGGCCGATGAAATAGGTGCCTGTTTAAAGAGCTCTATTTTATGGCGTAGTGTCATATTAACTAATTTGAGCTTTAATATGCGAGCATATTTGGGAGGTGACGCAAACGCGCAGGTTTTCTCAAATTTACTACTTCAAATTGGTAACGGCACATACCCGACTCAAGAAGGAGGTAAAGTAACTTTAGTCGAAAGCCTGTGTTCTTCTGTTGCCTCACAGCAGGAACTCATTTCCTCTGTATACGGAGATCCATCAGAGATCTCGAACCATGACGCTGCTTGGCTATGCCAACGAGCTATTTTGGCACCTCGCAACGACCAAGCAGCAGCAATAAATTCTCAAATATTGGTACATGTTTCTGGAGAAAGTAGGGAATATTTATCTATTAACACGGTTTTAGAAGAAGGAGATGCCACCCACTATCCAGTAGAGTTTTTAGACTCTCTAAATACACCAGGTCTTCCAGCACACAAAATTTATTTAAAAGTCGGAGTACCAATCATTCTACTCAGAAATTTAAGCCCACCAAAACTATGCAATGGAACTCGGTTGAGAGTAACAAATCTCCAACGAAATGTCATCGAAGCCGAAATCTTAACAGGTTGCGGCTCCGGTGATGTTGTTTTCATTCCCAGGATACCCATTATCCCCAATAATTTTCCGTTTACTTTCAAACGTGTGCAATTTCCTGTAAGCCTCTGTTACGCTATGACTATTAATAAAGCCCAAGGCCAGACGTTATCCGTTGCGGGTGTAGACCTTACTTTTGATTGTTTTTCACACGGCCAACTCTATGTTTCTCTATCACGTGTTAGCAACCCAAACAACCTTTTTGTATATGCTCCGGGTAATTCCACCGCTAACATAGTATATAGAGAAGCATTAACGTAATCAACTATACCAAAGTCAGGACTCTTATCTAAATCATCAAAAAGGTGATATACTCTTATCTAAACGACGTTGTTTTGCTCTCGACAACCACGCGAACGAAGTCGCGGGCACAGCTAGTGAATGAATAAAAGACCGAATGTTCATTACTATATATACATTTTATACTAGCTAAGACTCGCGGTGTTACCCGCGGCTATTGTTGTAAATTGCGAGACAGGTCGAGGAGTGAAGCTAGTCTAAAACAGTTAAGTTTACAAACAGACAACAGACAAAACTTTTAAAAATTGCATTTCGGATGTCAGTTTAATATATTTCCATAAGCATTTACTAAAAACTGGGTTCAAGAAACTTTATTCTCATAAAGAATTACAAATACACTTCAAATCTATGTTTAATCGCATACTTTTTAATCGTCTAGAAGCCTATTTAACAGATCTAAAAATCTGTTCGTTTGATTTTACATACAAATACGCCAATTTTAATTATTTATATAGATATAGATATATTATGTATATATATATATTTTTGACAAAACCGGTTATATTTTTTAAAGGATTCAGAGACTGAGTCACATATATTTTTTTTAATGTTTAATTAAGAAAGTATTAGAAAGTTAATATTCTGTTAGTCACAACATTGTGTTACATTCGGTCATTATGAAATCAACTAATTATCAATAATTTCCCAAAAAAAAAAATGTTTTAAAACTGTTGTTACGTAAAATTGTGTCTATTAAATAATGGAAAGTGATTAAATTATTTTTTCCGTCCGTGTGGTGAATAATATGGGGTGACGCCATCCCAGGCCGTCGTGAGAGCCGACTTAGGGACAAACTACGTAGGTTATTATCTCTCTCTCAAAGAGTAGGAAAACTCGGAACAAACAAACAGAAAACTAAAAACAGCGTGGTGTAGTAGACCAACTATCCTCCTTTTGATATTAATGATGTGTTTATTATAATTGCATTATTACTTTGACCATTTTGAGATTGAATCAACCGTTTGTATCAATTAATATATATCCTCCTGTCAACGAAATAGTACTTTTATATCTTTTGTAAATTACATTTAAATTACACAGTTATAGTCACAGAATACAAATATTAAGATATTTTCTATTGTTTTAAACTTTTATGGTCAGTAACATTTAAATATAAATAAATAAATAAATAAATAAATAAATATTTTGGACATCTGACACACAACATCATCTAGTCCCAAGCTAAGCAGAGCTTGTGTTATGGGTACTAGACAACTGATATAAATACATAAACATACTTTTTTTTTTGTAAATACATACATATTATACATAGAAAACACCCAGACTCCGAAACAAATATTTGTGTATCACACAAATAATATTTGGTCCGACCCGGGAATCGAACCCGAGACCTCTTGATCAGCAGCCGCATACGCCAACCACTAGACCAACGAGGCAGTCATTAGATCTGCGGGATTGCTACCATGTACCTTTTTGTTAGTGAGTATCCGATATTTGATAGATGTCGAGTATGAAATTAAAAATTAAGATTTTATTTTCATACTCGACACAATTTTATACGGCATATTGTTGGCGAGGACTCAATATAACACAAATCCTTTTAAATTCTCTTTCAAACATACCGAATACTGTAATACGTACGTATTCAGATATGTTTAAGTAAGTATATAAGATACCTGAATATGGAATGATCGAAACATCTCCTGCAAAACCAAAATGAAACTAGTGCAGACCTTGGTATTTCTCTATATTTAGCTACGGGACCGAGAAATGGAAGTTAACGAAAGCTGACCGCAACGGAATCGGTGTTTTTGAGGATGGAAAGCTGGAGACGAATGCTTTTTGCTCCCATGGACACCCATGGCACAAATGCGTCTATTAAACACTAACTAAATGTAAACACCCGACTTTCCGCTGTCCACCTGCAAAGGGTGCTGGATTTCTTTGGTCACCTCGCCAGAAAAAAAGGGGAACACAACATCGAGCAACTATAGTCACCAGAACTGCTGACGACAAAAAACACTGTATGATCCATAAATTGTTATTCTGAGTCTGGGTGTACTTTTTGTCTATTTCTTGTATGTCCCCCGCGACACAGGAGTGTATTCCTAATGCGGGAGTTGTCTTTTTGAATAAAGAAACTTTTTTTAAATGTTAAAAACCATTTTAATCATTTTTGAGAAAAAAAAAGGTCTTCACTTGGCCAAGGAGAGGAACAAGTGGCGAGCAAGTATCCGGCAGAAGATCATTTCATTAATGACGCGAGGATGAATAGGATAGTACATATTATTTATATATTTGGACATCTTATACACAACGTAATCCAGTCCCAAACTAAGCAAAGCTTGTATTATGGGTACTAGACAACTGATATAAATACATAAACATCCTTTTTTTTTGTAAATGCAAACATATTAGACATAGAAAACACCCAGACTCCTAAACAAATATTTGTGGATTCCACAAATCATATTTGGTTCGACCCGGGAATCGAACCCGAGACCTGTTGATCAGCAGCCGCATACGGTAACCACTAGACCAACAAGGCAGTATATGCTATGTTGGTCGTAGGAGATGCATTAAGTTATTTTATTACATAGGTATTACTTAAAATTATCTTTAAAAGTTCCCAATGTTTGTTGGTTTTGGTCAAATATAAGATTTGATAAACAAACATCGGAAACTATTTACCAACATTTGAATTTTTACGACTAGCGTGACTTGATTCTGCAACCTGCATTGCAGATTTGGGTACACTTTTAATTAAAGTTCTTCTGGTATAAGATTTTGCTGGGTCGGTTCCAACAACTATAGTTTTTTACTGAGGTCTTAAAATTGATTAACTTCAGTGGCAGTAGGGGGATCATATTGCTGTGGACGATAGGGCTACAAAGTTCTTGAATGGGGACCAGAAGACGCAGCGTTGGCAGACCTATTGTAGACCACAAGGTAGTCCGATGACTTGGTAAAGTTCGCAGGAAGCCATTAGATGCTGGCAGCAAAGGACCGGGTGTTGTGGAGAAATTTGGAGGACGCATATGTCCAGGTATAGTCCAGGATGTCTTTTGGCTGAGATGATGAACTACAGTCTAATGTTATGCAACTATGTTTGAAACAAACTATATACTCTGGAGACTAAGCAGTTACTAGTGGTTGAGGTCACCAAATCTGACGTCATATGTATTTTATTAACCTTAACCGTTCCTTCTGTTGTATTGAACCTATTTTTTACGTGTTGAAACCGTAACGGGTCGTCACCCCACCGAGGTTTACGGGGGAGTTGTGTCGGAATCGGACTGATGAAAATAACAGGGTTATGTCATTCGGAAATAGGAGGGGTCTGTCTGTTACTATTAACTGCCTCGTTGGTCTAGTGGTTAGCGAATGCGACTGCGACAAGAGGTTTCGGGTTTAAATCCCGGGCCGGGCCAAAAAGTGTTTTTGGGTTTTTCTTAGGAAATTTCTAATAGCAGCCCGGAGTTTGGAAGTCTGGCGGTGATTCACGCCCGTGCCTCGGAGAGCACGTAAAGCCGTCAGTCCCGGTTGTCATGGACATCTATGAAATTCAGGTAAAACCGGTTGAACTAGTAGCCGACCCCAAATAAACTTGGGAATAAAGGCTAGGAAAATGATGTCTGTTACAATTAAATTTGAAACAAGCTTTAGTAGCAAAACATCTGCTTGCCCGAGAATTTTAATTATATAATTTACATACTTATTATCATAAATCAACAACAGCAACAATGACATTGCAACAACACTTCAAGTGACCTGGATTCCATTTCAACCAAATTGTAATATACCAATATGAATACATAAGTCACTGTTATTTTAGAATGTTTCCCACATTTGACATTAACAATTCACACCCACAGATAAGGGCGGTGATAGCCCGTGACTTTTTGGTCGTTATCAGCTAATATTTCTCACACTGTAATTAAAAATATCACTGACTAGATCGCATTCGTAAAAGATTTAAATTACTTCTATTGAACCTACCTACTTATATATGAAAAGACCAAATAAATATTCGCCAGACTCCGATCAGGGTCACTCAGAGTAGGCTAGAGGGAGAGGAAGTTGTATTCGTAATGTTAATAAATAAAACACTGAGTTAATATCCGTCAATGTAATAATATAACACGTAACAAAAATATCTTATAAGATTGAAAAGTGTAACATCAATTATGTTATTAGTTCTAGACAGATTACTACACTAATAACTACATTGAAGTGTCAGTGAGGATGTTCACTCTTCATAGTCAATAACTATTTAGAGAACAAGCAATGTATTACATGACGTATAAATTGGATCGTAAAAGCATTTTTTATTTATTTATGAGCCTGCCGAAGTGATTATTCTGCCTGATGGAATGTGTGCGTAGAATTCAAGAGTATGGTATGTGTAGTGTGTAAGTAGTAATGTTGACCATCGCCACCTTACTCATTTTCGAATGCGGATCATATAGCATGGTGACCTACACTATGATCTATTAACAACGACCACTGGACAGCACGAATGCTGTCAATTTAGGCTGGTTTTCAGTGAGAAGGTAGTACTGCTAAAGTCGAACCGTACTATTCAAATAAATCTTAAACAAAAACCCTTACCCTTCCACGGCGAGCTTCATTCGGCATTACTAACAAATTAATTTAATTGGTAAATTAAATCAACCAAGTCAACGACGTAATAAACTCTAGAAACACCTATAATAGCACCACTATTAACACTTAACACACACCATGTAAAATTAAGTCATTTTCACTTCACTGATAAACAACAGGTACCGTCGGTTCGTGGCGAGAATGCGCGAGAGTCGTGTTCGAGTCGAGCGACCGGCCGCGTCAAACACCAACCAATAAGTGTCATCGTATCGTATAGCATGCGCGATGCTCCCGGACGCTTCCTTACACATGCAAAAACGCGGGAATAACAGTAAACGATTATTTGAAAGAATTGAATTGTTCCGTGTCCGTGTTACACAGTTTCCTTATTCCGTTGAGATGTGATCAATGACTAGTGTATATACAAAGGCACGGCGCATTACTGGCCATTTCTTACCGCAACTAGAAAGTGACGGTGATGCCACAGATTCGTGTGATGTTTTTCATGTAATACCCACACGAACAGATTCGTGTTTATGTGTTATTAACATTGAGTAACTTTATGTTAAGTTTCTGTGTTTTACTGAAGCAAATGTACTTACTGGTCACGCAGTCTTTGAACGTCTCAGATCATCAACAGTGACTTAAAAAGGCATTAATTATAATTTCAAAACAACATTATTACTATGTTTATGTTATACATTCTATTGCATTTAAAATTCAAATTTGATATCAATTTACAGTATATGTACAACGTACACATTAATCCTTACAAATATTATAAAACTCGAAAGTTTGTTAGTATGTATGTATGTTTGTTGCTTTTTCACGCAAAAACTACTGAACGGATTTGGATGAAACTTTACAGTAATATAGCTTATATATCACAATAACACATAGGCTGCTTTTTAATGCAATAATCGAGATACACGCGGGCAGAGCCGCGGGTGAAAGCTAGTATGCATAAAATGTTGAATAGCCCAACGATAATAATCATGATAACGCGACGATTACTATTCGAGTTATCTAATAGGATAGTTTTAATAGATTTCTTATAAGTAAATGGAAGATTATAGTTAATGCTATTTGGACTTGAAAGCCTCAAGTTAATATTTCAATGTAGATATTTTTTGTTATATAAGAATAGCAGCACGTGGGTTCTAGAGAGCAAGCGTTCTGCACTATAAACACGGAAAAAACAGTATAATTTAACTTAGTACTAATAACTCCAGTATTAGAAAAAACTTTATTAGTTAATACTAAGAGGCGTTTTAGCTAATACTAATTCTTCCAACTTGCAAGAAACAGAGAAGAAGTCTTAAAAAACTCAGTCAAAAAAATACTTTTGCAATTTGTATTGAGGTACTAGGTACCAGTAGCTGAAAGTGGCCTTATTTATGCCTTATGGAGTGCAGCATCCTACTGAAACTGTCATGAGTATCGCTTGCTTGAAAATACGCATAGATATCATTATTCATTTTATTAATTCGAAATAAATCTCTGTTACATTGTCACGGCTAAACCGCTTAATAGACAGGCTGCTTTTTGACACGATAACCAACATAAACGCGGGCGGAGGGTAAAAGCTAGTCTAAATTCGAATATTTGTGATTGAGAGTTTCATAACTTCTCTCAGAGAAAAGATGGTTGTACAAAAAGCGCTGAAGTCTAACATCTTCTTCTGACGGTACACACAGTAAACGGCTTTGTTTGTTTAAAAATCTAATTGACTAGAATATAATATTCCTTCCTATACCTCTCCTTAGAAAGGAGGTTAGTTATCTAACTCCTTAGCCAGTAGAAATATATCCACAAATGTGTTTAAAAACTCTTTACTAAACTGAATATTCAGTCACGCGTTTAATTTGGTCAATGTACGAATTATTGTTCATCATAACCTGCGTTGTTCCAAAAAAGATCTAATGTAAAAATAAAGTAATTAAAATATACTTCAGCATAATAATTATTTTAATTTATATAAGTAATAAACTGTAAAATGTATAAAAAAAAAAATTCTTCTGTAACAATGAATTCCTAACCGCTATTGTTTAACCTGTATGCTAATTATTTATTTCGCATACAGGTTAAATAGCGGGTAAAAATAAGCTATTATTTATTGTTTGAGAATATGAGAAATTCCAAACAGTTCGCACAAGTCATGAATTTCTTTTTACGTACCTACATTCGTAATAAATAACTACCTTTTCCCGCAATTTGTCTTAGCTTTTCTAATGTTGTTTTCTAATGCTTTCTATCCCTTGTACTAAGATACAAGACGCAACGATATTTGAAAGGAATTTTATAGTTGAATACAATTTGTTCGTGTCATGTGTAATTTATGGAATCCGCAATGTCCAAGTTAAAAATAAAGTCGTGAACGAGTCAGTAACCGTTTTGGATAGGTACTGAACTTGAACGGATCTAAGACTTTATTATAGTTAAAGTTCGTGAAATCATACATTTTTATAACCTCGAATCAAACAATTATAAATTGTTTCATGTATTACAAATATTAATACATGATTTGATACCTATTGTTTGACTACTACTACAACAGCATCGTAATCCAAAGACTTGATATGTGTGTGTGATATGCATTAAAATTAATATATTAAAAAACGTAGTGAGGATCAAAATAAGTCGTTTTAAATAGTTCTTCACCTCAAGTTATTTCAAGGTTACGCGTATTGACACTAACTTAGAAAATCGTTGAGTTTTTATGTGTATTAGCGGATGTAGACATAATAATATAATGCTTATTCGTATCCGTAATAATATCAATCAATAATATTGTATCAACAAACCACAAAATATGAATGTAATATACATATTTAAATAAGTCGTCAACGTTCAGTTTTTACATAGTAATTAATGTGATTCTTACCTTTTCGCTGTCTGTGGGTAGTGTTCCATAACCATACCAGCTTCTAGCGGCTTTCAAACGAGGCTCATCACGTGGGGACAATAGACCACTACCCCAACGCGCAAGACCTTCGGCTACTGCCGCCACGCTCGGTGTATTTTGACTCCCATTCGGAGAATTGGGAGACACAACACTTTTTTCCGCAACAGGAGGTAACGTAGGACGCGCACATCCGGTCCGTCTCTCGTAAATTCGCTTCAAAGGCTCGTCGATGTCAGTCTCCAATAGTCCTTTCTTATCACTCCCTCGTTTTATCTCATTTATTCTTTTCGTTTCCTCTTTTTGCGAACGTTTAGCCTCAACATCTTTTCTCTTCACGCTGTCATTCGAATCTTGGCGACAAAGAAGTGCCTTCTTTAAACTTTCACTCGAGTCTTGTTTTGAGATCTGACCCTTCTTGTCAGACTCCTTGATACCTGTTTTCTTATCATCTTTTGATAACAATGCACGTTTCAAACTGTCAGTGGAGTCTTGTTTGCTGATAAGCTTACGAGGGCATTCTGTATTCAAGGAATCTGTCGTTTTCGATATGAGGAGTTTAGAATAGTCATATGGACTATGATCGCTCGATGGTGGATTAAGTTCTAGAGACCTTCGGTTTTTTCGCTTGTCGGCTGGCGCGATCTGTGCCTTCGCGGGCAACAGTCGTCTCGGCAGCAAGCTGCGATGGTCAGCAAGTGGCGATTCCGGTCGCAACATTTTGAGCGGCGATACTAAACTGCCGCGTGTCCGCACTCGCCTGTAACAAACAAGACAATGGGTTACAACAAGCTTTGAGATCTTAATACAGTTGAATTATTACCTATTTTTGCATAACAAAGGTAATCTTCCGCAGTCTTTGTGTGGTCATTAGAGTATTACTTATCTCTAATATGTAATCTTGTTAAGCCAGTACCGAGACATAACCATGTCAATATAATTAATTCAATGTCGTCGCTCACATGAATTACTTCTGAGTTCATACGCCGGTTGGAATTCTCATATCACGTTACTTACAAGTGACATTCAGAGCGAATTGATATTATGCAAACACGGTGGGGAGATAATGATATCACGTTATTTGGTATCTCTAAAACTCTGCGCGAAACAGTCATAAAATACTTTTTACACACATACATAGAGTCACTTCTATTTCCCAGAGGCGTAGGCAGAGACGATTGATTGATATCTCCACTTATTTACTTTTAATTTTAAACAAAATGATTTTAGTATCTAACAAAATCTAATTTCCTACATATATTAAAATTTATATTACTAAATCATATATATTAAATGTTTTAAAATTAGGTATATTAACTTCTACAATGTACCTTGTATTTATTTTTACGCCTTTTTTGATTATATACTAAACAACTCTCTTTTAGAAATAATAACTATCGTCGAATTAAGAATATTATAGTTAAATTACGCTTCTAAAGACAACAAATAATTTCTATGACAAAATTATTGATAAAATGATTTACACTGACATGTCATTTTAGGGTCTCAGTTCTAGCGAGGGCTTTCAATATTCTTGAAAGATGACAAGTTTCTTGCACCAATAATCCATGAGATATAGTGCAAGCAGACGAATGAACGGAAACACAGATATAACAAAACTATGAGGGTTCAGCTTTTACCTCTGTGTCTACGAATCCACGAATCCCATAAAACACATTTGGGGGAATTTTTAGACAAAAATGAAGTTATTAGGAATTGTTTAGTTTAATGTTTGAAACTCGATATTGAATAATAATTTAGAAGCATCAAATAGGTTTGAAGAATATATTTGTGTGTCAGTAAAATGATAGGTACTTTTCGTTTATTGTTCTGCACTAGTAGAACTGTTTTGTAGTCGATCTATTGTTAAAGTTTATTCAATTTATTTCCTTTTAAAAAATATGACCTACCTACAATCAACATGAGTTCGGAGGTAGGTACCTGGATAGACTGATATTTGTAAATCAAAGAAATTACGTCTCTGAACTAAATCTAAGTAGAACTACGAGTATAAGTTTACATGGATGGCATAAACGGCTCAACGGAACTAGATGAAAATTGGCGCAAAAATAGATTAGACGTATAGTCTGACATGGCATATAGGATACCTTTTATCCTGAAGAGTAAGTAATTCCATGGGATGAAGAAGAATCAAGGTACAAACAAAAACAACCACGAGTTAATGGTGGAGTAAACGACATATGTCCTCGTATGTACTTAAATAAAACTTCTAAACAATAATTCAGCATATTACCATCAAACAGTACGATTTTTTCTTTTAATTTTTTCATATCATCACTGCTGTGCTATATTCATCACATCTTCTGTTCTGATGCTGAAGAATAAAGAATTAGATCTTAGTTACGTATATTGCAGGAAACAAGAGGTATTTTTTTTATTCACCGTGAACAAATTGGACTTAGTTATTTATGAGTTTATTACAGTTCCACTCAATTTCGACAGTAAGTACGTTTTTGGCATAGCGACTGATCCGCATTGTCCGTGTGGTGACGGATTAAGAATACAGAGTGTCACCACCCCTATTCAACCCGCGGGTGTCGTAAAAGGCGACTAAGGTAAAACTACGCAAGACAACATCAATGCAAAGAGAAGGAAAACTTGAAACCAACCCGTCTGGTCAGCGTGGTATAGTAGGCCAATATCTCCTTTTCAAGGAGAGGCCTATATCCATCCAGTAGCGGACTGTTAAAGGCTGTTGATGATTATGACTGATCCGCTCTCAATTCTTCACCAATCACAATTCCGAAAACTATCATCGTGAGGATCAAGTCGATGTAAAATATGTTCATACAGGCCCTCTGATTACAGTACCGTTAATTTATACAGTATCTTTGTGAGTAATGGTTTACTCACAAAGAAACTACTTCACAAAATGACTCACGAAGACCTTTGCCCCTTTACCCTTGGCATATTTAGCTAATCTAATTTGAAAACATAATAAAACTCTTTATGAATACAACTTTCTCTTCTCATGTGTCAAACAAATAGATAAAACACGTAACAATTCCCACCAACAATTAATAAAAACAAAATGTATTGTTAAAGTAGAAAATTATTCAAATACTTATTGTTACTTTAAAAGAAATAAGATTAAAGAAAGATAGCATTATTCTATTACCATATTTAAGATGAACTAGATTCTTCTATTTTAATTGAAACCTTTTAATTCCAATACATTGAGGTTGTGAACTGGTTTCGTTAACGACGCCGATTCAAGTAAAGTGATACTGTTGTCTGACCTATGCAACCCAAAAAATTAAAAAACACAGCACCTTCATTGTTATCATTCAGTGTTAAGAGCACCTGAGACATAAAATTGTTATATTTTAGGGATATATAGGAAAAATATCATTCCAAAAAGGAATGGGCCAACATTGGTACCTTGGGTAAGTCTTAAAACAGAACGGGAATGTACTAAATTTATTTATTAATTTTGGAAATATTCACGGTCCACCTATCGATTGATTGTTTAGTATTGGGACAAAATCTTTAAAAATAAACATTAACAAAAAAAACCTGTACAAATCATACATACGAAAGTATGAAACGCCTTTGAGAAATATTACTTAAACGGTCTATAACTTAATATGTACATATAAAATTAATATATGAACGAAGAGCAATGACAAAGAAAGCCATGAAGTGGTCAGTGCTGTCATAATGGTAAACATAATAAACCAGAACAATAAACTAGCTGTATAAACAAAGTAATGACTGTGTAAATGTAACTAAGTTTAATGATAACAGCGCAAATTCTACAATAGTAGTTAAATAAAACATAAATGAGATTCTTTTCTTGGATCAAAATGCTTCCTTCCGCCGTACTTGTTTGTGATAGAATACAAAATAGCAAGGACATGCCAGAAATCTAGCCACTATTTGGCAAAGATAGCACTCAATTTATACATTGTATAAGTACTGGTGGATTAAAATCATTCTCATCATGTTTTTGAGCTAAGATAAAACTATCTATACACATGTTAAGCAATAGAAAACGCTAAACAATGTACTACTTTCTGATAGACTTTGGAGATAGGATAATATTGGGTTTTTAAATCCACAAAATGTTAAAAAAAATATAGAGGTCAATAAGTTTGTCGGCATATATTCAAACGACGACGAGAAACTAAGTCAATCTTAGACATTCTAAACGTTCTATGA
This sequence comes from Phragmatobia fuliginosa, assembly GCA_932526445.1. Classification (NCBI taxonomy): domain Eukaryota; kingdom Metazoa; phylum Arthropoda; class Insecta; order Lepidoptera; family Erebidae; genus Phragmatobia; species Phragmatobia fuliginosa. The sequence goes on from OW052071.1 coordinate 17,423,276, forward strand.
AAGAATAGCTAATGAAGATGAAGAGATATTGTCTAAGCTGAATAACTTAATTAATTTTGACTGTATTTGCTTTTAAGTTTTTCTGGAAGACCTAACGTAATATGAAAGAAGTAAGCTATCTTAAGATGGAATAAAACAAAATCGTTTTGTAATTAATATTATAAATTTATTTTAGTACATAGTCTTTCGCAATCTTTAAGGACTAAATTCAACTCGAATTTCCTTTCCAGGCCAACAATAAATTAGCCCAGTTTAATCAATTCTTATTGACTTAACAGCAAGAAGTAACGAACTGTAGCAAGATTTTGTGATGAAATTTAAACCAATTCGTGTACATTTCTCATGATATTTCATTTACTCATTAATTGTCGTTGTTACAGTTTCTGCACTTACGTAATTATCCATTGTCATAATGTTAACAAACTTTTCTCCAGTTGTTTCGAACATGAATAAATTATAAACAAATATTGTTGCTATAAAAATTACGGGTCTTGAAATATAATTTGGTGTGCTCATTTGATTTGTTGATTCTGCAATAATATTTATTTACATATTATCTAAGTCCTTTAGTTATTGTTGTAAAATTAGACAAGTTAATCCTAATGTCATCAGCTACCTGCTGTTGAAAGTTCCGTCGAAATCTGTCCAGCCGATCTAGAGAATAGGCGGAACAAACCGACAGACAAACTTCATTTGACATTACAAACAGACGCTTCAATTTTATTTATTTATAAAGATTTTATTTATCAAAACGCCATCTGCTGTTAAATACTATAATGTTTGATAGGTTGCACAAAATGTGTGATATTTTGCCGCTCACATTAAAGCAATCTAAAATAGTGAGTTCGTAATAAAACACTGATTGAAATCTACAATCACATAATTTTAACAAAAAGGAACCGACTTCAAAGAAATTTCTATTCCGAGTACCCAAATCGCGACAATTGTGCCTATGATATTTGAGGAGTTCCCTCGATTTCCTTGGGTTCCTATCATCAAATCCCTATAAGGTGACGATGGGACCACCTATAAGCTATGCCGAATCGAATGCAAAAATATTTTTTTTAATCGGTTCATAAACAACGAAATTATCGCTGAACATACATAAAAAAAAAATCCGACGTATTGAGAACCTCCTCCTTTTTTGGGGAGCAGGGGAGCTATTTTGACCCATAAGTACGCACGGTACTACTGTAAAGCACGTTCGATTTTCTGCTTTCGTTCGACATTCAAGAGCTCAGTTGGCCAGCTGTTCGTAAATGTGACAATTTCATGTTATATAATTTGTTTCCAACGTCTATGAATCATGCTCACATGACTGGGTGACTCGTCTCTCAATTTGAAGTTGTAACCATCCTGAACGCTTTGATTGCTTTGATCCTATCTCTGTATAATTAGTTTATTAGTTATCAAGTTGAAACTAGCTTTGGAACGTCACCTAATATGATTTAATCTCCAATTAGGTTTTTTACGTTCGTGTTTTATGCATTTATATAGTGTGGTGGCTTCGTTTTACACGGCAACGAATACATGATTCAGTGCCATCTAGCGAAGTCACATCGAACTATAAAATAACTACTAATCCTGAATCGCGCTATGAAAGTTCTCATGAGAATAAACAACTAACTAACATCAAAAATAACACAAGTCTTATTATAATACAACTGTTATGGTTCATGGTATCGTTAAATTTGAGACTTTTTTTTTAAATTATGTTAAATATTAACTAACTAGTAAAACCTCTCAGAATGTTGATGTTTTTGTAAGTACCGGTAAGCAGGGTTACCGAGGTCAGTGAACAATCGATTCATATGCAAAATATTTGAAGCCACTTAGGTCAAAAAACATGATTGTCTTCACATTATAAATATGTATATCGGACTTACATATTGAATTTAATGGCCATATTTTATTGGCTTTTAGTTTTATTAATATAATCCACTACAAACTATTTTGATTACAATCAGTGTATCACGTAATCATATGTATAATATACATACATCTACACAAAAATATAAGTGTTAAACAAAAATGATTAAATCTCTGTTTGTTCTGGCTAATCTCTGGAACGGCTAGAACGTTTATGATGAGAAAGACGTAGATAGTTGATGATATGAATAACTTAGTTTACTTTTTAGGGTTCCGTTGGCAAATGGCAAAAAACGGAACCCTTATAGATTCATCATGACTGTCTGTCTGTCTGTCTGTCCGTCCTTATGTCACAGTCACTTTTCTCCGAAACTATATGAGCTATACTGTCGGAACTTAGTCAGTAGCTGTATTCTGTGAACTGCATTGATATTTAAATACACCAAAACAGAAAAAAAAGCAACAAATTTTGGGGGTCTCCATACTCAGAACTGAAACTCAAAAATTTTTTTTTCATCAAAACTATTTTTTTTCTAAACTCAATAGTTTGCGCGAGAGACACTTCCAAAGTGGTAAAATGTGTGTCCCCCCCTGTAACTTCTAAAATAAGAGAATGATAAAATTAAAAAATATATATTATGTTCATTACCATACAAACTTCCAACGAAAATTGGTTTGAACGATATCTTGTAAGTAGTTTTTTTTAAATACGTCATAAAACATAAACCGCAATTTACATTTCTTTCAATCAAAACACTATTAATAAAACATCGATGAAAGTTACAACGAACTACAAGAACTTTTATATGATGTTACTTGCTGCTACGGCACCCTTCATGGGCGAGTCCGACTCGCACTTGGCCGCTTTATTTTAGATTGTAAAGTTACAATAACAACCGCGGATAACACCGCGGGGCTCAGTATGTATGTATGTGATGATGATGATGATGATGATGATATAGCTGTTAAACGTAAAATAATTTTATTTTTGTTTAAATAATGGTCAGATTCTGACTAGTTGGGTAAATTAATTGGAAGATTACTTTGACATACGTAGACTCGTATAGCCTCGTGGTAAGTGGTTACCGGTACATATAAAAAGTCGACACGGTGGAGCAATAACAATAGAGTAGTGTAGTACTAGTATTGTTAGATAAGATTTTTTCTATTCTTATGTACGCAAATAGGTCGCTGATTTGAATAAACGTTATTTGTATCAGAAAACATTATGTCTGAACGCTAGTAAATGTCCTCGTTTAATAAATACACTTTTTTATGTTAAAGAAACCAAACTTTTATAACTAACTAGCTTTTGTTCACGGTTCTGCTCGCGTATATGTCGGTTATCGCTGTAAACAGTAACCGATGTCAGTCCTCAACTAATGTATGTCTATGCCTAATTTCATTGTAATCTCAAGTTTTTTAACTCCTCAGTTATCACATTTCGATGGCAGACACATACACCATAGAGAAAGAATGACAACATAATAGAATAAAAACTCAAACAAATCTTTACTTGCTTGTCTTACTTTCATAAATATGAGTCATTGGCAGACTCATAAATATATGAATACTATCTATTGCCCGCGGCTACGCCCGCGAGTGTGTCGATTTTCACGGTAAAAAGTAGCCTATTTCCTTTCCTGAGGTCCCATATATCTCTATACCAAAATTCATCAAAATCGGTTAAGCGGTTTAGGCGTGAAAATGTAACAGACAGACATACTTTCGCATTTATAATATTAGTAGGGATAGCAGGGATATGAGTCTGACAAAGTGCCCCCACTTTTCCTGGTGGAAAACATGAGTGGTCACATACCCATTGCGGATGCAGACAATACATTTTGGTGACCGACACTATGGTGGCCTATTGAGATGCATCTGCATCCCCCCCGGTTTCACACTCACGGTAATTTCAGGTTGGTCTTCTATGAGAGCTGACCCATTCGTGTTGAAATCAGCGTGGCTCTACTTACCTTGAACAACCTTGAACAATCGACTAAGCTTACTTATATTAATAAGTATTGCCATTCAACAAAATTCATCTCAACACAGCTCCTAAGTTAACCGTAACTTTTTCAAATTCAACCGGATCGCATATAAATTACTCAATTTATTAAAAACGATTTAATCAAATCATTGGAATTTAAGAAAAAAATTAATACGTACAAAAAAACTACAAAAAATAATTACTACGCTGATTGATATATTGATAGGTGTTATTTTTTGAAAATTGTTAAGTCCATTTATGTTTTTTTAGTAATACTAAATTTTAATAAATTCTAAAATTATGTTTTTATTGTGATTATTATTTATAGGTGTTTTTGTAATCATATTATAACACATATATATAGCAACAGTTAGTGGAGAAACATTTAATCATTATTTTTAACTAGAAAAGTCTAGGAAAGATTCAATGACATGTATAAATATTGACTGCTGACTTGTTGGTCTAGCGGTTAGCGTATGCAGCTGTCCATCAAGAGGTCTTGGATTAGATTGCCGGGTCGGACCAAATTTTTGTGTGATCCGCATAATATATTTGTTTCAGAGTTCGGGTGTTTTCTATTTATAATATGTATGTATTTATAAAAAAAGTATGTTTATGTATTTATATCAGTTGTCTAGTACCCATAATACTTAATTTCGGGACTAGATGGCGTTGCGTGTCAAACATCCGAAATATTTATTTATTAAATACAAATAGTGTAAAAATATACACGTCCGTACAAAAGAAATCTGCGTTTTTCATTTATTTTCACGTACAAAAGAGTTTGTAATGATTTGACTGCCAGACATTGCCCTATATAGCATTTATTAAACCTTTAAGAGAGTCATCAACAGCAAACATCACCCCCAAATAAAAATTCGCGCATAAACTCATCAATCTTGACTATAAATCAACCGATACCAGCACGCTCAACAGTAATTAATAACTTGCTAAATTAATATTACAATAATTGATTTCGCATTTTTGGTCTAATCATCATCATTTTATATTCACACGGTATTTGATATATTGTCAGATACAAAACCTCCTTAGAAATGTCGATTTTAGACATGACCAAAATAAAATACATAGGATGTGATGAAATGATAGTATGATGTAGTGTGTATGATAGTAGTGAATAGTGAAATAGATTGAATGAAAGAAATTAATTGTACAGGATGATTATTTGCATCACGGCGTTTAACAAGCCACTAGTACATAAGGACATAACCTGCCCCCCTCCCAGTTGAGAACGTTTTTCGTTTTCTATTCTATATTCCATTTCTGTATTCTCGATTTTCATTGGCTAATGTCACTCAGTCACGTGATCAAAACAAAATATTAGCCAATGAAAGAAGATATTAGAGAAATAGAATAGAAATCGAAAACCGTTCGCAACTTGGCTAGAGAGTGAAATACGGATGTTATTTCTGTGCTTTGTATCCAAAAACATAATTTAAGTGCCACATCTCAACGCACGCTTAGTAACAATTGGTCTAAATGTTGTAATTGAATGTCAATTGAACCCCATGGCCTTATTTTTACCAGCATTCATTTATATCGGCTCCTTATCTAAACAATTTTAGTTGGACGTGGCTTCTCTAAAGGTCTTGTCAGTATATTTATTTAGCTTTTATCCGACAAAGCGTATATCAGTTAAAGTGGTATAGACTAGCCTCTGTCTTTCCTTAAAAATATGTTAAATCCTTCTGGAATCATAATTTCAGTATCATCATCGTCATCAACAGCCTTTAACAGTCCACTGCTAGACATAGGCCTCTCCTTAGAAAGGAGGTTTTGGTCTACCATACCACGCTGGCCAGACGGGTTGGTATAGGGTTGGTTTCAAGTTTTCCTTCTCTTTGCATTGATGTTGTCTTGCGTAGTTTATCCTTTAGTCGCCTTTTACGAGACCCGCGGGATGAATAGGGGTAGTGACACTCTGTATTCTTAATCCGTCACCACACGGATAATTCAGTATGGAATATTCATATTGTCACCTTAAATGGGTGAACAAAAAAATTCTGCAATAGTCGAACTGATGTGCTATACGTGTTCTACAGTTTAAAGTAATTTCTCAAATTTAACCATAGTTTTGTGGAGGTACGGGTGTCGCGTTTCTCCAACACAAAGGGAGGATCCTCCGACCAGGCGAGGTGATCATGCCTGGACGGCCACTGCCCAACAGTTGATATTTGGATGTTGTATATTTGTTAATCGGCGCGAGAATGTTACTTTCGCGATTCAGGATAAGTAGTTACTCCGTATAGATCGTTACGTGTTTTTCTCCGTAGTTCAATGTTTCTTCGGTAGATGGCGCTGTTGTATGTTTTTGCTTGCGCTGAATGTGGAAGTCGCCACAGTTTCAAGTCACATGGGGTGTAATTTAAACATTAATTATCATAGTAAAAGTTGTTACTCATCTATAATTTTATAAAGCCTAAGAGTTTGTTTGAACGCAATAATTTCAGGAACTACTGGCCCGATTCGAAAAATTCATTCAGTGTTAGACAGCCCAATTATCGGGGAAGCAGGAGCGGAGTATCAATGATAAGATGATATAATATTAACAAAAAGGAACCGACTTCAAAGAAAACTATTCCGAGTACCCAAATCGCGACAATATTTGAGGAGTTCCCTCGATTTCCTTGGGATTCCATCATTGGATCCCGATTTGGTGAGGATGGGACCACCTGTAAGCTATGACGAATCAAATGCAGGAAGAATTTTTGAAGTCGGTTCATAAACAACGAAATTATTGCTGAACATACATAAAAAAAAAAACAAAAAGATTCCGACGAATTGAGAACCTCCTCCTTTTTTGAAGTCGGATAAAAATATTTCTAAAACAGGGGATAGGTATTTCTTTTGCGTACGTACGAGTTTCTATTGCGTACGTTTAGTGGTTAAAGATTAGTAAAAATAATGTATCAGAGAATTGTTCTTATTGAAAAGTTCTAAAAAAAAATGTCAGCGACAACATATGTCTATCTTTTAAGATAAGCTCACAGTACCGTAGCGTAAAATGGGTTATCCATTTTACGCTACGGGCAATTGAAGAAGCAGGCGAACCCACGTGTCAACTAGTTCGGTATATTTCCCAGCCACCGCCGACGTCATATCACAGTACAGTATCCGTGAGCCAATAAACGCATGTCCGATTTAGCTCCCAGTGACTCAGGCAAATATTAATAGACGGCTTTCATTGAATTGAATCTTTTAATTTAAATGTAAGGATTCTATTCTATTGCAGTGCCTATGACTGGCTGTGACGTGGTTCATCTGGAGTTATCAATTGGAGTGTCTGTATGTTACAAATGAACAATTAATTTTTTATTCATGCCTAACAAAGTGACCCTACTTCTGCCTGATGGAAAGCATGAGTACTATCCAGGAGGGGGTCATCCTCATGTGAGTGCATACAATGCAGAATGGTGACCCTCACTATGGTGGCTTAGCCGGTATTGTAGGTATAACATAGTATTGTATGTCCCCCGCCTGCAGCACCATAAAGTATTTAGTAAGTTTACAAAACAATGCATTAGTCAATCCAATTTTATATACCTAGATATCGTAATGCTTGTTTTTCTCTTTTTAGTTGATTACTTGCAGTCGGGTTTCTGATTTCTATAACATATTTATATTTTCATCATCCTTCATTCATAGAATTCACTAGTAGACGGCCAAAGGTTAAACTAGGCAAATACAACGCGTTTTTATTGTTAACGTAGAATTTTTTATAATGATATGAATGTAAACTGTATGTTATCTATATAATAATACGTGAAGTAAAAACTTTTTACGAAAATTGATCGGACGAAGGAGTATGAAATTTCGCACACTTATAGTTTATGAGGCGGAGGAAGCTATTCTTTTTTTAAATATGCAAAAAAATACAATAAATCAATAAATAAAACGTCACACACACACACACACAAAGACACTCTCTTGTCAAATTAACATTGTAGCGTAGCCTTGGCGATATCCGTGATTATAGAAGTTATATTCTTAGACCATAGAAAACTTAAAAAGTTTGCATTTATAATTCAAATAATTATGGTCTGATTTAATTATTTGTGGTCTGATATATTGCACAATTTACCCCACCAAAAGCGCAATGGTAAAATGTCCCCCCCCCCACCGGTAACTTCTAAAAGAGAATGATAAAACTAAAAAAAATGATTTACATTAATTAACATGCAAACTCCCACCAAAAATTGGTTTGAACGAGATCAAGTAAGTAGTTTTTTTTACTGCGTCATAAATCGTAAACCCTAATTTACCTTTCATTCAATCTATACACTATTATTAAAACATCGATCAAAGTTCAAACAACTACAAGAACTTGTATAAGATGTTACTTGCTGCTACAAAACCCTTTATGGGCGAATCCGACTCGCATTTGGCCGCTTTTTTTAGAACTTTTAAAGGGTATCAATTCTTTCATACATTACCTATGTGAAACCATAAGTGTAACACTTACTTATAGTTTCACAAAGTTTTCACAGCGCACGCAAAGGGAGCACTCAAAATTGAAAAAAAAAACTTCCGTTTTTGCAACATTTTTCATTGATAGATAGGCTATAGCTTTCCTTGATAACTGTATACTTAATAGGCGTATAAATCGTTACTTATCGCGACATTTATCAATCATCGAACTGCACCGACCTTGCCCAAGGTCACGGTGAGTGCAACTCAAATGTAGCTTTAATCAATATCATACCTAATAAAGTTGTTTATTTGATTATAACTGATAAAAAATATAGTCAATAAAGTCCTAATCTATACACACAAATAAAATTAGAGTGTCTGTTTGTAATATCGATGATCAGGACACTACTACGTATTCACGAATAGAATACAAGAGTTGTATTCACCATACTCATCTCCTTGTGAATGTAGCACGGTGACACTGACTATGGTGACTATGGCGAAATATTTTTTTCCTTGAAATTTGGTACGGAGATACTTTTCTTTATTATGAAAAGCTAATCCAATATAAAATGCGCAAAGGTAAACAATTTTTCACCGAACAACCCTCAAAGGATGCTCTGAGTCTCCTCGATTTAATTTAATAATGTCAATTATTTCTTTGCGATATTTCCGTTGAAGCTATCCGCTTTATGAGAATTTATTCTCTTTTAAGGTGTTTTAATGTCGGCTTTTCTTTGTAATTGCTTTTTTGCATTCACAAGGAATAACATTTCTTTTCCTTCCGCTGCGTTATTTGCAAAGTCGGTTTAATCGTGCTTAAATCTTGTTTATGTTGCAAAGTATAGAAACGTTCCTTAACTAAATTAATGATATTTAATATGTTTCGGGTCCATGTAGTGACAACGTGACATGTTTGTTAGGGTTCCGTAGTTCAAGAGTCGGAACCTCTATAGATTTGTCATGACGTATGTTCTTCCGTCCGTCCGTGCTCGACTTACCGTCCAAACGGTTAGTGTTAGAAAGATGAAACTTTGTATGTATTTATCTTACGTCGAAAAAGAGCTTAAATAAAAAAACTTTTTTTTTTGTTACAACAGGCTATCTAACACTAAAAACCATTTTTCAAATTACACCATTACTTCTTCAGCCAAAGAAATAAACTCTTTAACTTATTAGGTAAACAACGTGACATTAACCGTGTTTATTATAACATATCGCCACTAAAAACCAAAACAAACAAACACACAAGTTAAACTATTAAAAGTAATTTATTAGCAAACTTGATAGTACGATAATAAACCTCATTTTAATACCCTACTGTTTTTCTAAACGTCTTTAGATAGAATGTATAATGATTTTATGTGAAAAAACTTATCATAGTGCTGTATAACAACATTAATCAACAACCCAAAACGTCCCACTGCTGGGCTTCGGCCTACTCTCAGAAGAGAGTTAAGGCCATACGTCCCCACGCTGGCCGACTGCGGGTTGGGGACTGGCAAGACAACATTATGGCTACGTAAATCTTACCGTTTCATGTTTTTAAACCGTCCGGAAGCTTCGAACTAAGCTTATCTTAAGATAACAATCGGGACTGCTTAACGTGACCTCCGATTCACGGAAACGGTCATAACATATCATGACACAAACGGTCACCCATCTAATACTGACCGCGCCGACATTGCTTAACCTAGGTGATTGTTTCCAATCATCTAAGGCCACTAGGATATGAATCGCGCTCGCGCTCGAAGGGTATACATATATTTTTTCTATATTTAGAAACTTTTAAAATATTTTGACAGGATACATACCCAAGATAATATCGCAAACTAATAACAAAAAAGTAACAGTTTAAATACAATTAATATTATAACACTCAGTATTAATTATGTGCACTACTTACACTATTGCAATTTTGTTCAGTGAATAATTTATTTACTTCCGCCGAGCTTTTATAATTGTTATTATTAAAATAGATTCTCAATTCTTTATTACATTTCACACTGTATACAGGTGTTTATATATTGAATAATAGTAACAATTGTGAACCTAACTTACATTAGCAGGAGAGAGGAAGAGGGCTAATTTTAAAAAGTGCTACATTATTAATTATATATCTTTTCAATTATTTATATACATACACATATATACATACACATATACATATACACATATACATATACATACATATATACATACGAAAACACACACGCACACACACAAATATGCATATACGAGTGCAAATTTATGGTATTTTATCGCAAAACGATTCAATGTCACATTCCTGAGCGTGTATGACAAAAATGTTAGTTTAAAATATTTAGTTATTCTAAGCATTAATTATGATAAATGTTAACAACTTCAAACTGAATAGGGGAAGCATTATCGAAAGAAAAGAAACTCTCAGCTCAATCTATTTTGTCTTTAAGTACTTAGTCATTTACAGTGTAGTAGTTCTAACTTAATAGATTTATTTTTTTGTAAAACAGTTAAGAATCTCTTTAGAAAACAATAGCAATTCAATTTACAATTTAACCTCCCAAGAACAAAGATACCTCTTTTTTACCTTAAAGGTATGATTCCGAACTACGCTGCACGCAGCAGTGCTGCCGCCGCAGTGCTGTCGCCGCACTACTGGTCCCCATACAATATCTATAAGCTTATATGAGATTACATTCCGAGCTAGGCAGCAATGTCGCGGCAGCAATGCAGCGGCAGCACTGCTGCGCGTCAGTGTCGCCCTGCCGCCGCGACAGACCAGTAGTGACGCGTCTGCCGCCACAGCAAGAGTACCTACGTGAATGTTGATAAGTAAATTAACAACAAAAGGATGAATTTCTCTCATTCAGAAGAGGAACAGTTTATTAAGTAACGATAGTCCTTAACGATAGCAGGCATACTAATTTATCGTAGTAATTTAATAAAACTTTTGCTTCAATTTTGTCATCCTCTTCCAACATTATAAATAAAAGTTGGTCATCAATCGTCATCTTTTCATCTCAATGTAAACTAACGAATACACAACAACGCATCACCACGAACCGAGCGACACTGCCGCCTTGCTCGGAATTAGCGCGGCAGGCAACACTGCTGGGCAGCACCTTAGTGGCAGCACTGCGGCAACAGCACTGCTGCTTGTTGCCGAGTTCGGAATCACACCTTAAAGGTATGATTCCGAACTACGCTGCACGCAGCAGTGTTGCCGCAGCAGTGCTGTCGCCGCACTACTGGTCCCCATACAATCTCTATTAGCTTATCATCAACAACCCATAACGTCCCACTGCTGGGCTCGGGTCTCCTCTCAAGAGAGGGTTAAGGCCATACGTCCCCACGCTGGCCGAGTGCGGGTTGGGGACTGGCAAGACACGTTGTGGCTACGTAATCTTACCGTTGGATGTTTTTAAGCCGCCCGAAGGCCTCCAACTAAGCTTCACGACTGTTACCTTATGACAACAACCGGGACCGACTGCTTAACGTGACCTCCGAATCACGGAAACGCTCATAACATATCATGCCACATACGGTCACCCATCTAGGTCCGACCGCGCCGTAGTTGCTTACCCTCGGTGATTGTTTCCAATCACCTAAGGCCACTCGGCTATGAGCGCTTCTATTAGCTTATATGAGATTACATTCCGAGCTAGGCAACAATGTCGCGGCAGCAATGCAGCGGCAGCACTGCTGCGAGTCAGTGTCGCCCTGCCGCCGCGACAGACCAGTAGTGACGCGTCTGCCGCCACAGCAAGAGTACCTACCTGAATGTTGATATGTACATTGACAACAAAATGATGAATTACCCTGATTCAGAAGAACAGTTTATTAACTAACGATAGTCCTTAACGATAGCAGTCATACTAATTAGTATTAGTAAATTGATCGTAGTAATTTAATAAAACTTTTGCTTCAATTTTGTCATCCTCTTCCAACATTATAAATAAAAGTTGGTCATCAATCGTCATCCTGTCATCTCAATGTAAATTAAAGAATACACAACAACGCATCACCACGAACCGAGCAACACTGCCGCCTTGCTCGGAATTAGCGCGGCAGGCAACACTGTTGGGCAGCACCTTAGTGGCAGCACTGCGGCAACAGCACTGCTGCTTGTTGCCGAGTTCGGAATCACACCTTGAAGCATTTTTTTCGTGCATGTCTTTAATGATTAGCCCAGTAGCGTTGTACCTTAACAACAATAACCGCGGGTAAAACCGCGGGGCTCAGCTAGTCCCAAATATGACTGCTCATCCCTGACTTACTGATGGCGTAGTCATTTAGCTGTTTTTGATCCTCATCAAGATAAGATAAAACAGTTACTTGCGAGCTCATAAAAGGAGAAAAGGCGACTCTTCTTATTCCTAGTCTTTATTCCGAAAATGATTTGGGGTCCGCTACTGGTTAAATCGGTTTTACGTGAATAACAGTTTTTACACGGAGCGACTGGCATCGGACCTCCGCAACCCTGATGGCGAAATGATTCGAAAGGTTTAACTAGTTGCCAGTATATTTGAGGGCACTGACTTCCCAATAACGATTTTCATATAATATGTTCATGACAACCGGGACCTTAACGTGCTCTCTGAGATACGGGCGCAAAACACCGCACAAACTTTCATACTACATTTTTTTTTATACATAAGCCAATCCTTATATTATTTCAGCCACATTACGTTATAATCAAAATTTCTTTTGATACAGATTAGACATAGTAAATAAATAGTATGTATGCTAGTGCTAAATAAATAACATTTCTAGATAACATTGGCTGACGGAAGTGTAACCTACATAACACTCTTATCAAAATAAATATCTTATAATTTGTGTTTTATTTGCAAGAGCAGAGGCTGCGACGCCAGAACAGTAGCGATAGTTAAACCTACATTCGTATCATATGTTTAAAGTACTTTTGAATTTTTATTCAAAGCCTTGGTGGTTTAGTGATAGCGTACGAGACTGCTGTCTCGGGTGTGATGCCGGGCACGGATTAAATGTTTACTTATATGATTTACAAATATTTTACATGGAATTTTGTCATCCTCATACCTTTGAAGATAGCAGTAAAACTGAGGAAACGGAATTATGCAACGCTCTTCTTATTCAATAACATGTATCCATAAGTGGATAAACTCTATTTCCATAAACATCAAAATAGAGAAACAAAAGACAACAGGGGATATAATTAAAGTTTAGTTATTGCACTATTTGAGTCTATAAATGTCTTTCGAAATCGACCAGAGCAATGTAGGCCAAGCAACTATCCAGAACCCTTACGGTGACTTTAAATCACAGCCAGCGTAAACACGCGTGGGTGGCGCCACTGTAAACAAACAAACTCAACATTTACTCTGTTTTTACTAATAGTTATAGCCGCCTATGTTTGACAAACAACCCGACCAATGTTTCAGTTCAATATCCCCAGAGTTGTATAATCGAATTGAATGATGGCTGAGGTCATATAAAATCAACCGCACATACTTCTGTCAACTTTAATTGAAATCGATCTTGTTTAATCGAATTCTGAGGTTTGTAACGGAAAAAACCTATGAATTATTGTAAGCATATACAATTTCATCATCTTCTCGAAGATGATAGAGGTTTATTGAAATACTTAAATGTAGAAACGTATAAGTAATTAGTCTCATTTCATTTGGGACCAAACAGCTGCATGAGGGATTTATTACTAGCTTTTGCCCGTATTCCGCCCGCGTATATGTCGGTTATCTCAATAAAGAATAGCCTATGTCCTTTCTCTAGAATGAAGGTATCTCCATGCCAAATTTCATTGAAATCGATGTCGCGGTTTAACCGTGAAAGCAAAACAAACACAGACGAATTTTTTATGCATTGATTACAAAAAAAAACAACTCTGTAGCATAATTCGGATTCGGACATCTTACACACAACATCATCTAGTCCCAAACTAAGCAGATCTTGTATTATGGATACTAAACAACTGATATAAATGCATTTATAAACATTTTTTTTTTTTGGAAATACATACATATTATACATAGAATACACCCAGACTCCGAAACAAATATTTGTGGATCACACAAATGAGTCGTCAAAATATATTTTCTATTAAATCTTTGATAGAATGTCAACAGCTGACTACTCTTGAAATAACTCGATAAAACAAATGGCTCTTATTTTTTGTCAAAAGTCAAAGACCTGAAAGGAAATGACAATTAGATCACCTTGATATCTTTGCCAAGAGCAAGATCGGCCGATGATTACGGTCGCATCAAATGTGACGATCGAGAAACTTCACTAAAGTAATCGGTCAAAGAGCGGAGAACAATCTGAATTCTAGGAATACCACGACATTAATGCACATACAACATTCATTATCGCATGTGGCGCCGGGGAAAACAAACATAGTTGTGGTCGTGAACGTACAAATATTGTACATTCTAAGAATATTTATTGATAGCAGACAACTTTGTACGAGTCTCTTCAAAAGGAATAAATTCTAAACATATTTGCAACTTTTTTCATTAGTGTTCGATTTCTATTCGTTGTAGCTTGATTTTTATTCCTTATGTATACTTAATCGACCTAATTACATTCGTTTATAATAATATTAAAAAAAAAAACTAAACTAAGAAGATATCCGCAACATAACAGAATAATTATATGGCAATGCAAATATTTAACAAATTAACCATGACTGTAAGAACAAAATGTACACTTGGTGAGTAACAAATAATTTCAATTTGTTTTAAGTATACGTTTTATTCTGATGTATGACTTTGATTGCCTTTTTCACTCCCTTAGGAGTAGAATTTACCGAAATCCTTTCTTAGTCGCCTACGCTTTTCAAGGAACACACAAAATTTTAGCATTCTGAGCCAAGTAGTTTCAGTCAGTCAGTAACGGAACAGTTTATTGATAAACTTCCTCTATAAAAGGCATTCAACATATTTATTTTATTCTAAACAGTACTTCCTAAGAAAAGCGCATTCAGGTATACGAACTTTTCTAACTCCGAATATTTTTCCAAACTAACAGACCTAACAAGCTTAAAGTCTGCCGCGATACAGTACTTTTTCTTTTTTTTTTTTTCTTTAAAAAAGACAACTCCCGCATTAGGAATATAAATTCCTGTGTCGCGGGGGACTTTACAAACATACATGTAACGGACACAAAGAACACCCAGACTCAGAACAACAAATTGTGAATCACACAAAGTATTATCCTACGTGGGATTTGAACCCACGACACTTGGCGCAGTAGGAAGCGGTGTGGCGACCGCTTAAGCCACTAGGCCAACCGTGCAGTCATTAGTACTATTATGTATTCCGTGGCGATACGGCTGAACTCGTTTTTTTATCTGTTGTGATTACTCAGTCACGTTTGTATGCCCAACTATATTCAGATCTCAAAGGGGTCCTTTATTAAGGAGTGGAGTCTGCCAAAGTACAGTCAGTATGATCGCTATGACAGATAACTACAAAAACGAAGAAATATGTTAAAGCAAGCGTGTTTATGTGCAATACATACTTTTCATGCTACATTACCAAGGGTATAAAAATAGGTTACGTTCTATTCTCAGACCGTCCGATTAATTCATTTCGATTGAATATGGCAACTAAGGTAGAAACATACTAACGTGTCGTGGCATGTCGTGACGCGTCAAAAGCATCTCGGTTTCATACTTTTAATAAGGTTAGGGACACATTTCTATGTCGAGTCGTGTCGTGACGCGTTATGTCGTGGCGCCGACTGCTCGAGAAATTTGCGCCAGAGCGGTGGTGAGGGTTATGATGCGACACGACACAACACGCAAATGTGATTCTATACCGGGCGCGTGGTTCATGGCGCAAACAACTAGTGAACTAGTCTTTCTTTAGTACCTATGGGTTGGCGAAATTTTGTGTGTATTTTTATGTCTCCTTTGATCAGCGAATGAATTCCTCATATAGTGTTTTGTTCATTCTAAAGTACTGATGATTTTTTTCTTAATAGCTCTCCAACTCTTAAACAAGGATGATATTCGCTTTTTTCTGTCTTCCTCGGTTTTTATGATGGCTCCCAATACCTTCTCTTCTTTTTTTATCCTCAAGAATTTCATTGTTCATTGCATCACTATCCGAATCAGAAGAAAACATTATGTATGTTTAAACACTGCAAAAGTTCAATCACAAGTAAACGAAAAAACGCCAGAGCACGAGACGACACATTAATTTTTACACTCACCGTCAAGACAGAGAGCATCACGACACGTAAATATATTTCCGCCTTAACATTGTGTATATTAGATTGACGACCTTAAACGTACCTGGTAAAGTCTAAAATGACACCAGTGACAGCTGTAACGAAGGTCAAGCTAAATTTAAGGACATCATAAAAATACTCACGTGATTAAACAATTCTGCTTAAAAAAAAAATATTATTAGATCAAGTCGACAAAAATAATTAAAGAGACGCTAAAAACTGGTTCCGGTACTTTGAAATAGCAAACATGTTTATACATATTCTATCCCGTTATTTCTTTTCCTCCTACACCTCATTACTAATTAGAGGTCTATCTCCACTAGTGGACCGACATGGTGATTAGTTTTTTTAATATCGCAGTCATTTTTTTCAAATTTTGTAACTTTCCGTTTTAAAATAATAAACATCCTACAATTTATTCTCTGTTTTTTCCTTGTTGGGATTCGAACCTTCGTCTTATCAGTAATTTAGCTAACCAATAAATTTAAATATTAAACGTACGCATTTTATTTATTAGTTTTAAACAGACATAATTTGTATGAGTTAATAAAACAGATGTAATTTGTATAAGACAGTGTGTGTGTGTGTGTTAAGAAAACAATACTTTGGCAACGGTCACGAGTAAACAAAGTGTTTATTTGTCAGTCATAAAAAACATAAAAGACGCTATTTTTGAACGAAGAATCAGTAGGAATAAAAAGAATATTTATTAGTACCCTTTGTAATTATATCTATATGATACAAAATATACACAAATAAATTAAATTGAAGTGTCTGTATGTACTTAATATCAAATGATGATTTTTTTTTACTAAATGCATTTCAAAGTAAATATGGTACTAAAATCAAAAAGGCAATTAAAATAAAAAACTGTGTTTGTAGCGGATAACTTCTCGATGGGCTGAACCGATTTTGACGGGCCAGTGGCAGAAAGCTGGTAACATAAGGAGCAACTTGGGCTTTTTTGACTTTCTTGTGATTTACTACAATAACCACGGGTAGCACCGCGGGACAGATAGTATGCAATAATATTGTCAATGAAACGTAAAACAGAAAAATATAGTTTTATTTTGGATAAAAAAAAAACATTTCAACATGGCCTTGTGTGTAAAATGTCCGAAATATTTGTTTATTTATTTATTTAATCACTGGATGGGATTTTACATCGTATCAAGCTTTGGTCTCAATTGGTGAAGAAAGTTTTCGAGTTTTTGAAGCCTACACATAACATCTTAACATTTTTATACACAGAAGATAAAATATCATTGGCATTATTTAGGATACAAAGGCAAAATGAATTTAAAAATAATGTGTTAACATAACCTTCCGACATTTGAGTGCCAATATCTCTACGATTCCTATTGAGCGGTATATTATTTCAAAGGCCAATCGACTTTGAAAGGCATAAGCTATATAGTATGTTATATTATATAACTCTCGGGTCACGTTGTGGCTCACGAACTTTTTTCCTAGCCTTTATTCCCAAGATTATTTGGGTTCGGCTACTAGTTCAACCGGTTTTACTTAAATATCAGTTTTTACACGGAGCGACTGGCATCAGACCTTCGCAACCATGAGAGAAAATTGAAATTCAAAAGTTGAACTAGTTGTCAGTATATTTGAATGCATTGACTTCCCAATAACGATTGCCCTAGATGTTCATGATAATCGACGGTTTAACGTGTTCTCCGAGGCATAAATCACCGCCAAACTTAAATACTCCGAGCTGTCATTAGGAATTTCGTGTAACAAAAACATAATAACACATTTGTCCCGATCCTGGATTTCAGCTTGAAACCTCTTGATCAACAATATGCTAACTACTGTACCAAAGAGGCAGTGAAGGTACAAATATAACAACTAATATAAAGTCGGAACAAACTAATACAAAGTCGGAACGTGACGTGAGAGGTACGAACAGCAAAACTAATAGACGCGTGTTCGCCAACGTGACAATATTTACCAAATAGCAATTCAAGTAAGACCCTTACGTAGTGATATATACAATATTATACATTTATTAAATCAAATCGGCATGGTGACTATAACTTTCTCGTTCTAATCAATAGGAGTATTGGCATTGACGAGTTGTTTTGTTGTGTTTATTTATGATAAGGTTTTATGAAATACTACCTGCGGCCTTCATGTTAACCCGGGTAACGCAGCAGAGCGAAGCTAGTCGAAAATATAACATCTGCCAGTGAAAGTCAGCTCCAAATTGGACAAATGTTTTAATTTACTCTATTTTTTCTATGAGAAAAGTGTTATTTTTGCTGTTTTTCTCGCAATTTTTATAATAATTTCTGTCTCTAAAAACCTTTTTAGTGCTTTAAATAAATTGTTTAAAATAAATAACCGGATTGGTTCAGCGGTTCTCGATTTTTGCGCTTAGCAACATATTTAGCAATTCATTTTTATTCATGAGACTAGCTGTTGTTGTTTTTGTCAAGATAAAAAGTAGCCTATTTATTCGATGCTTAAAGTTTGTGTTTAATAAAAAGAAGCGTTTATTTTATTATCATAATAAAATGTTTACCAATTTGACTGCCTTCTTGGTCTAGTGGTTAGCGTATGAGGCTGTTGATCAAGAGGTTCGATTTCGATTTCAAATGTTTGTGTGATCCACAAATAATTGTTTCGGAGTCCCGAGTGTTTTCTATGAATAATATGCATGTATTGTATGTTTATGTATGTATGAATGTATGAAAAAGTATGTTTATGTATTTATATCAGTTGTCTAGTACCCCTAATACAAGCTTTGCATAGTTTTAGATGGCATTGTGTGTAAGATGTCCGAAATATTTAAAATTTAAATATTTATTTATTCAATCTTCGTAATATAAAATACTATCTTACACTTTGTAATACTGAAGACTATTAACCCCAATTCGCTGAATACTATTCTCTATGATTTTGTAATTAAACTATTGCGCTTCCAAATCCTTAAGGCATACAACATTCCAATTCAGGAAGTTTTTCTGGGAATTAAATACTTGCCCATCCCAATACTGTTAAACCAGTAACTCCTTAATAAATACATTTCTAGAGGTACAGGTATAATATACCTGTCCACAATCACGTATCACAAAAATAGCCCAAAAGCTAATGATAATCGTCACGTTGTCGCACACTATAGAATATAAACACCGCCCACGTAAGCCACTTATTTGCGTAGATAACGTCAATGTTTCATTTATATTACCGAGTGTTTGTAAGGATATAAAGAAAGATAAAATCGAAAATATACTTCTCATTTTTCTTTGGGTCATTGGTAAAAATCTAAAAATAAGTATGTAGGGATTTTACGAAGTCTCGTCTACTTTAAGACCGCTACAAAAGGGACTAGCCTTGTTCAAGAAAACTCGGTTCTTTTCTATAGACAATTGGGGAGCCTAACACAAAATTTTATTAGATTTGATTGCGGAAATCTTGAATATAGATGACCGTGGGTCTTGATTTCCGTTCATATACCTACCAGAATGATTTGTAATACCTATAACTAGAATAGTTGTAGAAATGTAAGTGCTACTTTGTGAAGGTAGCACAACAATACTCGTAACTGCACACAACACAGCTTATCCCTACTAATCCCTACTTAATATTATAAATGCGAAAGTAACTCTGTCTGTCTGTCTGTTACGCTTTCACGCCTAAACCACTGAACCGATTTTGATGAAATATGGTATGAAGATAGAACTGAACTTGGGAAAGGACATAGGCCACTTTTTACCGCGATAACCGACATACACGCGGGCGGAGCCGCGGGCGAAAGCTAGTGCTATATATTATCGCAGTGCTGTTCATCATCTGATCATCATGAAAACATCAACAGCCTCTAAATGTCCACTACTGGACATTGGCCTTTTCTAAGGAATGAGGTTTTGGCTGACTATGCCACGCATGCATGCCATTATAAAAAATATGCACAGACATAGAAGAGATACGCCCGGTATAGATTCAGAGATCGTTGCGAATCAATAATTCATAATTGGAATCTTGAAAACCTGGGAAGGTACGAACAATTTTATTATTTTACCTCACCACATTAAAATGTAAACATGTTATATGTATTGATCTTCCTATGTATCTCAAGGACACACGTAGGAGCTAGCATACATTACAAGATCAAAAAAAAAACGTTTAAAGAACTAATCTATTTATGGATGACCTCCATAACTGTAGGTAGATTGATTACAATAATTGACAGCAAGTGTCAATTTAGGTCTAATTATATGGAACAGGAAATACGAGAATAGCTAGGAACATAAACATCGGCTACAAACATTCATCATTGCAAAGTTTAACAATACAGAATTTCTCACAGTCACAGTGGGTGTAACTCAAATTATCTTCACAGGTGGTATTCAGGCAAGGAGCTTGAACAAAACGTGAGTTTCCTATTCAAAGAGAAATATGCTGAAGCAAATTTACATAGAATATTTAATTACGAACTTGCCAACTCGCTTATGCGCAACTTTTAACCGCAAATCTAAAACGGTTCGGAAGTTTTACAATCGTAACTAGTAATTTTGAATAGATTTATAGTTATTACACAGCACTTATAGCCTTTAATTAAGTCGCTAACTAAAGTTATAACGCAAATGTAATTCTTAAAAGTGTACCATTAAAAGTTGGCTGAATTTAGAAATCCCAGTCTATTAATATGTCTGTAGTAAGTCATCATTTTCATCATCATCATCAACAGCCTTTAACAGTCCACTGCTGGACATAGGCCTCTCCTTTGAAAGGAGGTTTTAGCCTACTATACCACGCTGGCCAGACAGGTTGGTAGAGGGTTTGTTTCAAGTTTTCCTTCTCTTGGCAGCGATGTTAACTGCTTATTTTGTTCCTTTAGTCGCCTCTTACGACACCCATGGAATGAATAGGGGTGGTGACACTTTGTATTCTTAATCCGTCACCACACGGACAGTTTAGTAAGTATATGTGACTATTTTATCTGGAAGTATTGTCTGGAATTAACTACCAGTGTACTTACGTGTTTCCTTACCCTCTGATCTCAGGTCCCTTACAAACATGTTACTAGGCCTTCGTAGCGTAAGTCATAATGCTGTATTGTCAATGTGGATATAACCAACACTCTTCGATTCTACTCGAGCTTTGCATCAGGCAAAGAATAATCTTTATGGTAGGTATTTGACTGCCTCGGTGGCGCAGTGGGAGCGTATGAGACTGCTATGCTTGAGATCTCGGGTTCGATTCCAGGGTCGGAAACCAAATGTTTGTAATTCGCAAATATTTGTTTCAGAGTTTGGGTGTTTTCTATGTATAATATGTATGTTGATATTTCCAAAAAAAATGTATATTTATGTATTTATATCAGTTGTCTAGGACCCATAATACAAGCTCTGCTTAGTTTGGGACTAGATGATGTTGTGTGTAAGATGTCCGAATTTTTTTTTTTTATTTATAATACAGTAAGTATAATACAGCAGTATCAATAACACAAGAATATAATTTAGACAAAGAAATAGCGGTGCTTCAAGCACAGCGTAGATCAGAACTTTTGAAATTGCGTTTCTTCATGAAACAAATGACTAACACTAATTTATAACCACAAGTACTTAGATATGTCATTGTCACTTTCGATTTTCTCTTTGTTAAACATCTTAAACTATTTCAGATAACAGATAATAGAGTAGATGATTGAGTAATAAAACCCCACATATTTCGTCTATATAAACTTATTGAGATTTTGCGATATCCCTGACAGTGAAAAACATAGATTTATAGACGAATGATATTACTACAAATACTGATTAAAATAAACTGTTTCCCTTAAACGTCAAATTTCTAATTTACATAGCAAGTGTCGGTATGTCGTCAATTATAAATATTTAACAATGTATGCGTCAAGGTCGAAATTAACTTTTAACGAACGTGCGAATACAAAAAGAAAAAATGAAATTGATTATGCGAACACAAGAAAAGAATTCTTTCAATTGTTTCGTCTCTGGCAACGAATGTTTTATGAGAATTTAATATCAAACATACGAGAAAGTTATTTCAATTTTTACAATAGACCGCGTTATGAATTTAATATAAATCACACCAAGCCGAGGCCGTTTTATTCGCAATTTTAACAAAGAGAATTCATTTTTCTTCCAAAATCGTCTAATCAAAGTCTTGTCGTAAATCTTAACACAGGAGTACTTAGCACATACTGTGTACATTGATGTACAGTCAGCGTCATAATGATATTGGCGTTCAAAGTGGTCAAAATGATGTGAAAAACACTAATTCAATTTAATGTTGGCTCGCAAGGTGCTCAAATTGTTGTACGCATTCAAAGTGGTCAAAAGATCTTAGCAAGCAGTTGTCAATAATATGTTATCTGACAGAGTGTTCATAATTATGTTATCAAATAGGTTGTTCATTGGTATCTAAGCGTGCAAACTAGTCAAAAATATCTTAGCATTAAAGAGAAACCAACCTTATCACCCACAGATAGCCTACACTTTGCAGTTTCACTACATAGTATAAAACAAAGTCGCTTCCGCTCTCTGTCAGTCCCTATAAATACTTAGAGCTTTGAAACTATGCAACGGATTTTAATTCCGTTTTCTTTAATAAATAGAGTGATTCAAGAGGAAGGTTTTTATGTATAATTCATGCATAATATTATAGTGGAGAAACATTGACAATTTTGGAGGTTTCCAATGTGATGTCGTAAATAAACCCATTTTTTACGTTTACACTGTAAACGCTGGCTGTACCCTACGAGATAGATCAAAATAATGTACTACATTATTGTATACCTTAAAAAGTCTAACGTAAATCCTATCCTATAATGTATATCCTAACGTAAATGCGATTTGGGAATCGTTACGGGATAATATGCAAACTGTAATAATTGATAACAATAACTCATCTTCTGATTATAGTGATTAGCATAGAACCTAAGTCATCTTCTGATAATTCGGACTCTGAACCATCAACTAAGAAAAATAACAATGAGGACAGTACAGAGGAAGACCCAAAGAAATTTTACACAAAGACCAGGCACAGACTATACAGAAACATTCTCACCAGTGGACCGTCACTACATTAAGACTATTGCTTGTATTGAGTGTTAAATATAATCTAGACATAACTCACCTTGATGTAACCACAGCTTTTTTGAATGGGCATTTGAAGATGTGGATATGAGTTTACTATACAATTTGGAATGTCATAAAAATAATGCATTAAATTTAAAAAAAAGTGGCTGTGACATACGGACGGACAGACAGACAGACAGACAGACATGATGAATCTATAAGGGTTCCGTTTTTTGCCATTTGACAACGGAACCATAAAAATCGGCCAAGTGCGTGCCAGACAGAAACCATTTCAACTCTAGAGGAATTGCAATTAGAAAACATTCGTCACCCTCCGTATTCGCCAGACCTTGCTTCAACGGACTACTATTTTTTTCGTAATTTAGACAATTTTCTACGTGATAAAAAGTTTTCTTCCCAGGAGGCAGTACAAAATGCTTTCACACAGTTTGTAGAATCTAGATCACTTGAGTTCTATCGCAAAGACATAAATTACATTCCTATTAGATGGCAGCAATGTATACATAATAATGGTAGATATTTTGATTAAATAAATATGTTAAATGAAAAAATCCCCCACGCACATAAAAGGGTTCCTCAGTCACCCATAATGATACGTGGTTATAAAATCGTATCCAATAGATAACTGCTATTTTTACGTATTAATGTGTTAATTTATGACGTTTACCAAGGAAGCGCCTTTTACAACATAAGCCTCTATAACTCCTGAACTAATAAAGTCATCTAATCTGCTACAGTTTTCCTTTAAAGTTCATTATATAGACCACCATCACGAATTTATCCAGATTTTTTACAAAAAAGTGCCCTTTAAAGTGGAGTTTCTCGTAAACGGACACCTAAATCAAAAAATCCTCTTAAAAATCCATTATTGTTTTCAAAACACCTATCTAATAATACCCCACAAGATGGGGTAGTCGCGAGAAAAAAAATCATCCCCACTTTACGTGTAAGGGAGGTACCCCAAATAAAAATATTTTTCTCAGTTTATTGTACTCAGTATCCTTACCAGCAATTAATAGGAACTTTAGTTTATTTATCTATGTTAATCCGCCCAGATATATTTTATGATGTTTGTTACTAGAACCAGTTTAATAATAATTACAATGAAACACATTGGAAACATTTAAAACATATTTTAAAATACTTGAAAAAAATCAAGCATTTTTTCGTTTAAGGGTTATGTCAATGCTGAATGGGCATGAATATGAAAATATCCAGTACAAGACTTACGGTCCACACAATATGATATTGTGTGGACCGTAAGTCTTGTACTGGATACATATTTAAGAAGTGTGGTAGTGTCATATCTTTTAAGTGTAAAAAACAACCAACATTAGCTTAATCTAGCACAGAAGCTGAATTTATGACTATAATATTTGTAAGGCAAGTGAATAAGCCATTTACTTGAGAAGCTTATTGTTGGAATTAGAATGCAGAAATGAGTTACCTATTCAAAATATGTGTTGGTATAATAAATTAACAAATAAATTATTAAAAAAATTATATTAGAAATTTCAAAATTATTACTGTAGGTTATTTTTAGTTTATGTTACTCGTAAAATTTTGTCAGTATTGGCTATAATATAAAAAATATTATGTTTTTAAGAAACATTGACTTTATATGAGTTCCACTAAAATAATCCTACTTTAGAATCCTATCCTAATAATATTATAAACGTGAAGGTTTGTGAGTATGTATGTATGTGTGTATGTTTGTTGCTCTTTCACGCAAAAACTACTGAACGGATTTGGATGAAACTTTACAGTAATATAGCTTATATATCAGAATAACACAAAGGCTACTTTTTACTGCAATAATCGAGTTAAGCGGGCGAAAGCTAGGTGATTATAAAAATACATTAAATTGTAGATGTCAAAATGTATCACTGTTTATTTCCTGTCAAAACTTCACAGGTTACTAGGCATAACACATTTGCATAGCAACCATAATGATACGCGGGTAACACCGCGGGGCGCATCTAGTACACTAATATAATCACATTAATAAATATTCCCTAAAAGATAACTTTAATTATGATGAAAACCGCGTTTAAATACCTTGCGTAATATAAATGATCAGAGCGGACAGACAATACGAGCGACTTTATAATGAACTGCGTGAAAATTTAATATTATTTGACCGTTCGATTATAATAGGTACTTTCTGTACCCGGCGTGTAGCTTGAATGAATCCTACGAGCTTTACGATATGACAAGATACATTGTGTACATTGTAGGACATTAAAATACGTTCTACAAAGCCGAACAGTTGATGAATATGTAACTTATACAAAAAACCAAAAACGCAACCACATCGACTCATTTGCTGAAGTTCCTAATGCCACCTTCCGCCTCCATCATCAGACCCTGGTTACCATATAGTATCAAAGTACTCGTAAAGACGAATAAAATGAGCCCAATTTCGATGGGGTTGCGTCTAATTACGGAGTTCCAATGGCCACCTTCCAGCTCCATCATCAGACCCTGGTTACCATCTTAGAGTGTCAAAGTACTCGTCAAGAAGACGAATCAAATGAAAATTTTTACCCGAAAATAAATAATCGTATCATTAATTCTACTTTATATCAAAGAAATTTCAATTGGTTTTATTTAATTTATATACCTACATAAATACTCCTTTTCTCAGTATAATATTGTAGATTACCTATGATTCAATAGAATATTGGACTATGTTTTTTAATAACATTCGAAACAAAAGACATGTCAATTACGTCATGCAAGAAATGAATGAGAAAGGTATTGAAGACAAAAAAGGACAAACATTTAAAAGTAATAATGAATCTGCAAAGTATACTCTATCTGTGGGCGATAACGTTGGTTTCTGTTTATTGCTAAGATATTTTTGACTAGTTTGCATGCTTAGATACCAATGAACAACCTATTTGATAACATCAATATGAACACTCTGTTAGCTAACATATTATTGACAACTGATTGCTAAGATCTTTTGACCACTTTGAATGCGTACAACAATTTGAGCACCTTGCGAGCCAACATCAAATTGAATTAATGTTTTTCACATCATTTTGACCACTTTGAACGCCAATATCATTATGACGCTGACTGTACAATACATCATTCTTTTGAAAGAATGATGTATTTTTAGAAGATAGTGATGACAACATATAGCAGCATCACTCACAATACTTTTGCCAAGTAAATAATTAAATAGGTATGTTTATTTTTTGCTATCAGAGACAAAGTAAAAGCAAAATGCAAGGAGACGTTTCATAAAGATAAAGCTTTAACTGTCAAGAAAAATCTTTTAACCATAATAATATAAATCAAGATTCTACTAAGAAAGGATGCATAGGAAACGGATCAAATAACCAAGTTCAGCCAATTTTCAAGTCATGGAGAGATATAAAGGGCCAGTTTCCAAAACTGTGGAAGACGGGGAAACTGGTTCTCATCCGAAAGGAGGGGCGCCCGGCGGACTCACCATCCGCCTACCGGCCCATAGTGCTGCTTGACGAGGTGTGCAAACTCTTTGAAAGAGTAATTGCACACCGCCTCGTCAAGCATCTCTACAGGATAGGGCCGGATCTGGCGGACAACCAGTACGGCTTCCGTCAGGGGCGCTCCACCGTGGATGCGATCATGCGCGTGAGGGCTCTGGCGGAGGGTGCAGTTTCCCGGGGTGAAGTAGTATTGGCGGTGTCTCTAGACATCGCCAACGCGTTTAACACTTTGCCCTGGAGCTGTATCAGGGAGGCACTAGTCTATCATCGAGTGCCTTCATACCTCCGCCGCATAGTCGGGGCATATTTGTCAGAGAGAGCCGTTGTTTACCCAAGTAGAACCGGTTTCGGTCGGCGTGAGATGTCGTGCGGTGTTCCGCAGGGGTCGGTCTTAGGACCGCTCCTGTGGAATATTGGCTACGATTGGGTGCTTCGCGGTGCATTTTCAGAATGTGTCGCCATCACATGTTATGCGGACGACACGCTTGTGATGGCGTGGGGGGAGACGCATCGTGAGGCAACCCTGAGGGCCACGGCCGGGGTTGCCCAAGTTGTGGAGCGAATCCGGCGGCTGGGTCTTGAGGTGGCCTTGCACAAATCCGAGGCCTTGTTCTTCCATGGACCTCGGAGGAAGCCACCTGATGGACTCAGTCTCATAGTAGGAGGCACTCGCATCGGCATCGAGCCCTCTATGAGGTATCTAGGGCTCGTACTCGACGGCCGATGGGGCTTCGAATCTCACTTTCGAAGTCTGGTCCCCAAGCTGGTTGGCGCAGCGCGTGCATTGGCACGGTTGCTACCAAACATGAGGGGACCCGATGACTCCTGCAGGAGACTCTACGCGGGGGTTGTGCGGTCCATGGCCCTTTATGGGGCTCCAGTATGGGCGGAGGCTCTGAGGGCCAGCAACGCCGCGCTGCTGCGACGACCGCAGCGGGTGCTGGCTATCAGAATTATAAGAGGGTACCGCACGATCTCCTTTGAGGCAGCAAGTCTCCTGGCCGGAACTCCACCATGGGACCTGGAGGCGAGGGCCCTTGCAGCTCTTTATCAGTGGCGCAAGGAGGCGCGGGAGCTGGATAGGAGTCCTGATCCTCGAGAAATCGAGAATCAGAAATCCCAGCTCCACCAGGTCCTCGTGGAGGAATGGAGGGAACGACTTGGGCAACCAAGCGCTGGGCACGCCGTTATTGCGGCGGTAAGACCCGTTATGGAGGATTGGCTCGAGAGGCATCACGGCAGCCTCTCATACCGGCTGACACAGGTGATCACTGGAAAGGGGTGCTTCGGAGATTACCTGTGTCTAATCGGAAAAGAGCCAACGCCTGAGTGCCACCATTGCGATGGCCAAACCGTGGATACGGCGCTCCACACGTTAGCTGAATGTCCAGCGTGGGCGGAGCCGAGGCGCGACCTCGTGGCAGCCATCGAAGTGGGGATTCTCTCGCTCCGTAACATGATTGCTGCCATGATACGGAGCGAGAGTGCGTGGAACTCCGCTGTCTCCTTCTGTGAGCAAGTCATGCTTGCGAAGGAGATGGCTGAGCGGGACCGGGAGAGGCTTAGAACTCTTCCGGTCCGCCAGGTCCGAGAACGGGCAAGGTACCACAGACGACTCAGGCGCCGGAGATCGTTAAACGATCTCCGTCCTCCATAAGCGCAAGCCTGGGGGTGACAGGTGAGGCCATCTGTTACCCTAGCAGAAGCAGGCCAGGGTGGCGGCGCCAGTGCCACGAAGCACCCGCGCCCCCTTTTAGACAGTTCTGAACTTTCACACAAGTGAGGGTCACCTGCAAGGCGTAGATGGCCCGAGGTACGTCGGGGTTCCAGGGACTTCCTTCCGAGGGTACACCTGGCTCCTCGGCTTATAGTACCCAAAGCGGCGTGCGGTTTTGGTCGGTTCGAGTCCGACATAACCATCAACTGGTGGTATCCGGGGGGATTTCCGCACGGAAAAAAAAAAAAAAAAAAAAAAAAAAAAAAAAAAAAAAGGGAGAGATATAAAATCTGATATTTTGATTGAGATATAGATTGAACAACACGATCGCGTTCCCATTGAAGATGTAATCTTTATGGAGGAGGTACATGTTATATATGAATATATTATGTTAACTTAAATATATTCATTCAGGATACTGCAGTATATTAAACTATTATTAACGCGAGCCCATTGTTTGTCAAAATATTTTTGAAGTTTTAAACAGAAAATGAGTGAAAAAATTACAAAACTAAAGAGACAATTCAATGGTATCTCCATTTTGAGAATCCCTGAATATTCTTAGATGGAAAGTAATAGTGTCACGTCTATTTTGCGGGTGTATTTTAGCTCAACATAACTTTAGCAACAGTCTCCAAGCAAAATCCATTTGTACGGGTAGACCTTAACACTTCAACGCGTGATAAATGCGTTTGTTACGCTTTCGCAGTATTCTCGGAACCGAGAGAAAATTAAAGATATTGTTATTAAAACTTGTAGAAAATGTCTGTTTTATTGTGAAATTTTGAAATTGTAAAATTTGTAGTTCAATGTCATTACTTTCGTGGCCACACACCAAACAAGAGTAGAAAGTCTGTTACCACATATATTATACTAGCTTTCGCCCGCGGTTTCGCCCGCGGTTTCGCCCGCGTGTTATCGCGCTAAAAAGTATTCCATGTCCTTTCCCAAGTTCAGTTCTATCTTCATACTAAATTTCATCAAAATCGGTTCAGTGGTTTAGGCGTTAAAGCGTAACAGACAGACAGAAAGACAGAGTTACTTTCGCATTTATAATATTAGTGGGAATTAGGGAATTAGGGATTAGTATATAATACATTTTCGCTGTAGGTAGTAGAGCCACGCTGATTACAGCACGAATGGGCCGCCTCGACCAGGCAGTACTACCCACACACAGAAGACAAACATAATGACAGCATTCGTGTTGTCGTATTTCGTTGGTAACCGTGAGACCGGTGAGGGTCACCATGCTGCATTGTCTATACTCACAACGAGGATGGTGACCCTTACTCTTGGATTCTACTTAAGCTTTCCATCAAGTAGTTTAAGAGTCACTTTGGTAGGTATAACATAGGCCTCTCCTTTGAAAGGAGCTTTTGGCCTACTATACCACGCTGGCCAGACGGGTTGGTAAAGGGTTTGTTTCAAGTTTTCCTTCTCTTGGCAGTGATGTTAGCTGCTTATTTTGTTCCTTTAGTCGCCTCTTACGACACCCATGGAATGAATAGGGGTGGTGAAACTTTGTATTCTTAATCCGTCACCACACGGACAAATAAAAATAATGAAAAAAATTAAAAATATATATGGATGACCGTGTGGTATACCGAGTGTCATCACCCTCCTCTATATTCATCCCGTGGGTGTTGTAAAGGCCGACTACAACAGCAAACTAAGCAGAAAAATCGGAGGAGGTCGGATCGGACAGGCGTAGCCATAGTGTCTCTTTCCTATGCAAAACAGTCAGATTTTTTTTTGCGGGAGGAAGTCTTCGCAATCGCCTATCACTATGAACTCACACATAACATTTATACACACAAAAAAAATCATACACACATATATAAATTCTGTGTCATAACAGTGTATGTAATGCATTTGACTTTGACACACACACACACACACACATCTGAACACCAGCCCTATAGTCTCTCTCTACAGTGTTGTTCTATGCTAGGTATATACATATGACATACTAGGTATATAAACAAAATATCGAAACTACAAAATGAAGGACTTCTAATTTGTTAACTTAATTGAAATTCCAGTTTATTAGGTACAAAAACAGCTGTTTTATTGACAAAGGTTAACACTATCAATTTATTATGTGAACAATATTAAATGGATTTCAGATAAGCGTTGTCAACAAACTTATCAGCATTGTTTTATCGCTCGTGTGATACAGAAACACATTTAGAAGTTTTCATTCAAATAGCTGTTATATAATCTGATCGCTTGAATCTACTGCCAATAATTCAGTATTCTTTCAGCAAAGTAGAACTTACCTTTAAACAAAAATAAAAAAGGAAAAAAAGACAGAAAATAAAAAAATATCCACTTCTGCTTCTGTAAGTATATTACTTATCAAGCATGAGACAAAACTGGTTAAATATATGTTAGGCGTGTTGTGTGTACTATGTACAGGTACCAGAACAAATATAAATAAAGTACATTAATTAAATCCTCTTCGTTGTTCAAATAATTCGATAAATCCAACTAATTGAGTGTAATTTGTTAGTATTTTTGTGTTGGAAAATATAAATCCAAATTCCCAGAAACCGGAGATTATGTTTTTCCTACCTTATCATTCTATTTGGACCTGGATTAGTTTTTAGTCAATTTCTATTTATTATGATGTTAACTATTCTTGCAACTCAATCATCTAATCTGTCATAACATATATTTTCGTAGAATTCTAGAGCAGTTTTATATATCTGTGTTTACGATTACCGAAAATTGTGATAAGTTCAAAAAGAATATAATTTGCAATAGAATTAGACCTATAAGATCTATAAGATCAGTATCTACGTATTATGTTCAATATTGTTTATTTTGATTGTTTTTTTTTTGTGGAGGATGCCTAAGTAGGTAGTAAAGTGAACATCAACGAACATTTTTTTCGAAATCAATCGTTCATAACACAGTTTGACGAGGATTCTTAAGCTAAGGTCACTCGCGGAAGGTTGAATTGTTCTAGAAAACAACAGAAATTTTCCATCAGATTGCATATATACCTGTGTTAGGTAGAAGTTAATTAGTGTGTACGGGCTGCGTGCACAGTTTGTTGAGTGATTGAGTTTATTTAAGTCATGCAGTACGATGGCTTCACTAGCAAGGGTTAATTATTTTCTATTATTTACCTAATTGAACGTTACGGTTCGTACCTTGAGGAAAAAACACGTTTTTAGCAACATGTTGTCAAATGTTACGTAATATACTTGTATTAAAACTAACTAACACATCTTGCAAATCAATTTACATCGTCTTCAAGTTGTTTTTATTTGACGGACGGATACTTTTTTTCATACGACGGTGCCAAGAGTTGGTGAAATCTTCTTTGGCTGATATTGAAACTTTTTAGTTTTAATAGTAGCCCAAGAAGGTCAGGTTTTTAGGTCATTTGATTCGATTTATTAATCAGCAGATTAGACTAAATAAGTATTTATTTATGGCAAAAGAGGCTTATACTCGAAGCAGAGGCTTTACCTGATGACACCCGAAATTCAACATTCACACACGAGAACGTTGTCGCCATAAAAAAATCTCACTTGATACTTGATCAAGAAGATATGGAAGGGAATGGTTTAAGGTAACCTAACTCATTTGAAAAGAAAGAATAACAAACAAATGCTTTACGCAGATTTACGTCTAACCGTACTATTTTAAATATTTCGGACATCTTACACATAACGCCATCTAGTCACAAACTAAGCAGAGCTTGTATTATGGGTACTAGACAATTAAATACGTAAACATACTTGTTTCTTGTAAATACATACATATTATACATAGAAAACCCTCAAACTCCGAAACATATAATTGCGGGTCACACAAACATTCGTTACGACCATGAAATCGAACCCGAGACTTTTTCAAAATACCATAGTAGAAAAATGTAGCCAGGAGACAGATGATGATATTCCTTCTCATTTATTTAACATGAAAGTCAATTTCACTATAACTTATTGAGATGAAAAACTGTAAAGAAGAATACTCTGATATGCTATTTCCTATATTGCAGATGATCGTACTAATGTATTGCGGATTCTTAATTTGGACTGCAGCCAAAATCACTACTGCCAGAGTGTTATGTAGTGGTTAAGATTTTAGAATTCGTATAGCGTGAGTAATGGATCTCTTATTGCAAATGTGTACAAACATCGGCAAAACAGCTTCCCACGATGCCGGATGCCAGGGTGTGATGTGGGCTTGTTAGAAAATTCTTCATTGCATACAACTAGGTAAGCAATTGATCGACTCTTGTGACGAGAAGGCCGGTTTTTTACTAGCATACAGAATTAACAATGCTGCCTGTGTTTTGGTAATGCTAGTTTAGTAGCAGTATGCGATGATGCGAAGGAATTTTTGACGCTTATTTATAAATTTAATAAATGTTGAGCTAGTGGTTTGATGGTAAGTGGATGCTTTTTCCGATTTGTATAAATCCTAACTAATATTATAAATGCGAAAGTTATTTTGACTGAGGGACTCAACTAGTAAATAATATAACCGCAAAATAATACCTTGACTTCTACGCATGAGGAAAAAAACCGCTGGTTCACCTACTACAATTAGGTTTCAGGAAATCGATTTATCATTTGATATCCATTTACGAAGTTTTCCAATTAGTTCGAACAATTCTTTTTATAGTTTTTCTATTACAAGTGACATTTTTTCAGAAATACGGGGACCAAATTCAATATATTGTATCATTTTTACGATGAATCTTTTTGAGTAACCCGAGGCGTTGTCAATAAAAACATTTTATATTACAGAACTTTTCGTAGAAATGTTTTTAACTGAATTGTAGAATTCTTCATAAAATTCCTACACATACCCATCATACCTAGTTATTTTTATCGAATATTATTGTAATCAGATTAAGAAATTGAAAACCGGATAAAGACATAATTTATGATCTTGATCTTGACAGATAGAGGTGAGTATAATACCTACAGTATTTTTAAAAGGGAAGACTTTTGTAGAAATAAAAACTATATAGAGCTTTAAAGGGGACAGGGTGCAGGTTGCTAAACTGTTATACGGAAGATAGCTATGCTTAAATTAAATTACCTAAACAGACCAATTTTTACATTTACCAAGGTTTTACCTAGTGTCTTTCGGGGTCGTCTAAGTAGTTTTAGACACGACGACAAATATTTTTAAAAGTGCACTGACCCCTCCGCATTTATATATTGCAAAAGCTGTGTTTATGCAATATTTCATTTTTAAACAACCTTCATAATGAAGGTATAAATAAAACGAACTAACTTAATTAACTACAATATTTTGTATGTACGTAGCCAAGGTAAAAGTTCTGGCTAGACAAAAATCTATAGATCCAACCTTAACATTGAATAGGCTTGAAAGACTAGGCTTTTCTTAGTCTATATATATATTATCCCTCGAATAATGCCTTTCAAGTGCTTGCTTATCCTCTATTAGATTAAAAGCTTAGCATCAACCTTCAACATTATTACGTTAGAATGAATTCAAGCAATGTTCTTATTACATTACGTGATCAATTGATGAATTTTATTTAAGGTCGGATATCAATGAAGCGATGTAATGATTACATAGTATATCATCATCAAGCTGATTAAAGCATGGGAAGTTATGCTCTGGAATATTTAGAGGCTGACTTGAGCAGAGCGATATCACTGCCTCAGATAGAATCAATGCTCAGCAATTTTTTTCGTTGTTTGTCACCAAGAGAATAAGATCGGTATCGAAGGAACTAATTACGGGGGAGGCAAAGTTTTGACGAGGAATAAAGGTTTTTGGTCACAAGATGAAACCCTCAAAAAAGCGGCCAAGTGCGAGTCGGACTCGCCCATGAAGGGTTCCGTATCGGCAAGTAACATCTTATAAAAGTTCTTGTAGTTCGTTGTAACTTTCATCGATGTTTTTATACATACTAGTGTATTGATTGGATGAAAGGTAAATTGCGTGTTACGATTTATGACGTATTAAAAAAAAAACTACTCACTAGATCTCGTTCAAACCAATTTTCGTTGGTAGTTTGCATGGTAATGTACAACATATATTTTTTTTATCACTCTCTTATTTTAGAAGTTAGAGGGGGGGGGACACACATTTTTCCACTTTGGAAGTGTCTCTCGCGCAAACTATTTAGTTTAGAAAAAAATTATATCAGAAACCTCAACATCATTTTTGAGCACCTATCCATAGATACCCCACACGTATAGGTTTGATGAAAAAAAAATTTTTGAGTTTCAGTTCCAAGTATGGGGACCCCCAAAATGTATTGGTTTTTTTCTATGTTTATCTAGAAACCTTAATGCGGTTCACAGAATACATCGACTGACCAAATTTCAACAGTATAGCTCTTATAGTTTCGGAAATAATTGGCTGTGACATACGGACGGACGGACAGACAGACAGACAGACTTGACGAATGTATAAGGGTTCCGTTTTTTGCCATTTGGCAACGGAACCCTAAAAAAGGTCGATAGACCAGAGTGAGATTACGGCTTCATAGGAAACTTAAAAATTACAGAAGGACTGTAGGTGTTGTCTTAAAGGTTTTATTGTTACAAAATTTCAAATTGCAAAGCAGGGATAAGGCAAATGCTGATGTTACGCACTGTTGTGCGCCATAATGTTGTATTGTCCACAATCGAAAAGAAAAGGTAATAGACAGAGAAGTCAAACCAATCAAAAAGAAGATCTCTAATGTGGATTTTGTGCACTTGTTTAGTACTATTTAAGTGCGCACGCACTAAACTAACTGGAATAGTACGGAAACACATTATGAGCCGGTTTGACTGAATGATACCACGGCCAACAGAAAACCGGTTTTCAGCCATTCTTTCGTTTTATTTCACCGAACGAATAAGATTACCGGAGGAAGTGATGGGGAGCGAAGCCCTCCAAGGAATTTTTGCAAAGTTATACTCGTACATATTGAAGTGCTGGCAAATACTCAAAACTAACATGATTTTATTCCACGTGTATTACCAACTGTAAAGAACAAAGATTTTGCGTAGCTCTGAGAGCAGGAGCACATCCTGTCTAGCGCGGACTATACAAACATACATAAAACGGATACAATGAATATCCAGACTTAGAATTACAATTTGTGGACCACTCAAAGTGTTGTCAAATGTGGGATTAGAATCCACAACACTTGGCGCTTTAGTAAACCGCGTGGCGGTCGCTTAAACCACTGGGCCAACTGTGCAGTCAATATATTGCCTAATACTAGGGTTCAGAGGGTCTAATAGCAGTCATTTTGCGTCTCGAAGAAAGAAAAAGAAGGGAAATTTTATACCTTTGTCTAGTATTATTTAAGTTCTCATGCACTAAACGAACTGGAATGATACTTAACCATCAAGTTTAACAATACAAAGTCGTAATGTACCAGACATTACGACCTCGCACCGTCACATTCACAATAGCGGAACTTAAACGCGAATGTACGAATGATGGTGTCTGTACCTATATGTACTCAAACTTTGGAACGAATAAACAATTTTTAGATTAGTTCCGGTAGTTAATGGCCGTGGTTCTGTTCTCAACATTACTAAACTACCGTGTGCACTGTGCATGCAGTCCGGTTATTGTGGCACAGGTTCTGTATATGATTATTTTTATGTTTAAGCCTACTCTGGTGGAAAGTATGAGTAGAATCCACCTAGGTCGCCATCCACATTGTGAGTACAAGTAATGCAGCATGATGACTCACATTATAGTGACTTAGTGAGAA
Organism: Phragmatobia fuliginosa; assembly: GCA_932526445.1. NCBI lineage: Eukaryota > Metazoa > Arthropoda > Insecta > Lepidoptera > Erebidae > Phragmatobia > Phragmatobia fuliginosa. The sequence continues at coordinate 17,459,784 of OW052071.1, forward strand.
ACTCCTGCTTAATTGGGTCTCCGGTCTCACATTCACCAACGAAATACGGCAGCAAAAATGCTAACATTTTAGGTTCAACTTCCGTGTGAGGGTAGTACTACCTGGTTCGATCCATCCCAATCACACTGAAATGGATCTACTACCTTGAGAAGAAGTCATCAAGTCATCAAGCAATATCATTTTGCTTAAATTATGAGAAATTATACCAGACAACACCCACGTCGAGTTTTCAATATATGTGTTTATGTCTTTAACTATATATGTATCTAAACAGGTTTCGTCTCAAGTTGTTTGCTTAGGTATGTGATTAGAATTTCTAACGAACGTGTCACTACTATAGCGAGCAACAACACGTTAGAAACTAAGAATACCTTATCTGAACATCATTTATGACCTTGTCGCACTAACATTGCGCTTTAGGAATATTAAAATTATTGTTTGTTATCATTCGGGAGAAAAAAGTAATAAATTATATAACGGCGCAGTTGTATGCGTCTGCGAATTTGTTTAGTTTACACTTTATCTTCAATGTTTAAGTACTTACTGAGTTTTAATAATGGTGTATTTTTACTACGTTTATCGTAGTTTGAAATTTTACAGAGTTTCTTATCGATTACAACTTACGTAAATGCCAAAGAATTTACCTACCTCATAGGAAAGAATGCTTCTTTTGTATTGAAGGGAAATAATATCATCAATAGTCTCCAGCAGTCCACTGCTGGACATAGGCCTCAACTAAGACCCTACTCATCACATCGACAGGGTTTTACATATTTATCACTATTTAATCATCATCATCGTTATCAAAAACCTTAAACAGTCCACTACTGAGGCCTCTCCTTAGAAAGGAGGGTTCGGCCTACTACGCAGGCCAGACGGATTGACATAGGATTTAAGTTTTCCTTGTCTTTGCAGTGCTGTTGTCGTAGGGGAGGCACGTAGGAGGGTATTTATTTTTTACATTATAGGATTTTTACTAGTTTTCGACTCGTTTTCGATAAATAAAATAAACAATTCCCGCCTCGCTGTTTAATATTTTTTACGTAAGAATATAAAAGAAAAAAATAATATACCAACCTTTAGCTGGTTTTAGTATTTCCTTTTATAAGTAAAAAAATTCAAAAACCAACCAACCATGTTTGATAGAATCATTCAATCTCTTCCACTCTTAACTTCGAGTATTTTTGTGATCTTACGTAAGCACTATCAATACTCCCTCCTACCCCCTTGTAAGTAAAAATAACACATGGTCGACCCCCCCTTTCCCACAAATCGACTTACGAAATAAAGGAATGGCCTTTTTGACGACTTTAATACACCCACGGCGTGAAACTCTGTATCCTTAATCTGTTACCAAACGAATAATTCATTATTTACTGACACAATTCTATAATTCAATTAACCTTCAAATCTCGATGTTATTTGAAATTCATTTCAATCAGCTATAATAGCACAAGATGAGAGATATTGGCATCAAACGAAAATGCAAGTCAAAACATCTGAAGGTGAACACAGAGAATTGCTGATTGAGTTATTTATGAGATTCGTCAACGGCCGTTGCAAAATTGCTTTTTATTTAATATTCAAATTTAATACAATCTATTTCGAGGGCAGCCATTAATTACGGTAGGTAGTTCGAATTGTATAATTTCGAGGAGGGAAATAGTAGGTTGAAGGAGATAAGATAAACCATTTATATATATACTAGCTTTAGCCCGCGAATGCTTTTGATGTTTTATGCTGGAGAAGAAATGCTTCAGATCCAATGGACGGCCTTTCGGCACGAGTGCATTTGTTTTACTCGAACTCAATATAAAGACCCGATTATCTACTATCTGCCGGTCGGCCTTGGACACCAATCTGCGCAATGCTCTTCATTCGGCCAAGGACAGGAACAGGTGGCGAGCAAATGTTCGTGAAAGGATCATTCCACAACTAGGGATTCACGACCCTCAGTAATGAGGATCACGACGCGAGGAGAAAGAAAGACTCACAACGTAAATCGAAATTTAAAATAAATATGGTAAATTAAATTACATTTAAAATAATTCATGCAGCCGGAATCAGCTAGTCTATAATATATCCTTAATTACATAAAATATTATATAACTTCATTTCATAAGCCCAAATTGGCATAAGCATTACAGTGTTAAGACTGAATACTACCTGAACGATAACATAAAGTGTAATAGCTATAAATAAAATATTGTTCAACTTTCACTTTCGTGTAGTGAAAGTTTTAAAATAAACTCTTTATAAGAAAGAGTAGGTATCCTAAAAATATTTCGTAAAAAGTGCAAATATAATAGTTTATTTAATATTATTATGAATCATACATCATAAGGCTATTTAAAAGTCGTTTTTTTAATCTTTATTTTAAGCACCGTTGCTTGGATCACAATATGAATTCTTCTGCTTATTCTTTCTGGAATGGTTGATCCGTTTTTGAAGGAATTTTCATTGTCAGCTGATGTTATATATATAAATTAGACTGCTTCTATTTTAGAGAAAAATAGTGTTAATAATCTCTAATACAATAACCACTAACAGAACTAGGCGCCGCTAGTTTTAAATATAATAAAAATGTTTAAAAAAAAAAACGGGAAAGTACTATAAAACTGTGCTAGGGATAGAGTGACCAGGAAGGTCTCCAAAGCATGGTTTGGAAAACTAGCGGCATAAAAATAAATAGCAACTAATTAAGTCATCTCTTCTGGTTTTTTTCTGGTCACTCAAAGAAATCGTAAAAGGTGACTATTCGATGAACTGAAAGAAAATTATATTAGACATCTTTGTATTGCCTACCTTACTGTACAGTTGTCCAACCTGGATTCGAAAAACTATACTAAAAGACAAAGAGCTATGGAGCTGAGCATCCTCCATAAGGAAATTCAGCCAGAAGTCAAACTATTAGACAAAAAACAAAACTAACAGATGGTCTTACACAAGCTTTAAAAGAGTGGGAAGTGGACTCTCAGACAAAAAGATGGACATTCAGAACCACAGCATGGAAGGGGCCTACTGGAAAAAGAAGAGTGGGTAGACCAAAAAGAAGATGGGCATGACCATTGGCAAAGATAGAGACAAATGGATGAAACTGGAGGACGCCTTCACCCAAAGTGGAGATCATTTCCTAATATAACCAAACCCGAGACATATACTGACACTACTAACAATCAGAAAGAAATTAGATGAAATGATTCCATTACTAACTTTTACTAAACTAATCAAACAGCAATATGGAGACATGAAAAATAAAATCTTTTCTATAAAGAACTGAATCCATAACATTGTTGATTTAGAACCTTGTAAAACTACCAAGATCGTTTTATGTCAGCCTCCTTGAAACAAACAAACAAATCCACCAACATGTTATGCAACACATAATGACCATTAACGTACATTTGTGCGTTACGTAACGCAATAGGAAAGTGTCATCAGCGTCACTTTCACTTGTTACGATCGAACTGTGTAGCTGGCTCGTTATGGTGCTACTATTTTCTTTCTATTTCAAGAAGTGACTTAGAAATGCGTTATTTTATGATTGAACAAGCAAATAAATAAAATTAAAGTGTATGGTTCCAATTTCAAATGAACAGTTTTTAGTGTTCCGTTCATGACTCTGAACCCTTATGACCGTCCGTCCATCCTCATTTGACCTCCCAAACGGTTAGTACTAGAAAGATGAAACTTTACATGTATATCTGTTATTATCATGTCGACAAGGTGCTAAAAAGAAATACCGAAAAATATTTTTATTTGGGGTACGTCCCCTCACGTGAAGTGGGATTTTTTTTTTTTGCGTCTACCCCATCGACACTCACCAGTAGATAGCTAATAACATAAGAAGTAACTTAGTAGTAAATCTTGACTGAGACATATGTCCAGCAGTGGAAGTCTTTTACCAGACATATTCATATTAAAACCATCTAGATGATATTAATGATGATATTTAGCTATTTTAAAAAAGCACGGAGCTTACCATTATGAAGTGAAGCGACTGTGTACGTCCGCCCCTTTCGTCCGCTGTAACAAATAAAAAGAATTATAATTATTTTTATAGTTAAATGCCATGATACTATTACTAAAGTCCCTCCTATTTTAATATTGACTACTATTCTACTACTACTACTACTACTACTACTATTCTTATATATGCCTGTTTACCAGTTCAACAGAAAAACAGGCAGAAAAATCTAAAGTTAAATAAAAGTTTAAACAATTTAAACAACACCATGAATTTTTTACTTATCAGAACTCTGTTTCATAATGACTAAGTTTTAAATTATATCATTAATATTATGGTTGTCTGGAAGAGACCGCCTATGGTTGTACATAGTTTGTTACACAACTGTTTCTTTTTCTTTTTTGTATCATTTGTGTATACATATACATAAAGATTTACTGATGTTAATTAACGTCGCCATTTTATTTGTCACATATCTATAGGTCGCATTTTGTACACTACATATCTGACATTTTATGTACTCTATTACACCTCTGTAATATGGTGTGTAAATAAAGAGTTTTCTATCTATCTACCTGTATAGAGAAATAAAAAATAATGCAAGTGTAATTTTTTATAGTTTACTGGTTGTACAATGAAGTTGTATTAAATAAATAAAAATATCGGTAGGCAAATTATCATCGTACTTAATAAATGATAAATTGTCCCATCGATACAAACTAGATATGCATCAAGATAAATGATACACATTTAGCATGATAATTACGCAACTACTAGAATGATTTATCTAACCAACTATACAGTGATTTGCATTGGTTATATAAATCAGTTCGCATAATTAAAAAGATTTATTAAAAACATAAACGTAGAAATATTGACGCTTATACACGTGATATCCTTTTTTTTAATAGGCGTCGTTTATTTTTTACAACATTATGTAATTATTTTGAACGAAATCTTCAAACGTGGTTACCCAAGCTTGGCTTTTATTTTTTTATTTAAGTAAAAAAAAAGGTAAGAATATTTCGAAAATGGACGGAGGAAATGGTTAAAATTTAACATAAAATAATAAAAATAACATCGTTATAACTTATAATACTGTAAATTATAAATTGCTAGCGTTCGCAATTCCAGCCTTTTTTTTGTCTGCAATCGCTGACGCCTCTATTCTTTCTTCTATTTCTATGTTGGATTGGCTAATATCAATAAGTCACGTGATCAAAACAAAATACTAGTTAGAGAGGCAGGTTTAGACTTAATAATAGAAAACCAGATCTGATATTAGATATTAACTACTAAGATTTTAGTAAAACCGTAACCTTCATATTTTTTTTATCCGAGATACTAATCATCACTACCTACTTGCAAATTTTGATTTCTTTATGGGTTAAGCACTTCTTCAATTTGTATCTTTGGTTAAAAACTACAATTGATTGACAATCATTCGTTTATTTGCTCTGTTTTTGGGACAAAGTGTTCTACTTAGCGACTTTCCCAAATGGTATGAATCAAGCAATCATCTTTAGCAAACAGATAAACAAAATTGAATTTTTAAATCAATCATTACAAGATAAATAAAAAGTAACAGACGTGTGACGCTAAATTTAACTTTAACCTACATATCGTAGTTCAATGACTCGGAGTTAATTTTATGTGTGGCCCATTTTTTGCGATTGCAAGCTCAGATGGGAGCAAAAAAGATATGGTATATATACGTGTTGAAGATCAAATTTATGTTGCATTGCAAAACCTTGAGCGCAAAACCAAAACATATAAGAAATAACTCTTGAATGTGTATTAAATCTTGCCAGCTATTTATGGAAGCATCTGGAGTACATATATGCTTCACTTTTTCTTTATGGTGGGTAAGCGATAGTCGGGTCAGTTGATAGCAAGGGATAATGGCCAAGTAAAGACTTGCACAAGTGCGAACCTTTATACCACAGCCATCACAATCAGCAGGCAGCAGAGATACACTGATTTTCGACTCGACCGGAGCAGTACTACCCTGACACACAAGACCATCCTAATAATGACAGCATTCTTGTTGTCGTATGTCGAGACCGGAGGTCCAATAATTCTGCATTATTCTCCCGTCTCCGGAGGCCGAGAATATGATGCAGAAACATCTGACCAAGCCGCCATGGTGCATTGCCTACCCTCACAAAGAGGATGGTGACCCCTATTCTACTCATACTTTTCATCAGGCAGAGCCAAGCCAATGCCTCTCGTGCCTCTGAGAACACGTAAATCCATCGGCCCCGATCTCTAGCCCGTGGTGATAAATAGACATCCGTAGGGAAGAGAGAGTGCACCTGTGTTTTCGCACATACTTGTACTCTATAACAGCTCCTACATAGTTGGATGTTCTCCGTAAAGGCTGACCACCGTGGCCGAAATCGGCCAGGAGTACATACCTACCAGCCCTTTTGCGACTCTTAATTGTTGAATGCCATTTTCATAACCTTTATCCTACTACTTCTGTACTGTTGTACAACAATAGTCTATATCTCCCTCAGTTTTAAGTTCAGATTCGTTCATATTGGAACTATCTAGTCTCTGTCAACATTATCACTACAGCCCAGTATCGAAGTTTTATAGAACAGAACGACGTCTCTAGGCTAAGTCACATGGTCAAGATAAAACATTAGCCAATACAAGCGTTAGCGATTGTAGAAAGAGTAACGAAGTGAAACACTTACAACTTGTCTGAAAGGGCAATTTTAAGCTTCTTTACTTTGGTAATAACTTATTTGGTTAACTTTCAGTTGCATTCATTCAGTTTGCTGTTAAAGTAGCTTGCTCAATTATTTTGATATTACTTACAGTTTTTTACTTGGATTGCGCTCGTTATACAAACACAATAAATATGAACCTGCATTTTAAAACACAAAAACGTAATATAGTCAAGATGTCACATCATCGTGACTTGCTCATCTTTTGTTCATTCATATTCTAAAGATTATTGTTTGTATTCATACTATCTAAAGGTTTTGATAATCTTTGCATAATCATCAACAGTCAACACAGTCCATAGCAGAACATAGGCTTCTCTTAGAAAAATATACTAGGAAATATTCTCGCGCTGGTTCTTTTACAAAATAAATTTAATTAAGTAAGTATTAGGAAAAAACATTTCTCATAAAGTATTGCGCATCACTGGCGACCACTTTCTCCCATCTTTCTGGCGATTTATACAAATTTATCTGTCACTCAACCAAATTCTGCAACAACTTCTCATACACAAGTTCAATATAGGTATATCTGCACAAATCGGTCTATTGAAATGAATCGCTACGATTTATCGCTGCGTGTGTACTGGAACTCAGCTGGTTTTTACCACATCCACGGGATAAATAGGGGTGGTGACACTCTGTATTTTTAAACCGTGACCATACGGAACGATAATCATCATAACCATATGAACATTAGAATCATTAGCAGTTTGAACAAAAATAAATCCGTCGGCAGTGTCTAAACTTGTTATTTATGACACAAACGTGTTAGATATTATTATTCAAGAACATTTAAAAAAAAATGGTGGCCAGTTATGCGATTCGCTAAAAAGTGGTCTCACAAGACTTCTGACGAGAGCTTTGACCCTAAGAGCTTAAAGCAATAAAGATTATCTAAAATGTTTAGGTATTATATTATTTAAAACTAAACCATAAGGAACAACTTAATTTAGTCAGTATATTTTTTGAGCGACTGAACTTTGAAAGGTTGAATAACAGTCAAGCCAAATGCCAATGCCAAATAAGGTAATACGAATCAATAACATTTTTTTAAGGTTCGTTTCAAGAAGTTCAGCGTGAATTCACTAGATGGCGTTCGTTTTTTTTTATAAATCTCTATTAAAAAGGAGTAACAGACAGAAAAAGTACCAAACGAATTTATACCATTAGTATATATTTTTAAACAAAGAAATTTAAGACTAATAGATGTGATTTGCGTCTCCCACCTAACCATATAATGAATTTGTGCGAGACCTTGTAGAATTAGCACATAACACTAAGGCAATGTAAACCTTGAATCTTAACTTCAATAATATATGTATGTGTGGCAAAAATGTTAACATATTATACATATACGTATTTATCGTACACACGTGCAAACGTTAATCTTGATTTCTGCTACAAAGTAACACTAGTTGTATAAGGCATATAATAATTATCATGTTAATATATGGAAAAGGTATTTATATTATTCCTAAAGTACGCAAAATATAAAATAACGATATAAAACATACATATAATGGAATCTAAAGGTGTTTGGAATGTGATGATTAGTTGGACGTTAAAATAGAGAAAAAATTTTTAATAAACTTTGAGTTCATTCATTCAAACATATTAAACTCCCAAACGAAGAAACAAATATTTGCAGATCATAAAATACTTTAGTGTTCACCATTTACAGTTATTAGAACTGATTTTTTCTAAAATATATGTTACCTACATATTTTATTTTTAAAAGCAATCTCTTCAGGGAACCTTTGGATGAACATTTGGACGAGAGAAAAAGACAAATTTTAACATAGACTTATTATACAGTATTGGCCCATAGATCACAAATTGTCTTTCATATTCGAGCCTATACAGTGTAATCTATACGAGGTTATGGTGATGATGTCCAAGTAAAGTAAATTAAACGCGTCCGACGGCGAAAGTAGATAGGGGCGGCGCCTGCGCCGGTTCGATACAAGTGAAAGTAGCCACGAAAGCCGACTGCGGAAGAACTGCTTTCAAAGTGAACTCCCTTCTGATATCCTGTTTTAAGAGTAGTTCGCCTACGGCCACGTCTTATACTACTAAGTTTATTATATTATTTGCTGTGTTTTTGGTTATTAAAGATAAATTAGTTTAAATCGGCACAATTCTTTATCTATACCTTTGACCTAACAACATTAATCTGTTTTATCATTATTTTATGACGACAGCATAATATTACAGTTAGAACGACTTCACGTAATTTTATATGTAAATATAAACAAATCATCACTGCAAAGAGAAGGAAAACTTGAAAAACATACAAACTACATACGGTCTACTTATTGGTGACGGATTAGGAGCGTCAGAACCGACTAAAATAACAAACTACGCAGGACAACAACAGTACTGTAATGAGAAGGTAAAGTTGAAACTATACTTTGTCCATTCGTTTATTGTCTTTTTGACAGGTCACGCCTAGAAATTATCGGTTTTTTTTTTCGTAATAATGTACTACAGTAATGTCGTACTTTATAGACGGGTAGGGAAGTGGCTTGTGCATAGCTAAAAACAAACAACTATAAAACAGTTCTTGAAATATGATAAATCGATTAAACGATTAGAATAATCTATCATATTATTATGATCAAAATAATTTGACGTCATGTACTTACTTAAGTATTGTTTCTGTAAATTTAATAAAATAAAAAGGAAATTAAAATAGTATGACTTCAAGATTGATTATTTGCAAGAAATTAAGTCGAAATTTTGGTATTTAAGTTCAAACGTAGAATAAAGAACAATTCTGGGCCAATTACATATATCATAATAGTGCACATTTTATTTATTTACATAAGTACAATACTGACGTAAAAAATATTATATCGATTGATTTTGATTTTAAATCGAATCGGTGACGTGTGAGGTCACTATGAAATTGATGTTGACTATGAGATTGAAATTAGTTGAACTGTCAAAAAGATAATAAAGGAATGGACAGAGTATAACAATATATCTGACCAAAATCTCCTTTCTAAGAAGAAGTCTATGGCCAGCAACGGACTATTAAAGGCTGTTGATGATTACCTCTCAATTCAACGAGGGCCACCGTGTTGTGTGCTCGCCAATGTGGTCCTAGGTGTCAAAGTTTGACCGCTTCATTTTGCACCTCTTTTTTTCAGTTCCGCTTTTAAATTTTACTAAGCCGTAATTTGTGAATTTCATAATTATCAAACATAATTAGATAGTTAATTTTCATTCGTAAATAAACTCCCGCCTGCAGAAACAATCTAATTTGACATTTCAGACTTAATTCACACTAGCGCCTCTGGCGGCGAATTCACTCGCGGTACACACACATTGCAACGTTCATATCAAGAAGATTTGAAAAGTTTTAACTTTTTCCAAAAAATATAAAATGTACGTTGAACGAAGTGAAGTGTTAGGTAAAAGTTTATTAGTCTGTTACGTTTTCACGCCTAAACCGCTGAACCGATTTTGATGAATTTTGGCATAGAGGTATATGGGACCTCGGGAAAGGACATAGGCTCCTTTTTACCGCGAAAATCGACACACGCGCGGGCGGAGCCGCGGGCAAAAGCTAGTAATAACTATTTCGGACATCTTACACACAACGCCATCTAGTTCCAAACCAAGCAGAGCTTGTATTATGGGTACTAGACAACTGAATACTACTACTATAAACTAATATTATACCTACATAGAAAACACCCAAACTCCGAAACAAATATTTGCGGATCACACAAACATTTGGTCCGACCCGAGACCTCAAGCACAGCATCTCATACGCTGCAGCTGCGCCACCTAGGCAGTCATAGTCATGATAACGTATTATGTTTGATTTTCTTTTGGATATTAAGTTCGCTGTATTACAAACAAGCGATGGACTTACTGACATTGTAAATAATATAACTTTAACAAAAAGGAACCGACTTCAAAGAAAAACTATTCCGAGTACGCAAAACGCGACATTGATATTTGAGGAGTTCCCTCTATTTCCTTAGGATCCTATCATCAGATCCCGATATGGTGACGATGGGACTGCCTGTAAGCTATGCCGAATCGAATGCAGAAATAATTTTTGAAATCGCTTCATAAACAACTAAATTATCGCTGAACATACATAAAAAAAATCAGCCAAGTGCGTGTCAGGCCACGCACAGGAAAGGGTTCCTCAGTCACCTATAATGGTATGTGGATTTAAAATCGTATCCAATAGATAATTGTTATGTTTACGTATTAATACGTTAATTTTGTATGACGTTTTCCAAGTGAGCGCATTTTACCATATAAGCCTTTATAACTCCTGAACTAAGAAAGTCATCTAATCGGTTATAGTTTTCCTTCAAAGTTCATTAGATGGACCACCATCACGATTTTTTTCAGATTTTTTGAGCCAGCCGTTTAGCTTTTAGAGGGGGGGGGACGCCCTGTTTTTACAAAAAAGTGGCCTTTAAAGTGAAATATCAGGCAAACGGATACCTAAATCAAAAAATCGTCTAGGAAACCCTTTATTGTTTTTAAAAGACCTTTCTAATGATACCCCACACGATGGGGTAGCCTCGAGAAAGAAAAATCATCCCCACTTTACGTGTAGGGGAGGTACCCCAAATAAAATTATTTTTCATAATTTTATTGTAGCACTTTGTCGACGTAATTACAACACGTATTCATGCAAACTTTCATCTTTCTAGCACTTACCGTTTGGACGGTAAGTCGAGGACGGACGGACGGACGGACGGACGGACGGACAGACGGACATGACGAATCTATAAGGGTTCCGAGTTATGAACTTCGGAACCCTAAAAAAGGATTCCGACGAATTGAGAACCTCCTCCTTTTTTGAAGTCGATTAATAAAGAAAGCTGAACAGTCTCATAAACACTTAGTTTTTACTTTAGGTTTAAATTGTAAAAGTTGATAATATACATTTTGTCGGTAATCTAGTTAAACGTCGGGGTTTCAGAGTTTTCCTTCCGAGGGTACACCTGGTTCCCCGATTTCAGTGCCCGGAAAGGCATGCGGTTTTTAGTCGGTTCGAGTCCCACATAGCCATTTCATGTGGCATCCGAGGGGATTTCCGCAAGGAAAAATAAAAAGAGGGTTGAATTATAAAGGTTGATATTAGACATTTTGAAGTACAAGTTGAGGTTTTGTTAAGTGACTTCTCAATGTCACGTTGTAGAAATAATACTCAATATGACTTCTCATTTACTCAATCAAAATTTATAACAAATTAAGGTCTTCATTACTTGGGAACTTTTAGATGAAACAAACATAGTATTTGGCTTCACTGTATTGTTGGTATATGTAAACATGTTTCGTAATTTATAAACAACCAAAACAACTTGAGTAACGAAGAAATACCTCAACGATTAGTATTATTTTTTAACTATAAAAAATCAATTGGTTTTCGTTTCAAATTTAGCTTCGTAACCTACTTCTGTTACCGCTCCACGAGCTTCTCATCCAGTCTTCTTCTTCCTATCTTATAGTCCCAAGATTATTTGGGGTCGGTTCCTAATTCAACCGGTTTTACCTGAATATCAGTTTTACCACGGAGCGACTAGCATCGACGTCCGTGTGGTGACGGATTAAGAATACAGAGTGTCACCACCCCTGTTCATCCCGCGGGTGTCGTAAAAGGCGACTAAGGGATAAACTACGCAAGACAACATCTACCTATACCAATCCGTCTGGCCGTCGTGGTATAGTAGGCCAAAACCTCCTTTCTAAAGAGAGGCCTATGTCCAGCAGTGGACTGTTGAAGGCTGTTGATTGACTAGCATCGGACCTCCACAACCTTGAGGGAGAACTGAAATTTAACTAGGTATTTGTAAGTATATTTTAGGGCACTGACTTCCCAATAACGATTTCCATAGACGTTCATGACTACCGGGACCGACGGCTAATCGTGCGCTCCGAGGCTTGAATCACCGCCAAACTTCCATACTCCGGGATGTAATGTATATTTATCACTTAATATGAAATGAGCTTCTCATTCATAGTAATAAATTCAAAAGTACTTCTGTCTGTCTCAATTTAATAAAATTTGTCATGCCGATAATCACATATACACGGGTGGAGCCGCGAGCAAAAGCTGGTTTACCAATTTACTATTTTCATTTTGTCAAATGAAGTTAATAATTCGTCTGCAATTTGGGTTATAGTGTTTTTACCCATTACGATATAAACGTTCCTTGAAACTCGTTGGCTACTTTCGTTTATAACGATCCCAGATTCCACAGTTAATTTATAGCCTGGCCTAATTTCCAACCATTCATAAAACACTTTAAATTAATTTATCGTTAAAATAAAAGTAAAAGGTTGACTTTTATTTTCATTTAGGAGAAGTAAGCATCTTTCATTATTTTTAAGGAATTTTTAATACAGGTCATATTTTATGTATTAGGGTTCCGTACCCAAAGGGTAAAACGGAACGCTAATACTAAGACCCCGCTGTCTTTCTGTCCGCCAGTACGTCTGTCACCAGGCTGTATCAGATGAACCATGACAGCTAGACAGCTGAAACACATGATTTGTTTCCATTGTCACTATAACAATAAACACTAAAAACAGAATAAAATAAATGTTTGAAGGAGGCTCCCGTACAAGAGATGTGATTTTTTTCCCATTTTTTGCTCGATATTGATAACGGTAGCAGGTAGCCGCCTGAAATCTATGCATAATAGTACGGAACCCTCTTGCGCGAGTCCTAATCACAATCACAGTTCGCTATTTTTTTTAAATACTCATTTATTGCACCTAGAAGTATTAGATAGTTGTAATGTTTATAAGTGTAGGTATGTCCAGCAGAACTATTTCGAAATGTTCCATTAGATAAAAAGTTTATGAAACCCGATGATGGGCTATATAACACGTTACGATCGAATGACAGTAACCATAAATGAATACTCAGTTATTATAGTCAATAAATCATAAATATATTAAGTATAATATTAAACAACACATTAATATGGGGAATGCAAACGTAAAAAGTTTAACCCTGCCACACACGTAACGATTAATCGTAGCGATTAATTTGTACAGACCGATTTCCGCCAGATTAATCAAACGCCTGAATGAGATTATCGTTGATAGGTGAACGATAAATTTGAGCAAATCGGTCTGCAGAAGAATGATTGTAGGTATGACATGTTCATTCACAGACTGACAAAATATTTTAGACCATTGTTGGATAGCACATTTATCAAAGAAGGATATCGGTTTCAAAACATCAAGCTACAACCAATAGGAGCCGAGCTGCAATTACATACGAGAAAATTGAAATCTGTTAATACAATGTTATGATTATGAAGTTGAAAAAATAGGCTATTTTTTTTTAATCATGCGAGCAGATATGTTGTTGTCTGTCGTGTAGAGCATATCCTTCACAAAGCACTGCTCCACGAAAACAACATGGCCTTCACTACACCATTGTGTCCATGTTCAGTATTCCATGCCTTTTGAGACGCTTCACTTTATCAGGCATTGTCAGTTGTACGGCAAGTGCGTTCATGTGATTCATAAGAAATAAGGCTAGGACTTTATTGAAAGCACAGAATCTCGTTCTTAATGTTAGGTGAGATCACTACGTTAATCACTTGTTATCACATAGTGTTACCAGAAATGTTAACAAGCTAAACTCGATAGTCAATCCCTATTTGATTCAATTATTGTAGAAAGTTTATTGTTCTGTGTTAAGTACAATTTTATAGAAGGTACTAGACTGGAATCTCATACCATTGACTGACTCTCCGCTTTTTATTGAATATTCCAGTTTTACTTTTGTAACATATTAGGTATCTATGAGATGCAGATTAAAGTTGTGCAGATCAATTAGTGTTAAAACTAGTTCTAGAATCCTTCAGAGTCCAAAATAATTTTCATCTATAAAGATTTGATTACAATTTGATTACAACAAATTGTTTGGACAAAAAGTTTATTCAATTCAATCTGTTTCTTAATTCAATTAAGTATATTTTTTTATAATTGAAGCACAAATTGATTGACAGTAATAAATACACTTTTTTTTGGTACACTTGTGAACACACAAAAACAAGAATATTAATTAGTACCTACTTTTTGTCAAAATTGACCTGAAACATGTTTCTAAGTTTGAAAGACTTTATTATCCATATTACTAATTACATAAATGACATTATAGTCAAATTGTGTCATGTATATAGATATATAACTAGTGGAGACCCCAAGGTGATGATGATTAATTTTATAGTTGTAAATCGGTGGTATTTAGTGATTATAGTTGTAAATCAGTGGTATTTAGTGATTATAGTTGTAAATCAGTGGTATTTAGTGATTATAGTTGTAAATCCGTGGTATTTAGTGATTGTAGTTGTAAATCCAGTAACAAGCTGAGGCTGGAGAATGATTCAGAAACATCTGACTAAGCCGCCATGGCGGCATGGTGAATTCTGAATTGCTCACCCTCACAATAAGGATGGTTACCCCTGCACCTGGATTCTACTCAAGTTGTCCATCAGACAGAGCAGAGTCACTTTGGTAGGCTTTAATATTTATTTAGAAAAAAAACATCAGTGAAAGTCTCATCAAAACGTTCTAACCGTTCTAGAGAGTCAGTCAGCAATTTTTGTCTGTCTGTACAAAAAAAATTAAAACTTTTTTTTAATATTTTTTTATTTAAGTAAGTAAGTACTTAAGTAAATAATAATTTGTATGTACTTAATATAATATTTAACTTTTTTGGGTTATTAAGTAGGTGGTTCTACATAAAATTGCTTTCAAAAAAACATGCCCTCAAAGTGTAATGAATGTTCTCTTTTTTTTCTTTTTAAAAAAGATTCCCACATCAGAAATATAAATCTTGTGTCATACAACAGAACATAATATCAATTAAGTGACCAAAAGACTATGACAACACTGGAAACCAATAAGAATCTTATTGTAATGTGAAAATATAAAATTGAAAACAAATCATATTAGGTATTAAGTATATGAGATGAAATATATTGATTTAAAAAAAAGAGACCAACAGGACAGGTGGAGTGATGATTTGCGCAAGAAGGGTGGTAGGAGCTAATATGCGAGTAGCCGAGTGCGTCTCCAATTGCACCAAGTGGCGTGCAATTGGAGAGGCCTATGTCCAGCAGTGGACTGCCACAGGCTCCCAGTAGCATTAAGTGTCATGCAATCAGCTGGAATAGTGAAAGAGAAGTCAATAGTAAGTTTTGAAATCTGTTTTATTATTAAATTTTATTTTTATAGAACAACTCCCTCATTAGGAATATAAATTTCTGTGTCATGGCGGACTTTACAAACATACATGAAACGGACACAAAGGACACCCAGACTCAGGACAACAAATTGTGAATCGCACAAAGTGTTATTCCACATGGTATTTAAACTCATGACACTTGGCGCAGTAGGAAGCGGTGTAGGCTAACCGTGCTGTGTATACCAAAACTTTTTAAAAATCTCTAGACCATGGGCCCAGTTTACGCATTGTGTTTATAAAAATTTTGATTATGATAATTTTTTGCCTATACTTATTAATATCATATTTAATAAGTTGGCAAGCTCCTAAAAACTGTCCGGGGTCATGACAAAAACTATCTATATCCTACAAGACTTTACTTGTTTTAAAATGAATTGATTAATACAATGTAAACTGTTTACGTTACTTCTAAAAGCTAGCTAAAGATTTTCAATATTATTTAGATAGGAATTTCTTCTGATAATGCATACTAAAAAATGTCAAAAATCAAATTCATAATTCTATTTAATTACTATGTTACCCATACACTATCACAATGTGTATCATAAATAAGCATCAAGTTTATCTTTACTTAGATTGAAAAAATAAAATCAAAAACACGAATTAATCGTTAATTAAAAAACACAATGACAAATGTCAAAACGGGCTTCTTACTTTGTGACGACTATAATAAGTAAAACAATCAGATGCTAATTATGTTGTATAAAGATAATAAATATATTTTGATAATGAATAATGAAAGAGAAAGAAAAGGCCATTAGCTAAGTATGGAAAACTTTTTTATCTAAGTTTGAGCTGGGTGTGTTTTCCACCTTTTCTGATACCTAGTGTAAACACTTAACGATATAGATTCTAATTTTTTGCAGATTGGAATTATTTCAAGTTAGGATGAGGAGTGAATCAGGTCATGAGTATCATGAGCAATAAGTGGCAAGCAATAATAATTAGTATCAATGAGACCATACCGGGCGTACATCACATTCACGGCGACACGAACGAGCCAGCATGGCTCTTACAACGTAAGAAACTCAAACAATCACCAATTCTTCACTAAACACGTACAGCGAAACGTTTATTAACTTACTTAGCCCACTACGTAAACACGCACCATTTACCTATTGATTACACCAATGATTCATTAAACTTTATCAAACACCAACTACACTTTACACTAATCACAAGAATTGGTGTGGATATCTTCCACAAACTGTACACAAATAAACCAACTCCAAAAGACTAGGTACTTGCGAAACGAAATGTCAACTGCCTATGTCGATTTACAGCAAATATTCCAGCAAACCATACTACTTCTACTAAACTTTACACGTATTTACAAAAAAATGTAATATGTTCACTACTGGAATATAAGTAAGCTAAGATATTTTGCGTCTTTTCGGCAGAAATACCATTAAAATTAGACAGAATCACATAAGTGCAAACTACCGCTACGCGAAGCTTTCGAAAACTGGCACAATATTAGTGCCAACCCAAGAGATAGAAAAATATTTCAGCTGACAATGATGTGACAACTGACATTTCTGGTGATAACATCTTAGAATTTAATATTATACTATTCTTAAAAGCGCACACTTGTCTCACGGGGTTACAGAAGTGAGATCAGAATAATTAGAAATCTTCAGAATGTTAAAATTACTTGAATCAAACTACTTTCTGCATCGGCCAATCTGTCAACTGGTAGAGTAAGCGTTAAGTTTGCCAATACTATATTTGTGTATAAAGTAATAAAATACATGATCTTATGTGAAGTCCCTAAATAAATAAATATTTAAAAAATATTAATAAATTTAAAAAAAAAAACACAAATTCATAAAAATCATAAATTTTTATTCAAACTTTTACTCACTTCCCCTTCAAACCATAAGTTATTTTGAACACTTCTGTTCAAATTTGCCATACACATGTGATATTGTATAGAATAATGTAGATTGCTATACAGCCGACAACACAACTGATGAGAGAGATTGGACTCTTTACCAAGTCAGCATGTATTGAAGAAAAACAACAAAAGTTTGTCGCTAAGCTTGATCTGGTTGTAAACCGTATCTCTCAATGGGGTTCTAAAAATTCTGGTCAGTTCAACGCTAAGAAAACATAAGGCTGAGACGATTTTTCTCGCTGGATCATCTTTAATTTATATTGACTTTAAAAGACACAGGTTCGCTGCATTATTAACCTACACAACAATTTTTATTTATTAAGATTTCAGACAGATTTCATTTAGAAATCCTTTTTTCCATATTGTCTGATTGACAAAAGAGGTCTTTGGAATGGTAGTCTAACACAAACCATCACATTTTTATAGTTGTTGGAAGATACATGGAATAGAGAAATAAATGAACTTAATCCCATGTGAAGTTACCTAGCCAAACATTCAAGACACACAACTTGACTAGGGTCTTAAAGCTTGTAGACTTAGGGTTTGCAGAGTTACGTGATGGACTCAAATAAGACCTGATAACTTTTTAGCAGTGTGAGCCATATAAATGATCTCGCTTACGCGGGGTTAACGCTGGCGAGATTAAGCTTCTTTTTGTAAGTTGCTTGAAGTTATATTTTATTGGTTCAAGTTGTACACTTGTTTTATAGTTTTACACTGTTATTATACTACTTTCCATTCCAAAGGCGACGTCCACTTTTTACATAGACGTTGGTTATTCATTCTGTTCAAGTAAATTTTATTGACTCAAATTAAAAGTAAAGTACATACCTATGAACACTAAAAGCTAAGAAGTTGAAAATATTTTTATTGAAGGATGGCAGCACCAAACATGCCACAACAATTTATATTATTTAAATTATATCAATAGATGGTGAAACTCTTTGCCTCCTACATGACGTAGTCTAACAATTTCTATTTATAAAAAATCATGCAACTTTATTATAGCAGATTATTGTTAATCTAGTCAGTTTATGCTATGGAGTGTAGAGGAACGGGTGTCGTATTCCTCCATCACAAAGAGAGACTCCTCCGACCAGGCGAGGTGATCATGCCCGGTGGGCCACTGCCCAACATTTGATGTTGGGATGTTCGAAATTTTCTCTACAGCGATTCAGGATTAGTAATTACTCCGTCTAGTTCATCGATAGATGGCGCTATCGTATGTTTTTCGCTTGCGCGGTACGTAAAAACTTTTATTTACTACGTATTTGGCTTAAATTTGTCAAAGTAAAAACAATGTGTTCTCAAAATGGCAATAATTTATTGTTCATTTCATTTCGTGAATTATAATTTTAGTTCTTAGAAAACCTGACCAGTGTTGATAAATATGTTAGAGTTTGTAACATTCATTATGTAAATGGAATTTATGGGAGAAAAAAAACGACTACTATGACAACGTTGCCCTTGGGCTTTGCTAGTCTTAGAACTGAACATTTATCCTAATTATTTGTGTAAGGAGTATCAGTTGATGTTAAATCAAAGAAAAAAAGCTTAATTTATAATTAAAGTACGTTATGAATTTATAATGTTCACAACCATTTCTCTAGTTCACACTACCACATATTCTACCATTTTAGTAGGTATGTTTTTAAGACTCTAGGAAAATTGTTGCACGAGTCAATTTTATTTATGTAATAAAAATAAAATATGTTTGTGACCGTCAAATTCATTCCAGCCGTTCCTAAGTTAAGCCGGAACAAATGGATAGACAAAAATTGGCTTTGAGATGTTAACCCCGTATATACTTTGATATGCATTTATAAAATAATCATCATTGATTTAAGATTAATTAAGATACAAGTACTACTACATTGTTTACTGCCTTCGAAATAGATGGCGCTCACTTTGAAAAAAAAAACATTGTGGCATTTGTTGCATTTATGACTCCCAAGGAGTTATGAACATAATATTTATGAAATGTTTATTAAATATACACCGATGTAATAGCACAAATTAGATTTATTCAATTATTGAGGTTGCAAGGGCTCTTTCGAATTGAAATGAAAGACACAGTAAGATTCATAATCTGTTATTTTAAGTTGTTTGGTATTGAGAACGTCCACATTCTATGCGAATATTAGAAAAAATAAAACTACTATTACAAATGAATATTTCTAACAGTAGCGGGCCGCTTATTACAAATCTGTACAACATAATAATGACAAATAATACAATCGCAACTACTTAAATTAAACTACAGTTATTGTTTAAAAGATCAAACATCAGTCGACAGCATGACTTTTCATGTGAAGAATCAAGCTTAGAACCACATTAATAATTGTCACTTAATATGGTTTCAGAATCAAAAATTAAGGTAAAACATAAATAATTAAAACAAATATAACAATTGTGTCCTAATAAATTTCACTTGCATTCACACGTTACTCGTACAAAGTATGATATAAACATAGGTTCAATCACTACACCAGTCTTAGACATTTTTATTTAGAAGAAGTATACTACCTGGTAAACTGAAGGGACCGAAGCGAGATCTAATGTCTACGCCTCTCACTGCGAAATAGTATTTGAAACCAGCCATAAATTGGGTCAATGTACAAGCCATTGGCAAAGGTAAAGCTTTAACATCTCCAATTTTTTTCCACAATGACGTACTAGGTGGTTGTGTGGTCTCTTGATAGGCATAAAGTTGATAGCTAGCGATTTCTTCATAACTATCTTCTGGCACACCATCCATTGACCATGATATGACTATGCCATTTTCCACTTTAGTCAGTTTAAGGTCTGGAGGTGGAGGCAACGATTTCCAATTCGGTGGTTGATACTGTTTCATAGCACACGGCAAGGGCGCTGGGTGTCTAAGAGCTATTCTGTTCATTCTCGCCGCATTAGGGTCGCCCCGCGCAATTAGAGGTGGTCGTGGCCTTATACCTGACAAATAATTTATATTAGCAGTTAAAATTATTTTAAATATTTTGGCATGAAAAAATTAAGTATATGGACTATGTGACTTACCTGATGCTGAAACTGTTTTTAACATAATAGTTTGTCCTGGCCTCAGAGCTTGATTCTGAGGTCCACTAATGGGGATGTACACTTTCCTCGGACTATTTACGTTGGCAGTAAATGGGTGTCGCTGTGGCCCCATTAAGTTTTGTGGTGGTACTAATCTAACTGGCGGAATTGGCGAAGTTCTGGGACCACTAGAAATTTTTGTTGGAGGTTCGTCGTCAGTCAAATCCACTGTCATTGATGATGATACTTTATTGTGTTGTCTTTTTTCTGCTCTTACAGCACTTATAGCAGGTGTAGGAGTTTTAATTATTCCGTTCGGTGTATTGTTTTTGACGGGCGTTGTATTTGTTGAAGTTATCTGAGGTACAGTGTTAGGTGTTTTCAAAGCAGTGTTACTTGCAGGAACAAGTCTCGGAACTGGTATATTCTGCGGCTGGCTAACTTGTTTTTGTGGGCGAATACTTGTGGTCATCGCGTTTTTATTCTGATTATTATTTGAGTTTTTGTTGTTAACATTCGGTGGTTGACCTTTCTTTCGAGGGATTACCTTTTCCATATATATTTGCATGCCTACAGAACGAGTTATCTTTAGAGGTGCTATTGGTGTAGTGCCATTAGACTTTTTCTGTTCCTCTTGTACAGACTTCAAAACTAGTTGAAGATCTCTGTTTTGCCTTGAAAGCATCATAACTTTCTTCTTGTATTCCTCGAGGCCTTGTGTCATACTTCTCAATTTACTCTGTATATCGTTTAAACTGCTCCTGTCAACTATGCTTTCTACTATTTTCAATATACAGAATTCTTCCAGGTCATTCCTTGTCATATCGGAGAGTTTCTTTTTGGCCGTTTTCACAAAATTATCAGGGATCAGAGGTGGCGGAGGTACATTGTTATCAATTTTCGGTTCGGGAGTTTTCTCACTAATATCAATTTCCATGTTTAAGTTCTTGTCTGCATCCGAAGGTGTGGTGGTTTCTGAAAAGCGATAACGTAAATAATATAGATCTTTAAAAGAATTTCATTATTTAAATTAGCTTCTAATCACCGACAAACTATTCATATGGCTTAATCGAAACCCTTACCAAACAAAATAATATTTCATAATTTAAGTATAGATAAATTCAGTTAATCGTGATTTATAACTAGTTCCTGTGTTAGAATCGTGGACTTACTGCCTCTCAACAATAGTATTTTACTTGTATACGAAATTAGGCAGACACTTGCTAAATACAGGATTTAAATTTGCATGATGGTTTCTACATAATATTTTAATTACATGAACATATATATATAACATAATGAACAATTATCGTCCAAAAATGTCACTTATAGGGACGTCCATGAGGCTCGAAAGGGGAAGGGAATTTCGCAGAAATCACGAAATATTACAAGGGGGACGGGGGTGTAGAAAAGATATCACGTGTATTTATTTTTTCGTCAAACGCGCGATTACGTGTACACGTGAAGATTACTCGTAACTTTGGCTTGTCGTTGCCAGGCCATATTTTAAATTTTTTTATAGGTACTAAAAATACGTGTTAATTTGGGTGGAAGAAATTTTTGTCCTAAACGTCAAATGTTTGTTTCTGAGTTTGGGTATTTTCTATCTATAAAATGTATGTATTTACAAAAAAAAGTATCTAAGTATTCTATCAGATAATCTAGATCTGCTTAGTTTGAAGCTAGATGGCGTTGTGTGTTACATATCCGAAATATTTAATATTAAGTATGAAGTAAACAATTATTCTTCCGTTTGCTCTTTATTGTTCTTTAATAAAAAAATGTAATGAACTCACCTTCTTTATCGAGTGACTCAAATAAGTCAATCGTTTCTTGTCTAATTTTCTCAGGATTACCTGAATCTGTATCTGGTTGTACAGAGGTTTCTTTATTTACTTCAGTATCTTCAGGTGATTTGGTTTCAGTCTTGTCTGTATCTTCATCAATAACCATGATATCATCATCATCTTCGAGATCAATACATTTATTATTTGCGTCTTCTAAAGGTTTTGGCGTGTCAACCACTGGAGATTTCGCCTTTTCTAAGTTCAGTAGAGGAAGATCCTCATCGTCATCAGATAATATATCAAGTGTATTAGACAATTTACAAATAATTGGTTTGTCTATGATATTTACAGTGGTAGTGGTAACAGGGATGGAGCTATTCACGTCTGTATCATCTTTATTACTGCCATTAGGTACCTCAGCGATTGTAGTGTCTTTTGTTACTTTTTCGACATCCATGGCAGAGTTGTCAATAGGTGTATTGATTGAACTTGTATTCGTTTCAGACGTCTGTTCAGTATTTACAACTTCCATAGGTTTAATCAAATTCTTCGTTTCGTTTACTTCTGTATGCGATTCTGTTTGGGTTTCATCTTGATCTTTATTCTGATCTTCAATGATTTCAATATCATGAACTTCACTTAAAGGTGAAACTGGTATATCTGTACGTGGCGTAATTTCAGTATCTTTATCTATTTCTGTGTCCATTATATTAATGCTTTGAATAGAATTTTCTTTTTCTTTTGAATTTTCATCTTCTATTACATGCAGAGTACTTTTAAATTCTACTATTCGGATATCATCCTTTGATTCTTCTATTAGTGATACTATATTTTTTTCACAGGTAGGAGAATGATTTGTCTCTAGTATAAATCCTTCTGTTTCTATTTTTTCTTCAATGTTTACTGCTTCATTGTCTACTGTAGTGTCTCCTGTTTCATTATTTTCTGCAGTGCTTACTGGTTCAGTTTTTTCAATGTTTTCTGATTCATTGTTTTCTGCAGTTCTAACTGTTTCATTCTTTTCACTGTTTAGAGTTTCATTGTTTCCTGCGGTGTTTATTGCGTTATTATTTTCTGAAGTTTTTAAAGTCTCATAATTTTCTGCAGCGTTTAATGCCACATTATTTTCTGCAGTAGTTACTGCTTCGTTATTTTCGGCAGCGTTTAATGCGACATTATTTTCTGCAGTATTTACTGCTTCGTTATTTCCTGCAGTGATTACGACTCTTTCATTTTTTTCGTTGTTTAGTGCTTCATTGTTTCCTTCAGCATTTACTACTTCATTATTTTTAGTAGTATTTACTGCCTCATTATTTTCTGCGGCATTTACTACTTCATTATTTTCTGTAGTACTTACTGCCTCATTATTTTCTGCACTATTTACTACATCATTATTTACTGTAGTATTGACTGCCTCATTTTTTTCTGCAGTGTTTATTGCTTCATTATTTTCTGCAGTGTTTATTTCTTCATTATTTTCTGCAGTGTTTACAGCTTTATTATTTTCTGCAGTGTATACTGCGTCATTACTTCCTGTAGTATTTACTGCCTCATTATTTTCTGCAGTGTTTTCTGTTTCATTATTCTCTGCAGTATTTACTGGTTCATTATTTTTGGCAATGTTTACTACTTTATTATTTTCTGTAGTGTTTACTGCTTCATTGTTTTCTGCAGTGCTTAATGGTTCTCTTTCGTTTACTTGATCAATCGGAACTTGGGAACTATCTGACTCATCAATAATATCCATTTTATCAATGTCATTAGATGTTGATAGAATTAGAGATTCATTTTGAGCGTTAACTGAATCCGTTATCTCTGATATTCTTAGATGGTCTTTTTCTTCTTGTATTGACATATGTGTTTCCTTTTCGCCTTGAATAGGATTCGGTACTTGACTTTCTGTAATGACATCATCAGTATAATTTTCCTGTATTGGTGATTGTAGTTCTACATCTTTTGTGCATTGTTCATAGTTAGATTGAGGTTTTACTTTAATCTCTTCTTCATCTTTAACTTCGTCAGCTATGGTAACTTCCATACTTGTTACATGTTCTTTTTTATCATCTACAACTTCCTCTTTCATAGGTACATGTCTTTCGAACAGTTTTTCCTCTTCAGTTCCTATTTTTTCCGGGGTTACTTCTTTTACGGGTTCTTCAATAATACTTATTATATCATCTTCCAAATAATCTTCTTCTAACGTTTCTTCACTTTCATCAATGTCCATGACATCATTTTGATCTGAGTCTAAGCCATTGATACCGCTTTGAGATTTTTCATTAATTACTCCATTTTTTTCACCCAAATTTTCATTACTTAATTGTACTTCATTGTTACTTATGTTCATCGGCACATCGGCTGAAGTGTCATGTATTTCATTAACAACTTTTTCATTTTTGTCACATTTAGAATCTCGGTTTAAATCTAAATGCCGTTCATTCCCGTTGACTTTTTTTTCTTGGAGATTTTCAATGTCTAAATTTACGGTCTTGAGATCATCCGTTTGATTTTTTTGTATATTCTCAAGGGTGGACATATTTATTTCTATATCTAAGGTAGTTTCAGGTTCACCCATCAATTGCATTATATAACATTTCCTTATATGTGACTCCAAAGTCGTTCCTGGAACAAGAAATAATAACACATTAAAATTGTTATGCCACACACTACATCTTTTTAAAATATACCGTATCTCATTTATTTTTAAGTGATATTCTATGACATAAAATATAAATTAACTAACTAAAATAACAAGTCATAGAAATAAATCCCTAAAACAGAAGTGAATTACTTGACGAAGATAGGTACATGATTACATTTACTAAGTATGCATTTAACCTTTATTATTTTTTATATTTGTGGCGTTGTGTGTCAGATATCCCAAATACTTAATTATTTTATTACTATCTTTTAGAATGTTTAATGACAACAGGATAAAAGAAGCAAGATATGTGTCAAACAAAAACAAGTTTCTTTGAAACTTGCTTTAGTAGAGATTTTTGAGATCAACTCACTAACTTTAGACTTCATAGATACGCATAGAAAACAATGCATGACCTAAAAATGATACAGAAGTTTTAACAAAATTAATTCAAACATTCTTCTGGTATCAACTGGTATCTGATACAAATTTAATTTGATGGATTCTGTAGTTCCTTATGGGTTTGAAAAAGGATTGTTCACTTATGCAAAAAAATTCAATATACTTTACATATAGTTTTCAGCTTCGGAAAAATAATTTTATCTGAATCTGTTCAGTTTTAAATAACTGACATAAAAAGGACTAGGTCACAATGTCCACGATAAAAATTGGTCTGCGCTAAAACTGGCGCACCCGATCAATGCGGAACCGTCTCCAACATGGCGAGTTTTAGAGTGTACATTATATTGAGGCTCTAAAAGTCAAATTACAACAATTCTACATTATTCTTACGAAAACCTGATCATTTAACTTCGAACAAAAATAACACATCCACCAGAAATCAATTTTCCCTAGAAGATTAAACTCCAGAATGATAAGTATACAAAGTTCAATCTTTAGAATTTGATTTGTATAAATTTATTTTAGGGAAAGTAATGATAATCTTAGTTTTTTAGTCTAGGGTGTCCGTGTTTTATTCCCTAGGTACGATCGAACAGAGGTCCTATAATGGTGTACAAGTGGGTTTCCGCCCTCTAAGTTCCCAACAGTAAATAATTGCTGAAGATGACTTTTCTGGGAGGCCATGACATCATTCCTAAGTGCCGACGCTGTTTTGTTATGCTATGTTTATCCAGATTATATAAAACGCAATCGCAAAATTATTGCATTAATCAATCAATAGGTCAGTGACCTGTTACGTGGCACTCCTTATTCTCGTAGTCATATGTCATGTACACCGTTCCTGTACTGATTGTACTATGGTAAGAATAGCTATCGACTTCGATTAAACCAGAATGGAAATTTCCACTCATACGTTGTCCTCGATTACAATATTTTACTTGTCTATGTCTCTCGCTTTATTGAATGATCTGCCACATAATTGTTGCTTGGTTTTTACCACAAATACAAAATTATAGGTACCTCTCTTAATTATCTCTAAGTTCTCTAGATACAAGGAGTATCTTCCGTCGTCCGAGTCCTTCACTACAAAGTAGTACTGGCCCGCGTGTTAGCTCGAGTAATATCGATTTCAGGCCTACCTAGATACTTTGGAATCTGGAATAGTCTATAATTTAACTCAGTCCCAGAGTATATCCTAATCTATTTTCCTACCGTTTTAGCGTGATTGAGTATGAAACAGCAATTCATCTACAGTTTGCACTTTATAAGATTTTTTGAGTGTAATTGGTTTCTCTTCTCAAATTGTTTAGTGTTGTTGTTGTTGTTAAAGCATGGATTATTTGCAATTTCTAAGCAGTTTTAATTTTGTTTCATTTTATACTCTTACAATTACAATTTTCGATTACAAAAGTATTTCTTTTTAAAGAGATTCATATCGTCTTCTACAAGTTTCATCTTCGTTTCCGATCCTACTTTTATACTAATTCCTATTTTGTTCATTCACTTTTTAAAACTACATTAATGCAATATTTAATTGACATGAACTTATGGCCGCCCTAAAGCATTCTCTGCCTGACTGGCAGAGGTTAAGGGAAAGTTAAAATATAGGTGAAAAGAAATTTAAAATAAACTACATAGTATTTCATAGCGACTAATTTACATGAAACGTTCAGCAAAGAAGGGGGAAGAAAAATGCACGATTTAAAATGTCCCGTCCCGTTGTAAGAGAGAAAAATAGTATAAAAATATATACGAAATTGAAAAGGGGATGTTCTTTATATAATAAATTTGGCACAGTTAGATATATTTTTTCCACTATTTTATAAAGTTCAATATGGCCAAGCACCTACAAATCAGTGTCTTGTTAGATTCAAAAGTTTGTATGTTAACTGGGTTGTGAATGCAGCAATGATACTTAAAAATATTCGGATATTACATACATATTGTGGCAAAAGATTAGAATTTATAATGTGTAATAAGACGTTGCAAGTATTAGACTGGTTTATATTTTTACGGATTAGTTTGCTTTTGTTATTTTAAAGACGTATATATTTATCCTGTATTTTTGATTTGGTGAGCCAGCAGACGAATCAGACGTCATAAATAGACAAAAGGTAACAGAGCCACGCTGATTTCAGCACGAATGGGCCGATACATAAAACGTTCAGAAAAACAGTCGCTCTTACAGAAGACTAACCTAAAATTACAGCATTCGAGCTGTTGCGTTTCGTTGGTGAGTGCGAGAATGGAAGCCGAATGATGCAGAATCATCTCAACAAATAGCCATAGCATGATTCACCATGCTGCCATTGTCTGCATTTGTAATGTGTATCATGATCATTACTCTTAGATTCTGCTATTACATAAATTGAAATATTCCGCAATTATATATGTCGCAATATAGTAATTAGGAAAATTTATAAAAAATAATTAAAAGTCCGTTACTATAGAATTAGTTCAAATTGACCTGTTGCAACTTTGTAGCACCGAGGGTACGATATGCATATTACATTCTTCTATCTTCGAGCTCTATAAGAGATTGGGCTTCTGCTGACATTTTTCACTGGTTGGAAACAATTATACGGATTACGTAGTGGTTTAAGCGGTAGTCACTCTGTTTTCTACTGGGCTCAGCGTTGTGGGTTTAAAGTTTACATGGACAACACAGTTTGCGTTTTCTTTGAGCCCGTTTCATGTATGTTTATAAACTCCCTCGTAACAGAATATATTCTTAATGCAGGAATTATCTTTCAAAAGAAAAAAATTGGAAAACGAGTAATATATACTGTCGCTATGTAACTCAGATCGAATTGGCACTAAAAAAACACTCCTACGATTCGACACATAAAAAAATACGTATACATTAAATACATACTATACTAAACTAATTAATTTCGTAATCTAATTTTAGGTTATTTTTTTCTTAAATTTATCTCGCGCATTATGTAAATATATTTTAATTATTAAATAATGAAATTGTTATTTTCTTTATTTTTCTGTTAATTACATTTTTAGATATTATACTTCATTATAAAAAAATATGAAATATAGTAGACGACCGACTTCGGGTACAGGGACCCAGAAACCGGTGGTTAGGGCTCCAAAGATAGTGAGGAGGTTCTCACTATTCGTGCCGTGTCAAGGAGGACTGCCTCCTGCTCCCTTATCAGACCCTTGATCATGCCGTCCAACGAGAGCCTCTCAAGGTGTTGGTAGAAGCTCTTGCCTATAAATCCATGAGCAGATACGACTCTGAGAACAATGATCACCGAATGTACATATTCCACATGTCGACAATCTCGTGAATATGTTCAAATATTTTTTTGTTTTTCTTTTCTTTCATTCTTCAAATTCTCGTCATGAGAAACGGCTTTATCGACAATCATTGCACGGCGCTATAATCGATCTTTTACCACAATATCAGACTTATTGGTAACACTATTGTTAGTTACAGAGCTATTGTTACCAATGATAATAATAAACGGATTGATCTATAATCACAGAGCTGTGATTATAGATCGATCCCACGACCATTCTCGAAACCAGGATCGAGTACATATCCATCTATCTATCGGGCAAAACGTGAACAACCACAAATATTATGTGTGATAGATTCCCTAGGATGGTAATATGCCCGACGGCTGTCAAACACTTTCAAACTTTCGCAGGATGTACAATCTCATAAGCGATGAACATGCAAAAAAATCTTATAATTATTAAAAAATAAAAAATAAATAAATAGATTATAATGTAAAATACTTGTTACACAAGGTTATTGATCAAATACTTTCCTAGAAATTCTGTCAATAAAAAATGATTTTGAACATCAATGAGTTTGCCGTAACCTACCTATAGGTACTAAATCAAAAATAAACAAGCCGAAATCGATCAGGGTGGTGTACAATGGGAGAGGCCTATGTATGGCAGTGGACTGCAATAGGGTGATGATGATGACGAAACTTTGTGAGTGAATTTAGTGTGACGTTGAAATAATCTTTGGATTTACTGTACAGCTAAGTTATTTGTGAGTTTATTTAACATAAAGAACAACCTCGTTGGTGTAGTGGTTAGCATATGTGACTGCTAATCAAGCCGGTAGCGACAGTTGCTTCAATGCGGTCGCAACCTTCTGCGAGGACGTAATCTCGCAGAAGGAGGCGGCGGAGAAGGCCCGAGAGGACGACCTTCACTCGGACCCGATCCGCCGCCGGCGAACCGGGCGGCGGAGGGGCGCACACCTGTGCCTCATGCCGCCCTGAGTGTGGCCGCGGATGGGCGGGACGAGTTTTTACGTCCATCCGCTCTAGTAATATTGGGAATAAGGCTAGGTAGAAGAAGAACCATAAAGAACAAAATTCTCAGATTGGAAAAAAATATGGTAGTAAAGTTATCATAAAGGACCTCATTGTGCAATATTGTCTATTCACTGAGTTTTTGTGATACGGTTTACTTTTTGATACTTTTTAGGGTTCCGTGCCCGGATGCTAAGGGAACCTTGTCTTGCCTCTGCTTGAACTCGCACAGCTATTTGTGTTTACAGAACAATTATATATACATAAGCCCTCACATAAAATTAATAAATATTTTGGACATCCAATAGGCAACGACGCCACCTAGTGTCAAACTAAGCAAAGCTTGTACTATGGGTACTAGATAACTGATATAATGTATAATTCAAAAGAAAAAAATGAAAATGATAAAATACATCAATACAACAACATAAAATACACAAATAGTAACTACACAATAATATAAATAAATATTTTTTACATGAAGGATACTGTGCGCAATTCAACGATTCATAGTGATGTGATAATTGAAGTACTATTTTTTGACGTTTATTCAACTTCAGTAGTAGTTAATGACAGTCAAAGTCAATTTATCAAAGATTTATGTACAACACAAAATTTCGATGCATTTCGCGATAAATTTGGTGACACAGAACTCGTAGCGTATTATTGTTCCGTGCACAGAACATAGAATTATTATTTGTTCTGTGATTGGTGACGATCGTCGAAATTTAATTGACCATATTTTTTCAATTCATTTTTAGTCTCCTATTGTACAAAATATTTTATAATGAATTTTTAACTATCGAATTTCATAAAAAAAATATTTAAAAAAATTTTATGCATATATGTAATTGCAAAATATACCAACAAAGAAAATATTTTTTCTAACCTTTCACTTTTTAAAACAGCTTTGTTTTTTATAGAAGTTCACTTTCAGAAAGTAAAGTAAAAAAAAAACATAATATTAAACCTTTAGCACATGGGCAATATAAATAAAAAAAAATGAAGTTACTATGTAATCTATGAAATGATCTTATGAACAATAAATTAAAATAAGAATGATAATAAAAATATTGTCGAACATCTGTCACACAACGCCATCTAGGTTTATTCTAAGCAGAGTTTGTATTATGAAAAACAGACTGATTAATACAATACTTATATATTTTTTAATAACCTATGCATAAAATATACATATACAATTAGTAGGTATAATAAATAACTTATAAATTCCATTTTAGAGTCAATAAAAAAAATGATTAATCTGTACTATATAAAAATTAATAAAAAACAGGAAGACTTAATAAAAAACTCATGCACAAAGAGAGAGAGCATCAATCAAAATGGCGGCCGTTCACTTCGCGACGAAAAACACCGGAATATATTCCCCACTGAGTCTAGCGCAATGCAAGGTTGCCAAGTTTATAAGGCGAAACGAGTAAAACTGTTATCGCATTCGCTCTTGGTGAGAGCCGCGTGTTCGTAACAGAGACGCACATATTCTCAGAGGACAAACGAATTTTAGTCGAACGCCGTGATGGTGGAAAGCTGATTGTGAGGCTATTGAAAAAGAACCTAGCTGTAATGCCGCAAATCATTGTTAGAAAAATCAAAATGAAGAATTAGGAACATAAATAAACAATTAGTGTGGAATGCGTCTTTAATTACTTCAATTTGTTAAAATCTTTGACAGCGTATTTTAAAAATAGACAATGGATTATTCATGTCCATGAAGACGTGGGTTGGAATATCCAGGACACCTAAATCAGGGACCTACCAAAAATTAGAAGAAATAGATTATATACGGGGAAATACGCAGACGTGACGTGTCAAACTCATTAGAAAAACATTAAAGAAAAAGTACCTATTTCATAAAAAAGTCCCTTTCTAAAACTGTGGAAACGATGTAATTCAATAGGAAATCTAATGAGGAGCACCCGTGGTGGTCTCCAGCATCAAGTTTACGGCGATTCTTGACACTCAATTTCCCTCCACCTCGATCAATTCAAGTGCTCAAAAGCTGTTTTAGACTAAATTGCTATTTAAGATTCTCGGTTCACCGAGAATCTTAAATAGCACCAGAAATGAACACGAGACAGTTGTAAAAGTGTAAGCAATATGATGTAGCATCTGATCGCAACTTGAAAAATGAATGAAGGGTTTAGATGATTGCCAATGTTTGATGACAAAACTGCACCATCTAAAATATAAAACAAATTGGTTGGACAAAATGGCCGCCAGCCTGAACGGCCCGAAATGATTCCTTAATTCTGAATTTTAATATAAATTCACAGATATTATACAAAAAAAAATATAGATCTATGGTAAGTTCATAGATTAATTTAAAAAAATATATAAATAAATAAAAAAATACGTATCAAATTATCGATAGATGCAAAAGATCAATAAGTGCTGTAATCCCTTGGCCTAATTTGACACGCGCTGTCAAAAATGTCACTGTTTACAAAAAACAACAACATAGAATTCAAATATCAACCGTAAATCAAATACAAGACAATTTTTTTAACATAATAAAAAAAGAAAATCAACAAAATAATCAAAAACAAAAAGAACATAATCACAATAAAAACATTCGCATCGCCTTTCATTACATTGCAACACAATGAACAATTATTTATACAAATGTTTGTTTACTATATTCACTCACCGAAATGACTGAGTAAGAGAACGCAGGAGTAGAAGATTTATGAAGAAGAATGTAAAACACGTCTTCATACGGGTGTTCGGTTTCGCGTCCGAAGCAACACTGACAGCAGACAGAGAGAGAAGAAAATGGCCGCCGTCATTGCCAACGAGGATCGCAGACCGAACATGAACACAGAGTAGTGTTACTACAGAGAATCGTGTTTTACCGCCGTGCAGTACACTCCGCGGACAGCTAATGAAACGTTCATACTGAAATCGCGAGCGAGTGAAAGGGATAGATACATCGTCGATGGTACGGCTCAAACGCGGCTTCTACATTCGTGTATTACTCTGTGCATTATTACAGCGAGGTCACGTTACGATAATAGTTGTTCGTTCTCTTGTGTTCTACTTCTATTTTAAAGAGGGTATTTTATCACCATTCCAAAAACTTTTAGCTAAGAAAAACAGCAAATTTACTTATCAACGATATATTTAGCGACTAGAATGAAGTATATAGCCACATTAATTTGGCGAATTCTGGTAAAAGAACTTGAACGTAAAATCCTGCCGGCTGCCACAAATGTGTGTCATTGCCTGTTATCCTGTTTTATCCCGCAATACCTATTTACATTAAAAAGTGGTTAAAGTTCTCTAACATTGGATTAAATGGAAATGGATGGAAAAGTATATTGATAAAACTTTTTCGATTCTAATTACTAAATCCTAGGTAGGAAATAAAGTAACTAAAAACACAATAATGGCAAAGGAACTATTTGCTGGCATATCGAGAAAGAACGTGCGACGTTGCCGTTCTTACGTAAAACTCCGTCCGAACCGAGTCGAGTGGGTCGTTTGACTCGTTGCCGAGATCGCCCGATCAGTTCCGAACGTACACGATCTAACAGAAACGTCAGTAATACGTCATCATGTAAATAGATTTACTAAATTTAATGTCCAAAATACTCAAGTACTAAACCTAAATTTAACAATCAAAGACTGCAAAAGACATATATTCACATTTGCCGCTTCTTAAACTATCAGAATATGACGAATTGGCCTCATTTACATTAGAACTGAAGTGATGATTATCACGGTCCTCATGACTCCTCATTAAGTATATTCCTATATTTACTTACTATCATGTAATGTTGCACATTATTTCAAGTAACCAGACAAAAGTAGGAATCAAATGTGCATTATTATACAAGCATTATATACCCTACCTGTAACATTTCTCTATACATAAGTTATACTATCCATGATAAGATAATTTCGGTAGCAGAAACTGGCCGATTGTGAAAAGTGCAAATCTAGTCTTATATCGTTCTACTACTGGTGTGGTCTTTTCCTACGACTGCAAGAGTGCAAGGTACATACGATTCTTGGTTTAGTGGAATAAATACCTTAATTCTAAGTCTATATTGTTCTGTCTATAAAAGTTCATCACACGACATACTTATTGAACATCTAATCTACAATGAGTCAATATTTATGTCAAAATCAAATAAAATAAAAATAAATGATTTTATGCCAGCCTATCTCATTTTTAACTAAATATAACTGTTCTGTGTAAATTACTTAAAATAATGGACTTTGGCAACGCAGTGTTCGTAATACAACGCTGTCTCGGGAGAAGTTCACATATGTTTGATGTTAGCGCGGACTTCAATGTATAAGCAAAAATCTGAATAAGTTCTAAACAAAGAACACAATTGCGATCATGTCAGAGCGATTCAGAAAACATTGCAATTAACATTTTGTTTATTTAATAGTGGCTGTAATCGTAATTATCCTAACAACTATCTGTAGGTACGTAAAATGTAAGTGGAGAAATTATCAGAAAATATAACAGGTAATGGATAACTAGCCAAGAGCGAAAGAGATAATATGATTTACGTCAGAGTTATAAATAGTACTTACTACGTAAGTACTATATTTTCTTGACAGTAAACAAAATGGCGGACTAAACTCAGTTCAATGACGGAATTTATAACGCTAACAATGTAGGTGACCTAAGCCTAAGATTTTATAACTATTAACCAGAATAGCAATTGATAATTATAATGAATATAATAATTTTAGAGTGTTACAAGAGGTCAATAAATGCGAAACTAATTTTGGCGTTTATTATTGCCTAATTGCATATATGCATTGAACTCTCAACAAATAAGTATGATAAGAATCTCATTTTGCCAGCCAGAGTTACAGTCTCAGAAATATTTCATGGGTAACTCATGAAAGACAAATCCTAATTAATGAATAGACCACGTAGGATCAATAGAGTAGGCAACAGACAGTGGCGGCAGAAAATAGTCTGGTCTGTTGCTCTAGCAAGCATAAAAGTGACAGCGCCTAGTAGCGGTTTGGCAACGTCGCTAAAGACGAGTTCGTGGCGGTTCTGCCAGCAAGAATATCAATGTGTACTGTACTCAATGTCATGCGCGATAATACCACATTTAGCCTGTTTGCATCAAAAATATTTTACTGCGCATGCAGTTTTTGGGCAGTGGCAGAATTCGATGATATGAAAATGCCAGCTTGATCAATAGTAGAAAAATTTGCGTTAAAAATGCTGTTCATCAAGACATCATCAAGCGGTGCCGCCATGTCCACGTTATAACTATGAATTGTTTAAAATTGCGACGTTGCCAGGTGGTCATATCGACATAACCGTCTTGAACCCATATTTCAACAGTCTACTGCATAGGTACATATATGCTGCACCCTGAGGTCAGATGTGGTAAAACTGACTCTAGGGAACTAGAAAATAACTGATCAAGTTAATCTCAGATTACAAAATCCCTTTTGCTTTCTTTTGTAAATCAGAGGAGCTTTTGAACTCTTAAATTATAATGGTGGTTTTTGAGACATGAAAATCTTGTCTTGAAATCTAAGAACTAGAATTGATATTGAGTGACAGAGTAACAACCTGACACAGCAATTAAAAAAAATTGGTTGGCAGAAGAATATGTAAATTCTGACTAATGTATTATAGAAGCTCTTCAGATTGATATTTGCAGTAAAGCGATTTTCATGTTCACATTAGTTGTGAGTGAAATATGTGGGTATATAAGAAGAATGCATTCCAGAAGTAAGTACTTCCCTTACAATCTGAAGTAAATAAATGCGTTACTCTAGTAGGTCCTTAATGGCTAAACTTACCAGTAAGCAGAATCTGTAGCCAAGCGGAAAACCAGAATGAGAGCGCTGACCGCGACGAACTCTCTCCAAGAAAAGAAGATTGTAAATATACTGAAATGTTTATGTGTGAGTATGCCGACAATAACACGAATGATTACGATGTAGCACGAAATACGCCATTTTGTACAACGTTATCGCTCACGCCTTGTAGAGAAAGCGTCACAATCGTTGTCTCATTCTAACTCTCGAAAACGCATTTTCCCTTCTTTTCCATGCTTACCCAATTTATCCATTTCACCTTTAAACTTCTTTGTTCTAGGTTTCCACGTCGACTCTACAGGTACTAGATTTTCAAGAATTTCTTGAACAGGACACCAAAACCTCACTCAAAATAATCTAAACTGGTTTATTTGACATTAAATTTTTCATACATACCTACTGTTTTTTTTTTCGAATTCCATTTGATTGCATTTTGTTTATTTTTGTTATTTGAAAAGTGATTCGATCTCTGTCAACAGTAAGTCATTATTTCGACGTGGAAAACTATAAATTTCTACGATGATTGAACATATTTTATAAGATAAATCAATTTTATAGAATACCAACTTAAACTTTATGCTATTATCATGCGCAGGTACTCATAAACAGATTTATTAAATTAAGTGAGTAATAATAGCTTAGATGATATAATTTTTTACAGATTTTCTAGTACCTACCCACCTTGTAGGTAGTAGAAAGTAAAAGTACCGAAAACTACCTACTATTAATGTTATTATTCTGTGTTACTGTCAATATTATTTTTCAGGCAAATCTAGCAAATTCTAAATTACCAACTCGTGTCTTTATAATAACGCTAGTTCTGTTATGAACTTGTACTTTAGACTTTAGATAACATTTGTTTGAAAAATACTGTTTAGCTACTAGTGTCATCTACAAAACAAGAGAAACTAATAAACACACTTTTACTCATTAGTTTTAACACTATAGCCATAGATGGCAGTGACGACCAGTAAAGATTTGAAATTAGTATTTTATAAACATTACATAGTTTAAATAGATGATAAAATTCGAATTTTATGACACTACTTTAGTAACTGAAATTTTGAAAGATTAATTTTTAATTAACTCATTAAATACAACATGCAGTCTATGATTTTATAATGGTTAAATTTAACCCAACACTTGGATTCTTTTACGTCAGTGGTTCCTACTACACAATACAAATAAATTTGAGCTTTCTAGGCTTTTTAATCTAATAATGAATTTTAAAGTTTTTTGAATCTCCGACAACATTTGGTTTAATTAGTTTTAAAGCTAATTGCATCTCATTAATAAATCCAAAGTTATCATTTAGGCTAGTAATAAAAATACTGTCTTGTTTTTATATTTTAATTTATATATTCTAATTTTAATTTAATTAGGTTTAGGATAGTTTTTATGTTTTAAAGGAGTAAGGAAGGAATAAATAAATATTGGTAACACTGACAAGATCAAAAAATTGTTTGAACTTTGACAATTGTTATGATCTGAAATTCTAGTTTTAAGGTTATTTAAATTGTAAACAAAGGTATTGAATACTCTAAGTGACAAATATTTAATTATAAACTACTTCCATTTGGCTTTTAAAAATGATATCTAATCTTATACATCCTTTAAAGAAAGCAGTTAATGTGAGTACTTTAGTGTTTATTTAATTATTGCGGTTGTAACCATAGTTGTGTTATTTTATAATAATTTCCCTTATTGGACTCTTTTTAGAATTTGTTTCATTGTAACTGCAGAGTCGTAACGTTTTCAAAATGTTATTCTACCGAGAGTTTTAATAGCAAATACACAGAAGATGAGAAAAATAAAATATTACAAGTCATTAATAATTCTGATATGGAAACGCTATCAATGTAAGTACGTGTTTTTTTTTAAGTAACTATCAGCTTTTGCTCGCGGCTCCCTCCTGTGTATGTCGGATATAGTAAAAATCATATTTCAGTTTAATGTATAGCATAGCTCAATGTACCTGGGTGACCGAGCTTGGCTCGGTTATCATATTTATTGGTTAACAACGCCATCTATTCTCTAAACCACCATTTAACTAAGTGTTACTGAAGGAGTAGTATAGATGTCGCAAGCTATGCTTAGAGTAATAAAGAAAAACGCAGTACAACTCTTAAACTCACGTTTTCCCAAACATGAGACTAATGTAGATTAATTTTTTTCCCCAAAAAGTCCTAAATACCAAATTTCTGAAAAATGTTTAAACCGTTTCCTAGATCACATCTTCTTCCTAGCCTTCAGACTATTTGGGGTCGGCTACTAGTTCAACAGGATTATCTGAAATTCAATATTTACACAGAGCGACTGGCTTCGGACCACTGCAACCCTAAAGGAGAACTGGAATTCGAAGATTGAACTAGTTTTCAGTCACTGATTTCTCATAACAATTTCCATAGTATACATAGAATACACCTATACTCCGAAACAAATATTTGCAAGTAATATTGACTGCCTCGTTGGTCTAGTGGTTAGCGTATGCGGCTGCTGATCAAGAGGTCTCAGGCTTGATTCCTGGGTCAGAACAAATATTATTTGTGTGATTCACAAATATTTGTTTCGGAGTCTGGGTGTTTTCTATCTAAAATATGTATGTATTTACAAAAAAAAAGTATGTTTATGTATTTATATCAGTTGTCTAGTACCCATAACACAAGCTCTGCTTAGCTTGGGACTAGATGATGTTGTGTGCCAGATGTCCAAAATATTTATTATGATTATTATTTATAATATTATAAACATTTGGAATTACCCGGGAATTGAACCAGAAGTACAGCAGTTGCATACAAGACTACTAATCCATTTTTCACGTTTCTGTTTCCAGTTATGATATAAGTAAAGTGAAATTAAAGAAATTTGCCGAGTATCGGAACAGTAATGGACAGATCCAAACACTAACTGACATAGAATATGTAGAAGGATTCTCCGAGAGGTCTGCCAAGAAGCTGTTTACTAGCATATTAAATGGATCATGTAAAGAAAAAAATACTTCTAACAAAATTAAAGGACAGATTTTACATCCCAATTTAAGTAATAATATAGTCAAGGTATGTTGTTTTGCAGTTTATACATTACTGTTTGATTGTAATTGGACTTTCGGCAGTTTGATTATATCATTTTACAGTTCACTGCTGGACATAGGCTTTTAGGAGAACCTAAGGAGAGCCTTAGAAATGTGATTCTGGCTTACCAATACCTCATCTCACTACTGGATGTGTTTCAAGTTTTCCTTTTCTTTGCAGAGTTTTTTTTTTTATCTTTTAGCCTACCAATTTAACTCTACTCTGCCTGATGGAAGGCATGAGTAGAATCCAGGAGTAGGTGTCACCAACCTCATTGTGAAGGTAGGCAATGCAGCATGGTGACCCAAACCATATTCTGCATCATTCATATCCTCCAAATCCAATTGATCTTCTGTGTGAGGGTAGTACTGCCCCGGTCGAGCCGGACCATTCGTGTTGCTCTACTACCTGCATAGTTTGCTCCAGTAGCCGTATCTTATGGCACCCATAGTATGAATAGTGATCTTATTGTTGTGTGTAAGAAGTCGAATAATTTGATATATAATCTTTATGACAACTAAAAGAGATTTTATTAGCTACTCTTATCTGTTAAATAACATACAATAATAGTTTTTAATGATTTTTGAGGATGCTGGGTTAATCACTTATATCACTCAGATATTTATTGTACTGTATCTCCAACTGAGCTGTAGTCTTCCTGGTGCCTTTTTTGTATTTGGTTGGTTCGTTCTCAAAAATTCCAAGGGCCAAAGAACATTCGAGCATGACCATTTCTGAGAAATGTGAACAAGCCTAAAATAAAATCAATCCATATTTGACTTTATGTTTATTCCAGTAAGGTTTACTGTTGTGTACCACAATGCTTTATTATTAGAAGTTATCTAGAACTTGTACAGCCAAGTGTTCAGTTTCTTCTAGTTTTTTTAAATTAGAACTTAATGCACATGTAGCACAAAGGCGGACTTAATGCCATGAGGCATTCTCCGTCAGTCAACCTTCAGGTGATGTAGGAATATAATGTTTTCTTGATGTTTCGTGGCAACTATACGTAATCGTAAAAAAATCTCTTTTTTTCAGGATTGTCAGAAAGTTTTAAGTGTATACGTAACAGTTAACTCCGTGTGCTGGACACTTATAAATAAGGAGAATTACGAGGTAGTGGAATGGAAGTATTCTGGCATAGATTATCCTGAAGGCAAGAGATTTCAGATAACTGACATATTAAACCTTGTAAGTATTATGAAGTGGACCATACCTCCTTAGACTAGAAAACCATACCTCCTTAGACTAGAATTATGAAGTGGACCATACCTCCTTAGACTAGAAAACCATACCTCCTTAGACTAGAATACCACACCTAGCAGACCGTTCTGATGAGACCAGTTCTGGTCCATAGTGAATATTTATTACTTTACTTTAATATTATCTTTTATGATACTATCAGAAATATTGTCACCAAAAATCAATTTCTAGCAAATTATGTTATTACAAGAATCCACTTACGAGCAAATTATGTTATTACAAGAATCCACTCAAACACGTCGTAGAAGCGAATTTATGAACTTATCATGTTCATAAATTCGGTCCTACAACGTGTTTGCCAAAACTTCCAAATAAATCCTCTAGGGGTGATCAAAATGGAACAAATTCCAAAAGTCTGGTCCAGGTGATCAGTGTGAACAAAAGATCCAGAAAAATCCCCCAAGGGATCTTAAAATAATATAACATTGGTTACAACATGTGTTGCGATGCTGAATTAACATGTAGTACCGCGTATCTTTGGTAGATGGCGCTGAATCGATAATTAACAACTCGCGTATAAAAATAACATAAAAATAGAATATTTCACCATACTGATTAAAAACTCAAATATAATCTCTATGCAATAAGGCCATAATCTAGAATAATGTACTTAAAATGATTGGGTATTTGAATGTTTTTTTTTAACTGTTTATGCCCATAAACAGTAAAAAAAAAACATTCAAATACCCAATCATTTATACTATAAACACATTTTTAAGTTAAATACTATCTAATTATTTCGTATATACTTTTATAAATTCGATTGTTGCTGTGCCAGACAGACAGACAGAACAGACAGACTTAAATATGGACCATATTTAAAACCATTGTGATGTGCTACAAAAGTTGAAATTAATATCACCAGGCTTGGCATATTACTCAACAATTGCCGACAGCAGATATATATGTAATGAAAGCTGAGGCGACAACACTGAGAGCGGCTGGCAGCGACCCCAACAACCCGAAAGTTCTGGGTGTCAACCTACAGAAGGCGCAGATGGTCTCCATGATTGTCGCTCTCATTAACGCCAGGAGTCATCAACAGTGAGTGTAATGAATGGTTCACCGATCTTAGAAAGCATTCCTACTTCGGTCATTCATTCATTTATTTTTGAAGTCAATTCTTAGCTCCTTTTCGACTCTTACGGCGGTGGAGAAGTTACTCATGATGGTTTTTAGACCATGTTGATTTGTACTTACTTTTAAACTTTCGTGTTCCATGATAATTAATATTATTTTTACGGGAATTAACGCGATCACTTATTTAGGGTATTACATACTGACACAGGCTGACGTGGTGACAGTCAGCCTGTGATCACGGCCGGTGCAACCTGGTCGAAACGTCAGGTAAATCGGAGGTATGTAATACCCTAAATAAGTGATCGCGTTAATTCCCGTAAAAACAATATTAATTAAGTTGATTTGTAGCAAATATTAGCCCCAAAAGCCCCTCACTTGTAATCTGCACATTGCCTTCAAGCCTTGTTAATTCCTGCTATTAAAAGGTTATCGTTGTTCATAGTTTTAATAGTAAATTTCTTCTTAGAGAATTACGGTTCGGGCTTCGGCCTTTCCTGGCCTAACGCATGGGTAAACGTTTAAAAAGTTTTTTGTGCTGTTTCAGATCCGTTGATGATGAGAAGGATGATAACACATTACAACAAAAAGTGTACTTTTTAAGGCCCACCCTTCCGTACAGGTTAGTATGTGACAAATTCATTTCTGTAATATTTTCAAGATTGAAATGACGTGTGATCTGAGAGATAAACATTCACTAGTTATAGAACTACTGTAGTATTTAAATAGTACATTAAAAATATCATAGATGGCGTTAAACAAAATTTTTGAATTTAATATAAATAACCGGTTTTCCTGGCAGACGATGTTGCCAATTGCCACGAGGTCCAATTTTTTACACCCGTCTTTTTGCGTCGGGCGTTGAAAACGAATGTTACCTGATAACTGTTAAAAGAGCCCTTTCAAAATTTTTTTTTTAACTCAGGAAATAATAAATAATTAAAATTGGTTGGTAGTGTTTTTTTTTAATAGTTATTAATACAGCTTTAGTCCTAATAAACTGAATGTCATACAGTTGATAAAACTACCACATTTTTACAGGTTATATGGTACTCTTGTCGGCAATGAGAGGGTATCAACAGAACAAACAGTAACCATGCTTCTAAAAGAGTTAAAAGAGATATCACCAAAGAACTCACACGCGTATGTTCCCGAGGACCTGCAGGAGATGTTCAGATCGCAGAAGGACCTCCAAAAAGACATGCTTGGCCATTGTTTACTGCTAAGTTTGACTTTTATGGACTTATGTATATATAAAAATCAGGAGCGGGTTGCGAAGTTAACTAAACGTGGAGACTAATAATTGATATATATATTATTTAAGCCTACCAAAATGACTCTACTCTGCCTGATGGAAAGCATGAGCAGAACACAGGAGTAGGGGACACCATCCTCATTGTGAGGGTAAACAATGCATCATCGCGACTAATACATGGTGGTGTGGTATGTTTCTACATTATTCTCCCGGTTCCTGAAAGCCGGGAGGATGATGCAGAATGATTGGGCCTCCGGTCTCACACTCACCAACGAAATACGACAGCAAGAATGCTGTCATTATAAGGATGGGATATGTATAGTTATATTTATAGAAATATGTTTGTAAATAAATACTGCTACTGAACTATAGAGTTTCCTTATATAATAATCCGACCGATTTCGGTCATGGCCACAACTGCGACCGCATGTACAGGGTTACAGGAAAAGTCGTGTTAGATCCGTTTAAGGGCGTAGAGTACCCATCATTTCTGTCTTATTTCACTATGACTAATACATGGTGGTGTGGTATGTTTCTACATTAAACACCCTATACTAAACTTAACCCTTTTCGATATATTCGACTTTTAATTTTTTTTATTGAAAATTGCCGATTTTTAGGCTACAACATTTATTTTTGTTTAGTTTGGGTATTTTATTATTATCATTCTTGCATTTTTACATGTGTAATTAGATGCTTTAAGACGTCAATCATTAAAATAGTGCATAAGTTAATTAAATAGACCGTAGTAGACAAGTGAAAGTAAATAAATAAAAAAAATAAATAAAAAAAATATATTTCTCTAACGGATATCTAAAAAAAATACTATGGTAAATATTCGGCAGATGTTTTTTAAAATATCTACGTTTCATCAGCTATCTAACGAGGTATAACAATCTAGGGTTTGTATTACATTGCGTGGAAAAAAAGTAGTATGGACGCTCATCAAGTTAAGACGCACCAAGCGAGCGAGACAAGTGACGATTTATGTAGGTGCGAATGAAAGAAAACATGTGTAGAGACCGGTTAGGGCTGGGAATACAACAGGTTAAGTTTAGGGTAGGGTGTTTCATAGTGAAATAAGCAATGATATTATAAAAAAAGGTAGATATCGCACTATCGCGCAAATATTGTTGCGGACAAATGTATACAATCGTCGTGATTTCATTTAGTCGGCTAATAGAAGCTAGCGAATATACACGTTGTCAGAGCGTTTCCTTGAAGTGAAGTCCTTATTATTACCAAAATGCCGA
The DNA here is from genome assembly GCA_932526445.1 of Phragmatobia fuliginosa. NCBI lineage: Eukaryota > Metazoa > Arthropoda > Insecta > Lepidoptera > Erebidae > Phragmatobia > Phragmatobia fuliginosa. The sequence goes on from OW052071.1 coordinate 17,503,536, forward strand.
GCTGTGTGTTAAGAAGGTGTAAAGACTATTAGTCCAGGCACGTTGAATATGGAGCACAAAAAAATGTTATCCAGAAACCTACGTTTTTAAATGGTTAAAAGGGTTAAAGTCAACATAAGGAAAATGTGTTATGTGCCCAAGAAGGTTAGAGGACGATTTTAGGGGTTGAAAAGGGGGGAAAATGGATACATCTCGTGTTTTTTGCAATTTCACGCGAAATTTGATGTCCTACTGAAAAATGTAAAATGCAAAAGTTGTAGATCTTGGAAAAATCTACAACTATTGTATGGGTCACTTTTTAATATAACCTCAAAATTTCAGAAAAAATGCAATAAATCAAAAAAATATTTTTTTATTGTTTTTTACTTGTCAATTTCTCAAAAATAAATATTTTTTACCCAAACTTGCTGAAAGTACTCCTTTTTGTGTCCCAAATTACAAAAAAAATTTTTAGATTGAAATATTAAAAACTGTTTGAAAGATTCATTTTTTTCGGTCCGAAACACGTTGTTTTCGAAGTTACATTTTACTACATACAATCATCGTAGAGAGGTCATACAGGGCTCATTTTTTTCGTTTTGATGTCTACTTTTTAATGAAATAATAAAACAATACAGCTTCTATTTAAAAACATGTCTAAAAATTGAAAAATAAAAATAATTAATTTTGCTAAAACAAATTTTTTCGTTATTGTTAATAATTTGTTATAAATAAATAAAAAATTCAAAACCTAATAAGACCATTGATTTCATACACAACATATGTTTTACTATTCATTAAATACATTTTTTATTTTTGTACAATACTGCTATAAACATTGTAGTAGCATATTCCGTGTAGTTGAAAGATGTCAGGTAAGTACATACAATGCGATCGACTTTTACTTTAATAAGAAAAGTTCCTCATTTCTCGCGATGAAATTAATTAATGCAATTATTTTCTACATATTTTGATAAATAAATCGTCTTATAATTAATTTTTGTTCAAAATTATTTAAAACATGCTTTTAAATAATTGAATGATTAAATAATTGAAAGAGAGAGAGAGAAAGAGAAAAAGAGAGAGAGAGAGAGAGAAAAGGACGCGCAGGCAAAACGGAGCAGAAGGACGCGTACTCAGATCGGAGCACGTGGCTCAGTAGTCTATGTATAGCCAGCAAAGAAAGTACATTTATACTACACCTGATTGGAACATAGTCAATATTCCCTGAAATAATATTTATGTATATAAAATGTAAATGTATGATATTTATCAGTACTTGAGCATATTTCATTAAAAAATTAACTTGATTAAAATTGAGTTTTTCATTATTGTCATTTACCTGTATTTTCTTTTTTTATTATTATTATTATTAGTAGTAGTAGTGGTATTGTTAACAATCTATTTTGTTGATATAAATTTCAATTATAAATTCGGTGCAAGTTAAATTAGATTCAGAATTCATTTAAAAAAAATCATTTAATTATTTAAAAGCATGTTTTAAATAATTTTGAACAAAAATTAATTATAAGACGATTTATCTATCAAAATATGAAGAAAATAATAAAAAATGAGGAACTTTTCTTATTAAAGTAAAAGTCGATCGCATTGTATGTACTTACCTGACATCTTTCAACTACACGGAATATGCTATTACAATGTTTATAGCAGTATTGTACAAAAATAAAAAATGTATTTAAATAGTAAAACATATGTTTCTTCGTGTTTTTTCCCGTAGAAATCAATGGTCTTATTAAGTTTTGATTTTTTTATTTATTTATAACAAATTATTAACAATAACCAAATAATTTGTTTTTGCAAAATTAATTATTTTTATTTTTCAATTTTTAGACATGTTTTTAAATAGAAGCTGTATTGTTTTATTATTTCATTAAAAAGTAGACATCAAAACGAAAAAAATGAGCCCTATATGACCTCTCTACGTTGATTGTATCTAGTAAAATTTAACTTTGAAAATAATGTGTTTCGGACCGAAAAAAATGAATCTTTCAAACAGTTTTTAATATATCAATCTAAAAATTTTTTTTGTTGTTTGGGACACAAAAAGGAGAACTTTCAGCAAGTTTGGTTAAAAAATATATATTTTTGAGAAATTGACAAGTAAAAAACAATAAAAAAATATTTTTTTGATTTATTGCATTTTTTTATGAAAATTTGAGGTTATATTAAAAAATGACCCATTCAAAAGTTGTAGATTTTTCCAAGATCTACAACTTTTGCATTTTACATTTTTCAGTAGGACATCAAATTACGCGTGAAATTGCAAAAAACACGAGATGTATCCATTTTCCCCCCTTTTCAACCCCTAAAATCGTCCCCTAACCTTTTTGGGCACATAACACATTTTCCTTATGTTGACTTTAACCCTTTTAACCATTTGAAAACGTATGTATCTGGATAACATTTTTCTTTTTTTATCTCTGTAAATGAGTCAATGTGCCTGGACTATATGGTTCCAAAGTAAATAAAAAGGAAGAGTTACATACCACGGGTAAGTATTTATAAGTAACTACGTAATATTTGTATTTTGTCACGGTTTTGTTTCCCATTTACCGAAATTATTAAATGATATCCAGTATTACTAAAGACGCGTTAAAAAAGGACAGAGGATAAGATTGTAACTGAAGTGTGACAAGGACTAATAACGGTCGGCTGGCATGCGTAATAGATTAAATCAAACAGAAGGGATATCGTAGGCATAATACATACCTATCGTCCGCGTCCTCCAGTACCGTCTAATTTATATGCTCATATTACTATTATGTGTTTAGTTGTCATTGTCTTTCAGTTAATATGATGATTATATTATTTGGCAGTAATAGTGTCAAAATGTATGTATGTAAAAAGACAGTGTATATTGTTTTGTATTTTCCAGATTTCCAAGTGATGATCTTACGAGAATGAAATGCTTGAGAAACACCACGCAGCCCACACAATATGTATTTCGGAGAAGGCAAAAGCCCTAACAAAAACGCTTTCCCGACAAATATATGTTGATGTAAAACATCTATAGCGAATAATTTGAATAACTATATAACCTTCTTTATCTGTACAAATTTTCTGTGTTTTTATATTGTTACTAGTTGACCCAGCGAACTTCGTACCGCCCAACTTTAAAATTCCAGAACTCATACACACTCACAGAAGAATTATCTTTATATATATAATTCTTCTCTATCCCTTAAAATGGAATTGATTCTCGTAATAAAAACTTTAAAATTTCGATCTACCCTCAATCTCACAAATGCTATAGAAGGTATTCTCATAGTAATGAATTACATAATACCTTATAAGACGGTCGAATATGGTCTAGCGCGAACCAAGAAATTAGTAAGGCTATATAAGATCACGCTAAGGTAGACCAATAGAAACGGAGCACTAATGAAGAATGTTTCATAATCGGGATTTATTTTTCCTGTTGAGAGCTTCTGGTGCGTGCGCTGTGTAAACGGTTAAAGTTTCGCAAAAATCTTTTGTGGCAAAATCGTTCCCCTTTAAAAGTCCTATCTTTTAAGGTTGGCTCACTATAACCTTTTTAATGGGAAACTAATTTGTTTTCACGGTATAACATCAAGCTACGGGCAATAGAAGATGCCCGTAGAAGACTGGGCGGTGGGTGTGTGTCAGCTAGTCATGAATAAAACTGCAATAGGTATATTGCTTCAGTTGGACTAAAAAGTGTTTATTTGATAAAATACAACGAGCTTACTTTTTACAACATTTTACTTCTATAAATGACAAAAAAAAAACAAACAAAACCCTTACATAATACAATTATAATATACATAAATACGATGGTATCAACTTCAAACGTATCATACGTAACATAACTAACATAAATGCAATTCTAGGCAAGAACATTATAATTCAAGTAAAATATCAACTATAAAAGAAAAATAAAATGTAAATTAAAATAATTAAAAATATTTTAAACGTTACATCAAATCTAATGCAAAAATTCTCTATAGATCACACATACATTTTTGACCTTAACCAAAGTTGAATTTTGTATTTAATACTGATATTATTCATTTTGGAAGAACTAGAAAATATATTTACAAATTTTTATAATATTACTTTTTATAAATGCCAACGTTTTAATTTTTCGCCAGGATCTTTGTGACCTTATCGCAACCAACTGTTCTTTTAGAAAAAAAAAGTTAAGAATTCTATGGAAAAAAATGAAATCTGTTGTCTATTGTTGTGTGTAAAAAGTTCGATCTTGTATTCTGGGATTGTCTAAAATGAATTTATACATATAGTCTATTCGGAGTCTCTGTAGGTATGTAAGAAAATATATTCTATTGTAACATGTGGACCGAGGCTGGAAACACTGATTAAAACTGTTATTAATTAAATATATCACTGTAAAGAAATCATAGTGCTATATACAATATAAATTTGTATTTCCTACCGCTACAATCGGTATTTATATTTTTTTTTTAAAAGATATGGCAGGTACTTTGTCTGTTTTTAATAAAGTAATTTTCTTGTACTTAATCAGTAGTAACCAGCCTCGGGTGTTAATATGTAGAAACCTAATAACAGTGTAAATTTACCAGCCTATTGTATATTCAATAAATATGTACAATAATATAACAGCACCCATTACTAATGAAATCAATTTGCTTCAAGTCACACCGCCTATAACGCTTCGTAAATAATATAATGTATAATATCACCGCTTTATTGTATACTGTCTATTGTATATAATATTTGTATAATCTGTATATCTGTATTATTATAAAAAACTGTATTTGTGTGGCTTAAAATAAGTATTGTAGCAAAAATAAGCTGAATAGGCGACGTAACTTCATTATTATTATACAAACAGTCACAAAAACTTTGCGTTCAATAAAATCTGTAAAAAACTCAATCCAGACTACAAGATCATTAATCTAAATATGTCCATATTTTATTATGAAATTCAACAACACTTATTTTATTGTGGAACTGTTCAACAAGTCTCTATTGTGATAAAAAATTATCTTGTATTCTATTATCTTCCGACAGCGGTTGGCGAGTGGCAGTGTGTACAAAGTTGTATACTTACTTTATATCAAATTATAATAGGCCATTTTTATGTTGGCTACCAATTATTTTATTAACACTAACAACTATTTTAAAAATTAATTCCATTTATAAAATAAATTATATAAAATACAATCGCCAAAAAAAATCATGTGTATTGCACTGGAACTGCACTAACTGCAGATATATGATTTTGTTTTTATACTATACAAAATTATGCAAATAACACTAAAGCCGTGTTCACATGTCACGACTGTAACGCTTCTCAATCGACGGGTTACTTTCGCAATATGTAGACGCGATGTTAAAATAAATAAATATATCGGTGACACAAATTACAAACGCCGATCATGTAGTACTACGTTTGAAAATGGAAGACGTTGAAATAATTCGTAGCCAACTTTACAAATAATAAGGTTTGTTACACTAAGCTCATGTCACCATGCACAGAAGTAAACGATTCAAATATTAAATATCGTTTACATCTCGAAATGCGATCAAACGGAACATGTAGACATCCTACACGAATACTAACCTAGTATTAAACTTGGTATGTTTAGCAAAACGAATGGTAATGTCGAGTACACAAGTATCTTACAATATAATGCTTCATTGTAAGATTAAAAATTACTAAGCATGTGGATATGTGTAATTATTATTAATAATTATTAAACGAAACATGTAGGTGGTCTTAAGCGAACGCCAATGATTTTTATATTATTCAGACATTTACATTTCACCATGAGATCACAATTAAATGCACGTGAAGGAATTAGCGATTAATGTCTGGTATCGGAGCAAGTCATGACTAAACTAATTATTTATTTTATCAAAAGCAATGGTTGAGTTTTACTAACATTGCTCAAAAACATTGTATTGAATACAATTGACGTTAATTTGATAATAAAGTTTATATGCAATGTATAGATTTACAATGCAATCTTTTTCTCTCCTTTTAATATTTTTAACAACTTAAAATAATACAAAATTAAGTAAGTATATCGGAGTTGCGTTAAATATGAAAAAGGACTTTGCTTACGCTGTAGCGTTTAAATATTCGCCGAGACGTTATATGGATGTGGAATTTTATTCCATTCAAGAAAAACCTGGTATTGACAGAAATTGGCAAAATGATTACAGATTGCATATCTATTCTACAGGAAATCGGCAAGACATGTTATGTAAATAAATATTACGTATTATAAAGGTTAGGAACATGCTTCAACCTAATTAATGTTATTGAAATAAACCCTCAGGGAATATAATCCAGGAATTACGTAGAAACTGTATGTATGGATATCCGATCAGAACTGGACGGCACGTTTAGATACGGCATTATTCTGTTTACTATGAATTTTCAACTGTCAACTACAACTGCCAAATTAAATTTCAAATACATGACTCTGATCGTCTCACACGATCGCACTTTTCAGCACTTAAAAATAGTTTCATAAGAAAGCAAAACCGTGCTCTCAAACAAATATGATACAAAAAATCATTTCGTACACATTAACAACTAAAAAGATTAACTTTACAGGTAATACATACACGTGTAATTGAGCAAAACTTAACAAAACAGTGAGCAATACAAACAGAAACAGCCTGGGACGTGATTACTATACCGAAAACTGCATTCATTCATTACAGCTATTATTTAGATCCATTGAAACCGAACCATAGTTAAATACATAGTTTGGTTAACACTTTTGTTGGACACTGTCCGGCTTCAATAAAAAGAAATACATATTTTTACTTGCAACACTGCCTTAGAAATTTCCAATGATATGTATAAAATTTATAATAACCACACTGAATGTAAGTAGAAATAAAACCAAATTGTTGAGAAATAAACATGCACGTTTAGACATAATTTATAAAAAAATCGTGAAAAATAGAGTTCAGTTTCATTTAGTCTATTTTCCACAACTCTTTTGTATATAAACAAGTAAATACTTAGGTACTTAGCACGTTGAAAATACGACACTAACGTTAAGACTATTTCACATTTACTTCTGTAATAATATTGTATGTAATAAATGTATAAAATATCATCTGTAATCTCTGTATACTTAATCACCTTTTGTTTTATATTTAAAAATTAAATCCATTTGTATCGGTATAAAAATCTAATATAAATCTGAGGTTCTCGGCTATGGCACTGTGTTGTTTGTATATTTGCATTCAAACTTTGTACAAGAGCGCGTCGCGCCGCCTCCGCGCAATGGACATTATATATCGTTAATTGTATAAAAATATTTATTTACTATTATTTTATAAGGCTGCTTGTGTTAAGTGTTGAAATATAATTGAACCAAATCCTATACTATTGATTTTATTGAGAGGCCGGGGCGGCGCGCGCCGCTTTATGGAGGATCACACATGTAAACATTGTGGAAAAATTTTAGTCACGGAAGATAAATGTATTTAATTTCCTTTTGAAAGATGTTTTTTTTTGTTTGTAAACCTCCGAAAGTTTGATAGGAAACTAAAACGTCGAAACAAAATGGTACGGTCGCTCATCAGTTGTGAACATGGCCTTAGACTTGTTGTTTGTTATAAAATCTATGAGAGATTCTAACAAAAACTAAAAGATTGGTTTTCAAGTTCACGCAAACCATTACCATAAATAAGGTCTTAAATAAATAGGTATATTTGCAACACCGCTTTTATATAATATGTTTGAATATCAGAAAGTAAAAATATGGTGATTATTAACCAATGATTTGAAGTGCTGTTTCGTATCTTTAGAAGCCCTTCAAATCTAATTTATTAGCTTAAAGGCTACTCCCAAGCAGATCGAATGCTTGCTTACCAGTTCACTAGCCAATGTTCACAACTAACGGCTATACAATTTTCATAACTGTCCAATGCTGTAAACTTGTCGTAATATCAACACATTAAAAAACCCATTAAACAATAATATTGCATAGATCACGTAACAGTGACAAATAATTAAATGGTATTCAAACGATGTGAGTGACCCCCACAAATCCACAATTGGTACATACTATTTTATCTAGTACATTAACAGTTTATATTATGCTGTAGGAAAACGAAAACGTCATATAAATATTGTAAAATAAGCTATATAATATGTTGACTATAGATACAAACAGAGATATTAAAACGTTAAAAATTTTGCTAGAATATCCTGGTTCGTGCGGTTTCAACTCCACGAGAAGGATCACGTCCAATAACCTCAATGAAATTCAATATGCTATACATACAGATATAGAGAACTAAATTGAGCTGTATTAAATACACCTTATTCCGATGACTAATTCTCGCTATGCATTGATTAGCATTAAATATTATAATAATCTCAAACTGAATGTATCTTTAATAAAGAAGTTCACGCCAGAATACTCCAACAAGATCCCAAATTCATATATATTTTTATTCTCCCTAATGTCTAATTTATTTCGCGATGAATGATCGAATTTCTTGGTAATTCGAAAGTCGATAGTCTAAGCTAAATTAGAAATAAGATTTACTCTGGCATACCCTCCGTTCCATGGATCGAACTACAACAAAGCACTTTGCGACATCACACACTTTACCTAAATTGGTAAAATCTACTAATCTCACTCATCGTTAACGTTATCAAATCAGTCAAGAAAGAGAAGGAGATAGATCAGTGAAAGTGTAATTCCAACTAACACCGTAACTATCAACAAAAATACTTTAGAAACAATTTAGGAACATAAACATTTGTCGCTATCGAGTCGACTCACAAATAATATAATCCAATGCATAAAAGTAAATTAAATTTAAAACATTCACGCGACCTCGTAAGGAATACTCTCGATCATGTCTCGACAGACGTAGATTTAACGCTAAATGAGCGAAATAGATACCTAACCTACCTATCACAGTCCTCTCTCAGTCTGACCCTTTCCACTTAAATGCATCTCATTTTGTCACATCGTTGAAGAAATTGGTAACAACCTAAACTAGGCCAACTATAATAGAAGCTGGTAGAAAAAATTTAAAAATTACTACACTATTTGGCACCTACAGTGTTATGAAGACATCTCAGTACCTAATCTCACATTTTAATTAAGAGTAAATGCAATTAATGTAACAGAACCATTTGTAAGTATGTACTAACAAAGTATAATGTTGATGGCAAAAGGTAACCTACATTTTTGGTTTTCATTCGTGATTCTGTTTCACCGAAGCGATGTTCGTTGGTCTTTTAATACGCTACGTCCAAACTCCGCCTAAAGCTAACTCGTAAATTCATTTCATTCTTTATCGTTACTTTTTAACGTATTTTGAGCATCATGGATCCTTTAAAAAACCCCATATTTTGCCAGATTTTATCTCTTAGTACTCGTAAATAAAATTAACTTAATACGTCTACAAAATATGTATATTTATTACAATTAGGCACAGCGCAGCGCCGGAAACATTCATCGCGAAATATTGTTATGTGGTAAAAGATCAATTCTTAATTTTTAGATTTCAACGAAGTGTATTAAATTCTAAGGTCTCGAACATCAGCTCGGACCGATTGCGAATATTTCGACAGAATCCATAATCACCGAGAAAACTAAGTCTTACGTGGTAACTTAACGATTACGGGGCAAAAACGCTCTCTGTACTCGCATCCTGACGGTAACACTACTCGTGATGAACTTTGAAACTGTACAGATCTCCCGATAGAGTATAAACAGGACGTTATTTACAGATCGAAGCTCGTTTTACAGCGATCCGATTAATGTTATATCTCAACTACTGGTACTGAAAGCTCACGGCGTTCGTGCAAGCCGCGAGTCGTATACATGTGTGGCACCACAACAATTTAGTTGTAGAGGCGCTCGGCGCCGTAGAAGTCGTGGTGCATGTGAGCGTGCGCGTGCGTGGGTGCAGGCGCCGGGGGCCAGCGCGGCGGGGGCGCGGGTCACTGCGCCGGCAGGCACGCCACCCCAGCGCCCGGGCCCACTACCGGCTTGTACTCGGGCTGCGAGCTCGGGAACTGCTGGAACGGCGGCGCGTAGCACTGTGGGAAGTACAGCTCCGGCTTCACCACGGCGGCGGCAGGTGGCAGCGGCCGAGGAGTTTTAGCGGCGTCTGCCCGCCGAGCTTTGGCGGCGTGCGGATTCATGTGGTTATCGATGTGCTTCTTCACCTCGGGCTCGGTGGCGAACCGCCGTCGGCAGTTCGGCATCGGGCAGCAGAACGGTCGATCGCCCTGGTGCGTTCTCGTGTGTTGGTCGAGAATCGCCTTCTGCCTGAAGTCTTTGCCACATTGCGTGCACTTATACGGTTTCTCACCGGTATGTATGCGCAAATGTTGATTGAGAATAGTTCGCTGACGGAAGAAGCGAGGGCAGTACACGCACCCGTAGGGCTTTTCGTTGGTGTGAATGCGAAGATGTTGCGTGAGATGAGATTGTTGTCGGAAGCGCTTACCGCATTCCGGACACGGATATGGCCGCGACTCTATATGAATGCATCCGTGTTGGAGAAGCGTTGACTTTTGCTTGAATTCCTTCTGACAGATGGGGCAACGCACGTAGAGAGGCATCGCTCGGCCACCGAGCACGTCAGGAAGTTTACTACCTTTCAAATATTGCAAGGACAGTCCCGAACTAAAGACCGAATGATTAAGACCCTTTGTATCTTTGAAATAAGCAGGGTATTGAGCAGAGTCACCGGGAGAAAAGCAAGACCCGCGCTGTTCATTCTGCCCATCAGCATCACCGAACGTTGACTGCACTTCTTCCTTGTTCTCGTCAGGAAAAGGTACGTCCTGGGGCCAGAGTGTAGGCGTTGTTCCATTCTTGAAGATGAGATGCGGCGAAACGTCTGTAAAAATTTAAAAGGTTGGTCAGTTATGAGTGGGGGTGACCGAGAAAAGCTAACCGACGAGTGGGTTAATCAAACTGGGAAACGGTTACAGGAGCGTCCGGCGGTCGGTTACGTGTCTCGCGGGTGCCCGCCGCGTGCGGGCGACGAGGGAACCGAGAATTTGTTTGATAGGAAGGCCAATGGATGCGAGACCGAATCGACGGTGCGGGGGGCGGCAGGAAGAACGAGCGCCGGCTGCAGTGACCGGTGTGGTCAGTGCTGACGGCGCGCGCAGGGTCCAGGTTGGGAGATATATGTGTGAATAGCGCTCGCCTTGGTGTGTGCGGACGTGCTGGTTCAGGATGGCCTTCTGGCGGAAATGTTTGCCGCACTCGCCGCACGTATATGGCTTCTCACCGGAATGGATTCGCAGGTGCTGGTTGAGGATGGCGCGCTGGCGGAAGGAACGCGGGCAGTACACGCAGGCGTACGGCTTCTCGTTGGCATGGATCCGCAGGTGCTGGGTCAGGTGCGACTGCTGCCGGAACCGCTTGCCGCATTCGGGGCACCCATACGGCCGGGAGTCCGTGTGAATCCTCTCGTGCTGCAGCAACGTTGACTTCTGTTTGAAGTCTTTACCGCAAGTGAGGCACTTAAAGAGCCGCAGTTCAGAATTGGGGTTGTGCTTGCGCGGCTTAGGTTGCTCTGGTTGCACTATATCTGGTAGATGACGCAAATCTGGTGTTGCGTATTGATCCAGCGGGCCTTCAAGGGAAAGTACACCACCATTTTGTTTTAGATAGTGTAATGGAAAACCGCCAGTACTAAGCATGTGGCTAGCAGGCCTTGCCTCTTTAAAATATGGTGTATATTGCTGCTGAAGATCCGGCTGAGGAACGAAGCATGGCGTTCGGTCTAGATGATCTTGCGTTGGCGGTTGAGTTTGAAGCTGTTGCTCAACTTGCATATGCTCGGGGGAGGTCTGTTGCTGCTGCTGTTGCTGTTGTTGCTGTTGTTGTTGTTGTTGTGCTTGTTGTTGAGCTTGTTGCTGAGCGAGCTGCTGGGCAGCGTCCTCTGCGGATCCGCTTGGATCTGGTGGTGGAGGTGCAGGCGGATATGGCGATGGTGCCGGGGAAGCCAGTTGAGGTTCTGGTTGAGGCGAGGGACCTCCAGGGCTTTGGTGTTGCATGGGCTGGTAACCGCCATCGAGAACTCCACCACCCCATTGCGTGCCAGGAGGAGCGCGTTCGACGCCATCTTTATAGAGGACGTACGGTGTTGTCGTGTCTGGAAAGAAAATAAAAAATGGTATTAGGCAATGCTAGTAACTCTTTATATTACACTCGTTAATTCAAAAGTATCTCTGTCTGTGTGTCTATGTGTCTGTTACACTTTCGCGGCTTAGGCGCTGCACCGATTTCAAAGATGGCATAGATATACTTGGTTTCTTGAGGGAGGACGTAAAGGATAGTAGATGTTCATAAATCTCTAACCAAATATGCCGAATTATTATTTAATGTTGACTTTGATACGTAGTCAGTGTGGCGGCACAGATAGCTGTGGCGTGCGACTTGCAGTCGAAGTAAAAGCTCGCGACATCGCGTGTCTACCACGATTTATAACACCCGCTGCGCCAAACGAATAAGAATTTAATAAAATGTCACGTTGTGTGCTTCGAGACACGTTTCCGTAAATGTGGCAAAAACATTAATCATAGACTTGGTGAATAGAAAAGTCATAGCTCTACGACACGACTTGAGAGGTGCTTGTATTCTTATCCACCCAAAATGTAAGGGTCGGTGATAATAATCTTAAAAATAGCTATAATATGATGGAAAATATCAGGATGACATGTGCATTGCCTATTTGGTTAATCCAAGTTCTAATGCTAAAGTTTTCTGGCTGTCATTAAACATTTGCTGCTGTTATGAAAGATTTTTTTTTATGTATGACCATAAATTTGTTTCCATTTTTTATGTACAATTTGAACAGGTTTGAACATGATCCCAAAGAATAAGTATCCTATAGTTGATAGAATATCGAAATTATTTTGCAGAAGCAGAATTAAAATCAGTTCCGGTACGGGTGTACTAAAGGTGTATCCTTTCAAAGGAGAGGCCTTCGTCCAGCTGTGGACTGTTAAAGGCTGTTGATGATGACGGGTGTATTAAACTAACCACGAGAGTATAAAATATGTATTATATTGTTATAATTTTAAATGTGACCTTAAACACAATTAGAAAGCTACTGAAATGAGATATAATCAATGAAACAAATAAATGAAATCATTTGAAATCCTTTACATAATTTAAGTTGTTCTAAGTTTTTTGTTTATATTTGTGATTCTTTTAGGTTACGTATGTAATGCCATTAATCAAATCATATATTATGCTGTACCGAGGTTTACCAAAAACATGAGTAATCTAAGGTATTGGTGTGTTTAGTGATATTCCATACGTACAAATTTATAATGCCGATCGCACCATCGTACAATATGTACAAAATCTGACTGTGGCAATATATCATATTTGAATACTATTAAAACAATTAAAATTGAGTAAAACCATTCAAGTTAAAGGCACTTTTAAATGAACGCCTTTCTAATGATTCACTTTCTCGGCGTATTGAGACTGATCACAAAAAACGCGGGAAAATGCGACCATTTTCTTTTTGCGCTCAAAGGGAAATGCAAATGGCGGTTACCATAGATGTATTTATATTGTTTTTTTTTGATAATACCCTAGGGTTTAGTCTTCAGTGAAAAGTATTCCAAATGCATTTATTTATTTTTATGCACAGTATGTTTATTTATTAATACTACTTCCTATAATTTTATTATTTTAGTTTCTGTAATACCTTTGTAGGTACCTATATATTCGAATAAAACCTAAAGCAGTCGAAGCTGAAAGATATTCGAAACTGATTGCAAAATTCGTTTCTTTTCCGCTGTTTTAATGTTTGTATCGTAATATTATTTCAATTAACTTCTGGATCCTTAGACTAGGTATACAAAATACCTTTTTTTTAACGTGTGGGCCATCACCCCGCCGGGGTTTTCTATTCGGCGGGGCAGTGTGTCGAATTGGAACCGACTAAAACCACACGGGGTGCACTCTATGCGCCTGAATTTATGGACGGAGGGACGAGGGAACTGTTATCTCTTTCTGAATGTATACAAAATACCTAGTCTAAGTATCTAGAAGTCAATTTTGAAACGAGTATGTTTCATATATCATTTTTAAAAATTACAAATTAACAGATTTTTACTAAATGCATATGAAAGCATATACGATATATACATCAACAAATAAATTAACGAGTAACACCTCGGGGGGCCGCTAGTCGAAAATAATTGTTGCAATTTTTTACTTATTTTAGAGAATATAATAAATAAAGAGCATATAGCAGCGATGCAGCTGATAGATTGTGGTTTTTAGCGCTAAATGCGAGATAGCCGCTAAGCTACAATCAATATTTACATACATATATAAAACTGTTCCATTACTGACTGACTGACAGACAAATTACAGCCGAAACTACTGGGCGCAAGATGAAATTCGGCATGTGGGCTCCTAGTGGAGCGTAGGCTGTAAATATGCGAAATTGCACTCCTAATAGGATGAAAAGGCAAACAAAATTATACATCAGAACAACACTTAGGCGAAGCCGCGGTCAAAAGATTAAAACTGGGCAATTGATTTTTGCTTTGCTGAAAATTTCACTGCCACTGCCACTTATTATATTAAAGGTCATGTATAAAGAAGCATAGTATTTTGTTACTGTTCCATGGTCACACATGATCGAGACACGTGTCCATCGTATTCTGAGAGTAATGGGAACTGCTTCTGCGGTCACACATGACAATTTGGACAGCCACTGAATCGGTTGCTATGTTTGAATGTATTTATAAAAGTACAGGTAACAACAAAAGTGATTTTATTTTTAACCTCCGACGCCAAAACGACGGAGTTTTATAAGTTTGACGTATCTGTGTGTGTGTGTGTATATGTGAGCCTGTATGTGGCATCCTAGCTTTTTTTAGATTAGCTTAGATTTTTTTCGGTCGCGGGTTTTATTTTTTTTTATTAAAACCTATTTTTATAAATTTATTACTAACTTTTAAACTTTCGCGTTCCATGATAATTAATATTATTTTTACGGGAATTAACGCGATCACTTATTTAGGGTATTACATACCTCTGATTTGCCTGACGTTTCGACCAGGTTGCACCGGCCGTGGTCACAGGCTGACAGACAGACAAACGTCAGGCAAATCAGAGGTATGTAATACCCTAAATAAGTGATCGCGTTAATTCCCGTAAAAATAATATTAATTATAAATTTATTAATTTTAAATATTCTTTCAACGAATTAACATAACGCTAGAGAAAAAAACTTTGCGTTTTAAAGTTGGAAATCAAAATATTCGTTAAACTTCTTCTTCAGATTGGTGGATCCAATACAACACTTATTATTATGCATTTCGTTTAAAAACATCTGAATTTCTGTTACATCCACTTTAGCAGAATCCCACACTAGTCATTTGAAAGAACCTTCGATGCCTGTAAAAATCTCGTCAAAATCGGTCCAGCCGTTTCAGAGATAGGCTGAAACACAAATAGACAGATGGACGGGCAGATAGGTCAAAGTTTAAAAAAAGTGCTTTTATCCCTACTAATATTATAAATGCGAAAGTAACTCTGTCTGTCTGTCTGTTACGCTTTCACGCCTAAACCACGGAACCGATTTTGATGAAATTTGGTATGAAGATAGAACTGAACTTGGGAAAGGACATAGGATAATTTTTATCGCGAAAAGAAAGTTTGTGTCGAAATTACTTATTATCAAACAAAATCATATAGTATAAAAGCACTTTTTTAAAATTATTATATTCATATTCCTATATTGAAAAGTTGTTTATTTGAAATTACAAACAGACATTTCATTTTTATTTATTTGTATTATATTCATGTATATAGTACTAGTTTGGTGTTAATGGTTTTTAAAAGATTTGTGTACTGAACTGTACGAGATTTAGCTTCACTCATACTTTAACGGTTTCTGACGGCTGGATCAGTTGTAAGCTAATCGCTTGGAGACAGTAGCGACATCTAATGATTTGAAAAAGTGTTACAACACTGAACTGATTTTTTTTTTCTCAAAACTAAAACTGACAATTATTTTAAATGTTATTGGGACCCTTACGACGGAACAAGCCTAAAGATATAAGTTCCCTATAAAGGACGTAGGGTGTTTAACTGACATAAATATAAGTAAATTCATAACCTGTTTCTAGAAGATCATTATCGATTTAAGATGCTAAGTCCTTTTTTTTAAACCATCGTAGCGTGGTTCCTCATTATAGTATACTTGTGTAAAAAGACGTTCCATCGATCTTAGCTAAGCAAGCATCGTTAAATCCGAGATCAAGTCAATGCTGATAAAATATCTTTTGGAATTGTCTAGTGGTTAGCGTATGCGACTGCTGATCAAGAGGTCTCGGTTTCGATTCCCGGGTCGGACCAAATATTTGTGTGATCCGCAAACATTTGTTTCGGAGTTTGTGTGTTTTCCATGTATAATATGTTCTTCTATGTATAAATTCAAACGACTCTTGGTAACATGGATAAGTACAGTTACACAAAGTTAAGCAACCCTAGCCAGGTCATTCTATGGATGGATGACCATTATTAACTCATCCAGAACCCACCGTGCGTCGGAGAGCTTTAAGTACTACTAATTAACGCTATTAACGTAACATGGGTAACTTTTTTCAAAAATTGAGTTTTTTTTATTTAAAACTTTTCTTTGACATCCGAACAAAAGTTCTAAAGTGTAAAGCGTATAATTAAAAAAAAAACGGATATATTTTTAAACTGGCAAGTAACAACACCAAGAGTATCTGTCGTTCAGGTGTTGTTTGAGTTAACATTTAAAACGTCTTCTTCTTCTTCCTAGCTCTAATTCAACCGGTTTTTTGAATTCAATTTCAATTCAAACAACTACAAGTCGTTTGAAGTAAAAAACCTGTAAAACGTCTAAATAGTAGAAAAGGAGTTGCTACAGAAAAGACGTTTTATGATTTGCGTTTTTGGATCTTTAGGAAGAAAATGTGTTTTCATCATCACTTCAAATACTGTAGTGTGGTATTTTGTAACAGTGATGCTACATAGGGACACAAATGTAGCTACACGTTTAATAATAATGAATATATAAATATATTTCGGACATTTTACACACAACGCCATCTAGTCCCAAACTAAGTAGAGCTTGTATTATGGGTACTAGACAACTGATATAAATACATAAACATACTTTTTTTTGTAAATACATACTTACTATACATAGAAAACACCCAAACTCCGAAACAAATATTTGCGGATCGCACAAACATTTGGTCCGACCCGGGAATTGAACCCTAGACCTCTTGATCAGCAGTCGCACACGCTAACCACTAGACCAACGAGGCAGTCTATTTAAAAATGTGTGTTAACTTACATTAACAGACATTTTTAAATGAATTGTGTTCAATAGTTAATATTAAACTCAATAGTCTTACATACACCGATGATTTGCGGGCATTCGAACCTCAAATGTCAGGCAACCAAATTTACAAGCAACAACACTGCCTATTGTTTTCCACTTCGAAAACATATCACTTCATGTACAAACAGTTCTTTTATGTGAAGTACAAAGACAAAGATTTATTACTGAGTAACATCTGTTTATAATCGAGTGCGGGATAAAATAATACCGAAGGAAACATCGTCCAAACGATTTCTTCATTTGACAGCGGAGTTTTAATGACGCGAGCAGTGGCGGGTTAACGCCGGATGCCTACACATGTGGGGTGTCGTCTCATATCAACTTTTTTCTCTTAACCCTTTTTAAAAATTATAGCGTTTGTGACGTATGTTCGAGGCTTATGGGAATGTCTTGCTGTTCAATGTTTCTATGGTAGTAGGTGTAGTTCCAATTATATTTGATCTTGAATTCATCTTGATGATTATGGTATGAGACATTGCGATCGGAAATTGCTTGAGCTGTTTCTTACATTAATCTAACAATTTTCATCTTTGTTTACCCTGATGGATGGAAAGTATGAGTTCAAGCTCCAATCCATGTATATAAAATGCTTTTTTCTTTTTTCTAAATATTAATGGCATACGATTTTGACAGCGAAACGCGCCAAAGTTACTAGTTTATTGAGCATCATTTATGCTTTAAAAATATCTGTCTAGAACTAAAAAAAACAAACTTTTTTTGTTATTTTGTAAACATATTAAGTAATTAAACTCATACAAATTAACAACTTTTTAGCGTCTTGTGAACCTCTTTGTATTTACATTAAGTGAACAGTAACTTAAAGTAATTACGCGTTACGTCTCTGATGCGTTCTCATGTAACTTAGTAAGTGACGTGAACGTTAACGAAGGGGTTTGACCACGTGTTCAAGCTTTCTTTAGACTACATATGGGGCCTATGGGAAAGTGTCTACTGGAAAGGGTTTAAAGGATGTAGGGTCAGCGTAATATATAGTTCCGAGCGGGTGTGTGAAGATATCAATCAACATGTTTTATAATATCTGTGTGATTTTAAAAGATGGAGTTTGTCCTGCTGTCTTCTTTCACCTTTCTACCGGCTTCGATGATTAGCTTTGAGTAGGCAGGTTACGAGAGAAACCCCTAACTTACTTTTTCAGGGGCGGAGGCAGAGGTAGTGTTAAAATTGGTGACGATAGTAGTTAATTTATTGTTTTTATAACTACATATTTTTGACACATTTTGGCATATTATTTAGCCAAGCTTTGATTAAATGACTCGGAGAGCACGTAAAGCCGTCGGTCCCGGTTGTCATGAACATCTATGGCAATCGTTATTGGGAAGCCAGTGCCCTCAAATATACCGACAACTAGTTCAATCTTCGAATTTCAGTTCTCCCTTAGGGTTGCGGAGGTCCGATGCCAGTCGCTCCGTGGAAAAACTGAAATTCAGGTAAAACCGGTTGAACTAGTAGCCGACCCCAAATAAACCTGGGAATAAAGGCTCGGAAGAAGAAGCTTTGATTAAATTACACATTTTGTTATATTAATAACATAAGAATCTATTTATTATCGGTTCGGTTTTATTGGTTTATTTTAAAGTTTAGGGAATAAAGTAAAAAATTTAACTTATTTTGTGTTTAGTTATATTCAATGTCATGGTTTGAATAATACCTATCGAATATGTGGCAGTAGGATTAGTGCAAGAGAATGCGCTGACGCACCCGAACTGGTTCGGCAAGACCGCCCCTTCCTGCGCACGCTACGAGTACCGACAGCAAATAATATGTTTTATTTGTACTTTTACTTTTATTGATTTCGTACTTTTGAATTCAATGATAGAGATGGTAAAATTAAACGGAAATAATTCGTTATTTTGTGAAGTAGCTTGTTTTAGATGAGCCTGCCAAAGAGATTCCATCCTGCCTAATGGAAAGCTTGAGTAGAATTCACGAATGATGGTCACCATCCTCATTGTGATGCACTTCTGCATCATTGGGCCTCCTTTATCGTACTCACCAACAATAACACGAATATTGTCATTATTTGGTTCGTTTTCTATGCGAGGATAGTATGCTACGGCCCATTCATGGCTTACCCACCTTAAGTGCTAGAATACAGCCCTGGTATTTTGTGTGTCTGTGTATATATTAACAGGGGGGTGTCACTCCGCAGTTTAGGTATAGTCGGCCGGCTGCCTGCCGGGTCAGATACGCCGGTCGAACAGACATCGTCAGAACAGTTCAGAGTTATACGATAGAAAGAGACGCAATTGTAGGTAAATATAATCGTAGCGATTCGGCGCTGTGCGATCTAAATTGAACTTAATCTTTTGACACCGAGGGTATCTATAACTTTAATTTACTTTTCGGAGTGAGTCTTCTGTGCTGGTACTATTATGTATTCTGTGATATTAATATAGATAAGGTTTGTCATGTGTCCTCTATTATAAAGAGAAAAATGAGGAACAGCGTTAAAATTATTTCTATAATGTCACGGGGATAGATTTAATATATGAAGTTTATATATTTAATTCATCGTCAGCCTATTTTCATCCACATTTTTATACTTTTTTTGTACGGGTTGGTAGGTTCGGTTCTAACGATGTTGTGTTCATTCTCAATTAATATTTTATATTACTTCACTGTAACAAAACTAAAAAAAAATATTTTACGTAGAAATCATACACCTTTCAAATTGAATTAAAATTAAATCTTAGTTGTATGAGAAAAAGAACAAAACGTTACAACTTGCGCTTGCGCACCGTACGGGGTTCACGGATGGTCGGACCCGTCACCCGCTTGGCAGCAGCGATCCGCCGGATTAAATCCCTAAACAAACTTCTAAATATCATTAAAATTTTATAAACATGCCTTATACAGATAATCATAAAGATGAGAATTGCGTAACTTTTACTGAAATTATAGTAAAAATCAAGTTGGTTTACGAGTTGAAAATCGAACGCATATAAAATATTATCTACATCATTTTTTGTGGTATCTTACGGAGATTTTTGGACAATTATGTTTGATTACAGCTTTGTTACAGACGTGTGGTATGTGCGTTGCATTTTAAAAACAATACAATAAAAATCTATATAATATTAAAAATAAATAAGGCCTACAGATCGTAGACTCTCAAGTATAGGCTCGCTAATTTCAGCACGAATGGGGGCTGGCTTGAGCGGGGCAGTACTACCACCCTCACACAGAAGACCAACCCAAAAAGACAGCATTCGTGCCGAGGTCTTTGATGAGTTTGAGACCGGAGATCCAAGCATTATGCATCATCAATGATGCAAAAACTTCTCACTAAGCCGCCATGGTGTGGGTCACAATGCTGCATTGGTCACAATGAGGATGATGGCTTTCCTGGATTCTACGCATGCTTTCCATCAGGCAGAGTAGAGTCACTTTAGTAGGCTTAATTAATCTGCTTTAGAAATACAATAGTAATTTCAATTTTCAAATGCACAAAGGATGAAGGTACACAGTTTCTTACTAAATGCATATGAAAATATAAACGGTATTTATACATACGAGTTAAAAGCAAATTTTAAAAATGTATTGTCTGTCTCTCTGCGATATCACTGTGATGACATAAGAAGTAACTAAGACAGTTTTTTAGACTCTTAGCTCCGCGGCGTTATATACAATTTACAACACTAATCCCGGGCACTGGTCATAGATAAGGTAGGTACAAGTCGACGATACACAACCTCCGGATTAGCAGTGAGGGTTAAACTATTCGATCAACAAATCAGAACTCATTAATTAAGCACTACGTTTAAACTCCGTTAACTTCAAAGTCCTTTAAAGTCCACACAAAACCATTTCTCTAATGTTTTGACTGCGCCAATTTGTAATAAGTTGGTGTTATTTTAGCGTGAGTGAATCATGCTGTTACCCTGTTGTGTGTGTGTGTGTGTGTATCGACAATGAAAACAGGATGATTAGTCATGTTCTTTGTGAATATAGAGGATTAACGGTAGCTAGTTTTTGGACCGTATGGAGCTTAGGAATGTTCAACCTTTAGAACTTTCTTTACTTCTGGAACAGAGGCAAATATTGACATATTATTTGGTCAAATTGATCGAGGAGAACACTAATGAGGAATGTTTAATTCACTACATGTTATAAAGTCCTCTACCGCATCTGTCTGGTCTGTTCGCGATAAACTCAAAAACCACTGCACCGATTTAAATATAATGTTGTACCTAGATAAACTAAAGCCTGAGAGAGGACATAGGCTACTTTTTACCGCGATAGCCGAGTAAGACACGGGCGGAGACGCGGGCGAAATCTAGTCTTTACTATAAACAAGTCTGTGACTGCAGAGGTTTGGAGTAGGTAAATCAAACTCATGCAGGGAAATATGTGTTAAGAAGACTTCATCAGGACTCACCGCTTAAATTTCTAATAGGAAGAAGAAGAATAATAATTATTACTAACTTATAATTAAGGACACTTGAAATTCTGAGTAGCATGACTCTGAGAAATGTGGTGTAAGTTTTCGTAGCATATGGTATTTGGTTCCCTTTTGTGGCCATTAGCAGCAATTCAGAAGAAAACCAATCCTTTATAACGTCTACTGATCGCAAAATACAAAACATTTGCAATAAAAATTTGATATCTGCAAAAGTATCAACCTTTATACTCGTACAAAATAATTAACTGTGCACCAAGAGCATTGAAAGTGTCCCAGTCAGACAGTACAAATTGATACATCAATAATTTATTTACATTACATACAAAAAAGTAAAAGAATCCTTTCAAATGAATCATCCGCATAAAAACGAATGCGGAAAACAAGTGAATGAAGATTCTACAAAAAAAACGAGTGTCAGCGAACGACCAAAAAGTTCATTGGACATTTACAGAATATCATCACGACTCATCACATATAAGTCCTATTCATCGACGCGTCATTGCTACTTCAATACGCATTACTTCAGTCCAGTGCAGCATGTGAAAGGCACTAAGTGCGTAACGATGCGAAAGTGACAGGTCGTATTGGCGGGAGCTCGGCCCGCCATGTCTGGCATTGGGTTCTTTATAATATCTACACGACATCGGTACCGGTTGTACGCACCACGCGACACTCGGCCTGCGTCGCGACAATTTATTTCGGTTCGGGGCAATGCACTTATCGCACGCAGCCCTGAGATCTGCGCGACGAACAAACGAGAGTAAACATGAAATACGAAGGGAAAAAATAAATGCAACGTTGATGGTGACAAATCAAGGCTGCTAAAATTGTTGCCTTGGCCGAGGTTCCCGCTCCGGACCGCTAACGGCTAACACCCACTTAATCTAAACCAACCAATCAAATGGTATTAAACTAACAATTAGTCTATACCAACTTTGACGAAAACTGCAATTGAATACATAGGTTTTGTTTTATTTACAGACAGTATTCTGAAAAACTTATTGTGAAAAATAAATATGTTGCCATTTTTCAATTGTTTTAACGTTAAACAAAGAAATTGAGACTTGATTGATTAGGCATGAAGTGTATGATATGTCTATTATTTATGAAAATAGATATTAATGAAAAAGAAGGGGTAAGCAATAACTCTGCATGTCCCAAACGTATTGCAAATATTTTATGGTGTTTTAAATTGTCAGAATAATTATAATAAATCTTGTAAATGGTTTCGACTGTAATTAATGGCATGTTCGCACACTCACAACGACTAAAGAATGGCATTAAAGCCAATAAAAGTTTCATACAGCCGATGTAACACGGCGCACTTTGTTATTCCAGAAATAAGTGGACTTAACTCGCCCAAATCGTATCGTCGCACGGAAGTGCAATTCAAAGTATGTTAATTAAAACAACTTTAACTCAAAACTTACTTTTATTTCAGAAACCTGTTCGTTAACAAGCGAGTAGTAATAAAAAATCTATTATTTCAGTAGACCTGTCTATGTGCATAGTCGCTTGTGCTATGGTAATTTGTCAAGTGCACGTTTCGCGCCAAAAGTGACGTTTCACAAATCTTCAAAATGGCGTGCGGTGGTAATTAAACGCGCGCAATAACTGGCCATAAAGCAAACGAAGCGCATTGATGACGCGCCGTTTGCGCTATTTTCAGTGTGCGACGCTGCTCGACAAATGCTAACGGCCTCTAGGACACTCCAGCGGGACACAGCGAGCTCCCGACTCCCGGCACACTCATTCCATTACTATTTGTTTATTATTCCAATGTTTAGTGCCGCCAGAATAAATAATCAACACTGGCTTTATGAGAGATGATAATAATGTCTAACCTTTTCATTAAAAGTGATTGGATTTCAGAAATGAATTGTCTGACAACAATGTTTTCCAGTTATGTTAATGACCTTTGCTAATGGACAAAGTATGATCAAAACAAATATGATCAGATCTCCCAATTTCATATTTTCAACTAGGCCAATTTGTAAAGAAGTTGGAATTTAATCTTATGATTAATTTCGTTGCGGGTACAAATTCCACGATTTAAACTTTTTCTTTTGCGCAGCGCGTTCGGAAATTACAGCTATCTATCCTAGTATATTAGGAGTTACTAATAATTTTATTTGACCCTACAATACATCATATTGTGCAAAGTTTTGGCTCGTTTCTTATTTAATCGGTTTCCTGAAGAATGAAGCACAACTGATAATAATAACTTCAGACGGAACAAAGAAGTTAAGTACGTCGGAATATAAAAATATATCCATACGAATTTTAGGCATATGAGCTATAATTATATAAAGGAAGTTGTGAAGAAATTGCACGTTATGTCTTTTTACAACAATTTTATGCTCAGATCGGGTTGGGAAATATACGCCTACGGCGTAGCCTGACAAACTACAGACGGCCGCAACTCTAGTGATAAAGCTTTAATTTGTTTTAAATACATACAATATTATTAAATTTCATGTTGTTCACAATAAATCCGGTTGGCAGCTAAATTTACATTCTTCCGTTTCATTAAATCTGTTATGAATTTATGACTACTAACGATTTATTATTTTAAACCTGTAATTTATATTGGTTCAACTTGTGACAAATAGATGGCGCTGATAGATAAATGGATTATGTGTTCATACGACTAGTTCAAGATTTCAGTGGCTAGGGTATTACCGTTTAACAACTTTATATCCACGTTAAACATGATGTAACAGGTTTTCTTGTTGTACACTGTATCTAGATTTTGGAAGACAGCAATGTCTCGTAGTTAATTTAAAAAAAGTATCGCTAAGGAGTCTAAGGTGAAACATACGAATGTGTTCAGAGTTCAGACAGATCGTCTTTTGATAAAATGAGTAATAATACTTGTCTAAAAATGTTGTGGGTACTTTTATGGAACGAGACTGTATTCTTAAATATCCCTTCGCCAAGTCAAAACAAAGTACCTATACAAAGAATTAATCATTTAGAATTTAAATCCTACACTATATCTAATTTTAGTATTTTAAACGTAGTATTTTGACATTTAAACATCTTTCAAATGACATTGGAGCTGTATTTACCTACGGATAGACAATTTAAAACTATATTAATTTTTATAAACTGTTTAGAGGTATACATAAGCGGATATTATTCCAAAATGTATAAAATATTATACATTTTCGGACAAAAGACATCTTGCCTGTTTAATTAAATAAAAAATAATTATGTTTCTGTTGTATTTTATCAACAACCCATAACGTCCCACTGCTGGGTACGGGTCTCCTCACAGGAGATGGTTAAAGCCGTACGTAGCCAAAGTGGAGTGTGGGTTGGGGACTGGCAAGACACGTGCATCTATGTAATCTTGCCGTTTGATGTTTTAAGCCACCCGAATTATTTCGAGGTTATATAAGGGCATAAGTATAAAAATGTTAAATCAAATTCAAAATTTTACATCAAGTTAACCTCCTCCTGTTTTTAAATACACACAACCTCACGACAACAAAAGAACATCTCCTACATATAACTCATAAATACCTACAAATATTAGAACTATTTTTAAATGAAATATACAGTTAGGTATTCAAACATTTAAAAAAAAAACTTTATGCGATTATTAAAAATGCACTGATGCATTTATGGTCAGATTAAAAACCCGCGTAAAATGACCATAAATAAGAGTCGTATAATTTTTAAATACATATCATACCTGTCTACCTGGGAACTAGATTGACTAGTTTAACAAAATGAATCATGTCGACTCAGGGTCACTATCGGACTTCTCAGAAGGATAATTTGTTCGTTAAATACATTTGGTCATCTAGGTAGGAAGCTGGCTATGTTATTAATTCTTTTATTATACTTACATTGTGTGGTCGATTTAAATCATTACTAGTTTTTCAACAAAGTTGAAAGTAATATGTTGGACTAGTAGACCCGTGGTGTTACCCCAGGTTATTGTAAATCGCGAGTAATGCCGCGTAACGAAGCTAGTGATAAAATAATTAGCCCAAGTTAATCCTTTCTACGGTGAAAGTCCCGTCAAAATCAATTATGTAATAAATATAATTCACACAACGATATGAGGACGTGTCGATTAATGGACACAAATAACATTAAGGTTCCTCCAGTATCTCTTAAATATTTCATCGTCTAAACATTTATTATTGGCAATATTTTTATTGATTATAATAATAAAGGAATATGACGTCATCAAACAATCTAAAAAGTTTTGAATAGGTAAAAAAATATATACGATATATAGTAATGGAAAAAATCGACTAACTAGGTATACATGATTGATACTGACATCTTTCAAATTCCAAATATCTGTTATGTATTCGTTCGTATATTGCCATATTTAAAAAGCAAATTCAAATTTAGAAGCCCAACCTAAAAATGACAGCATTCTTGCTATTGTCTTTCTGAGACCGGAGGCCTAGTAATATAACGGAGAAGCTTCTCACTAGGCCGCCATAGTGTAGGTAACTATGCTGCATTGTCTTTACTCACAAATAGGATGGTGACTATCAGGGAGAGTAGTCACTTTGGCAGGTTCATTTAAAAAAATATACAATTGAGTGGTTAGATAACTTGGACACAGTTCGGACATTATTTAAAAAAAAAAGTCTGACTCAATCTTCCTTTTATTTATTCAAATAGAAGGATAAGCACGTGCTCCACACATATGTTAAAATTATGTGTTCACTTTCAGTTTCTTACGCGGTATTTTCTGTAGCCAACACTTTAAACACGAGTTTAGTCCATAAATTTTATGTGAGCTTTTTTATCTTCTATCTAAAATGCAAACTCTGTTTATCATGCAACATTTTCTTCAAGCGGAGAGTTTATATGCTTTTCCTTTTTTAGTGCATTTTTTTTAAAATTTTTAGAATAAGTGTGTAATTTTGCATTGTTTTGCTAAACAGATATTTGGAATATAAGTTTTTTTTTTATTTAAAACAAGAAGACTCCCGCGTTAGGAATATACATCATATTTTTATGTCGAAGGGGACTTTATAAACACACATGGAACGGATATAAAGAACTGAACTTTGTTAAGTTAATAAATAAGTTACCAACTTTAGGACCTAAGAAACCGATTTAAAAATATCATTTTGCTTACAGACAGATTACAGATAATAATACTTGTTAACAAACAAATCTTTTTAAATTGTTATTTCATTTTATTTATTTTTCCTACTGTTGCTCCTATTGTGAAACACTAGACGGCTGCTTGGCTTCTATACTACAAGTTTTTACTTGGTTTATAATCAAGACACACAGTTATACTATGTGATTATTGATGCTACAATTAAACATTTTTGATTTGATTTGATTTTTGAAATAAATACCAAAATAGATTCATCATCATCATCATCAGCCTATCGCAGTCCACTGCTGGACATAGGCCTCTCCAATTGCACGCCACTCAGTTCGATCCTCGGCGACTCGCATCCAGCTCCTGCCAGCCGTCTTGCGCAAATCATCACTCCACCTGGCCTGTGGACGTCCTACACTACGTTTGCCGAGACGCGGTCTCCACTCAAGAACACGTTTACCCCAACGGTTGTCGGTCCTGCGGCTAATATGGCCAGCCCATTGCCACTTCAGCTTGCTAATCCTGTGGGCTATGTCGATCACTTTAGTTCTCTGCCGGATTACCTCGTTTCGAACACGATCCCTGAGAGAAACTCCGAGCATAGCCCTCTCCATAGCACGCTGCGTGACTTTGAATAGATTAGATATTTCAAAATAAATAAGTATGAAAAACGAGGGGGATACAAAAAAAAACAAAAAATTTGTTGTATTTTTTATTGTATTTGTGCGACGTTTGCATTTTTTATTCTGATATAGGTAGATTCTGTTTAAAATAATGAAGCTGTCAATACTAAGGAAAAGATCTTAACGTAAATATAATAATTGTTTTCCTTGGATTTGTAACATTGTAATTTTTTTATGGCACTAAGTATAATTTAATTAGTAAAAGGACATTTTAATTTAATATCAAAAACATAATTATAATAATTGGGTAGTGGCGAACAAGCTCCATGTTCTGTCAGCCTCGGCGCATCTATTTTAAGCTAATTATTGGTAGGGCAACGGACATGTCTTCCTACGTCATTTGATTTATAGATCTAATTTTGATCATTCTTAATTATAAGTGTGGGCTAATGAATCAGTTTTATATTTTTACTAATTATTTAACGAATAGACTCTATTGGGGTAAAAACAAAAGTTAAAATTGTTTGATGAGGGACGGAATTAACTAAGCATTCGAACAGATTGAGACTAGGTTTAAAAAAAGAATAAATATTTTTTTTTTTATTTACAAAGTCACAGTGAACTGTAATAAGAAGTCAAAACTTCACATAACCACACATAAGTGTCTACAATTGTGTTTTTCTTTATTTCGCATATAATTATTGGTTGTGTAAATGTTGGTATTTCTAAACCTATACAAATAAATAAAATTAAAGTGTCTGTATGTTATATTAAAATAACAGTTTTTTACTAAGCGCATGTGAAAGTCAATAGGGTACCTACATTAAAAAAAATTATTGTCATCCCTAATCTAAGGAACGGTTGGCCTGATTTTGAAGGGATTTTTACTGGCAGGAAGCTAATGACACAAGGAGTAATTAAGGCTAATTTTGTAAGACTAGCTTTATATCTGCGGGTAACACCGCAGGACTCAGCTAGTAAATAAATTTAGGTTTTTTTGTATTCATTTTCCTTAAGTCTCTTCTAGCTATAAAGTATTCGTGTGAACTTAAAACAATAAATAATAATAAATAACTGTTTTGAACATCTTACACACAACGCCATCTAGTTCCAAACTAAACAGAGCTGGTATTATAGCTTGTACTAAACAACTGATGTGAAATACATAAACATATTTTTTTTTTGTAAATACGTCCATATTATACATAGAAAACACCTATACTCCGAAACAAATATTTGCGGATCACTAAAACATTTGATCCGACCTGGGAATCGAACCCGAGACCTTTTGATCAGCAGCCGCAAACGCTAACCACTAGACCAACGAGGCAACCTTAAACAAAACTACTAAGAAAAGAGCTAGTAAGTAAAACTCTTGTTATTGATTAATATAATCATGTGTGTTCTCATCTTCTCTCTTCTTTCTAAAAAGCAGACAACTTAAGTGTCCATCAAATTGTGCATCAATCCATCAGAATGTTCGTGCTGAAGTTGCAGCCGACAGCCTGCTCAAGTGGTGATTTAATTGAGTGGTCTGTAGTGGATCTAGAGCTGTGCGGTACACAGTCATGGACAAAATCGACTAACTATGTATGCATGATTGACGTCGATGACATCTGTCAAATTGCAAAAGAAGTGCAAGGGATTTTTTAACCGACTTCAAAAAAAGGAGGAGGTTCTCAATTCGTCGGCATCTTTTTTTTTATGTATGTATGTTCAATGTTCAGCGATAATTTCTTCTTTTATGAACTGATTTCAAAAATTCTTCTTGCATAGGAATTGCTTGCGTAGATTACAGGTGGTCATCGTCACCATATCGGCCTCTGATGATGGGATCCCAAGGAAATCGAGGGAACTCCTAAAATATCATAAGCCCAATTGTCGCGATTTGGGTACTACGGAATAGTTTTTCTTTGAAGTCGGTTTCTTTTTGTTAAATTTATAGATATTCGTAAAGTCCTTACTAATATTAAATATGCGAATGTAAATCTCTCTGTTGCGCTTTCACGCCATAAATACTGAACCGATTTTAATGAAACTTAGTACACAGATAGTCTAGAGCCTGAGAAACGACATATATTATGCTACATTTTATAGGACGAAGCTACCGGCGAAAGCTAGCCCCTACTAATATTTTAAATGTAAAAGTAACTCTGTCGGTCTGTCTGTTTGTTACGTTTTCACGCCTAAGCCGCTGAACCGATATGATGAATTTTGGTATAGAGATAGTTGGAACTTTGGGAAAGGACATAGGCTATTTTTTACCGCGATAACCAACATGCACGCGGGCGGAGCCGCGGGCAAAAGTTAGTTCTATATAAAAAGGAAAAAATATTTTCTCTTTAATGTAGTGGGCGTAAAATGTTGTTATTTTCATAAGCTGACTTTCAGCCGTGGGCAAAAGCTATTTCAATATAAATAATAATTTCATTGAAATGTCTAGAAAACCAGATGGTGTCTTTTACACACACCTTTAACTGGAAGATCGACGTCATAATCTAGCGTTAACTTATCATCCTACTATTCCCTAGATTAATTGGGGTCGACTACTGGTTCAACCGGTTTTACCTGAATATCAGTTTTATTTAGGGCGAAATGGAATTCCAAGGATGATTTAGTTCGCCGCAATATATCTGATAGGCACTGTCTAGTCTAGTAAGTATTTGATTGTTAATACATATCATATGCATCTACTTAATTTATATTTTATTGTGTATGTGTACTTTATGAGAATCTGCCTGCCCTTATCCCAATTTCATTTGGTTTCGGCGCAGTATGTTTTATCCATCCATTCTACTCTATCACTCGTCATTTCACTTTTAACTCCCTTCCTATTCATATCTTGTTTCACACAATCCATCCACCTTTTATTTGGTCTTCCTCTTACCATGAAACCTTCAATTTCCGTACCCATCATTTTCCATTCTGTATAGAGTAAAATACATTTTTTTTACAAAAGTAGTAGAAAAATATTGTTCCTACAGAAAAAATTGGCATAATCCTTTTTGGAAAAAACACATTCTTAAGTACTATGCAGAAGAGTTTCAGACGCACTCGACTCGAGGGCATATTTTTACCAGATTATGCACCGCCAGCCTCGGGTACGTGACGAAAAAGAAAACTTGGCTATATTAATACCCGTATACATATACGTATATATGTAAGTCTAGTTGAAGCGCGAAAAAAGGAATGTTGTTTTCTTTTTTTTGTTTTTCCAAAACGTGACATATTTCAAGTTTTCAAAATTAAATATGACACGTGTATGTTATCAATGACATTCATGTTAACGGTGAGAAACTATATAATACTAGTTGACCCAGCGAACTTCGTACCGCCCAACTTTAAAATTCCAGAACTTGATAGCAGCGCCACCTACCGGGTCCAATTGCGAATCTAAACCATTCCCAGATCCCCTTGAACACACACAAAAAATTTCATCAAAATCGGTCCAGTCGTTTGAGAGAAGTTCAGTGACATACACACTCACGCAAGAATTATATATATAAAGATGAATTAATAAAATTAATGTTTCGGACATTTTACACATAACGCCGAGGATCGAACTAAGTGGCGTGCAATTGGACAGGCCTATGGCCAGCATGATGTGATGTGATGTGACACACAACGCCATCTAATCCAAAACTAATCAGAATTTGTATTATTGGGTACTAGGCAACTGATAAAAATACATAGATATACTTCTTTTTGTAAATAAATACATATTATACATAGAAAACACCCGACCGACCGACCGGGACACGAACCCGAGACCTCAAGCACAGCAGTCACATACGCTACAACTGCGCCACACACATGTCAACATCTAAAGTCATCTTTTTAAGAATGCGTAAAGCAAAAACTACCCCTATTTACGCAAAATTACGCGAACGGATGAGTAGAAAATTTCGCACACTAATCGTTTATGGAGAGAAGGAGTGCAGAATCCTAATACATTTTTAAATTTTGCATAAAAAATACAATAAATAAAAAAAATTTACATACACTACAATATATTTGACGCACACACGCATAGATACTCTTTTGTCAAACTAACATTGTAGCGTAGCCTTGGCGAAATCCGTAATTAAAAAAAAATAGTCTTTGACAATAGAACCTTAAAGTTGCCACTTATAATTCAAATTAAGTAGGGTCGAATTTGTACTACTTGGCGACCACTAGTTTCTGTAATTTCACATTAAAATGTTTACTGTTAACCCTTTGTTATGTATCAAACATAAAAGTACTAATTTAAAACCGAAATGTATCCTTAAAGAGATCGATATCGACTAATTAATGATATGAAACTACCCAAAAATAAAGTCACAGGCATTAAGCACTAATACTGATGCTTGCGTGCTAACCTCAGGTCGTTAAATTAAAAAGTAAAAGCCATAAATAAGGTAGAGCCAATGAACCTTTTTTGTAAGTTGACACGCGAATGCTGCAATTTTTGCATTCTGCAGCTGGTTAACGAATGTTATATTATTTGTAATGTGAGCGACTAATACCATTGCCCTCTAAAGATTTTGGATGTTTTTTTTAAATTGATTTAAATTACAATGGAAATTTTGGCAAAAATATGTATATGTAAGTAATTAAATAATACTTGATGTACGAATTACCTTTCGCAAGTCCACAGAAGATACTGTTTGTTTTGTTGAGACAAGCTGAGTTCCGTGGAGTTTAGTCCCGCGTGAAGCTAGTCTAAAAAATCGGTTTAGACGTTCCAGAGATTAGCCGGAACAAACAGATAAAAATTTTAAAAAACGAATTTTTAATGTAAATACCTATTTATTTGCATAGTTTTGTTATAAAATGAGGGTTTGGATAGACAATAGAAATAAAAAGAAATGCTAGTGCAGGAAACTTTAAATAGTAATTTATTTAACATTGTGTGGCATCGTGTTTTAAAATAACTTTAACTTAGTCCACTTCTTTAGTAAAAACTTTTGAATAACTACTGAAATAAAATTGCTATTAGAATTTAAATTTTGCACTAAGTACCTAAATTTCTTTAAAATACTCTATTTTATTCTGAAAAATATTTAAAACCATACTGCATAAGTTCAGAAACAAAAAAAAAACAAGCATGTCAGCAAGTTTCTTACAACCCGAATTTCTTTCACGCGAAATCCTCCAAAAGAAAAACTAAGCGCTTTCCATAACGGTACACAAAGCGACTTTATAGAAAAAAAACACCTAGACATCGCGAAATAAACCATAACTCATAAGACATAAGGGCTTTTACACATCACAAAGACGATCATTAAAAGAACCTCATTGACTGTGCTAAAGGAAAATGTACTTTATGTAGTTGTTATAAGGGTGTTACAGGTGTGTTAAGGTGTTCGTCTTGGGGGTGAACGAACTTTGAAAGCTGAACATTTCAGAAGTTTGACACAACATTGCTTCCTGTAGCTTTAGGTGTTAGAATGTCGTGCATTTTTGTGTTCCAAACATTTTTAATGCATTGTTTTCTTGATGGGTTCTTTCAGTGTTACTATACTAGACTGCCTCGTTGGTCTAGTGGTTAGCGTATGCGACTGCTGATCAAAAGGTCTCGGGTTCGATTCCCGGGTCGGACCAAATGTTTGTGTGATCCGCAAAAATTTGTTTCGGAGTTTGGGTGTTGTCTATGTTTATTATGTATGTATTTACAAAAAAAAAGTATGTTTATGTATTTATATCAGTTTTCTAGTACCCATAATACAAGCTCTGCTTAGTTTGGGGACTAGATGGCGTTGTGTGTAAAATGTCCAAAAAAAAATAATAACTTCCTTAAGTTTGTGAGACGTTTGTAGATAGACTAACTTTTTCCCGTGGCTTCGCCTATTTGTATGTCAGGTGTCGCGGTAAAGAGAAGCCCGTGTCCTACCTCAACATTCAAAGTAATATAAATGTCATTATTTGAAATCGGTGCATCGACTTAGCCGTGAAATAGTAACAGACAGACACAATTACTTTCGAACTTTTAATTTAAGTAGGTAATTACGAACTGGTTTCTTTTATACGCCTACGTAGTTAATTGCTTTTAAAGTAGTTATAGGTAATAACGGTTGATCCATACCATTGAATTAGGTAATGTCTGGAGAAGCATTAGGGTTGTCAAGATATACTTAATTTAATTCAAATTTAGTTATTTCAGCATATTATTAATATTTCTAAGGTGAATTAAATTAAAGGCATTTAAAGCATTTATAGATGAATAAATTAATTTATTTCAGGCGACGCCTCTACTCAAATGACCCTCTATACTCTATAGCATCCATAGAATATTACATACATAAATTCGAAAGTAACTCTCTATGTATCTGTCTGTTACGCGTTCACGGTTAAAACGCTGCATCGTATTTTTTATTTATTTATTTGATGCCTACCAATGTGAGAAAGCACATAGGCTACTTTTTACCGCGATAACCGACGTACTTGAGAGAAAAACCGTGGGCCTAATATAGTAAAAAAATCAATGAAACATAGCACTTAGTTTTAAAATAAAAATTTAATCTTTAAGATTTTCTTACAGAATTAAAAAATTGTTAATTTTATCGAACGTGCCACCCCTACGCTAAGTACCCCAGTAAGCGAACTTTCGCTTTCGGGACGCAAACTGCAACTTTACAATGTCAGTTATCTATTCACTGAGCCTATGCGCGTTTTCAAGGACGAGAAACACAATTCACTATTACATGATCTACGTAGTTTGGTACTAGATGATGTGTGTGTCAGATGTCAGAAAAATATATAAAAAAAAAATAATGTTATTATTGGTAGTCTAGACTGCAGGTGAATTGTTTGTCCGTATTTTTGAGATGTAGTATATTCAAAAACTTTATAAAATATCCTTTTAAACTTTTTTTTTATTTTTTTTAATATTTTGGACATATTACACACAACATCATCTAGTCCCAAAGTAAGCAGAGCTTGTGTTATGGGTACTAAACAATTGATATAAATACATAAACATACTTTTTTTTTTGTAAATACATACATATTATACATAGAAAAACACACAGACTCCGAAACAAATATTTGTGGATCACACAAATATTTAGTCTGACCCGGTAATCGAACCCGAGACTTCTTGATCAGCAGCCGCATACGCTAACCACTAGACCAACAAGGCAGTCAAAATAACGCTATAGTATAGCTTTAGGAAGCAAACTCAAGTTATATTCATATTTTCGAATGTAGAAAATGTTTAGATAGAAAATTACTTAAGTCTTTTTTCATAAACCAACCCCGTAGTTGCTGTAGGCGAGAATGTCACATTCTATTTTCGAATGTACAAAATTTGTAAACCCGTATTCAATAAAAAAAAGAATTCCAAAGAAAATAAAAACCGACTAAGAGCTGACAATCAAGAGGTCTCGGGTTCGATTCCTGGGTTGTGTGATCCGCAATAAGTTTGAGTGTTTTCTGTACATATTTAATTTGTATGTATTTACAAAAAAGTATATGTATGTATTTATATAAATTTAAAAAAAAATGCAAAATAAAGTGGGCAACGGAAACATTTGCTAGGTACATCGTCGTATTCTTTGCCCAATGTGTCATAAAGTTTAAAAAAGGCAATACAATTTTTAGGCTGACAACACTGACAGGAAAGTCTTAAGTTCGCTGTCCTCCTCTTATTTATGATAAATTGTCCATTGTAAAGTCAAATGCATGTTTTTTTTTTTATTTCTCGAATGAGTTTGTATTCAGACTTAAAATTAAAGGTGTTGTGCGGTTAGTTACGTTTTAAAAGTAAATATTTGAGTCTATCAAATTAGTTACTGTCTAGTACCGACGAAATTGCATAAAATGGTACCTACCTAATTAGAAAATGCAAACTATTGACATATCTCAAAAGAACTAAACAACATTACATCACGTTATATTAATAGCTTAATTAGTCCAAACATACCGTTACATCTGAACCCTAAAAGCTTATTATTTGCAGTGTCCTCGGTCCGCCATTACAGTGCGGCCATTTTTCAATTATGCCAAATGTGTTATAGAGTATAAATCATTGTATGTATGTTAATGTATGGCTACATGGGGGGAGCGGTAAGTGGGGTGGTGTGTAAACAGAACCCGGTTTAATTTGTAAACGAAATCCGAATATAGGATGTATATGGAATACCAGTGCTGCACGAAAGTAATAAAAAAAAAAATGCAACGTAGAAGATTTTATGCGTTCGGATATTTTTATGAGTGGCGACGGCTCGGTTTATGGATTGAAACGTAATCGGGTGGATTCTATTGAATTTGTGGATATCGTGGCTTTTATGACTCCCTGGAATGTTTTTAAAATGGTGCCTACGTTGTTAAATTACCTATTATTTACAGTTTATATGAGACTTAGAATGAATAATTCAAATATTATTTCGTGAATCAATTAAATATTGTCGGCCAGTGCAATCTGACAGAAACATCAGGCATTTTAAAGGAAGTACTTCCAAATTTCGGTTGTTCCATATAATGAAACGCAAAGTGTTAATTAATATGAGTTAGTTAATTAATCTTATTTATTTTCATACTCATGCCTTTCTTATTCTGCATAAACTAATGATAATGGTAACCTTTATTCTTGAATTCTAGTACATATATGCTTTCCATTAGGCAGAGTTACTTTGGCAGGCTTAAATATAAAAAAAAACCAATGGTTAAATACTAAAGCCCAACTAAGTTATTTAAGCATATTGTGAATTCACATATGACGCATGTTATATTATGAATTTCTTTGTAGGTACTATGTAATGAAAAATCATACAAGTTTATACAGAACAATAATTAGTACAATTTTTTAAATGACCATTTTCGTATCAAATACATGTTGAGTTACGAGTTTACTTATATTCAGAATACAAAACAAACAACCTCCACAACGTCGTATTCCAATTTCAAAATATGTACATTCGAATACAGTTTAAAATTTCTTTCTCTGTAGGTGGCCAGTGGCGCACGTTAATTCCATCGATCATTACTCCGGTTGCAATCCACCAATCATGAAAAATAAAAACATTGGCAACCCCACCTGCACTACCCCCTTCCTGCCACCCTGTACCTCCCCCTCTCGTCTGCGTCCAGGGGATGTGATTTTTTTGAGCGTCACTCTCGATTAGTAGTATTTCCTATATGTATTCGGAAAATCAATTGCACTTAGGTATTCACATTTAGATGCGTCTATATAAAAAGTCTGGATTTATACGAGTGTATTATGATTTTCTTAATTTTGTTGCGCAAAGCGTTTCTTTCCTGTTATTTTGTTGTCTGCTCTGATATTCGTTCAGTAATTAGCATTCTTAATTGTCAGACATATTGTTAAATGCATTTTTTGTGGCCGTTTCTTAACTATTCTAGTTATGCTTAGTGCAGATGGCTGCATCTTTTTTTTCTTATTTTGAAGTTGGATAATTTGCCCACAAATTAAAATAAAATAATTACATGTAGAGAGCTCGCTATAGTATTATTTAGAAGCAAGAATTGTAATAAAACATTTAGAGAAAGAGGTAATCAAAAACGTATAGTATCATGTAATTAACGACTGTCGAAAACTCATAATGGTGTAAATAATTGCAAAATAAAAAATAAGTCTTACCGACAACTATAAACTTGTGAGTTCATCATCATCATCATCATCAACAGCCTCTAACAGTCCACTGCTGGATATAGGCCTCTCCTTAGAAATAGAGTCTATACCCCCTTTAAGTAGGAGATTAGTATTTATTTAATCATATTTTTTAAGACATAGGTCCTAAGTTCCTCAGCAAATACTTACACATACAACAAATATATTTAACACATATACTGATCTAATCTTCATTAATGTGTTAGGGAGTGTGACATCCCTATATTCGATCAAATAAAAACTAAATAAAAACAAAATCAATCACACGTGTGAGTGTGTGTACGTAATCAGTAACACATACGAGCTACTACATCAGTGTGGGTGCCTGCAGGGCGAGCTGAGCCCAGCTCGATCGCAAAGCTTCATGCAAAAATGTGCATTACAAGCCAGAAATATTTGGCCTCCCACTCCTCTCCATAAAGGAAGAAAACAACGATATAGTGGGGAGTTGTAGGCTGTTCTACAGCTCTTTTTACACTAGCCAATGTGCTAGGGGTAGTTAGATAACGGCATGCGGGCCCCTCTGTTGTCATGTATCACGTATCCAGTTTTTAAAATTCGAACGAAGCTCATTTGTATTGGGTCTAGTTTGAAACATGAGCTTTTTGATTCGAAAAAAATAATTGTTGAGAAATAACATTGTAGATATAGTTTAAGCTCTTTATTGCGATAAATTATTATGGAAACTAACTCTTTGAAGCTAAATTATATTTAGACAAATTCATAAAAAATTTAAGAATTTTACTGAATTTCAAATTCATTTGTATAATATAGCTGACTAAGGCTGACTAATATAACCTTTTTTACGTGTGTACACTGAAAAGTAAAGTTTGACGAAGTTGTAATTATAATTTCTCAAAAGAATTTCTCCCTTTTCTCTCTAATAAAATACCTTTCATTAAAGTTTTAAGTCTTTAGTACCTACACGACTTCTTTTATTAAACCTCGCAATTACGGATTAGAAGTGGTCGTGATCAAATGGTTTTAATTTAAAGTTACTTGTAAATATGATCATAAATCGTCATTCTAGACTCCAACATGTTTTCAAAACTTTGAAGAAAATTAAAAAAAAAAGTTACAACATTGTTTCTCAAAAGTTTTATGCGTATTCCTAAAAAGTCGATTCTGTTTTTAAACAAATTAATCGAATAGGAGATCAGTAGGGCAACATTAAAACAAAAGTTTCAAAATACAAAACAAGAAAACTTTTCGCTGAAGTGGACTTTACGGGGCTGCAAAGTTTTTTCTACACACGCCGTCAGGGGGTGAATGGAGGAAAAAAGAAAAACGCAAGAGAAACTGTGTTATGAGGTAAGAAAGACCGAGGCCACGGGCACGATCGCAATAAAACCATGTCTGCGTAGGTCGGAGACGACGTCCTTTTTTCTCGTTTAAAACCGAAAGAGAGGGAAAAATGTTCTAGATGCAACCAGGATTTATTTAATCACATTTCAGTTCTACAACTGCATGATATATCTACTAAACTAGATAATATATATAGATAAATTTTGTCTGGTTATTTATCTGTAGAACAATACTTCTGAATAAAAATACTTGTGTTTAATTAAATTTCGCTTCCTTCCGTGAAAGAGTAGCTAACAGACAGCGTCTCGGTTACTCCTTGGAAGCAAAAGTTACGTAAAAATACACTTATGGAAGTTAATATAGAATAAACCATAGACAAAAGCGCGGTTAAAATATAATATCACAACTCTACTGACACATAAAATATACCGCAATAACCACTGAGCAAACATAAACATTAAAAAAGTACTCATTGTCTTTATTTTAATGTTGTCTGTTAACATTTGGTACACGATACGGACCGTTGTTTTCACGCCCAAATTATATTATTTAGACTAAGAAATGAAAGAACAATTGTCTGTCTGCGGTTTGTTACCAAAATCGAACTAAAATGTCTAATAATCAATTTAACATATGAAATTGGTTTCGCTAGAAACAATTTTACTCTAATAAAAATAGTTACAATAAATTTGAATTTAGAACTTTTGCTCAGTACTTATTGTCTATATGTCACATAATGGTTTATTGAGTAGTAGACCGAATTCCATTTTCAAAGTACCTATCTTTGTTTCTTAAATTGTGTTTTGAAGAGGTTTTAATATTTTGAATTGCAGACCATCCGTTGCAGTGTTGTCCGATTGATCGACTTAGTCCAATTTGGTACGTAAGAAAAAAGTAGTCTGGACTTGTTATCTTATGATTAACAGAGCGCTAATTGTAAGCAGGTGAAAGGTGCAGAGAAAGGTGTACGGGTTGTTTTTTTACCATCTAACGAAAATAGATTTAGACAGTGTCGTTGACATTACTTTCATTTGACGGAAAAATTGCAGTCAATGGTTTAAACTGAGTTTTCAGAGTAGGCATCTTGTTTAAATAAATGTTAGGAAATGAAAAATATGGCAATACAGATTGATTCTTATTTTAGTGTAAATTTATAAATTTATACTTTAGATACGAAACACATGCATATATATTGTATTATCTTCGGCAACAGAATGAGAAATTCTTGTAAGTCTCAGAATATCTGACCGTTCACAAGTAACTAGATGTTCATATTGTTAGCATTTTAGTACTTAGCTATATAAACAAAGTTCAATTATGTATTGACTTATGATCGGGGCAAAGCCCTAAAACAAGCATTATCGCGACGACGCACACAAGTGCAACGCGGTAACACAGCACCCCACCACAAGTACACCCGCGATTCGGCGTTTTTATATTTTTGCAGGTTCAAAAAAAACGTGCACGTTAGACAAAGATGGAATGATGACGAACACCCAACAACAATGGGGCGCGAGCGAGACGGACGCACCTCTGTCATTGCGAACGCGAAATAAAAATGTGCAAAGCGTTCCTTTTTTAAATGTGATGCTTTTTTTACGTTAGTCTGCGTTAGCAATTAGTGTTGTGCGGTTGTCGCGCAGCGAGCGTTAGGAATCTATGCAAATGATATGCCTTTAAATCCCGGGAACTCTTCTAAAAGCTTTTGTCATTCATTCAATGATAATAACGGGTAGATCATAAACAGAGTATGCGGAAGCGAATCTATTCAGTTCACCTACAAGGTCGCAGTACGAACCCACACCTTTGTAGAATTAAACAGACCCGTAATGCCCAACTTGGAATATAAGGACGTCTGTACTCCTATTCTTATTGAATCCACTCCTCATTTTACCGCAATCCTTTTAAAAGCACGAGTTATGGCGATTTCTTAAAGAGAATTTCAACAAAAGGCTGATGAATGTTTTAAAATTGTTTTCCGTTGGTGCCTTAACGTCTTGGTAATGTTCGAGCACATTTTTGATGTTCCATTTACAAATTGTTTTCATTTTATTCAAAGATAAAGGTGCGAATTCTTATCTTTTATGTATTTATGGCGATAATTATCTTTTGTAATGGTTTAATATATCAATAGAGTAGATTTATAGACAAGTCTTCCTAGTGCACCCGATTAATCAAAGGTAA
This sequence comes from Phragmatobia fuliginosa, assembly GCA_932526445.1. Lineage (NCBI taxonomy): Eukaryota > Metazoa > Arthropoda > Insecta > Lepidoptera > Erebidae > Phragmatobia > Phragmatobia fuliginosa. The sequence goes on from OW052071.1 coordinate 17,544,149, forward strand.
GGCCACCGGGAAATCCACTGTCGTAGTCGTTGTGAGAAAATTTTAATACGAACGGAAAAAATGTTGGCAACCCAATGCAGCGTTCGTATGTGTGCGTGGCGACTACACACACAGCCATGCGCCGTGTCGGTGCATGCTTTACGCGCGGAAAAAAGTGCTGCGTTATTGATTTTTCTGTACAGCCACGGGGGGTCTAGGGAGAAAAGTGGGGGGTGTACGCCCGCGGCCTGAAAAACCGTCTGCTGAAAAAAACCGAGACGAAAAGGCACCCCTCCCTTTTTAATTGGTAACGTAGTGTCAATAGGGCTAATCCTGGGGCGGTAATAGCCTGCTTTTGTCTCCAAATGCATTTTTCAGTGTTGCCATGCGGAGATTTAAGTACTTCCACAAGTACTACTACTTTATAAATTTTAAGTTTATACTAAGAAGCTCAGGTACTCACTAGTGGTTGAGTTTAGACGTTCTAATGTTTTCAAATATTGTTTTTTTTAAATAACGTTTCAGAAGCAAGATAGAAATTAACTCTCTTTTTCATAAACGTTACTTAACTTTAAGTAATGGTTTTATGTTATTTTCGACTTTAAACTTACAGTTTTATAGTTAAAAATAACACAGAATCGTTGTTTTAAGTAAAATAACGTTTATGATTGGCGGTTAATGTTTAGTTTCCTAAAGATGTAATTATATTAATGACCAAAAATGTTATAAATGTAGTGTCCTAAAACGTGAAATTGAGATGTATTCAAATATTGCCATAATGAAAAATCTAAATGTATTGCTTTCAATTTAATAAAAAATACAGCATGATTAACATATTTGAAAATATAAAAGATCAATAAATTAAGTCCTGTATTTAGGCGATCTGCCCTTTAGCCAAATTACATACGTTTTTCGTTTTCTATTCTATTGTCTATTCTATTTCTCTACTCTCTTGTTTCATGGGCTAACATAATATTAGCCAATGAAACACGAGAAATAGAATAGAAAACTAAAAAAGTTTGCATCTTGGCTAGGGGGAATGAAGTGTGGAATACTATTTTGTTATTTAAAACATTATTGAATGGTACCAATTACTAATACAACATCAGATCAGTACCAATACAATATGGACAGATGATATTTAAATTAATCTTCCATTTTATTACTGTCTAAGTAGTACTTGGTAGAAAATATTTTCTTAAATTCAATGTAAATTTCCATAGTACTGTGGATATTGACATATTTGTAAAATGCTAAGTAATATTTTTTCGGACAGTATAAAATAAAAATTTACTAAATCATAACTTATGTTACAACATTAATTAATTATTTGAAGCTGGTAATTTCAATTTGATTGTCAAAGTTAATAAAGTTGCCTTGTTTTGTTAACATACACTTTTACTTTCAATATACACTCAAACGTTGGCATATTATATTATCACTAAGTATGTGCAATATTGATGAAATAATATGTTATGTATTCATAATTTAATATGTTATTAAGTCAATCAAATTAAGATTAATGTTTTTAAAGTACATAATATTACAATCAGGTGATAGGTGTCAATTATTCTGACACCTGTCACTTGATTGCATTACCATTTGTTTTTTTTTTGTTTTTTATAACACCGGTATCCATCTTACTGTATCAAAATTTTACTTAATACGTTTTGAATATTCGTAAAAAGTACCTATTACTAGTTTTCTTTTATGATAAAATACACCACATTTTCAGGAGCTCTACTTGAGGAAAATTGTCTCGATAAGCACAACATGACAATTATAACAGCCTTGTTGGTCGAGTTGTTAGCGTATGCGGATCCTAATCAAGAGGTCTCGGATTCGATTCCCGGGTCGGATCAAATGTTTGTGTGATCTGCAAGTATTTGTTTCGGAATTTGGGTATTTTCCATGTATAATATAAATGTATTTACGAAAAAAAGAGTATATATGTATTTATATCAGTTGTCTAGTACCCATAATACAAGTTTGGTATTAGATGGTGTTTTGTGTCAGACGTTCGAAACATTTATTTAGGTATTTATATGTAGCAAGGAGATTCTTTTATGAGCTAGCCAAAGTGACTTTGCCTGATGAAAAACCATGAGTATGAATTCAAGAATAGTGATTACCGTACTCATTGTGAATGCTGACAATGCAGCATGATAACGACAGTATGGAGAGCTAATGAGATGCTTTGCACTAAATGGTCTCCGATCTCTGATTCACCAACGAATCATCATCAAGCGTCCAATATGTAGATCATCCGATTACAATTTTCTTTGTATATCGCAAACCTGGTTTTCCCCTGTTTTTGGGGGGGAGGGGGCGGGGGTAGGAAAAGCGAGATCATACTTGTGTGTTAAATTGCAAGTGAACATTGACGAGGGTAGTTGCTACTGTCATATGTTTAATTAATTCGAATAATCTCTTTCTTTGTTAGTTGAAATCAAACAAGAAATTAAACACGATCTATATAAATAAACGTGACTGATACAGTTTACTGCACCCTTCAGGATGTCGGTGTCGCAGACGCATGTAATTAGCGAACGGAAGTGCGTGCGTGACGTCATGTCCGGCGCGACAATTGAACCACTTGCCCATGCGCAGAGGTCAGGGTTTTGCACTGTTTAGATGAGTTGCTATATCCACTTGTAACTTTAAAGATATTACATTAAAAACTGCAGCAATGGCTGGTCCCTTAAAGAATAACGTGCGGATTAATATACTTAAACCTGTCCCTTTGAGAAGTCGTCATTTACTCTGCAATTAATCCGAGGTTTATTTACACTACACCAACATACAAACCCTACTGTTCGCCTATCAAAGTAAAGTGAGTGCTGATGTAAGCCATGAGTAGAGTCCAAGAGTATCATCATCTATCAGAAGGTCATTGACAATATGGACATTGACAATGACCCCACACTACGCCGATCTAGTGAGATGCTTCTAAAAAAGCTAAGCCAACCTTTAAAGATAGACATATGCTGTCTATCATCGTCCTCCTAGCCATTATTCCCAAGTTTATTTGAGGTCAGCTACTAGTTCAACCGGTTTTACCTGAATTTCAGTTTTTCCAAGGAGCTACTGGCATCGGACCTCCACAACCCTAAGGGAGAACTGAAATTCGAAGATTGAACTAGTTGTCAATATATTTAAGGGCACTGACTTTCCAATAACGATTGCCATAGATGTTCATAACAACCGGGACCGTGCTTTCCGAGGCACGGGCGTGAATCACCGCCAAATTTCCAAACTCCGGGCAGCTATTAGGAATTTCCTAAGAAAATCCCAAAAACACTTTTTGGCCCGACCCGGGATTTAAACCCGAGACCTCTTGATTAGCAGTCGTATACGCTAACCACTAGAACGAGGCAGTATGCTGTCTATAAAGAGAAAAAAAACTCCTTTTTGAAACCTTCATTCGTGCTCCGCTCCTATTAGCCGTAGCGTGATGATATTTCTATGGGCTATCTAATAATGTAAGAATTTTCAAAATCGGACCAGTAGTTCCTGAGATTATCGCGTTCAAACAAACACAAACAAACTCGTAAGCTTTATAATAAATAATAATAATACTAAATATTTCGGACATCTTACACACAACGTCATCTAGTCCCAAACTAAATAGAGCTTGTATTACGGGTACTAAACAACTGATATAAATACATAACATACTTCTTTTCTTTGTAAATACATAATACATATTATGCATAGAAAAACACCCAGACTCGGAAACAAATATTTGGTCTGACCCGGGAATCGAACCCGAGACCTCTTGACCTCTTGCATACGCTAACCACTAGACCAACAAGGCAGACAATATTATTAGTATAGATTTTTGGAGACAATAAACTGTTGGTAGTAGGTATAAATAATTTAATTACTAGATATAGTTAAAACACCCTGAAGTGACAAATACATAATATAGCAAATAAAGCGAAAATAAAGGGCTAAGTATTTTTTTCAAAGGATTTTTTCAGTACACAATTGTATATAGCCTTTAGCTACAGACAAAATTAAAATTACCTACATGTGAAATTTATTTTTAGGGTTCCGTAGCTTATGACTCGGTACCCTCATATCCGTCCGTCCGTCCTCGACTAGTCTCCCAAGTGCTAGAATGAAGATAGAAGATGAAACTTAGCATGGATATGTGTCAGGTCGACAAAGTGCTGAAATACAATTACGAAAATATTTTTTATGGGATACCTCTTCTATTTTTTCTCTAGGACGATTTCAAGATTTAGGTATCCGTTAGCGAATTATTCAACTTTAAAGGGCGTTTTTTTTATTAAAACAGGGTGTCCTGTCTCCTCTAAAAGCTACATGACTGACTTAATATCTGAAAAAATTAATGACGATAGTCCGATAGATGAATTTTAAAGGAAAACTGTAACGACTTAAATAACTATGTTAATTCATCAGTTATAGTGGCCTAACTTGTAAAATACGCTTACTTGGAAAACTAAGAACAAAAATAAAGTAATTATAAGTAAACGTAACAATTATCTATTGGACACGATTTTAATTCTACTTGCCATTATGGGTGACTACGGAACACTATTCTATGCGTGGCCTGACACGCACTTGGTCGATTTTTGTATTTAAAATGTCATAGGACTTTTTTAAACTGTTAGCGACAGAACATATAATAATTGTATTAGATTTTTGTTACATCTGATAAATCGTTGCTTTGTTCGTAACTCAGATGCTAAAAAGAGGGTTATCTATTATAATATTATAAATTCGAGAGTAACTTTGTCTGTCTATTACGCTTTCACGACTGAAGCGCTGAAAAGATTTCAATGAAATTTTTCATGGAGATACATTGATTCTTGAGGAATGACACAGACATCTTTATCGCGATAACTGCTTCTCCTTCTTCCTAGCCTTTATTCATAAGATTATTTGGGATCAGCTACTAGTTCAACCGGTTTTACTTGAATATCAGTTTTTCCTGTTAGAAAAACAAAAGTTTCAAAAGTTGGTATGATATATATTTTATAGATCATACCAAGACTGCACGGTTGGCCTAGTGGTTTAAGATGTCATCACGTCATTTATACTTCGCCAAGTGTTGTGGGTTCAAATCCAACATGGGAAACATTTTGTATGATCCACAAATTATTGTTTTTAGTCTGGGTGTTATTTGTGTCCCTTTATTTTATGTTTGTAAAACGCTATACAGGATTTATGTTCTTAATGAGGGAGGGAGTTGTCTTTTTTAAATAAAGAAGAAAGAATAAAAATAACTTCTGTACCGGGTGCAATAACATTGACCGTCGTTACATAAGTAGGTCCACTTGACATCAATTCTGTGCGCGGACGCATGGACGCTCCTAATGTGAATGTGAGTACAACATGTGCAGAGTCGAGTGGCTAAGTAATTGACTCACTCACAACTTACCGCTTCTGAATAATGTTCTTTAATCACTTGAACTCGTGTCGTATGTTGGAACCTCGGATATTGGGTTTCATGTACATTAATATAGTTTTTATGATAGGGTGCATCTGATGGTAAATGTCACAAGTGCGTCCTTTAAATAGGCACAAAGAACCAGAGGAAGGGGAACGGCAAGATGCCTCTGGTAACCTCAGGTACTCGGTGAAATACAGCGAAGAAAGTCTGTTTATAGTGTTTGGCTAGCCGGTTATGGCGAAGCTCGCGGTTACGGGTCTCCAAAATATATATTTTTAAGGAAATGAAAATTAATGAAAGTGAAATTAGTGTATAATAATAATAAAACACGCGGCCGTCTGTCCACATTAGCAGTCTACTGATTAACATACGTATACCTACGTATATTTTTGAATACATGTGGTTTATGGATAAACTAACCCTTTTTAACATAATTTTAAAATGTTTTTGTCTGTTTTCTTAATTTAGCTTTGTTTTATTCTGGTTGCATTTTTTTTTTATTTTTTCTTTTGCTTTGATGCGCTTGTTTTACAATCTTCAATTCAAAAAAAAGTTTTTATAATGTCTTGAAAAAAAAAAACCATTTAATAAGTTATTGATAACTTATTAAATGGTTTTTTTTTTTAATTTTTTAATTATTTATTTAATTTAGCTAAATTCTACCAATAGTATATTTATACTAATAAAAATGACCAACACTATTATATAACATACACCAAAAATACACCGTTTCATTTGTTCGCCTGTCAAAGGCATAGACAAAGTAGAGAAAAATTGGTTTGCGGTTGACCCTCGCATGGCAGTGAATCCCCCGCCATGACATCGAGACAGATCAATCAATCTGTCTGTCTGTGGTGCAGACAGACATAATATCAATAAAATTCGTCATATAAATCGAGTGTAACAAGATCAATAAAGTTAACAACATCAAATCGCATAGGTAGCCGGCCTGAGAACTTTAACACTGTTATAAGTGTGGTCCAAGGCTACACCGAGAGCGTGTTCTTCAGCTTTAGCGGTAGCGATATCAAAATTCTGAAAAAAAATGTAGAAAACAACATTCCACTAAGTTGCCAAACAACTAGGTATATCTCATTTTAGTGGTAGAAGCTATCTAGAGAAAAAAGTGGAAAGCACGTGGTGGGTTTCCTCCACTTCCCATATGCCTCTTGCTTTTCAGAGTTATGGTTTATTTTCCTTTTTGTATTAGCTATAAATACTTTACAGATTTATAAGTCATTAATGTTCTCTATTGTAAATCTATAATACCATGTACAAATATGGAATTTTCTAACTATCTATGTTACTTTATTTGTTTTAGCATTCTCCATATAAAATAAGATTATCGCAAGGATTGTAATCATACTCAAATAAGCGAAACATATTCAAAGCACTCTTTTAAGTACATTCTAAAGACTAAAAATTTTAAAACAAAAATAACAGTGCATCCACTGACTGACTCGTTCTCGCGTTTTCAGTGGCCCATCACTATAACACGCGATGTCACGTGCCGTTCCACAGATAAACAATGACTTGGAGCCTCCAGCCCATCCATACACCGTTTATTACTTCTTTATACACTATTGCTTTATTTCTTAAAGCACGTCAACGAAGTTATAATCTTTATGGCGGCAAGTTTCCGTTTATAGTTATGAATTGTCTATGGTACTGCTGAATATATGGATGGGTTATATTGAGTTGTTTATACTCTTCTGTAAATTATTACTCTATGGATCGGTGTTCGTAAATCGTACTGTATGAGTAGGTAGGTATTATTTTATAAATCTTCGTTCTATATTATATTTTATTAGCTGTACTTAGGAGTACTTAAACGGCGAAATCAAAGGAAGGGTCATATTTTTGACAGTTTATATGTGTTTATATGTTCTACCATATCGCTTAAACTACTGAACTGGGTGTTAATAGATGTAATAGATAATGGCCCGGATGTCATAGGTTATTAAAATTATAAGAAAACTTTTTCAGAAGTCGGGTTATACTTTTCTTAACTTTTTCTTGTATTAATTATATGTATGGGTATTTATTAGCTCTCCGATAAATATTAATTTAAACCGTAAAGTAAGGGATAATGTAATAGATAAACGGATCGACTGGGTTCTGAATAGAAGTACCCTGACGACAAATTGTAGCTGACCTAGTCTCGAAGTTTCTAGTCTCTCTATACCGTTCTACTAGCAATTTACCTGAAATACTTACTTAAATAAAGTTGTGTAACTTTAAAAACTACTCTCCCAATTAAAACCCTATTACTTTTTACACGATTTATATTAGCTTCACCTGTGTGTTTGTTTGTAACCGACTCCTTTGGGTGTTATTTTGACCCACTTTAAACGGCCAGATTTCGTTCAAACTTAGTAGATTTAGCGAGGACCGATGACAATACACTAGTGTGAAAAATAAACTAAAAAAAAAATTTAAACAATTTAGTCTTTTATAGTCTTGAAAAAAAAATGTTTTAAAAACCTAAACAAACAGGCTTTTAAACTAAAAAGTAAAAAAAATATTTTAATGTAACAAAGCGTGGGGTGCTTTCTGAAAATATTTTATTAACGTCGCCCCACGCTTCTTACATTAAAATTATTTTTCTACTTTTTAGTTTAAAAGCGTGTTTAGTTAGTTTTAAATCTATTTTTTAACCGACTTCATAAAAAGGAGGAGGTTTTCAATTCGTAGGAATCTTTTTTTTTTTTTTTTATGTATGTTCAGCGATAATTTCGTCGTTTAAGAACCGATTTCAAAAATTCTTTTTGCATTGGAATGGGCGTAGCTTACAGGTGGTCCCATCGTCACCATATCGAGATCTGATGATGGGATACCAAGGAAATCGAGGGAACTCCTCAAATATCATAGGCACAATTGTCGCGATTTGGGTACTCGGAATAGTTTTTCATTGAAGTCGGTTCCTTTTTCTTAAAATTATTATGTAGAAAGCATTTAAAACCCTTTTCAATAAACGTTTCTATATTTGAAAGGGTGTCTAAATTGAGACAAGTAAGACATATCAGAGGTAATTCAGCTAGATAACACTCTATTGATGTACCCCTAAGTTTATATTGAGTATCATAGAGCGATCTATTCATAGTTAAGACCACAAAACGTCCCAATTATTTCATCTATAGGGCGGCAGGCGACAGGACTTCAAAACTAAGTTGTAAAAAAATAAAGACGATTACCCACAGCCCTAGTCTTGTTTCCCGTTTTCTTTTTACTTTTTTTAGACCAATTAAAGAGGTCGCAATCTCACACTTTATTGTCCCGATTTTCGGAGCCCCGTTGTGACCACGAGAATAATCAAAATAGAAATTTGTTACGTCAATTGAGTTACGAACAAATAAAGGGTTGTCTATGACTACAAGGGGGTATCTATTCTTTATGGTCAACATATGTTAACCAGTGTTGTGACCGATTGAGTTATACGCCGTGTTGAACTTAAATAGTGTTGTAATTCGAGGCATATTGGATAACATAGTTGAGATAAAATGGCGTATTGAGATTATGCTATTTTTGAGGTGATAGTTGGAATATTTGTTAGTTGAATGAGTGCTAAAAGAGTTTATATTAATTATAAACAGAAATAGTTACTTACGTATATACTTTGGACGAAATTGTCACCTAGAAACTGACTTGCCGCTGCTGACTTGGATGGATAAATGAAGAATATATTTAAATGGACATCATTGTGAGGAATAATCAGGATCAATTGTGTTATGTCTCTAATTCAAATTAAAAAATCATAAGTTTCGATTTAAAAACGACTTCCAATTCAAAATAAGAACTACCCAAATAAAGGGTGGTGTACATTGAGTGTCGTTAAATAACACTTCTGTTGTGACCCGGGCTCAAGGTCGCCAGTTCAAGGGCAGGGGGCGCACCCTTACGCAACTTCGCACCCTACAGGTGGATGTCAAGAAAATCCGTATATTTTTGTTTTAAGTCTTTTTGAAACTTTTATGTAGAAAGTTTTTCAAGAGCTTTTATTAAAAGATAATAGCTAAGTTTGACTTCTATTTCTGTTTATAAAATGCGTAGAAAATGGTCTATATTTAGTTGCCTTACAAAAGAAAAGATAACTTTTTCGATACCTGCATAATTTATGCCGTGATAATATCACAGTATTTTTGATCATAATTTGTGCTGCTTTGCATCCCATCCATAGGTTAAATAGGATAGAATATGATGAAGATATATCAAATATATAAAATTCTCGTGTCACAATGTTCGTTCCCATACTCCTCCGAAACGGCTGGATTGATTTGTCTAAAATTTTGTGTGCATGTCGGGTAGGTCTGAGAATCGGCTAACATCTATTTTTCATACCCCTAGGACACGAGCGGAGCCGCGGGCATCAGCAGCTTATAAGCCTATACGATTAAGACCACGAGAGTGCTGGTGTCTAGTATAGACTACTCGATGACCGCAGTTTACTTGCGTAAAAGTCATTGCTCCAAATGTATAGGTCGTAGCGCCATGTTTTACAATCTATTATATATGAATCTTCAATAAATTTACAGCCAATCTCCGGCTGGTAATTTTGGAGATAAGTGCATTTAAATAGACATAAATAAAAAAATATTCTAATTCATTATGTGATAGCATACCTTTGTATAGATTCAAAATCGAGTGAAGCTCGAGAGCAATAACTTGAAGAAAACCGTCTACATTTCTTATCTTTACGGGCGGGGAAAAAAATCAATGCGAGGTGAATGTAACGGGCTATTCCGACTATGTTTATAAACAGAGCCGACGGGCCGCGATAACACGCGTTTAGTCGCGATAACAGCGCAATTAGTCGTTAAATTGAGCACGGGTCTCGGGCGAGCCGCGACACGTGGTTCCGACGGCATCTTGGGCTCAGTGTGTAATGAGCTTAATGTTTATTGTATTACTTTTAATTATGAAAAGTTCTTTTTTTAATTTAAAATAATAAATTCTACAGTCAGGTAATTGTTAATTGCTCCTTTATCTTTATTATTTAGTTAAATGGTTTCTTCTTATAAAAACAACTAAACGTATCCGTGTGAAGCCGGGAGAGGTTGCTAATTGATTGTGTCTCAATTTACATTTAAAAGAAATTGTGAAATTTTTAAATGGACATGTAAATTTTTTAACATAAACAATGTTGCAAAGAGAAAAAAATAATATATTTTTGAATTTTTTCTATATTTAATTTTATTACTGAACTCAATTAAAGCCTTTATTTATCAAGGAAGGTGTGCTAGTGAAGTATTCAAGAACATGGTTCATTATAACATCATCTCGATACAGGTACATTGAAGTTGGATCTTTATTAAGTAAACTACTTTAAAGTACTTCCGTTGTTATTGATTCTTCAAGTACTACTTAGTCTTAGGCCTATTATTCAACTCAATTGTCGAATCCACAGCACATTACTCGCCAACCATTGCGCCATGGCAGTTTGTAAACAAGCTATTGATAAGTAATCACGCGACATCTCACATGACCGGACAAGCCTAATCAGCAGTGTTTGTAAATCTTACTTGCGTGATGCAGCACGTGAGTTGTGAGCTACAGATTTGAATGTGTTCTTAAATGCTGTTTGATTACACAAATTGAGCTAATGGCGGTTAAAAAGTAAAGTGGGTTCGAAATTCAAAATTTGACCGTTTGAAAAGGTCAGGAATAGTCTGAGTGCAGTCTCAGTACTTAATTATACGAAGGTTTTTTTCCTTTAAAACATATACACAGCATTTCCTTCAAAAAGAGGTTTTAGAACACGTTGGCCAAATGAAGTGGTATAACATCTATTTCAAGAATTTCAATCGTGTGTAGTGTAATAAAAACCTTAAAAAAATATCACTGTCCTAAGTACAGTTTGAGCTATAATAAAAAATGTTATGCAATATTAAACTCCCAAATTCTAAATTTAGCTACGAAATAACTAAAACCTCTTTATACTTTAGTCAATGAACTTTGGAGAAAGATTTTTTTCCTTATCGGGGTGTCGGCACCAACACTTGTCCGCGTACGCCCAATTACTTTTGGAGCAAAAAGCGCTGAGTCACCTGCGCGGGCGCATCGAACCACTGCCCGTGACGTCTGCTCCAAGCGAGCGCTTTACTTTCTAAGATTTTTCGGTACGATCTTTGTGATTAGGTATATCTTGAGATTTAGAAGATTATTAATTATATCTAAGAACACGAAAAACCTTAAAACATTAAAATACGAGTAAGTAGCTTGTGATAAAATTTATGAAGCCTATGTCATTCGGACCATTGTTACGAATCTATTGATAACTCATTCGTTAAAAACGGTTCAGTCGTTAATGTGCTATGGTAGAACATACAACTATACTTCCATAGACTGCTAAAACTATCACCCTTCTTTTAGTATCAATATTTATATCAACATACTTTAACATAGAAGACAGGCTTTGGATTACTATACCACGCTGGTCAGCGTGGTATATAGGGATTTATTTCTTTTGAGAGGGGTCTGAATATTTTGATAACAGCAGTTCCCGGACCTCCTATTTTAAGCGCAGAGTGGCACTCCGTGTGGTTTTAGTCAGTCCGATTTCGACACTAGACCCTGCGGCAAACCCCCGTTGGGTGACGGCCCATAGGGGTTCCCACAAGTTTTCCTTCTCTCTGCAGTGATGTTGCCTTGCGTAGTTTGCCCTTACGACACCATGGGATGAATAGGCGTGGCGACACTTTGTATTCATAATCCATCACCACACGGAAAGTCTCTGTAGAAAGCTGTCAAAATCTGGATGAAAATATGGAAATAATGTCGCAGCCAGCTAGTTCAAACCACACCTCTAATCGGTGGGGGATACCATAAATATTATCACTTGATTACCGTCCACCGTGAAGCGGAAACGTGTCACGTGACCGCCACTGCGGTCTCCCGCCAATTTGTAAAAATGGCGGCCCTTTCCACGAGTCTCGACTGATTACTTAGGTAAATTGGGATCGTTTTGTTGGTCAACTTAGTTGTGAAATGAACGGTAGCGTTACTGTGTTTAGTTAGCGAGTATTTTTTTTAATTGCGATTAATCTGACTCTCTTTCTCAATGTTAAGATATATTTGTATAAAAAATAGCAAGTTATTAAGGACGATACTCTTGACGGACGGAGTCATTTGAAGAAATTATGAACGAAATTGGAAGAAAAAAATAGAGCTGACTGAAAAATCTGCAGTAGTTTGATATTATAAGAGTTCTAGCTACTCTTTGGGTTTTTTAGGGTTCCGCACCAAAAATTCAGTCACCAGGAATATCTTATAAACCATGATGGCTAGATAGTTGAAATTTTCACAGAGGATTGCTGCTAGACAAACATAGGGGTACAGCAATGTTCGTGCGCGAATCCAACTGGCCCTTGATCATTTTTTTATTAACTAAGGCGGTAAACCAGCAGCCGGATCAACTACCGACGCCTACGTCATTTGAAATTCACCCCTCCCCTCCGATCAGGGAACAACGAAAGCTTTGGAGAAATTAGAAGATAAGCATGACAGATTTTTCTTTGACTATATGGTATCATTCCGACCGAGCCAACCCATATGTAAAGAAGCATGCCTCGCGCACGGCTAAAATATTATATTTGAAACACTATATACGTATGTGTAACACGTGTAAATAGGTATATAGAGCAATAAAAAACTGCACAAACATACCAACGTATTACTAAATAGAGTACAGTGGCGTACACAAGTGTCACCCATACGACTAGACGCACAGTGGCCTTGAACTTGGCGACTGGAGATGCATCACATTTGCATTTAAACGCAGCTCGATGCGATTATCGACAAACTGGTTGAACTTGCGACGGCTGGCAACTGGTTTCTTGTTCGAGTACAGTCTAGCGGTTTGGTGCTTGTGTGCTTTATTTTTTCTTGCGAGGAATGCTGGGTTCTTGTATTGTAACTAGTATTATGTTGTAGTTAATACGCGGTTGTATTAAGACATTCTAGATAATATGTACATACATAAATAATAAAATTAAATAACTGTGATACTTCACCAAAGACACGTCTTGATGGTGTAAAAATAATATAGTGCCCTCCTTTACGAGTTCAGATACAACGTTCTAAAAAATTGCATTAATAAAATTAATTTAGTAACAATGTATGCTGGTTTTATTAACGCATGGCCAAACATTCAAAACATAAAGTTATGTAAATTAAATGGTTGTACTTTACAGTTGTACACCTATTTTATTTTAATGAGAGCTCGTTCATATACATTATGAATAAATGCTTTTTACCATAAGTAGGGCAAGCTGACTAAGCTATTAAAAGCCTTGAAAAATCCACTGCATAGGGCCCTTCTCAGAAAGAAGGTTTTAGCCTACCATACCCCGCTGTCTAGAAGGATTGGTATAGTATTTCTTCTAGATTTTTTTCTCCGTCTTCACAACACAAAGTCACGGTAAACAAGTAGAGAGCCTATCACGCATGATAAATAATCGTGCTATTTCACAGCTTTCACAGCTTACTATATTGATAGAATTGTCCGTAGAGAAGGACATGAGATACTTTTTCGCGATAACTGTACACGTGGGCGGAACCGCGGGCAAGAGCTAGTTAATCTATAAATTAATATGCATTTAGAAATATGTTTATTAGTGGTCTGGTAGCCACAGTGCAGGTTCCGCCTAGTTTGCGATCAGACGGCCTTGTGATGTGTGAGGTTATTGTCATTCAATATTTTATATTTATTTCAGTTACACAGGGTAATACAGGAATGCTGTTATATTATAAATGATAGGGTGAAATCGGACGCCCAATGATAAAGTTGCATCTCACTAAGCCGCCATAGTGAAAGCCACCATGCTACATTGTCTCATTCACTATGAGGATGGTGATCCCTACTCCTGGATTCTGCTGATGCTTTCCATCAGGCAGAGTAGACTCACTTTCGTAGGCCTAAATATATCAAACGTTTTTTTTAACTGGAGTTGCAGAACTGATTAGAGTTATGTAAAAGTCTACTAGTGTGGAGTACAGCGTCTCTGAAAACTTAGTGCAGGACTTTCACGGGCCATAAGTAGTACTGAATAACGTAAAACCGGCAGTAAAGTAAACGAAACCGAGTATCGAACATAGTGGCGTGCAATTACAGAGGCATAAATCCAACAATGGACTGCGATAAACATATGATGTGCATGATCAAAATGTTTGTAGTGGGTGTTTTCTATGTATAATATGTATGTATTTACAAAAAAAGTATGTTTATATATTTATATCAGTTGTCTAGTACCCATAATACAAGCTCTGCTTACTTTGGGACTAGATGATGTTGTGTGTAAGATGTCCGAAATATTTATTATAATATATAGTTACTTCACCACGCGTCAGTACTTTATCGATTCAAAAAGGGTGTGTTTAGGATCTTAAATCGCAGCCATAAATGTCTAAACTCGCATATAATTTTCTGTACTCTCGCATATATTCTTTAATCGACTTCAAAAAGGAGGAGGTTCTCAATTTGATTGGTATTTAGTATTTAGAGGTAATATCAAAGAAGACAAAAACCGACAGTAATATTAAAACTTATGGTTATTCCAGAACAGCGGGCAAAAGTTAGTAGTATAATAAACGTTTTCACGGCTAAACCGTTGCATCGGTTCAATGAAATTTGGCACGGAGGTGCTTTGATTCTTGAGAAAGTAGAAAATCTAATTTAATTTAAAGTAATTCTGATAAAGATTGTGATGATGTTTGTTGAAATAAAGTTATAGATGTGTAGAAAATTGTGGAAATTTTAAGTTTATTTAATATTACTAGCTTTCGCCCGTGGGTCCGCCCGCGTGTACGTTGATTGTCGTTGTAAAAAGTAACCTATGTCCTTCTTCAGAATCTAGACTATCTGGTACCAAAATTTAATATAAATCGTTTAGTACTTTAGTAGTTTTAGCGTGAAAGCGCAACAGACAGAAAGAGCTACTTTCGCATCAATCAATCAATCAACAGCCTTTAACAGTCAGTCTGCTGGACATAGGCCTCTCCTTAGAAAGGAGGTGTTGGCCTACTATACCACGCTGGCCAGACGGGTTGGTAAAGGGTTTGTTTCAAGTTTTCCTTTTCTTGGCAGTGATGTTAGCTGCTTATTTTGTTGCTTTAGTCGCCTCTTACGACACCCATGGAATGAATAGGGGTGGTGACACATTGTATTCTAAATCCGTCACCACACGGACATGTACTTTCGCATACATTCGGATATTATAGTAAGTATTTCTTTAATTTTAATAAAAACATGACGGAAGCCAATTATTAATTGCATAATTTAACATTTTTTATTTCTCCTTCAGCAGTCATACAATTGTGAATATATTTACAGAAATAATAAATAATAATGCAACTGCACTTTTTAGAGAATTAATGACTAAGAAATTAATTACTGTAGGTTTAATTGTAATTTATATATAAATGCATTATTTATGAATAGAATGATGTAACCTTAGAAGACCTCAAGTTTAAATTATATGCTAAATTGGTTAAGTTTCATATGACGATGATGTACTCATAGCCGACTTCTTAAACTCGACAGACAATAGAGGACAGACGATCTTACATGCTCTCAGAGGCACAAGGGTTAACTCCTCGACTTCCATACTCCGAATGTCAAATCATTTCTGAAAGACCAGACCAAACCAGAAGAAACACAATAACACTTTTTAGTGGTAAATAGTTCAGCTTTAGAATTCAATTCGGCCTCATGATTACGGATACCGGTATGGGGAAAAACTGATTTTCAGGTACAACGACCTCAAATAATACAGCTTCGAAAGAAGTATTGATTAAAATAACCCCAATATCTCGGGTTCGATTCCCGGGTCGGACCAAATATTTGTGTGATCTGCAAATATTTCTTTCGTTATGAGTTTTCTACACATAATATGTATGTATGTATTTACAAAAGAGTGTGTTTATGTATTTATATCAGATGTCTAATACTCATAATACAAGCTCTGCTTAGTTTGGAACTACATAGATGGAATTGTGTGAAATATTTATAATTTTAATCTATTTCAGTAAATGTCTTAATTAAACATTTCTGTAAATTATTTAATTTATAAACGGGTTTTCTTCTCCATATTTCTATTACAAAGAACTGACAATTATTTTACTAATTAGTACTGAAAAAAATCATTTGAATAAAAATGTCCTTTTTATATATTATTATGAAAAACATTATCTGAGTAATTAGTGTTATAATTAAATAATTATATTCCATAGAAAAGCTTACAATCTTAGGTTTTATTATCATACGCATTTATAAACAAACTAGCAGCCCGCCCTGGCTTTGCATGGGTATATATAGTTATTTAAAAAAACATTTTTATACTTGACAAATGATACTGAAACCTTCCTCGAGAATCAATCTATCCATTGTTGAAAACAACATGAATGGGGCAGTAGTTTTTAAGTTCATTGCGAACAGACAGACAGACAGACGTGGTAGAGGACTTTCTTTTATAATATGCAGTGATTAATGAGAAAGATGTTTTTTGTAAATTTAACATTAGTTACTGTTAATAACCAAGTATGGGTAATAGTTTTTGTATTTGTAGGTAGTAGAGCCACGCTGATTTCAGCACGAATGGGCCGGCTCGACCCGGCCAGTACTACCCTCACACAGAAGACCATCCTAATAATGACAGCATTCTTGATGTCGTATTTCGTTGGTGAGTGTGAGAGCGGAGGCCTAATAATTCTGCATCATTGAACCGGCCTTAGGAGGCCGGGAGAATGATGCAGAATTTTCTGACCAGGCCGCCATGGTATGGGTCACCATGCTGCATTGCCTACACTCATAATGAGGATGGTGGCCCCTACTCCTGGATTCTACTCATGCTTTCCATCAGGCAGAGTAGAGTGACTTTGAGTAGGCTTACAAAAAAAAAAAAACTATGTTTGTATGTTCCTTTGTAGCGCCTAAACTACTGAACTAATTTTAATTAATTATGTCACAATAGGTTTATAATAATGAGCCGCGTGACATAGATCATACAAATCTCATCATAAGGTTTTTATATTTTTGAACTTTTTTGAATTGTTTTTTTACTTCATATTAATTGCGAAATTAACTTCTCTGGCCTGATTTATGTAACAACATTTTTATTTCATTATTTATATTTAATATATACATATTAAAAGGAACTGCTGGGCTCGGGTCTCCTCTCAGGAGAGGGTTAAGGCCATACGTCTTATTACGGCAAATAAGGCCTTCTTCTTAAACAAAGAAACCGTAGATTCCAATAAAACAGCAGATAATTTGTTTACAAATAATATAATTGATTTCATTATTTTTAAAAAGACCATTAATTCTGCAGTGTTTTAGTGTTGACTGTACCCATAAACTGTTTCTCGAAATTGCCATAGTGAAAAATTACAAATAATTAAGATATAATGAAAACAAACGACTTTTCCAGCGTTGATTTCTGAAGGATGTATTTCATAATTAAATGTTATTAAATTGTATTATTTCCACACTGATATAATCGCATAACGTATAATGAGAATGACTAAATGAATTAATATTAATATTTTACTTCGTCCGGTTTTTTATTGATATAATGTTAATTTCGTAATTTATTGTAGTTATTTTTTATATATTTTGACACAAGTGTGTTTTTCCAAAGTTTGCGGACATGTGACTTGTCTAATTTTACTATTACGTTATATACCTATTATATACGACTATTATATGACTGCCTGGTTGGTCTAGTGATTAACATATGCGGCGGCTGATCGAGAGGTTTCGGGTTTGATTCCCGGGTCAGACCAATTATTTGTGTGATCCACAAATATTTGTTTCGGAGTGTTGTTGTTTCTCTATGTATGATATGTATGTATTTACAAAAAAAAGTATGTTTATGTATTTATATCACTTGTTTAGTACCCATAATACAAGTTCTTCTTAGTTTGGGACTAGATGACGTTGTGTGTAATATGTCCGACATGGTGATCCACACTATGGCGACCTAGATGCTGCTGCGTCAATCGTCCTCACTCTCACTCACCAACGAAATACAACAGCACCATTGCTACCATTTGTCAGTTGGTCTTCTGTGTGAGGGTAGTATCGCTCCCTTCGAACCAACACATCGTGCTGAATTCAGCGTGGCTCTTCAACTACCTTTTATAAATGACTGAATGCTGCATTTATTTTTAAATCTTTGTTAAAGTTCAATTCAAGTGTACGTGTGCGTCATACTGTTGTGGCTTTTCTATTATTAGTTGTTTATAGCAATCTAAATCATCATCTTTTAAATCCTGTTCAAATACTGTGAAAATCGTTGTTTTGAAATACTTTAGACAATTAAGTAATAATGTTTTGAAAGTATATTTTCGTTTACATTTGTCCCGTGGGTGTCGCAACAGCCGATTAAGGGAGCACATTACGTAGGACTGCAAAGAGAAGGAAAATTTGCCACAAACGATATGCCAAGTCGTCTAGTCCGCCTGGTATAACATCAACAATTCATTAAATCCCACTGTTGGGCTTGGGACTCCTCTCATGAGAGGGTTAAGGCCATACGTCCCCACGCTGGCCGAGTGCGGGTTGGGTACTGGCAAGATACGTTGTGGCTACGTAATCTTGTCGTTAGATATTTTTAAACCGTCCGAAGGTCCCAACTAAGCTTCACGACTGTTATCTTATGATAACAACCGGGACCAACTGCTTAACGTGACCTCCGGATCATGAAAACGCCTACCTAATACGCCGTACTTATTTCAGTCTATTGATGAAGTTCTTATCGAAGACTAATTATTTTTTAAATTATTAATTAGTGCTAGATACATCACAGGTTGTGTTATATGTAAATAGTATTCAGGTAATCTCTTGAGGTATAAATGTCAGGTAATGGATATTCATATGAATGCTAAAGCAGTTTCGAGAAAATAAATAGGAATTTTGACATTTAACTTTATTCTTAGAATCTTTTTGCATTTATAGTTAAACTAGCTATTGGCTGCGGCTCCGCCTGTTTCCATGTCGCAGTAAAAAGTAGCCTATGTACTTTTTCAGGCTTTGGACGGGGTACAAAAATCATTTAAATCAATCGTTGTTGGGAAGTCAGTGCCCTCAAATATACTGACAACTAGTTGAAATATCAATTCTCTCTTAGGGTTGCGGAGGTCTGATGCCAGTCGCTCCGTGGCAAAACTGAAATTCAGGTAAAACCGGTTGAACTAGTAGTCGACCCCAAATAAACTTGGGAATAAGGCTAGGAAGATGAAGATGATTTAAAATGTAGTGGTTTTTGAGTTTATCACGAACAGACAGACAGATGCGACGACTTACGACGTCAACGAAGACGACTTTATTTTATAATATATAGTGATGAATTGGTGTTATTCAATTACTAGCTTTTGCCAGCGGCTCCACCTTCGTGTGTCTCCGTTACCGCGGTAATAATTAGCCTATGCCCTTCCGCATGAATCAAAGTATCTCCTAGTCAAATTTCACTCCAATTGGTTTAGCCGTGATAGCGTAACAAACTAACAGAGTTACTCTCCAACTTATTGGTATGGATTATAAACTAAATCTTACAATCTGCAGAAAACTATTCTTAACTGAAACCTAAATGCTTGAGCTTGTTTGAGTTTTAGATTTGGTATCTTTAATTTTAGTAATTAGAGTAGAGAATTAAAAAAAAAAGATATCAAATTCATAAAGTAACAAAAAATTGTCGGTCTGTCTGTGGTTTGTAATCAATAATAAAAAGAATTATTAATAGAGTACATGGGACAGTGAGAAGGAGAGTGTCAAATAATGGTAATCGAACTCACTACCTCACGGCGACTTGGATTTTATTTATAGTTCAAATGTGTTTAGTTAATAACTATATTTATATATACAGTAATAAAATTTTGCATGAGTGGTTTTAAGTATCATTTTAAAGCTTTGTTAAAAGCATTAATAATTATGTTAACGATCGTTAAAATGAAATTTAAAAATTAATTAAGCAGTATAAAATAACTTATATTACAACCTTTTATTACTTGATAACTATAATAACCTCGTATACAGTATTTTGTAAAGAAACTTGAATTGCTTTTACAGATTAAATTAATCTATATAAAATAAAATAAAAATGGAGTGTCTGTATGTAATATTAAATGAACAGTTTTATCATCATCATCATCAACAGCCTTTAATAGTCCACTGCTGGACATAGACCTCTCCATTGAAAGGAGGTTTTGGCCTACTATAGCACGCTGGCCAGACGGGTTGGTAAAGGGTTTGTATCAAGTTTTCCTTCTCTTGGCAGTGATGTTAGCTGCTTATTTTGTTCCTTAAGTCGCCTCTTACGACACCCATGGAAAGAATTGGGGTGGTGACACTTTGTATTCTTAATCCGTCACCACACGGTTTTTTACTAAATGCATATCAAAGTATATACGGTACTAACATAAAAATATTGTTATAAATTTTGTCCGTCAGTCTGTCAGGCTTTTTATACCGGGTAATCTCTGGAACGGCTGGACCGATTTTGATGAGACTTCCACGGACAGAAAGCTGATGACCTAAGGAGTAACTTAAGCTATTTTTTAGACTAGGTTAGCTCCGCGGCGTTGCCCGCGACTTACGATAGTAACCACGTGTAACGTCGCGGGTCTTAGTTTTAACTAATTAAGTTAGGATATAACTAGGTATGTACTGTATATTATAATAATTATTAAGTTGTTTTTTTCGACGTTTTTTTTAGCCACAGATAAAAATAATTATTCTACACTTAAACGAGCTCTTTTCATGGGCAACCCGTTAAATTGTAGCTAATTGTAAATTCCTAATTAGGTACCTACAAACTTTGTTTAGCCTGTTTTGATTGTAAATTAGTTTTTGGTTTCTATAGGAAAAATTAACCATATGTAATAATTGCTGACGGTTTTTAAAATAGTAAAGTTAACATAAATTTAGAACTTAACTTTTAACAAAAAGTACATTTATAAAAATAATAGTTATTGTTGTTTATTCATTACAAAAATAGTTAGGTATTATGATAATTTTTAATCATCTTTAATTGTGAATTAAACTTTGTTCCTGTAATGCGGCAGTAACTTTTTAATAAATGTTAATATATTTATAAGTTATCATAATTTCCTTGTAAATTATTAATAAATCCAGTCAAATTGAAGCTTCCGAAAAATGTCAAATAATTGTGTAATAAATTATAGTGCCTATAACACGTTTATATAAATTTTTAACATTAATTACCCTTACCTGTATGACAATAATCTTCTAAGTAGTGCCTAGCAGCTCGCTGCACTATCGAGTAATACAGGCTGACAGAAGATGCAAGCGCCATCTTCTCTTTTCTTCTCTTCTTCTTCTAAAACTTCCTTCCGTCTCTCGCTATTTCAGTTTGTTTGCCTATTTGTTACAATTTAAAACAAAACATAACGTACATAAACTCAAACTGTTTGAACTGCATTCGTTTGTTTGTGTGTGTGAGAAAAAAGTAAAACTTGGAAAAACCAGTAAAAAAAAAAGATCTAGTTTGAACTGCGTAAAGTTGCGGTTTTCAAATTTTTTTTTGCCGGAAAAAAATGTTTTTGTTAGACGAAAGGTCACGGTGTTCCATTTTTTTTAATGTCCAAAGTCACAATTTATTGCACTACCGCGCCGCATACTACCGCTGGCGAAAACTCTACGCGAAATGAAACACGTAATGTAAAATAATAGAATGGTTTTGGATGCGGGCGGTGCGCGCCGCAGTTGCTGCGAGACTGCCATTGCCTCTGTGGTTTTTTTGTTTCCCTTCGCTCGGAGGATGCGCCTCAAATAAGTTCGGATTATCCGATTATTTGATTGTATTTATGTTTATCTATAAACTGTTCACTATGTAAACTTAGTCTTTGATTAACATGTTAAAAAAATTAGTCATTTAGAGTGACAACATAAATAACCAATAAAAGCTCATTTATAGAAAATTTTATTTGTTGCCAATACCAGAGTTTGGGGAAAATAAGAAATGTTATAAGAAAATTCTAATTAGATTCAGATTAGTAATAACAAGGGTAAATAATGGTGGGCGTCGTGAAAACGCGGGAAAATAAGTTTCCCGCCGAGACGATCCACTCGAGACATGCGTATCTACGTAACGCAATGTTTACATGAGCTTTTTTTTACTTCAGCAGCGATGTTTTACAAACGTCTTGGGACTTTTTATGTTTTTACTCGACTGGTAGTCGTTTGACAAGGCCGTTGCTACACTGCTCACTGTAATCCAACTATCCAAAGGCAATGTCCATGCATTGTTCATAAAATGGAAGTGAAATAACAAAAAAGAATCATACATTTAATTAGTACATTAACATGTTTATAAAATACAATTTATGTAGATTTATTCACGCTTATTATGCATTTTTCACCGTCTAATATTTTTATTTATGTCATTTCTAAGATGGAATGGCTACGTAGGAACAGGATTTATGTTGCTACGCCGACAGATCGGCTTATCGGTCGCGCTAACATAATCAGGAGCGGCGACGCAATTATGACGAAACCCTTTTTAAAAACGATTCGCGTAAAAATAAAGAAAAAATGAGAAAAATGTTCATCAACGCGACACGACACCCTCCCGCGACTCACTGCCTCCCCCCACGTCCCCCCGCCCCGGGCGCCGGGTGGAGTGCGACAGAGACAGACAAAGTCTCATATAGCTGTTTCACTTGATGCATCTCGCGCCTCCAAGTTTCATACGAAAACTACCCGCGGTGCGCAGCTCTTAACCTGAAGAGTAAAGTACTAACTCCAGTTTGAATTATTCAGATTTCAACTTAGTCGCACCGTAATAAGATTGTTTTTAAAGAGTGCCTGGAGGAGGATATTCCGCGAAATCTCACACAGTCGAAGTTTTGGACTCTTGCAACTGTGAGACACAAACACACTTAAACTAAGCTAAGTTTAGCCCTCGTACGTGCACGTTGCACTCACGCACACAAAGCCAACTTCCTTGTACGGCTGTTAGTGTGTGTGTGTTGCTGTAGTGTGTACATAAAAGTTCGTATAGAAGTTTTCGGAGGACTTTCTTTGTGTCAGTGATTTTTTTCGCGGCGTTGCGCGTGTGTGCGCGGGTCAGTGTGATTTTTTTCGAGTTTTTGTTACACGTACAACGGTAGGTTTGTTTGTATGGGGTCGTTTGCTTGTGTGGGGGTGGACGCCCGTTCTTTGTGCCCGGGGATTGTAAAAAATGTCGTATTGGATTCTAGCAGCGCTAATGAATGATAGATACGAGTATGTATTCACCCCCTGCATATTGCACGTCCTTTCAAAATCTGATGTGGGATTTGAAAATGTCATCCTTTTTTCTTTTCAGATCTGAAATTTTGTATGATTGGATTCAAGTACCTACGTATGCACTTTATGATGAGATTTGACGGGTCAGTGAGACGGATAGATTTTTGGAAATTTATGAATTTTGTTTCTATTAATTAAAAAGACTTCAACGCGTAACTGTTTAACTATGAACAGTTTTTTTTTATAATTTTGATGATGTCATCAAATAATTAAATTTACAAAAGTATTTAGATATACCTATATCTCACAGATCGGTCACCTGATGGAAAATGACCACCGTGGCACATGAATGTCTGCAACCCAGGAGTTACAAGAACTTACCCGACCTTTTAGAGAAGAGTAGATACCTGCACTAATTTCTTTTTTCTTTATATATTTATATATATTTTTAATTTTCATTATATAGCGTCAACTTACGAGCCTTTAATATTTTTTTTTATTTTTTTTTTATATATATTTAAGCCTGCCAAAGTGACTCTACTCTGCCTGATGGAAAACATGAGTAGAATCCAGGAGTAGGGGTCACCATGCTTATTGTGAGGGTAGGTAATGTAGCATGGTGACCCCTACCATGGCAGCCTGGTTAGATTATTCTGCATCATTCTCCCGGCCTTCGAAGGGCGGGAGAATGATGCAGAATGATTGGGCCTCCGGTCTCACACTCACCAACTAAAAAAGCGACAGCAAGAATGCTGTCATTATGTCGGATGGTCTTCTGTGTGAGGGTAGTACTGGCCGGGTCGAGCCGGCCCATTGACCCTTGACCTGTCACAAGAGATGTATTGCATCCTAAGTGAATAAAGAATTTTGAATTTGAATTTGAATTTGAACATTCGTGCTGAAATCAGCGTGGCTCTACTACCTACAAATTAATAATATATATATATAATAATTTTAGTAGTTTTACTTGAATATTAGTTTTTCCACGGAGCTACTGACATCGGTCCTCCGCAAACTCGAAGAAGAACTGAATTCTAAGGCTGGACTAGTTGTTATTTGAAGGCACTGACTTCCCAATATCGCCATACTTCATGACAACCGAGACCGTCAGTCAAAGATACTCTCCGAGGCACTGGCGAAACACCGCCAACCTTCCATACTCCAGGCTGTTATTAAGAATTTCTTGTAAGAAAAACCCAACAACACTTTAGCCGCACCCGGTATTTGAATCCGAGACCTCTTGATCAGCAGTTGCAAGCGCTAACCACTAGACCAACGACGCGGTCCTTTCTATTATTCTTAATCCGTCACCACACTAATAGACTCTCTCTCTGACTCCACCGGGGTAACATATTTCAGAGATTTTGTCCCAATTTGGAACTAATAATGAGTTTGGTGACCCCTACTCCTGGATTCTACTCATGCTTTCACTTTGGCAGGCTTAAATTTAAACAAGAAAACAAGATAAAATCACTGCAGAGTAAAGGAAAACTAAAGAAAACCCTATATTATTCCGTCTGGCCAGCGTTGTGTAGTACACCAAAACCTCTTTCCAGCAGTGTATTAATGAAAACTGAACTAGTAGCCGACCCCAAATATTATTGGGAATATGGCTAAGAAGAAAAAAAGTTCTGAGTAGATTTTTTTATCTAAATATCTGTAAATGAATTGCTGTTCGTTAGTCTCGCTAAAACTCGAGAACGGCTGGACCGATGTGGCTAATTTTGGTCTTGAATTATTTGTGGAAGTCCAGAGAAGGTTTAAAAGGTGAATGTATAAAAGTGAATTGCATTTTTTTATTATTTATGGATTCCTTTTGTTTGTTTTAAGTTTATTTTATACAAAAGTTTAGGTCTTCTATTTATCGATTGAGGCAGTACGAAGTTTGCCGGGTCAGCTAGTAAAAAATATATCTTTTATAATTATTTCGAACATCTTACATACAACGCAGACAGCCCAATCAGACTAGTCCCAAACTAAACAGAGCTTGTATCATGGATGGCAACTGATATACATACTTTTTTTTTGTAAATACATTCATATTATAAATAGAAAACACCCAAATTCCGAAACAAATATTTGTAGATCACACAAATTTTTGGTCCAACCCGTGAATCGAACCCGAGACTTTTTGTTCAGCAGCCGCATACGCCACCACCTCGCCACTTAGGCAGTCAATTATCTGATGGTCTACGTAAGAATAAAACCTCTCACTATAATATAATACCTCCTTGATAATTCTATTCAGTTGCAGACTTAAGAGCAAAAAAATAGCGGCCAAGTGCGAGTCGGACTCGCCCATGAAGGATTCCGTAGCAGTAAGTAACATCATATAAAAGTTCTTGTGGTCGTTATAACTTTGATTGCTGTTTTAATACTAGTGTATGAATTGAATGAAAGGTAAATTGCGGTTTACGAACCAATTTTCGGTGGAAGTTTGTATGGTAAAGTACACCATATATTTTTTTGTTTTTATAATAACTCTTATTTTAGAAGTTAGGTTTAGGTTAGGACACATTTTACAACTTTGGAAGTGTCTCTCGCGCAAACTATTCAGTTTAGGAAAAATGATATTAGAAACCTCAATATCATTTTGGAAGACCTATCCATAGATTGACCCAAAATTTATTGTTTTTTTTCTATTTTTGTGTGAAAATATTAATGCGGTTCACAGAATACTTAATATACATATATACACAGAACTTTTCTCCGAAACTATTAAAACTATACTGCTAAGTATAGTTTTAATAGTTTCGGAGAAAAGTGGCTGTGACATACGGACGGACAGACGGACATGACGACGATTTATAGATTCCATTTTTTGCCATTTGCTACGGAACCCTATAAACCTATCGTCTGTTTACAGACGTATTTAGTATTTTTATTTGAACATAACAAGATGTAAGGAAAAGTTTCTAATGTTATTATGATTTGTTATAGAATTTAGTGAAAGGTGTACAACAGAAATTGGTTACAGAGATCGTATTTAGTCATCATATTAATCTATAATATAAGCTCTGCTTAGTTTGGGACTAGATCACGTCGTGTGTGACATGCCCCAAATATTTATTACTAGCTTTTATTTTTTATTGTTGTAGCTTTTATTATTTTATCTCGGTTAATTAATTTTTTATTTTTCGTTAACATATTTTTTTTTATAAAAGGTAACCTATGCTACTTCTAATACCTCCAAGAATATGTGTACAAAGTTTCATGATGATCGGTTGAGTAGCTTTCGCGTGAAAGCGTAACAAACAACAAACAAACAACAAACATACGTTCACATTTATAATATTAATTAGTAGAGATTTATTTATTTATTATCTTGATGAATGCTTAGTGGCGCTTATGTGTTTTTGCTAAAAGTTTTGGTGAAGTATTTTGTTTTTGTATATGTACCATCCAAAGTAACTCCATTCTGCCTGATGGAAAGCATGAGCAGAATCCAAAAGTAGCGGTCACCATCCCTATTATGAGTGGAGACAATACAGCTTACACCCAACACTATGGCGGCCTAGTGAGATGTATATAGAATACCACAAGTCTTCTATGAACGGAAAACCGCCCCGGTCGAGTCGGACCATTCGTGCTGAAATCCGTGTGGTTTTACTACCTTCAAATGTGTAAATGTTAGATTTTTAACATTTATGATGTAAGGTACCTTTAAATAATCACATTAATAGCCTGTAAGGAGGTCTTGGCTTACTATACTTATTATACCACGTTGACCATTAGCCTCCATAGTTTACTCTAAATATTTATGATGAGAGTGATTATTTGTTCTGTCTGTCTCTCTGTCTGTATGGCTTAGTAATAAATATTACGCAGACCAGTTTTAAGGCTTTTATTATGAAATAAATATAAGGTCCAATTGGCGTCCGAAGTAATAAAAAAAGAATCAAAACTTTGCACAGAAACTGAATACAATACAATATATATATATAACTGTTTCAGACTGACTGACAAGAAACACACAGTCAAAACTACTGGGCGCAGGCAGTTTTTGGAAAATTCCTTCCCTAAGGGGATGAGAAAGGCAATCAAAGTAAAGCATCAGAACAACACGTAGGCGAAGCCCCGAGCAAAACTTAGTTAGTATAGTTAATAGAGAGTACGAATATATATAAAATAATAAATAATTTCATTTGAAATCGTCCCATTCTCTCAATTGTTACATATATTTGTAGAACAGAAAACCAAAGCCACTCAATATAATGATATGCATTAGTCAGCTGTGTATCAATCTGCCGAAAGCCATGCTATTAGGCGAGAGAGAGAAAGATAAAAAATGACCAAAAAAAGTTAGTAAAAAGAGGTCAGTAACTGGCTAGTACAGTAGCATTTGAGTACTACATGGTACAACGGCACGCGACAGTGGATCGTAATGAACACTTTTTTATTTATTTTGTTCATTTGACCGGATCTAATTACTACTGAATTGATTATTATTTTTTAGGGTTCCGTAGCCGAATGGCAAAAAACGGAACCCTTATAGATTCGTCAAGTCTGTCTGTCTGTCTGTCTGTCTGTCTGTCTGTCTGTCTGTCTGTCCGTCCGTATGTCACAGCCAATTATTTCCGAAACTATAAGAGCTATACTGTTGAAATTTGGTCAGTCGATGTATTCTGTGAACCGCATTAAGATTTTTATATAAAAATAGAAAAAAAACAATACATTTTGGGGGTCCCCATACTTGGAACTGAAACTCAAAATTTTTTTTTTCATCAAACCTATACGTGTGGGGTATCTATGGATAGGTGTTCAAAAATGATGTTGAGGTTTCTAATATCATTTTTTTCTATACTGAATAGTTTGCGCGAGAGACACTTCCAAAGTGGAAAAATGTGTGTCCCCCCCCCTCTAACTTCTAAAATAAGAGAGTGATAAAACTAAAAAAAATATATGTTGTATATTACTATGAAAACTACCAACGAAAATTGGTTTGAACGAGATCTAGTGAGTATTTTTTTTTTAATCCCTACTTAATATTATAAATGCGAAAGTACCTCTGTCTGTCTGTCTGTTACGCTTTCACGCCTAAACCACTGTACCGATTTTGATGAAATTCGGTATGATGATAGAACTGAACTTGGGAAAGAACATAGGCTACTTTTACTGCAATGATCGAGATAAAAAGACCAAAGCTAGGTGATTATAAAAATACATAAATCGAAGATGTCAAAATGTATCACTGTTTACCTCTTGTCAAAACTTCACAGGTTGCTAGGAATAACACACTTGCATGGCAACCATAATGATAGTTTGTAAATGACATATAGACCAGTAGATCAGAGTAGTTAATTTTTGAAAACAAATAAAATTATAGTAGGATGAAACCTATTGGAAAAGGAGGAGAATATTATAAAATGAAAGGAAAAATAATTTACGGGCGATCTGAGGTCGGGAAGGGGTAGGGGGGGGAGGTTTTCGGGTCCTTTAACCGGGGCGTGAAAAAGCATCTCACTAAGCCGCCATAGTGTGGGCCGCCATACATTATTGTCCGCATTCGCAGCAAGTGTGGTAGCCCCGACTCTTGGATTCTGCTCATGCTTTCCATCAGGCAGGGTAGAGTCAGATTGGATGGCTAAATATATACAACAAAGGGTAAAAAACGGTTTATCTCGATTTCCGGCAAAACTACAAGGAAAAAAGTTAAATGGCAAAGTTATTAAAAGATCTACAACTTTTTAGGGTTCCGAAGTTTATGACTTCGAACCCTTATAGATACGTCATGTCCGTCTGTCCTTCCGTCCGTCCGTCCGTCCTCGACTTATCGTCCAAACAGTAAGTGCTAGAAAGATGAAACTTTGCATGAATATGTATTGTAATTACGTCGACAAAGTGCTACAATAAAATTATGAAATATATTTTTATTTAGGGTACCTCCCCTACACGTAAAGTGGGGATGTTTTTCTTACTCACGGCTACCCCATCATGTAGGGTATCATTATATAGGTCTTTTAAAAACATTACAGGTTTGTTACGACGATTTTTTGATTTAGGTATCCGTTTGCGAGAAATTCCACTATAAAGGCCACTTTTTTGTAAAAACAGGCCGTCCCGCCCGCCGAAAAATTTGTGATACTGGTCCATATAATGAACTTTAAATGAAAACTATAACGAATTAGATGACTTTGTTAGTTCAGGAGTTATAGAGGCTTAACTTTTACAATGCGCTTACTTGGAAAAGTCATACAAAATCAACGAATTAATACGTAAACATAACAATTATCACACACTTGGCCGATTTTAATTAGAGAGACCGTATCGATTTTGTTTTTGGGATTGTTTTGGATTTATTTTTTATTGTGAGATGAAAGATGGTGGAGTACTGTTATACAAAAACTAGGATATTTTAGACAAGTGATGATTTAGAAACGTAAGAGCTTTGAAAATCGAAGTATTGCATGATTAATTAAAAATAAGAGGATAAATTGTACAAGATCTAAAAAAAAAATCGGCCAATAGCTTGTCACGCCACGCATAGAATAGGGTTCCGTAGTCACTCATAATGATATGTAGATTTAAAATCGTGTCCAATAGATTGTTATGTTTACTTATTATTTCGTTACTATTATAAAAAAAGTTTTCCAAGTAAGCGTATTTCACAAGTTAGACCTCTATAACTCCTGAACTAACAAAGCTATTTAAGCCGTTATAGTTTTCCTTTGGAGTGTATCACATGGACTACCATCATGAATTTTTTTAGATTTTTCGAGCTAGCGGTTTAGTTCTTGGTACCTAAAACAAAAAATCGTTCAAGTGCGAATCAGACTCGCGCAGAAAGGATTCCATTCATCTATTAACTAATACACTATAGAGGCAGTCATAACTCAAGTAAAATAATTGAATAACATAAGACAATAAGTGTAGCTAAAGCCAGTATTTCCATCAGGTGTGCTCAAAAGCCACACATGTAAACAGTCCGCGATCAAGACGCTTGCGTCGCGACTCCACGCTATCCTATTATGGACATGACGTAACAACCCAGTATCATAATAATATTATTTGTTAATAAAGATTATTATGGCATAGCATATTATGCATATTTTGATATTCGATGGTAATATTTTAGCTTCACACTGTTTTATCTTTATCTAAAAAATCCTTGACACTCAAATATTATTTATTAGCAACCAGTTGATATTTTATTTACCAGATATGTTCTTGTTTTAGGGGATTTTCTTCAACGTATGCACGTAGATAATATGATTTTATGTCAGTTGGATTCTTACATATAACTTTACTAGTAGATACATGGACAACTCTTTATTCTAAAATAACACAAGGATACAAAAAATTAAAATTAACTATTGAAACAAGCTTCGAAGACTGATATTACGCTAGCGACGAACCATTCACCATTTTATAATGGAACGTCTAGAAGAAAATTTAGGATTTTCCTATTACCAGACTTAATGTGTTATTATTGTTATTATTAAAGTTTTTATTATTATTGTTAAACAAAATTTACTATTATTTATGTACTTTTTAAACGCTTATTTAATCAAATATTGCCTATTATTTCAAAGCTTATTTCACCAAAAGTGTTTTAAATTATAATCAATTTTGTAATTCTATAGTATATTTATACTATTGTGACTCTGTGACCAACTTGTAAAGTCAAACTATAGAAACCATAAGTACCATTTGTGATAATAAGAAAATGCAATAAGAATTTGCAACTTATCTCGAATCCCACAAGTTAATTGTAGCGGCCAGTTTTCTTTACCAGGATGTGCCTTTTCTAATAAGAGCTCAGGACAGAATCACTAGAACTTTACATAATTTCAATTATATTAGTTTTTCTATGGGGCGACTAGCATTTGATCTACGTACTGTCTTCAAAAATTGATCTAGTTGTTGTAGGGTCAAATCCTACACGGGAAAACAATTTGTATGATCCACAAATTTTTATTCTGAGTCTGGGTGTTATTTGTGTACGATTCTTATATGTTTGTAAAGGACCCCACAACAGCAATAAATTGTTAATGCTGGAGATGTCTATAGAAAAAAAGGAGAGTAATAAATTATTACCCATATTCGTGGTACTCCTTTCGGAGGATAAGCCTATGTCTAGCAATGGACTATTAAGTGTTGTGAATGATATAATATTCGTAATTTGTAGTATCCATACTATTCTTTCAAGCTGTACATAGTTTGGACATAAAATAAAACAGACTCGCCGTAGAAAAGGCTCAATTATGTTACTCACATCTTTAATTATCTCAAGTACAGATTAGTACAGACAATGCGATTATCCTTTTACTGTGTCATCATCATCAATAGTCTTCAACAGTCCACTGCTGGACATAGGCCTCTCCTTAGAAAGGAGGTTTTGGCCTACTATACCACGCTGGTCAGACGGGTTGGTATAGGGTTGGTTTCAAGTTTTCCTTCTCTTTGCATTGATGTTGTCTTGCGTAGTTTATCCCTTAGTCGCCTTTTACGACACCCGCGGGATGAATAGGGGTGGTGACACTCTGTATTCTTAATCCGTCACCACACGGACACAGTGTATTTCTTAATATTTACTTAGTTTCATCTAGTTCAGTAGGTTGCCTAGGCACTCTCAGTTTTGGCTTGCATCATATCATATCTAGGGTAAATAAAAAATCTCGTTTCTCCCTAGAACCCTACTCTTTATCTCATCAGCTATCTGCCAGTAAAAGTCCTATCAAAATCAGTCCAGCCGTTGAAGAGATTAGCTGGAATAAACAGACAGGCAGACAACTAAAATTAAATATTGCTATTTTGATGCGAATACTGTGTATACTTTCATTTGAATTTATTTAACAAAACGTTTCATTTCATTTTACAAACATACACTTTTATTTTAAATATTTGTGTTTTGACGCAGTGGTTGGCTTATGCGGCTGCTGATCAAGAGGTCTCGGGGTCGATTCCCGGGTCGGACCAAAAATTTGTGATGCTCAAATGTTTGTTTCGGAGTTTGGGTTTTATGGTATTTACAAAAAAAAGTATGTTTATGTATTTACACCAGTTGTCTAATACCCATATAAATAATAAATATTTTGGACATCTTACACACAACGTCATCTAGCCCCGAAATATGCAGAGCTTGTGTTATGGGTACTAAACAACTGATATAAATACATAAACATACTTTTTTTTTGTAAATACATACATATTATGCATAGAAAAACACGTAGACTCCAAAACAAATATTTGTAGATCACACAAATATTTGGTCTGACCCGGGAATCGAACGCGAGACCTCTTAATCAGCAGCCGCATACGCTAACCACTAGATCAACAAGGCAGTCAATACAATCCATTAATACAATCCTTTCATCCAAAAAGCATTTGTATGCTTTCTGGACCCATAATACAAGCTCTGCTTAGTTTGGGACTAGATGGCTTTGTGTGTAAGATGTCCGCAATATTTATTTATTTAAAAAGTGACTGAACCAGTGTTGTAAATAGGTGTAGAAGTTTTATAAGTGCCAATAGCAACCGTATCGAGAGTCAATTCAACCTCAAACCTAGAATTAAATAGTTATGATTCATAGACAATTACCGTATATTTCCGTTTAATTTGTGTCATCAATCATCAACAACCCATAACGTCCCACTGCTGGGCTCAGGTCTCCTCTCAGGAGAGGGTTAAGGCCATAACGTCCCCACGCTGGCCAAGTGCGGGTTGGGGACAGGCAAGACACGTTGTGGCTACGTAATCTTGCTGTTGGATGTTTTTAAGCCGCCCGAGGGCCTCCAACTAAGCTTCACGACTGCTATCTTTTGATAACAACCGGGACCGACTGCTTAACGTGACCTCCGAATCACGGAAACGCTCATTAGGTACATAATAATATAATGCCACAAACGGTCACCCATCTAGGTCCGACCGCGCCGTTGTTGCTTACCCTTGGTGATTATTTCCAATCACCTAAGGCCACTCGGCTATGAGCGCTCAATTTGTGTATGATAGCTGTATTACAAACACACTTCAATTTTATACATTCATATAAATAAGAAGAATATATACACAGCCAATGTAACAGAGTACAAAAAGATGTTCTAAGATATTTTTTTAAAATATTCAGGACATCTTACACACTTCGCCATCTAGTCCCAAACTAAGAAGAGCTTTTATTATGGGCCAAAAAGATATAAATACATAAACATACTTTTTTTTTGTAAATGCATACATATTATACATAGAAAATACCCAAACGCCGAAACAAATATTTGGTCTGACCCGGGCATCGAACCCGAGACTTCATAAACAACAGGCAGGCTTGATTGAATAGTATATGAAACCTTTTTGTACTTAACACATTACTACAAGAACTCCCTACATTTGGATAGTATTACGATGTTTGCCCAACTTGTTGCGCTTGTAGCAGATTCTGCGAAGTAAAATATATAGTTATGTGGTGAAATTATATATAAACTACGATAATATGGTTTGGATTAGTTTCGAGCTTCGGAGCAGCAAATGTTGCTACCTGTTGCTTCTGCTACGGACGCTAGCTTATTGCTAACTAATGTTCATTGGATCTGTCTGTGTTGCATTGGTAATAACTGCTCTACTTACTTTTGAAGTTTTGTGTTCTTTGGCTTGTATAAGTAATGCTTCAGACTGACGTTTGTGGAATGTTTCAGTTTTGTGAAATATTTTCATTATGTGAACGCATTTTGTTAGGTTAAAGATTTAATATATAATATAATGATTTCTGTTTTGAATTTTTGAAATGTACAAGACACACCTAAACTAGAATAAACTAAAATCGATTTGTTTATTTAGACTGCCTTGTTGGTCTAGTGGTTAGCGTATGCGGCTGCTGATCAAGAGGTCTTGGATTCAATTCCCGGGTCAGACCAAATATTTGTGTGATCCACAATCATTTGTTTCGGATTCTGGGTGTTTTTTTACTTCATATATATGTATTTACAAATATATATACAAGTAAATATATATGTATTTACAAAAAAAACTAAGTTTATGTATTTATACTAGTTGTCTGGTACTTATAATACAAGCTCTGTTTAGTTTGGGACTAGATGATTTTGTGTGTGATGTCCGATAAAATTTATATTTATTTATTTATATTTATTTATATATATTTATTTATTTATATTTATTTATTTATATTTATTTATTTATTTATATTTATTTATTTATTTATTTATATTTATTTATTTATATTTATTTATTTATTATAATTGAATTCAAGCATCTCTTTTCTCTATTCTACTCATGCTTTGCATTTGGTAGACTCATATTGGCAACCAATACAAAAAAATCTCTCATCAAAAAACAAATTGTATTCTTTCTGGACGATATTGTATTGCCTTCTTTATTTATTCAGAAAAATGTACCCAAGAATTAGAAACCACCACCTAACAACCAATATTTTCTTAAATACTTCAAATTGGTACGTTTTAATGAATCAATACATTACATACTCAAGTCCTCAATAGAGGTACTAACGAAAGGCAAACAAAAAGGGTTGAACGCGTTGTAAATTGGCGTTGGACTTGCCTCGCCACGTATCGGCCGCGGCCTGGTGAAACGGAAAGTGGGCCCGGCAAGGACGCCTGGCTCGTACGCTTCCTTGGACTACGGCTGTGGTGTGTGCCGTATATAACACGTTATAGCGATTTTAAGAAAGTTTTGTGTGTTAAAAACTACGTAAAACCGTTTGCAGGCTAATCTGGACTCCATAGCCCTAATAAAAACTATTTGTAAGTGAGGGGAGGGCAGGCAAGGATTAATGTTGTCTATGCACTAATGCTAGTCGGGGATGGAGGTTGAAGTAATGACTTATTATCCAGGTGATGTGTCTGGTACTTTCCCCTTCTTCACTGTAAAAAAAAAATGTAGGTGATCATACAATAACTTGAATATATGGTCAGTAACACAATTATTAATAGAATTTATCTATTTTAAGATCAGAATATGAGAAGCCCAAACTCAATCTGAGGGGCGTGCAATAGGAGAGACCTATGTCCAGCACTATGACTGCAATAGACTGATTTATACTTCTTTTTTTTCACTTCTGTTACTCTTGTATACCTACCAGGTTCAATAGCAGAGATCCAGAAACACACAGAGTTCAGATGAGAAGTCAAATAAAAGTTAAGCTGTGCAATTTCTTTGCAATTCTTCTTCATAAGAATGATATTTTGAAACCGAGCAAATACTCATAAAATCAATAATGAAATGTTTCAGAAGTGTCTAAAAAGGCTTACTTGAAACAAAAATTATTTGATTTTAATTTTGAAATCTCTACGGAGAAAGACTGCTCGAACTAAGCGGTCAGACTTTGCCTTCGTGTGTGGAACTGTTGGAATCTGGAATTCACTACCAGAGCACGTGTTTCCCTCAAACTGTGATTCTGGGTCTTTAAGGTGGGGCGTGAAAAGGTATGTCACCGCCACAATATAGGTCACCATGATGCACCATGATGTCTGCCGGCGTAATGAGAATGGCGACCAATTCTCTCGGATTTTTTAACCGACTTCAAAATAGGAGAAGGTTCTTTGGGTGAAGCGATTTTGATAATTCTTTTTTCATTTGAATGTGGTCCCATGATAAGAAAACTAGGATCAGATGATAGGATCCAGGAGAAATAGAGG
The DNA here is from genome assembly GCA_932526445.1 of Phragmatobia fuliginosa. NCBI lineage: Eukaryota > Metazoa > Arthropoda > Insecta > Lepidoptera > Erebidae > Phragmatobia > Phragmatobia fuliginosa. Next base: position 17,580,397 of record OW052071.1, read on the forward strand.
GAACTCCTCAAATATCATAGGCATACCGGTTTCGGTTTGGGCACTCTAATTAGTTTTTCTTTAAAGTTTTTTTTCTTTTAAATTAAACTGATGCTTTCCATCAGATAATAATAAATAAATAAATATTTCGGACTTGACAGAGCTTGTATTATGGGTACTAAACAACTAATATAAATACATGAACATACTTTTTTTTTGTAAATACATATATATTATACATAGAAAAACATCCAGACTCCGAAACAAATATTTGTGGATCACACAAATATTTGTTTAAGCAGCTATTACATAAAACTGGTATTAATAAGCGCTAATATTCAATTTTATTAGGCGATCTGACTATTCGTTTGCCTTAGCCATTTTAAAAAACAAATCGTTCTCCGTTTATGCCTTGCGTCCTGCGGTTTAAGATTAGTGATGTGCGTTGGGGAGGTTTTTGTGCTATCTCAAATGTACCTCATTATACATCTCTACGTGTTCTTAACTCATAAATACCTCATGCATATAAATATAATAGATTTAAGATGATGAACACATTCTGATGGAATCTCTTATCTTGAGGTAAAATTATGTTTAGGTTGGGCAGTTGTTGATCGTAAGGTTACAGGTTTGGTACTTGTGGTTAAAGGTTTTTAATATAGCATATTCTTAGTACCTTTTGTACTGTAAAATATTATTATAAACCTACGATAATAAAATATAGTTTTAAAAAACTAAATATTTTTTCTAGACTAAAAAATATTATTTTGTTTCAACATTTTTTTTATTTATTTTTTCAAATTAGTGTATTGTCATTGGTCCTCGATAAATCTACAAAGTTTGAACGAAATCTGGCCGTTTAAAGTGGGTCAAAATCGCACCCAAAGGAGTCGGTTACAAACAAACATACAGGTGAAGCTAATATAAAGCGTGTAAAAATTGTTTGTTAAGCACGATTATTTTCAAATAATAGAAAAAAAAACGTTTTCATCACCCAATCATTAATAGTTTGTGGGAATCGAATCCATGACCTTTGACTTAGTAATCAGGATCACTAACCACTAGACCATCGGTCCATTCAAATGCAGATAAACGTATAACTACATATTAAGAATCTATAATTTATATCTCAGTGGCGCAGTGGTAGTGTATGCTACTGCTGTGCTTGAGGTTTCGGGTTCAAATCCTGGGTCGAACCAAATGTTTGTATGAATTGCAGATATCTGTTGCGGAGTTTGGGTGTTATATATGTTTATATATGTTCTATGTATGTATAAAATGTATGTATTTACAACAAAAAAAGATATAATTATTCTATTAGTTGATCTAGCTTTAATAATACAAGCTCTGCTTAATTTCAAGCCAGTTGGGCTTGTGTGTTGGATATCCGAAATATTTATTTATTTACTTTTACCACAAGGTGATAAGGCCTCTGATACACTATTCTGAATTTATTTGCTAAATAACTAAATATTATGATCAGAAGCTTTGTCTAGAGACATGGATGTCAGATAAACAAATATATATATTACCTACTTTGCCTGTTAAATAGTGTTCCATGGTAGATAACTATCTGTAACTTTATCTAGAACTGGCTATTTCTTGTATTCAAATCATAGAAAGCAATTCGTTAATTCCCTTTCATTTAACGTCTATTACGTTATTATAAAGTTAACTTTAATTGTTCATTTTTTAAGTCACGGCATGCACTCATTCAGCTGCTAACCAGAAGAGCCATCCATCTTCGTCACCGACCAGACGCACTGCATTAGCCAGACACTTCAAGCTACACTGACAAAACTATACGTATCCTTCTCTTTCGTACTAAAAGCATATACTGCTTTGTTTTCCTATCCTGTTCTATAGACGAAGTGATTCAGCATATTTTATATTTGGAAAGAATGTATGTTTGTATGTGTTTTAAGCAGTTTTAAATTTAATTTGTGGGGGGTAAGGTAGGTTTTTGAGTGTTAGATGTTTGTTGGAATTAAATTTCCGAAGCAAGTGTTAATGTTGAGTGCAACAATCTTTTTCTCGGGCGATTCTTGCGATGTCTGAAATTGGACGGTGTTATACGTTTTGCGACGCGCTCCGATACCCTTAATAAGTGGTTACATGGTATTTAACATTGCTTCATTCACTTTTTATATGAATAATGTTAACATTTTTATATTTTTGTTACTTTCCACTTTGTGCATATATTTATTTACGATATGTGAGCTTCTTTTCACAAGATAGCATTTGTCTTGGGTTGTTTGGAGCGGATTGTTGAAATTTTTAACGAAAGTCAAGTTTTTAAATTGTGTTATTTTTCATTTATGTAAACCTACAAAAGTGAATACTACTCTGCCTCTTGGAAAACACTAGCAAAGTCCAAGAGTAGTTATAGAGTAAGCAGGCTGTATGATGATAAGTTATTCTTCGGGAATCGAACCCAAGCGAAGGATGGCTTTTTATTCTACATCGAGAATTGGATAATCTCGTATTTCAGAGATAATGTATATTGAAATGAAATTTATAATTTAATGTACAAACAAAACATTATTCAAAACTAGCATTTTCTAATTAAGTAGTCATTACAGCATTCACAGAGATTATTAATAGTTATTTTTCAATTTATCCTAAGTACAGGCGATGTGGTAATACTTTATAGTAAAGGGTAACAAATGCTTCACTGTAATCCATCTACTTCACGAACCGATGGCAGAGCGGGGAGGACGGCGGGGAGGAAGAGTGTGCTGTAAGTTATAAGAGGTAGCGAGAGAGACCATTAGACTGGTTATGTCCTCTGAAATAGTGAAAGATATCTCCATCTTAATAGTTGTTTTTTTATTATTTATCTTCTTATATAAAATTCTCTTGTGACAATGTTAGCTACCATACTCCTCCGAAATGGCTTAACCGATTTTTATAAAATTTTGCAAGTCTCGGGTATGTCTGAGGATCACCCAACATCTATTTTTCAAAACCCTAGGACGCGAGAAAAGCCGCGTGCATTAACTAGTATATTATAAAAAGACAATTCCCGTATTAGCAATATTCATATTCATCAAACATACATGATACAAACACAAAGAACACCCAGATTCAGATTCAGATCAACAACAATTTGTGGATGACAAGTGTTGTTCCATGTGGGATATGAAGCCACAAAACTTGGCAGTAGATTATATTATCTTGGATTAGGCCTATTATTAGTGCAATCAATCTTGTATTTATAACATTCAATTTGTGTTGATAATTATGACTTGTTAATTTAATTATGGTACTATCAATCTATTAAATGTAAGGTGAAAATCTGGTGCTCGTTCTTATCCTACAGCCGTGGTTCTATATTATTTCAATATAGTAGTAGTTGAAATTATGACTGCAATCAAATTTCAGATAATAAAAATCCAATTAATAAGTTACTATTTAATTCACTAATAACAATAGTTAGTGCATGTACTACCAAATATTTAATTTTGTAATTTATATTATACGCCCGCTTTCCCGCTGTTGCCTGTTACTTGGACTGCAGTACAAACTGCATGATGCATTAATCCCTGCTCCCCAGGACGGATCCTTAATATATGATCGCGGGTTCAGCCGGTCACGCCACAATCACTTCAAACTTGATCCTAGCGCGACTTATGTTGTTACTTCTAGTTCTTATTACTGCAGTTATAACAATGCTAAGCATTTAAACATATCAGAATAGGAACAGCCTCGGATCTAAGGTTGGGCAAACCCGGGGCACTTGACCCCGGGCGTTAGTTTCATGGGGGCGCCTAATCCTTAAAACATGAATTCGAAATATCGAGTAAATGAAGCTTTTTTTCCTACAATCTCTTAGCATTGTATCAAGTAATTGAGTTTTAATATAATATGTTTGAAAACAAACTTTTCTATTTCTATATTAAGAATAAGTGATCTATGAACCCAAAACCAAGTAGTATCACATTAATTTTAACAAAAAGAAACCGACTTCAAAGAAAAACTATTCCGAGAACCCAAATCGCGACAATTGTGTCTATGATATTTGAGGATTTCCCTCGATTTCCTTGGGAACCCATTATCAGATTCCGATATGATGACGATGGGACCTGCACCTGCAAGCTACGCCCATTCCAACGCAAAAATAATTTTTGAAATTGGTTCATGTCATAAACGACGAAATTATCTCTGAACATACATAAAAAAAAGATTCCGACGAATTGAGAACCTCCTCCTTTTTTTTGGAAGTCGCTTAAAAATGCTACTCATTGGCAATTTTAACAGTTTTTCTCAAACACTGAGGGGAGGGGGTGCTTTTATCAAAATTTTGCCCCGGTTCGAAAAAATCATAGGTCCTGAATAGATAGGGCTGAATAGGAATCTCATCATTATCATCAACAGCCTTCAACAGTCCACTGCTGCACATAGGCCTCTCCTTAGAAAGGAGGTATTGGCCTACTATACGGCCACGCTGGCCAGACGGGTTGGTATAGGGTTGGTTTCAAGTTTTCCTTCTCTTTGCATTGATGTTGTCTTGCGTGGTTTAGGAATCTATATTTTTCCAAATTAATTATAATATTGACATGTCCGTTTGTAATATCAAATTAACAATTTATACTACATAAATGTATATGAAAGTATAAAGGGTGCCTTTAAAAAGCGAAATAGATAAATATAGACACAATGTGGGTGTTTGTTTAGACTTGGAACTTAATTTTTCTAAACAAATAAAACATCCTTAGTTTACATCTCCATTTTATCTTGGAATTTTTGTTTTTCTTCAGTCCTAAAAATATAGTCTGTCTAGCGAAGTTTTTGATATTTTAAATGAAGCCAAAAATGTTAAATGGTGAAGGTATTTTGTTCGTAAGGTTTGGAGGAAAGTGGGGGGGGGGGGAAGCGACCACATAGATAATGAGTTGTAAGGATATATCTACAAATAAATAAAACTGAAGTGTCTGTATGTAAAAGTAAATACGGTACTTATATCAAAAAAACATTTTTTTTGTATTTTTACCTGTTTGTTGGTTTTTCCCGGGAAATTTCTAGAACGGCTGTATCAATTTTGATGGGGTATTTACTGGCAGAAAACTGATGACATAAGGAATAACTTAGGCTAATTTTTTAAACTAGCTTCACTCCGCGGCGTGCCTCGCGATTTACAAAAATAAGCGCGTGTAGCACCGGGGACTCTGAATAAATGTAAGTTAAAAGTGAAACTGTTCGTACTATGTTAGAATAAAGCCTTTCTCATTTTATTTCATAAGTTATTTTAGCAATAAAAAATTATAGCAGAGTTACTTGACTATTATTAGAGTCTTGTCTTATATATCGACGTTCTTTATTGGTCGATTCCAATGCCACGTGTTTCCATGAATATCTGTTACACGTCCCATTTTATGAAATCACTTGTACAGATTGCAAAAAATCCAGAAGTAAGATGTTACATATTGAACATGAGGTTTTGTATTAGTACCAACGACATCTTAATATTTTTTTCTTTTCTATGTAAATTAGTCTGTATCCATCTTAATAAAAACATTTTAAGTCTTGAATATCCAATCTTTCTTCAACATATTCTCATTACAACCTCAATTGAAATAATTTAAATACATTTTTTTAAGAAAACACCAGTTCCCTATGTTACTTGTGTTATTATAATCAAAAAGGAGAAAAATGTTTGAGCTTTCGATAATAAAGTAATGTCGTTTAGGGCGAAGATGTTTTCGTTAGATTTTTTCGTAATTTACGTATTAGTCTTTTATGTCATGTGTGTCAGTCATGGTTACATTATGTTGGATTTAATGTACTGCTAAACATAATTTTACATTTTTAAATTTCTGGAGACCACGACTCGGCAAACGTAGTGTAGGACGTTCACAGGCCAAGTGGAGCGCAAGACGGCTGGCAGGAGCTGGATGCGAGAACCCGAGGATCGAACCAAGTGGCGTGCAATTGGAGAGGCCTCTGTCCAGCAGTGGACTGCGATAGGCTGATGATGATGATGAAATTACTTTCAAATTTACGAGTTTTAATTAGATCATCGCCCTCTCCTTATAGATTGACAGCATTCGTAATGTCGTAATTCGTTGGTAGACCGGCGCTACATGACACTAAATCGCCATAGTGTAGGTCACCATGCTTATTATCTGTACTCACAAGGAGAATCTCTTGGATTTCACTCATGCTTTCCATCAGGTAGAGTAGAGTCAGTTTGGAAGGCTTAAATATTTAAAAAAAGGAATTTTCTTCGGTGCTAGACCAGACGCGAACGCCCTCTCAATTGTTTAAAAGGTGAGCATTCGACAACTTGTCGTGCCCTCTAATATTCAAACGCGAAGCAGTAACCAACGGAGTCATAAATTCAAATCGAATGTAAATTTAAAACATGAGGGAGGAATGTCACTCCTGAATGTATTTAAAGGGCCCCGAGATGTGGTTTACTCTGAGTTGGTCTAATTTTATGTTAGAACATAGGTTATGCAAATAAGTACATGTGGCAGTCAATTCAGCTGTCGAAATTTTTGTATTTTTCTTTTAACAGAACAGTACTACTCAACCGGGACGGTACTACCCTCGCATAGAAGACTTATCTAAAACTGACAGCATTCGTCAAGTAATATTTCGTTGGTGAGTGAAAGACCGGAGGCCCAATAATGCAGAAGCATCTCCCTAGGCCGTCTTAGTGTGGGTCACCATGCTGCATTGTGTGCACTCACAATGAGAATGATGACCAACACTCTTGGATACTGCTCATGCTTTCCATCAGGCATGGCAGATGCACTTTGGTAGGCTCATAGAAAAAAGTACACAGACACATTAGTAGGACGGATGGTTCACTATTTATGGCAAAAAGTTAATAGTTAAAATTCATGTAGCGGTCTCCACATCAGTTGAAGTTTTTTTTTGTTTTGTTTTAAATACAACTCCCGCATTAGGAATATAAATGCCTATGTCGCTTGGAACTTTACAAACATACATGAAACGGACACAAAGAACACCCAGACTCAGAACAACAAATTGTGAATCACACAAAGTGTTATCCCACGTGGGATTTAAACCCACGACACTTGGCGCAGTAGGAAGTGGTGTGGCGACCGCTTATACCACTAAGACAACCGTGCAGTCAAAATCAGGTTGTCAATGTTGTAATCCCACATCAGCTAAACACATGAACTATAGTCGTCACAAAATAAGAAGCCCGGTTTGTCATTTGTCATCGTGGCGTAACTAATACTAGAGCAAGAGCCCAGAGCCGCCAGACCTACGTCATTAGTGCAAAGCTGAAATTTTCAGGATTATTAATACACTGTCTTGTTAAGATGTATGTGTACCCATTAGCTTGAAAGCGGGGCCGTTTCTGAGATAGCGCGAAGTACAGATAGATAAAAATATTACTTACCTACGTTAAAGGTGCAAAGCTAGTATTTACATATTTTTTCAAGAATATTATTTAAAATTAAAATTCATTACTGCCAGACACTTTCCGTGGGCCATTACTTCTGCCAGACGTCTTGAAAGTTGTGAAAAAATTAGGTAAACTACGTTATAGTAGCAAACCTAAATTTTATACATATTATCTAAGGTACTATTTTAAGACCCTTTGTATGACCAATCCAAAAAGCGTGTAAAAACCATTTAATATTTTACAATTATATTCTTGAAATAATACCAAAGATGATATACCTCAGCTTCCTAATTACTACAAATATATGTCTGGCGGGGTGATAGGCCCTTCGGCCGCATACAAAGGGTCTTAAAATAGTACCTTAGATAATGGTATAAAATTTAGGTTTGCTACTATAACGTAGTTTACCTAATTTTTTCACAACTTTCAAGACGTCTGGCAGAAGTAATGGCCCACGGAAAGTGTCTGGCAGTAATGAATTTTAATTTTAAATAATATTCTTGAAAAAATATGTAAATACTAGCTTTGTACCTTTAACGTAGGTAAGTAAGATTTTTATCCATCTGTACTTCGCGCTATCTCAGAAACGGCCCGCTTTCAAGCTAATGGGTACACATACATCTTAACAAGACATTGTACTAATAATCCTGAAAATTTCAGCTTTGCACTAATGACGTAGGTCTGGCGGCTCTGGGCTCTTGGTCCATACGATTAATTCGTGTGTTTGAGTGCAATTTTTCAATATAAAGTTAAAATTGATGCTTAATTATGATACGTGTTGTGATAGTGTATGGGTAACATAGTAATTACATAGGATTATGAATTTGATTTTGCAATTTCTTACATGCGGCACGTCAAATGACAAATGTCAAAACGGTCTTCTTATTTTGTGACGACTATAGTCAATAATAATATGTCACTCAGTCACGTGATCGTGATGATAGATAAATAGAATAGCTAAAGGAATAGAAAAACGAAAAACTTCTGCAACTTGGCTAAGGGACTGTACTCAAATCTGGTTATCACGAGATCACATCGAGAGAGGTCGAACTTTGAGTAGGAGTTAAACATCAACAAAATACTAATAATTATTTGAGATCATGACATTCTGTTGTCTCTTCACCTTTGAGATTTAAAGGATTAATGCTCTCATCCGGTTCTCAATAGCTGTCAATGAAAATTATTGCACTCGTTCATCTAGGTATTTAAAAGTCCCTCACTGAATTAATATCACGTTTTTCATATTTGAATGTTGCAGAATCATATTCTCGTATAATTTTCTTAGCTTTTATTATTCCTAATATTATTTGACGTCTACAATATCTACTAGTTGAACTGGTATTACCTGAACATTTTTTAACAGTTTTTACCTGGAGCGACTGGCATCAGACCTCCGCAACCCTGATGGCGAACTAAATTTGAGGGTGCTATTTGTATATCTCAGGGTGCTGACATGCCAATAACGTTGGCCATAGATGTTCATGACACTCAAAGACCGCCAAGCTTTTTGAAGCCAAAAAGATAAAGAAACATAAGGAGTCATTTAGGTTAATTTCTTTCAGACTAGCTTCGATCTTTTTTTCATGAACTTAAGCCTGCAACAGTGACTCTACTCTGCCTGATGGAAAGCATGAGTAGAATCCAGGAGTAGGGGTTGTCATCCTCATTGTGAGGATGGGCATTGCAACATCGTGACCTCCGATTTCTCACTCACCAACAAAATACGACAAGGAGAATGCTGTCATTATTATTATGGTCTTTTGTGTGAGGGTAGTACTGCTTCAGTCGAGCTGGCCCATTCGTGGTGAAGTAGAAGTGGCTCTACTACCTACTAAACTCCGCGGCATTACTCGCGATTTAGCAATAATAACCTGGTAACATTAGGGGCCGTGTGGTGACGGATTAAGAAAACAAAGTGTCACCACCCCTATTCATTCCATAGGTGTCGTAAGAGGCGTCTAAAGGAACAAAATAAGCAGCTAACATCACTGCCATGAGAAGGAAAACTTGAAACAAACCCTTTACCAACCTGTCTGGCCAGCGTGGTATAGTAGGCCAAAACCTCCTTTCAAAGGAGAGGCCTATGTCCAGCAGTGGACTGTTAAAGGCTGTTGATGATGATGGATGACTGGGAGCCTCAGGTAGGAAGAAATAAATACAAACATTGCATAATGGGCAGCTCGATTCCAATCAGTTCTCAAACTAGTTATTAAACAATTCAGTCAATATGTGTGTATGTTTATTAAAATATTTGCATTTAATTTAAACTGAGTTTTCCCTTGTTTCAGCAATGTTTTTCATCTCGCGTGTCATTGCAAATGGCATAATTTCCCGTCCATATTGAGATTCAATTAAAATGTCAATTATTTTTAAGTACGCTTATTTACGTTCGAAAATTGTGGACGGAATTAATTATAATGTTGTCATACACTAGAGGTGATGTCTGGTTTTACTTGTACAATTTTCATTTTTTATAGTATAGTATAGTAGTGGTATAGTAGGCCAAAACCTCCTTTCTAAGGAGAGGCCTATGTCCAGCAGTGGACTGTTAAAGGCTGTTGATGATGAAGTATATGTATAATACATGTTGTACATTGTTGAGGATCGTGACAAGTGGCGTGCAAGAAGCCTATGTCCAGCAGTGGACCAGGATAGGCTGATGATGATGATAAGTTGTACGGTTAAGAAGAGGAATAGGAGAGAAAGGGAAGCTTTTCTCCTGCAGTGGGACGATACACAATAAAGATAAGATCAAAAGAAGTTAAATAATCTTGCAAACATGTTAGCTTTTTGGACATAAAACCTTTTAAATTAGAGTTTCTCTGAATTCTATCATCGTTTCTTACAGCTCATTAGTGCAAAATTCAGTAGAATAGAGATAAATAAGTCGTCCTTCGAGAATCTTGTGGAGAAACGAGAATTTCTAAAGACAACAGCTTCATAAAAACTAAATTTAAATGTCTAAATTACAGAAACATTCAGCTATTTTCTTTTGGTAAATTAAATTCTAATAAGCAAATAGTATGTTCAAAAAATGCATATTCAACTACTACTGTCTCTCTACAACATTTGATCCATCCTAAGGTTGCCTGGAAGAAATTGCTTTTAGCAATAAGGCCGCCCTTTGTACACTCTATATTTGATCATTGTGTTCCTTTTTTTTGTAACTCTGTAATTTTGTGTGCAAATAAACAGTTATCTATCTATCTATCTAATCTCATCCTCCTAAATAAATCTATAAAGTATAGATTTATCGAGGACCGATGACAATACACAAATTCGAAAAAAAAAAACTAAAAAAAAAGTAGAAACTAATTTTAATGTAACAAAGCGTGGGGCGACATTATTGACACATTTTCAGATACAACAACAACTGCGGATAAAACAGTTTTTAATATATATACATATACATGAATATTAGCGATTCTTCTTGGAAATCAATGTAACCACATTTATAGGTCAAAATGTTCATTTTGAATTAAACGTAGGACGGTGTTACAAATACTTAATATTATACATATGTATTTTCAAACGAGTCCCAAACATTAGACAGGTATCAAAACATAAAAAGATAGAAATATGAAGAATATAAATATTTTTAGCCAATAATACATTAAATTGGGAACTCAGCCCATTGGGTACGGAACCCCATCAAACAAAATAGTCCGTCGATCCGCATTGCGCTTTAATCCGAAAAATCAACAGAAGCGCTCGTAAATGGAATCAGTTGCATATGATAATACTTTTTGAATGCATGTGTCCGTACGTGTGTAATTGGTTACATTTATTGAAGAGTTATTGCAGATAATATAAACTACTACTTATTGTTTTCTAATGAAGTAACACTGAATTTGGAACCCGAAAACCTATGAAAACAAAGGGTAGCAAAAAGATTAGATTAAAGATTGAGATTAGATAGATAGATAGATAACTGTTTATTTGCACACAAAATTACAGAGTTACAAAAAAAAGGAACACAATGATCAAATATAGAGTGTACAAAGGGCGGCCTTATTGCTAAAAGCAATTTCTTCCAGGCAACCTTAGGATGGATCAAATGTTGTAGAGAGACAGTAGTAGTTGAATATGCATTTTTTGAACATACTATTTGCTTATTAGAATTTAATTTACCAAAAGAAAATAGCTGAATGTTTCTGTAATTTAGACATTTAAATTTAGTTTTTATGAAGCTGTTGTCTTTAGAAATTCTCGTTTCTCCACAAGATTCTCGAAGGACGACTTATTTATCTCTATTCTACTGAATTTTGCACTAATGAGCTGTAAGAAACGATGATAGAATTCAGAGAAACTCTAATTTAAAAGGTTTTATGTCCAAAAAGCTAACATGTTTGCAAGATTATTTAACTTCTTTTGATCTTATCTTTATTGTGTATCGTCCCACTGCAGGAGAAAAGCTTCCCTTTCTCTCCTATTCCTCTTCTTAACCGTACAACTTATCATCATCATCAGCCTATCCTGGTCCACTGCTGGACATAGGCTTCTTGCACGCCACTTGTCACGATCCTCAACAATGTACAACATGTATTATACATATACTTCATCATCAACAGCCTTTAACAGTCCACTGCTGGACATAGGCCTCTCCTTAGAAAGGAGGTTTTGGCCTACTATACCACTACTATACTATACTATAAAAAATGAAAATTGTACAAGTAAAACCAGACATCACCTCTAGTGTATGACAACATTATAATTAATTCCGTCCACAATTTTCGAACGTAAATAAGCGTACTTAAAAATAATTGACATTTTAATTGAATCTCAATATGGACGGGAAATTATGCCATTTGCAATGACACGCGAGATGAAAAACATTGCTGAAACAAGGGAAAACTCAGTTTAAATTAAATGCAAATATTTTAATAAACATACACACATATTGACTGAATTGTTTAATAACTAGTTTGAGAACTGATTGGAATCGAGCTGCCCATTATGCAATGTTTGTATTTATTTCTTCCTACCTGAGGCTCCCAGTCATCCATCATCATCAACAGCCTTTAACAGTCCACTGCTGGACATAGGCCTCTCCTTTGAAAGGAGGTTTTGGCCTACTATACCACGCTGGCCAGACAGGTTGGTAAAGGGTTTGTTTCAAGTTTTCCTTCTCATGGCAGTGATGTTAGCTGCTTATTTTGTTCCTTTAGACGCCTCTTACGACACCTATGGAATGAATAGGGGTGGTGACACTTTGTTTTCTTAATCCGTCACCACACGGCCCCTAATGTTACCAGGTTATTATTGCTAAATCGCGAGTAATGCCGCGGAGTTTAGTAGGTAGTAGAGCCACTTCTACTTCACCACGAATGGGCCAGCTCGACTGAAGCAGTACTACCCTCACACAAAAGACCATAATAATAATGACAGCATTCTCCTTGTCGTATTTTGTTGGTGAGTGAGAAATCGGAGGTCACGATGTTGCAATGCCCATCCTCACAATGAGGATGACAACCCCTACTCCTGGATTCTACTCATGCTTTCCATCAGGCAGAGTAGAGTCACTGTTGCAGGCTTAAGTTCATGAAAAAAAGATCGAAGCTAGTCTGAAAGAAATTAACCTAAATGACTCCTTATGTTTCTTTATCTTTTTGGCTTCAAAAAGCTTGGCGGTCTTTGAGTGTCATGAACATCTATGGCCAACGTTATTGGCATGTCAGCACCCTGAGATATACAAATAGCACCCTCAAATTTAGTTCGCCATCAGGGTTGCGGAGGTCTGATGCCAGTCGCTCCAGGTAAAAACTGTTAAAAAATGTTCAGGTAATACCAGTTCAACTAGTAGATATTGTAGACGTCAAATAATATTAGGAATAATAAAAGCTAAGAAAATTATACGAGAATATGATTCTGCAACATTCAAATATGAAAAACGTGATATTAATTCAGTGAGGGACTTTTAAATACCTAGATGAACGAGTGCAATAATTTTCATTGACAGCTATTGAGAACCGGATGAGAGCATTAATCCTTTAAATCTCAAAGGTGAAGAGACAACAGAATGTCATGATCTCAAATAATTATTAGTATTTTGTTGATGTTTAACTCCTACTCAAAGTTCGACCTCTCTCGATGTGATCTCGTGATAACCAGATTTGAGTACAGTCCCTTAGCCAAGTTGCAGAAGTTTTTCGTTTTTCTATTCCTTTAGCTATTCTATTTATCTATCATCACGATCACGTGACTGAGTGACATATTATTATTGACTATAGTCGTCACAAAATAAGAAGACCGTTTTGACATTTGTCATTTGACGTGCCGCATGTAAGAAATTGCAAAATCAAATTCATAATCCTATGTAATTACTATGTTACCCATACACTATCACAACACGTATCATAATTAAGCATCAATTTTAACTTTATATTGAAAATTTGCACTCAAACACACGAATTAATCGTATTAGTTACGCCACGATGACAAATGACAAACCGGGCTTCTTATTTTGTGACGACTATAGTTCATGTGTTTAGCTGATGTTGGATTACAACATTGACAACCTGATTTTGACTGCACGGTTGTCTTAGTGATATAAGCGGTCGCCACACCGCTTCCTACTGCGCCAAGTGTCGTGGGTTCAAATCCACAATTGTGTGATTCACAATTTGTTGTTCTGAGTCTGGGTGTTCTTTGTGTCCGTTTCATGTATGTTTGTAAAGTTCCAAGCGACATACGAATTTATATTCCTAATGCGGGAGTTGTCTTTTAAAAAAAAAACAAAAAAAAAAACTTTAACTGATGTGGAGACTGCTATATGAATCTTAACTATTAACTTTTTGCCATAAATAGTGAACCATCCGTCCTACTAATGTGTGTGTACTATTTTCTATGAGCCTACCAAAGTGCATCTGCCATGCCTGATGGAAAGCATGAGCAGTATCCAAGAGTGTTGGTCACCATTCTCATTGTGAGTGCACACAATGCACCATGGTGACCCACACTCAGACGGCCTAGGGAGATGCTTCTGCATTATTGGGCCTCCGGTCTTACACTCATTACTTGACGAATGCTGTCAGTTTTAGATAAGTCTTCTATGCGACGGTAGTACCGTCCCGGTCGAGTAGTACTGTTAAAAGAAAAATACAAAAATTTCGACAGCTGAATTGACTGGCACATGTACTTATTTGCATAACCTATGTTCTAACATAAAAGTTGTTGTTGTAAGTAGATGCTCCTACTATGTTGTACCCACTGAGGCTGTTGTTTTTTTTTTTTTTTTTTTAAATTAGATTATGTTCTAATTATTAATCACTATAATTTGCATCAGTCCTCTAACATGGTGTATAGTATATTAGTGGCAGCACCTTACCCCCATATCAGGTTTATAAACACTAAAACTATGTAAACATTGGCGATTTGAAAGGAGTGGCCGCGAGTTTTTATTGCCATGTTCTTTTCTCCGGCTCTACCTATTGTTTGCGAACATGGCATAAATGTACATGTAGAATCTTGACCTGTCACAAGAGATGTATTGCATCCTAAGTGAATAAAGAATTTTGAACTTGAATTTGAAAATTAGACCAACTCGGAGTAAACCACATCCCGGGGCCCTTTAAACACATTCAGGAGTGATATTCCTCCCTCATGTTTTAAATTTACATTCGATTTGAATTTATGACTCCGTTGGTTACTGCTTCGCGTTTGAACATTAAAGGGCACGACAAGTTGTCGAATGCTCACCTTTTAAACAATGGAGAGGGCTTTCGCGTCTGGTCTAGCACCAAAGAAAATTCCTTTTTTTAAATATTTAAGCCTACCAAAGTGACTACTCTACCTGATGGAAAGCATGTGTGAAATCAAAAGAGATTCTCCTTGTGAGTACAGATAATAAGCATGGTGACCTACACTATGGCGACTTAGTGTCATGTAGCGCCGGTCTACCAACGAAATACGACATTACGAATGCTGTCAAAATCTAAGGAGAGGCCGATGGTCTAATTAAAAGTCCTATCGCAGTTCACTGCTGGACATAGGCCTCTCCAATTGCACGCCACTTGGTTCGATTCTCAGCTTCTCGCATCCTGCTCCTGTCAGCCGTCTTGCGCAAATCATCACCCCACCTGGCCTGTGGATGTCCTACATTACGATTGCCGAGTCGCGGTCTCCAGTAATTTAAAAATGTAAAATTACTAAAAGTACAAATTAAAAAAGTAAAAGTACATTAAATCCAACATAATGTAACCATGACTGACACACATGACCTAAAAGACAAATATGTAAATTACGAAAAAAATGTAACGAACACATCTTCGCCATAAACGACATTACTTTATTATCGAAAGCTCAAACATTTTTCTCCTTTTTGAATATAATAACACAAGTAACATAGGGAACTGGTGTTTTCTTAAAAAAATGTATTTAAATTATTTCAATTGAGGTCGTAATGAGAATATGTTGAAGAAAGATTGGATATTCAAGACTTAAAATGTTTTTATTAAGATGGATACCGACTAATTTACATAGAAAAGAAAAAAATCTTAAGGGGCCCCCGGAGGCTGAATTTTCCATACAAACAATATACCAAGATCATTTGCAGTATAAACATATTTCCACGATGATATGTTGATATTCGGACTTAGACTGTATTTATTTAGGTTATAACGTCTTTATTTTTAAAAATAAACTTATATAGAATAAAATATAATCAAATTAAATTTTACATATTTTACATTGTAAATGTCATGTTTTCATTTTGTTTTTTTCTGTCTTAAAAACAAAAATATTTCTAATATTGTTTCATCAATAACATTTCTCATATTATTATACTACTACTTACACAAAATAAATCGAAAAAATATTGAGTTTTCATTCATGATTTTCAATATTACGAAACACATCCATATTTTCACAAATTTCAAGCAATTAGTAGTGCTATCGCATCAAAAAATATTTCAATGTGTGTGTGATTCGTGTCAGTCAAATAATGTTAGCCGAACCTTCTACGAGAGAGTCCGAATTACTACGAATGAATGTCAATCCACATACACACATACAGCGGTGCACTCGTATCTACGTTGTATTTTGTCAAACAGAGACAGCAATATTTTACGAACAAATTTCAACTTGCAGTTTCGAGTGTCGTACGCCGGCCACTTAAGATGTCGTTGGTACTAATATAAAACCTCATGTTCAATATGTAACATCTTACTTCTGGATTTTTTGCAATCTGTACAAGTGATTTCATAAAATGGGACGTTTAACAGATAGTCATGGACACACGTGGCATTGGAATCGATCAATAAAGAACGTCGTTATACATATATAAGACAAGACTCTAATAGTAGTCAAGTAACTCGGCAATTTTTTTTTATTGCTAAAATAACTTATGAAATAAAATGAAAAAGGCTTTATTCTAACATAGTACGAACAGTTTCACTTTTAACTTACATTTCTTCTGTTTTCCCTGGTGCTACACGCGCTTATTTTTGTAAATCGCGAGGCACGCCGCGGAGTGAAGCTAGTTTAAAAAAATTGCCTAAGTTACTCCTTATGTCATCAGTTTTCTGCCAGTGAATACCCCATCAAAATTGATACAGCCGTTCTAGAAATTTCCCGGGAAAAACCAACAAACAGTTAAAAATACAAAAAAAAAATGTTTTTTGATATAAGTACCGTATTTACTTTTACATACAGACACTTCAGTTTTATTTATTTGTATAGATATATCCTTACAACTCATTATGTGGTCACCTACTCGGCGTAGGCACTCCCCCCCCCCACTTTCCTCCAAACCTTACGAACAAAATACCTTCACCATTTAACATTTTTGGCTTCATTTAAAATATCAAAAACTTCGCTAGACAGACTTTATATTTTTAGAACTGAAGAAAAACAAAAAATCTAAGATAGAATGGAGATGTAAACTAAGGGTATTTTATTTGTTTGGAAAAATTAAGTTCTAAGTCTAAACAAACACCCACATTGTGTCTATATTTACTGTATTTCGCTTTTTAAAGGCACCCTTTATACTTTCATATACATTTATGTAGTATAAATTGTTAATTTGATATTACAAACGGACATGTCAATATTATAATTTATTTGGAATAATATAGATTCCTAAACCACGCAAGACAACATCAATGCAAAGAGAAGGAAAACTTGAAACCAACCCTATACCAACCCGTCTGGCCAGCGTGGTATAGTAGGCCAATACCTCCTTTCTAAGGAGAGGCCTATGTCCAGCAGTGGACTGTTGAAGGCTGTTGATGATAATGATGAGATTCCTATTCAGCCCTATCTATTCAGGATCTATGATTTTTTCGAACCGGGGCAAAACTTTGATAATAGCACCCCCTCCCTTCAGTGTTTGAGAAAAACTGTTAAAATTGCCAATGAGTAGCATTTTTAACCGACTTCCAAAAAAAAGGAGGAGGTTCTCAATTCGTCGGAATCTTTTTTTTTATGTATGTTCAGAGATAATTTCGTCCAGTGGGGTCAAGTGCCCCGGGTTTGCCCAACCTTAGATCCGAGGCTGTTTCTATTCTGATATGTGTTTAAATGCTTAGCATCACAATGTTATAACTGCAGTAATAAGAACTAGAAGTAACAACTTAAGTCGAGCTAGGATCAAGTTTGAAGTGATTGTGGCGTGACCGGCTGAACCCGCGATCATATATTAAGGATCCGTCCTGGGGAGCAGGGATTAATGCATCATGCAGTTTGTACTGCAGTCCAAGTAACAGGCAACAGCGGGAAAGCGGGCGTATAATATAAATTACAAAATACATATTTGGTAGTATATACACTCACTATTGTGATTTCCAAGAAGAATCGCTAATATTCATGTATATGTATATATATTAAAAACTGTTTTATCCGCAGTTGTTGTTGTATCTGAAAATGTGTCAATAATGTCGCCCCACGCTTTGTTACATTAAAATTAGTTTCTACTTTTTTTTTAGTTTTTTTTTTTCGAATTTGTGTATTGTCATCGGTCCTCGATAAATCTATACTTTATAGATTTATCGAGGACCGATGACAATACACAAATTCGAAAAAAAAAACAATGAACGAAATCTGGTCGTTACGGTTACACGCATACAAACATACAGGTGAAGCTGATATAAAGCGTGTAAAAATAGCCGAAGTTACTCCTTGTGTCATCAGCCATCTGCTAGTGAAAATCCCATCAAAATCATTATAGCCGTTTCAGAGATTACCCGAAATAAACAGACATTCAGACAGACAAAAAAAATGCCTTTTATAGTATCGTGTATACTTTCATATGTATTTAGGAAAAATGGTGTTCGTTTGATATTACACTTAAATTTATTTATTTGTATAGATGTCAAATTTACCTACTACTAGATCTACTATTTATTAGCTTTGTAAAAAACGTTCTATTTATAAAGTAGGACCTCGTGGTTTACTAATATCCATCTCTCCTGATCCCTCACAACATCGACTCGACGGAACCCGCGGTTATCAACCATTTTTTTCGTCAATTGATTGGCCGGCGCAAGTAAAGCAAATGAAGTCGGATTGAATTTGTGATGAGGTTTCACAATTTGCTCCCTGTTCACTCCTGGATCAGAGCGCAAATGGACGATAGATACTAATATATACCTATTGGGGATGATACGAATGGGGATTAGCATCGTAAGCGTCCATCATGTCCTAATCGTTTTGTTTTCTAGATCGATTAGTCTTCATACCTCCTAATAGATGCCGTTTTCAGGTATTCTAAGTACATACTTCAATTGGATCAAATATACTTTTGGTTTTGAAAAGGTAATATATTTATTTTATCCGTGGGGTGACGAATTAAGAATTCAGAGAAGTACCAACTCCAATGACCTTCATTTATCTTGGGTCTCTGGAAAATCTAGTCATCATGGGTGTCGTAAAATGCGACCAAGGGACGGAAGTTACGTGTCCGCCTAGTTTCAAGATTTCCTTCTCTTTGCAGTGATGTGCAAGAATAATGCAGAAGAAAAACTTAAAACCCGCCTAGCACGATAAAACTATCCGTAACGATTGTTAAAAATGTTCGTATGATGGCTTAACATGCTTAACATGCTCATGAGGAACAGAGGGTCTCAATGTGTTAAGGATCAAGATCGACCTGACTATTATTCCTTAACATTGTAATATGTTAAGCTTTGAGGTCAATATTGAGCCTCGAGCTGCGTGCATGTAATTCATGTTGATAACTGAAAGAAAATCCTTGATTAAGCATAAACAATAAAAATTAAATAAAGTCTAAAACTGAATAAGCATTATACTTAAATGATACATTAATTGCATCTCAAAGGGGGCCTCCTTAAACCTACGCATAGGTCGCAAGTCTTGGGAACTGCTCTGGGTTTCTCGTTCTTCCACACGATGGAACCGGCACCCGCACGCTGAATCCATGGAATGCTAAGAAGTTCGTCTCTCTCTCTTATGATAAAACATACCATTATCACCATTGTCATAAAGATATAGACATAAAGATACAAATCTGAGAATAATAATATAATAATTAAAGTATTACTCACGTTTTCTAGCAATTGCCCAAATCAAGTAAAATCTACGATTAAAAATACACATTTACGACCAAAATATTTTATCCGTGCATCTGCCGCACCAAATTTCATCATAGAAGATTACGCATCATATTACATTAGCCACCACCATAAGTCTACTCTTGTAGAACATGTGCAATAAATTTTATATAAATAAATAAAATCACACAAACTTCCGAACAGTCTGTAAAAAAAACGAACTGTAAAATTAACGAACAAAGCCTCGAACTCATTAAGTCTACCGATGAAACCTTTGCTTCAGGCGTCACTTGGGAAAGAAAAACGTAAGTGTTGCCAATGTAAAAATTTTGTGTTAGAACTTCGCGGGGTGCAGTTTTGCGTTGTACAACTTCGACCATTCGTC
Organism: Phragmatobia fuliginosa; assembly: GCA_932526445.1. Lineage (NCBI taxonomy): Eukaryota > Metazoa > Arthropoda > Insecta > Lepidoptera > Erebidae > Phragmatobia > Phragmatobia fuliginosa. The sequence continues at coordinate 17,600,651 of OW052071.1, forward strand.
TTCGCGCGATGCACGGGAAAAGTTACTGACAGATCGGTACAGTGCCGACCAAATTAAATTGTTTAATTTTCCATTTCGTTAACATTTACATGAAATATAAATGAAAATTTTCACCTGTTGTCTATTGAATGCAGAATTTAGGAATTAGGTAAAATAATTTTTAAGTGTAGTATAATGTAATTAATAGTCGTAGTCAGAAAAGTCTCATTAGATGCTAGGTTCTTACCATAGTAGAAACCTTTAAATCCATAAATAAAATTGTTAAATATTATTTTTCAGAATTTTGGCTTATTTTTTCTCCAAATGTTCAGTGTTAGCCTGTTGCTAAATAATAAAAACAATTCTCATTAGAAACTGAGGATAAAGGACTTGTAAGGATGTATATACCATAATTTAATTTTACATTTTAATAGTACACTGGTGAGTTATAGTAGTTAAATTAAAATAATGTTCATTGATTAACAAATTTAATTACATGTGTAAATGAATCAAAGGAGAAGTACCTTTATCCCTATTGCTTGCATTTCAGAGATGCACACTTCCAGATACCACTTTTAACGACATTCTCAACAGTTTTTGACAGTCTACTACTGGAGACAAGACTCTTTCAACGTGGGAACGTTTCCATAAATATAAACATAAATATAAAATATTTCCATAAAATTATTATAAATAAAGACGAAGGGATTCGTCTTTATTTATAATATTTTTTGGAAATATTTATATTTAAAACGTTTTCTATAATATTGTCCTGTAGTGTAAACGGCTGCAACGTCACGACAACGTCGGGCGTTAATTTATGGAAAACCTCTGAAGTCGCGTGGCTGGGAAAACTTTGCAATGTGTACTTTTATGTGGTAGAAGTGTAAATACACACTCACTGAACTGTGTCAATACATACATCGGCCTATTGGTTTAAACGGTCGCCAAGCTGTTATCTACTGCGCCGAATGTTGTGGGTTCAAATCCCACACAGAACAACAATTTGTGTTTTTCACAAATTGTTATTCTGAGTCTGGGTGACACAGGAATAAATAACAATAATTTCTATTGCGGGAGTTATCTTTTAAACAAAAAATATGACGTTAATCTGTTACGAATGTAAAGAACGTCTAATATTTACATGATTTGGATTTTCTTCCTTCCAAAATTTTCTTGATTTTCTTAGAGAATGTCATCTCCACAAGCAATGCAGTATTAACTATTGTTAAGAGCTGGTTTTATTTAATAAATCTGTGCTACAGAACATCAGATCTCCACCTACTAATCCAAAAAAAAAAATGAAAAGTTTTCACAAATAATTGCATCTGCATATGCTGCATTTGTTGGCAAGTACATTGAAACAGTTACATCGTAATTGCATTACTAAGTACTGTCGTAATAAACCCTTAGATGATCAAAAAATATATTTAGTACAAGAACTCAAAATGATCAGGTTAGTAATGAAGGCTAGACAATATGACGCTGCTGTAACAATGAACCGTGGGCACCAACAATTCCTCATACCGCCAGCCTTAACGAGGCAGACTTTCTTTAACTCAGAATTCACCAAAAACTAAGGAAAATTTGGTTTTTTATTTACAAGGAAAAGTAATTATTTTAAGTTACCTTGGCAAGGGGGGAGTTTCTGCAAAAAATATGCAGCCATTGTGGAGAGGAATATTCAAAATGAGTGTTGAAATTTTTAATAGCACTTTTCTATTGTTTTACAAGTCTTTGTTGATGTATTAAGTACTTTATTATTTCTTCTAATATATATTATCATTAAGTTATGTATTTGTCATATGTTTATCTAGTTGCAAGGTTGTCTTCTAAATGCAACATAGAAGGAGATTGTCAGTTTTTTTTGTAAATATATATATTATACATAGAAAAACACCCAAACTCCGAAACAAACAATTGTGGATCATACAAACATTTGGTCCAACCCGGGAATCGAACCCGAGACCTCTTGATCAGCAGCAGCATACGCAGTGGCAGTGACGTCACGTCATGTTTTTTAACCTTTTTTTTAACCCCTCCCCCCCCCTGGTGATACGTGGTGAGTTTTAGGACAACCCCCCCCCCTACCAAAATCATTTGTAGTTTTTAGTGCCTTCAAAACATCTTAAAATTTAGCCTGGAAACGGCGAGTCAAGGGGACACCGCACGTCGTTTTCAGTTTACAAATCGTACGCTTGACCAAAAATAAATACACGTGATATCATAATCACATACCATACCCCGTCCCCCCTTGTTATATTTCGTGATTTTTGTCGAATCGTCTTCCCTCCTTCAGAGTTTCACGTGATTAATGGTCAACCCCTTATGTCCGCGGTTTCACTAACGTGTATATCGGTTATCACGATATAAAGTAGCTCATGACCTTCCATAACAATCAAAGTATTTTAATGTCAAATTTCATGTAAATATGTGCAGCGGTTTAGATGGGAAAGTGTAACAGACGGACAGTGTAAGAGATAGTTTCTTTCGAAATATAAATTGAAAAGGAAATGTATCTGTCTGTCTTTATGTTAAGTATAGATACTATGGGTTAAGAAAATTCTTATTCATGAATTTTTATTTGCATTTTCATTTGCATTTGGATTTCGAAGAACAGATGGCAGTCTTGACAAAACATGGTAAGTTAATAAATAAAATAAAAAAACATCTAATTAATTTTTAAATCAGATAAAAGATCTAACAAATTACTATTATGAACTAAGGCAGCATGAGCATGCAGGCGATGCTGCACAAGATTGATGCGTCGTGCCGGGGCGGGGCGGGGTGGGTCGCGGGACGGACGGTGATGGATGACCACGCTGCCATTAAACCAGGAGACTATGGATGCATCGAGAATAATGTGAACAGCTTTGAAATATAGGAAACAATTAGGAGAGTGTGGAATGTTTTTGTAAGGGAATGAATATTTTTGGTTTCTGCTAAGAATACTTTTTAATAGATAAATGTTAGGGGCACACAGCGCACGTTCTCGAGGCTTCTTCCTCAGCTCCTTGTCTATCACGACCTTACATGGAATACGGCAAACATTATATGGATTGAGGAACTAGTTGATATGTTGTGTGTGATTTGAATGTATTGTATGTTTGTATTTACAAAAAAAAAGTGTATTTATACCAATAGTACAAGCTCTGCTTAGTTTGGGACTAGATGGCGCTGTGTGTAAAATGTCTGAAATAATTATTTATTTATATATTATTTATTTTTCTGTATTTTAAAATTTATAAGTTTTTTTTTCGTAAGAATGACAGGACACAGAGAATTTAAAAGGCTGAGGCAGACAATAGGTGAGATAATAAGGAAACTTAAGCAACCTATGAAACTGCTAATAATTTAAATAACGATATCGATAAAAACTACATTTCATGCCTAACACTTACAGCTTTCCAAAAGTTTATTCAACTTATTTTTAACTAGCATTCGACCGCATCTCTATCTAGTATCTCCAGACTATCCGTACACCGAATTTCCTTTAAATCGGTTTAGTAATTTTAGCATAAAAGCGCAACAGATAGACAGAATCACTTTCGCATTTATTATGTTAAAAAGGATAGTAAGGACATTACTATTAACGTCACTAAAACTTGTCAATTTTTAATAAACACTTCTTCTTCTTCTTTTGGTGAAATGGCAACCAGCCGAATATCAGCTATTTCTTCCAATGTCAAGCAGTTAAAGTCTTCAATTATAAAGTCTTCTAGTCTTCGTCGTAATGAATTTAATGATAAAAAAATGTATATGAGATGAAATGGGGACCGTCTTCCGAAAAAACAAAAAACGATCTCCCTTTATTAAACAAAAAATAAAGAAAATCTATTGACACAAATAGGTGACGAAAATTAATGGTAAAATGTCACACACCTGTCAAAATTTCACACATGACATTGAAAACCCTTAATTATAACCCCATAACACTTATAAATCAAAAACCTGTCGATGAGACCAAGTTTTTTATTTGTGTATGGCCCAAAAACGATAATAAACGTAACATGTCATATGGCATTAGTTTTTATGGCAATTATTTTCCCATTAATCATGTCAAATTACATGGGACTGTCGCATATGTTGTGTCATGGAAGCCAATTTTATGTGTATTAACATATATTTACGACTACACTTTCGAGATACAGCAGAGAAGTTCAAATGACGGTATTAGATATTATCAGGTGAAAAAAAAAAACAATTATGGTGTAATTACATACAAAATTTTGGAACATATTAGGGATCAGTTCTATTTTTATTCTATACAAATAAATAAAATTAGAGTGTCTGTATATAATATCAAATGATCAGTTTTTTACTAAATGCATATCAAAGTACATCAATAATTTTAACGAAAAGGAACCGACTTCAATGAAAAACTATTCCGAGTAACCAAATCGCGACAGTTGTACCTATGATATTTGAGGAGTTCCCTCGATTTCCTTGGGATCCCATCCTCAGATCTCGATATGGTCACGATGGGACCACCTGTAAGCTACGCCCATTCCAAGGCAAAAATATTTTTTGAAATCGGTTCATAGACGACGAAATTATCGCTGAACACACATAAAAAAAAAAGATTCCGACTAATTGAGAACCTCCTGCTTTTTTATGAAGTCGGTTTAGAAGGCATTTTCTTTTTAATTTTTGTCGGTCTTGTCCTTTGTAGTGAGTTTCCTTAATAAACTTTAAGGACACTTATGGGAAGGTGGTACTAGTAGGTCTGCAAGCTATCTCATCACTTCCACCTCTACTTTTCGTAGTTTAAGCCAGATAGATAATATAGATAGATGATGTAGATATACATACGACAAGACTAAGGACTACCTGGGTGGCTTAGTGGTAGCGTAAGCGACTGCTGTGTTCGAGGTCTCGGGTTCGAATCCCGGGTCGGACCAAATCTTTGTGTGGTCCACAAATATTTGTATGTATGTTTATTAATTTTTGTTTGTATATGAATTTTTATGGGGAGGGCTTATCCATCCAGAATATTAGGGTTTTCTGGACGGATAAGCCCTCCCCATATACGAAAAACCAGTATTTTTCTTAAAGTGTTAGATCTTTTCTACCACGGATTACCAATGGAGCTGGCAAGTTCCACCTACATTAAGTATACCACTGATAACTCCTAGGTTGGTAAGATATTTCACAGTTAAAGTTTAAAAATACTTAAGCTGAACGAATATTACAATGTTGAAGACTTGGGTTGATTGATTATAATTATTGGCAGGGATATAAAATGTAGATCATTTATTGAAGTATTATATTTAACAGATCAGGAGACCCAACATGATCCGAGCAACAATAAATCAAAGCAAAAGCAAAATTTGTTGTTTTCGAAGTAGACGAAATTGTGTTGATCTGCTAGTTGGCTATACGCACACTGACTTCGAAATATCAAATATGTGTGTGGCTGATCAAATTCAAAATACCACCTTAAGAAGCTATGAAACAGATGCTTTAAAATTGAGTTAAAAGTATAACGCATAAGTAAATATTTAGAGCATATCGAAAAGTGTAAATTAAACTATTAAAAGTAGTTACAGAAACATCAATGAGCGTCGTTACAATCACGGCAAATAAGTATGTAATCGCCTACTGAACATTCCCAGGACATGAGGCTTGATGGGTCAAATGTACGATAAAAATCAAAGGAACTATTCATCACATATATTCAAAACCGAAATCTACTCTAAACTGAAACCTATAAAGCTCAAAACCAGTTGTCTAAAATACTTCATCCTCATTTATCCTTGCTCTTAGGTCGTGACTGTCAAACAATGAGAGGTACAATATAAATAAAACTTTGAGCACCTCAAACTTAAGGTTGATATTTAAATGCTTATGAGAAAGACCTCAAAAGGTAGTCAGGTCGTCGGATGAGGGTGGAATCCCACAAAAAGCTGTCGGACCGGTTCGCGCGTCCGATCCGAACGCATTCGGTTCCAAACGAATCAAATAGTCCAATAACGTGTTCATATTTTTTGAGATCCATTACTTAATGTAATCTTACGTCACGTGGCTACCTTAAATAGTCGTGATGTAGGCTAAAAGAATAATATGCATTGCTATAGCACACCTATAGATACGTTTTCAAAATATATAAAAACATTTAAGTTGTTGTTCTTGTTTTGCTGTAGCTAGTAATATAGTTAGATATTAGTTTGGGCTGTTCTTATTGTCCGTTGGTGGTTGTCTTATCTGGAAGGATATATAGGAGAACTTCATCTCGTACTCTTATGGATACTTTTAACTCTACTGCTCTAAAAGAACTGGTCTAGCAGAGTGGTGCGATTTGTGGCAATTTAATTCTTAATCGAGTCAAATTCTCGGCTCCTCCCGCATGTGTGTCTGTTACTGCAGTAAAAAGTAGCCCAGGTCTATCTGTGTACCAAATTTCGTTTAAATGTTAAATAGTTTTACTGTAAAAGCCGGACAGACAGGTAGACAGATAAAGTTACTATAGCATTTATAACAAAGTAAGGATTTTAAAAAGCCGTCAGAGCATTATAAATGTCACATTATTGATGCAATATGATTTCACGATACACTAAAAAAATATTATGATCGTGCAAATACAAATTCACCACAAAAGTTACGATCAGAATCTAGAAAGATTTGTGCTGCAGAAGGTTTTTGGAAACCACCTAAATTACATGCCCAATCAATATTAATTAGTCAGTTTCAATATTCAGTATAACAAAATTTATATTTGTGTTTGTTAGTTCATTCAATCAATAGTCAATACATTTAAAGCAATCATTAGTTATCAGCAATGATAATATTTTTTGTAAAATGAAGGAGTGTAGAACTTTTCGTGAGGTAAAGTATTAAGTCAACCGTGTGTCCCAACCCCTATTTAGCCCATGGATGTAATGATCCCACTGATGGAGTAAACTACGTGGGAAACCACCCTGTAAAGTAAAGGAAATCCTATAGAATCCATACGACCAGGGTGATATAGTAAACCAAATACCCTCTTTCTAATTATGTCACATAAATTGTTAATGTGTTATGTAATTGGTTTTTTTCTTTTAATTTGTGAAACTGTCCTAAGCCTTTATGTTTTTTTATATTTAAGGGCATCAAAGTGACTCATGCATACTAATTGTGAGTGCTTACAATGCAGCATGGTGACCTGCACCACGGGGACTTAGTGAGATGTCTCTGCATCATTCTCCCGGCCTCCAGAGGACGAGAGAATAATGAAAAATGATTGGGCCTCCGGTCTCACACTTATCAATGGAAGACAACAGCACGACTGCTGTCATTTTAGGTTGGTGTTCTTTGTGAGGGTAGAACTGCCCCGGTGGCAGTGTCGTGCCTCTAAGTATGCGATGATTATATTTTTTTTCATTAAAGAGATCTCTTGATGTCGAGCATTTTATTTTATTCGTGTAACATGGAGGCTCTTTATCCAAACAAACGCTAATTCAAGCCCAACTAAATTCGATTCTAAATTTAAATCTGTCACAGATAAACAAATTAAAATTCTAAATCGTTTCGGATGGCGCGAGACGTCAGCCGTAATTTTATTAGCTCTATCTATTAAATGATTGTACAGTTACAATCACCGCGTGACGATGTGTAATGACTTGCCCCTGCTTGACTTGACTGACAAAAAAAAAGTTAAAAGCTATTTTCAAAGCAAAGGTGACAAATTAATACCTTATCGAAGTCATTATATTAAATTGAATAGGTTTTTTGGGAGCTGATTGAAATCGCAGAATATAAAAACTTGAATTTAAGTCATGAATACACTGATTTAGACTCTTTTTATCTATGCTAAATTGATTTCGGGGGAGTGCCCTTTGGCACGTTAGTTTAATGAGGTTTTTTATGGTACAGCAGGCAGCCACGCAGATTGGAAAATGACCAGTGACGCCTTTTGTAACATGCTGCTTTAGAGGCCTAAGTGTATGGAACTTCTTTTAGTGTTTTCTCACCACAAAATAATAATAGAAGGAAGGGAGAAGGATATAAGATGCAGTTCTGTAGTTCGATCGCACGTAGCATTAATAGGCATTTTATTCGTCGATCGTAAAGCATCATCAAATTGCAATTTCTCGTCATACTAAAAGTAAGTCAGAAAGAAAAATCATTTTTATAATATTAACAAGGTAACACGTCATCATCATTATCATCAGCCTATTGCAGTCCACTGCTGGACATAGGCCTCTTCAATTGTACGCCACTTAGTTCGATCCTCGGCTACTCGCATTCAGAGTAACAAGTGATTGGATATAATTTGAAGGTATGATGCCACCAACAATTATAATGTCCTATGCAATGTCAAAATCACTTGCCGTTGAATGTTTTCAAGCCGCCCGCCTGTTAACGTGACCTCTAATTCATGGATCACGCTCAATGTTATCGTGCTACTAACGGTCACCCATCCAGGTACTGACCTCGCCGACGTTGCTTACCTTCGGTGATTGTTTCTAATCATCTAGGGAAACCGGGCAATGAATGCCACGATAGTAAAAATTAAAGAAATGTGTGTTTAATATTAATTATCATCCTATTATGACCCATGATTTACCCTTAACCTGAACTATTATACCCTTTATGATAGTTCCTTCTCAACAGTACTTCATGTAAATATCTTAATTTTTAATCTACCTGGTTTGACCACAGTGAATGGACCGGTGGTTAGCGCAGTTCAATGTAAGTCGATGGCCTTCAAGCCGTTCATTACCAAGCCATCGACTTCAGTCCAGTGAACGCAGGTACGTCATCAATTATTGAAGTGAAGGTTTAAACGTACATATGTCCATAATTTATTTACAATACAATCACGTATTCACTTTAAAACGTTGTAAATGTAAGACATTTGACTGGCTCGGTGATTGGTAGCGTATGCGACCGGTATGCTTTGAGGTCTCGCGTTCGATTCTCAGGTCGGGCCAAATGTTTGAGTAATATACAAGTATTTGTTTCGGAGTCTGGGTGTTTCCTATATATAATATGTATGTATTTACAACCAAAAAGTATGTTTAAGTATTTATATTAGTTGATTAGTTCCTATGATAGATGGCGTTGTGTGTAATGTGTCTGTAATATTTATTTATTTATTATTAGGACGAAAAGCGGAGTTATTGAATCATGTACGGCTTGCCGGTCCTTCTCCTTTGACATTTGAAACCGAGCCACTAGTCATTAATGTAAGGTTTTGAAAGTCCCTGAAAAGGCTTACTTGAAATTATTTACTTATTTTGAATACTTATTATGATTTCGAAAAGATTTTGACCCAGCGAACTCTAAGGTTTTTTTGACCCAATAGTTGGACATGTGCTTCGTTGGTGAAAACGAAAAACGTTTGCTACTTGGCTAGAGTGACTGGCCTCTCTTCAGAATGGAATATGGAATTAATGTTTTTTATTCACTAGACCACGCTGACCAGATATGTTATGGGGTTATGGGTTTATATTATGTTTTCGTTCTGTTTGCAGTGAACCATTTTGTTTTAAGAAGTATCTTCTTCTTTATATCTACAATATGGGCTATCAAACAAATCTGCCTGGGTTTCGAATATAAAACGGTATGAACTTATTATTCATGTTTTCCTCACAAGTAGCATAAAAGTAATATTGTCCTAACACGCAATTGATCTGTGATCAGTTTTATTATTTTAAACAGGTTTGTAATAAACAATCTATAAAAACGCATTCATATGTATTTATGTTTCGGTGTTGTAAACAAAACACGTCTAGAAGTCTTCCTTTATGCAAACACTTTTATACATTTACATATACACAAAATGTATAGGTATGCTCCCAATTTCATAACAAAAAACAGGTCCTACAATACTTTTGATAATATAATCGTAACTAACTAAAAATAAAAGAATCTGAACAGTTGATATGGCCTGTTGTGGTAGGTCAGGACAAGGTGACTGCCTTAACTAGGTATCTCTGTTTTATTTTATTTTTATTGGCTTTATTACTAGGTATATCTGTGTCAGTAATTTCTGCATGAACTGATAACAATCTTTATTTTTTCATTAAGGTAAATTGTGAAATGACAGACTTGTGGGTGTAGTGATTAGCGATCCGGACTGCTGAGCCAATGGTTGCAAGTTCGATCCCTACACAAGAGAAGCAATGTGTAAAACTATTCTGTGTCTGGGTTTGATTATTCTAGAAGTTAAATCTTATTACGATTGCTAGAGTTCAACAACACTTGCAAGCTGAATATTCCTTGTTTTGTTTGTTTAAATGTGAAAGGTATTTGAAGTTTTGTTTTCTGATTTTAAATTAATAAATATGAAGTCCCCTAGGAAGTCTAGTTTCAAAATTGTTTTTGGTGTTGGGTAGCCTGTGCGGTAGAAGGCTATTGAATATATGCCTTACGGAAACGCCATAGTAAGCTATATTATTACGTATATACCTCTCTACTCTTAAACCTTTGCTTTCAGTCTTTTGACTTTAGGAATATAGAGACAATTAGAGAAGCGCTCATAAGGAAATGGTCTCAGGTGATTGGAAACAATCACTGAGGGTAAGCAATGACAGCGCGGTCAGACCTAGATGGGTGACCGTTTGTAGTATGATATGATACGAGCATTTCCGTGATCCGGTTGTTATCATAAGACAACAGTTATTAAGCTTAGTTGGAGGCCTTCGGGCGGCTTAAAACATTCAACAGCAAGATTACGTAGCCACAACGTATGTATCTTGCCAGTCCCCAACCCGCACTCGACAAGCGTGGTGACGTATGGCCTTAACCCTCTCCTGAGAGCCCGGAGATGCGTGCCCGGCAGTGGGACGTTATGGGTTGTTGTTGAGAGAGATTGATATGGCACCAGAATAGCGCAATACAAGGTTGCCCTTTCAGACTTTTTGAAGGACTTTATTATTTTTAATTTCTCTTAGCAACGGGTTTTTACGAAAAGTCACTGGTTTTAATGCCAACATCGTTATAAATAACAAACCTAACTATACAATAGAATATGTAGGTATGAAATATGCTAAAACTTATGATGACCTTCAGAGTTTACTCAATCAAATTGAATGTGCGTTTAAGAATTTGAAGTAAAATTAGTATTGTGTTGTATATTGTATAATGAGACAATCACTGCATCGTCGGTCTAGCGAGTAGCGTATCTGACAACCGATCAAAAGGTCTCGGGTTGGATTCCCATGTCGTTCCAAAAAATTTAATTGAGTTTTTCTAATAAGAAATTCTTAAAAACAACTTATAGATTGGTATGTAGAAATATGGGTAGGTACACAGTTTCACCCCTTGCTGCTAAAGTCCTTAAGTGTGAAAATATCTGAGAGATAACAAATATTTGGAGATCATAGGAAAATTTGATGCGACCCAGGAATCGAAGCGGAGACCTCGTGATCGGCAGCCGCTTACGCTAACCACTAGACCAAAAAGGCAGTGAAAGTTCATTAGGAAAAAAAATGCAGTGATTTTTGTTTTTGTATGTTTGTTTGTGTGTTATCATAATGGGTGCGATTTGGTCATAAAGTCGTTTTAATAATTCTTTATTGCAATTAGATCTAATTAGTATGTGTCATCGTCAACAACTAATAATGTCGTACTTCATGGTGTGAGTTTCCTTTCAGGACAGGGTTTAGGCCATACGTCCCCACGCTGGCCAAGTACAGGTTTGAGACTGTAAAGACAAAGTTGTGGTAACGTAATCTTGCCGTTAGATCTTTTAATGCAGCCTCCGAATTACGAAAACTAAGTAAATGACGCTAACAGTCCCCCATTCAGGTAATCTCCGTGACGTCGTTATTTACCCTGAGTGATTGTTTCTCATGACCTAGAGAAACTTGGCTATGACCCCTAACTTGGTGCTTGGTGTTTGGTACTTAAGTGCTTCCTTTCATATATTTTTCAAGGTAGATCTAGGGTTGAAAAGACAAGGAAATCCCCAGAAGGAAATCCCTTCCCTGGACTCCTCCCAAAATACAGGTGCAAAGAGGTCACACCGTGTGGTTTTAGTCGGTTCGAGTCCGACACACCACCCCGCCGCAAGACCCAGCGGGGATACTGTCCGAGGGGACTTCCACACGTTAAAAAAATGGTTGAAAAGACAGCTCCCACATTAAGAATATTGTGTCGGGGGGAATTTTCAAACATACATGAAACGGACACAAAGAACACTCAAACTCAGAACAAGAATTTGTGAATCACATAGTGTTGTCCCACTCGTAGTTGAACCCACGATGCTCGGTGCAGAAGAAAGCGGCGTGGCGACTGCTTAAACCACTGAGCCAACCGTGCAGTCAAAATACATGTATTTGGTACCGAAGACGTAGAGGTTTACGACAGTCATATCTACTGGTTAGTTCTTTAGTGAGGGTCTGAGGAAGCCGGTTTTCTATCCTTTCCTGGTACAGTCCGTTGAGTCAGCTAAGTGCTGGGTTTTCCTTCTTAGTTATTTATAGACTTTTAATATACATTTTAAAGATAAGAATCTAAAGAGGCACTGACTACTAAAGTTATCGTAATAAAAAGTATTAGTTTTACTCATTGAAAATGTTGCTTTCTATTCATCATCATCAACAGCCTTTAACAGTCCACTGCTGGACATAGGCCTCTCCTTGAAAAGGAGGTATTGGCCTACTATACCACGCTGGCCAGACGGGTTGGTATAGGATTGGTTTCAAGTTTTCCTTCTCCATGCATTGATGTTATCTTGCGTAGTTTATCCCTTAGTCGCCTTTTACGAAACCCACGGGAGATGAATAGGGGTGGTGACACTCTGTATTCTTAATTCGTCACCATACTGACGGTGCTTTCTATTGGTGAATGAATATTTAAATTCGGTCTAGCGGTTTAGGAGTGTAAGCATAACAAACGAATTCACATTGGCATTTATAATGTTAGTTAGAATATATACTTAAAATCCAATCTTTCCTTAAGAATATATATACAAACAATAATTATTACTGCTGACAGTTTACTTCATTTATTACTAGCTGAGTCCCGCGGTGTTACCCGTGGTTGTCGTGTACCCGCAAGTACCTCCGTGGGGCGAAGCTAGCTTAAAACAAGTAGCCTAAGTTACTCCTTAAATCATCAGCTATCTGACAGAGAAAGTCCATTTAAAATCGGTTCAGCCGTTCTAAAGTTTAGCCGGAATAAGACGGACATTTGAAAAAAGCGGCCAAGTGCGAGTCGGACTCGCCCATGAAGGGTTCCGTATCAGCAAGTAGCATCATATAAAAGTTCTTGTAGTTCGTTGTAACTTTGATCGATGTTTTAATAATAGTGTATTGATTGAATGAAAGGTAAATTGCAGTTTATGATTTATGACGTATTAAAAAAAAAACTACTTACTAGATCTCGTTCAAACCAATTTTCGTTGGTAGTTTGCATGGTAATGTACAACATATATTTTTTTTAGTTTTATAACTCTCTTATTTTAGAAGTTACAGGGGGGGGACACACATTTTTCTACTTTGGAAGTATCTCTCGCGCAAACTATTCAGTTTAGAAAAAAATGATATTAGAAACCTCAACATCATTTTTGAATACCTATCCATAGATACCCCACACGTATGGGTTCGATGAAAAAAATTTTTTTGAGTTTCAGTTCCAAGTATGGGGACCCCTAAAATGTATAGTTTTTTTCTATTTTTATGTAAAAATCTTAATGCGGTTTACAGATTACATCTACTAACCAAGTTTCAAAAGTATAGCTCTTATGGTTTCCGAAAAAAGTGGCTGTGACATACGGACGGACAGACAGATAGACAGACAGACATGACGAATCTATAAGGGTTCCGTTTTTTGCCATTTGGCTACGGAACCCTAAAAATGCCATTTAGATGTAAGTGCCTTAACACTTTCAAATGTATTTATCAAAAAGCTGTTTAACTGAAATTACAAATAGACCCTGCAATTTTATTTATTTCTATAGTTCTTTCATTTTCATAACAAACATTATTTTTCAAGAAGTTTTTGAAATAGTATAGTTTTGAATGGTTCATGAATATCTAAAAACTTAGCTCTAAAGAAACATGTAAAGGAAAATAAAACTGAAAGCTACACCTCTATTCATTTCCATTTAGAATACCACGTGAAGAAAAAACCAAAATAAAATGAAATGCCTTCAGAACTTGCCTTATTTTTCTTGACACACTTTTGGAAACTTTAAACTATATGCAATCTAATCAAAACTCAAACAACTAGATTTAAAGTTCAATTTACTGTGTAAGAGTTTGTTAGTTACGTCGTTTAAAAGTATAGTTGTAAAGTTTGGTGAAGTGCATGCGGGAGTGAGCCAGCCCGGATATTGTCGGCGGAGATTGTTTTAGATAGGGCTTGTACTCTTCACCTGGTCTTGGATGTTTTATTTCCAAGTGAACCAGATAGTTAATTTTTTACTTACCTGATTGTTGTTGTATTAACGAAAACGATTTGCATTTCTGAAATGAAAGAGTTGTTTGAATGAAAGGATAGTACACATGCCAAGTTCCGTTTTATAGAATGTCTTTAAACAAAGTTAGGAAAAGCATATTAATATTTCAATAGACGCTGATTGTCTTATTCATTTTATTTTTTTTGTGGGCATTTTTTTTTAAATAAAAGTGACTAACAAAAATTTTAAAATAATTCATCATTGTGTTTTAACATGTTTGAAATCATGTGAAATAAATTAGCCGCAGAACTAATGACCGTTGGGGTAGAAGAGTTCTGGAGTGGAGACCGCGTCTCGGCAGGCGTTGTGTAGGACGCAAATAGGCCAGGTAAAGTGACGACTTGCGCAGGGTGAGTGGCTGGAGCTGGATGCGAGAAGCCCGAAATAGATATGAGAGGCCTTTGTCCAGTAGTGGATTGCGATAGGCTGATGATGATGGTGATGAAATGTGTTCACTGCATGTGGAGTTTAAAATATCCTAATCAACCTGTCTGCCCTTTAATAATAAATACGAGCTTTAATAAATGAGAATTTGGTTCACTGAAATTATTCCCTGTATTCGCTTCAAAATAAAGATAACATTTGCGGAACGCAACACTGATTCCTATAAAAAAGTCTACAGAACGCAATCTCGTATTACGTTCGAAAAACAGCACGCCAAAAAAATACAAAAAAAAAAACTTAAAAAAAGACAATGGACGTCGAACGAAAAAACTTTATCCTGTCAAAAAATAGTAACAGGAATAATTATCGTGAACATTGCATTAATCAAATTCCGCGCACGGTGGTATCGGGAGGAGGGTGGATAGGGAGGCTTCCCCCGCCGGGGTAAGGGAAAAAAAGAATACTGCGGGCTCGCTGCGAAAAAAGCTGAAAATGACGGCTATGAACAGTCCAGTGATCTGAGGATATATCTTGGTGCTGCAGATGTGCAATGTTGAATTCAGCTTTTTTATTGAAGTATTCTTATCACTCAGTATTTGATTTACTGTTCTATTCCTTCGTAATTGTTTTTTTTTAATTACTAATGTGCTTGTAAGAAACTTAGAAAGGTAAAAGTATACTTTATTAACAAATAAAATAACCTTTTTTATATATATTGCTGCTAAAATGACTCTGCTCAGCCTGATGGAAAGCTCAAGTAGAATCCACGAGTGGTGGCCACCATCCTCATTACAAATGTGGAAAATGCAACACAGTGACCCACACTATGGCGGCCTAGTCAGATGCTTCTTCACGCCCCGCTTGAAGGACCCGGCATCATAGTACGAAGGAAACACATGAGTTTGTAGGGAGTTCCAGTTTTTGATTGCTCGGCACGGGAAGGAAGAGCCGAACCACTTAGTTCTAGTGCGTATTGGTTCCACTCTAAAGCGGTGACTCTCAAGGCCAGCACGCGTAGTCCTGTAGAGGAAAGGAGAAGGTGGGATCAGTTGGAAGAGCTCATCAGAACACTCCCCATGGTAAAGGCGATAGAGGACTGCCATAGAGGCAACATCTCTTCGCAACTGCTAGGGCTCAAGGAACTCGGTGGCTTCAACTCAAACAATATACCTCAAATTTATTTGCCTTTAAAAGTATATTAAGTTACGGGAGTAGTTCGCGAACACGGTATGGCAAGGTCTTAGAGAGTTCCGGTCGGTGGTGCCTCCAGATCAAGGAGACAGTTATCTTCTCAAGCAGCTCCGCCCGGGAGCTCAGTAGTGGTCGGAAAAATTGTTACCCGCCGGAATTGTAGTGAATCGCTAGCGAAGTTTATCTAAAAAAAAGCTGCCAAGTGCGAGTCGGACTCGCCCATGAAGGGTTCCGTTGCAGCAAGTAACATCATATAAAATTTCTTCTAGTACATACATTGTAACTTTGATCAATGTTTTAATAATAGTGTATTGATTTGAAAAAAAAACTACTGACTAGATCTTGTTCAAACCAATTTTCGGTGGTAGTTTACATGGTAATGTACAACATTATATTTTTTTGGTTTTATCACTCTCTTATTTTAGAAGTTACAGGGGGGACACACACATTTTTCCACTTTGGAAGTGTCTTTCGCGCAAACTATTCAGTTTAGAAAAAAATTATATTAGAAACCTCAATAACATTTTTCAAGACCTATCCATAGACGTATCCCATCCATAGACATCCATAACCCACGTATGGATTTGATGAAAAAAAAATTTTTAAGTTTCAGTTCCAAGTATGGGGACCCCCAAAACCTGATGATTTTTTTCTATTTTCATGTGAAAATCTTAATGCTGTTCGCAGATTACATCTACTTACCAAGTTTCAACAGTATAGGTCTTATGGTTTCGGAAAAAAGTGGCTGTGACATACGGACGGACAGACAGACAGACATGACGTAAACTAGCATAAGTTACTCCTTAGATCGTCGGCTTTCGACCAGTGCCAGTAAATCCCGTTGAAATCGGTCCATCCCTAGAGATTACCCGGAAAAAACAGACAGACAGCCACACGAACAAATAAAAAAATGTTTTGATGTATGTAACGTATATACTTTCATATTAATTTAGTAAAAAACTATTTATTTGATATTACAAACAGACGCTTCAAGATTATTTATTTGTAGAGATAATAATACTTAATAAAAATAATTAATAAATATCTCATTGATTACATTTTATTAAAGTACTTAATAACATATAGTTGATAATATGTACGAATGTTCGCATGTTGTATAATTTTCAGATCAAAACAGAGGAACTCCGGAAAGAGAATAGTTCTATGCAGGATACCGTAAATCTCGGAAAGGTAAACGGAACATACAATAAAGTACCTCGAAGCTTGCGAAAACGATCCACGTGAATGCATATCGTAGGACACGTCCTTAGCACTTCGCTCACGTTGTAGCCTAGGAGTCCAGCGCAGGCTACCTATACAGTAACAAAAAAAGTAGGGGCTCCGTCACCCAGGGGGCCTGGGGGGGCCCTTCCCTGCCCTGCTGCATTCATTAATTGCTAATTTGCAGATCGGACCCCGATGTATGGCGAGAAGTGTTTGTACAATGCTTTCTACAATATCATCGATGTTTTTTTCGAATAATTATTGGTGTATATGCAAGTATAGTATATGCACGTACTGTATTATATGTGTTGATGTTATTCTTTATCTTTATGTGAACGTTTTGAATATTTTAGGTTAGTAGTTAAGGAGAATCTAGAATTTTGCATAACACGTTTTTGTGAGCAATAATATATGCGTTTCTTATTACTATTGTACTTGAATTTAGAGACCGTAAATTTATATTTTACCGGAAATATATAAATAAATATTTCAGTCATTTTACACACAACGCCATCTAGTCCCAAACGAAGCAGAGGTTGTATTATGGGTACTAAACAACTGATATACAAAAATATGATTTTTTGTAAATACATACATATTATACGTAGAAAACACCCAAACTCCGAAACAAATATTTGTGGAACACATAAACGTTTGGTCCGACCCGGGAATCGAACCCGAAACCCCAAGCGCAGCAGTCGCATACTCTACCACTGCGCCACCGTGGCAGTAGTATTGTGCATACCAAGTCATTATTTTCACTTTTTGAGACGATTTATGATTTATCATCACCTAATTTCGAATTAGCGTTTCAGTTATCATGACTTTCTTCATCTTGTTTTCCAGATAAACTGCACTTGATTCCACTAATGGCGTAGTGACTTAAGCGTTCATCTCGCCGTTTCCTACTGCACTACTTGTTGTGGGTTTCTTTTCCACATGGGACAACAAAACATGCAATATCGTAAAGTCTAAGTTAAGAGATATATTCCTGTACTGTTTTTTTTAAACAATAATAATAAAAACGTATATTTGTTTGAAACAATAATCCTACGACGAAAAGAAAAATCTATGTGCATTGTCAAACTTTTAGTACCCAGTAAGTGAAGTACTCAAAATCACATTGCATTATCATTAACAACCTTTAATGGTTCACTGCTGAACTAAGCTTTAGAAAGGAGATTGGTATGGGTTTGTTACAAGTTTTCCTTCTATATTACGCAGTGCTGTGAGTCAACAGGAAAGCAGAACACAGTAGATAGTATACTCTAACTAGAATTCGCCCGCGGCTTCGCCTACTTGTTATTCTGACGTGTAACTTTGATTGCCTTATACACCCCCTTAGAGGTAGAATTTAGCAAAATTTTTTCTTAGTGTTAGCCTACGCTCCTTAAGGAACACACGTGCTTTTTAGCTTCCTGCACACCATAGTTCCGACTGTGTGTCGTCTGTCAGTCAGTATCGGAACAGTTTTATATATATTGATTTTCAAACTGGTACTACAGTGCGATAATAGCTATCGCAACTTTGGCACAGGTGATTAGTTTCATCAAAATACCATGAGAAGGGTGGAACTGTATTGTCATTCACAATGTGTCCACCCCTATGGTATTCCCTATTGAAACATTTATATAATTTACTCTACATGGGGTCACATTTAATGATAAAAAATAGTATGGTTAATTTCTGAGGTTAAATTGACTTCTAGAGAAGTTAACACAAGGAGTTCTATAGCTTCAAGCCGAGTGCAATAGTTCTTAATAAAAATAGAAGTTTAAAAGTGTAGGAAAACCGCACCGACTAAGTGTCAATAATATTATGAGGTATTTATACTTTTACCGAGAAACTCTTGAGCTTACCTGATGACTGGCCATTCAGTGAAGTAACATTTAAAAGGTCAATACGTAGACGGTAGATAAGTAAATATAAAACAGTCTATGCTACTATATCGCTATGTATCCTCAAAGGGATAAGCAGAAACATATTAAATTCCCATATTTTGACCACTTATGATTTGACTGCCAGTGGGAGGGAATGCGATTGTTATGTTTGAGGTCTTGGGTTTGATGCCCGAGTCTGACCAAATGTTTGTGTGAACCGCAAATATTTGTTTCAGAGTTTGTGTGTTTTCTGTGTATAATATGTATGTATTTACAAAAAAAGCATGTTTATGTATTTATATCAGTTGCCTAGTACCCATAATATAAGCTATGCTTGGTTTGGATTAGATGGAGTTGTGTGTAAGATGTCCGAAATATGTATAAAAAAAAACATGCTTAGGAAATCGTGCCAGTCTATTATTGTCGATCGAACACTTCAGGTAGTAGACGGGAAAACTGGGCATTAATGTAGAGAATAGATTGAATAGGTTGATTGGTTGGTGATATTATAATTAATATGTATGACATATAAAACACAACGCGAACTAGTTTCAAACTAAGCAGAGCTTGTACTATGATCTAGATTGGCTAATAGAATATTAATGACGATACGAACGATAGCCAAATGCCGAAACAAATATCTATAAATCATACAAACATTTGGACCGACCCAGGATTGTCACAGAACTCAACACCTCAAGTACGGCAGTCGCATTCCCTATCACTGCACCACTGAGGCAGGCACCTTATGCTTCCAAGTATGCTAATAGATTTCGGTGTGTAAGTAATAGACCGAGCGGTTAAGGGTTACGTTATCTGATCAAAATTTCAATCATTATTTTGATTTGATACGTAGCAAACTTGCCTACGCGAGCTCTATGACGCTAGTAGTTTTAGAATAAAAAAAAATTTGTAAAGTCTTGCCTCCAAGCATATACCGACCCAATCTGAATTACTCCATATCACATTACATCAACAGCCTTCAAAAGTTGTCTCCCTACTACACTTAGAACTTTCCTAAGAAAGGAGATTTTGGTCTCTGGCCAGTGTGGCATTCTAGGTAAAATTCTTGTCATAGATTATGTTAAACTTTTCTTCTTTGCAAATAATGGTGTTATCTTAGGCACAGGAAGATACATAATGGTCACACTTCCTATTTTTACTCATCACCATACGAACTTTAGGACGTATTGATAGATTTGTGTTGGAAGCATCAAAAACTATGCAAATACCTCCTGAGAAATTCCTGTGTAGTTCGTCATTACATCTTAAAGGGGAAGGTTATACTGAGAGGTCCTAGACATCAGAGCTAATTGCACAAGTAAGCTATAAACGAACCGTGTAGAAATAAATGTGACGTGCGTCATCGTTTTTTCCTATACGAGACCAATGACGTCATAACGTATGCCACGTGCATTTGTTTGTCACATAAGATTCTAATTTAGTACTGACGTTTTAATAGAAGAAAATACTTCACCTGATCGGAACAGTAGTCAATATTCTATGAAAATGAAATTTTAACAAAAAGAAACCGACTTCAAATAAAAACTATTCCGAGTACCCAAATCGCGACAAATTGTGCCTATGATATTTGAAGAGTTCCCTCGATTTCCTTGGGATCCCCTCATCAGATCGCAATATGGTGACAATGGGACCACCTGTAAGCTACGCCAATTCCAATGCAAAAAAAAAATTTTGAAATCGGTTCTTAAACGACGGAATTATCGCTGAACATACATAAAAAAAAAAAGATTCCGACGAATTGAGAACCTCCTCCTTTCTTATGAAATTGGTTAAAAAGAGAACGTTAGTCTTTTCCTTGACCTGAATAAGCGGGAGGAAAAAATGTATGAAAATCCATTTCTAACGTTTTTTAGCGGGCGAGAAAGTTGTATGTATTTTCATTTCTCATGTGTTATCTTATCTATGGCGCGCGCCTGCCCAAGGAGTTTTCATATAATTTAAATATGGAATCTCCGTGCCACTGACATCCTTTTGTGAAGAATAAAAACAAAACAAAAGAAGCGCGAAATATTGGTAAAATTCTAAGCTAAATTGTGTCTTACATGGTGTCTTACGTTTTGATTTTATTTTAAAAATACTTTAAATGTTCCTCACAGGTGTAGTATAAAGCACTGTGTAGCACTCGGGTGAAAGTCCCATTCCTACCTCGGGAGTATTGTGGCCCTAGGCTGCGCCTTTGGGCCACAAACTGCTCCCTCGCTAGTAATCGGTTCCTTTCCTCCCTCGGTGAACAATGTACTATTCTGTTACAGTATTTAAGGCACCCCTATTATGTATATACCTATTAATAGTTACATTTTGGGTGAGTGAGACCGGGAGGCCCAGTGTGCTTGCCATAGTGTGGGTCACCATGCTGCATTGTGTGTACTCCCAATAAGGATGGTGACCCTCACACTTAGATTCTACTCATTTTACCATCAGGCAGGGTAGCGTCACTTTGGTAGGTAATAATAAAAAAAAACATTATAATAATTTTCACATAGTATTTTTGATGGCATTTTTCACTCAGAGTTCTCTAAAACCTGAAAACAATTTTCAATTTTTTTAATATTTTCATGTATTGTTGTTCTAGTAGATAGCGTATGCAACTGCTAATCAAGAGGTCTCGGGTTCAAATCCCGAGTCGAGCCAAAAAGTATTTTTGGGTTTTTCTTATAAAATTCCTAATAGCAGCCCGGAGTTTGGAAGTTTGGCGGTGATTCACGCCCTCGGAGAGCACGTAAAGCCGTCGGTCCCGGTTGTCATGAACATCTATGGCAATTGTTATTGGGCAGTCAGTGCCCTCAAATTAACTGACCACTAGTTCAACCTTCGAATTTCAGTTCTCCCTTAGGATTAGGAAAAACTGACATTCAGGTAAAACCGGTTGAACTAGTAGCCGACCCCAAATACTATTGGGAATAAGGCTAGGAAGATGACTTATTGTTATTTCTATATTGTCAGTCTGTAAGATTCACGTAATTTGAAACATTTAATGTAAGTCACATCCACTATCATAGCGACCACAGAAGCGTAAGTACTGTATAACTGAAAGTCAAAATATATGAGTTATATACGTTTCCCATTAATTTCAGTCCCGAAACAATGGGGAAACAACCACGCCCTTAAGTGCATTTTATTCATTTTTCAATATCCCAATGCATATGGTAAAAAGTGTATACATATATATTATGAATTATTATATAGTTGACTATGTGTGTGTGAGTGACGGCGGATCGATAGGACGGCCGGCGCGTGTGTGCAGCGAAATAAACGAAAACACGACGGGCGGAAAAAAATCGCCACGTCAAAATGGACGCAAGTACAGTGATAAACGTATAGTTTGGTCACTGTATATATTTAGCATTTTTAACTGGTATATTTTATTGAATGCATCTTAGTACAGGACTTATCCTGAAGCTATAATGTTTTGGTAATGTATTTACTTGCATAAGAAAACTGTTTCGTTCGATGAACTGCCTGGTTTTATAAAAGAGTGTGTAAGTTTGCTAACTTATTAAAGAAGTGAATTAAAGAATTTACAAATATAAAACAATATTAAATAAATAAAGTCACTATAGTAGAGTACAATAACATAACTTTTATCATATTTGTTACTTATGAAATAAATAAACAATTCACAATTCAAATTTCATCTAAATAGTATATTAATTTTTTTAATAATCAAATTGAATTGCAAAAGGGATTAAACAGAACGTAATTAGAACTTAGAACCTTTAGCAGTAATTATACCTGCCTCATTGGCGCAGTGGTGGTGCATGCCACGCTGTGATTGAGGTCTCGGGTTCGAATCCTGGTCGCACCAAATGTTTATATGATCTACAGATGTTTGTTTCAGAGTTTGGGTGTTTTCTTTGTATAATATTTTGGACATCTAACTCACAACATCATCTAGTCCCAGACTAAGCAGAGCTTGTACTATGGGTACTAGACAACTGATATAAATACATAAACATAGGTTTTTTTTCATCGTGTGTAATATGTATGTAAATATTTACAAAAAAAAAGTATCTAAATCAATCTAGCTTTCATAGTAAAATCACTGCTTAGTTGGAACTCAATGGCGTTGTATGTTACATGTCTGAAATATTTAAAAAAATCTTAATGATAGACGCCAATTCTAGAAGTCCAGACTACACCGCTGCAACCGTCACCAAACCGTCTGGTGGCATGGGGTGGCCCGTTAAAAAAATTGCACCGCTGGGTGGCGGGCGGGGGCCTCAACTTTGACGCGGACCTCCCCCTCTCACCCCTAATTGATGCGATGCTGTGCGATTCGTTTGCGAGTTTGTTTATGCAATGGATTAAGTGGACATCACCGTAATTAATACTTAAACGTATCATTTTAATTAAGAATAGTTTTAATTCACAAACGGTAATAATGTTGTTAGTTGTTTTATTTTTAATTTTGTACAGGAAGTGACGCGCTGGGTGAATAAATCGCTCATGGCAGTAAAGAGCTAATAATAGTGTCACTGTGACTAAATTCGTGTAAGAATATTTTAATTCAACTTCACTAAGACTCAGATCAATAGCAATAAAATTATCAAATCCATATATGAACATAACTGCCTCGATGGTCTAGTGGTTAGCGTATGCGACTGCTAATCAAGAGGTCTCGGGTTCAAATCCCGGGTCGGGCCAAAAAGTGTTTTTGGGTTTTTCTTAGGAAATTCCTAATAGCAGCCCGGAGTTTGGAAGTTTGGCGGTGATTCACGCCCGTGCCTCGGAGAGCACGTAAAGCCGTCGGTCCCGGTTGTCATGAACATCTATGGCAATCGTTATTGGGAAGTCAGTGCCCTCAAATATACTGACAACTAGTTCAATCTTCGAATTTCAGTTCTCCCTTAGGGTTGCGGAGGTCCGATGCCAGTCGCTCCGTGGAAAAACTGAAATTCAGGTAAAACTGGTTGAACTAGTAGCCGACCCCAAAATAAACTTGGGAATAATGGCTGGGAAGATGAAATGCATAAATGAACATGTCAAGAAACTATTATTAAAAGTAAACTTCAGCTATAAATATGGTTTTGATATATCTTAATGCAGAGCTATGATAACTGTAGTAGCGCTGGCGTCGAGCCAGTGACGAATTTATGGATAGCTCGGGTCACCGTCAGTTCTGAGGGGCTAGTGTGACTTTATTTCAAATCGACTTGCTCCCTGTGCTTAATGATCGGGTGCGTTCGGCGTTGTGATTGGTCAAGATAAATAAATAAATATTTCTGACATCTTACACACAACGTCATCTAGTCCCAAAGTAAGCAGAGCTTGTATTATGGGTACTAGACAACTGATATAAATACATAAACATTCTTTTTTTTTGTAAATACATACCTATTATACATAGAAAAACACACAGACTCCGAAACAAACATTTATGGATCACACACATATTTAGTATGACCCGGAAATCGAACCCGAGACCTCTTGATCAGCAGCCGCATACGCTAACCACTAGACCAACAAGGCAGTCACAAGATATGAGTGCGGGCTAATGACGTTCGAATAGATATGACTAAACCTAAATTGATTAGAGGAATGAAATAGACCATCGCTTTACCAGACGTACACGCGACCGAAAAGCAAAAAGCTCGTCAAACTAAACATTGAAAACCGTGAAAAACAGCTAGGCGCGAAATCTTAATACTATGTTAACTATGTATGTACGTATAAATTATTAGGGCTTTCACAATAAAATTTATTCTTAACATATGCACATATGGTCTACTCACAAATGAGGATTAACCTTGCCTGAGAGGAGATCCGAAGAAAGCAGTGGAAAGCTATGGGTTGTTGATGGAAAATATGCACAAGATTTGAACGGTTATTGCGGTTGGGCAGGAACAGTCTGCGGCTAGTGACAGAAACTATCACCGGACACTGCTCATTAAATAAACACTTTCCCACCATAGGCATACCTGACAGTCCCTTATGCAGAGCTTGCTTAGGGGCGGAGAAAACGGTGTCGCATGTACTCATTAAGTGTACAGGTGTCACCGAAACACGGAAAAGCATCCTTGGATTTCCCAAAACTGTTTCATAATCTTTGGATAGACTGCAAGGAGGTGGGCTGGTTGGAGTGATGGCCGCCCTCACGTACAATGGTCCACCACAAAGGACTAAGTGCTTTAACCGACCCACATAACATAGAACATAGAATAGTAGACTTAAGTAAATATTAGCACAATTAATGTCTACATTTTCACGAAAAGCTTAATTATCAAACATGCAAAAGTAGTGCGTACAACACCTTCACTCATCAATTACATGTAAATTTTGCTTCTGTAATTACTAAGAAATCCAAGTTTTGTAAAACTGACCGGTACTTTTTCTTTGGGAGTGAAATATTTTCAGGCAAATCTGACTACTACGAAAACTTTTTAATTTTTATTAGTAAAAGAATTTTCAAAAACAGTTCAGTAGATTTCGATATTATCCCATACAACATTACAAACTTGACCTCTTTTTATAAAATTAGTAATCATCATCATAGTATATTTCTTTTATATGTTACAGGTCTTTACTTCGTCCCACAGGAGACGCTTGGCTGATTCGGGGCGGATTGCCCCCTGTCAGCAGTCTCCATATCGCTGCCTCCGAAAAGATGCAAGTCCTTGGATAGTGGTTGTCTTGTTTGGTGCAGAGTGGGATCGGTGCACCGTTCACGCTGTCCGGTGGTCAAGCCAGATGAGAACATACAGATATTTATTTTATGTGTTACTTTTAATTCTCTTTGTAAGTCAACTCAGATGAAATCATTTCAAGAACTTAAATGAACATAAAAAATAAATAGCACTCCTTTTAAAGGACTTTGCTTGTGTCGGGTGCTAAGTGCGGCGCGCACTGGCGACGCGCCAAGTACTGACGGATTTATAGTGTGCGCTGTTACTTATACACTGCTATTATCGACTGCTGTAAGACTAGATGTGTGTATTGGATTTGCCTGTATGGTTTATGCATCTTTTTCTAGCTTGATTGACAAAAATATAGATCTCTCAACAATGCATATTATTAATTACTAGCTACGCCCCGTTTACTTTATCACTCATATTCAGTCAGTTATAGTCCTGTCAAAATAGAACAGATATTTAATTTATACTAATCTATGGTTGGTATGGAAAAAGTGTTGTTTTTCATGATTTTCGTTTTTCGGTAAATAAGAACCTTCCTTGTGGCATAACGAAAATATTAAACGATTAGTTTTTATTTATATACATTACCGATATCGTCAGTTTTAGTTTATATTTAACCATTAACGATCCAGCTTGCTATTTGAAGGGGTTCCTTCTTACCCTATACAAAATATACAATATAAATTAATTGCGTAAAATTGAAATAAATAAAAATAAATACAATTAAAAATCGCATTTTGTATCAGTGATCTGTGGCGTACGCACATAAATTCGTCAAGCGAATCCTGGCAGCCAGCCAGTAGCTACTGCCAATAAAGGCCTTACCGATTTAGCCATGGGAAAGTAATGGTAACTCTACTTTAGTACATTATTAGTCGGTAGGGGCGGACAGGGAATATTTATACAAAGGAAATCGAGAATATACGCATGGTAAGGAAGGTAACATAACGTAAATTATAAATACTTCGGACATCTTACACTCAACGCTATCTAGACTCTAACTAAGCAGAGTTTATGTATTATGGGTACTAAATAACTGATATAAATACATAAACATACATTTTTTTTGTAAATACATACATATTATACGTAAAAAATACCCATGCTCCGAAACCAGTATTTGCGGATCACACAAACATTTGGTTCGACTCGGGACTCGGGCATCGAACCCGAGTCCTCAAGTACAGCAGACTGCTGTAGGTAAGCATACGCTACCACTGTGTGACCGAGAAAAGCAGGACACAACGTGTTGACTCAATACACTATTAATAAAAAATCGATCAAAGTTACAACGAACTACAAGAACTTTTATATGATGTTATTTGCTGCCACGGAACCCTTCGTGGTCGAGTCCGACTCGCACTTTTTTTTACGTATTCGGGTTATTATTTTTAAAACGTTTTCTTGTTTCTTTATGTTCTTCTTAGTTGTTGAAACCTATGTCGCTGTGAACCTCATAGATTTTGCAACCTCTTGATAGAATCTAAAATATAAGGCAAATATTACAGTTAAAAAAACGGTTGGTATGATAATGTAAAAGATGCCTTCCTAAAGCCCGGTTTCCACCGCGAAAGGGTAATGAGCGAGAAATGGTAAGCGGAACGGACTCCTTTTAAACAAAATAGGTTTGCATTTCCACCAACAAAAAGTTTTGCCACTGCGAGCGGATAATGACAGAGCGGACTCGGCGGAGCGAGACGAACGGAAAATGAGAAATGAATCAACTCTTTGTTGGTGGAAACACATGTATGCAGTTTTGTATTGCGAGGTAAAAGGAGTAATTAATGGGTCCGTTCCGCTCGCGGTGGAAATCGGGCTTAACTGTAAAAAGATCGAATGAAATTTTGTTGTCACATTATGATGTAAATTTTGTTGATTACTCTTTGAATATTCGATAGTACTTTAACTTTGTAGCTACCTACTCTTGGTTGGTTCCGTCACACTTCAAATAACTGAAAACCTCATACCGTCTTGGGTACCAAAAGCCCTGTACCCTAAATTCCTGACACCACAATATAACTCGAGTCTTCAATTATAATTTGTTAAAACCCCTCCTGTGTTAGAACCCCGGTGTTCCCTTACACGTACACAACCCTAACACATTTTCCGAACTCGCAAACCTCCCATAATATCAATTTTAATCACACTCTTTTTCACACATAAGTGTGACATGAGGTCAAAACTATATGCTAAGTTTCTCAGCTATTATTTGTCTACCAATTAATTCACTAAGTGGGTGAGAGAAAAAATTGTGACTATCAATCACAAGTCAAATCAGTCTAGGCCAAGGTCACAAAGTTGTAAATTAACTCAATGTTAAGTTCACTTTAGATATGAACTCTTTTGGATGGGGAAGTGATCACCCAAGATATAAGAGAAATAAATAATAGTATATGACTGTGTGGATGGCGTAGCAGTTCAATTGGTTACCTCGCAGCTGAAGTGTGGCAGGTTCCTAAAATTCGTCGATACTTTGTGTAATCCACAAATTTTTGTTCTTAGTCTAGGATTTAATTGTTCATGAGTGTTTCTAAAGTCATATGTAACACAGTATATGGATGTCAAAAGTATCCATATGTCTCTTGTACTCACTATAGCTGAAAAAAGCTGAAAAAACGGGGAATACCCCTCTTAAGAGAAGCAGATTTGCGCAAGATGGCTGGCAGGAGCTGGATGCGAGAAGCCCAAAATCGATCAAAATGGTGTGCAATGGGAGAGGCCTATGTCCAGCAGTCGACTGAGATAGGCTGATGATGATGATGATGATGATGATGAAGAGAAGCAGTCTAAAACATGTGGGACAGCTAGTATAAAATCCTGACAAATATAAGAGAAACGGCTTCGTGCAAAATTGATTGCTTTTAACAATATAATGAGATCGATTTATTGTTTTTTTTTAATCATCTCTCGGTCGTGATTTAACAAACTTTGATCGGCATGTGTCGGTGTCGTTATTTAGGAGAGAAAGTGCTTTGTGATAGCTTTTCACGCCAGTCAATTAAAAAGCTAAGTGAACGCATAATTAACTGATACATTCTAAAATAAATAATTTTTAGTTCATATTACAACAGACATGTGACAAACAGCATTTAAACGTGGGTCTAGTGGTCAATGACCCTGATGTCTAGTCGGGAATGGGTTCGATTCCCACCCAGGGCAAATATCGTTATGAGTAAGATCATTTCTTATGTATTTAGATATATTTGTTTCTCAATTTGATTGCGATTGCCGAGGCTTCACTTAGTCTGTAGTTACACTGCCGAGTGTAAATTATGACATTATTATTTTATTTTAAGTTATAATTGGAGAAAAACGACAAGGCAAAGTACCTTTTGGAAGACCGAAATATAGAATATTATAAAGTTTATAATAGTATGCCTCGTTGGTGATTAGCGTATGCGGCTGCTGATCAAGAGGTCTCGGGTTCGATTCTCAGGTCGGACCAAATGTTTGTATGATTTGCAAACATTTGTTTCGGAATTTGGGTGGTTTCTATGTATATACAAAAAAGTGTGTTTATATATTTATATTATTGGTCTAGTATTAATAGTACAAGCTTTGATTTGATAGTTTGGGACTAGATGATGTTGTTGTCAGATGTCCGAAATATTTTATTTTAGATTTATTTATTTTATTGTATGTAAATAATAGGAAAGAAAGAAAAAGTTTAATTAAAGAGCATTTACGATAGGAGTGGTATTACGAATGTTGATCTAGGAAATGATAAACCTTTACCACCGTTTGAGCTGAGTATATAAAATATCCGAAATATTACGAACATGTTACACAACACAACATCGTCTAGTCCCAAACTAAGCAGAAGATGTATTATGGGTACTAAACAACTGATATAAATACATACACATACTTTTTTTGTAAATACATACATATTATACATAGAAAACACCCAGACTCCGAAACAAATATTTGTGGATCACACAAATATTTGGTCCGACCCGGGAATCGATCCTGAGACTTCTTGATCAGCAGCCGCATACACTAACCACTAGACCAACAAGGCAGTCAAGCTATTTTAAATAATTGGGAAATCCTGAACAATTAAAGAAAAATAAAACGCCCTGTTTTTACATAAAACGTGCATTTTAAAGTTGAATAGTTCGCCAACGGATACCTAAATCGAAAAATGGTTTTAGAAGACCTATCTAGTGATAACCTACACGATGCGATAGTCGCGAGAAAAAAATTGATCTCCACGTTTTGTGTAGGGGAGGTACCCCAAATAAAAATATTTTTCATAATTTGTTCACAGCACTTTGTCGACGTTATTACCATTACAATACATATGCCTTCAAAGTTTCATCGTTCTAGCACCTACCGCTTGCACCAACAGACGGACGGACGGACATGACTAATCTATAAGATTTCCGAGTCATGAACTACGGAACCGTAAAAAACAGCGCAATCAACGACGCAACTTGTTACTTTATAATAAAACCATATCCAGTTGGATTAAGAACCTCCTCATTCAAGTCGTTTCAGAATACGAATCAAAGACAATCGGTTACAAAGCCAACAAACACCTTAGGGGCGTTTAACCAATCACCGTTAAAAGTACTAGTTATCAACCAATCAAATCGGTCGGCAGATATCGACATGCATCGGTAATCGACGCACGAGCGGAAATCGCACATAAATCTGCGTTTGCGCAGATGCTCGAAATTTAAATGATCATTTACTTTTTATGCATTTAGGTCACGTTGTATCTATATTACAGAAACGCGGCATTACATAGCCTTCGTCTACCATAGAACAGTCTCGCATACTGCAGACTTTAGCCATACCTTAAAACGGAATAACGAATCCAAAGAGCGACTCGGCAAACGTAGTGTAGGACGCCCATAAGCCAGGTGGAGTGACAACTTGCGCAGGATGGCTGGCAGGAACTGAACTGTTTAAATCCACGTTCCAGTATGAATGGCTACGAACCCAATTCTATGCGTGGACTGACAAGCACATGGCCCATTGTTTAGGATTCCGTAGTTGGTGTGCCTTCCCTACACGTAAATTGGGGTGATTTTTTCTTCTTATCACGCAGAGCCAAAAAAAAGCCAATTTCCTAATACATATTCGATTCAACTTGGTAGTGTTCTAGAAATGTTACTGTTATTTTTACTAATAACTAAATTCTAACTTCGTAAGAGGTCTATCGATTCCGTTAGTAACTATATATATAAAATAATCGATAGAAGTTTCAACAGATTTGAAGGTTTCATCAGAAACCACACAATCAGTGTCTATTATTACTCTCTGAATACCGTCTAGTCTTATGTAGATCATCTTGAGAGTTCGGTCATTTAGTGTGCATTAATAGGACACTGTACATGTGAGACAATAGGTCAATATTTATTTATTTGTAAAAATTAGATCGCTGTGTTAGTTACACTTACACTTGTTGTAAATTGCGAGTAAAACAATAATCTAAGTTACTTCTTATGTCATCTGTTTCTTCCAGTGAAAGTTCCATCAAAATAGGACAATCCAACAAATGGTTGAATGTCGCGTATTACAAAATATTCGCGTGCGTTACCCCAGCAAAAAAGCAAAAAAAAAAAAATTTTTGTTTTTGCCGAATAACTTTGAACCTACTACATGCACAAATTTTGTAACAAATTACTACTTAGAACACACTAATTTTCTGTTATACTCGCATCTCTCCCACCCCAGCAAAAAAGCGCAATTTTTTTGTTTTTTTGCTGGGGTAACGCACGCAAAATATTCACAAACAAAATTAGACAGTTTATTATCATTTGAAAATAAACTCTCGCCTACAGAAACATTCTAATTTGACATTTCAGACCTTATTCTATACTAGCGCCTCTGGCGGCGGGCGAATTCACTCGCGGTAGCCCTCTTTACATCGGGGAGACAAAACAGTCTGTGAAATAAACATTACGAACTTAACCTATTGCTTAACTTGTATTGTGACGTAGATACACAAAAAATCCAAATGCAGTAGTGTTATGCTTTCAGCATGCTCACAGGCATGAAACGTGACATATAACCAAATAACTGTAAGCACAGTCTACACAGACATAATCGTAAATTAATGACTTGCGCATGCGCTAGACAGCCAAAAAAACGTCTAGTAAATACCTACCGGACTTTCTGCGGTTCTAACTTTAATGTATACTGTCTCTTTCTAATATACTATTAGTTTTTACCGTAGCGTTACTCGCTGAAGCCAAGGCTATCTAAAATAAAACTTTGGACATTCTTAAAAACCTCTTTTGATTTTTAAATACAATCATCATCCTTTAACAGCCTTTTACTGTTAACTGCTGGACATAGGCCTCTCCTTGAAAAGGAGGTATTGGCCTACTATACCACGCTGGCCAGACGGGTTGCTATAGGGTTGGTTTCAAGTTTTCCTTCTCTTTGCATCGATGTTGTCTTGCGTAGTTTATTCCTTAGTCGCCTTTTACGACACCAGCGGGATGAATAGTGGTGGTGACACTGTATTGTTAATCCGTCATAATACGGACTTTAAATTCATTGCTTTAAAAAGAAACCGTACTTCTGGTAACTTGAATACCATAAAACAGATAATGCATGAAAGACAAAACACAAACAAACTCACATTCGAAATTATAATATTAGTTACATGTACAACGAAATAGCAGAGAGGTGTACATTAATAAAGATTAGTTAACTCAAATGTATATGATTTATGTTTAAAAGAATACAAGATACTTGTGAAACTAACGAACGTGAAATTAATTTTAGTATAATTTAGTTTATAAGTTTGAACAATAGATAATTACTTGTACGTTGCATGTGCATTGCAGAATATGGAGAAATCTAGAATAACATTCTAAGGCACTCGGTCTTTAAGGGAAATTGAATCTCTTTCTTTTCTGCCCGTGTGATGACGGATTAAGAATACAGAGTGTCACCACCCCTATTCATCCCGCGGGTGTCGTAAAATGTGACTAAGGGATAAACTACGCAAAACAACATCAATGCAAAGAGAAGGAAAACTTGAAACCAACCCTATACCAACCCGTCTGGCCAGCGTGGTATAGTAGGCCAAAACCTCCTTTCTAAGGAGAGGCCTATGTCCAGCAGTGGACTGCTAAAGGCTGTTGATGATGATGATGATCATGATGAATCTCTTCTACCTCGTATATATGTAGCTATAGAGTTTGTTTGTTTGAATGCGTTATTCTCAGAGACTACCGGTTCGATTTGAAAACTGTTTTCAATGTTAGATAGCCCATTTATCGAGGAAGGTTATAAGCTGTATATCATTACGCTACGATCAATAGGAGCGGAGTATCAAAAAAAATGTTTCAAAAACCGGAGAAAAGTTTTTCTTTTGAAAGCTTCCATTGCATGCGCTGTGTAAATGTTTAAATATTATGAAAATAATGTATGAAAGAATTATTTCTAAAAGTTCTAAAGAAACTCCGAATTAGGATATGTCTATCTTTTAAGTTTTGCTCACTATAACCCTTTTTTAAGGGAACCAAATTTGTATCCGCGGAATAACTTAATATATATACATATTTTTGCCTATGTCATCTCGCCTGTCATGAATTCACTTTTGAATTTGTCAAAACAGTGACCTGTTGTAGTAAAACGTAAATGAATATATTTTTAAAGAAAATAAAAAATGTTAGATTTTTTCAAAAATACTGTTATTCTAATTTTAGGCCAATCTACCTACCTACCTATACCTACTATACTCTGTCCATTCTTTATTATCTTTTTGACAGTTCAACAAATTTCGAAATTAGTGACGCCCTCACACGTCTCCGATTCGATTTGAAATCAAAATCAATCGATATAATATTCTATAAGTCAGTATTGTAAATAAATAAAATGTGCACTATTATGATATATAATTGGCCCAGAACAAAGAAAACTTCCTAACACAGTCACTTGAAGGTCGGTTTAGTAAGTATTATGTGATTTTTCAAATGTATTTTCTCATAACTCTGGATTTAAACGAAATTAACCACGCGTTTCAAAGTTAAATTTTACTAACGCGTTCATAGTTACATTTTAAGTCAGTGGTCCAAAAATAAATTAATTAATGCACAGAGTTATTGTTCTTTATTCTAAGTTTGGACTTAAATTGAAAAATTTCGACTTAATTCGCTTCAATTACTCAATCTTGAAGTCGTACTATTTTAATTTTCTTTTTATTTTAATAAATTTACAGAAACAATACTTATATAAAGTCAAATTATTTTGATCATAATAATATATATTAGATAGATTATTTAATCGATTTATCGTATTTCAAGAACTGTTTTATAGTTTGATGTTTTAGCTATGCACAAGCCACTTCCATACCCGTCTATAAAGTACGACATTACTGTAGTACATTATTACAAAAAAAAAATACCGGTAATTTATAGGCGTAAAAAAGACAATAAACGAATGGACAAAGTTTATCTTAAATTTCTACTATAATAATTTATGTTGTTTTGTAATTTTTCAAACATCAAGCGCTGCCATGTCATTTGCTTCCTTTACGATGTTTATGCGAGCTGGATGCGAGATGCCCAAAATCGATCAAAATGGGAGAGACCTATGTGGAGGCCAGCAGTGGACTGCGATGGATTGATGATGATGAAGATGTTTATCGAGTTTCTTTCTTTTATTGGTCTTTCCATTTGGTGGTATTTCTTTTATTGGTTGGTGGTTTATTCTTGCCAGTCACGAAGTTTCTAGGTCGTTATGGAGTTCTTGCCGGTTATGGAGTTTCTTACTGATTAAGGAGTTTCTTGCCGATTATGGAAAATCTTGCCTGTCATGGAGTTTTTTGCGGGTTATGGAGTTTCTTACCTGTCATTTACTGTCTTTGTCGTTATAAAGTTCTCGCCGATTAAGGAGTTTCTTGACAGTCATGAAGTTTCTTGCCTGTCATGGAATTTCTTGCTGGTTACGGAGTTTCTTACCTGTCATGGAATTTCTTGCTGGTTATGGAGTTCTTACCTGTCATTGAGTTTCTCGCCGGTTATGGAGTTTCTTACATCCGGAACAAACTTCCGACTAATTTCGTTGTGCTTGCCACATAAAACCACCGCGGATTTCAGCAAGTTTATGTATAAGTTCAGAACAAAATACAGTTACATAAACTGTACCTGTAAACTGGTTGAAAATTATGCTTCTTGAGTCTTTAAAAATATTATGTATCTATAATTAAATTTACTTAGGTAAATATTTTAATTTGTTTTTTTTTTTATTTTACAACGTATTATTGCGTAGATTTTAAACATGTTTATTAAAATGAATATGGTAAATTATCCGTTTATAATAAGTTTTAAGTTTATACACCTTTACTAAAGTAACATATTCTGATTGCATGATATTTTTCAGAAAAATAATTTCAAATTTAAGAGCAACACTAAGTGCAAGATAAATTTCAAGAGTTTATCTACTTCTAAATTTTTTCCGCAATCTTTTTAATAATGATAAAAACTAATTCCTAATTAAGATAACTATGATATATAAGCTACTTTGGGATAATGGAAAAGTTAATTTTAAACCGGGAGTTTTTTTATCCGAATGCATCTGAGGTTGAATGTAAGTAATGTATATTTACGGATGCATGTAAGCGTGTACATACCTATATTTTTTATTTTATTTTGTACAATATGACTCTACCCTGCCTGATGGAAAGTATGAGTAGAATCCGAGAGTAGTGGTCACTGTGGAGGAACGGGTATCGTGTTCCGCCAACACAAAGGAAGGATCCTTCGACCAGGCGAGGTGATCATGCCTGGCAGGCCACTGCCCAACAGTTGATGTTGGGACGTTGTAATATGCTAATCGGCGCGAGAATGTGTCTTTCGCGATTCAGGATTAGTAGTTACTCCGTATAGTTCATTCCGTGCTTTTCTTAGTAGTTCAATGTTTCTTCGCTACATGGCGCTGTCGTATGTTTTGGTCGCGCTGTATGTAGAAGTCGCCACATAACCATCCTCATTGTGATAGGCAATGCATCATGTGGTGTGTGGGCCACACTTTGGTGGGCTGGTAAGATGTTCCTGCAACATTAGGCCTGCAACGAAACACGATAGCACGAAAGTGTACAAGTGCCTTGTGCATTTAAAATTTTTAAATGAAAATCACTTACTTCTAAATTCTAACTAGATTTTTTTACTACTTCGATGGCGCAGTAGTTACATACTGCTGTACATGAGGTCTCGGGTTCGATTTACAGGTCGGATCAAATGCTTGTAGGTATGATCTTTAACTGACTGCCTCGTTGGTCTAGTGGTAAGCGTATGCGGCTGCTGATCAAGAGGTCTCGGGTTAGACTCCCGGGTCGGACCAAATATTATTTGTGTGATTCACAAATATTTGTTTCGGAGTCTGGGTGTTTACTATGTATAGTATGTATGTATTTACAAATAAAAGTATGTTTATGTATTTATATCAGTTGTCTAGTACCCATAACACAAGCTCTGCTTAGCTTGGGACTAGATGATGTTGTGTGTCAGATGTCCAAAATATTTTTATTATTTTTAATATTTATTCATTTCTAGTTAAGGTAAGCCATCTAGTGCGAGTTATTTTTATCAACCTATAACTTATTTTTAAAATAGTTTCAGTGAAATTTGCACTCTTTTAGATTCCTTGTATAAAAATAGCCTCAGTCAGATTTTGGTTATGCAAATGTATCTGTAACGAAGAGTTTAATCACCAATTCGCATGCAAAGTGCAAATGTATATAATTAAAGATCTAATTGTTTTAGCCAACAGAACATTTTATGTCTATATTTTCAACGTACGTACATATTATGTAGTTTAATATCATTACTGGACGAGGCATTTGAATATATAATTTGAAGTTACTGTTGCAAGACTGGGTATTTCCAAGTTTTATTTATAGAGTTAAAATTACTTTTTTTAAACCGTTTGCTATTAGATGAATCATTTTGGTTAAATTAGGTCGTTCGTCTCTATCGCCTTAACGATAGCAACAACAGAAATAATAATATCTTGATATATCTTTTTGTTAAGAGGCCTATGTCCAGCAGCAAACTGTTGTTTTGTTGATGATGTAGACACATGTTATACTGACGCATTTTGGTGTGGAACTGGACAAAGCCATCACTATAAATATTATAATTTCGACCAGGACCAACGTAAGGTAATCAGAGGTATGTAATACCTTTAATAAGTGATCGCGTTAATTCCCGTAACAATAATAGTTATTATCATGGAACGGGAAAGTTTAAAAGTTAGTAAAGCCATCACTATTATTATCAGACTAACTAGACTGCTATTAGTGTGGGGCGTAGTTAATTACTTTTTATTATCAGCCCCCCTAGTCAACGTGCAAATGTATTTCGTTTTCTATTTTGTTCTATTCTTTAATTCACATCAAAACATAATATTAGTAAATGAAAGAAGAGAATATAGGAATTGAATAGAAAATAAAAAACTTTTGCAAAATGGTTAGGTGGGGCTTTTTAGGGTTCCGAAGTTTAAGACTCGGAACCCTTATAGATTCGTCATGACCGTCCGTCCGTCCTCGACCTATCGTCCAAACGGTAAGTGCTAGAAAGATGAAACTTTGCATGAATATGTGTTGTAATTACATCGACAAAGAGCTACAATAAAATTATGAAAAATATTTTTATTTGGGGTACCTCCCCTACACGTAAAGTTTGGATGACATTTTTTTCTAGCGGCTACCCCATCGTGTGGAGTATCATCAGATAGGTCTTCTAAAAACAATTAAGGGTTTTAAAAACAATTGGGTTCCCCCCCCCCCTAAAATCTAAGCCGCTGGCCTAAAAAACTGGAAAAATACGTGATGCTGGTCCTAAGAATGAGCTTTAAAGAACTACTATAACGAATTATATGACTTTGTTAGTTCAAGAGTTATAGAGGCTTAACTTGTAAAATGCGCATACTTGGAAAACGTCATCCAAAATTAACGCATTAATACGTAAACATAACAATTATCTAATGGATACGATTTTAAATCCACGTACCATTATGGGTGACTGAGGAACCCTATCCTGTGCGTAGCCTGACATGCACTTTGCCGATGTTACTAACTAGGTAAGATTACAAGTAGATAACTGCATGTAGTTATGATTATATTTAGTTATTACATGTTTCTTTCCGTGTGGTGACGGATTAAGAATACAGAGTGTCACCATCCCTATTCATCCCGCGGGTGTCATAAAAGGCGACTAAGGGATAAACTACGCAAGACAACATCGATGCAAAGAGAAGAAAAACTTGAAACAAACCCTTTACCAACCCGTCTGGCCAGCGTGATATAGTAGGCCAAAACCTCCTTTCCAAGGAGAGGCCTATGTCCAGCAGTGGACTGTTAGGGGCTGTTGATGATGATGATGACATGTTCACATGTTTATTTAGTCGTAAATACATGAAATAGCCTATGACTTACATGTCTATTAAAAACCTACAAGTGTGATCGAGTATCATAACATTTCAGAGTAGCCTTGGCGAAATCCATGATTATAGAAGTGGTTTGACAATAAAACCTTAATAATGTTGCCACTTAGAATTCCAATTATTTACTTTACGACCACTAGTTTAATAAAATGTTTGTCTTACATGTGCTTTAATTTTTATTATCTTAACTATTTTATTTTTCTACTTTTTTAAAAATACAACTCACGCAGTAAAAA
Organism: Phragmatobia fuliginosa; assembly: GCA_932526445.1. NCBI lineage: Eukaryota > Metazoa > Arthropoda > Insecta > Lepidoptera > Erebidae > Phragmatobia > Phragmatobia fuliginosa. The sequence goes on from OW052071.1 coordinate 17,639,001, forward strand.
TACACCTATGTCAGTGCAGACCTTTTGGATTCAGAACAATAATGTATGAATATGTGCCATGATCAAACTCACAACACTCAACTCAGAAGGAAACGGTATGGTGACCGCTGCCACTATGCCATACCCACAGTAATGATCGACTATTTTATCCTATAAAATTACTTTTGACCAACACAGCAAGAGAACATTCCTGTGTACATGATATCAGGGGTCGAACTGACGTCCGTGGCTGGCGGAAGCGCCAATGCCAGCTTGTTGGCACCACGCCTTTGGCCCGTGCCAAGCCATGGGGGTTTGCTTGGAGAAAAGATTTATGTCTTCAACAGCTTCACAAGTTTACGCTCAATTATTTTGGAACTAGTATTTTTTTCAATGATACACATAAATAATAAATAATTATTTTGTTAATTATATTTTAGTAATTATCAAGTAGAAATTGGTAGAGTTGCGGTGCATTTTTTTTCTTACTTTCTAAATATTTAACATATTTATCCATAACTACCTACGCACATATTATACATAGAAAAACTAGGATTCCGAAACCAACACATACGCTCTCAAACTAAATGTTTTGGCTCTTCTTTTCTGTACCGAGCAGTTAATAAAAGCCTGGAAATTCCTACCAGCGCACGGGTTTTCCTCCCTATATGATCCCGGGTCCTTCACGCGGGGCACGAAAAAGCATTTCACTACACCGACTTAGTGTGGGTCACCGTGCTCAATTCCGCAATCACAGTGGGGATGGTGACCGTCACTCCTGAATTATATTCATGCTTTCCATCAGGCAGGGCAGAGTCATTTTGGCAGCAAATATATTTATAAAAAAACAAAAATTTAGATCATAGATCAGATCATATCAACATTTGTTTTAACACGGGAATCGAATCCGAAACCACAGCACTATAGTGAATTACTCTACCACTACGCCACTGAAGCTCAAATAGCTTAGTTTTAATGTAATAAGATTATTTTTTTAATTTATGATTTTATCGTCATCATATTTTGTGAAATTTATTCAAAACTTTAATGAGATACCTGTATATCTACAACTTCATAAAGAATCACACTATCTGTTGTTAAAATCGTATGGTAATGTGTTCGGCACGTTTGTAGTTTTACTTTTTTAAATTCGTAGTTTTCTCATTTGCGAATGTTTGTTACGAGATAATTATCATATGTATATGTTACTCAAAGCATTAGGCTCTAAAGAAATAACACTTTCTTTAACTAGAAATGGGCACTGTGAGGTGCCTAAATATTACCTTTTTATTAGGAATACATACATATTCTTTGTAATTTTTTTTTGTTTTGTTGTACATACTTTATATGGCCAGCCCACTGCCACTTCAGCTTGCTAATCCGGTGGGCTATGTCGATGACCTTAGTTCTTTGACGGATCACCTCATTCCGATCGATCGATACGATCCCTCAGAGAAACGCCGAGCATAGCCCTTTCCATAGCACGCTGAGCAACTTTAAGCTTATGGACCAACCATACCGTAAGTGTCCAGGTCTCAGCTATAAAAAATAGATGTTGGCCGATTCTTAGACCTACTCTATAAAATTTCATAAGAATCGGTCGAGCCGTTTCGGAGGAGTATGGGAACGAACATTGTGACACGAGAATTTTATATATAAGATTATAACGTATTACTTTTTAATGTGTATATTTGTCAAGCCATGCAATATTTTTTATACCTGCCTGTATGCAGCTGCTGATCAAGAGGTCTCGGGTTCGATTCCGGGTCGGACCAAATGATTTATGATCCGCAAATATTTGTTTCGGAGTCTGGGCGTTTTCTATGTATTATATGTATGTATTTACAAAAAAGTATATATGTACTTATATCAGTTGTCTAGTACCCACAATTCAATTCAATTCAATTCAATTCAAATTATTTATTTCGGACCTTGAATCCATACTGTGTTAGTTACATTGACTTAACCTAGTGTTAGTATAGAAAATATATATAAGTACATACATTAAAATATAACATATAAGTACATACATTAAAAATATAACATATATAAGTACATACCAACAAATTAACAAGTGTGGACATACAACCACCTTGTCATAAGGGAGGAGTCCCACCTATCTGAAAATACATTCAGGATGCTGTTAGAGGAGGAACGGAGGCGCGCCAGCATGGAAGCACAACGCTTCCGCATTATTGCAGCGAAACCGTCGACATTAGCCTCCGCGAACATGCCTGACGCGCTACACCTCCATGGCAATCCCAAAAGCACCCTGAATGCATTGTTATATTGCACTCGCAGGTCGCTGTATGTCCCCTGTGTAAACCTAGACCACAAGCTGCAGGTGTAAAATGATTGGCAATAGGCTTTAAACAACGTAATTTTTACACTGTTACTACATCGCGCAAACCTGCGGGCCAGCATATTGCAGCGGACAGCCAGCGATCTGCGCTCCCTATCTATGTCCACATTATCTTTTAAATCATCGGTGACCCAGTGGCCCAGGTACTTAAACCTCTGAACACGACCTAGAGGAGATCCCGAGAGTGAGAGTTCCGGCAGCTGTTTGTACGTAAAGCTACCTGACTTAAAAACAAGCCACTCACTCTTATCGGTGTTGTACCTGAGCCCATGCGACACCGCATAGGTTTCACAAATTTTGAGGAGTTTCCTCATCGCGCCAACAGAAGGACTCAGTAGCACCATATCATCAGCATAGCTGATGTTGTTTATACAAACACCATCTACGTGGCATCCTATTTTAGTGCTACTAAGTTCCTCAATCAGTTTGTTTATATAGAGGTTGAACAAACGAGGGGAACACAATCCACCCTGCCTCACCCCACATTCCAGACCATAAGCATCGGAATATGTGCCCGCCCATTTCACTCTATTTTTTTGATTACTGTACCAAAATCTTAACAGTTCAACTATATCTTTTGGAACAGCAGTTTCGCGTAATAGCTTATGCCAGAGCATCTCATAATTTACCAAGTCTGAATAGAATGCCTTCGATAAGTCAAGAAAACAACCTATTACTGGGGTCTTTCTGTCTGTGTAATATTGGACAGTCTGCTTGAGACATAGGATAGCACTTTCGGTGGATAAATTTGGCCTGAAACCAAATTGATTATCCTTTAAAACGATATGTTCTGCAAGAATTTTATCAAGCAGACTATCCAATACCTTCGCAATCACCGTTGCAAGGGAGATAGGTCGATAGTTCTCAACATCGGAGGCATCACCAGTTTTATTTTTTACAATTGGCACAACAATTGTTTTAGTAAGTTCTGCAGGTAGATAACTATGACCCATACAGAGGTTGAAAAACAAGGCAAGTACCCTTGGCAAGTGAACCCCTGAATATTTAAGATGTTCGACGCTGAGGCCGTCGTGACCAGGGGACTTCCCCTTCACCATACTTTGTATAGTTTTCGCAACTTGCTCATCTGAGAACCTGACAAGTCGTGTCCCGGTCACGGCTGCCCCAGCGTCTACGCACCCCGTATTGCTAATGTCGGACAAAGGTGAAATTACTTTAAAGTGCTTTAAGAAAGTATCCGCAATGGCCTTGGGCTTCGCCGCACCCGCGACACTCATTGGAACACCCGACTTATGTTTTAATTTGTTTGTTAAGTTCCAAAATTTAGAAAACTGTTTTCTTTTGTGACATGTTGCTAACATATCCATTTTAATTTGCACTTGGTTATTTTGACAGTATTTTAATTAAGATTTAAAATTACTTTTTGTTCTACACATATTTTCAAAAATATAACCTTGATTCGGTTTGTTATACAATAACCACATTTTGTAAGACAGACGGGCGTCACGATGAGCCTCACGAACGAGCTTGTTCCAGCCTGTTACAAATTTACCCTTATAACGCTTTTTAACATAGTTAGTGTGTGTATGTTCAGCGCCTTGCTTTAAAATACAAACAAGATTGTCATACATTTTATCTAACAACAATCGATGTTCGGTGTTCTGACACATATTATCATTACAATTATGAAACTCTGGTGGAAAAGCTATATGTTTTAATTTATTATTACAAAATTCAAAATAGTTATTTATTTGATCTACATTCCTCTCTCCCCACACAATATTGCTATAGGAAACGCTTGAATTTACTATTTTAGGCTTAATTAAATCAATATTACATTCTATCAACAACGGAATGTGGTCTGACGCATAAACATCGTATAAGATGAACGCATTCCTCACTAGATGCCTAGCTGAGTCAGTGACAACACAATGATCCAGCCAGCGTAGGGATCCGTTGGCAGAGCTAATAAATGTATGTGAGTCTGGTGGCAAAAGTTCTGTATCAATGCAAGACCATGATTCATCGTTACAAATGTTAAATAACTCACTTGAAAACCTTGTCCCGGGGTGTGCATTAAAGTCTCCCAGTATAAACACCGACTCCACTCCACTACTTTCAATCACCGAAACAATTTCACCAAGACAAAGCGTGAACTCAGAAAGATTATCGGCACAGTCTGTGGGCATATATACACAAAATATTAACATCGCTTTATTGTCCTGTTGTATTTTAATACACACGATACGATCACTAGCACACTGCACTATCGATACCGATTCAAACGACGATTTTCTCCACAATAGCGCTACGCCCCCATACGGTCTTCCAATAAGTGGTCCGGCAGAAGTGTCCACAGCTGACTTTCCGAAATATGAAAAGTCTTCATGAATGGACGCTAGATAGGGAATATCATGAGGCAGGAGCCATGTCTCCTGTAGGGCCAGCACGTCGACTTGGTTACATAATCTTCGAATGCAATCGGTTGAACGAATAACATTTTTACAGTTAAACGTACAAAGTTTAATGTTAAACTCAGAACCCATTATGTTTTCGGTATGCCGTCCTCGCTATCCTGTTTATTTACATTTTTTGTGTTTTTAAAGTAAATAAACCGTCTAAATTGAATACCTACGGGCCACATTTTGTGATCTAGAAATGTATTTAATTTATTTTTTGAGACAAGTAGCTTATACGCATTGTAGGGTCGTTCCGACTTCATTTTTATTTTTTCTAGTTGTACGATTTCCTGTGTTTTACTCTTTATGTATTCACAAATATCATTCTCCGTATATAAGCTCTGCTTAGTTTGGGGCTAGATGACGTTGTGTGTCAGATGTCTGAAATATGTATTTATTATTATTATTTATTGGCATTGTACACAACACCATTACACAACTTATGCATCGAAGGAAGGTGAGGTTATTGGGTAGGGTAATATTGTAGACAGGTACAGTTGATGAGGTTTTAAGGGTTTAACCTCTGGATCTGCTGAACCAATTCTTTTACCAATAGGAAGCCATTTTATTTTGTGTGTGTCATAGGCTATAAATATGTAAGATGTCCGAAATATTTATTTATTTATAATTGTAAAACCTTATTTTTATTTTAAAAGCTGTTTAGATGACCTTCAAGATTAAAAATCTTTAGCAATTAAAATATATTTAAAACAATACTCTTCTTTCTCTGTTGTATGTGCCCGTGCCTTTTTGCTCTTCTTCATAATTCTTAAAATTTCTTGTTCAAAATACATGACTCAGTGTCGATAAGTATGACTGTGTGCGTATGTTTACAAGTACGTGTGTGTGCGCGTGTGTCTTGTGAGGCGACAATAACAAGATCACGTATTACAATCCAATACATTTTGAAAGGCCTTTACTTACGTACATAACAAAACATTTGACTTTCCCTCTACTTTTGTTAAGTTTTTTTAAACCAATCGACTTCCGATCCTCAATTTGCAATCGCGTGGAAACTACCTGTCCATCTCGTAGGTTTTCATGATTGACCACTGCATCTTCAAACAAAATGATCTCTTATTGCAATAACGGTAAGTTTTAAAATCGTTTTCGTAATGCTTAAATGACGCATCATGATATGCGATCGGAAATTGACAAATAAATTTGAACGTAGTTTGCAAAGTATAAGGTTGGTGTTCAATTGCATTAAGTTAATATTATGGCTGTTTTTACATGGAACTATTGGAGAATGCTTCCGTTAATAGAATTTTAATGAAGTAATGTCAGTGGCGATGCGGAGGTTGTGCACGTCATGCCCATCTCCTTACGTGCTCTGACGCGCATGCGTCTAGTGAATGGTACGGACAGCATATAAAATGGAGCAGTGTTTCTTTAGAAGCAAAATACACTTATTTGGAACATAGCAAAAGTAATAGCTTAACTCATGGTTTAAAAGATAACGAATCTTATAATAGTTATATATTTGCTGTCTTCTTGTTACACATACAGATATTCTTTTCAACTAAATGATTCATGTAGAGAACTAAAACAAGAGAATTACTCAAATTATATACCTATAATTAATTTTCTAGGATACATAAAAGATCGATAACTTGAATACAGCTTGTATATTAGTTGTAGAAAAGTCTAGAATATATGTTACTAATATTATAAATACTAAAGTTAGCGAGGTTGTATGGATGACTCTTTCACGTAAAAACTACTGAACTAAATGAAACTTTACAACATTAAAACTTATGCACATGACCGCGTGAATTAACCGCGAATGACTTCTATTAACCGCGATAACTGACACGAGTAAACGACATTATGTTTTACAAGTTCTAATTTACGTTTGTTATATACAAATACATATAGTATATCCGATAGTACTACATTTACTTTTATAGATACGACAAGTGAAAATAAAAAATAAAACAAATAAGCTTAAACAAAAAAGTAATCTCTTATGAATTTCAGCACTGAGCGCTAATTAAACAAATCCAATGAGAACACTCTTTTATGGCTTTTTGCTACATCTTTTACGTTCAAGTTAGTACTCGGCTGGTTATCTGTCATATATAATTTATCTACAGAACCCAGTCTATCACACAGATCATGGCTTCCTTGAATTATATGTTGATTTATGTGTAAGATAAGAATGAAGTGTTTTTTTTTTATTTCTGTCTTATTTTAAAATCAAATTAGTTCAAAAGTTTCATAAAAAACGACATTGAATATTTTAAAACATATAATACATTTAATACACATTTAATATTTCTCATGTAGATGCTGACGCTACAAGAGAATGTGAGTGGGCATCTATATTTGCCGAATCTATTCCATCAAGAAGATAATAATTACTGTAGTACAGTTAAAGATTGTAGATACGGCTTTGAAAATAGAGCAATATCGACCCAGTCACTTTAACAACTCTATACGCCTGCCTTTTGTGATTGCAATGAACTGGCGCTAGGAGGTGCTGCTGCCTAAAGCGTCTTACAAATAACGACCTTATTATTATATTCTCGACTTACAGTCCAAACGGTTACTAGTAACAATTATCTTTTGGACACTTATGCTACTTGGATTTAAAATATTGACGTACCATTATTGGTAAATACGGAACCCTATTCTATGCGTGACCTATCCCGCACTTGGGCGTTTTTTTTCACTTCATGCTACGCTGTAACTGCTTCATGGAAAACTACTAGAAATAAAAATTAATACAAGTGAAGTGGTAATGACAATATTCTGTAAATTTGGGATAAACTAAAATGGTTTTTGAGGCATAAATGCAAAACAGAATGTCAGCGTGGTTGAATGCATTATTAGTATATATTACAAGAAATAAAAGAGAAAGATTTATCCTTGTTAAAAGGCCTTACAAACGTAAGGTATGCCTTACGTTTACAAATTGTACGGAAATAAAAAACAAATATATACCTATATTTTTGTTGGTTTGATTAACTCTCAATGTGGTCGGAATTGGTATTTAAACTACCTACTACTACTACACGTATCTCATTGTATCTTTGTGTTAGGATATTCATGTTATATTGCTACACGGTTGGCCTTCTACTACATCGAGTTGTAGGTTGTGTGGATCTACAAATGATTATCCTAGGGCTGTGTCCGTCGTCTTATGTCCGTTGCATGCATATTTGGACCTACATAAGCAATAAAGAACGAATCCACACATACACCAAAATCGAAATAAGGACCGTATCTATAAGGAGACAAGGATAATTAAATCGATTTGGCATGTAAGTGAATTGATTCCTTGTTGCACTAGTAGGTCCAGTTGTAAAGTCTCGAGGAAGCAAGCAAAACAAATGCACTTTTGCACAAATACAAAAATAGACCAGTATTTTGCTGAGACGTCTAAGATAGGTTAAATAATATCACGAGCAATAGGAGACTAGCATTAGTGAAAAGAAACGGCAACGAAGATTTGTGAGTTAGCTAATAATATTATAAATAATGGTCTGCATGTTGAATTCAGCCTTTCAATTCATAGCCTTTTTCTAGAAAAAGTTTTTCTTAATCTATCGGCAGATTTAGAAAAGAATCTTTTCTCTCTTTTGTTGCAAAAATCAATTGCCATTGTTCACTTACATTTCCCTCCATTACATGTTTAGTTTATTAGAGTTCGTCTTAAACTATATTGAAAAACCCCTATAGGTACATGCCTCAAAACTTCTCAGACATATTTTGATAATATATTACCTACAGTTGCACAAACAAAATATTGATTTAAGATCATTAGTTACAACGAAGGAATTTATCTCCACAATACAGTATCCTGATTTCTTAGAATAAGAATGGCAACATACCTTTGTTTGTAAAGACGAGTATGGGTAAGACAATAAATCATGCCAAGGAAAATATTTATGTATATTATAATATTATAGATAACTTGTAAACGTAATTTATAGAAGCGTAGAGTGGGACGCCTACAGACCAGGTGGATTGAAGATTTGCGCAGGATGATGTATTTATTCAATATTTTCCTTATTATTTATTAAAATTATATATAATTAATTAAGGTGAATACAGAAATTGAAATAAGATCATTTACATTAGCCCACCCTGCAGCGTTTGGCTCAAAAGTTTGTATGATGCTAGTAGGGCTACCTCGCTACATTGCAACGAACATTATTTGCACCAGGAACGAGTTAGAGCAGGAGTTACCACATTTATGCGTAATTCGGCCACCAATTTCCGTGATCAGACTTTTGATCTCTAAACACCAACTGCCCAGTTGCCATTGCGGCATACTTTATTTTTTTGTATATATGTATATATTATTAAATTTTCAACAAATTGACACATTAGTAAATCTCACTTCTATAGAGAGGCCCATGGCTATCAGTAAAGTACTAAACGCCATTGATGATGACGATGATTAAGTAGGAAACAATAATGTGTTACATATATCTAAATTATGTAACATTTCCTCACAAACATTAAATAACTGTCCGTGTGGTGACGGATTAAGAATACAGATTGTCACTCCTATTCATCCCGCCGGTGTCGTAAAAGGCGACTAAGGGATAAACTACGCAAGACAACATCGATGCAAAGAGAAGGAATACTTGATACCAACCCCATACCAACCCGTATGGCCAGCGTGGTATAGTAGGCCAAAACCTCCTTTATAAAAAGAGGCCTATGTCCAGCAGTGGACTGTCAATGTTGATGATTAAATAACTCGATTTTATTTAAATCTCTCAGCCAATGAGCATCCTAACTCTTGAAGCCAAGGGAAGTATAACACTTGTTCAAAAAATATAAAAGATATTTGAACTTCCTAAGACGGTAGCAGGGCGACTGCATAAACTACTACGCTATTCGTACAATCAAATGCATAGACTTTGCTTTAAAATTTACTATTTATTAGTTAAATTACAGTTCCTAGCACAGATTTCACTCACTCTAAATAAAAAAAAACTAGACAATAATTTACTCGTCTTAATCTGTCAGCGGTCGCTACAACACGCCATCAATAACATTAAGTTAATCTGTCAATTACATGTGTCTTGTCTCTAAATCTCAAGCCGGGGTGTTCCTAAACAGGTGCGGTGGCCTTAATTACCTTTAAAGTTTTGAACTGTAACTGTTTCTCGACGTTTTCGCACGCGCGACGATTATACCACAGATTAAAGAACCACGAGCGGATTACGCGCGCCAAAAACTGTGACAGTGACAGTTAATTTGGCGGGAATCGGCTTATATAGCTGACTTACATTATTTAGATTAAAAATTCTTACGTGGAGTAGGCTATGATAAGAACTAGACATTAATATAAAGTTTGTGTTATAAATAAATTAGTTAAAAAGTTAATTTCTTGAAATATTTTTCTGCGTGTCTTGTCGCATTGTACAACAATTTTATTTGAAGACAATTTAATGGAAACGGGTTCATACAAAGATAGTAATCGATTAGATGCTCCGAAAGTTAAGCGTATATATATTATTTGATATAATCGCATCGAATGAAGTTTATATAAAATGCTCCCTGGTATTTACCGGTAGCTTTCATAATAGGTATGTGGTGTAGTAACAGATATTATTTAATATTTAATTAGCTTGATAACAACAAGGCGAGTAAACGACACTCCATCATTTCAAAGCAGAGTCTTAATTCTACTTACTAACTAAAAAAATATACACCACTAGATTTCACCCGCGGCTCCGCCTGAGTGTATGTCAGTTATTGCGTTAAAAGTAGTCTCGTTCCTTTGCTATCAGAGTACTAAATTTCATTTCAATCGGTTCAGTAGTGAAAGCCCGACAGACAGAGTTACTTTCGCGTTTATTATATAATATTAGTAAGAAAGAACATTAGGTAAACATATGCCTATTTATTACAACTAAAGTATTTAATAGTATTTATTTATTTATATACTAGATTATGTTGCAGCTAACGACAAGTAATCTTGGCTCCTTTTTTTCCGTGCGGAAATCCCCCCGTATGCCGCATAATTGTGGCTATGTCGGACTCGAACCGACCAAAACCGCACGCCTTCTCGGGCACTAGAATTGGGGAAACCAGGTGCATCATCGGAAGGAAAAACCCTGGGACCCCGACGTACCTCGGGCCATCTTGGTTTACAGATGCTTACTTGCCGGCCCGGCCTGCTTCTGCTAGGGTAACAGATGGCCTCACCTGTCACCCTCATGCGCTGCGCTTATGGAGGACAGAGATCATTTTGCGATCTCCGGCGCCTGAGTCGCCTGAGGTACCTAGCCCGTTGCCGGGCCTGGCGGATCGGAGTATACTAAACCTACCGGTCCCGCTCCGCCATCTCCGTTTCAAGCAAAAGTTGCTCACAGTAAGAGACAGCGGAGTTCCACTCACTCTCGCTCCGTATCATGACCGCAATGATGTTACCGAGCGAGAGAATTCCCACTCTGAAGGCCGCCACGAAATCTCGCCTCGGCTCCTCTCTCGCCGGACACTCTGCCAGCGTATGGAGCGCCGTGTCTATGCTGCAGCCATCGCAGTGGTGGCACTCAGGCGTTGGCTCTTTGCGGATCAGACACAGGTGATCACCGAAACAGCGAGTGATCTTGGCTCCTAACAAAAAACATTTCACTAACACCACACCACCAACGATCCACTGCTGGTCGCGGGTCTCCTCTCAGAAGAGGGTTAATCCATACGTTCCCACGCTGGCCGAGTGTGGGTTGGGGACTAGCGGGTTGGAGAGTAAAACATTTATTCTACCGTATCTATTCAATAATTGTCGCATCAAATAGTGTGTTCATCTCTGGGTTGAGGCGAAAATTCCACAAAGAAATTTATTTATTGCAGTTCAATCGTATATCTATCTATACTGTGCGCACCTGCATAGGTCACGCTTCGTTCAACGGAAGCCCAATACCGAAACGTCTACTGGGTAAAAATGTTAGGTGCCTTCAATCATCATTCATTGGGAAGAAAAACAATCCCACCAGACAAATGGTAAAGGCCAATATTGCATTTGTGAAAGTGAACAACGAGGTCCTAACCTAATACACAGAAAAAATATGTAACCATTAACTTGTTAGCCGTTTACTACAAATTCATTCGGATTTTTAGTAAGTGCTTTGGTTCTAAGAGTAGCGATGTGATGAATGAAAGAATATTATATTTAATAGAAAACCCACACACTTACACAAACATACCACACACACACACACACACACAAACAAACACACACAGTTACTTTTACAACTTTAAGTCATTCACAACAGTCAAGTGCATTTTTCACATTCACATACATTTGACAGAAAATAAAAGTGATGAAATTTATGGAGATAAATAGAGCCACGCTGATTTCAGCACGAATGGGCTGAATCGACCGGGGTGGCACTACCCTCTCACAGAACACCAACTTATAATAATCACATTTCTTCACTAACAATGCAAGTAAAAATATTAAAAAGTTTATATTCAGTTTTAGTGTTTTACAACTCTCCGAGTTGCCATAAAATATTACGAACTTGGTTTAATATTAACCTGAATCGTCAAAGGAAACTCATCCCAAAATTTAACCTATAAAGTAGCATTTTGAAAATAACCTTTCTAGTTGGGACAATCACATCATTTGGTAACAGTTTAGCGTTTAGTAGTACCTATAAACATCTACATCGATATTTGGACTATCCATCTAAAGCCATTTTAAACTACATACATCTATAAGACTGTGCAATATCCAATTGACACGGGTATTTATATATTCCTTCTATTCTAAGCTAATTTTCCCTTTTAAAATACTACCAATTTTCCGATCTTTTATTTTGGCTTAGGCTGGTAGTAGTCTTAGGATTGGGTGATTAGACCCAAGTTATTGCGTTCGCATTATAAGACGTAAAGTTGGCATTAAAGTTGGCTTCGATTTAAAAAGTTTGACAGTTCACATGACATTTGAAATTTACAAACGTATAATAAAAATAAGAAGTGCGGATTACCTAACTACTATTTTGTAGCAACATAGTCTAAAACTCTATTATGTTTAAAAGTAAATAACATGATCACTTGTGACCCCTACTATGGCGGCTTGGTCAGATGTTTCTTCATCATTCTCCCGGCCTGTGGAAGCCGGGGGAATGATGCAGAATGGGTCTCTGGTGTGAGACTCACCAACGAAATACGACAGCAAGAATACTGTCATTTTTAGGATGGTCTTCTGTGTGAGGGTAGTACTGGCCGGGTCGAGCCCGCCCGGCTGAAATCAGCGTTACTCTTCTACCTTAATATAATAAAAAGCTAGTTTCGTATGACTTCTTGTTTGTTAAATAGGAGCAAATACTCTTTATAACGAAACAAAAAGTATTGTCTAAGACTGTGACCACCAGCTCTCGTTCCGCCGCGCTGATCATAAGTTAATATAAACTGGGAATTCCAAAAAAAGGCATTATTTGACGAGAAAGCTTAACTACTGACACCGTTATATACATAGCTATATGTTATACTTCAGACTATATAGTCCATATCTTTACTGGAGCGAAATATTTTCGGTTATGTTAGAAAGTGCTGTTTTATCTAAAACGTTACTGAAAAAATATCTTGAAAAAACTTACATCAACGATATATTTTCAGTAACGTGTTGGTTTTTAAAAAAAGTGTGTTATTATTAATTAATTAGTTCGTTCAAAAAGAGATTGTGACTAATTTGGAACCCTCAACCCGGGGTCTGAACCCGAGACGTCTTGATTCGCATACGCTAACCACTAGACCAACGAGGCAGTGAACTATTTTTCGTATATATATATTGGTGACTTATTTTTTGTGTCCATTTAGCAATAAGATGCAAACATTTAAGCAGCCTGTATCATCTGGCATGGTACTGACTTTGTCCGTGAGGTACGATTATTTAAGCTTACAAGCAAATTGGGCAATTTGTTGCAAACTATCTTACACTTTTTTGACGTATCAAAAGCGCACGCTTCGAAATAGTATGCCTAATTAAACGCTGTTTTCAGGGTTCCGTTTCATACTGCTACTACATGCAGTTTCACCAAATTCGTCTTTTTCTTTTTTTTTGACAACTCCCGCATTAGGAATATAAATTCCTGTGTCGCGGGGGACTTTACAAACACACATGAAACGGACACAAAGAACACCCAGACTCAGAACAACAAATTGTGAATCACACAAAGTGTTATTCTTCGTGGGATTCGAACCCAGGACACTTGGCGCAGTAGGAAGCGGCGTGGCGACCGCATGCCACTAGGCCAACCGTGAAGTCAAACCGTCTGTTTCTTTGTCTGTCGGTGTCCCAAAAATTTTAGTCAAATTGTTACTTTTTTAAATCCATACAAACAAGTAAAATGTCTGTGTGTTATAATATCAAATTAACAGTTATATATTATTAAATGCAAATTAAATTATATATTATATGTAACTCGTAACTAACGTATATAATTTTATTTTCATTTGCAAATGCAATTTTTAAAAGTTTTGTCTATCTTTCTATTTTTTCCGGGTAATCTCTGGTATGGCTGGATCGAGTTTGACGGGACTTTCACTGGTAAAAAGCTGATGAAACTGAAAAGAGTAATTTAAAGCTAATTTTTCAGACTATATTCGCTCCTCGACGTTTCTCGCGATGTATAACTATAACCGCAAGTAACATCGAGGGACTCAGTTAGTCTGTCACGTGATTGCGTAAATTCTCTATAGTTTACATGATTCATAGATTCAATACAATATGACGGAGATTGTATTATTCTGACAGAACGAATGGGAGAACTGACGTAACGTACTGATTGGCGTATTCAGTCAACGACTGCAAGGTTGGCCTAGTGGCTTAAGCGGTTGAGGACGACATCCAATCGGACCAGATTCGCCGCCGGCGACTCGGGCGGCGGAGGCGCGAACATCTGCGCCTCATGCCGCCTTGACTGTGGCCGCGGGTGGACGGGACGGGTTTTCCCTCCACCCGCACTATGTGGCCAGCCGCGAGGGGGCGGCGTCGGTGTGTGCCGGACGCCGCTTAGAGAGGGTCGTCGTACAGAGACGGTGTCCGCATGAGGAGCGGGCAGGCGCTGGAGAAGTTCAGAAGGAGATCCCACCCTGGACTTCTCCCCCTCCTAAACGGAGAAGCGCGGAGAGGGCACACTGTGTGTTTTTTAGTCGGTTCAAGTCCGACACACCACCGCGCCGTAACCCCCGGTGGGGTGACGGTCCATGATGATTTTTCACACATTAAAAAAAAAAAAAAAGTGGCTTAAGCGGTCGCCACGAAGCTTCCTACTGCGCCAAGTGTCGTGGGTTCAAATCCCAACACTTTGTGTGATTCACAATTTGTTGTTCTGAGTCTGGGTGTTCTTTGTGTCCGTTTCATGTATGTTTGATAAGTCCCCCGCGACACAGGAATTTATATTCCTAATGCGGGAGTTGTCTTTTTAAGAAAAAAAAAAAAGTCAGTCAGTCTTTCTGATCAGTCAATTCTGTCAGTTCCAGTAACTAATTAGACTTCGTTCTTAGAGCATTTATCTTTATTTGAGAGGTTATTATTGACCACTTTAATGAAACACAGTTATCAGCAATTTAACTTTCACTCCAAATGTTATAACTAGACAATAATTTGCTCTAATTACTGAAATCAGAGGAGGCAGCCATTTGCTATTTTTCACCCAATCAATCTGTTAATGACTGACAGCCTTTCTAAGACTCATCCTTAATTGATCAGTCATCAACTAGCACATACTACGTCACGGCAATTTGGCTTAGTTATAGACGAACCTGTCGGTATAGTAGTTAGTGATTCTGACTGCTGAGCTAGAGGCAGTGGGTTCGATGCTTAACAGGGACATGTAATTGTGGGAAAATCTTATACTCTTTGTTTTTCTATACTTTTTATGTAATCTGTACAAATAAATAACATTGAAGTGTCTGTATACAATATCAAATGAACAGTTTTTAGGGTTCCGTTGCCAAATGGCAAAAAACGGAACCCTTATAGATTCGTCATGTCTGTCTGTCTGTCCGTCCGTATGTCACAGTAACTTTATTCCGAAACTATAATAACTATACTGTTAAAACTTGGTCAGTAGATGTATTCTTTGAACCGCATTAATATTTCTTCACAAAAACAGAAAAAAAACTATAAATTTTGGGGGTCCCAATACTTAGAACTGAAACTCAAAAAAAATTTTTTCATCAAATCTCTATGGATAGGTCTTTAAAAATGGTATTGAGGTTTCTAAGATCGTTTTTTCTAAACTGAATAGTTTGCGCGAGAGACGCTTCCAAAGTGGTGAAATGTTGGTCCCCCCCCCCTGTTACTTCTAAAATAAGAGAATGATAAAACAAAAAAAAATATATGAAGTACATTACTATGTAAACTTCCAATGAAAATTGGTTTGAACGAGAAATAGTTAGTAGTTTTTTTTTAATACGTCATAAATCATATACATGGAAAGTTACAACGAACTACAAAAACTTTAATATGATATTACTTGCTGCTACGGAACCCTTCATGGGCGAGTCCGACTCGCACTTGGCCGCTTTTTTTATTAAATGCATATGAAAGTACATATGATGTTTGTTCTATCTGATTTAGGCTCTAGAAAGGCTGGATCGAATCGAATTCGGCTGTCTCAGACAGTTGCTCGCATAAGAAGTAGACTCATTTTTTAGCCTAGTTTCGCTCTGCGCCGTACTAGCGTTTTACAACAATAACCGCGTGACTCTAGCCAGTTAAAAAAAAAATGTATAATTAATACGTGAAGCAGAAAATTTGTACCTCTTTTACGAAAATTCCGCGGACGGAGGAGTATGAAATTTTGTACACTAATACTACTAATACTAATACTAATAGTTTACATAGAGAAGGAGTGCAGAATGCTAATATTTTTTTTACTATACAGAAATAACTCATTAAATCAATAATAAAACATTACAGATCTACTAAATCCGTTGATGCTTAACACACGTACACCGACCGCGCGGTCGAGGGTGTTCTCACCGCCACCGCCCCTCCGCGTTTAGGTCCGCGCGGAGGGGCGGTACCTAACACATGGGCAGCCGCATAACCGCGCCGATCATTTATTTATTTATTATAGACACGCCAACAGTATACATACACAACACTGAAAAACAAGCATTAAAATACAGTACAGTTCCTATATGTAGACCAATAAAAGGCATGCACAATGAACAAGAATGAAATTGTGTTTTAAGCGGTTTGAGCAGAACAATGTAGTACACAATATAGCACTGTATTTGTAATTATACACAGTAGAAATACAGTGCTTTATATTCAATTAAGAATCATCGTTGGTACAGGACGTGGTGCAATTTAAAACTGGAATTTGCTTACAAATAAATAAAGGAGTGGACATTCGCGTATAGTTAATAAATGTATCTTTATGTTGTCTCAAACTTTTATAGAATAACATTAATGCCCCATTTAGAGTTCTGCTTCGTAAAAATCGATGAACCCAATATCTTTTATTTTCTTTCTATGCCATAAAAGCGCATCAAGTCTGTATCAAGTCTGTGTCTGCATCGCAATATTGTCACTTTATAGTTCGATTATGGTCGAATTTCTACCACTTGGTGACCACTAGTAATTATATTATTACATTATGACCAATGTTGCTTGATATTTTTTTTCTCGCTATCGAGGCAACTGCTATTAAATTTACTAGTAATATTTTTAAATGTAAGCATGTTAAAGTACTAATTAAATAAAAAATATGATCATTAATCAAAACTCGACAGAAGTTGAAACAGCCTGCTATTTGAAATGGTTAAGAGAACCTATTACAGACACACATATAATTACAACATATGTGAGTCTATGAACTAACAGTATTTTTTAAATTACAGCCCATTTACTTAGAACTAATTGGATGATTTGATGAAAAAAAAACTAGAACTTTGTGGTCAGTCGGAAGTAAAAGAGGACACTTAACCACATTTTAGAAAAAAAAACTCTCGAATTTAATTTGGCATTGCCAATCAATTAGTGTAGCGTCATACACCGACGAGAAAGGTCATTTCGTGCCTTATAAAGATCGAATCTGCCTGAAATACACACTATCAAAATAGGTCCAGTCGTTCCAGAGATTACCTATAACAATCGGACATACTGACAATAATTTTAACAATTGTTGTTTTACCCGACTACTGCAAAACCAAAGGAGGGTTATATTTTTGACAGGCAATGTTTTCATGAATTTATGTTCATACATTTATGAAAATAAAATTGACATGTCTGTTTGTACTATAAAATGAACAGTTTTTTACTAAATGCATATGAAAGTAATATATATACGGAACTTACATCAAAAAAAGTAGTTTCTAAATTTTTTGTCCGTCTGTCTTTCTGTTTATTTGTTTTCCTGGAACGGCTGCAACGATTTTTCCAGGACTTCCACTGGTAGAAAGCTGTTAACATAGGGATTAACTCAGGTTAAATTCATAAGTTCACTATTCATCCTGCGGGTGTCGTAAGAGGCGACTAAAGGAACAAAATAAGCAGCTAACATCACTGCCAAGAGAAGGAAAACTTGAAAACCCTTTACCAACCCGTCTAGCCAGCGTGGTATAGTAGGCTAAAACCTCCTTTCAAAGGAGAAGCCTATGTCCAGCAGTGGACTGTTAAAGGCTGTTGATGATGAAATTCAACTCGCGATTTACATCCAAAACTGCGGTTCTCAGCTAGCCAAAAATATTATTCCACTTTATTTTTTGTAAGTAAAAAAAAACATGAGGTAGCAGTACGTCATCAGTGTGGTTAATTTATTTGATGAGTAATCGGATTGCGCTTCACGTGAGGAGAGGTCGCGTGACGATAACGAGGTGACCACAACAGGTGACCGGAGGCGATGCTGCCGAATAAACTCCAAGCGATCAACGTTCAGTAAATTACCTTCTGAGATTTTTTGCTAATGCTGACATGAAATATATCAGTTCTATTTTATTTTTATATATATTTAAGCCTACCAAAGTGATTTTACTCTGCCTGATGGAAAGCGTGAGTAGGGTCCAGGAGTAGGGGTCACCATGCTCTTTGGGAATGTAGGCGATGCAGCATGGTGACCCATACCATGGATTGTCAAATGTTTCTGCAATATTCATGTTGAAATCAGCGTGGCTCTACTGCCTCTTAAGCTTAGATGGAAGTTTAACAGGTTGTAGAACTAACAGAAACGTATCATAGAGCTGAAAAATTCGTTTGTTTGCGCGCTAATCTAAAAAATTACTGTTTCGGTTCGAACAATTCTTTCAGTGATAGATAGTCCAGTTGTCAAGGAAGGTTATAGGTTATGTATTATCACGCTGCGACCAATAAAAGTGGAGTATCAATGGAAAATGGCTGGAAAGACAGGGGAAAAATATTGCGTTTGAAAGCTTCCAATACGTGAGTTGCGTTAATCGTTAAAAATTCGTGCAAATGAAGTATTAAATAATCATTCCTCTTGAAAAGTTCTAATAAAGTCCGTGAGCATATATCTATCTTTTAAAGTTTTCTCATTAAGTACCTTCCTATGGAAAATATTTTTTTTTCAACATCAAGGTACAGGCAATAGAAGATGCAGACGGAGCTGCGCGTGTCAGCTAGCATATAGATATGCTAGATAGACATGGACAAATTAAAAAAGAAATCGCAAGAGTTCTTTTTACGATAAAAAAATTTAGTAAGTAGCACTTGTAAGATCTTTATGAGTATCTATCTAAGGAATCGATGGGCACTTACAAAAAAAAGAAACTTCGAAATGACTGTGATTATAAGTTTAAACATTCATAAGAATTCAAAAGTGAGAGAGTGGCCAAATACATTTAAAGTACATACAAAACAATGCATATGAATGATTTGTACAAGTATGTAACTAAAATTGAAGAGTCTTTTTGTAATTTCTTTTTAATTAACAGGTTTTCACTAAATGGATGGAAAAGAAGGTGGTACACCTACTTACTTTAAATAATATTTTATTATCTAATTTAATTTTAATTTTTTCACATTAAACGGAGCTTACTATTACCACTATTAGCGGTTACCATTAGGTAGATCATTGAGGACACGCCATAGTTTAAATTATATGTATGTAGGTTTGGAGGTGGCTTTAGACATACGGTCATATATACCTCTGATGTGATAGTACCCGAGAGGATTGCAATATGGAAAAGTTTTTCATTCAATTTATTTTAAGAATTAAAAAATAAAATTGTGGTACATATAAAAATCATTAACATAAACTAGTAAATAATGTTTATTTTTTTAAAGAAATGATTCAATCAAAATGGAAACTGAAATCAGTCACAGTTTTCACAAAAAATATCACTTGAATATTTAAAACTGACTTTCTTAAGTTATTTTAGTTTTAGTTTCCATTCATTTTAATTATTTTTTTGTCTTTAGTTAAGTAAAGTCGAAAGCTATCTAAAATTTCTTATATTTTGCGTAGCGAAAATGTCATAAAAAGTTTAACCTTACTAAATCTGACTGAAAAAGAAAACAGTAACGGTCCCTGCAGACATTAATTCAACCATTAAAAATCAACGGTCTCTATATAGCCAAAAACAAGCCGTTGCACTGGCCATTGACAATAGGTAACCATAAAAAAAGAATTTACCGAAGAGATTGCTTCGAGACAAGCGCGACGCGAGCCAAAAAAACTGGCGCCTTCTACAAAAGATTTAAAAAAGCGATTCCAATAAGAAAAATGAGAATCGATATCCAATCGAGTGGGCATCGGGATCAGAGGCAGAACGTGCGTGACAGTCCACGCGCGGTGAATCGATCCACGAGGCGCGAGCCGGCGACACTATGCAAAAATCGATTTGAAACTCGATCGATGAAAGTGTAGATTGGTCATCCATTAAAATATTTTTATAATTTTTAAAACAAGATCTGAGAAATGTATTATTAGTTAAAAATTATTTTATACTACACCTGATCGGAACAGTAGTCAATATTCCCTGAAAATGAAAAGAGAACGTTAGTCTTTTCCTTGACCTGAATAAGCGGGAGGAAAAAATGTATGAAAATCCATTTCTAACGTGTTTTAGCGGGAGAAAAAGTTGTATGAATTTTCATTTCTCATGTGTTATCTTATCTATGGCGCTCGCCTGCCCAAGGAGTTTTCATATAATTTAAACATGGAATCTCTGTGCCACTGACATCCTTTGGTGAAGAATAAAAAAAAACAAAAGAAGCACGAAATATTGGTCAAATTCTAAGCTAAATTGTGTCTTACATGGTGTCTTACGTTTTGATTTTATTTTAAAAATACTTTAAATGTTCCTCACAGTACACCTGTGTAGCACTGTATAAAGCACTGTGTAGCACTCGGGTGAAAGTCCTATTCCTACCTCGGGAGTATAAAACCCGTGTTTTAGTCGAGTTTCTTCAATTTTCGAAAGCAACGGGTTCAACGCAACAAAATGTTGCAAGTATTTTTTTTTCCTTGCAACTAACAGCACTTGACAAAAAATATTGAAAGTTTAATTAAAAGTGAGTGTACGTGACATGACTTTAAAAAAAAAACAATTCCCGCTCTATGAAAATAGTCTGTATCTGTGACTAACAACCTACATATAACAGACTCAAAGAACACTAAGACTCAGTACAACATTTTGATGATCCTACAGTGTTGTTCCATTGAGGAACGTACCCACAACACTCAGTTTTGTATCGGTAAAGGACGCTATGGCTCCTCTCCGCGTCCCCTCCAAGTCTGCCGGCCTGTGTAGCTCTATGCCATTGAATAATATGTTTATCTACAAAACGAATGACACATAGAAACTGTAATGCAGGCACCACACTTCGTTATGCGGTATTCGTTATGTGTCTACGCCATATTCGCCCAAATATTAGTTATGCGCGCAAACAACAAACATGCCATCCACACTTCGAACTGGTATGCCAAATAAGCATCAAATAAGGCAACTAAGTGTGTTGTAGAGATGTGTCATTGTCATTTTTATGGTGAACGAAACGAATATACTCTCCACACTTCGCCGTATGCGCGCGAATAACCCGCATAACGAATAGCGCATAACGAAGTGTGGTGCCTGCATAAGAAGTACAGCCCCCGAAGTTAAGATGCAAACGTTTTTCGTTCTCTTGTTTGATTGGCTAATATTTTGTTTTGATCACGTGACTGAGTGACATTAGCGAATCAAACAAGACTGAAGAAGTGACTTCAGACGAAAAAAACTTGCCTAGGGGGGTACGAATGCCACTGTTACGCTATGACAACGAACTCTAAATCTATATTTCCAAATAGTTTTGCAATCATCCAGTCTCCGTGTGGTGACGGATTAAGAATACAAAGTGTCACCACCCCTATTAATTCCATGGGTGTCGTAAGAGGCGACTAAAGGAACAAAATAATCAGCTAACATCACTGTCAAGAGAAGGAAAACTTGAAACAAACCCTTACCAACCCGTCTGGCCAGCGTGGTATAGTAGGCCAAAACCTCCTTTCAAAGGAGAGGCCTATGTCCAGCAGTGGACTGTTAAAGGCTGTTGATGATGATGATGATTGCAATCATAGTTGTCAATCAATAGTGGATCCATGGGAAGGAAGTGGTCGGATATAGGTCTTGAGGTTTGGCTGTTTCTAGTTAATATGAATTTATCCATCTACCTACCTACATATTTTACACATTTTTTTTTATATTTCGGACATCTTACACACAAGGTCATTTAGTCCCAAGCTAAGCAGAGCTTATATTATGCCTTATTATGGGTACCAGACAACTGATATAAATACATCAACATGCTTTTTTTGTAAATATACATACGTATTATACATAGACAACACCCAGACTCCGAAACAAATATTTGTGAATCCCACAAATCATATTTGGTACGACCCGAGAATCGAACCCGAGACCTCTTGATCAGCAGCCGCATACGCTAACCACTAGACCAACAAGGCAAGCAAACCTATATACAATTAAATAACCAAATGTTATTGAAAATTTTTATGCATCTCTTTTTCTTAAGATAAGCACAATGCAGTGTTTATGGTGTTCAATAACTGTTTTGGAAAACTAGTTTCAAAAACAAGTTACTAATCGAGAGAAATAACGTAGTAGAAAAACTCTAAAAATGAAATAGTTTCCGTTTAATATCCTCACGGCTATGCTTCATTGACTGGGTCAAGCTTTTTTTAAACTTTTGATCGCCACTAAGCTATGCCTTAAAAACTGTAGAGCTGAAATAAATAAAAAAAACACATTCTTTAAATATAACTTATTTCACTAAATGAGAAAACTTAGAACTTGCGTGAGGCAGACAGACAGATTTGAGTTGGTTTTCGAAAAATTTGATATAAGTACATTTCACATTTAGAAAAAGTTTGGTTAAAATATAGTAGTCCCTACTAATATTATAAACGCGAAAGTTTGTTAGTATGTATATGTGTATGTTTGTTGCTCTTTCACGCAAAAACTATTGAACGGATTTGGATAAATATATAGTATGCAGTAATATAGCTTACGCCCGCGGCTCCGCCCGCGTGTATGTCGGTTATCGCGGTAAAAAGTAGCCTATCTCCTTTCCCAAGTTCAGTTCTGTCTTCATACCAAATTTCAACAAAATCGGTTCAGTGGTTTAGGCGTGAAAGCGTAACTGACAGACAGAGTTAAGTCGTATTTATAATATTAGTAGGGATACATATATCAGAATAACACATAGGCAAGTAACATCATAATGCTTATTGATTTTAGATTTGAAAATGTTTTCAGACCTTTGATCACTCACTCTTTCTTAGCGATCAGTCATTAAAAAATGTAACTTATGTCCACAAAGAATACCAGTTTTATCCTACTATAAAATTTCTCCTATCCTCAAATCCACAGCTTAACTTGTATCATGCATATCAGGAACAGTTCCACGTTAAACGCAATTTTCCTCAACCACTCACCAAAGAGGTTTTTGTAATGAGTCATTCGGAGGTATCTGGTCACCTCTTCACGCCTCGCCGTGCGTCACTGGCTGCAGCTTTATTGGCAAAGTAGATCTCATTACCGATTCTAACTGTACGTAAACTACAGTGGCCTGTAGTTAGCGGATCAGAATACCCTCCTGCTGGTTTAGTGCAATCGTGACTGCCTCTTTTACACTAATATTAAATGAGACCCGCAGTGTTACCATCAGAGAAAATTAGTCTAAAAAATGTTTCTTATGGCATTTGTTATCTGCCAGTGAAAACCCGTCAAACTCGGTTCCTCTGTTCCAGAGATTAGCCGTAATAAATACATAAACAGATATATATATTGTTTGTACATAAGTACCATACTTACACCGTTCCGATAAATAATATACTTTCAAATACATTTATTAAAAAATATTAATTTCATTTTAAAAACATACACTTCAATTTTATTGCATAGAAGAAAAGAGATAAAAAGAGTTAGTGTTGTGTTTGTAAGGTTGTCGGGGTATAATCTCTGGAAGAAAAAAAAATTTTTTTTAATTAAGCAAAGGAAATCACATTAGTAGAGAGTTTCATATCATAAAATAAGAAGGGGATTTTTTTATCGATTTCGAGCCATGTGTCGCGTTTACTTATCTTAATATATATAATTCTTGTGTGAGTGTGTATGTCACTGAACTTCTCTCAAACGACTGGACCGATTTTGATGAAATTTTTTGTGTGTGTTCAAGGGGATCTGGGAATGGTTTAGATTCGCAATTGGACCCGGTAGGTGGCGCTGCGATCAAGTTCTGGAATTTTAAAGTTGGGCGGTACGAAGTTCGCTGGGTCAACTAGTATCATATATAAAAATACCAGCAAATCAAAAAAACAGGAGTAATAGTTACTATATAATATTTCAAGAACCTTTAGCAAATTAAATATAACACAACTCAATTACAAAACCTAAAAAATATATTTCTATCCTAAAAAAATTAGTAGGCTGTAATATAATATAAACATACCACCGAATCTAAACTAGAACTCAATTTAAAACCTATAATGAAAATGGCCAAAAAACACAAAATGTAACCAATTTTTAGGACTGGAACGTTCCTGAGAGCGTTCCAGGGCAAGATTATTAAGATAATAGGCACATCAAATGAAGCGACGTCGCGTCACGATAAAAAAAAAACATTGGTTAAAATCTCCCTGTAGCGTGTTGTTTTAGGCTCTCGGAAAATATTGAGCTCGGTAAGCGAAGAATAACAATGGAAGCGCTTCTTATGCCACCCCTCCAACCTCCACTGTGGGCGATGTGTCGAAAATTGGATCAGTAATTATGCTTGTTTATATGACCTTTTATACTAAAAGTATGGCGACAACCCTCATAATATATCATGGTAGGTGTATTTTCAGCAATACTACCATTGCCGATATCGATTCACCATTTTGGATTCAATTCAGCCTACTGCCGTTCAATGCTGAACGCAGGCCTCCCCAAAAGAGAGCCAACTATCACTATCCCGGTGGGAAGTCCGCATCCATCCAACGCCAGCTATTTTTTTCAAGTCGTCAGTCTATTGTGCCGCAGGGCGTCCTACACTACGTTTGTATAATCGCCTAATCGCGGTTTCCAGTCCAGCACTTGTCACCAATTAACTACTTCGAACTCGGTTTACCACGCTCAATTCCTATACCGTATCTAGCTGCCCTTATTTTCAAATAGTCGGACCGTCGTGCCGCAGATCGTCCTACACTACGTTTGCCTAATCGCGAACTCTCCTCTACCACATGTCGGCACCATTGACACTCCGGTTCGTCAGGAGATATAATCGGGCCACACTTTAAGTTTAACTTCAGTGGGCCTAGCCAAGTTGCAAATGCAATCCTGTTTGACCGGCTAATATTTTATTTTGGTCACGTGACTAAGTGACATTAGCCTATCAAACAAGAGAATAGAGGCGTCAGCGATTGAAGAACGGAAAAAGTTTGCAACTTGGCCAGGGGTGCAGGTAGCAGTTACTCCAGTTCCCTGTTGGAATATTTCGTTGCAAATTTTACGGGATAGAGAAAAACCCATCATCATAGGCTACACCGCACTCTGAGCAATTTTAAAATTTCGGACCAGTATAAATATATTTATTTTATTAAACTTCTTGTAAACACTTTGCACAAGGCGGATTTAATGCCACAGACATTCTCCAATCAATTCTAAATTTATCCAGTATTTTTTAGGTACCACTAATATTTAGTTATCAATAAATCTATCACGTGGCTGCTACAGGGACCATCAGTCCGCCTGGAGAGATTAATTTAAATCTCTTACAACATGATTATACAATATAAACTATGAACTTATTATATGCCATCAATAACCCATAACGTCCCACTGTACGTTTCAGGTCTCTTCTCGCGAGAGGGTTAGGCCAAACGTCCAAACGCTGGTCGAGTGTGGGTTGAAAAAAAATATTTAAATGATAATTTGGATATGGAATGCAAAGTGATATTTTTTTACGTGTGGAAACCTCCTATGGGCGCCTCGTGGATGTCTTCTAAACAAGATCTTCATCAACACGTGCGTACGACAGTAGTGAAGTCGAAAGTGTACTTCCCTACTCTCACCGCACGAGTAATATATATATAAGGCGTGTCGTGGAACAGTTTGAGACGCTCTCCTATCACCTTTATATCTGGTATTCTGCCCACTCTTCGCGGTGGACTGTTGCCAAGTTCAGTAGAAACCTACTGGAGGAAGCCACCATTATCCATTCTTGGCTGACTCCGTAAGCCCCGACCGAGAAAGTCAACAGGCTGATCGCTTTTGTGATACGCTTCCGCAGACCCACGATGCGGTCATACAAAGTAACCCTACAAATATCTTCAGTACATATTCCCTCTTTTTTCATTCCATTTCTTTATATTAGTGATAGGAATAGAACTTAACACCTCTGGCCAGGTAACTAAAAGTTGAGTGCGTTAAAATTAAAAAATGTTTTGGAATTGCCGGGCGACAAGCCTTACTTAAACTCTTCTTAAGTAGCTTAGCTAGCTAGCAGCACTAGCTATTGTCCATGGCTATACCCGCTTGTTTGTCGAATATCGCGGTAATCATTTTTCTGGTTAATATAATCGGATTTCTATTGGTAAAAGAATCAAAATCAGACTGTAGATTCAAAGATTACAACGTCATAAACTCATAACCTTATAAACTATACCTCTATATAACATAGTACTAATAAAAAAACAAAAATCGGCCAAGTGCGTGTTAGGCCACGCATAGAATAGGGTTCCTCATTCACCCATAATGGTACAAAGATTTAAAATCGTATCCAATAGATAATTGCTGTTTACTTATTAATGCGTTAATTTTGTATGAAGTTTTCCAAGTAAGAATTTACAAGTTAGGCCTCTACAACTCCTGAACTAACTAAGTCATCTAAGCCATTATAGTTTTCCTTTAAAGTTCATCATATGAACCATCATGAATTTTTCCAAGCTTTTTGAACCAGCCGTTTAGTTTCTAGAGGGACGGGGGGACGCATTGTTTTTATAAAAATATACTATAATAAATCAAAAAATCGTCTACGAAACCAATATATTGTTTTTAAAAGACCTATTTAATGATACCCCACACGAAGGGGTATGTGCTAGAAAAAAAAACCTACTTCACATGTAGAGGAGGTACCCCAAATAAAAATGTTTTCATGGTTTTATAGAATAGCACTAGCACAATAGCATTTTGTCGACGAGATAAAATACATATTCATGCAAAGATTCATCTTTCTATCACTAGCCGTTTTGAGGGTAAGTCGAGGACGGACGGAAGGACATGACGAAACTATAAGGGTTCCGAATCATGAACTTCAGAACCCAAAAAAGTACCACTCTTCATAACAAGTACCAATAGATAAGTGAATTATTAAAAATTGTTAAAAGTCACCCTAATCAACAAAATGTAACTTCTCTTTTTTGTTACTCTGTAGGTCAATGTTGTGAAAATATTAAAAATCATAAATCTCTTATAGTGTTTTGAAGTGCTTAGAGGTCTGCTTACTCTCATTTAACGCGCGGGTGTCCCTACTGTCTCTCTATAGAGTACCGTGTGCTACATACAATAGGGTTACCACTTTTACTTATATTACTAATTCATAATTATAAAATGGGACGTTATGTCGTGTGTTATTACGTCAATACGTAACCAATGAAGTTATTGATTAAATAAATTCTCAATAATATTTAATATCTGACTTAACGTGTTTAACATCTTTATATTTTCATCTAAATGGTTTACGAAAAATTGATTGAATCAACACACAACAATTTTATGTCATAAAATTGTAAAAGAATCGATCATGCTGTTTCGGAGGAGGCAACTAACATTGTGATACAAGAATTATATATATATATACTAGTTGACCCAGCGAACTTCGTACCGCCCAACTTTAAAATTCCAGAACTTGATCGCAGCGCCACCTACCGGGTCCAATTGTGAATCTAAACCATTCCCAGATCCCCTTGAACACACACAAACAATTTCATCAAAATCGGTCCAGTCGTTTGAGAAAAGTTCAGTGACATACACACTCACAGAAGAATTATATATATAAAGATATGTACCTGAAGCAAAAACTTTATACTCTTCTATACAAAAATTAAGGATATACTCGTAGTCTGTGTATGTGCAAAACGTACATATTTAGTACTGCACACCGTGGACGCGCCCTGCGACATAAGATAACTCTCAAATTGTGTTAAAAAATATGCGTCCACGTGACAACCCTTAGCGGTACTTGGCGAGCGACTGCTGTTTTTTCATTTACGAATATTTTCCTTGGCGCACGATATTTTTTCAGCCTGTTTTCCCAGTTGTAAGATAAACTACACTCCATCAAATGTATATTTTTTACCATTCGCCCTCCTCCTACCATCTGCCCTCCCTACTCCTCTCAGGTACTACTTATATTGTAAATTTCACGTGTAACCTGTTACCAATTTTGTTTTTTTTTTCTATATCATTCTACGGCATCATATCATATAAAAATCATATTTCATATAAAAATCTATTTTAGTTGGAGGAAAACTAATAATTTTATCTAGCTTTTTTTCTGTGCCTCCTACGATAGTGATTATGGTTCAATCTCCTCATACATTCAGAATACCCATAAAGGGCTGCCTTTTTGTGGGTATCCTAAATGATTGTTCTGAGTCCGAGTGTTCTTTGTGTGGTCTTACAAAAAAATATATATATAAACTATCTAATTAGGACTGAAAATTCACATAAACATGTAGGCACTTACATTATAAATAAATATTTAGAACATCTTACACACAAAGCCATATAGTCCCAAACTAAGCAGAGCTTGTACTATGGGTATTAAATAAGTGATATAAATACAAATTCACTTTTTTTGGATATTCATAAATCAAAATCAAAGCATTTATTTCAAGTAGGCCAGTTACAGGCACTTTTGAATTGTCGAAACAAAAATGTAGCTACAGTCCCAGTCACAAGACATAAAAACTGTGAAAGTACTGTAGTTGCCCATTCCCTAGCGTAGATCTCTATGGAGAAGAACGGGCAAGAAACATATTCATCTGATTTCATCACGAATGGGCCGGTTCGGCCTATCCTCTATCGTATTTCGTTGGTGAGTGTGAGACCGAAGGTCCAATCATTCCGAAGGCCTTTGGAGGCCGGGAGAATGATGCAGAATTATTTATTTATTTATTTTATAACACACTTACGTCTACCCGTCTACCATTACAGATATGTAGAATCTAATGCGGTATACGTAGACAATATGTTTTTAATTAACTTAACTGTTCGTAAGTTACCCTGGTGAATTCGCTCAGTGAACACATAAAAATGTCAACGACATTAGCAACCGCATTGAGCGCACGCAAGGCACGCGTGAGCGGCGCCCTCTGCAGCAGGCCGGTGCGCGCCCGGGGCACAACCAGTAGCTGCGGTCTCCGTCGTCGCCCAACGTAATCATTGGGAACACAAAAGTTTATCTGGCATAGAATCGGTGGATTATGTATTTTGCCACGTAACAACTTGAATAAGTAAATCACTAGTGATACTTCGCGCCTCAATTCTAACTTATAATAACCTACCATGCCGAGAATAAACAAGGACGGATACAGCAATGGATACCCTGGGTATACTCCGTACAGTTTTAAATACATAAACCGGATATACTTATTCTGTATCCGTTCGACCATTGTTGAGTACTTCGTTTCACTAGGACTCCAGATAGCCGCATTATGTTCGAGATGACTCTTCACAAGAGCCTCATATAAAGCCTTTAAGGCACAAATGTTCGTGAATTCATTCGCCTGACGTAAGATAAATCCAAGATTACGGTATGCCTTTTTACAAATATCAGAGATGTGCTATTTGTAAAAAGGCTATTATCTAACCAAGCCGCCATGGTATGGGTCACCATGCTACATTGCCTACCCTCACAATGAGAATGGTGACTTCTACTCCTGGATTCTACTCATGCTATACATCAGGCCGAGTAGAGTCACTTTGGTTTGCCTATACAAATAAATAAAATTGGTGTGGCTGTATGTAATATGAAATGAACAGCTTTTACTATATGCATATCAAAGTATATGCGGTACTTACATAACAAGGCAATAATTAAAACTTTTGTCTGTCCGTCCGCGGTGTCATTTGTGATTTTTTAATAATAATAATTATTCCAGACATCTCACACACAACATCATCTAGTCCCAAACTAAGCAGAGCTTGTATTATGGGCACTAGACAACTGATATAAATACATAAACATACTTTTATTTTGTAAATACATACATCATCCAGAACATCCAGACTCCGAAACAAATATTTGTGGATCACACAAATATTTGGTCCGACCCTTGAATCGAACCCGAGACCTCTTGATCAGCAGCCGCATACGCTAACCACTAGACCAACAAGGCAGTCAAATTTAAAACAATAACCGCGGGAAATACTGCGGAACTCAGATATTTTTTAATTTAATAAATTTAAAAAAAATTGTACGAGCAAGTCGGATGGCCACAAGCGCAGTAGCGCATGACGTAACGGCGATGACGACACTGATCGGTGACAACTAAACGCTTACTAATAGGCGTTTAGTTTCACCTCTGTCTTCACGGCAATTATCGTTTGCTGGAGTAATTGAAAAAGATTCTAATTACTGTGGATACGGTTTGATCATTTTCGGTAAGTTTCGGTCAAGTGCAATTTACCTACAGTCAAATGTTGCAGTCGGGCATTATTAAAAATATTGATAATAATTTGCAATAAATAGCAATTCGATATTGGTTGCAAAACGTTCTAACTCAGAACAACATTTCTTTGTTTCTTAACGTTCACTAACAGCTCAAGTGTTTCCTTCCCACTATGATCCCGGGCCCTTTAAACGGGGCGTGAAAAAGCATCTCACTAAGCCGCCATAGTGTGGGCCGCTATACATTTTTGTCTACATTCGCAGCAAGTGTGGTAGCCCCCACTCTTGGATTCTACTCATACTTTCCATCAGGCAGGGTAGTCACTTTAGATGGCTAAATAAAAAATAAAAAAAAAAAGTAGCAGAACCATGCTGATTTCAGTACTAATGGGCTGACTCAACCCGGGATACTACCCTCACACAGAAGTATTCGTGCTGTCGTGGTGTGACTCACTAGGGCGCCGTAGTATGGTTCATAGATAGATAGATAACTCTTTGTTTGCACACCATTTATCAGAGTTACATGAAAGAACAGAATGATCAAACATCGAGTGTATAAAGGGCGGCCTTATTGCCAAAAGCAATTTCTTCCATCAAAGGATCATAATGCTGTATTGTGTGCAATTAAAATGATTATAGTGACCAACACTCTTGGGTTTTTACTCATGCCTTCCATCAGGTTTAGTAGAATCACTTCAGCAGAATTAAATAAAAAAAAAGAGGAACACTAAAGGTCATTGTAGGAATAGTTTTGTTATTTCACTTCTCTAGGTAGTAGGTACAATTCTCACCTTTTTTTTTTCGTGCGGAAATCCCCACGGATACCACCAGCCAACTAGCTGGTGGTTATGTCGGACTCGAACCGACTAAAAACCGCACGCCATCTCGGGTACTTGAAGCCGAGGTACCAGGTGCACCCTCGAAAGGAAATCCCTGGTACCCTGACATACCTCGGGACATCTGCGGTCTGTACATGACCCCCTTCGGTGTGGGATCCCTATTTTTCCACATTTCCCCTTTTGGTTTGGACTGGTACAATTCTTACCTAGGGCAGACAGTTGTACAAATACCGTTCCCTGGATTGGCACTTGTGTGAGCTCTGGAGTTCTTTCTAATTGTTATAAATAGAAGTACTTAGATACGCAAAAAGTCAAGTCTTAGGGTAATTACAAATATTAATTTTAAATTGCCACCAATTAAGACTTACATATCCACAGGAAAGAACAATGTATAGGTTCTATAATATATGTATATATTTTGGTAGTACGAACAGACATAACGACCGACATTCTTTATTAACCCTTACATTGGCCTGCATCCACGTGAGATGTATACCGTGGACGTGGAGTTTTGACACTTGGAGAACAACAATATTTTTAACTTCCTTTCTAGGAACATATTCGGTGTTGCGATGGATTTGCCAAACACATGTAGAAACAATATGTTGGTCTAGTCTAGCTTTGTTGGTCTAGTGGTTAGCGAATGCGGCTGCTGATCAAGAGGTCTCGGGTTCGATTCCCGGGTCAGACCAAACATTTGTGTGATCCACAAATATTTGTTTCGGAGTCTGGATGTTTTTCTATGTATAATGTGTATATATTTAAAAAAAAAGTATGTATATTTATTTATATCAGTTGTTTAGTACCCACAATACAAGCTTTGCATAGTTTGGGACTAGAAGATGTGCGTAAGATGTCCAAAAAAAATATATGGAAAATATAATGACACATGCGACAAAACAACAACACAGAAAAGCTTAGCTAAAATATTACTTTAGAATAAAGCACCACATACACTTCACTTAATCTTCACTAACTACGGTATTGACACAACTCTTTTGCTACATCCACATTCATCAGCCGCTCGTGGGCTTTTGGTGCTTTTAAAATAAAGTAGTTTAAAAAAAATAAGTAAGATTAGCAAGATTAGCAACTACGGGTACAGGGACCAAGAAACCAGTGGTTAGGGCATCAAAGATAGAAACCTCTTCTGCATCACACCTTTGATCCAGGCGTGTAAAGTGAGCTTCTTAAGGTGTTGGTCGAGGATATTGTGACATGTAATAAAATGTGTGATAGTTTGTCTGTACATGAAGTACTTATTAGTCAGCTTAACTGTTCATTAACAGCATTTATTAGTTCACAGCTGGACATAAGCGGAGAGGCTTTAATATAGGTCAAATTTTCAACTGAACATAATTAAGCCAACAATAAAACTTAAAGTATCAAGACATTAAATGGAATTGCGTCCGGTCATCAAGATGTATAGATGGAGCACCTGTTCGCTGTAGGCGATCGGCCGTGCTCGACCATCTTCGGACAAGTTCGTCTCCACCCTTAAAGTCCTCTATCAATCCATAAAGAGCTGTATTTGTAGCCCAAATAAGGTTTGTTTTTGTTTAATGCTTTATAATTATTGTTGAGACGCATAGGGTAGATACGTGGGAAAATGTAGAATCTTAATTATTTACTACCAACTAAGTAGGTATTTCTGAGATTTCATGAATAATAAAATCTAAAAGAGGTTTTAACACAAACTATACTTTGATTAATTAATTTAGGTAGTAAAGTCTATTTAATTGCTGCAATAAGATAATATTAGGACTTTGACTACTCGTCAACAGGCAAAAGGGCAATTCTCGTAATAAGAAGTTGAGCTCAGTTTATATTAACTCAAGTTTAAAATTTAGGTCTACTCTAACCACAGACTATTTCTATGATCTGTGACTCTCACATTTGTCAAACAAGGGGCCACATAGAGAAAATTAGGCACCACAAGTAAGTACATATACAATACATTTCAATATATCGAACTTCAAAAGGAGTACTTTTAACTTACCCTACTGTGGCAGGAAGAGGGTTATGTTTTGTATACAATAGTCGAACCTGTCTCTCTAGCTAAGCTGTAAACGTTTTTTTTTTATTCAAGCCTACCAAATTGTCTCTACTCTGCCTGATGGAGAGCATGAGTAAAATCAGGAGTAGGGGTCACCATCCTCATATTGAGGGTATTCAATGCAGCATAGTGATCCATATCATGGCGGCCTGCCCGGCAGAATCATGCAGAATGATTGGATCTTTGGCCTCACACTTACCAACGAAATACTACAGCAAGAGTGCTATCATTATTAGGATGGTCTTCTGTGTGAGGGTAGTACTGCCCCGGTCGTGCTGAAATCAGCGTGGCTCTACTACCTTTTTTTCGTTCTACAATCGCTGACGCCTCTATTCTCTTGTTTGATTGGCTAATGTCACTCAGTCACGTGATCAAAACAAAATATTAGCCAATCGAACAGGGGAAAAGAGGCGTCAGCGATTGCATAACGAAACACGTTGTAACTTGACTAGGGGCTTTGGGCTAACTGGTTTGATCGATTTTGGCCTTTGAGCTCCAAATTTAACAACTGATTTAATTACTACACAATCGATTGAATTTTTTCTTACTAAATTCGTATTCGAGTATACCTGCGACCTTACCTACCACAATAACATAAATCCATGGTAACAATCGACTAAAGGAACAAAATAAGCAGCTAAAGGAAGAGAGCAAGTAAAGGAAAACTTGAAACAAACCCTTTACAGACTCGTCTGGCCAGCGTGGTGTAGTAGGCCAAAATCTCCTTTCAAAGGAGAGGCCTATGTCCAGCAGTGGACTGTTAAAGGCTGTTGATGATGATGATGAACAGTCGAAGTGAGAGTCAGTATAAAGACAACCAAAATAGACACTATCATATTGTTTTTATTCTGACCGCTTGGTAACTATTGATACATTATTCGAATCCATTCAATTTCACTCATTTACAGTTTCGTTAATAGCGTCTATGGCAATCGTTATTAGGAAGTCAGTGCTCTCAAATACACTGAGAACTAGTTTAACCATCGTATTTCAGTTCTCCGTCCGTGAAAAAACTGATACTCAGGTAAAACCGGTTGAACCAGTAGCCGACCCCAAATAATCTTGGAAATGGAGGCTAGGGAGAAGATACGCAAGAAGTACCTAATATTATTATTAATAATATAAATGATATAAAACGCAATTATATTCTTAATAATCGGCCTACATGTCCCTAACGCCATCTATGCACTCAAACAGTAACTTCACAATAAATTTCATAAGTTATTGGACTTGAGAAAAGACTTCCTAACTAAAACTGGTTCGTTATTCAATTACATTTTATACAATCTCTTTACACAAATGCCAATGACCGGTAATCAGGAAATGCACATAAAATCAATGCAATAATAAAAAAAAAGACATAAAAAAGATACGAATTGGCACTATTGTTACTTACCCGTAAATAGGCTCGCAAGTTTCAACACTTTCAATCTTGTTCCACATTCCGAGCAGAAAAAAAGACAAGTCGCTTGTGTGTTTACAATGAATTTAATTTAGTAATTATAAGGTAGATACGGCATTATTGATGTTCAAAAATAAAGAAGTAATAATTAAACGCGAGTTAGTTAATTATCTAAAGAATAGTATGGAAATCTAAGTTGTATGTAGAAAGTTATGGATTCGCATTGAATTAATGTAGTATCCGAATAAAATTGTTCTACAAATAATTGACCACGGCTGGTCCGCTCTAGAATGAGAATGATAGCAGGTTTACCCACTTAGAAAGATAACCAAGAGAGTACGAGAGTTCATCATTATAATTCATGATGATCTTAAACAATTTACCGACTTTGCCTTTAAAAAATTCCAGAACAGAACAAGTGCTACTCAGTGCAACTGATCAAGAAATGAATAAACGAGTTATATTCAAACAATCGATATATAAGTATCGATATCCGAATATTAAATCCTTAGCACACTTACATATTTCCTCTAACTAAGTAAATAAACAAAGAAATACACATTACATTGCAATTTATTCGTAACATGAACATATTAACTGTCAGTGAGATTATCGAGAATGTCATAAATATAGATAAAAAAACTGACCGTGCAACAATGGAATCAACCTGTAGCAACCTAACCCTTTCTTTGCCGGGCTTTTTTTATTTTTATTTTCAACTTTTTAAAGATCGAACCTTTTTTTCTTTTTTTGGCCATTAGCTTTTTTGTTGGTATCTTCGTTTTTTGTGGCGATCCCAAATTAATATTGTGTTTTTTTGGATGCGATGGTATCGGAACGGGTTAATGGTCGAATGTTGGTGGGAAAGCTTTAATGAAAGTGTTTCGTAGATGCATCATAGTCCAGATACTCTCGATTTCATTAGGCGTAAGTTAGATTTACATAACCCGTTTGTTTGTAGTAAGAATGTTGGTGTAGGATCTTGAATTTTTAATTTTGTAATAGAATGATGATAATGTATTTTAAAGTCTTGTCTATGTTTAGATAACCGGTTACATGTATTTGTGTCACTTCCGTTCGCTATTTAAGTGATTCTTTTTTAATGTACTGACATAGCGATTCTTCCGAAACGATTAAACTAATTTGTTATAAATTATCAATATCAGAAGCAAAATTGCGGTTTTCAGTACAGAATGATTTATCATAAACATATCTAATGCTCTTTCCGTTTGATATTTATAATACTTTTTATATGATTATTTTAATACTTTTTCGTTCATCTTCCATTCGTTCACTTATATCTGGTAGGCATCTGAACCTTTTGACTAAGAACAAGAATGGTTGCAACGAAAAATGCCCTAGAATTTTTTTTTTTTTTTTTTTTTTGTAATTTTGATAATTGTTCAGTAATATAGTTTATTATCATATACTAATAATACTTGTAAGTAAAATATGAACATTAAAAGTTATAATTCATTAAATAATTGTACCAAAAAATCATGTGAGTCTTGGCCACAAATGTATCTCAATCAGTATTTTTTAGTAAATATGCAAATCGCTACTTAAACTACATCTACTAAATCAAAACCTTCTTCACCTTTTTTGCCGCAACTGGTCACTGAAAAAAAATACGTCACTAACCCTAAAAAACCTACGCTAAACGATCACCTATCACAAACAACTTTAGTTTTTTTTTTTCTTTAAAGAAGGCTACATCTGTTCATAGTGATTGTCGTTAATTAAGGGCGGACAGGACAGACAGACAGGTTCCATGGTATGTAGACGAAGCAGGTCTTCTAAAAAACCTACGCTAAACGATCACCTATCACAAACAACTTTAGTTTTTTTTTTTCTTTAAAGAAGGCTACATCTGTTCATAGTGATTGTCGTTAATTAAGGGCGGACAGGACAGACAGACAGGTTCCATGGTATGTAGACGAAGCAGGTCTTGTTTCTTTGTTTTGCTTTAAACATTCATTTGAGCGTAAGTTGTTATTAACCGTAAGTATAGTTACATACTGTTATGAATTTACGAAGATTTCTTGGAATACATATTCTAGAGATATACAGGAGTAAATTTTATATTAATGAATAACTGAATCCCGCGGTGCTACCTGTGATCGTTGTAAATTGCCAGTAATGCAGTGAGTAATCCGTTCCAGAAATTAGCCGGGACAAACAGACAGACAGATAGACAGATAAAGATTAAAAAAATTACCTTTTTATGTTGGTACCGTATATACTATGATATGCATTGAGTATAAAACTGTTCGTTTGGATACAAACAGATACTCCAATTTTATTTATTTGTATACCTAGATTTAAAAATAAATCAAAAGAAAATTATCTCTGTCTAGTACGTGTCATTGTAGTAAATTTAATAGGTAAAAACTTAAAGTTTGGGAACTCTTTAAATAAAAAAGTGAACAGAATGTATCGCGATTCTAAACAAGATTAAATTTTAAGTTAGACAGGACCAAAAATAATATATTAAAATCCGATATTTTAATGACTTATTACAAATGACATTTCATTTCGATGAAATTTGGTAAACAGATGTCCTATAGCCTGAAAAAGGACACAGGCTACTTTTTACCGCGAAAACCAATATACACACGAGAGGAGCTGCGGGCGAAAGCAAGTTAGAAATAAAACAGAATAATTTTCCTACTTTTACAATAATTTTTATTCAAAATTAAAACTAAACTGAAAGTTTAAAAAGACATCAGGAGAATAGACAGACATCTGACACACAACGCCATCTAGTCCCAAACTAAGCAGAGCTTGTACTATGAGTACTAAATAACTGATAAAACTTAATGTACCCTTTTTTTTATTTACAGATCACACAAACATAATTATGGTCCGACCCTGGAATCGAACTCAAGACCTCTTGATCAGCCGCCGCATTCGCTAACAGCATAAAAGTATAATTTTAAGTGTGACCTTTATATCTCGCTCTATAAAAAGCGCTTTACTTTGTAATGTGTAAATACAATCATTAATGTTTGAGTTCTTGAGAAATTTAACACTGGCATTTCATTTGCATATTAAATTTAGAAACATTAAAAGTCAAGTATTGACTTTTATAAGAGGTTAATAAAAGACTATTTCTACATATTTGCCTAGGATCCAATTATATATAATACTAGCTGACCCGTGCCCACTTCGTTGGGCATAACTTAAATATAAAAGTTAGACATATGCTGTCGTTGACTTTTTTGTAGGCATTTTAAAGCTCCACATCTTTTCTCTAGAACTCAAAAATATATCTTTAATAGTTATGGCAGCGTTCCTAAGAAACGCTTTCATTCGACCGTTTTTCTCCGATTCACTTTGCAAAACGGACTACCACGTAAAAGCCTTTTTATTTTTCGGTTTTTTATATAACCTATGACACTCAGCAATAATGTGGCTTACTATTGGTGAAAGAATTTTTAAAATCGGTTCAGTAGATCCCGAGATTAGCCCTTACAATTTAACAAACACACAAACTTTACTTCTTTATAATAATAATATAGATGTCTTTTTAAGTTAAACTACATAAAAATCGGCCAAGTGCGTGTCAGGCCACGCATAGTATAGAGTTCCTCAGTCACCCATAGTACGTGGATTAAAATCGTATCCAAGAGTTTTATTTTATATAACCACACCACAAATATTTATTTCGGAGTCTAGGTGTTTTTCTATGTATAATATGTATGTATTTACAAAAAAAAGTATGTTTATGTATTTATATCAGTTGTTTAGTACCCATAACACAAGCTCTGCTTACTTTGGGACTAGATGATTTTGTGTGTGTAAGATGTCCAAAATATAAAAAAAAAATGTTGTTTACTTAATCCCTACTAATATTATAAATGCGAAAGTAACTCTGTCTGTCTGTCTGTTACGCTTTCACGCCTAAACCACTGAACCGATTTTGATGAAATTTGGTATGAAGATAGAACTGAACTTGGGAAAGGACATAGGCTACTTTTTACCGCGATAACCGACATACACGCGGGCGGAGCCGCGGGCGAAAGCTAGTAATGCAATAATTTTGTATAAAGTTTTCCAAGTAAGCGCAATTTACAGGTTAGGCCTCTATAACTCCTTTTTTTTCTTTTTTTTTATGTGTGAAAAATCATCATGGACCGTCACCCCACCGGGGGTTACGGCGGGGTGGTGTGACGGACTTGAACCGACTAAAAAACACACAGTGTGCCCTCTCCGCGCTTCTCCGTTTAGGAGGAGGAGGAGAAGTCCAGGGTGGGATCTCCTTCTGAACTTCTCCAGCGCCTGCCCGCTCCTGATGCGGGCACCGTCTCGGATGACGACCCTCTCTTAGGCGGCGCTCTTAGGCGCTCTTAGGCCTCTATAACTCCTGA
Organism: Phragmatobia fuliginosa; assembly: GCA_932526445.1. Classification (NCBI taxonomy): domain Eukaryota; kingdom Metazoa; phylum Arthropoda; class Insecta; order Lepidoptera; family Erebidae; genus Phragmatobia; species Phragmatobia fuliginosa. The sequence goes on from OW052071.1 coordinate 17,678,527, forward strand.
CCTAACAAAGTCATGTAAGCCGTCATAGTTTTCCTTAAAGTTCATTATATGGACTACCATCATGAAATATCCCAGATTTTTTTAAACTAGCTGTTAAGCTTTTAGAGGGTAGGGACGCCCTAATTTTACAAAAAAATGTTCTTTAAAGTGGAATAACTCGCAAACGGATACTTAAATCAAAAAATCGTCCTGAAAACCTCTTAATGTTTTCGAAAGACCTATCAAATGACACCGATGGGGTAGCTGCGAGGAATAAAAGTCATCCCCACTTTACGTGTAGGGGAGGTACCCCAAATAAAAATAGTTTTCATAATTTTCTTTTAGCACTTTGTCGACGTAATAAAAACATATTCATATTCATGCTAAGTTTCATCTTTCTAGCACTAACCGTTTCGACGGTAAGCCGAGGACGGACGGACAGGATGAAACTTTATGGGTTCCGCGTCATGAACTTCGGAACCCTAAAAAGCCTTCTTTCAGTCATCACGTACAACCCATAAGGTCCCACTGCTGGGATCGGGACTCGGAGACTCAGTAGAGGGTAAAGGCCATACGTCGATTTTACCCGACCTCTTTAATTTCTGCGGTATTGTTTGTATTTCGAAATACAAAAAATCTAATTTCAAAAGACAAAAGTATTTTTTTACAAAATAACTAAAAAGAAAAGGAAGCTACCAACATCACAAATGTAAAATCTTATCTTAATCGAGACGGAAAATAATAAAAAAGTGATTCCTAAAACTGTTAATGATCACGTTTTTAATAAAAAACAAAGTTGTCAATACAACCAAGGAGGTGATACCTCACGGCCTGTCTGCTGTTACCCATTGTGACTTCCAAATTTCGCAATCAGAAACCGAATCTCGGACTTTTTTCATTCGAAACGATCCTTTATCCGCTGATCTCGCCAAAACGCCAGACGTTACGCATAAATCCTTATTTAAATATACCCCGTATTAGTCTAAGAAACCTCTAAGCTTATAATGCGAATGCTCACCAAACGATAAGTTATCTTATTTTCATACCAACACATGCCATAATCCATTAGTTTAAGATAGATATGCTATAGTAAAAGGACATCCTAAGATTACCAACGAACAATCTGAAATCAAATCTATTGTTTTAAAGTTAGGGTTTATAGTGGCGTGCAAGTAAATCAAAGGGTTTTTATAGCAATAAATAAAGGAATATCGAAGTTGGCTGTGTCAACAACGCGTTGCATTCTTGTGCAGCGTGTACGACACCCGCACACATGGACGCGAGAGGTGTGCGTGTGTACACAAATACTTATTGGTAAATGTTGACTTGAGAACAGAGATGTGCTATGATACTTTCAGTCCTAAAAAAATCCCATCAATAGTTACTTATTGTCATTTGTAGTCCACTGCTGCTTCTGGGCACCCAAGATACAACAGTGTGGGTTTGATGGGTGTTTTGTGTTTGTATTGTGTAATGTTTTCCTAAATAAATAAACTAAAAAAAAGGTGTCCACAGTAAGAAAGAAAAACCTTATCGATAAAATTTACGGAAGTTCGGAAACTAATTTATATTGTGTAAAAATGATTGGGTATTTTTTTTTAAAATGCTGAGAGCTTAAATCCATGATAGAGATTCTTGGTGTATCCGATATTAGGCAGCCATGAATGTGGCCTGAGGGAACTGTACATAAGTACAGATATGTATGAATGGATATGCTAACTTTAAACTTAGTTTTATACAGAAAAACTAATTAGAAAATAAATTTTCTTTGCAAAATTAAGAACAATATTATTACAACTGTCTTTAATTTATGAATTCAATACCTACCTGGTTATATCCACGACAAAAATAAGAACAGATTTTTCATAAAATGATAAGAATTTTCTAGAAGGTGTATTTAAAGATTAAGAAATGTCTTTAACCCTCTCTTCTTGTTCTACTTCGTCTCCACAGCACTTTTATTCATCTTCACTGACCTTGAGCTGAGTTGACCCGTTCCCGCGAATCAGCCGGCCGCGTAGCCCTCAGTGCAAGCATCGGAGGAGGCAGGGAACAGAATGATTCCGAGTAAACTTTACAAGTTGCCTGCACTTGTACAACACAAGCTTACTCTTAAATTGGGTAATTAAATTAGGTGAGTTTAATAAACGAACGTGCATTTGGATGGACTATGCAGTTTTTAATGACAAAGCTTCTTAAGCTCCATTTTTAAAAACTTGTAATTTGTTTTGAGTTTAAGAACTCAAAACAAAAGAAGAAAAATACGTTTATTAATATTATTAAAATAAAAACTTAGTAATTTCCACTCAAAGTAACTTTAAATTGTTAGGGATTTTTCAAAATCGATCAGCAATATTAAATATTTTATTGATTAGGTACTTGATACAAAGAAACTATTCTCTAATTGGGGAAACCAGATTAAAGTAATTAGGGATGCGCAGTCATTCGTTTACGTTCTACTTCTACGTTCCAATAATTCATTAAATATTTAACCTTATAAGCCTATGAGGCTTACCTTGTTACAATAAAAAAGCTCGATAATTTAAATTAATTTTACGATCCAAATCTAGGTAAGATCATTAAGAATTACTGTATTCTAACTGAACAATTTGTCTCACTTCAAATAAAAACCAGAATTAATTTAATGAAACCATGACAAAGGCGAAGGCGTTAATGTAAAAAGAAATAAACTGTGGAAATTGCGTTCGCCAATTTTACAGCTAACTTACGAGCAAAAACAAAAAAAATTGGCGGGAACTACCTAAACAATTAAAAAAAAAGCAACTTCTACGTCGTTACGTTTACAGATTAAACAAAATTCTTACAACAAATTAGTTAGTACTATGAACTATTTTGACAGCCTTCATGTTATGCTAAATAGAGCGGTAAACAAATTTAGGCATTTTGCTCTTGTTGACTGGAATAATTAGGTAGTTGAAATTAAAAAGTCAATAATGATGCCAGTTGTTTAGTTGTTTATGCTATTACAGAATTGTAAAGTTACGTTATGTTTTTTACATTTATATAATTATGTCCAGGCTTCACACCGCGTAAATATAGTGCAATATTTTCGTATAAGGATTCTAATCTTAAAGAAAAACACGAAAGGTTAGTTAGGTTCACTAAATTCTATTCAGTACCCCTGACAAAAAGTAATTATAATAAAATTTTCTTGATGATCAGTTTACCAAAACTTATCAAATAAATCATTGAACAAATCATTGAATTAAAATAGCATGTGCCCCGAGGAGTATAAGTGTCAATAAAAAATAAAAAAACAATGACATGAATAAAAATTCTGAAAATATTCGGGACCAAGTCGCCGATTGACTATAATCAAATGACGAAAAACTATTCAATATCTGTTACTAGTACGACCTAGTCTCTCTCACCCTACGTTTATTTTAGTCCATAAAAAATCTTAAATCAATACATAACCATAAATAAAATCGCCTATATCTTAACACAGCTTCAGTGTGGACCACGGTCGCGAGCCCTTCAAAATTAACCGGTTCCTATCTGCCATTCCTCTCGCACATACAGCCTTTGACTATACCCGTCTCGTTTCGCCCTTCGGTCATTTTTTTATCTCACTCTCACCACCGGTATAACTACCACTTTCCCTTTTCAAAGGACGAAGACACCAATATTGTGCATCTTTATCGGACTTACGACGTTGTATAAGTTTGTCTTTGTCTCTAGGAGTCAGGATTTGGCCTTGAGACTGAGATGCAGAGTCTGGTCAAAGTTATTTTTACTTTTTACTTGGAACGATGACTAAATGCGTTAAGAAGCTAGTGGCAAGTCCTCGCTTGTTTTATGGTATGTGTTTTGTGAAGGTGTGTGTATCCGAACGCGTATTATTATCTGTAGCTTTGTTGACCGTTGGTAGCCATTTTCAATTTTTATGTCAACATTTTTTTGTTTTATTATTGTATTACGCGTTTATTTACTGCAAAAAGAGTTTTTAGGTATCTTATTAGATTTGACTGACTGTCTAGTTGGTCTTGGAATAGGCGTACGCGACTTCTGATCTCGGTCTCGCGTTCTATTCCCAGATCGGACTGTTAGATTTTCGTACAAGCATTTTCATAAATGCTTACTAGCAGCTTGGAGTCAACACAGAAAGGTTGTTTCTTTCTCATCACCTCTGCATCCTACGCTCTGTTTGTCTTATTTCTTCATATTCCAAAAGGCTGTATCGTCCAATTTGACTTTTCAGTTTAGTTTTTCATGTTGAATCATACACATCTAACAACCGTTCATACCTTTTGAGTTGCTATTTCTTACATACTGTTTTACAGGACAGTTATAAGTTTGTAATTGCATATTATGACTCCTTTGTCTTTATTGTTTTTAAAAATCTATAAAGTAGACTTCGTTTGGCTAAAAACTCAATCAATCCATTTAAATATAATGAGCAAATTATTACATACGAGATGAGTTCCGCGGTGTTGTGAATCTCCAGTAACGCCGCGAAACGAAGCTAGTCTATAAAAACTTGCCTAAGTTACTACTTGGGTCATCAGCTTTCTATCAAAGAAAGTTCACTCAAATTCGGTCTAGCCGTTCCAGAGATTAGCCGGAACAAACCAATAGACAACAAAATAATGCTTTTTTAATGTTGCCTAGTATCGTATATACTTTGATATGCATTTAGTAAAAAAACGTTCACAAATCTAAAAGTGTTTTTTTTTAATTCTGAACCTGTGTTTCAAAAGTTCTAGACTCACACATACTACCCTAGGCAGAGTCACTGAGAATAAATTAATGAAAAGATGCATTCACTCATTTGCAAGCATACATAAACAAAATGAGGAGCCCATCAAGGGATCCTCTCTCAATGGGTTCCTAAGGGAAAGTTGGGAAGCGAAGTAAAGGTATTAAACACCCATAATTTACAAAACTATAATTTGGTAACTCATATAATGGTGGCAAGGCTATTATCATGGACCGGCCGGTTTGGATAAAAGGGGAGAAAATTATTTTGTTTGTCTGCTGTACTTGAGGTCTCTGGTGCAATACCAGGGTCAGACCAAATGTTTATGTGATCCTCAATAATGTCTTTCCGAGTTTCGGTGTTTTGTATTTATATTAGTTGTTTAGTACCCATAATACAAGCTCTACTTAGTTTTGGACTAGATGACGTTGCGATAAGATGTCCGAATTGTTTATTTTATTTATTTATATTTAAGAAGAAGAGGTAATTGTAGAGCTAGAAAATTTGTTACAGAATGGCTAGGGGAGTATTCCTGTGTCATATATTGTTTAAAGTACCTAATTGATGGAATTTATACAGAAGTGTGCTGGACATTTCAGATATGTGCCTATTATCGAGCATGTAGGAAATCGGACAATCATTTCCTCGTTGCGAACAGGACGTCTTTATATGCATTGTAGCGATAGGATTTAGAATATATAATGTAGCTGTAAGAACAAAACATATATATACCATATTCAGACTTTAGTAAGTAATGTTAGAATAATTAAGCAGTACTTAATTAATTCAACTGCCTTGTTGGTCTAGTGGTCAGCGTATGCGGCTGCTAATCAAGAGGTCTCGGGTTCGATTCCCGGGTCGGACCAAAGATTTGTGTGATCCACAAATGTTTGTTTCGGAGTTTGGGTGTTTTTCTATGTATAATATGTATATATTTACAAAAAATAAAGTATGTTTATGTATTTATATCAGTTGTCTAGTACCCATAATACAAGCTCTGCTTAGTTTAGGACTAGATGGCGTTGTGTGTAAGAATTCCGAAAATATTTATTTATTTAAAAATATATATTTAAAAAACAAAAATGTTTATTATTTAATAAACATGGCTGCAAAAGAGTACACTGTAATTCGATACACCCATAAGTTCACCATTAATGTTTACCCCGAAGGAACAAGTCTGAAGATATAAGTTCGCTATAGCGAGTATTAACAAATAGCTTGAGCAGGTCAGTGCCGCGTACTGACAACTTGATAGCTCAATTACTCGGAAAGTTTTAACCTTTAAACTGAATCTAGTTTTCAAATGCAAAACAAATTAATATTTTTTTATTTACAAATGCACATTTTAGTACTAAAAGTATATAGGTACGGTACGGAGTCGAACTCGCTCATGAAGGGTTCCGTATCAGCAAGTAACATCTTAAAAAAGTTCTTGTAGTTCGTTGTAACTTTGATCAATGTTTTTATAATAGTGTATTGATTGAATGAAAGGAAATTGCGGTTTCCGATTTATGACGTATTAAAAAAAACTACTCACTAGATCTCGTTCAAACCAATTTTCGTTGGCAGTTTGCATGGTAATGTACAACATATATTTTTTTTAGTTTTATCACTCTTATTTTAGAAGCTACAGGGGGGGAGGACACATTTTTCCACTTTGGAAGTGTCTGTCGCGCAAACTATTCAGTTTAGAAAAAAAAATGATGTTAGAAACCTCAACATCATTTTTAAAGACCTATCCATAAATACCCCACACGTATGGGTTTGATGAAAAAAACTTTTCTGAGTTTCAGTTCCAAGTATGGGGACCCCCAAAATGTATTGTTTTTTTTCGTTTTTATGTGAAAATCTTAATGCGGTTCACAGACTACATCTACTTACCAAGTTTCAAAAGTATAGCTCTTATGGTTTCGGAAAAAAGTGGCTGGGTCATACGGACGGACAGACAGACATGACGAATCTATAAGGGTTCCGTTTTTTGTCATTTGGCTACGGAACCCTATACGCAATTTTTAAAATTTTTGTCTCACTGTCTGTCTGTTTGTTCCTGATTTTGACGGGAGTTTTACTGGTAGGAAGGAAGCTGTTGTCCTAAGTAGCAACTTAAGCTAAAAAAATTTTTAGGCTTTTTCTGTTAATCTAGCTGAGTAACGTATCCTCCGCGGGACTCAGCTAGATTAACTATATTTAAAACATATAAAAAAAACTGAACTGACTCGTTGGTCTAGTGGTTAGCGTATGCGACAGCTAATCAAGAGATCTCGGGTTCAAATCCCGGGTCGGGCCAAAAAGTGTTTATGGGTTTTTCTTAGGAAATTCCTAACAGCAGCCCGGAGTTCGGAATTTTGGCAGTGAATCACGCCCGTGCCTCGGAGAGCACGTAAAGCCGTCGGTCCCGGTTGTCATGAATATCTATGGAAATCGTTATTGGGAAATCAGTGCCCTCAAATATACTGACAACTAGTTCAATCTTCGAATTTCAGTTCTCCCGTAAGGTTGCGGAGGTCCGATGCCAGTCGCTCCGTGGAAAAACTGAAATTCAGGTAAAACCGGTTGAACTAGTGGCCGACCCCAAATAAACTTGGGAATAAAGGCTAGGAAGAAGGAGAAGAAAACATATAAAAAAAACTTAACTTTCATTACCAATATTAATATTGAGTACCTACTTTGTAAGTACTCTCTAATATTGATTGCTCAAACTAATATTTTATTGTATTTAAGACTAGCTTTTGCTCCGCTATGTCCTCTCCTAAGGTTACATCTATCTCTATAACAAAATTCGTCAAAAACGGTTCAGCGGCTTAGACGTGAAAACGTAACAGACAGACAGACAGAGTTACTTTCGCTTTTTTAATGTAAGTAGGTTGAAAACAGTTTTTTTTCATGTTCTTTAAATTTAAACCCTATTGTGGCACTTTCCGTATGACTGATAATAAGACTTTCAACAAAACATCACATCTCACCAAAACATCATATACTTGACACCCTCACACCACACCTCATTATCATACTACACCTCATCACCACACTACACTCTATAAACACATCTCAGCTCATCACATCACAAAACACCGAACGAAGGAGACTAGATGCCACGACACAGGGAATTCTAGTGTGGGGTCTAGTGCCTCAATCCATGTATTTTTTTCTTTTTTTTATGAGACAATAAAGGGATATTATTATTATTACATGAACTGTCACTAATAATAATCATTATAGTAATACACAAAATCGCTTAAAACAGCTTTTGTATTTACACTGGCTGTCCCGTGGTGTTACCCTCGGTTATTGTTTTAAATAGCAAGTAACGCCGCGTAGCAAAGCTAGTCTTAAAAAAAATGTTAGTCCATGTCGAGCAGTAGACCATTAAAGGCTGATGACGATGATTGATGAAGAATTATTCTTGTGTGATGCAGGAATAGTAGTCACTCTGCTGTTTCGCTAGATGGCGCTGAAACAAAGTTTTAATGAAAAGTACAAGTCAAAATTAAAAAAAAAGTAATCATTTGATTGTAATATTGTTAGTGTGTTCAGTAAATCTATTACTCATATTAAAACTTGCTTTTCCCACAGCTCCGCCCGCGTGTATTAAATTATCGCGGTAAAAAGTAACCTACATATATCCTTTACCAAGATTCCATCTAACTCTATACCAAAATTCATCAAAATCTGTTCAGCGGCTTAGGCGTGAAAACGTAATAGACATACAGACAGACAGAGTTACTTTTACATTTAGAATGTATATAAGTAGGGATATAGCTAAGATTGGTTGTAAACCAGTACGATTTCCGTTCCTTAAACAAGTCTGCTTACTGACCCACCTGTGGTAAACACCTGCCCGTTGTTGTCTGAGAATTGTTGTTCCAAGTTTATACTAGTAATATGTTTTATTACGTCATTTATGTAACTATTATTATTTTGGGTGAAGAGTAGACAGTAAATAAATATTATCGTTATTTAGAACAAATGACTTTTTTTTCCGTGCGGAAATCCCCCTGGATGCCACATAATGTGGCTTTGTCGGACTCGAACCGATCAAAACCACACGCCCAACAGTCAGAATCTAATAATTAATTGTTGAAGAGATTGATAATACTAATTAGTTGCATGTGTTGACATGGTTAGCGTATGCGACTGCTGATCAAGAGGTCTCGGGTTCAAATACCGGTTCGGCTCAAAAAAGTGTTGTTATCGTTATTATAGAGGAAATTCTTAATAATAGCACGGAGTATAGAAGTGTGGCGTTGATTCACGCTTGTACCTCGGAGAGCACGCTAAGCCGTCGGTCCCGGTTATCATGAACATCTATGGCAGTCGTTATTGGGAAGTCAGTGCCCTCAAATATATTGACAACTAATTCAACCTTCGAATTTCAGTTCTCCCTCAATGTTGCGGAGGTCTGATGCCAGTCGCTCCGTGTATAAACTGAAGTTCAGGTAAAACCGACTGAACTAGAAGCTGACCCCAAATAATCTTGGGATTAAAGACTAGGAAGATAAAGAAAATAAGAAGAAATGCCTAACAGTCCCAATGTAATTAATTGTTGAAGAGAATGCTCATTAATTGCATGTGATGACAGTATATATATTATTTTGATCATGGTCATAAAAATGAAACTAAAATGATTGAGATTATATACCTATATATTAGTGGCAGGTTGTGTCTAAAAGTCCTGCACAGTTTCCTTTTTAGTAATGGATAGATTGATTCTCAATAAAGGTTTTTGTACATAAGTTATCAAGTTTAAAATGTTTTTAAATATCTATATCTACCCGTGCAAAGCCGGGGCGGGCCGCTAGTTAGTAATAATTTAGAAAGGTCAAGATGGCGTCCCCGTAAGTCGAACTAAATGCTGTCATTTTGTACGAGTCCTTTGTCAACTTTTAAGTCCGTTCTCGTTATTGACATCTTAAATTAACTAAACTCGTCTCAGTACAAAGTAAGGCAGATGACGTCACAAGTAGTGGTAAGAATCATACAAATTCGTAACTTCAATTCGCAGGTTCAACGTACAGCTGCAATTACCACGCCGCGCCTCACAAAACAAGCAAACGCTTCGACCTTGCGCGGAAAACCAAAAAAAATCCCAGCGCACCGTCCTGACCTACATACACAGCCACACGCGATAAAAACGTATAAAATAACATAATAATAAGACTAAATAATAATAAAAAGGAAGCAAGAATCAAAAATAAAAATAATAATCACAAGATTACGGTTACGCGGAGCGTAGTGGGCGCTTTTTCATTCACGCTCCGATGGAATAGTTCTCTTTTTAAAAAGGGGACGGTACGTGCCGCGGACTTGCCTTTTCTTTTATTTTCCGATCTTTCTTTTTTAATCATTTCACGAATATGGAGCGTTTTTATTTTCCTCGCTGGACGGTTCCCATTCATGCGATGTGGCCGTGTGGCCATGCTGCCTTTGCCTTACGTCTGAGTTTTTGTTGCTTTGAAACAATTACGAGTTACAACCGGTTGTAATATTTGTCGGCTGGTTCTTGACCGTGCACTGTTTATATTTTTTGTTTGTTGCGTAATTGAACTAACTTGAGTTCTGATGAGGTTCATGTGATTGCTTTATTAGCGTGTATTTGTTATTATTTCAAAACAATACTGCAAATTAATTAGCTTTGTTATTACATTCTTGAGTTAGCGAGTTTGAGAAAATAGCGAAGTCCACTTAGAGTTTAAGCTTAATCTGTGGAATTCCTAATATTAAAGAATAAATCTGAAGGACTTTGAAACTAACCTCAAATGACAGCATTCGTCGTGCTTTGTTGGTACATTTTTTATTATCATTTTTTAACGCCTGCCAAAGTGACTCTACTATGCCTGATGGAAAGCTTATATATTAAATATTTGCGGATCACACAAACATTCGGTCCGACCCGGGAATCTAACCCGAAACCTCTTGATCAGCAGTCGCATACGCCAACCACTAGACCTACGAGGCAATCAAATAGATAATATTTTTGTAAATACATATATATATTATACATAGAAAACACCCACACTCCGAATCAAATACTTGCAGACGGCATAACTGCACGGTTGGCCTAGTGGTTTAAGCGGTCGCCACGCCCCTTTCTACTGCGCCAAGTGTTGTGTGTTCAAATCCCTCATGGGACACAACTTTGTGTGATTCATAAATTGTTTTTCTGAGTCTGGAATTTCTTTGTGCACACAAAGAACGCCATGTTTTATGTATGTTCGTAAAGTACCCCACGATACAGGACGTATATTCCTAATGCCTTTAAAGTTGTCTTTAAAAAAAATACGAAAGATTGTACAAACATTTGGGAATCGAACTTGAGACCTCTTGAACACAAGCCGCATACTCTAACCATTATACCAACGAGGCAGTCGAGCAGAGTTCTAAGGTAAGGAGAACCATCTCATATAGAGGGAAAGTTAAGAAATTATCCAGCTGTATACTGAAAATAAAGTTTTCAGTACCTGCCACAATAGCGCAGGTGTGGTACACTACAATACCTGGATGACTGAGCTTTATTTATTACTAGCTTTGGCCCGCGGCTCTGCCCGCGTCTATTTCAGTTAATCGTTTATAAAAAAACGTATTTTTTTTCATAAAAAGTATCCCATGTTACTTCTAATACCTCCAAGAATATGTGTACAAAGTTTAATGATGATCGCTTGAGTAGTTTCGCGTGAAAACGTGACTAACAAACTTACATTCACATTTAAAATATTAGTAGGGATTTAACAACGGCATCTACTCTCTCAAGTAGCTGTAGTGTTTCTGTATTGGAGAACCAACCACCAATGAACTTGTGTTACTGAAATAGTAGTAGATGCCGCAAGAAATGCGAAAGAAAAACGCATGAAAACTCGAAAACTGAAACATATTTGAACATATTTCAAACATAAGACTAATCTAGATTGATTTTTCACATCGAAACCCCCAAAAAAAATACTTACGTAGTTTGGTAAATTTATTAGTTCTGTATCTTATTGTTATTACTTTTAACGCTTTCTTTATTATTCTAGACTTCCACGCCACATTGTTGCACGTTTTTACTTATACTTTTTCATACACAGAGATGATGCTCCTTTTGTCTACTCTCCATAGTTTTATGTAGCCGTTTTTAATTGTTACTTCACGTTCTTGGTATGCCAAATTAATTAACACTAATATTATTATAAATCTGAAAAGTTTGTTTGTCTGAACGCGCTAATCTTAGGAACTACTGGTCCGATTTTAAAAATTCTTTCACTGTTAGATGGTTCATTTATCGAGGAAAGCTATAAGTTATATATCATTACGCTACGACCAATAGGAGCAGAATATGAAGGAAAAAAGGGGAAAAATCAAATTATTTTACACTACGGGCCCTATGAGATGCAGACAGGGATAAAATTTATAACTAGGTGTTAGGTTGGCACGAACTGTACACAAGAAGCCCAAAATCGATCAGAGAGGCGTGCAATGGGAGAAGCCTATGTCCAGCAGTGGACGTCAATAGGGGCTTTTTTTTATATTAGCTGCCAAAATGACTCTGCCCTGCCTGATGGAAAGCATGAACAGAATCAAAAGTGGAGGCCACCATCCTCACTGCCACAACGTACAGTGCAGCACGGGGACCTAGTAAGATGCTTTTTCACGCCCCGCTTGAAGGACCCGGGGTCATAGAAGGGAGGAAACACATGCGCTGGTAGAGAGTTCCAGGTTTTAACTGCTCGGCATAGAAAGGAAAAGCCGAACCGTTTAGTTCGAGAGCGTATATCAACCACCTTGGAGGGCTAATGATAATGAAACAATTATGTTACTTTTTGTGGTTTTTTTTAAATCTTAATTTACCAGAGACAATTTCTAACTAGTTAGTGTTGCTATGTTAATAATGGTCGCGGTTAGTTAGAAAGTATCTCAACCTAGGCTACATTGTAGACTTGGTTTTCTGCCGTCTCCGCCTGTACTTGTTATCTTCGTGTTTCTTTCAAGCTCTAATTTAACACTTGTCGTGTTCGCATGGCGCCTTATGTTATGGGGCTGACACGAATTGGTCGCTGGTTTTTACTTGGAAGATTTTTTCTTTGTTATTCCCAGCCTTATTCCCAATATTATTTGGGGTCGGTTACTAGATATAGTAATTTAAATAAATAAATAAATATTTCGGACATCTTACACAACACCACCTAGTCTCAAACTAAGCAGAGCTTGTATTAAGGGTATTATACAACTGATATAAATACATAAACATACTTTTTTTTTGTCAATACATACATAGTATACATAGAAAAAAACCAAACTCCGAAATAAACAGGTATTTGCGGATTCCAGAAACATTTGGTTCGACCCGGGATTCAAATCTGAGACATCAAGTCAAATCAAGACCTTTATAGTGCCTAAAAGTTGATACATAATCCAAATAACGTTAGTTTGTGTTATTTCTGTTGCATTCTTGCATCTATCATTTTATTTAAATGAAATGGATTCTTTTGATTCAGGGACAAGTTCCTTCCGAATTACTGCATTGTCTACATTCACAATTTATATGATAATCACTACACTTGGATTCTAATCAGACAAGGAGTAGGGTCACTTTGACAGGCTCATATAAATATGAGAAATCAAGAGACCAATTGTCCTCTCTCCGACTACAGTGCGGTCAAATCAAAACTTTTTGCGTTTAAGATTGCCGGTCGAAAAAAAAGTAGCCCGTGTAATGACAATCTGATTTGTCGATGACCGTTATAGGTACGATCGCGCCCGATGCGCCACCTATTGTCCACAGTTCGGACTCCCGGCTGGGTAAAAAGATCGCGATAAGCAAGTACGTGACCTGTTATAATAGCCAATGTAACTGCTGAAATACGGATGAAAAATGTCACCGCAGGTTAATGATGAGACGTGATTTTCAACTATTATATTGAATTAATAAAATTGTTATACATTGAACTAAATGGTTGTTAGCATTTCTTTTGAAATTATTTTCTAAATAACTTTTAATGTAACACGAACTTGTATTATATCTCTTTTAAAAAGTACGTATACTTTCTCGTTTCTGTGTAATTATACCTGCTTGTTGTATTAAGATATTTAAAAAATACTTACGTAACTTTGTGAACACACTGAAGTCAGAAAATAGCGGTAAAGCATGTTATAGCGTTATCGTCAGCTGATACCTCCTTTCTAAGGAGAGACACAGTACATGTCTAGCGTAATTGTCTATACAAACATCTATGTAGGTATACTAAAGCGTCTATATGTAATATAAAATGCACAGTTTTTTTTACTTACAATAAATTTTTTTAAATAGTTTTGTCTGTCAGTCTGTCTGTTTGTTCGCGTCATCTCTGAAACAGCTAGACAAATTTTGACGGGACTTTTACATGCATAAAGCTGAGCAGGGTATTAACAGTTGTAGGTAAGACCTTTAAAGCTGACACATAAATACCTAACTAGCTTTCGACCGCGACTCCGCTCGTGTGTTTGACAGTTTTCGTGGTAAATAATAGCTCATAACCTTTCTTAGCCTCTAGACTATCTATGTAGCAAATTTCGTTCACATTGGCTCAGTAGTTTTGGCGTGACGGACAGACAGTTACCTTCGCATTTATAATAATAATAAGGATTAGAGTCTATCAAGTAGAACACATTTTTTACCTTACATACTTTAAACATTATATTTTGCTTCATTTTTATTGTCAGCTAATAATTAACAATAAAAGTTAATGAAAAATGTTTTGTCTGTAGGTCTGTCTTATACAAAGAAACAGTTCAGTAAAGCGTGCTTATTGTATGAATTCGTAATTAAACAAATTATATATCTCGAACCAAATGATTAATGGTATCTGGTTTTATAACTCATTCCTATTATTTAAATATGAGACCGAAGCTACACTTTTAATCTATTTAAATAAATATAATTGGGGTGTCTGTTTGTAATATCAAATAACACGTTTTTTACTAAATACATACAAAAGTATATTCATTACCTGTAACGAAAAACCAATTTATAAATTTTTGTCTGTCTGTCTGTTTAACTGCCTCGCTGGTCTAGTGGTTAGCGTATGCGACTGCTAATCAAGAGGTCTCGGGTTCAAATCCCGGGTCGGGCCAAAAAGTGTTATTGGGTTTTTCTTAGGAAATTCCTAATAGCAGCCCGAAGTTTGGAAGTTTGGCGGTGATTTCACGCCCGTGCCTCGGAGAGCACGTAAAGCCGTCGGTCCCGGTTGTCATGAACATATATGGCAATCGTTATTGGGAAGTCAGTGCCCACAAATATACTGACAACTAGTTCAATCTTCGAATTTCAGTTCTCCCTTAAGGTTGCGGAGGTCCGATGCCAGTCGCTGCATGGAAAAGCTGAAATTCAGGTAAAACCCGTTGAACTAGTAGCCGACCCCAAATAAACTTGGGAATAAAGGCTCGGAAGATTTTGTCTGTCTGTCTGTTTGTACCGGATTATCTCTGGAACGGCAGGACCGATATTGACGGGACTTTCACTGACAAAACGTTGATTACTTAAGGAGTTACTTGGTTTTTTTTTTTGACTAGCTTTGCTCCGCAGCGTTACTCGCCGCGGGACTCAACTTGATTAAAAATATATGGTAATTGAGACGAGTCTTAAATTTGTAATAGAAAACAATTATCAGACAAAAAACATTTTGTTTAATTAATCGTATCTAGTAGTTCTAGCTACAGTTTAAATCCAAATCTCCAAATGATGTGCATAACAAAAAAATCCTACGTAGATCTAATAGCAAATACGAAAATCAAATTGACATTTTGGCAAATAATAATTAATTGTACTTGTTTGCAATTTAACTAATAAAAATAATAGAAATAGAAAATACACATTACGAGTTCATGTTTAATAAACTTTAATAACCTTCTAAATATAATATAAATTGTTATTCTCGCTGATGTGAGCACCCACAGCGCCATCTAGTGAAATAAAACTGAACTTTTGTACATTAATAAGTCGAATCTTGAATTACAATAAATATTCATTAAATATTGTTCAATTCCCACATGGGACATCACTTTGTGTGATCCACAAATTGTTGTTCTAAGTCTGAGTGTTCTTTGTGTCCGTTTCATGTATGTTTGTATAGTCCCCCGCTACACAAGGTACTAGTAAGTATATTAGTATTTTAGTAACTATATTGTTTAATATATTGCGAATGCGGGAGATGTCTTAAACAGAGAAGGCTTTTCGAGTTTTCGTTGAATCTTTTTGTTTAATTTATCGTTTAATTTCCGTTCAATGTCCGTGTGGTGACGGATTAAAAATACAAAGTGTCACCACCCCTATTCATTCCATGGGTTTCGTAAGAGGCGACTAAAGGAACAAATTAAGTAGCTAACATCACTGCCAAGAGAAGGAAAACTTGAAACAAACCAACCCATCTAGCCAGCGTGGTATAGTAGGCCAAAACCTCTTTTCTAAGGAGAAGCCTATGTCCATCAGTGGACTGTTAAATGCTGTTAATGATGATTGATGATGATGATATCGTTTAATTTTAAATATTTGTCCTACCCTAGTACATATATCACAGTCCAATTAACCTAACTTGTAACAAACTAGATATCTATCACAAGCACCAGTCTCACAAATGTGGTATTTGAATTGAATGTATCGGACCATAAATTTTATTGTAAGAATCATTTTTTTTGTGAAGAGGAAATAAACTCATTATCCCTACTATCCCTACTAAAATTATAAATGCGAAAGTAACTCTGTCTGTCTGTTACGCTTTCACGCCTAAACGACTGAACCGATTTTGATGAAATTTGGTATGAAGATAGAACTGAACTTGGGAAAGGACATAGGCTACTTTTTACCGCGATAACCGACATACACGCGAGCGGAGCCGCGGGCGAAAGCTAGTAATATTATAAATGTGTAAGTAACTCTGTCTGTCTGTTATGTTTTCACGGCCAAACCGCTTATCCGATTTTAATGAAATTCGTTACACAGATAGTCTAGAGTCTGAGGAAGGACATAGGCTACTTTTTACCCGCGATAGCCAAAATATATGCGGGCGGATCCACCGGCGAAAGCTACTTATTATTAAAAGCTATTAGGTACGTGCCAAAAAAAAACTATTAACAAGTAAAAAAAAACATCATTACACGTACATATGTGAAAGAGTACCAATTGAAAAATCAATTATTTGTACAGAGGTACTCTCTCCTACAATTTGGGATTGCCTACTTCAACAGTCCATAGGCAATTGTCGTATTGTGATTATTGCGTGTGAGTCTTGTACGAGATACGAGTAACATTCTACATACTACGCAGGTGTTTAACAAGATTTGCTGGTACACGGTTATTTATTTATGTCACTGCCAACTGAACCTATATCTATATCTTATACTAGCTTTTGCCCGCGGCTCCGCCCGCGATTGTGTCGATTTTCGCGGTAAAAAGTAGCCTTTGTCCTTTCTCGAGGTCCATATATCTCTATACCAAAATTCATCAAAATCGGTTCAGTGGTTAAGGCGTGAAAACGTAACAGACAGACAGACAGACAGAGTTACTTTCGCCTTTATAATATTAGTAGGGAAGTAGGGATTATATACATACAAAAGTGTCTGTTAGTAATACGAAATGAACAGATTTTTACTAAATGCGTAAGGTACTTAAGCGTTCATATCCGAGTGGCCTTAGATTACAATCACTGAGGGTAAGCAACGAAGGCGCGGTCAGACCTGGATGGGTGACCGTATGTGGCATGATGTAATTTTTTGTCTATTAACTCTGGAACGGCTGGATCGATTTTGACTGGACTTTCACTGACTAATAGCTGAATGAATAGAACAGAATGATATAAGGAGTAACTTAGGCTATAAACGGGACTTATTCACGATAATATTATAAAGGTTACGATACCTTCTATTTTCCGACGTTTCGAACGGGTTTTATGGCGAAAGTCTAAAAACAGTAACTTAGGCCACTTTCTTAGACTAGCTCCTCCCCGCGGCGTTAACCTCGGTTATTGTAAAGTTACAAAAAGCGGCCAAGTGCGAGTCGGACTCGCCCATGAAGGGTTCCGTATCAGCAAATAACATCATATAAAAGTTCTTGTAGTTCTTTGTAACTTTCGTCGATGTTTTTAAACTAGTGTATTGATTGGATGAAAGTTAAATTGCGTGTTCTGATTTATGACGTATTAAAAAAAACTACTCACTAGATCTCGTTCAAACCGTTTCAAACCGTAGTTTGCATGGTAATGTACAACATATATTTTTTTAAATTTATCACTCTCTTATTTTAGAAATTAGAGGGGGGACACACACACATTTTTCCACTTTGAAAGTGTCTCTCGCGCAAACTATTCAGTTAAGAAAAAAATGATATTAAAAACCTCAACATCATTTTTGAACACCTATCCATAGATACCCCGCACGTATAGGTTTGATTAAAAAAGAATTTTTTGAGATTCAGTCCAAGTATGGGGACCCCCAAAATGTATTGTTTTTTTTCTATTTTTATGTAAAAATCTTATTGCGGTTCACAGAATACATCGACTGACCAAATTTCAACAGTATAGCTCTTATGGTTTCGGAAATAATTGGCTGTGACATACGGACGGACAGACAGACAGACAGACAGACAGACAGACTTAACGAATCTATAAGGGTTCCGTTTTTTGCCGTTTGGCTACGGAACCCTAAAAATAACGTGGGTAATACAACGAAACACAGCTATCAAGAACATATAATTTCAAACAGATGGTCTTTTTTTACCGTTCGGAAACCTACCTATCTGGGCTCATAGTGTAGTGGTATGTCATGGACTCACCATTGCAAGGAACTCGATCACTTGAGTGTATTCTATATCCTTCCTTCTCGAGTGCCTCTGAGCGTCCTGAGCAATTTTCGGCTTACTTCGGAGTCAGTCATTCTAACAAGCGAAATCCCTTTCGTTCCTTTGCCCTCTTACCTATACCGTGTGAATATATTGATAAGGACCGACCCTTTAATTTTACTCCAGATTGCCTTTAATTAATAATATAAATGATAATATGACTAAATATTGCAGAGTTAATTAATGCAGAGCTTGTATTATGGGTACTAGACAACTGATATAAATAAAAACATACCTATTTTTGTAATTACATACATATTATACATAGAAAACACCCAAAATCCGAAACAAATATTTACAGATTATACAAACAGTTGGTCCGACCCGGAAATAGAACCCGAGACATCTTGATCAGCAGCCGAATATGCTAACCACTAGACCAAGAAGTCAAGAAGTCTTTCTTTTTATTCCTACAGTTCTAAGTTGACAGTTTGACCTATGTACCGTAAGTAAAATAGCCTATGTTCTTTCTCAATACTCTAGACTATCTGTGAATTCATCATCATCCTCCTAGCCATTATTCCCAAGTTTATTTGGGGTCGGCTACTAGTTCAACCAGTTTTACCTGAATTTCAGTTTTTCCACTGATCGCCTATCATCGGACCTCCGCAACCCTAAGGGAGAACTGAAATTCGATGATTGAGCTAGTTGTCAGTATATTTGAGGGCACTGACTTCTCAATAACGATTGCCATAGATGTTCATGACAACCGGGACCGACGGCTTTACGTGCTCTCCGAGGCACGGGCGTGAATCACCGCCAAACTTCCAAACTCCGGGCTGCTATTAGGAATTTCCTAAGAAAAACCCAAAAACACTTTTTGGCCCAACCTGGGATTTGAACCCGAGACCTCTTGATTAGCAGTCGTATACGCTAACCACTAGACAAACGAGGCAGTCTAGACTATCTGTGTATTAAATTTCATTTAAATCGGTTCAGTAATGAAAGCTGGACAGACAGACAGATGTAATTTCACATTTATAATATTAGGAATGACTATCTGAGTCCCGCAGTGTTGCCAACAGTTATTATTGTAAGTTGTAAATCACAAGTTAGAAACTGGTCTAAAACTAAGAATTAGTTTAGAATTAGAATTAATATAATAGTAAAATCTGTAGTAGTAAGTTCTAAATGTAGCTTTATTATAATGACTATAGTTTTATATTTCGAAGAACTGCAGAAATACTGCGACTATATTTGTGTTTTATAGCAAATGAAACAGTACTGTACAAAACTCGCCCGACCCGTTCTCGGAACGTCTGTAGGACGAATGCTTGGCATTATTTCTAGAAGCCCATAAAAACCGTAGAGGTCACCACGGAAATAAAACCTAAAGTAGGCACCACACTTCGCTATGCGCTATGCGGGTTATTCGCGCGCATACGGCGAAGTGTGGAGAGTATATTCGTTTCGTTCACCATAAAAATGACAATGACACATCTCTACAACACACATATTTGCCATAATTGATGCTTATTTGGCATACCAGTTTGAAGTGTGGATGGCATGTTTATTGTTGCTAATATTGCTAATATTTGGGCGAATACGGCGTAGATACATAACGAATAGCGCATAACGAAGTGTGGTGCCTGCATGACACAAATGTGAACTTATGCAATCTTTCAACCAACCTTGAAAATGAAGGAATTTCTGTATTTATTTGAATATTAGGTAAATAAATAAATATTTCGGACATGTAACATACAAAGCCATCTAGTCTCCAAACTAAGCAGAGCTTGTAGTCCAGGATCCCTGGTTCATTTTTAAAAATGATTACTATCAAGCTAATTTTCCGTGAGTAGCTTTGTTCCGATGAGACGCCCAACTTTTCCGGTGCGAAAATTCTTGGTTGTGGTAGGTAACAGCGATAGCAGGGATAAAATATGTTGATTTGATGATTCTCAAAAAATTATTACTAACAGGATTTTCTTCGGTTAAATCTGATGATAGTTATCTAAATTATTAAAAAAAAAATTTGTCCTACAAATTATATGGTTTGATCAAAGAGTACCCCTTCTTCCAACATGTATCGATAACGAGGTCACCAAAAATGATTACTAGCCAGCTGGTTTTTTTTCTTTTACTTAGTTGATATTTATATAATTTTACGATTTCATTGTCCTACAAATTGCGTGGTAGGTTATCCCGGTCCTACGCTCAAAAGTAGGGTACAAATCCTAGATATAAAAATAATTACTATCAAGGCGAATCTTCGTGAATAGCTTCGTTTCTATGAGACGCCCAACTTTTCCTGTTCGATAATTCTCGATTGTGGTAGGTAACAGCGGTAGCAGGGATAAAATATGTTGATTTGATGATTCTCAAAAAATTATTACTAACAGGTTTTTCTTCGGTTAAATATGATGATAATTATCTCAATTATTCGAAAAACAAATTGTCCTACAAATTATATGGTTTGATCAAAGAGTCCCCCAAAATGTATCAATAACGAGCTCACCAAAAATGATTACAAATTTTTTTACTTAGTTAATATTTGTATAATTCAACAATTGCATTGTACTAAAAATTGTGTCATACGTTATCCCGGTCCTCCAATAGAATACCTATTTTAAATTAAGGAAATTAAAAAGCAATTTGTATATTGTATTTTGCTCATTGATATATAATATACTAGATGTGTAATTGCGTGCCAAGAACGTTAAAACCGCTATTAGGATTTGCTCTAATTCAAGGAAAAAGTCATTTTAGTGATGAGATGAAAACAAAATGACCAAATGTGTAGTGAAATTATGCGATTCTAAGTGATAAAAGTATTGTAAATCAACCAGAAATACTTTTCACAAGTAAAGATATTGTTCATGCGTTGATATTAAAAGAAATGGCGCTAAAATCAAATTTAAAAAATAATAAGTGCAATACATATACAGTGTTACCATAAAAACAACTTTTTTCTTTCCCAAACTAATGGGAGAATTTGTAATGTATGAAGTAAATTGCTGTGTCCAGTTTTGAATTATGTTGACATAGTAAGGATTAATATTGGATTAATTAGTCTTTCAAACCCAATTATGATTGTTTATTAATTGACAATTTAACAATGAGCGTAAAATTCCGTGAACGTATGAATGATAATTTTTTGCAATGTCGTCACTTCACACGTTAACATTTTATATTAATTAAATATCTGAACCCCACTAGTTGTAAGTCTAAAAGTAAGTCTAAAAATAAAAAATGATATCAATGAAGGACGGTATGAGTTGTTTGAAAAGGGGTATAAACCAAAAAATGAAAATGAAGAAATTTTTAGACAAAAAATCGTAGGATATTATCCTTTCAGTTTGCCACCAACAAATCAAGAATTGTTGCAACATAATAAAAGAACCGTGTTCATCTGCACGGAAAAATTGCTAGAAAATTTTGGATGGACAATAATTGATGGCGAATATCAATATTATTGGTTTGATAGTCCCCAAAGTCCATCTTTTGAAGAATTTTCTTCTGACATACAAGGTACTCTATTAATACTATTGTTATCTATTGATTCATCACTACATAGTTTAAAATAAAGTCGCTTTATCTGTCCCTATGTATGCTTAAATCTTTAAAACTACGCAACGGATTTTGATGCGGTTTTTTTAATGGATAGAGTGATTAAAGAGGAAGGTTTTATGTATAATACATACATAATAAACATGTCGTAAATAAACCCATTTTTTACGCTTACATTGCAAACGCTGGCTGTACCCTACGAGATGGATCAAAACAATGTACTACAGTATTGTACACCTTAAAAAGGTCTACAAAAAAGTCCGCCATGGTATATGTCTATCTCTTATGGATAACTCACAATAACCATATTATTTTTTTCTTTATACGAGAAATAATGGGTTATTTACGAAGCGATTTTAAGCAATACAGTATTAATCCCTATCCAATTAAGTACCTTAAATACATTGTGTATTTAATATAGATCAATATGGCCCTTTACAGTATGAAATTTAATTTAATATTTTTGAAGATATTACAGATTTAAAATGCAGGTACAAAGTGATTGGTGGCGTTAACGGCCAGGGCCCGTTAGTTGGCGCTGCTGTCGATTTGTCAGTTAATAGCTAAACACAATACTTTAATAAGAATTAATATTCTAAGGCGGTACGAAGTTCGTCGCGTCAGCTAGTTATTATATAATTTACTTAATTTTTTCATGTTATTACAGAGACTGATATTACTAATGAGGATGAAGATAACAGCGATAATAGCGAAGATTTATCAGATGAATCTGAAGAAGATTAATTTTTTTTTATGTATATACACAATTATTTACCCATCTTACTAAAAAATTAAGTTATTAATATTTAAAAAAATGTTGTTTTCACAGTATCTTACGTTACAAACGGGAAAACGAAAGAATGACAATTCTTGTTGGACTGGTGATACATACCTGTTTTTTTGTAGGACATTGTTTCATTTGGGTAGAGAACACACTAACCTATCATGTAATATTCTTGTCCTACAGTTAGTAATGAGAAAAAAAATCTTGTGGTATTAACAATTTCTGAGCGTAGGACCGGGATAACCTACCACGCAATTTGTAGGACAATGAAATCGTTAAATTATATAAATATCAACTATGTAACAGAAAAAAAAACAGCTCGCTAGTAATCATTTTTGATGACCTCGTTATCGATACATGTCGGAAGAAGGGGTACTCTTTGATCAAACCATATAATTTGTAGGACAATTTTTTTTTTTAATAATTTAGATAACTATCTTCAGATTTAACCGAAGAAAACCCTGTTAGTAATATTTTTTTGAGGATCATCAAATCAACATATTTTATCCCTGCTACCCCTGTTACCTACCTCAATCGAGAATTGTCACACAGTAACAGTTGGGCGTCTCATCGGAACGAAGCTACTCACGAAAAATTAACTTGTTAGTAATCAAAAGTATAAAAGAACCAGGGATCCTGTACTATTGTATTATAGTTACTAGACAACTGATATAAATACATAAACATACTTTTTTTTGTAAATAGATACATTTTTTTTTTTTTTTTTTCTCTTTATTTTTTTGAAGGGACTTTTACCCTAATAGGGTATGTCAGTCCCATAAGGCCTTAACTTAGTAAACATCATTTATCTATAATACGCTAGACTGTACAATTTAATAGCTTTTTCAGATGTCGGCGCAGCCAAAACACTTTGAATTAAAATAGATACATATTATACACAGAAAACACCCAAACTCCAAAACAAATATTTGCGGATGACACAACCATTTGGTCCGACCTGGTTATCGAACCCGAGACCTTTTGATCAGCAGTCGCATACGCTAACCACCAGACCAACGAGGCAGTCACTCGTTATAGAGGCAGGCAGGTAGTCGTATACTTTGCTGCACGGTTGGCCTAGTGGTTTAAGAGGTTTAAACGCCGTTTTCTACTGCGCCAAATGACTAGGTTCAAATCCCACGTGGGACAATACTTTGTGTGATACATAAATTGTTTTCCTGAGGTTAGGTGTTCCTTGTGTCCGTCTCATGGATGTTTGAAAAGTCAAAGAAAAGTATTTGACGTCCTTTTTTTTCGTGTGGAAAATTCGACGGACCGTCACCCTGCCCGGCGGGGCGGTGTGTCGGAATCGAACTAAAAACCAAACGGTGTGTCCTCTTTGCGCTTTTCTTTTAGGAGGAAGAGGAGTCCAGGGTGAGATCTCCTTCTGTACTCCTCCTAGCGCCTGCCCGCTCCTGATGCGGGCTCCGTCTCAGACTTATTTGACGTCCTGTCTTAACTCTTATTATTTAATTCTCATTTGTATAATGTCTTAATTTTTTTAGTATTTTGTGCAACTTTCGTGCAGCTACATGCCTAATGCAGTGAATAAGGAAAGTTTCCATTTTTATATACATAGAATAGCCGAGTCCCGCGTTGTTACCTTTAACCTACGGAACCCTCTGTAATGCATATACCGACACGTATAAAAAAAATCATTTGTACGCTCTAGTATTTCCATATAAACAAAAAAGCGGCCAAGTGCGAGTCGGACTCGCCCATGAAGGGTTCCGTATCAGCAGGTAACATCATATAAAATTTCTTGTAGTTAGTTGTAACTTTGATCGATGTTTTAATAATAGTGTTTTGATCAATGATATTATTAAAAAATCGGCCAAGTGTGTGATAATTGTTATGTTTACGTATTAATGCGTTGATTTTGTATGACTTTTCCAAGTAAGCGCATTGTAAAAGTTAAGCCTCTATAACTCCTGAACTAACAAAGTCATTTAATTCGTTATAGTTTTCATTTAAAGTTCATTATATCAGATTCAGACTGCACGGTTGGCCAAGTGGTTTAAGCGGTCGCCACGCCGCTCTCTATTGAGCCAAGTGTCGTGGGTTCGAATCCCACGTGGGATAACACTTTGTGTGATTCACAAATTGTTGTTCTGAGTCTGGGTGTTCTTTGTGTCCGTTTCATGTATGTTTGTAAAGTCCCCCGCGACACAGGAATTCATATTCCTAATGCGGGAGTTGTCTTTTTAAGAAAAAAAAAAAAAAAATATATGGACCACTATCACAAATTTTTCGGCGGGCGGGACGGCCTATTTTTACAAAAAGTTTGCCTTTAAAGTGGAATTTCTCGCAAACGGATACCTAAATCAAAAAATCGTCTTAACAAACCTGTAATTACAATACATATTCATGCAAAGTTTCATCTTTCTAGCACTTACTGTTTGGACGACAAGTCGAGGACGGACGGACGGACGGACGGACGGATGGACAGACGGACATGACATATCTATAAGGGTTCGAAGTCATAAACTTCGGAACCCTAAAAAGTTGTAGATCTTTTAATTACCTACAACTTTGCCATTTAACTATTTTCCTTGTAGTTTTGCTGGAAATCGAGATAAACCGTTTTTTACCCTTTGTTGTATATATTTAGCCATCCAATCTGACTCTACCCTGCCTGATGGAAAGCATGAGCAGAATCCAAGGGTCGGGGCTACCACACTTGCTGCGAATGCGAACAATAATGTATGGCGGCCCACACTATGGCGGCTTAGTGAGATGCTTTTTCACGCCCCGGTTAAAGGACCCGAAAACCTCCCTCCCTACCCCTTCCCGACCTCAGATCGCCCGTAAATTATTTTTCCTTTCATTTTTATAATATTCTCCTCCTTTTCCAATAGGTTTCATCCTACTATAATTTTATTTGTTTTCAAAAATTATCTACTCTGGTCTACTGGTCTATATGTCATTTACAAACCATCATTATGGTTGCCATGCAAGTGTGTTATTCCTAGCAACCTGTGAAGTTTTGACAGGAGGTAAACAGTGATACATTTTGACATCTTCGATTTATGTATTTTTATAATCACCTAGCTTTGGTCTTTGTATCTCGATTATTGCAGTAAAAAGTAGCCTATGTCCTTTCCCAAGTTCAGTTCTATCATCATACCGAATTTCATCAAAATCGATACAGTGGTTTAGGCGTGAAAGCGTAACAGACAGACAGACAGAGGTACTTTCGCATTTATAATATTAAGTAGGAATTAAAAAAAAACTACTCACTAGATCTCGTTCAAACCAATTTTCGTTGGTAGTTTGCATGTTAATGTACAACATATATTTTTTTTAGTTTTATCACTCTCTTATTTTAGAAGTTAGAGGGGGGGGGACACACATTTTTCCACTTTGGAAGTGTCTCTCGCGCAAACTATTCAGTTTAGAAAAAAATGATATTAGAAACCTCAACATCATTTTTGAACACCTATCCATAGATACCGCACACGTATAGGTTTGATGAAAAAAAAATTTTTGAGTTTCAGTTCCAAGTATGGAGACCCCCAAAATGGATTGTTTTTTTTCTTTTTTTATGTAAAAATCTTAATGCGGTTCACAGAATACATCGACTGATCAAATTTCAACAGTATAGCTCTTATAGTTTCGGAAATAATTGGCTGTGACATACGGACGGACAGACAGACAGACAGACAGACAGACAGACAGACAGACAGACAGACAGACAGACAGACTTGACGAATCTATAAGGGTTCCGTTTTTTGCCATTTGGCTACGGAACCCTAAAAACCAACAGAACTAATTATTAAAAAAAAAAATAAGGAACAACAATTTAAATTTGTTTTGGAGCCAAGTCATTTGAGTTTCTTTAAATTAATACTATCAGTCGATCGACAAATCGTTATCGCACACAACGATATGCTTTCTAAAATTCCAATTTTCTTTTATATTGTCGTGTTGAAGTGGAGTGGCTCGCTCGGTATTTAATTCCTTATCAATGGTGCCACCGGTCGTCCCGTTATCTAATTTCTGAACGAATGGAGACGGCCATTTTGCCGCCAACCGTGACCAATGCTACACTTTGGTGTCCGAGATTTTTTTTAACACTGAAAGTACAGTCATCAACATAAGTTTTAATTTATTAGTAACTAGCTGAGCCCTGCGGTGTTACCCGCGTTTGTTGTTGTAACCGTGGGCAACGCCGCGAGGCGAAGCTAGTCTAAAAAAAGTAGCCTAAGTTACTCCTTATATCATCAGCTATGTGCCAGTGAAAGTCCCGTCGAAATTGGTCCAGTCGTTCCAGAAATTACACGGAATAAACAGACAGACAGACAGAAAAAAATTGTACAACAAAAATTTTGCCATATGTACCGTGTATACATACATATTATGCTTGAGTAAAAAGTGGTTATTTAATATTAAAGCCACTCCAATTTTATTTATTCGTATAGACTAGCTATATCCTGCCACATATTTTAAATATCAAATGAAGTGTTTAACAAAATGCATTCGAAGCTATATAAATTTTTTGTCTGTCTGTATATCTATCCGTCTATTTGTTCCGGCTTATCTCTGAAACGGGCGATTTCGACGAGACTTCAGTGTAAGTCTTGTCGAAATCGCCCGTTTTGTCCTCTTCAGATGGCTGATGACAAAAAAAATTACCCAAGTTAATTAGGTAATTTTATTTAGACTAACTGCGCTCCATGGCGTTACTCGCGATTAACAACAATAACCACGGTAACACCACGGGACTCAGCTAATTCAATGATAAAATATATAAAAAAGATATATATCGAATAAGTTATGTTTGCGAGTGTACTTGGAAAGCTCGGTTAACTTACCAGAAGACACGCTGGCTGCTGGACGCCTGCCTGGCAGACCGGCTAATGCTTTGACTTAGTGCAGTGCCAAAAAGTTTTTCATACTAGCTTTTATCGCAGCTTCGTTCGCGTAATAGTGATTTGTCTATTGTTCAGGACTATCATTGTCTAATATTCACGTTTTGTCTGTCACTTCTATGACAAACAAAACTTCACGATAGTTAGAGATGACAAGACTTCTGTTTGTAGTTTCAAGTTTTTTTACTTCCCTATAAAGACTTTCATAAATCTTCATGACAACCGGGACCTATAGCTAAATGTGTTCTCCGAGGCACGGCCGTGAGATACCGCCTATTTTCTTAGTCCTTGGCTACTATCAAGAATTTCTTTTACGAAAAAACCATCAACAGCCTGACACAGGATTAGAACCCGAGACCTCTTGCTAGCAGTCGTAGACCACTAGACGAACAAGGCAGTCAACAACAAAAAGCTATTTCTAAAATGTTTGTCTATTCGTTCCAGCTAACCTCCAGAACAGGTTGTCCGATTTGGACGGGACTTTTCCTGGCAGTTAGCTGATGTTCTAAGCAATAACTAAATCTACTTTTATTTAGACTAGGTGCGTCCTGCAGGGTTATGCGCGCGGTTGTTTAAGTATAAGCATATTATGTATTCTGTGGTATAAGTTCCTACAACAGCAACCGCAAGGCAACATTATACCTAATATATTGAATTCTTCATTGGTTAATTTTCCACCTTCCTTTTTCACTCAGCGATTGGTTTTATCATGCAGGAAGTGAGTATACATTCCCTCTCAAATGCAAAAAAGAACTTTTCAAATTAGTTTATCAATGACGGGGGTACCGAGTCGAAATTGAATAAAAAGCGACCTTTTATTACCTCGATTAAAAAGCGATACCAGTCTCTGTTACCCTAAAGCATAGGGTATATTTTTCCTAACGATGTGTTTAACAAACTTAAGAAATTGATGCATTATTAATAAACACGTTAAAGGAAGTACGACCTAATTGCGTCCAACCACCCTCCGGAAATTGTTGAGACAGAAATAAAAGAGCATTTCAGTAAATAAGTAATGAAGATAAAGCTGTAATTATCATATGTAGAAATGAAAATATCAGACAGTAATTAATATTTTCAACCCTTTTTACTAAATGCAAATAGAAGTATATACCCACGGTCCCAGATTAGAATAAAAATGTAAAAACTAAAACCCAACTACGATAAAAACGACGCTGAAAAAGTATGAAACAGGAATTTTAGGACACTGGATGGATTAAACAATTTTACTGAAGAAGCAAGATAATCGACATAATTATCCGTAAACTGAGACATATTCAAGTTTGAAAAGCTGTAGTCACTCGTTATATAGAAACATACCATAACACTTTAGCCTCTGTGCTCAAGGGATTCAGTGGCTTCGGGACTGTCGATAATTCGGATTGCTCGCCGCTGCAACCGAGAGCGTCAAGCAAATACGCCATCGCAAATGTGAGAGCTCCACGAAGGAACTACCGTGGGTCCTGTAAAGAAGACATAGGTGTTCCGGCAAGAAGAACCGTCTCAACTTCTTGTCACTACCAGCACACGTGCTCGCGTCTCTTCTCACTCTATGATCGTTCAAGCTTGGGGGGAGATAAATATCTCACTAACTGAAAGTAAAATTTACTTAGGTGCATCCATAATTCTTTTCATTCTTTCCTTAGAGTCATTCTTTTTTTTAAATTATTTATATTCACGTGGGATTGAGTTATAACGCCCAGCATCATATCACGAGCGCAGTACTCATTCTTTCCACCAAAAAATATTTGAACATTTTGTCCAACCTCAGCAGGAGGAGTCGAACCTGAAATTTTACGAACAGCAGTCGCTCGTTACCACTACACTACCGAGACACACTACCGACGACTTTTCTGTATGCGGCTGTGGTTTCTAATGTATCTTTCATAATGGTTAAATAGTTCTTACTTAGGCCAATACCTTACAGACGATATTAAAAAAAGTTATAATGTTACTTTTCAAAATGAAACTTATTTCTGTTTCTATCAGAAACAAACTATTCTCGTTTAAATTTTTTGTTCTATTCAACCTAAATCCGTTTTTAAATATTTACGAGTACAGCTTAGTTTTAAAAACAAATTTTTGGTGCATGGCGGGCCACCCGCCGACTCTCCGGTGCGGCAGTTACCATGGAAACAAGTCGTTGTTTTGCCGATCGGACTTTGTCTAGACTTTTTTTTACACTTTACGTTTTTACAGGGAAATATTCGCACAGGAACGATGCCTTTGAAAAGCATAAAGATTGATATGTTTTGAACATTTGTACTTATAAAATAAAGCCGATTAAATGTTTTGTTTGTGAGTAAACGTCGTTATTTGTTAACTTCATATAATTATGGTTTTGTGGTATATTTAAATAATTATTGAGGGAAGGTAGGTATATACTATATAGCTTTAAGTTATATCGGTCCTCAGTATATATATGAGCAATGTTAATGTAAATATATGTTCATTCTCAATAACTAATTAGGTATTATTATTGTTGTTGTTAAAGTGACGTTTACACCACTCTATGATTTATCTGATAATATTTAAGGAGTTAATTTCTTTCAAAATTTATATGTAAACTAATTCTTTACCATTTCATACTTAAAATACGAGTAGTAGTGAGAACTCATTACTAATTCATTCGCAGAAAATAATAATTTATCCACCAAAGACAAAGCGTCAAATTCAACCCTTTTGTATAATAAAATCAACAAATTCTGAATTTCTTCTCTTCCTTTTTTGCGCACAACACATCCTAACATGTAAACTTTACACTAACGCGTATAAAAATGTGTTGCTAAAATAAAGTGACAGGCGAATTAAAACCAGATGTAAATAATAATGTAATACATTTCAATCAAAATCCCGACTACTTAAAAGTAATGAACTGAAAAGAGAAAACAAGTACCTATCACAATATCTATATAAAATTGGACTATTTTGTAAGCTTAAAACGCTATGATTTTGCAGGAGCAAACAATACTTTGTTACCTACGGGCAAAAGATAATCTATCATAGCTATATTTGTCACCGCATACGGCACCATAAAGTGTTTAACAAGTTTAAAAAACAGTGCATTAGTCATACCAATTTTATATTGAAATTGTGATACTTTTTCTCTGTTCAGTTCGTTGCTTTATGCAGTCGGGATGTTTGTTTATAAATCATTATTAATAATAATGTTTTACATTTCTCTTACAAGTACACGTCACATAATAAAATAAGCTTACAATTTATTGTACAGTCAGGAAGCCAAACCAGGATATGCCCTCTGCCATGGATTCCTGGCTCCCGAAAGAGAAAAAAAAGACAAAAAATAATTAAGAGAAAAAAATATTAGAACTTTTAAAGAGGGGACTAATTATTAATATGTTGCTTTATTAAAATTTTACCATTTACGCAGAGCACGCAATGAAAGTTGTCAATAGGATTAATTGTCCACCTTATTGTAATTTTTTTCATTGAAACTGCATTCCTTTTGGTCGTGGCATTATGATATTACTATGTAGACAAGCATCCTATATGTCCTTCCTCGATATCTGCATTATAATACTAGGCGCAGGCAAAAAATTCATCCATACGTTGTTGGCATACCCAAAAGACGAACTAAACGGTTTGACAGCTTGTTTTTGGTGAGAGTCGCCCAAGTTTGGAACGACCTGCCTGGGTCTATTTTTCCTGATAAGTTGAACTCTGGACCCTTTACGAGTAGAGTGAACAGGTTTCTTTTGGATGGGCGTGTACCATCTTCGTCTTCATCTACACTTTCCATCAGGTGAGATGGAAGACAAACGCCTATTCCAATATAACAATAATAAAAAAAAAACTAACACCGAAAGGAAATTTATGAAATCGGACTGGTACGTCCTGAGATTAGCGCATTCAAGAAAACAAACTAAATCTTCTGATTTAGTATACACTAATAATTAATATTACTATGGATTCATTAGATTGTATACATACAAAGTATAGTTTATCTGGTTCAAAAGAGTAAAATTATTTTTTGGCAACGGGCAACCCTCTTTTAATTAACAACATCACTATATGTCAAAGACGAGTGTTGGCGAACAGTGTTTCGCAATATTATTTTTTAAATTAGAACCATTAATCCGATAATCATGTTGTCCAGCCTCAGGACTGGAATCAAGGGCTTGGTAGGTGGACACAAACACATTTGTTACCCTGCTGTTAATATAAACAATTGGTATTATATAATAACATTTTGACATTTTGTTTCATTCCGATTTAGTACTAGTCTTTAATTTCAGTGGCGCGTGCCTGCTGCTAGGAGTCTTCAAACTAGTTCGGTTCTTCAACATGATAGTCTCTTCGTTCACCGTGATACTCCTGAGGACAATGTCAACACTCCTTTCGAATTTTCAGAAGCCAACAAAAAGGTATAAACCAGAACTGTCAAAGTAGTCATCTGTTTTTTGAAAACATTCTTCTACAATCAATAATTCTGAATTTAAAATGTGTAAGCTTTTGCCAAAGCTTTTTTGTGTCTAGTAAAAAAAGCCAGAAGTTGTTTGTTTATAACTCGCGCGACCAAATATTTACTGCAATTTTCAAAAGTTTATTCTTATAGGTTAACATTGCTATCCGATGGACGTAAACTACCACAGGGTGGCAAGAGAATCTATATAACTCGTGCGACCTAAGATGGCACCTGACTCAAATGTCAGTCGTTTAAAGTACTGAGTGCAAGAAAAATATAATTTATTCCAGTTTTTTTAAATTTCAACATTTATTTTGCTTCAAGTAGTTTCTCTTAGCATACTACTTTATCATAAGTGGTACTTTACTACCTGAGTTAAGAAAATACATATGCATACCAATAGGAAGCAGGCCTCATTCATTATTTATCTGAATGCATTCTTCGTCCAGTGATTTAAATAATATTAGGTAATACCTAATATCATTTTAAATGAAATTTCAGTTCCTAAACTGAAATATGGTTATAAAATACAATTTTCAATCGCCATGATAAGCCTTTTAATCGTAGTCTCTAAATATCATATGTAAGTCGGATCCGGCGGCCAAAAGCGGTATGTCAGGATTTGGAGTCCCCATATCGCAGGGATTAAGCAGGCACAAACTGACAATCAGAATAGATTTAATTACACTTATAACAATACTCGTAATACAATTAAAAATAGCGACGAACAGAAACTAAGTTTTACGCTCGTATAGTGGCAACACAAACACCCAAATCGCCTATTGCCTAAGCAATATAGCTTTAGCAAATCGTATCGCGTCAACAATTCCACATGTGCAATATACAGCGCAAGACTGTACCAGGTAAACCAACAGTTCTGTTGGGAGCAGAGCTCTTTACTGAGTCTAATCCGAAGATAGACTATATCCCCGCACAAACAGTGCTAGCTCTTTTAAAGGGTAGGCCACGCCTCCCTATATCCCTCTAAACCGCTCCGTTCAACGGCGTACGGAAATACGTCACTTGTTTACTCGATACAATTTACAAAAAGGATTTACATTTAGAATTCATCTAATAATCCAACAGGAATTATCGTAAAGTTATAACAGTGTTTTAACAACTATAATCTAATTACAATATCAAAACATACTCTCAATATTGATTTCAACATTACCCACATAATATCGAACCTGGTTGCAAAATTTATATTCTCAACTCCGACATGTATATTCTTTTAAGAATATTCTTTATTTTAAACTATTGTGTCTTATAGTCGTCATGCTGGTTTTTTTTCGTGTGACCTTTCTTAAAACAATTGGGTTATCCAGACGAATCTAATGATATATTAATAAAATAAATTCATGGAGTGATATAAATGACATTAGGTAATACCTAATAAACTAAAACTATTATGTAAAGATTCGTGCAACGGTAATAGTGATGCTAACGCTACTCGCAAGACGACAGAGGGGTATCACGCGGGGGAACGGTATCATGTTTCATTTTGAGCCAGGTGCCATGTTAGCTCGCACGAGTTATAAATAAGTAGCTATATGTTTTAGGTTATTTTTTTATTATTTTGTCTTAATTTTAATTAGAAGTAACCTTATTTCATGTTCTATTAGTTCTATAATTGTTTCATACTACAAAAATATAATTTAACTGTTAAAGTTTGATTTTGCAAATAAACAAATACCGTCCACTAAAAATAGAACACTACCAATTGAAAGTTTTGAGCTGTCTTATAAGAATTCCTTGACAACAATTTATTTATAATACTATAGAAAAATATTACCTATAATAGAAAGTAGGTAGTAGAGCCACGCTGATTTCAGCACGAATGGGCCGGCTCGACCCGGCTAGTACTACCCTCACACAGAAGACCATCCTAATAATGACAGCATTCTTGCTGTCGTATTTCGTTGGTGAGTGTGAGACCGGAGGCCCAATCATTCTGCATCATTCTCCCGCCCTTCGAAGGCCGGGAGAATGATGCAGAATAATCTAACCAGGCTGCCATGGTAAGGGTCACCATGCTACATTGCCAACCCTCACAATAAGCATGGTGGCCCCTACTCCTGGATTCTACTCATGCTTTCCATCAGGCAGAGTAGAGTCACTTTGGCAGGCTTAAATATAAAAAAAAAAAAAAAAAAAAAAAAAAAAAAAAAAAAAAAAAAAAAAATGGTTTTTTTTTATTTGTTGATTCTTGAATAGTGAATTACCAAGTCTTTATTTTGTTATGTTAATTTTTTTTCATAACTTAATGTAAATTGTACTTACGGCTATAAAACTTAAATGTTCAACAATATTTTTCAGAGGATTGATGCTCTTCTAGCCATATACCCAGAGGGCCACAAGCGTGGAGCTATGATTCCTCTACTGGACCTGGCTCAGCGTCAGAACGGAGGTTGGCTGCCCATCACTGCCATGCACAAAGTTGCTGAAATTCTTAATCTACCTCGCATGAGAGTATATGAAGTTGCTACCTTTTATACCATGTTTATTAGGTGAGTCTGGAGAAAGATAAATAAGTCATGTAGTTAGAAGGTAAAAAATTAACTGTGGGAGTATAAGTTAAACGAAAGTTAACAGAAATCACAAAACTTGAGAGTATCGGACCTAGAATTATAAACAGGGTCTCTTTCAGGACACTAGCCCTGAAAAAGACCCTGTACTAAGAACCAGTACCAGTACAGTAGATTAACAAGCCATAATAGAGTACTGTAAATACCTCTCAATAATGCTTCCTTCATTTGTGTTTTCATTATTTACTTTTAAAAAAATTATTGGGCCAGTACATTTGAAAAATACATATTTCAGACCTCATACACACAACATCATCTAGTCCCAAATTAAGTTAATAAATCCCAAATAAATCAGTTGTCTAGTAACCCATAATACAAGCCCTGCTTAGTTTGGTACTGATGAAATTTTTTCGGACGAATTACACACATCATCTATGTGTGTAATTCGTCCGAAAAAATTTCATCTTATAAGTGGAGTATAAATTTTCTATGTGTTTACCTGGATAAATATTAATTTTCAGACGACCAATTGGTAAATATCACCTCCAGGTCTGCACCACAACACCTTGCTGGCTACGTGGGTCTGATGCTGTGTTAAAAGCTATTGTTGAAGGCACCCAATGTCAAGTTGGTGGCAACAGTCCTTGCGGCAAGTTCTCTGTTTCTGAAGTAAGTCCTAATACTTAAAAACAGTTTTTATTAATAAGGTATACTACTAGTGATACCTTCCTCACCACACGAATGCACTTATATTGCGCTACCTAGCCACAATATAAGGGGCTGTCCATTAATCACGTGAAGCTTGATAGGGGGGGGAGGGGTTCACAAAAAGTCACGAAATATCACAAGGGGGCGAAGGGGGGGGGGGGGTAGTAATATATCATGTGTATTTATTTTTTTCTGCAAATTTTCGCATTTCTTTCATTATCTTTATGTCAGTCAACCTGCGACCTTTCTACTCTACTTCTGAACGTAATTTTTGTGCTCTTTAATTTTCTTTAATAAAATTAGTTGATACCCTTATCTGTATTTTTTCAATAATTAAAAAAAAATAAGATTCTTTGTAGGTACTAAAAATACACGTGATATAGGAGGGGGGGGGGGGTATTGTAGTCTTAAAGTCTTAAACCTCACCATGTATCACCAAGAGGGAGGGGGGGGGGGGGGTTGAAAAATGCCAAAAAAAAAGATAACGTGATTAATGGACGGCCCCTAAGTGTATCCGTGTGGTGATGGATTAAGATTACGGAGTGACACATCCCTATATATCTCATGGATGTGATAAGAGGTGACCAAGGGAGCAATGCCTTTCCTGAGAGAAGACCCGAGCCCACCATTGGGGGGATTTGAAGGGAGAAAACTACATAGATCAACTCTACATAGCTTACTCCCTTATTTGCCTCATCCACTGTAAAGATGGGAAACTTAAAACATACCTCTCTGTATAGTAGGCTCCTTTTTAAGGAGAGGCCTATGTCCAGCAGTGGCCTATTAAAGGCTACCAACCTACTGACAAAAGCATTACACTTCTGATTTTACTACCACAACTGAATCCAAGTAGTGGTGGTGTGGTGACCCACACTATGGCGGCCTAGTGAGAGAAAGTTTTCCCTGCAAAGTTTCATCTTTCTCGCACTAACCATTTGGACGCTAAGTCAGGACCTAATACATGACGAAACTTAAAGGGTTCCGAGATGTGAACTATGCATCCCAAAAAATGCCTTTTCAAACAGTTTTATATAGTTATAGTAAAGATTTGTGCAATTTTTACAGGTTGAATGTCTCGGTGCTTGTGTCAATGCTCCTATGCTGCAAGTCAATGATGATTATTATGTAAGTAATCAATAATAATAATCTCACAAACAGCTATTATATGATCATAAACTAGGCAGAACATTTAAGAAACAGATAAAATAAAACCCAGACTCAGAACAACTATTTGTGGCTCACACAAAGTGTTCTCCCATGTGGGGATTGAACCCACAACTCTTCGGCGCACTATGTTCTCTTTTGGCTTATAACCCACAACCGGGCTTAACGGTTAGGGTACACAGACCACTCAAATAATAATTTAAATATACTTTATATTCTAAATATGAATAGAAACAAATAAATATGATTACTTGATGTTTTCAGGAGGATCTAACTGTTGAAGATACCAATGAAATAATCGCCAAGTTAAAGAAAGACGAGAAACCAGTACCTGGACCAAGGTATAGAATTTTAAACTAATTATTGTGAATAACTAAGATACACCATATATGGCGACTTCCACATACGGCGCAAGCTAAGGACATAGAAAAGCGCCATCTACCGAAGAACACTGAACCACGAAAGAAACACGGATAGTAACTACTAATCCTGAATCGCGATATAGAAATTCTCGAGACGATTAGCATATATATACATTCAACATCCCAACATCAACCGTTGGGCAGTGGCCCGCCAGGCATGATCACCTCGTCTGGTGGGAGGATTCTCCCTTTGTGATGGAGGAACACAATACCCGTACTCCACATCCCACCCATGTCTCTTAATATATCTGTGGGAGTTCTTAGAGCTGGACTGGAGTGATGCACAGATGGGCTTCACAGGAAACCAGTGTAGGCAATGCTATCATTACTTTTTACTAAGTGAGGTTTATTAATATAAATTAGGTACTAAAATGACTCTGCCTGATGGAAAGTGTATAGAATGCAAAAATGTTTGTCACTATCCTGTGAATGTAGACAATGCAGCATATTAGCATCCTAGAGATTGAGATGGGATCCGGGATCATAGAGGCAGGGAAACACGAACCGAAGGTGATTCACATACTGCCCCGCTCTACGTCATCATGCTGATTTTACGCATATAATATCACCAAGTTTCTCTGGTCACACACCTATACTAGAGTGTAGACGGACCTACCGCGTGTGAATGTGTTTTCGTTGTGTTGTGTTACAACTTGTACTTGTAACTATGCGTGTTTCCAGTACAAAGAGAGATACTCGCACAAGCAACGTTAGAAAACTCACACATACGCGCTACATTGCGAAATTGTGATGCAGTGTGTGTGTGATCGCCTTAAGCCTGCGGTGATTCCGGACCGATACGACCTTCAAACCTTCAAAAAAAGAGCGTACTCCCATCTCAAAGGCTGGCAACGCACCTATGACTCCTCTGGTGCTAAGGGTGTCCATGGGCTGCGGCAATAACCTACCATCAAGTGATCCGCCTGCTCGTTTGCCCCTATACAAAAAGCCCAACCACAAGCCGATACATATAAAGCAAACGTTCATTTCCCGACTAAAATTTACCAGTTTTAAGAGTTCTTGGTACGTCATATTACAAGCCGAAAATAGTTAAAGTGAAATAAACTCGCACTATTCCCTTGTTAGTTGTCCGTTAATGACGTAATCGAACGAAGAAATTTCAAATATAACTGACTTATTCTCTACTGTGAGTACTACAACGGAAAACGGAACGTGGGTAGTTCGCTTACAAGGCTCGACGACTTGATGAAGTTGCAAGAAGCTATATAGCTGTAAACTTGTTTAGACATAATGATGATCCTATTTCATAATCTTTAGAACAATAGTTTACGTGAATAAAAATGTTGTTATAAAAAAATTACTTCTAGGGTTAGTTTTAATTTACTAATTAGTTTTATTATTTACTTATGGTATCACTACTTACATAACTTTTATTGTCACCAGGAGTGGAAGGTACGCATCCGAGCCACTTGGTGGACTGACATCCTTAACCGAACCTCCAACGGGCCCTGGCTTCGGAGTACAGGACTGCTTCAAGGCGTAGAAATGTTTTGTTAATTTTATTTATAGGCAATAACTTAATAAATCATGTTAGATCATTTTTCTTTTCCTGTTTTTCCTTTCACTTATGTTATGCGGACTATGTTATGCCTCACGTTTGTTAAAACGATGAATCAATTGGGACAGTACATTAATTAGATGGCATTTTTATTATAGGAATGATAAATTAAAAAAAATGTGTTAACTTTTTACAGTTATTTTTTAGGTAAAAAAATTAGCAAATTTTTTATTGGATGAATGTGCATTCTAAGTACTCTTCTGTTAATCATAAAATAACAGGCATTATTTTATTAATAATGGCTTTATTATGTCAGTTATCACTGTAAATATTAGTCTGTGTTATTCTGATAAGCTATATTACTTACTATAAAGTTTTATACTAATCAGTTCACTAGCAAAGAGTAAAAAACATCCATCACAGCAATCTTTCAAATTTATTCTATCAGTAGGATGGGATGTTTTGGTGGAAATAAACTATTTTGGGGTTAATCACGGTTGGAATACATGAAAGGAAAAAAAATCATTTAAATGAGGTTTTAATTTTGGTAATCAATTACTATTTTACATCATACATAATATTATGCGTATTTTTTACTGTTATACATGAGTTTTTTCTGCTTGGTTTTGGGAAGACTACTAACAGTCCTAAGTAAGTCATAAATAGAACGATCAAGTAGTGGAAGATCATCGCATGGCCATTTTTCACAAGCATTCCGTGACAGTACAATATCTATACATATAAATAAAATTGAAGAGTATTTATAATTTCAAATTTGACATTTTTGTCTGATGGTAGACCGATAGTGCTGAAGGTACTAGGAGTAGCTTTGGACACTAACTTTGCTCCGCGGTGTAACACCGCGAGGATTAGCTAGTGAGTAATAAAGATGTTTTTCGCCAGTAATCAATGGGCCATGTTTACCTAGACATAATGTGAAAGATGTGAAAGAATCCGTGTGGTGACGGATTAAGAACACAGACTGTCACAACTCCTATTCATTCCGCGGGTGTCGTAAAAGGCGACTAAGGGATAAACTACCCAACAACATCAATGCAAAGAGAAGGAAAACTTGAAACCAACCCGTCTGGACAGCGTGGTATACCTAACTGGTATAGTAGACCAAAACCTCCTTTTTAAGGAGAGGCCTATGTCCAGCAGTGGACTGTTAAAGGCTGTTGATGATGATTGATGAATGTGAAAGATCGTGCTGATCACACATAGATTGATACTAGTTAAGAATCGAACCCACGACCTGTAAACTAGTAGATTAAAAAGCATCTTATAATAATCATTTTCAGCCTTGTTTTCTCTTTTGAATTACATTTAACTTCAAATATAGTTTGTGAAAATTTCCAAAAAGAAGTAGGTAATGTCATAGAACCATAATCTATGTCCAATTAACAATGATATATATGCTAATACAGCTAATAATAAATAATACGAATTGTTATTAACCATCCTTTCATGATATTTCTATCGCTTTTTCCTGAAATAAACCTGAACAATATACCTACAAACATTGAGTAAGTAGGTAATATTAGTTCAATACCTCCAGTATCAGTATCTCTATAGTAGTATTATCAAAACCTGTTTAGTGTTCAAATACATAAGAATATTAATTGATGACAGTACCTACCTATTTACATAAATAGGTTATTAGGGTAGCTAGATAGTAGGTATGTTTCGAATTATATATATTTTTATGTACCTACTTAATCAGTTTTTTTATAATTTGTCTCAATTGTTTCTTATCTTATAGCCCAAATCTGACCAAGTAGGTACTTATATGTTTTTATCGGCACAAAAATTGATAAGGCTATGATAGTTGCGACACCTACCCAATCAACATACGTATGTTTAGTAGTAATCGCGTTATTATGCTGTTAGTACGACATACGTATAGCTTAATTCCAATAAACTTAGGTGAGTAGGCAATAATAAATAATTGTTTACCAAAGTGCAAGTTTGGTAAACATTTTACATAAACAGTGTTTGTAGTGTTCTCTTGGATACAAAAACTTTTTATGTGGAAAATTAAAAAAGAAAAGTGTCAAAATGTATTATTTTACAGATGTTTCGTAGAAATCAAAAAAATGATGGTTATAAAGAATACACCAAGGTGCAACTGTACGACGATGAATCCGAGGACAACAGAAACGTGAGTACCTAGTTTAGTAAAATAATAAAAAGCCTTAATCGGTACCAAGCGGAATCTTTGGAGCCATTTCGGTTTATATGAAAACCCATGTAGGTGTGTAAATATCTGTCATAATGGTTATTAGTATAAATGTTTGTAATATATTGTGTTTACAATAACCTACTTCTAAGAGTAAATGACCTAACTTTTAAAAACTAACTATAACCTTATTCTAAACCAATAGCTTACGTTTACTACGTTTAGTAATTCCGCTGATGAATCATCTGTACGTAAACCACAGATTAGGTTATGGTTGCTGGTTATAGGTTCGTTCGTTGTTGGCATATTCACAGCAGAGACAAGTAGTTTATTTAATTTGATATTTCCAAATTGAAATGTATTAAAAGACAAAATAAAACAAGGTTTGTTCCTTGCTAAGATTTTTATTGCTCAAATCCTCTGTTCCTGTTTGGTTTACATAATTCTTGTCAAAGATGTCAGTGTCAGATCAAATTGTCAAAATACTGTCACTAGCAGGTTCGCTGTTCGCTTGCATTTTATGTCAGTGGATTTTAAATCGTTGGTTGTTCGTGTCGCTTTCTTGGGTGTGAAAATGTCTTTCGAGGCTTAAGCTTACAGACATTTTGTGAACAATGAAAAGTAGTCCCTCACGTAAATATGAAAATTTCTCCAACGACCACCAAGGGAAGGAAACGGACAAGTATTCTTTAGACAGCCAAGACACCGCCAGTGTGGTTAGTTTCTTGTTGAAATTATTGATTTTGTTTGTGTACTGTGTGAGATGTTATTGATTGGTCGTGTATTAATGTTTAGATTTGTCATAGCATATGTTCTATATTTGTATGGCTATGATTAGTGGCGAGAGTCTCTTTGAAAGTGCTGTTTAATCGGCATTTTGGCTAACGATGTTTCTCGTACGTATGCGCGGCGTACGACCTAGATCAGTTTAATACTGATGTGGACTCGACAATTAGTAATCTACACCGTGACTGTTCTTTTTTTTAATAAAGGAAGTAATAAACTTTTTAATCTTTGGCAAAAGTGAACACTGTATATTCACTTTTAGCAATTTTTATGCGTTCTAGAGAACTGTACCGTCACTTTCTCTGTATCGACGCGTTAAACGTCTTTCTATTTCGTTTTTAAACATATTTTAAACAAAATTTATGATTATATATTCATATATTTATAAAATATTTTTAACACTACAAAGAGAAACCATTTTCAGTGAAAATATTTCAGAATAGTTGATTCCCTTGAGTTCTAATAACAAAGTAAATGTTTTATTCCTTATATGTTTATATGATATATGTTTTAATTGCAGTATCACAAATAAATGTGCATAATAGAAATAAGGAAATTAAAAAAAAAACTTATGGAACTAACAACAAACATTTAAAATTAAACATGATATGCAAAATAAATATATGTGAAAAAATATATAATAAATGAAGAATGGTTTTTAAATAATCCTTAAAAATAGATTCATGTTGGAAAACAATAGTTCTTAGCTAGGTTAGGGATAGTATTATCTAATAAAAAAATAGTGACATTTAAGATTTTTGAATGAGGTGTTCTGAATATTAATTATCATAAAATAATAATTAATGAAATTAGCAAGTATAATAAATTAAAAAAAGAACAATTAAGTACTTTAGGATAGATAAAATACAAAAGGCATTATTGCTGTATTTCTTGCTAAGAAAAAAAAGTAAAACTCCTTTGTCTATAACTGTGACATTCTGTTCTTTATTCAAAATTACTAACTACTCTTTCTATATTTCTTTTGGATTGTATATCATGCATGTTTTTTTTTAACCTCAGACTTCTGTAACAAGACTGTTTCTCTGCATCAACAGCCTCTGATAGTCAACTATTGCACACAGGTCTCTCTTTGGAAAGGTTGTTTGCCTCAGATAAATAAGAACACACAAGGCTGATATTGTATTGTCATTTTAATAACTTATTTTGTTTAGTAATTCTTATAATATGTTAATATTTATAATCACAGTCATTGAGGCTATCTATACAAAGCAATAAAATCAAAGTGTTTGTCAGTAATTTCAAATTAACTGCCTTTCAATAAATGTATGTTGAACTATATACGGTACTAACAGCAAAAATAACTTTTTTTTTTGCCTGCGTTTGTTCAGCTCATCTCTAGAACTGCTAGACCAATTTTGACTGTACTTTCACTGACACATGATTGATATTATAAAAAGTAACTGAGACTACTTTAATTAAATATTACAGAAAAAAATATGACCATGAAAGTATAAACATTTGATACAAAAGCAAGAAACTTAAAATGTAAAATTTATTATAAAAATTGGTTTCCTTATCCAATCACTTTATAACCGATTTAGTTACATACCCATTTTCCTTATTTATAAAATTTATATATCAAGTGGTTTATTATGTGTTTTGAAAAATCTCAGAATATAAATCAGAAATGATTATGATGTTGTGGAATATTTCTTGTCCATGTCATTGTGACTCATAAATGAGAAATTAAATATTTCACATTTTTTTAAATAGTTTATTAAGGCCTGAGTATCAACACATTTTTATTGTTATCAGACATAATTAAAAACATTGTAAATTATCTGCAACTGTCTTACACTTCTTCTTCCTAGGCTTATTTCCAATATTATTTAGGGTCAGCTTCAATTTGAACTGGTTTTACCTGAATATCAGTTTTTCCACGGACCGACTGGCATCGGACCTCCGAAACCCTAAGGGAGAACTGAAATTCGAAGGTTGAACTAGTTGCAACTGTCTTACACTAACCCCATAAATAGATGCTGAAGAGAGATCCTGTCACTAGCACCACTTTTGTATTTTAGACAAGAGTCTTCTCTGTGAAGAAACACAGAAAATATCATAGCAATATGTTAAATTGCATTTAAATATGTTAAACTGAAACTAGTAAAATCGGGCAAGTGCTTGTGAGACCACGCATAGAATAAAGTAGGGTTCCATTGTCATATGCAATAGCAAGTGGAATTAAAATCGTGTACAATAGTTAATCGTTATGTTTACTTAATATTTCGTACGAAGTTTTCCAAGTAAGCATATTTCACAAGTTAAACTCTGAATCTAATAAAGTTATCTAAGCCTTTATAGTTTACCTTCAAAGTTCATCACATGGACTACCATTATGATTTATTTTACATTTTTCGAGCTTTTAGAGGGGGCGGGGCAACGCCCTGTTTATACTTAAAAAGTCATTTAAAGTTAAATAACTCGCAAACGGATACCTAAATAAAAAAATTGTGTTAGCAACCTCTCAATGTTTTTAAAAGATCTATCTATCGATACCCCACACAATGGGGTAGACGCGAGATGAAAAACATCCCTACTTTACGTGTAGGGGAAGGTACCCCAAATGAAAATAATTTTCATGATTTTATTGTAGCATTCATGCAAAGTTTCATCTTTATAGCACTAACCGTTTGGACGGTAGGTCGAGGACGAACGGACATGACAAATCCACTCGTATACGGGTTCTGAATCATGAACTACGGAACCCTCAAAAGGAGTAAGGAGTAACTTAGTCTAATTTTCTTAGAATATCTTCTCTACGCGTCGATTGTCGCGATCTACAAGAATAACCGCGAGAAACACCGCGGAACTCAGCTAGTAGCAAATATGCATGTAATACCGCAGTGGGCGTTCCCTAAATACCTACTTTACCGCGCCATGTTAACAGGTGGCCGCGTCGATCCGGTAATGCGGCTTTGTAATGGGCAGTTCCGACTGTTGACTGTGCCGTGTCGAATCTTTCGAAGTCGTTGTTTAATGTACATCTAAGTATAAATTTTATTTTCTGTTTGTTGTTTCCAATATATGAAAGAAGGTATAACTTACGGGAAACTCCCTCTTTACGGGCGAACTGAGATGCGAGACTTGGTTTTAAAAAAAAAAAATGATTTCGAAGAAATTGGGCTACTCTTTAGACTAGCTTCGCCCTGTTACCTGACCTTTGTGCCTTTACCGTGGGTAATACCGAGGGGTTGGAACTAGTATCTAATACAGTGTAGTATGTATTCGGTAGGATACAGCATGAGTCCACAATTATGTACTGTTCCCTCCTGACATGTCGATTTAGAAGCTTATTTAATCGTAATTTATTCTGGAAATGATATTAGACAACATATTGGTCAATTACATTTCGTAGAACTATAACTTCTTCAATGAAGAACTTTAGAAAATACAGAAA
This sequence comes from Phragmatobia fuliginosa, assembly GCA_932526445.1. Taxonomy (NCBI): domain Eukaryota; kingdom Metazoa; phylum Arthropoda; class Insecta; order Lepidoptera; family Erebidae; genus Phragmatobia; species Phragmatobia fuliginosa. The sequence continues at coordinate 17,723,381 of OW052071.1, forward strand.
CGCAACCTAATCTGTAAATAGTTTTGTCTAGTCTTAAGTAGGTACTTAGTACGGGATACTATTTTGTATAAAAGACAACTACCGCATTAAGAACATTCTGAGTGGCGGAAAACGTTACAAACATAAATAAAAACACAAAGAACACACGGATTCAGAACAAAAATATGTAGATCACACAGTGTTGTCCTATGTGGGATTAGATCCTACAACATTTGGCAAAATTGGAAGTGGCGTCGCTACCGCCTAACTACTAGGCCTTACGGGAAAACATAAACATAATTGGTCGGTACTAATAAGTATCACAAAACTGAACCAGACCGAAATCAGAGATTTGAGTAGGATCGGGACATACTGTTATTAGCTTACGACAGAAATTACAAAAAGTGTTATTTTTAGTCAAAGCATGCTTCATAACAGCTCGAAGTTTGGAGGTTGGGTCTTAAAACTGGGGCCTCGTAGAACATCGGCCCTGCGCCTGATCTTTTCCCGGTCGGATTGCCGTCTCATGAGAATGAAGGCACAGAGAGTGCAGCCCAGTGTTTGGGCACACACTTGTGCATTATTAAATCTGCGTAGTTAACTGGTCTCCATTGAGTCTGAGATCATGGGAACTGGTAGTGATCACAAATCGTAAAGAAAAAAAAATCTTTATTTGTATTACTATTGTAGTACTCTCTAATCTCGCTGATAATATTTCAACGATTATTTTCAATTCCATATTAAATACACTTTGTTTGGAATTTCACTGATACTATTTTCATCAGATTAGGGTTACTATCTGAGATTACGTCTATATATTTAATTTGTTTGAATCCTCTTCACATGACTCAAGTACAGGTTTGAATTTTACATATTTTAAAACTAATATTAGATCTGTAGATCTTTAAAGCAAGTCTTTAATCCTTAAATTATTATTGTGAAACAAAAAGGAATAGCTGAATATTAATGATGAAAATGACAATCTAGGACGGCAATTAGTGATTTATTTGTTTAGTGTTAAGATTTTAGTAAAGTGTAAATACATTATCATATGGACGTGTGTTATGATAGACCAAATTGGGGACACCGTTCTACATAATATGTTTTTATTCGAAAGTTGTGTTAGAGCGTCTTTTAAAATTGTAAGAAACTTGGTTATGATCATACCAAACCTTCCGTTTTTAACAAGTCAATATTCCAAGTCACCAAGTCAATATTCCAAGTCACCAAGTCGATATTCCAAGTCACCAAGCCAATATTCCAAGTCACCAAGTCAATATTTGATGATGAGATTCCAAAGTAATCGTGGAAAACTTAAAAAAATTGTATGCTTCGACATCATTTGGTTGTTGCTGAGCTGATGACAGAAGACAGTTCTTTTGGAGGTAATTCACCTCAGAACTTCTTTCTTGAAAATTTCTTACACCTGTTAATGATATTTAAAAGTTGTTTTGTAAAGATTTACGACCTATTCAAATTGAATGGCATCGTGTTACAATAAGTTTACTCAAAAATTGACGGAATCGTGAAATGAATTAGTTTCAGTTTTTCAAGTTAATGCTTCCATTCGTTTCAGTAACCATTCTCTTTTGATCCATACGCTGGTTAGGCCAAGATACGATTGGCAATATATTAAATAATGTTGTTATTATTGGTTTGTTGTTTTGTTTGTTTTGTATATGTAGGCGTATCGGATATTTTAGCTGGCAACACTGTTAAGTGTCTAAAGGTAAGACACTGACGCAACACCGGGCACTGGCGCGTGGGACCGGTGACTGCAGGGATGGGAATCATTGACACTTTAAAATAATAAAAACGCGATTGAATGATTGATTTTAGTCGATTACTTTCATGTCATAAGTCATAGACAAGGATCACGGGTGACAATGTTTTTATCCCTTCCCTAGATGATTATTGTTCGTTCATTCGATTCGTGAGTTCCTTTAAAATGGAACGTGGTCGTACGGCGAGCATAATTATTGTGGATCATCTCGTGTGAGCACCACGTGTTCGGTGGAGTGTCTTATTTACATGGGCTGCTATTCAATGTCCGAACTGTATTTTGTGATCGAGAGTTACAATAAAGTAATTGTACAAGAATATTCTCCTTGCCCGAAAACTCACGCCTACCCTCAATTATAAATACGAGGCCTACTGACGTTCCTAGTGGATGTTGAGCTTTTATATATAAATACTAGATGACCCAGCGAACTTCGTACCGCCCAACTTTAAAATTCCATAACTTGATCGCAACGCCACCTACCGGGTCCAATTGCGAATCTAAACCGTTCCCAGATCCCCTTGAACACACACAAAAAAATTCATCAAAATCGGTCCAGTCGTTTGAGAGAAGTTCAGTGACATACACACTCACAGAAGAATTATATATATAAAGATTCTTCTGTGAGTGTGTATGTCACTGAACTTCTCTCATATAGGTGGCGCTGCGATCAAGTTCTGGAATTTTAGTTGGGCGGTACGAAGTTCCCTGGGTCAACTAGTTATATATATAAAGATAGTTGCCGACGTTCATGGGCGGCGATAACAACGGCAGTCACTTTCAATCAGGTGACATGCCGTACAGTTTTTCGTTTTGCTCGCTCTTTAATTAAAAGAATAAATCGAGTTTGTCAGTTATTAAGTGATATACTTATGCATGATTATCAGCACCAGCCTTCAAGAGTCAACTGCTGAATATAGGCCTCTCTTTAGAATGGAGTTTTTGGACTTTATAACACACTGGCCCAAGGGGTACAAGTAGTGTCACCAAATTCATGTGCAGGAAAAGGGTTTAGAATGTCAAAAATTACGCTAAGAGCATTGTAAGATCATAAAAGTCGAGGCACAGTTTATGCATATTTGCCAAAAAGGGTGTCGTAGGTTACCGACTTTAAAGATGTCCTCCTTGAGTAGTTTTCCTCAAATCTGAGAGTCGTGACCCCTACTAATTAGAGTTCTGCGAATGGCGGTTTGCCATTTGTGTCGGTTGTGCCAAGAGGTACCTAAACAATAACACATGTTTTATTATGCATGTTTGCTCATACGCTTAACTGCCTTGTTGGTCTAGTGGTTGGTCTCTCTGATCAAGAGGTCTCGGGTTCGACTCCCGGGTCAGATCAAATATTTGTGTAAATAAAGTATGTTTATGTATTTACATCAGTTTTTTAGTACCCATAATACAAGCTCTGCTTAGTTTGGGACTAGATGACGTGGTGTGTAAGATGTCCAAAATATTTATTTATTTATTTACATGTAACTCGCAGAAGCTAAACTTCCATTCTAACTTATGATCCATCATCTGCCTCCCTTTATCGGAATTTAATTTGGGGTCGGCGCAATATGTTTTATCTTTCCATCCTACTCTAACACTCGTCATTTCACTGTTAACTGCCTTCCTTGTCATATGATCCATATTACTTATATATGCTAAGTTTTATTGTTACTTCTAGACATGTCTCTTCTATCTTCTTTATCTTCTATCTTATTTGACTATTTTATTAGATTTACTAGCCTTTGCCCGCAGCCGCGTCCGTACAGGTCGACACGCGGGTCCTTCTCCAAGGTCCAATAAATAGTTTCGAATTTATAACACTAGTATGGATGTTAAATTTAAATAAAAATAATAAAAAGGTTTTACAAATATTTATTAGAAGCTTAGAGAGAAATTATCGATTGGTATACATGCATCATTAAAATTTAATTATTTCATTATAATTAAATATGCCTCTTTTAGATACATCTAACTGTTAAAGACACTGTATATTTAGGTAACCTAGAAATAACATGTTCTTTCTGTGGTTCTTTACAAAACAAGTCTTCTCACTGAGTTGTATAACTCGTTAAAAAAATATATATGAATTCCATTTGAATAAGTATTGCGGTTTGTTTATCAATTTATTTTTAAAGGATATTTACTCACTTTCTCACACACTTACTCACACATTCCCTAAGTTCGTGTGGTAACGGATTATGAATGTAGTCATCATTAGTATTTATATCCTGGGTGTCGTAAGAATTGACTAACTACGGGAGCGTACAACGCAAGGCAACAACATTGCTAAAAGAAGAAAATATTGAAACAAACCCTAAATGTTAGTCAGCGTAGTATAATAGGCCTACAACATATTTTTTTAAATTTCAGCCTATCAAAGTGACTCTTTGTATTGTGAGGGTAGGCAATGCAGCATGGTGATGGTAGTCCATACCGTGGCGGCCTGGTCAATTCATTCATTCTGAATCTTTCGGCCTCCCGGCCGAATCAATCTGTATCATTCTCCCAGAAAATGATGATGCCGAATGGTTGGGCATCCGATCCACGCTCACCAACGAAATCCTTTTTAAAGAGAGATCTTTAAAAGTTCTAGGAGGGGACTTTTTAAGGCTGTTGTGGTGATTCTGATGTGGTTGACTCACTTTCGTTTGATGCAATACTTATTAATTATTTGAAAGTAGAAAAGGAAAACATGAATTTTATTCACGAATATTTACTTAGCTGTTGAGTGAACGATAATATCGAATGGTACAGTCGTACTCAGAAATTATAAGCTCCATTACCAAAAGATTAATATACTTTCAGATCTTAATAATAAGATCTATGTATTTTGGCTTAGGCATTATGGAAATCGAAATTAACGCGTGAAAAATTAAAAACTAATTAAATTTTAACCTTCTAGAATGGCGAGTCATATGTGTTTTCATCATTAAACCGTGTCCATACTAGGAGCTTCTAACGTAGGTAGTCACTATATCTTATTAGAAATCTAAGCTTTTAGGCTAAAGGTTGTTGAATACGAAAATATCACTAATAGTCAAAAATCTCTCTAAGTGGCCCCTTATAATTAAGGGACGTAGGTGACAACGTAATTAAGACACTTAACCCTCTTGATGGTAAGCGGTTATCGGCGTTATCTTTCCACCTTTACATCGTGTATAAGAGTTGAGGATAGTAATAATTTTTTTTGGACATCCGACACAACATATTCTAGTCTCAAACTAAGCAGAGCTATAATATAATACATTTATATCCTTTTTTTTTGTAAATACCTGCATATTATAAACAGAAAATACCCAAACTCCGAAACAAATATTTGTGTATCACACAAACACTTGGTCCGACCTGGGGATCGGACTCGAGACCTCTTGATCAGCAGCCGCATACGCTAACCACTAGACCAATAAAGCAATCCAATATGAATAATAAAACTAACTTTTCTTGTTTCACGTTTAATAATTAATAAAATTGAAAGGTTCGTTAACATTGTATAGGTGAGCCGAAAACTTTATAATTTCATTAATTACTTAATACTTTTACGGTAGGTATTAATTTGTAAAATTACTTTAGGAAGTTTGTCGTGAAACTGATTGTGTAAGACGTTTTATTATTACCTATTAAAGTTTTATTCTGGCGAAATTACTCGCTGTTAAAGTTATCGAAAAGGTACAAAGTTTTAGTGGCAGCGAAATTTTGCGAAGACACTGGAGCTTATAATTAAAATTCGCTTAACATCAGATTTTCTTGTTATTAGTTTAGTGCCTTAATGTTTCACGTCTACGAAATTTGCTTTTTATTATATTTTATTTTTATTTTTCTCGCGGCTCTACATGTGTAAGTCGGTCGTATTAAAAGATTGTCTTTTTTTCTAAAATCAAAAGGGTGGTCTATGCTGAACATTGTTGTTGGCCGGTTCTCAGTCCTACCCGATATGCTCACAAAATTTCATACAAATCGGTCGAGCCGTTTCGGAGGAGTATGGGAACGAACATTGTGACACGAAAATGTTATATATAAGATATACTAGCGGCCCGCCCCGGCTTTGCACGGGTAGATATAGGTATATAAAACTATTTCAAACTTATCAAATTATATACTAAAACCTTCCTCGAGAATCAATCTATCCAGTGCTGAAAACAGCATGAAAATCGGTGCAGTAGTTTTTAAGTTTATATTAAAGTGAACAGACAGACAGACATACAGACGCGGCAGAGGACGTTGTTTTAAAACATGTACCTATGTAGTGATATTTCAGCCTCTACATCCATTACTGCTTTTTAGGGTTCCGTAGCCGAATGGCAAAAAACGGAACCCTTATAGATTCGTCAAGTCTGTCTGTCTGTCTGTCTGTCCGTCCGTATGTCACAGCCAATTATTTCCGAAACTATAAGAGCTATACTGTTGAAATTTGGTCAGTCGATGTATTCTGTGAACCGCATTAAGATTTTTGCATAAAAATAGAAAAAAAACAATACATTTTGGGGGTGATACTTGGAACTGAAACTCAAAATTTTTTTTTTCATCAAACCTATACGTGTGGGGTATCTATGGATAGGTGTTCAAAAATGATGTTGAGGTTTCCAACATACTTTTTTTCTAAACTGAATAGTTTGCGCGAGAGACACTTCCAAAGTGGAAAAATGTGTGTCCCCCCCCTCTAACTTCTAAAATAAGAGAGTGATAAAACTAAAAAAACAATATGTTGTACATTACCATGCAAACTACCAACGAAAATTGGTTTGAACGAAATCTAGTAAGTAGTTTTTTTTAATACGTCATAAATCGTAACACGCAATTTACCTTTCATCCAATCAATACACTAGTATAAAAACATCGATGAAAGTTACAACGAACTACAAGAACTTTTTTATGGTGTTACTTGCTGATACGGAACCCTTCATGGGCGAGTCCGACTCGCACTTGGCCGCTTTTTAGGGTTCCGTAGCCAAATGGCAAAAAACGGAACCCTTATAGATTCGTCAAGTCTGTCTGTCTGTCTGTCTGTCTGTCTGTCTGTCTGTCCGTCCGTCCGTATGTCACAGCCACTTATTTCCGAAACCATAAGAGCTATACTGTTGAAACTTGGTAAGTAGATGTAATCTGTGAACCGCATTAAGATTTTTACATAAAATCAGAAAAAAAACAATACATTTTGGGGGTCCCCATACTTGGAACTAAAACTCAAAATTTTTTTTTTCATCAAACCTATACGTGTGGGGTATCTATGAATAGGTGTTCAAAATTGATGTTGAGGTTTCTAAAATCATTTTTTTCTAAACTGAATAGTTTGCGCGAGAGACACTTCGAAAGTGGAAAAATGTGTGTCCCCCCCCCTCTAACTTCTAAAATAAGAGAGTGATAAAACTAAAAAAAATATATGTTGTACATTACCATGAAAACTACCAACGAAAATTGGTTTGAACGAGATCTAGTGAGTAGTTTTTTTTTTAATACGTCATAAATCGTAACACGCAATTTACCTTTCATCCAATCAAAACACTAGTATAAAAACATCGATGAAAGTTACAAGGAACTACAAGAACTTGTTACTTGCTGATACGGAACCCTTCATGGGCGAGTAGGACTCGCACTTGGCCGCTTTTTTTGTTTTATATTTGACACAGGTCGCTAACTCTTTCTAACATACAGTGTTAGTTACCAATTTTGTCCGCTAGGGGTTCGATCTATCGTAAATGTTGTATCATTATATTATTCAAGACCTTCCATATACTAAAGATTAGATGTATTCGAGTGTTTATTGAAAAGTACTGTTTAAACAGTAGATGTAATCTGTTTAAATACAAGATGTCGTTACAAATACACAATTATAAAACTAGCTATTGCCTGCGACTTTGCTCGCGTGATTATTTCTTAGTTCCTGTTTCTAACCGTTTTTAGGCTTTCGCGACTTTTACACTTACTCATGTTTTTTTACTGTAAATGGGACTTATTCGTGATAAAGAAAAGGTTACGAACTTCTACTTTCCGACGTTTCGAACAAGTTAGATCGCTCGTGGCCACAAGTAGACTGTTTCTAGTCTTCAAAGTGACGAATAGCCCTTTAGAGGTATAATTTCCAAAATCTTTGCTTTCCAAAAATATTTATTTTATTGAAACTAAAGTGACTCTACTCGGCCTGATGGAAAACATGCTTAGAATCCAAGAGTGGAAACATAAAAATCATCACAGTCTGCGTTGATGAATCAATCCAGCCAGTCATCGTCGTCATCAGCCTATTGACTGCCTTGTTCGTCTAGAGGTTAGCGTATGCGGCTGCTGATCACGAGGTCTCGGGTTCGATTCCTGGGTCGGACCAAATATTTGTGACCCGCAAATATTTGTTTCGGAGTTTGGGTGTTTTCTATGTATAATATGTATGTATTTATGAAAAAAAAAGTATGTTTATGTATTTATATCAGTTGTCTAGTACCCATAATACAAGCTCTGCTTAGTTTGGGACTAGATGGCTTTATATTTATTTATTTATTTTATTTAAAGCAGTCCACTGCTGGGCATAGGCCTCTGCAATTGCACGCCACTTGGTTCGATCAGTCAGTCACGTCGAGTAATTTTATACAAATAGATAACTCAGTTTTTGTGTTGTTTATTCGTAGTGACCTCGACTGGTTTAATGATAATATCTAATAGGTTATTGCCCTGCACGATTTTTTAGAATAGATTATTGATCCTACCTTCATATAATTATGTATTATTTTGCAATGGCGTAGAACCTGTTTTTAGTATGCCTAATGAAAATAATACTAGAGAAGGCTTTGTTATAGTTGTATAAAAATAATAGTTTTGAGTCTGTTTCTTTGAATGTTCCATCGTATCGCCATAACTACTGATCTCATTTCAATGAACGAGAATGATATCAATAGATTCGTAATAAGGACGCGAGTGGCGGGTGATAGTCAAGTTGTAGTTTTTTTGATTTGTTTCCCTTTATCTGTTTATGATAAAGGTTGATTAATTATTTTTTACAGTTTATTTTCAATAATCTTCTTGTACCCGGCTTCTGTGTTCTAGATTCTTTATTCCTTTATTTTCTACAAACGTAAATTAACCCAAACGGAAATTAATAATATAAGCGTACTTTAAAACGTCGACTTGACAATCTATCTAAAAGCATCATTATATATTCCAGACAGGCATACGTAGGGTTGTTTTAAATAACATACCCTAACCCTTCGTCAATCGCTTTAGATAAGTTAAAGGCTTATGTATTTAAAGTACACATTCCTAAGGCCCTTTATGGCATGGCCTAGAGAGCCCTAGATTAAATCGTCATCGTAACCTGACCTAGTTGGGTCTGAAGGGATAGTTAATTAAGTATAATGCCTTCAATCTATATTATCTTGGGCGGTATAATCGTCTTGTCAGTGAAACGAACCTAGGGTCTTGACACTAAACAAACTAAGGTTTACCTATCAGATGAATAAAGTTAATCAATTTATGATTATAAGGTTAGGCTAAAGCTATGCTTACGTCCGTCCTTATTTTTATGAGGTTTACTTGCGTGTGGGTTTTGGAAAATCCAATATATATCGAGGATGTGGTAGATTTTCTAATACTTATTTGTGTTCGGAGTTCGTCGAGTGCAAAGTATTTTTAATCGATGTGTACATTCAATGTACTTTCCCATAGATTATATTAATTAATAACCGACTTCAAAAAAAGGAGGAGGTTCTCAATTCATCGGAATCTTTTTTATTTTTTTATGTATGTTTAGCGATAATTTCGTCGTTTATGAACCGATTTCAAAAATTCTTTTTGCATTGGAATGGGCGTAGCTTACAGGTGGTCCCATCGTCACCATATCGGGATCTGATGATGGAATCCCAAGGAAATTGAGGGAACTCCTCAAATATCATAGGCACAATTGTCGCGATTTGGGTACTCGGAATAGTTTTTCATTGAAGTCGGTTCCTTTTTGTTAAAATTATGTTATTTTATACTAGCTCCCGCCCGCGTATTTATCGGTTAGCGAGGTAAAAGGTAAAACGTAACCTTTTTCGGGCTCATTGAAATAAGAAGTTCCTCGAGCCTTTGCAGCTGCGAAGAGATATCGCTACTACGGCAGTCCTCTATCGCCTTTACCACGGGGAGTGTTCTGATGAGCTCTTCCAACTGATCCCACCTTCTCCCTTCCTTTACAGGAACACACGTGCTGGCCTTGGAAGTCACCGCTTTAGAGTGGTAGAAATACGCACTAGAACTAAACGGTTTGGCTCTTCTTTCCTGTGCCGAGCGGTTAAAAACTGGAACTCGCTACCATCCCATGTGTTTCCTTCCCATTATGATCCCGGGTCCTTTAAGAGGGGTGTGAAGAAGCATCTCACAAAGCCGCCATAGTCTGGGTCAGCAACGCCATACTTCCTGCATCGCGGGAGGTGTGGTGGCCCCCACTCTTGGATTCCATTCATGCTTACCATCAGGCAGAGTGGAGTCACATTGGTAGGCAACAAATAAAAAAAAAAAAAAAGAAGATATTCCAATCTGTGTTCTAAATTTTATTGAAATCGGGTCAGTAGTTTTGACGTGAACGTACGACAGACAGACATGAAAAAGACAACAAGAATTAATTAAAAATATTTTTTTTATGAACCTGCCGAAGTGACTGTACTCTGCCTGATGAAAAGCATGAGTAGAATCTAAGAGTGGTTGTCACCACACTCCTTGCGGATGCAGACAATGTAGTGAGGCAGCATATTAAGATGCTCCATTGGACCTCCGCTCTCCACTCACCAACGAAACACGTCAGTACGAATGTTGTCTTATTAGGTTGAACTTTAGAGTCTACCGGCCTGGCCACGAGTTTTGGTCTTAGCGAAAAGCGGAGCGGCGTCGGTGAGCGGTGCGTTTTGCACGCCACGAACCCTAGTAGCGGTTAGTTGCAGCGGCGACGGTGGACGTATTTAGGTAGTCGAAACGTATTAAAAATCATGGCGTTATAAAAATTATCCCCTGTCTGTTTAGAAACAACATTTTTTTTTTAAATATGAGAGAATGAGTGCACGAACTAAATAAAGATCGGTATTTAGATGGTGGATTTAGTGACCTATACGAAGGTCCTACCTATAAGAAGTAACTGATGTTTCCAAGTATTTTGCTAAGTAGGTACTTACAGAGAGAAAAAACTTTAAAAACTTGTCAACTACTTACATTGCGTATAAGACATACTAGTAGTTTCGTGTGTAGTTATATCTACAGACAAAACTACTGATATGTAAACTGTTTTGCTAATTAGGTACCTACTGACAGAGAAAAAAATTAACTTTTAAAACTTGTCAACTATCCACCTACATTACGTAAACATACCAGTAGTTTTGTCAACATATCAGTAGCTTCGTTTGGTAGGTACCTAGGTTCTATGTTTTTGTGTTATCAATTTAAATTAAACGTAAATACCATTATATTCCGGAAAACATTGTTTAATTTCTTCCCACAACCTTTTTATATTTATGTTGGGGATATTTTGACATCCATATAGGCGGTCTATTTAAAATTTCTATTATAAAAGCCTCGGTATCCATTACCGCCATAAAATCGTCTAAAAATTTTTGTTTTTATTTAACGCCGCTGAGTCCGTCACTCCTGCACCGCTGTCCACGCCGCTTTGTTTCGTGGCGTCGCACATACTATACACATACTTGTGCCTTTGTTCCTGCCGCTCGGCAAAAACCGCTAGCTTTTTCGCCATGAGCGGCGACTCGTGGCGTGCCTCGTACATTTTTATACTTTTGATATTACCGCTCGGCGTTTCGCTCTTAGCTGCCGCTCACAGCGTAAAGGTCGTGAATGGGCCGTACCGCCCCAGTTAAGCCGGCCCATTTGAGCTGAAATCAGCGCATCTCTACTACCTTGAAAATCTAAAGCCTGCAATACATGTTGGGCGAGCTTAGGCCAACGCGAGCGTAGGCAAATTAATACAAGGCAAGTGCAACTGCTTAAGCCTGCAATACATGTTGGGCGAGCTTAGGCCAACGTGAGCGTAGGCAAGTTAATGCAAGGCAAGTGCAACTGCCTAAGCCTGCAATACATGTTGGGCGAGCTTAGGCCAGCGTGAGCGTAGGCAAATAATACAAGGCAAGTGCTACTACTGCACTTACGCTATACCGAGCGATGGCAAGGCAATGCAAATATACTGTCTATACGTTGGTATTGACCTTTACTCGGCGACGCTCGGCCAACATGTATTGCAGGCTTGAGCATGGACAGCCCTGTTTAAAACCCATAGAAGTATGCGTTGTTTGTCAGAGAATACCAAAATCGTTTCAATACAACTAATTCTAATTGATGTTACGTTTTGTGAATTAAATAACTTTCGTTTTTTAATATTATTTCTGTAATAAATATGATCTGAGTCATATTAGAACGCATAGGCGATTCCCCGTCCAAGGTTTATATAAATATGTACTATTGTTTCAATTGCGATTTTTAATAATATAGATAAAATATCTGAATGGCTGATAACGCTTATTATCCTTTAACAATGTTATGAAGGAAATAATATTTAGATAATAATATAATACGACAAAATTGAAAGACGTTTTTATTTTTTTGTGCAATTAATATTATTTTAGTTTTATTCCATTTAGTCCCTAAAGTGTCCTATGTACTACAACAATAGGCGGAATTCCTAATACTTTAAAATTACTTTCGAATTTACAAGTATAATATTCCGTGTGGTGACGGATTAAGAATACAGGTGTCACCACCCCTATTCATTCCATGGGTGTCGTAAGAGGCGACTAAAGGAACAAAATAAGCAGCTAACATCACTGCCAAGAGAAGGAAAACTTGAAACAAACCCTTTACCAACCCGTCTTGGCCAGCGTGGTATAGTAGGCCAAAACCTCCTTTCGAAGGAGAGGCCTATGTCCAGCAGTGTACTGTTAAAGGCTGTTGATGATGATGATGATAGTATGTATAATCTCGAATATCCTGAAAGTATTAAAAAGCTACTGTTTTATTATGTTAGATTTACCTCAATTTTTATAAGCAATTTATGTGTTTATTAGTATGTTTAGATGACGCGCGCCGTAGCGTTCATCCGATCATCGTGAAATTTCGGAAGTAATGTTTACGAGATAATTTCATTAATATTTATACTACTACGTTTGTACTAAAATATTAGTTTGTACCTATTAAGAAATGCAACAAATCGTGGCAATCGTTGCAAATATACCATGAAAGAAAATTATTATGAACTCATTCTTCTTCTGTTAGTACATTATGCAATTTGTTATTCAACCAGTATCTTAACACTATGATGTTTCGATTTGATATAGAATGATGTTTTTATTAATTAAATTGTATACTTTATGATGCAGAAGTTTGTATTTTCTTCTATAATTTGATACTAATTTATTTTGGAATATTCTAGATTTGAATATCTATATTTTTGTGAGGACCTAATGTCAAGGACTAATGTAATGTAATGTAATGTAAACTACTTTTAGTGTTGTATGACCCATTTATATTTATCAAGAATTTTTATAGGCCAAAGTACAAATTTTTGCTACGACCAACCAAGGCCAATCAATGAAAATACCAGGCAATTTTTTGAGAAACGCTGACGAAGTTTCACGACTCAGCCTTCTTAACATGTTAGAGGGATGAAATGATTTAGTCCCCAGCTACAGAAAATTCGAGTTAATGGTTCTCCATTGACATCTCGATTAATTCGCATTCATATCTTGATCCATATAATATTCTTAGCTACTATTTACCTAAATAATCCGTGAAACGTATTTCGCACGTCCCAGAAGTGGGATAGTTGATCCTGAGCTCCTTGGGAATACCTTAGTTCGTTCATTGGATTGCGATAGGTTGATTGCAATTCCAGAAATCCTCGGATGAAGACAATAATATCTTTTAGTACTTCAGCTCTCATGTAATTGGAACTAAACTTATAGTTTGTAAAAGGACTAATTGAATTTGCCTCTGTCCGTCTGCCCACTCCTTCCGAATATGGCGTAAGTGAGTGAGGAAGGAAGAGGGCGTAACGGGATTAGGACCATATAAAACTAATTAAAATGTTTAAGTTATACGCCTTATCATGAAATAAGATATTAAAATAATTATATTGCCATTCTCCGTTAATATCTGGAACTGGATTCAGGGAGAACTTCTTAAAGATTAAAAATTTTGCGTTGGACAGAGAAACTATTTAGTTTAGAATTTTATGTAGCCTTCAATTCCCTAAAGGTAAAAATGCATTTCAGACAGAGGACAGACAATTCGACAGATATCGAGCAAATATAACAAATACGCAATCTTACGTTTGTCAGTAATTCGATCGAAACTGATAAGTAAAAGATATGGTATCTAAATAATTGTTCCGCTTTTACAAACCTTTTCCTTTCCTGTCGCCGACTATTAACGTCTACATCACCTTATCGCAGTTCATTGCTGGGTATGGGGCACAAAAATATTAATTCCTAAAAACTTTAACAATGAGTAATAAATACATCATGATCCCGATGAAGCGCTCACTGCGGAGTGGCCGTAGGTGAGTGGAAACAATCAACGACGGCGCGGTCAGGACCTAGGTACTATTAGGATGATGTAGATGGGTGACCGTTTGCACCATGATTTGTTATGAGCGTTTCGATGATTCGAAGATCACGTTAAGCAGCTGTTATCATAAGATAGTTGGAGGTCTTCGGGCGGCTTTAAACATCTAACGGCAAGATTACGTAGCTACAATGTCTCTTGCCAGTTTCCAACCAGCACTCAGCGATCGTGGGGAGGTATGGCCTTTATCCTCTCCTGAGAGGAAAGTCAAGCCAAGCAGTAGGACATGGGTTGTTGATTTTCACGAACATATTGAATACTAGCTTTAGCCAGCGGCTCCGCCCGCGTCTATGTCGGTTATTGCGGTAAAAAGTAGCCTATGTCCTTTTTCAGGTTCTAAACTATTTGAGTACCAAAATTCATCAAAATCGGTTAAGCGGTTTAGACGTGAAAACGTAACAGACAGACGGACAGAGTAACTTTCGCATTTATAATATAAGTGGGGATTAACAAAATATCATCGTTGTCATGCCAATGCTCACGTCAATACTTTAGTTTGGAAAGAGTCATCAATTTATTTTAATAGTATTGCAAATAGCATAAGACAATGAAATTCCTTTACTTGAAATTTGTTTCGAATCGATTGATTTCTTGCGAACATTGTATGCTTATTATCTACTACTAGTTACAGTTCTGCTGGTTAATAGACAGTAAACTATTTAACATAGTACCCATCGGCAGTAGCAGGCAGTAAATTCATTTGGCACGTAGTGAAGCATACTTACTTTTGATTAAGTAAATTTGTTTTATTAAACATTTCTCGGAATTATCTTCTTTTAGAAATTCTTTCCTATAAATAAACTATATGAGCCGTTTTTATTGTTCTGATAAAATAGAGGTAACAGGAATAAACGATTAAAAAAATTACTTCACTTTCTTTCAAAGATATAGCAAGCCACACACAGTAGGGTTTATCTGTACAGTTACATCCATCAGCATAGTTATGTATTCTATTTCTCTATTCTCTTGTTTGATTGGCTAATATTTTGTTTTGATCACGTGACTGAGTGACATTAGCCAATGAAACAAGAGAATACAGAATAGAATAGAAAACGATAAACTCTTGCAACTTGACTAGGGAGGCAGGTATGCTTGATACGCTTGTGCAACATACACGCCTTTACCTGTAAAATTCAACTGTACAGTCAAACTTGATAGATCCTAACCTGTATGGTTACTTTAAATTCGGATTCTTGAACTGATATCATGAAGTATGCATTTCATAATTTGAAATAGTTTGCGAATAGGGCTTTTGAATTTGGGACAACGAACGGTTGTCCTAAATTACTAGCTCAACTACCTTTCATATCTTACCTTTAATGTACGAAGAGGAGGATATATGTTGGTGAATAGTTTTGAAATTTCTTCGGCAGTGAATATAAAGCAGTATTTACTCTAAAAGAAATATGAGAAAGTGACTCTTCACGCTTTGTGCTTATCATTGCCGTGTAGCTAGCTCCATACATTGAACCTAACTGATATTAGGTAATTAATAAATATTTCTATAATGTTTTGGATGTTATAGAGCTGAATATTAGATTACGCATTACTTTACTTTACCCGAATTGGCTGTGAAAGTGCTTGAGCCACTTCACCCCAATTGGCTCAGCATATGCTCAAGCCACATTACCCCAGTTAGCTATGCATGTTGTTGAGCCACCAAATTTGTTTGTCGCATAAGCATCAATATGATAATAAATAAATATAGTGAAATTATCATCATCATCATCATCAGCCTATCGCAGTCCACTGCTGGACATAGCCCTCTTCCATTGCACAACACTGTGATCGATTTTGGGCTTAAAAATTATAGCCGGCTAAAAGTTCTTGAGCATTCAATATAGATCTACTACGAATGCTTGTGCTGAAATGCTTTAGTAGTAAATTTTATTGATATTGCGAGCATCTGTAATCAATCATCATCATAGCAAAACTTTTGCCTATCAAAAAACAATTCTATTACTAAGTTTATAAATAACAATTTTCATTGACAAGTTTTATTAGCTTTGATTATTTGACATCTCGTGTATAAACGGCGCCTCATTCATTAACCATTAATTGTTTACGTTCAGTTTACCGACGCACGTCGATGCGTACAAACGTGCTTTTAATATTACCGTCTGTGGTATAAAAACATACGTTTTTGTCGTGTTGTCGTGACTACAAGTACATACTTGTCATACTTGTGACTGCAAGTATTTGCGACAGGTAACTTTTTTATGATATTTCTCGAAGGTTGAACGGTGAAAGAACTGGATTACCCTTTTGATTTTAACCTTGATTGCTTCAATAATAGTGTGGAAAAAAAATGAATTAACCCTCCAAGTATTCGTTTATGTAAATGAATGTGTATTTTTTTTAAGTTTTGCTGTCATTATTTGTAGAAATGTAACGAATAATCCTTCACTTACTACTTTATTTTGTTGTAATTTACTCTACCAAATGTCATTTTAGTCAAATATGTAGTCGTGTAAATGTGTAAAATATTGTTAAGACCAGATAATTTTTAAATGGGATATCATTACTATTTGTCAAGTCAGACCTTGAAAATCAGACCTTGAGTTTTAATATGTTATCCTTAGTTATAAGAAAAAATGATATATTTAGTTGCTATAAAACATTTTATGTACTTGATATAAATAAATTTCAGGACTGACCATTGAACTTGGCACCCATTTAGATCTCACTTCTTTCATCGTTGAAGTCTACAATCAAGGTATATATTAAATCGTAAAATTGAACTTGGCTCACATTTCACAAAAATTTTTTTGATGAGATATCCATTTACTGAAATACTGTTATTTTGAAATTCATAACAGGCACGTCAACATAATACTTGTATATGTAGGTATGTGTATAGAAATGATAGACGTTGTTGACATAGTGGTAGAAGGTCATCAATGGCTATAATCCTTTACAATAATGGGGGATTTATCGCGAAAATTTACAGGGTTGTCAAACTTATATTTATAGAGATTTGATCCGGTTGTTACTTAGTATAAAACATTATGCAAATAGCGTTGTAAGACAGCATTTTCTGTACTTTCCCGGCTGAACGCTTCGAAATTTGAGTAGAATTATTCTTATTCCTTTTTTTACTTAAAAACAAAACGCCTATATATACTGTAATTTAACGTCATAAATGTAAAGTTGGTTTGTGAAAACCCCACAAAGTTCTGCACTGATGGATCTCAAATTTTGACATGATCTCGAAGTTTCTACAACTCGCTTCAAAGGTTTTTTCGCCCATTTTTCGCGCCGCTTATGTTCCTCATTTCTCATCGATGTAACCAAATTTTCCACTTCGTCATAGATACAAAACAGTCAAAATTAACAATGATTACATTTAAAAGTGATATCCGAAGTTGTTTTGGTTTTGTAAAACCGAAATTTGTTAGAAACTATCTGTAACTTAAGTTACAAGTTACATTTATGACTGCACATAACTCATAACTGACCGCATAATTGTGGTTTGACTCAATACAGTCAATAATGTAATGAATCAACTTACTGATAAATAAATTCTTGGATATGGAAATGGGAATACTGCAGTATTCGACGGCCAAAAGACCTACAAAGTGCAACAATGGACCCCAATTAAGAAGTATTAATAAATATTGTGCGGAGAATTCTCAGTCGCCTTTAAAACTGTTTATTCGAATCTACTGTGCCTGATGGTGATGGAAAGCATGAGTAAGTCGCTTTTGCAGGGTATGTCACATGAGTGAGAAGCATATCTATTACAAGTAAATTCTTAAACTGCGGAGACTATTACGTCAAAGCGTAATTATTTAGTAATTTGAGATTGTGAGTCCAAATATAAAGATATGATATGGTCTTAGCAAATAATAAAGTTTCAAAAATGTATAAGTTCACAAAGACTAATCAGACATTGGATTACGAAAACGCAGTCGTAGAATACTACTGTGCTTGATGTTGTGCTCTTAGCATTCAAATAACTTCACGATTCATACGTTCACGTAGATTTCGCACTTAGTTTTTTGAAGCAACCGCATGTGTGATAAATACCAGCAAGAAATTTATTAATACCATGCTTTTTTATACAAAAATTATATTTGAAAGTTAGAATTTTTTTTCTTTAGCTTTCCTGAAATCTGTCAAATGACATTTTGATGCTATTGGAATTAATAACAGAATAGTATTAAAATATCATTTGACAAAAAAGGGGTTACGAGGTCTGTCTTCACACTCTAGCCGACGATATACATTGCAGTTATTATTTCTGTTTTGATTTCGCGTGTTAAAAATTTGCGTTAATGGATTAGATAAACGATCACGTAAAACGATCGTAAAATGAGACTAAGCCTTTTGTAACACATTATTTTAATCTCTTGGGTGGATCTATCCTTAAAATTGACACAAACAGGGCAGAATAACACCTGATGCCGAGTGGAATATTGATGCTTATGGGGCTAATGTTTATCTGCGTAGCTACCTTCAACCATTAACATCTGCTATTAATTTATGAGGAAAATTGTTTTAATACCTTATGTAGTAATAAATATTAGAAAATCAGCAAAAATTATTGGTTATAAAACTTCCTTTGAAGGTATTATTTTTCGGATTATATACCTACCTAATAATCCTACGATGTACTTATCTTTCCAAGATTAAGATTATTTAATGATAGATAATCGTAAATGTAATGTAATTAATTAGATAACGCGCTTTTTAGGATCTTATGCCTAATTTATCTACAGTTAAAAAGTAAACATTTTTGATTAATATATGTTTATAGGTTAGTCGGGTAAGAATACTAATTTTTGGATTAAATAGGGTGCAGATGGAAGCATGTCAGCTTTCTTTCTTTTGTTGAAGAATGGTTATGGTTTTAATGATGTATGTTTGTATATTCCACCATAGCGTCTTAAATACTAAACTGTTTTTAATGAATGAGGTGTCAATAGATTTGTAATAATGGCCATAGGCTATTAAATTTTTTATTAATACCGTTTTCGTAATCTTTTTTTGTAGCCGACCCCAAATAAAATTGGGAATCAAGGCTAGGAAGATGATGACTTTTTCGGAATCTGGTTATAGATTAAAAAAAAAACTTGTTCAATTTTATTATATCTCAATAAAATCGTAACTTAAAGTAAACACAAATAAATTACTTTATCCCCTGAGGGCTTGTGTAAACAATGCCTTAACAAGCTAAGTTACCTGTTGTTTCCTCAATTATTTTTCATAACAACATTTTTAGAGTTCCGTACTTAAAAGGTAAAACCTACCCTATTACTAAGTCTCCGCTGTCCCTCCGTCTGTCACCACGCTGTATCTCGTGAACCGTGTTCACTAGACAGTTCAAATTTTCATTGATGACGAATTTCTGTTGCTACTGTAACTACTAATGCTAAAAAAAAAATCCCATACAACAAACGTGATTTTTTTGCTCTGTTTTGCTCGATTTGATAACAGGTAGGCGCTTGAAATGATTAGGTAATTGTACGAAACCATTACTGCGCAAGTCCCACTCGCACTTGACCGATTGTGATTATAAGACTACCAGTAATGTCGATTACACAATGTTCTTGTCATTAGTTTCGTAATTGTCTTCGTTAGATCCTTGTTACTGTTGAACGGAAAATAAAACATTTCTCAAACTTTAATTCGAACGAATACCTAAATCACACTTTATCCTGTTTGTGTTCGTTAAAAGTTTAAAACAATTCTGTTTTTGTACAACTTAATAAAGTTGGTGTTTTATTTTTCTTTAATTTTATGTGACCAGTAATAAGTGGTTTTAAGGAAATATATGATCTTGATACACAATACTTGTGGTTTAGTAGCAACGCTCATTTCGGTACGAATGGTCCGGCTCAACCGGGTCTGTACTACCCTTATACAGAAGACCATCCTAATAATGACAGCATTATTGCTCTCGTATTTCGTTAGTGAGTGTGAGACCATGATGGTGACCCCTTCTCCTGGATTCTACTCATGCTTTCCATCAGGCAGAGTAGATTCACTTTGGTAGGCTCACATATATATTTAAAAAGAACTCGGTTATTATGTTTCTAGAGACTGTTCGATTAATAGTAAACTTTCAACTTGAACATAGCTATCTTCTAAATATTCATGCTCTTAAATTGATTTGGTTGACTGTGGGGTGGGGTAAGGGGAAGGTGTTAGAGGGGATCTCACTTAATACTTTATATAAATCTTTATGTACATATATATACAAGCACTCCCAAGTTTAAGGTTAGATGGCGTTGTTTTCTGGCTAATTGCATTTATTATTATTTATAGATTTTTTTAAATGTTCTTTTGGTTTGTTACAGCATTCCAGCGGGGAGGGTGGCGGGGGGAGGCGCGGGTTGACAGATGTTAACGCAGGCGCCGGCGACATGTGGATCAGCGCCGTGGAGAGCTCCATACTCACCTGGGAGGAGGTAAGTTTCATCTTTTGTGACACCTGAATGGTGCAGTGGTAGCACATGCAACTGTTTTGTTTGAAGTTAGATTGAAATTTTATTAACTTTTATAAAAACAATGGTGTGATATTTAAGGATATTAAAAACAAGGAAAATGATAATTCAATATCAGGAACGCCAACACAACCGAATGTTAAACTTGCATACACAGAAATTATATGAAGTTTATTGTGATACTAGCTGATGCCCGTAGCTCCGATCGCGTCCTATGTTTATGAAAAATGGATGTTGACCGATTCTCATACCTACCCGATATGCACACAAAATTTCAAACAAATTAGTACAGCCGTTTCGGAGGAGTATGGTAACTAATATTGTGACACGAGAATTTTATATAAGATAGTGACGAAGCACCAATCGAGTAGATAACTGCTCTTGAATACTGCTCATGCTTTCCATCCGTGTTTTAAAAATTAATAATAAATACTTATCTAAAATTTAAGTGTGGTCGATGGAAAATATTGCCTTTAACAATAAGTTTATTAAGTAACTAGATGACTAGCGCAGCGTGGCCTGCGCCTCTCAAAAGGAATATAGCTACCTCATTTTTAGGGTTCCGTAGCCAAATGGCAAAAAACGGAATCCTTATAGATTCGTCATGTCTGTCTGTCTGTCCGTCCGTATGTCACAGCCACTTTTTTCCGAAACTATAAGAGCTATACGGTTGAAACTTGGTCAGTAGATGTATTCTGTGAAACGCACTAATATTTTTCCTCAAAAATAGAAAAAAACAATAAATTTTGGGGGTCCCTATACTTAGAACTGAAACTCATTTTTTTTCTTCATCAAAACCATACGTGTTGGTCTATGGATAGGTCTTCAAAAATGATATTGAGGTATAAATCATAAAACATCGATAAAAGTTACAACGAACTACAAAAACTTTTATATGATGTCACTTGCTGCTACAGAACCCTTCATGGGCTTATATAGCCTACCGAGAAAGGGGCTGTCCAATACTAAAAATATGTTTATAATTTAAATCATTTCTCTTCTCATTTGTTTCCGAGGCAAGGTTATGAGTTTTTAGAATATTTTCCTTCAACATTTTAATAGTTTCAAGTTTTGTTAATAATATAATCTAAATATAAGAAAACAACTTAAAAGTATTTGACCTTGGCACAGTAACAAAGCGAAGTAGCCAATTAATTTATTTCGTAAACATAATTGCGGATTCGTTCTCTAGTTGTTTTCACGATAAACGTAAATTAAAATATTTTGGATTCTCATGACAAAAAACATCTATTGTGTGATGTTTAATTAGTACACAATTAATTCATCCTGCTTCGTGAGGTTTGTGGAATTTAATTATTAAATTATTTATAAATTCAACATCTTTATCTATACTTAGCACTATTTCAAAGTAACTATAATTATTTTACACATTATCTGAATACATAACATATTATAAAAAGTCGGCAATTTCAGCGTTGTTTCTAAAATTATTATAATACCTTAATATATAAATTATTCGCCGTGGGAGTATCATGTTTCGGAACGTATCAATGGAGGGTTAAATAGAAAAGAAAATATTTATTAAACAATTTGGTTTACTGTGCTACTATATGCTCTTCCCTTCTAACTCTGGAAAAGAAAGGCAATCGAAGGGCAAAAACGAAATGAATCAGCTCTACTGAAAATGTGGGATTGTTAAATAGAGATATGAGTCATAGCAACTGTAGTGTATATGTCATGTTGACTGTGAATGAATGAGAAGGAAGCCTAATGTCATCTAGAGTGTATGTGCGGTCGTGACACTGTTCCGTCGACTGTTAGCGACGATAGCGAGTGGGCGCGTGCGTCTGTGAGACGACAATATAGAAAGATATAGGTACAGCAACGAAACATAATAAATTATATGTGTCTTAAGTTAGTAACCCTTGAAACATTTTCATATCACGATATATACATATCATAGCTACAAGAAGCAAATCGAACCACAGATTACACTGGAACATTGGTCTTTACTCTTAACACAACACACACAGTAAAACAAGAGAACCAAATTCAAGTTAGGTTTACATTGCTAGGATCTGCTGATTAGAACTGTGATCAGCATGTGGCCACAGTATGTAATTACAAACATATGAAGTATTACATCATCATCACGCTAATTTCACGACAATTGGTCCGATCTTCAGTTTCTCGCAACCAGCATCTCTTACGGCCCGTTTACGACCTTACCGCTGTGAGCGGTGGCTAAGAGCGAAACGCCGAGCGGTAATATCATAACTAAACTCATAACTAAGCCTTAGTTATGAGCGGCGACTCGTGGCGTGCCTCTTACATTTTTATACTTTTGATATTACCGCTCGGCGTTTCGCTCTTAGCTACCGCTCACAGCGGTAAGGTCGTAAACGGGCCGTTAGCCATTTTGCGTAAATCATCACTCCACCTGACTGGCAATTTTGTCTAGGACACTAAATTTACCATGTCTCAGACTACTCAAGAATACGTTTACCCCAATGGTTATCGGTTCTGTGATAAATATATCCAGTCAACTGTCTCTCCAACTTGCTAATCCTGATTGCCATGCCGAAAGAGGCTGACTCAACATTAATCAAGTTTAATTTGCTACGTACTTAAAATACAAGAGAAATACAAATTAAAAATTAAGAACTTAGTTTATCATTCAATTAACGAACACAATGTATGAATAGTAATTGTCTGGCAGAAATTTAATTCCTTCTTGCTAAAATATGGTGGTCTTGCTTTCCGTGTGGTGACGGATTAAGAATACAAGTGTCACCACCCCTATTCATTCCATGGGTGTCGTAAGAGGCGGCTAAAGGAACAAAATAAGCAGCTAACATCACTGCCAAGAGTGGGAAAACTTGAAACAAACCCTTTACCAACCCGTCTGGCCAGCGTGGTATAGTAGGCCAAAACCTCCTTTCAAAGGAGAGGCCTATGTCCAGCAGTGGACTGTTAAAGGCTGTTGATGATGATAAAATGTACGGGTATTTTGATACTTTTACGTTTTCCATTGATTCATAAGCTATATCGATTCTAACCCTCTAGCAAAGTTGCAAACATTTTTCGTTTTCTATTTTAATCTCTACTCTAATTTTGTATTCTCTTATTTCATTGGCTAATATTTTGTTTTGATCACGTGACTGAGTGACATTAGCCAATGAAACAAGAGAATAGAATGGAAAACGAAAAACAATACTGAACAATATTCACACAATTTTTATCTAATTGTAACGTCAAAAGGGTGGGCATTTCCCTGCGTGCCTTGAAGTCCTATAAAGCTAAAAATTGTTTAACAAAAAGTGTATCTAACCGTGTAAATAACCCTAACATACATGCTTTCATACCCTTGTCTCCTAAAACCCCAAGGTTTGAGTCCTATATTTAACATAGCCGACACCGTTGTTTAATTCAATAGTATGTAATAGCTGCATTACTCGTAATCCTGTATTTTCCTGTACATGACCTAACGTCCCACTGCTGGGATCGGGTGTCCTCCCAGGACAGAGTTAAGGCCACGCTGGCCTAATCTTGCCATTGGATGTTTTTAAGGCGCCCGAAGACCTCCAACTCAGCTTCACGAACAACCGGAACCGACTGCTTAACGTGACCTTCGAATTACGGAAACGCTCATAACATATCATGCCACAAACGGTCACCCATCTAGGTCTGACCGCGCCGTCGTTGTTTACCCTCGGTGTTTGTTTCCAATCACCTAAGGCCACTCGGCAATGAGCGCACACCTATAACGAAACATTTAAAAGATAGTGTATGTAAAACTGCCTCGTTGATCTAGTGGTCAGCGTATGCGACTGCTAATCAAGAGGTCTCGGGTTCAAATCCCGGGTCGGGCCAAAAAGTGTTTTTCTTAGGAAATTCCTAATAGCTACCCGGAGTTTGGAAGTTTGGCGGTGATTCACGCCCGTGCCTCGGAG
Organism: Phragmatobia fuliginosa; assembly: GCA_932526445.1. Taxonomy (NCBI): domain Eukaryota; kingdom Metazoa; phylum Arthropoda; class Insecta; order Lepidoptera; family Erebidae; genus Phragmatobia; species Phragmatobia fuliginosa. The sequence goes on from OW052071.1 coordinate 17,748,076, forward strand.
AGCACGTAAAGCCGTCGGTCCCGGTTGTCATGAACATCTATGGCAATCGTTATCGGGAAGTCAGTGCCCTCAAATATACTGACAACTAGATGAATCTTCGAATTTCAGTTCTCCCTTAGGGTTGCGGAGGTCCGATGCCAGTTGCTCCGTGGAAAAACTGAAATTCAGGTAAAACCGGTTGAACTAGTAGCCGACCCCAAATAAACTTGGGAATAATGGCTAGGAGGATGAGTGTATGTAAAACTACTGATGTACTTCAGTGCTCATTCAACCCGGTTATCGCGCCAGCGTAATTGTAATATGTAATGGAAGTAAATACTTGATAAGTAATTAGACATAATAAAAACAATTAAATCAATATATCCGATAAGGCAAGGTGCACGACACTCACTTTAGGGTTATCACGGCCCTGTTTGCTAATCTTATCGAACTATGACGAATATATTACGGTGTGTTTCATAGCTTACGGCCCGTTTACGGCCCGTTTACGACCTTACCGCTGTGAGCAGTAGCTAAGAGCGAAACGCCGCGCATAGCTCATAGCTATGAGCGGCGACTCGTGGCGTGCCTCCTACATTTTTATACTTTTGATATTACCGCTCGGCGTTTCGCTCTTAGCTACTGCTCACAGCGGTAAGGTCGTAAACGGGCCGTTAAACAGGGAAAAACAAGCAGACGGATAACCTAATAAGTGCGTTGCTCCCTTAAGGTAGTAGTAGAGCCACGCTGATTTCAGCACGATTGGGCCGGCTCGACCGGGGCAGTACTACCCTCACACAGAAGACCATCCTAATAACGACAGCATTATTGCTGCCGTATTTCGTTGGTGAGTGTGAGACCGTAGGGCCATGCTGCATTGCCTACCCTCACAATGAGGATGGTGACCCCAACTCCTGAATTCTGCTCATGTTTTCTATCAGGCAGAGGCATATATATAAATGTAAAAAAAAATTGCAAGTTGATCGCGAGGCCACCTGCAAAAGTTAGACCGCGTTAGCTGCCTGCCGGTTGACCCTGTTTCCGGAATCTGTCTGATGTGCCTGCCCAACTTAGTGACCTTCCTGTAATCGTAAGCGGCATTAGAGGTTGCTTGGACAGGTCGTAGACCTGGATAAATCACCCTTAGACCTCACCTGGGGTCTACGAGAAAGGAGAACGAAAACTAGATAAAATTGAAGTGTCTTCTTGTAATATGAAATGGACAGTTTTTAGGGTTCCGTAGCCAAATGGCAAAAAACGGAACCCTTATAGATTTGTCATGTCTGTCTGTCTGTCCGTCCGTATGTCACAGCCACTTTTTTCCGAAACTATAAGAGCTATACTATGCGCACTTGGCCGCTTTTATTTTTAATAAATTCATTTAAAAGTAAATATCTACTTACATCAAAACAACAATTTAAATTTTCTGTCTGTCAGTTTGTTTGTTCCCGCTAATCTCTGTAACGGTTGGACCGATTTTGACGGGACTTTTGCTGGAAGATAGTTGATGACGTAAGGCCTTTTTAGACTATTTTCGATCCACGGTGTTACTCGCGGGTACAACAACCACGGAACCAGTCTTCATTAAGATCAACCACACGTCAAATTAAAAGAATGACAAATAAATGGTTATAAAATGAAACAAGCCCATTTGAAAAGCAGAACCTAAAATATATTATTAAGTTTGTATCAAATAGGTTTGTATTAAGTGGGTTTCGTTGTAAATATTCACTTTTACACAATGACAGAAAACTTCAATCAGACTCATTAAAACTTGAAAAGGGTTTAGCTTAAGATCTTCCCTTATATTACTTGTATGGAGTATGAGGAATAAACAAAAAAATAAATATATATTTCGGTCACACAACGTCATCTAGACCCAAACTAAGCAGAGCTTGTATTAAGGGTCCTAGACAACTGATGCTTTATTTTTGTAAAAACATTCAGTTATACATAGAAAACACACAGACTCCGAAACAAATATTTGCTGTTCACATAAACATTTAGTACGACCCGGGAATCGAAACCAAGACCTCAAACACAGCAGTCGCATACGCTACAACTGCGCTGGCGAGGCAGTAAGTGTGAGAATGTGATTATTATATTGGTTTTTCTTCACATGTCTTGAAAGTACTTTTAAATAGTAATATAATATAGTATTATAAAGAAAGATGTGTGTATACATACACACTTGAGTACACAATATTTGAATACATGTGTATGTATTGTATGTGTATTATTTTAGTTAATTATTGTGTCTGTATTTAAGTTGAGGGAAACGTCATGATCTCTTATTTATATAGTAAGATTTCTCATTGATATTCTGGATGTAATTATCTGTTGCTATGTATGTCGATTATCGCGGTAAAAAGTAGCCTATGTCCTTTCCCAAGTTCAGTTCTATCTTCATACCAAATTTGATCAAAACCGGTTCAGTGGTTTAGGCGTGAAAGCGTAACAGACAGACAGACAGAGCTACTTTCGCATTTATAATATTAGTAGGGATTAGTAGGGATATTCCATACTAGCTGAGTCCCGCGGTTATTTTTGTAAATCAATAGTAAAGCCGCGGGGCGAATCTAGTCTAAAACAAAATAACCCAAGTTATTCCTTGTTTTATGAGCTTTCTGCCAGTCAAAACTGTCAAAATCTAGGTCCAGCTGGTCCAGAGATTAGCCGAAACAAACAGACAGCATTTTTAAAAATTTCGTTTTTGATTTTAGAATATATACTTTGATTTATAGTTAGTAAAATACTGTTCATCATCATCATCATCAACAGCCTTTAACAGTCCACTGCTGGACATAGGCCTCTCCTTGAAAAGGAGGTATTGGCCTACTATACCACGCTGGTCAGACGGGTTGGTACAGAGTTGGTTTAAAGTTTTCCTTGTCTTTGCATTGATGTTGTCTTGCGTAGTTTATCCCTTAGTCGCTTTTACGACACCATTCATTAAATTGTTCATTGAATATTATTACATACATACTGCCTCGTTGGTGTAGTGGGTAGCATATGCGACTGCTAATCAAGAGGTCTCGGGTTCAAATCCCGGGTCGGGCCAAAAAGTGTTTTTGGATTTTTCTTAGGAAATTCCTAATAGCAGCCTGGAGTTTGGAAGTGTGGCGGTGATTCACGCTCGTGCCTCGGAAAGCCTCATCTATACTAATAAATATAGAGGCAAAGTGTGTAGTTTGTGATCTTATCAGGAGTAATCTCTGGATCTACTGAACCGATTTTGAAAATTACTTTACCAATAGAAGGCTACGTTATTTGTGAGTGACATGGTCTATTTTATTAACCCGAAAAATCAATACTAAAATATCTAACCGTGCGCAACCGCGCCCGGTGAATTATAAAGGAAAACTCGTTCGTACTTTCCGTTTGATAATCAATAATAAAACAATTATATCTAAGACATACGTGGCGGTGAACGAGTCCTTGACCTAAACCATTTACCTTATCAGCACTGTCATCTAGAAAATACAGTCGACATTTCAATATCAACTAACAATATCAATGTAAGACTTAAGACATTCTATCTCAGAAGAATCGATATTCCAAACTATAGAGACTCTTCGCTCAGTGTGAGGCGATATCAATGTCAAGAGTTATTCTGCAGCCGCTATCTCTTCAAGCATGAGGCGTATTTGCATACCGTGACCTAGTTACTGTCTGTCGTATAAACTATATGATTCAAGACTCAATTCTGATTCTCTCACTAATGACTTAATGCTAATTATCTCTGCGTGCAACTGTGCTCGGTTTGTTTGATTGATGATTGTGTGGGCAAAAGTACTTGTATTACGTTTCTTAAAACGAACGCTAGACTGTCTTCAAAGTGTCATACACATGTATGGTTTACCCAATCACATGGTTTTGTTTTACATTTTTTTCATAAAGGATATTTTGTTTTTTTGCGGAATCTCGTTAATTAAAAAAAACTGAAAGAAAACAAGAACCTTAATTCTTCTTCATCAACAGCCTTTAACAGTCCACTGCTGGACATAGGCCTCTCCTTTGAAATTAGGTTTTGGCCTACTATACCACGCTGGACAGACGGGTTGGTTTCAAGTTTTCCTTCTATTTGCATTGATGTTGTCTTGCGTAGTTTTGTATAGATGACGGAGTGATAACAATTTGTTGAAGATCCTAGTGTAAAACTAATGACTATGTAGAGTATTTTATTTAAGTTTTGTTCAGCTATTAGTAAGAACGTCACACCAATTTGTCAAACATGCAATCCAAACAATTATTTATATGGTAATGAACGAATAATGAACATTCGTAATAAATAAGCCTTTAAAGCAGTTAACATTTGTACATAAATCATATTACTCAATATGATTGTTACAAATTGGATTAGTAAAACAAAATAATTATGTATAAATAACTGCTTTGCTTCATTAACACAACATATTTAACTAACTCGGTTGGACTTGTCAATAACGAATTCATAGTAATATCATTACTAATAAATATTATAAACGTGAAAGTTTGTAAGTATTTATGTGTGTATGTTTATTGCTCTTTCACGCAAAAACTACTGAACGGATTTGGATGAAACTTTACAGTAATATAGTTTATATATCAGAATAATATATAGGCTACTTTTTGCTGCAATACTCGAGATATAAGCCGGCGGAGTCGAAAGCGAAAACTAATGTATTATAAATTTAAAGTATCTCCGTGTGTTTATTGATCGGTGAATCGGTGCAGCGCTAAAAGTGTAACAGACAGACATAGTTACTTTCGCATTTACCATATTAGTAAAGGCTAGCTGAAGCCAAGGTTAAGGCTAGTAACAAAAGTAAAAAATAACCTAAGTTACTCCTTATGTAATCAGCCATCTGCCATTGAAGTTCCATCAAAATCTGTCCATCCGTTAGAGATAAACCGGAACAAACAGACAGACAGTCGGACAGACCGACATAAATTTCAACAAACACTTTATTTATTTGTATATATCATCATCATCAACAGCCTTTAACAGTCCACATGCCTCTCCTTTGAAAGGAGGTTTTGACCTACTATACCACGCTGGCCAGACGGGTTGGTAAAAGGTTTGTTTCAAGTTTTCCTTCTCTTGGCAGTGATGTTAGCTGCTTATTTTGTTCCTTTAGTCGCCTCTTACGACACCCATGGAATGAATAGTGTGACACTTTGTATTCTTAATCCGTCGCCACACGGACATTTATATATATTTATTAATAAATGAAATTTCATGAGCTATGCGTTATTCTTGAGGTGTATCAGCCACCTTGCCTAACAATCTCACTTTCCTCCATACCACGATATTAAACAGGGTAAATATTGGATCTACTGTGACGTGCAGAGTAAATCAGTTTATGTAAATGCACTGTTACTACACATTCACTCAGATTCAGGAGCCAACATTCTCTCTCTCTCTCTTTACATAATACACGTCGCTTTACGTGTCGTGGTTGTATCTAAACTACGAAATAGATTTTGACATGATTCTACCATCATCAGCTGATATAATTTTTGATATATATATATAGCTTATTTTGGGTATAATAAATATACCTTGTTGGTCTAGTGGTTAGCGAATACGGCTGCTGATCAACAGGCCTTGGGTTCGATTCCCGAGCCGGGTGAAATGTTTGTATAATCTGAAAATATTTGTTTAGGACTTTGTATGTTCTGTTTTCTATGTATTTACATAACATCATAATTGATGTTCGTCCACATAGATTATATCGTAAACCACAAGTTCAATGTTAGTCAGATAGTTTCAGTAGTAAATAAAGTAATAATATGGTGCTGATACTATTTTACAGAAGTAAAAGAGAGTCAACACTATGACGTTTTATTTTTATATATTGTAGGCAACATGTTCATAATACACCTGTTAATTTTGATGGTTTCTTATTCTAATACCTCATTTAGATACTAGAGTACAGACGATTAGAAACGAATGCGAGTATATAAACGACTTGTTTAGGTGTATTCGGTTCGTTGTTTTATCTCTACGGTATTAATTATTCACATAGTTATTCCATGAATTGCTCGGCAAATCTGCAACAATTGATAATGGAATTTCGAATATTTATCCTCTGAATTTACACCCTTTAATGTTCATATACTCTGTGTTGTCGAATTAGCAACACGCAAGTACCGTGTTATGATTTGCATTAGGGCCACAGCAAACTAGCTACTTTTAGCATCAGCGATCGGCAACTAGTCACTTTTTAGAAGCTAAATACGGCGACCGAACGCTCTACACCGCATACTTAAAACCAAACGCCAAACGCGGAGATTGAGTCGCTTTTTAGAAGCGCGACACAGCAGCTGAACGCTACTCTCCGCACACATTCGGATGCCGGTAGCATCGATTTGGCATCTGAGCAGTCGCTAAAACGCGCGTTTCCGATACCGCGATCGAACGCAGGAGGTCGCTAAAACGCGATGCAGCATCGATGCAGTCGCCAAATCGCCGATCGCCGATGCTAAAAGTAGCTAGTGTGCTGTGGCCCTTATAGAGTGTTGTGAGGAAAAAATTAAATTACTATTCGTTAAGAGCCATGGAGATTGAATTTTATTAAAATAGCCAGTGCATACTTACTGCTTTATTTTGTTGTCATTAACTATAAGACAACTAGTAACATCTATATAAATAAATAAAAGTGAAGTGTCTGTATATAATATCAAATGAATATGAATATATTTTATGTATATTTAAGCCTGCCAAAGTGACTACTCTGCCTGATGAAAAGCATGAGTAGAATCCAGGAGTGGGAGTCCACCACACTCTCTGCGAATGGTATCCCACACTATGGCGGCCTAGTGAGATGCTTTTTCATCCTAAAGGACCCGGGATCATAATGGGAAGAAAACACGTGAGCTGGTACTGAGTTCCAGTTTAAACTGAACAAAAAAATCTTCTGTAACATTCTACCGATTTTCACTTCTTTGAATATCATTCGAAATGATCACATATCATTCACTTTAATTTCCTTTAATATTTACTTTTGGGTCTTGTAAAATTATCTCTTTACCAAGTTTTCTCTTAAACAAGCAGATATTAAAATCAGTTATCTGATACTTTAAAAAGATCTCCTACATCAATGATATCAACAACATCTGCCATTCATTAAAAAAAAAAACACGGATATTGTTTATAAAACATCTGTGAGATACAATGGACAGACGCTTAACCCGTTTATTGTTACCGAGGTTCCGGTTCCTCCTTTGCTGGTTTAAACTTCCTCGTGTGCCGTGACATTTGACTCACTGTGTACAATCATTCGGTCTTCTGAATGAAAGACATGTTTACAAATACAGAAAGTGGCTGATCAGCATGCGTAACCGGTAATCTTTGAGTGGATGCATTACGAAACGTGAATGAAAGTGTGAACATTGTTTTTTAAAGAATGTGGAATACTTTTGTCAACTCTACATTGTTTATTCAATTTAGTCGTTTAGTCGTGCTACATGGTGTAGGCATTCCCTCGGCGATATATGTAGGTTTTAGATTTTCAGGTAGTAGCCTATTTATGTGACAAACAACGCACCCCGGATCTTCTCAAAATATTACGTAACGTTATTCCCCAATCCAATATAAACAATAATAGTAATAGTTGTCATAGGATTTCATTGTATTTTATTGTCATAAATCCTATTAGAAAACGGTAAACCCTGTGATATATCTCGAAGACAAGCTTGGCGAATACTTAATTTTTTGTCCTCTGTAAAAATAAATAAGTCCCCCTTTTCTTTTTGAAGCCATGGATGTCGTAAAGTAAACAAGCAAAGCGAAAGTTAACTTGAAAGAAACGCCACTCTACCCGTCTCGAAAGCGTAGTAAAATAGACCAAAACCTTCTTTGTTTGGCTCTAAACTATGTCCAGTGGAATAAAGGCTGTTGATGATGATGAATACTGTAGTGTGGAAAAATGTGGGTTTTATACTTCTTAACCGTTATAGTTACAGGAAAACGCTTTCAGGAGACTTATCAATATTTTTAAAAAAATTCTAAACTGCATTTACAGATTTTGGAAAAAATGTACAGCCAGCAAGAAAATTGACATTTTAAACAAAAACTTTTTTTTATGCCAATCGATCCTGTTTCTTATAAGGATCAAAAGTCTCTACTGGACCGACTGAGGTTTGAGTACTAGAAATGTCAGGAATCGCAAAAAAACTTTTCCCATACATTTGTACGGAAATAAATCATTTTAATATGTATTCTAGACACAAGACAAACATAACTTACAGCTTTAAAACACCTAAGAGCTTACACATAAATTTTATTTAAATTTTAAGCTGTGGTTTTGTGTTCTTTATAAATTTAAGACCAAGTTTTTTTTTAAAGTTGGTATTAATATTGAACCGTTGCTTAAAGTTCCTGAATAAGGCGTTCACCTTGCAGTTGTGGCGAGCTTATTCTGTACATGATATACTTGATCTGTACATAAATAAATAAATATATCGAACATGTAACACAGAACGCCATCTAGCTTTAGGCTAAGCAGATCTTGTACTATGACAGTTAGATTGACTGATATAATTCTTATACACTGGTTATTTGTATACAAAACATCCAAACTATCAAAAACAAAACACAAAACATCATCCAAACATTTGGTCCGACCTAGGATTAGAACCCAAGACCTCAAACACGGCAGTCGCATACTACACCACATACATACCACTGCGTCATCGAGGCAGTCAAGGGATAATTCAGTTTAGTACTCTTCAAGTCTCTAGTGAAAGTGAACCAGTAAGCAACCTTTATGCAGGTCTGTAATGCAGTAATATGGGTAAACTTACTCAAGATTGCGTCTCTGTCGACGAGATTACGACATGTTGTCAAAGCGAGAAACGATTGCCTTACCTGAAATAAATTACTTTTTCTGCGTTCTAGCCAATACTTAAATTGATCTAATTAATCAACTGCTAACACGAGTCTTCGGTAATGAGATTTATAACGTGCAATAACTCAGTTCATACTCTCATCAATTCTCATATCATTTCATTACCGTTGACGATTTTATTACAACGAAATTGTGGAAAATAAATTATGCACACAGTGTGAAAATAAGGTGATTCTTAGTTTTGACTTACATCGTTATTTCTTAATATACAAACTAACTGTTGTAAAATGAGAGGTAATGAAAGAAATGAGGGTAAATACCACCAGCGAACTTCGTGTGTAAACCGATTACGTGAGACTATATTTTAACTATACATATCTATAAAAATATATATATATATAAATTCTGTTTCGGTTTCTTGAAAATTAAAACCACACAATTAGGTTTCTTTGACCAAAAATTAATTTTCTAGGGCTAACAATTATTCCTACCTAGTAGTTGTACCCTACCTAAATTTTGTTTTAATTTAGTCAGGCATAAGGGCAAGTAATATTATATTTTTTTAATGCAGTCAAAGAACGGATATTCCTATAGTAAACTATTACCAGAACGTAATACAGTCATTAATTTTGTATAAATTTGGAAACTAGGTCAATATAAACTTCTACCCAAGACTTTCCTCGTGTATGAATGATATTCCTTGCTATGAATAAGTAGTTAAAAATTAAAAAGAAATCCGAGCATACAACAAATTTATATACGTCATCTCTTTCCCCCAGGTGGCAGAACGTCTGAAAGTGGACGTTCGCCGCGGCCTCTCATGGCGCGAGGCAAATGACCGCATGAACTTCGTTGGTGCCAACGAGTTCCAAGTGAAGGAGCAGGAGCCTCTATGGAAGAAGTACATCGAGCAGTTCCAGAACCCACTGATACTGCTGCTGCTTGGTGAGTGATAGATGAATGTTATTTGTCCCAAATATCTGTATATTAGAATACGGAGCGAATTTAGTGACGCGAGTCAGACACTCATAGGATGACTACGGGTGGCGACTACCACATGCAGCGCAAGTGAAATACACACAACTACCGAAGAAATACTGAACCACGGAATAACATCCTGAATCGCGTTATAGAATTTCTCGCGCCGATTAGCATAATACCCAACCGCCCAACATCGACCGTTGGGTAGTGGCCCGCCAGGCACAATCACCTCGCCCAGTCGGAGGATCCTCCCTTTGCGTTGGAGGAACACGAATACCGTTCCTCTACAAACCGTATTCGTCTTTTGGGAGTAGTAAGAGTTGTCTAAGAGAGCAAACTTAAACGTCACTATAAAGAAAAAGGAAAGCTTGAAACAAATTGATGACAACCTGTTTGGCCAGCGTTTTCTATATAGCTGCCAAAATGACTAAAAATTCAAAGTACCTTAAACTTATCTATATTTGCGATAATCATCATCATCATCAGCCTTTAACAGTCCACTGCTGGACATAGGCCTCTCCTTTGAAAGGAGGTTTTGGCCTACTATACCACGCTGGCTAGACGGGTTGGTAAAGGGTTTGTTTCAAGTTTTCCTTCTCTTGGCAGGGATGTTAGCTGCTTATTTTATTCCTTTAGTCGCCTCTTACGACACCCATGGAATGTATAGGGGTGGTGACACTTGTATTCTTAATCCGTCACCACTAAGCGCTAATAACTCTGTCCTATTAGCTTTCTCTAAGAACTACTCGATCCAGGCCACGAATAATTCTTGAGTCATCGTCGTTCATCCAGTAAATCTAATTTTACCAAATGTCATGTTCTTCATAAACTGTGGTTAATAAAATCATAAGTTTATTCAAGAGTTTTCCCTTTCTAGAAATCTTTGTTAATAATTTATGATCTTAACGCTTTTAATATTAGTGTTGTATTTCGCGTGCATTAGCAACGCTGACTCATTAGTGTGCCTGCATTCTGGCACTGTGCGTCTGTGAGTAGTATATGATTTAGTTTTATTGACACATACTTAAACTAGTCGAGAACTGGTTGATTTTACTGCTAGTCCTTCTTATTTGTAAAATACATGTCATTCAAAAAGAAGTGTTATGTAAATTTTAAATTGAAATTTTGACTTTGAATTAGACTGTCAACGCGTTTTTGACTCCACTCTCCCCCTCATTGCCAAGTTGACATTTCTACAAATATTATTATCAAACTAACAAATATTTATGGGAATGACGTTATGTGGTTACAACAAAATATTGGAAAAATACTATTTAATATCAATCTTAAACCCATATGATTTGAGTGAAAATATTTTCATGGTGTAAAAAATTAAGTCGCTTTTTATTCTTGTTCGCTTAGTTAAATTTTCCTAAACTTTGTCCGTTCGTTTATTGTCTTTTTGACAGGTTACGTCTATAATTTTTTTTTCGTAATAATGTACTACTGTAATGTCGTACTTTATAGACGGGTTTTATAGCTAAAAACAACAAACTAAAAAACAGTTCTTGAAATACGATAATTCGATTAAACGATTAAAATAATCTGTCATATTATTATGATCAAAATATTTTGACTTCATGGAAGTATTGTTTCTGCAAATTTAATAAAATAAAAAGGAAATTAAAATAGTATGACTTCAAGATTGAGCATTCGCAAGGAAGTAAGTCGAAATTTTGGAATTTAAGTTCAAACTTAGAATAAACAGAAATAACTCTGTGCATTAATTTTTTTTTTTAAATTAAATTTTACTTAAATTGCACGTGTTAGTAAAATTTAACTTTAAAAAGCGTGGTTGATAACGTTTAAATCCAGAGCTAAGAGAAAATACATTTGAAAAAACACATAATACTGTATAAACCGACCTTTAAGTGACTGTGTTAGGAAATTTTCTTTGTTCTGGGCCAATTATATATCATAATAGTGCACATTTTATTTATTTACAATACTGATTAAAAGAATATTATATCGATTGATTTTGATTTCAAATCGAATCGGTGACGTGTGAGGGCGTCACTAATTTCGAAATTTGTTGAACCGTCAAAAAGATAATAAAGGAATGGACAGAGTTTAAGTAAACAACGGATTTTAATCCGGTTTTCACCAATAGAACGTGTTTTGTTTTACTTGTATTTTTTTCAAAGAAGCCTTGTTACAAAATTGTTACTTACATTTTTGTTAGAGTAAATTATTACAGATTAATAAATCGTAACTAGATTTGTACAAGGATGTATACGAAATTTCAAAATGGCTGCTTCAGGCCCGAATATGAAATCAATACTGTTGAATGTAATGTTTAAGTACACACTGAAGGAATCAAGTTGCGTGTTTAAAAACGAATAAGTACTTATTTAACAACTACCTACTTAGGGGTCATTCATTTATTACATAAGACGATTTTTACTAGTTCTTGACCCCCTCCTCCCTAAGTAAAAAAATATGAATAGGCCGACACCTCCCCTCTATTTAATATTTGCTTCTGCTTCTGCATATTTGAGCCGTCGCCGCGCCAGTTTCGCTCTCAGCAACGAAACGCGAAAGCACAGCACTATATTGTCGGTTTAGGTTGATCTTCTATGAGTAAGTAGTACCAACCTGGTCGACCCGCTTACGATCAAATACTCGTATTGACCTTAGACAAAAATGATTTCCGCACATCAGTGCTGAAATCAGCGTAACTCATAATACCTTTAAGTGGTTTCGCGTCTTCTTTTCTTTTTTTAGCATTCTTGACTAACATTATCATTGGTACTACTAAGTATGAACAACAAATATCGTCAACTACCGCTGTCTCTCCAAATCATTTTATTCCATCCTAAGGTTGCCTGGAAGATATTGCTTTTAGCAATAAGGCCGACCTTTATACATTCATTTTAAATAACTTTTTTTTAATTCTCTATTGTAAATTTGTAATAAGGTGTACAAAAAAAGAGTTTTCTATCTATCTATCTATTAAAGTAAACGAGATAATGGAATAATTTATAGTGATAAGTATTGGAAAGAAAGAAATAGTGCGGTCGACAACAATCTTAAACAGGCCATGCTGCAGCGCTGGGCTGTGGTAGTTTAGGCATTTTGAAAAAATGAATGTAAATAAACTATTGCAATATATGATGCTTCGTACCCTTTTCGTATACTTACCCTTTCGCACCTTGTTTAAGTACTGTACGATATACCCCGGGCCGCTTATAGCTTGTAAATGCCTCTCCTTTGTGGGAACCCCGATATTCCTTTCCTGCCCCCAATGTTCTCTTCCTACCCCCAAGTATCTATGTATGGAGAATTATGTTAAATTTTCCAAGTGTTATCTTTAAATTGGTTTAAGAATAACTGCAAACTTACTTGTTTTACACAATCTAAAATTAAAACAAACTAGAATTTCATTCTGATGTAAGCAATGATAAATCTGTACAGGTAATAAATGTACAATTCTTGTTAATCTAAACAAAAAATCATCATCTAGAGGTACGGGTTTAGAATCAAACGGACGTAAACACCGCAGTGTTACGTAAGTTTTTATTTAGATCAAAGGTTTTATTTTGAGATTGTTTACTTAAATATTGTATTTTAAGGTCGATCGATCTCGATGTTTCATTTAAGAGACGAAAAAAGGAAATTGGCTCTTTCGACCCGGCTCACAAGCAGCGATACAGTGTTATCAGACAACCCGGATCAAATGCTAAATCTATTTTTTTTCAAACGATTTGACACTTCGATAGCTCTGATTTTTTTTATTATCGGATTTAGTACACTTTGAGCTTTTCTGATGATACTTTACACAAGTTTGGACTATTTATTTTTACCCGACTATAACCAAAAAGATGTATAGATGATAGTTATGTTACTTTGGTAGTCTTTGTATGATTCCATGTTCCACAGTTGCACCAAACTATTAAATCGATTTGTATGAATGAGAGTTGTCAATAGGTTTTTAATATTGGCCCGAGCGTCATAGACTATATAAATTTCATCAGTGTTTAAGTGGTCGTGTTGTAGCTTTTTAAACTTTTTCGTATCACGTTTTAGTTGCAGAATCTTTCAACTTGAGGACGATATCAGATTCAAGGATGCTTAATTATTTCATTACTAGAGGACCTAAAAGAGATACCAGATTCTAGGATGCCTAATGTTTTCAATACTAGAGAACCTAAAAGAGATATCAGATTCTAGGATGCTTAATTATTTCATTACTAGAGGACCTAAAAGAGATATCAGATTCTAGGATGCTTAATTACTTCATTGCTAGAGGACTTAATAGAGATCAGATTCTAGGATGCTTAATTATTTCATTACTAGAGGACCTAAAAGAGATATCAGATTCTAGGATGCTTAATTACTTCATTGCTAGAGGACTTAATAGAGATCAGATTCTAGGATGCTTAATTATTTCATTACTAGTCCCAAAAGATATTAGATTCTAGGAGATTTAATTATTATCATAAATTGAGAATAGTAAATGACTTTTTATGTAAAAAAACCGATACCGTGATAGCATTAAGCGTTTCTCATTGGTGTTATTCAAGCCCTAAGAAGACTAAAATGAATTGCTGCAAGTCAACTTTCTTATAAGCACTTTCAACATTCCCTACATTTTGGCAACAATACTTTCTATTCATTGAGGTCGTTAACTCGTTCAGAATGTATTAAATTGACTACACCCAAGTTGATTTATCGTATACATTTAAATTAGACGTCTAGACTTGTTTCAAGAATGAAAAGCGAAATAAGAATATCGTAGTTGAATAATTACGTGATAAAAAGAAATAATGGTTAATTTTATATAAAAATTAACACGTTTTCACTAAATGCCATATGCATTTAGATACAGATACTTTAATTGTAGTTGTTAAGATACCTACCTCGTGTATATTTGGCAACGTCCAAGTGACTATAGTCTGAATCACATGTGATCAATCGATCTCCATTAGGAACATAGGAGCCAGTAGTATGTCTTGTTTTCAGAAATAAAAATTACCCGTCAGTAAATCTTAGACGCAATTCTCTGGTGAGATTCAAATCTGAGTCTCCCTAATCGCGGCCGCACATAAATAGAGCTATCTATCCTGAAGGTTGCGAACCAATCACATTTTTTTTCTGACTGAAATTTATTTATAATATGTATTAAGAAGAACATGAAAAGATTTATCAGCGGTCCTGTTACGATAATACTAAGCCTTGTCTAGTTCGGGATCAGACATTGGCATTCTACTCTATACGACTAACATACAAATATGTGTGAGTAAATATCAAATGAAAGTTGCAGTTACTTTTATGATAGGTAGACAGTGTAGGATACGGAGCGAGAGAGCGTGGCACTCCGCCGTATCTTTCTGCGAGCAAGTTATGCTTGCGGGACCGGGAGAGGTTTAGAGCTCTTCCGGCCCGCCAGGCCTGGGAACGGGCAAGGTATCGCAGGCGACTCAGGCGCCGGAGATCGCAAAATGATCTCCGTCCTCCATAAGCGCAGGCCTGGGGGTGACTGGTGAGGTCATCTGTCACCCTAGCAGAAGCAGGCCGTGATGGCAACGCGAGCGCTATAAAACGCGCACGCTTCGTTATTTGGCGGAAGGGGAGCATCGGAGTTCTCGCACGGTAGGGGGCTATCTGCAAGCCATAGACGGCCCGAGGTTTCAGGGACTTCCTTCCGAGGGTATACTTGGTATACCTCGACTCATAGTACCCGAGACGGCGTGCGGTTTTAGTCGGTTCGAGTCTGACATAGTCATAAACTGGTGGCATTCGTTTTGATTTCCGCACGAAAAAAAAAAGTAAAGTAGACAGTGTGTAGGCTTTCAAGTGTTTTGGTTGCCCGTTGACAAACTTATTACATAGCCGTTCAAAAAAGAAGTAATGTTTTCAGCTACAGATGTGGCCCTCAAAAGTGATAATTAGAAAAAAGAAGAAGTCAAGAAAGAAAATTTAACAAACTAACCTAGCTTCAAACAACCTCAATCCTCTGTCGGCGGGAGTATTAATAGTATTCTGTTTGTATTTATTATTGATTTGTCAATTGGACATAAAATATCTGAAATATGAATCGTCAAGAAATACTTTCAACACATTCGTATACCTACATACTTATTATGTTTATTATATTTTTCTATCCAATAACTTCTGATGTAACTTCCACTCTGTTCTTGGCAGTATAATAATTAATATATGAATCCAGACAATTTAGTTATTAAATGACTAAACCCACTTACTTCAACTAACAAATTCGCTTAGCATGGCGTTTTCAATCAAGACATTTAAGCTTTTACAAGTGGATCTGGCTCTCAATTTAGGACCTGGCTTTTAGCGTGACGTAAATTTATTCTGAGCACCTGTGACTCGCCTTACTTTAATATTGTGCCTGAAAATTGTTACCTCACACCCGTTGCTGATAGGGTTCCCACTTTAAGGTAAAGTTAACGGAAAAATGTATAAATATGTTTTGAGCAAATTTCTTTAAACGAGCAATTTTTTTAAATAATGTAAATATAATATACATATGTATTTGTGATCTCGGCAACGGCTCTAACGATTTCGGTATTTGCGGGGTTTCGGGGTTGAAAATTTTATGTTTATGTTGTAAAAAGACAACTCTCGCATTAGGAATATAAATCCTGTGTCGCGGGGAACTTTACAAACAAACATGAAACGGACACAAAGAACACCCAGACTCAGTACAACAATTTGTGAATCACACAAAGTTTTTTCTTACTTAGGATTTGAACCCACGACACTTGGCGACCACTTAAACCACTATGCCAACCGCTCAGTCGGAAAAAATAGATCTAGATTGGTATTAAAACGCTAGTTTTCGTGCGTTTTCTTTATTAATCTTAGCATTGCTTGCTACATCTATACTATTCTTTCAGTAACATTTAGTTTGTTGTCAGTTCTCCAACACAGCAACACTACAGCTACTTGAGAGATTAGATGGCGTTGTTAAACAATAAATATGATAACCGAGTAAAGCTCGGTCGCCCAGGTACTCTGATTTCTAATGTCGGTAACTGTATAAAGTAATAATTATAGGATGTCGTTTATTGTAAATCACAGTTAACGCGATCTATTATTATAATCATTCTTTTTTTTTTTAATTTTTGTCGGTCTGTTTTTTTCTGACTAATCTTTGGAACGGCTTTACCGATTTTAACGGAACTTTCACTGGCAGATAGCTGATGTCATAAGGTTTAACTTAGGCTATTTTTTGACTAGCTTGGCTCTGCGGTGTCCGTCGGCTATTGCTCTTAGAGTTATATGTTCGATAGGGATCGAACATATAACTTGTTTAATATAACGAATTTGTACATTACACAAAGTGACAGGGACACGGGAAAACACTTTGTACAAATTGTTACTCTTTTTTTTTCCGTGCGAAATCCCCCCGGATACCACTAGTTGATGGTTATGTCGGACTCGAACCGAATAAAACCGCACGCCGCCTCGGTACTATAAGCCGGGAACCAGGTGTACCCTCGAAATTAAGTCCCTGGAACCTCGACGTACCTCGGGCCATCTATGCTTTGCAAGTAACCCTCTCCTGTGTGAAAACCCCAAGTTCAAAACTGTCTAAAAGGAGGCGCGGGTGCTTCGTGGAACTCGCGCCGCCACCTTAGCCTGCTTCTGCTAGGGTAACAGGTGATCTCACCTGTCACCCCCAGGCTTGCACTTATGGAGGACGGAGATCGTTTGACGATCTCCGGCGCCTGAGTCGTCTGCGGTACCAAGCCCGTTCCCGGGCCTGGCGGACCGGGAGTACAAATTGTTACCCTGAACAAATTGTCTGCGCGACACATGATTTATTCCTAGTATTGAAGTTGTGAGATGTTTCTGTGTGTGTCTCTAATGAGTTTAGAAACTAAAGCCACTTCACAACCCTAATATACAGGATAAGGGCTGTCAATATAGAGTCTGTTTGCACTCCATATTGAAGGGTTAAGTGGCTCTTCAAACTTTTTCCACCTCGTACCCTAAGTACATATGTTATATCGTATAGGGTCTATCAGGAGCTCTTCAAACTGTTTCCACCAAGCTTGTGAACAAATGTGACATAGGATATCGGCTTACTAAATCGTTTCTATCTTAAGAACTAGTATATTTTTGTCTATTAGAAAGTCAGAGCTCCTTTGATCGTTAACAAGATAAGTAACTGTTTAATAATAACGATATTTAGAACTCCTGGGATCGTTATCAATACAAGTAACTGATTAATAATAACGATCTTTTATACTGTGTGTGTGTGCCTGAATTTATAATATGTATGTAATTTTAAATATGCCAAAAAAAAACAAATTTATTGGCCCTGGCCCAGTGAAAAATGATTATAGTGAGCCAACCGTAAAAGATATGCAAATTCTATTGAAGACTCTTTTTTAGAAATTTTAAAGAGGAAAAATTCTCTCATACATTGATTTCATGAAACTCAAAAGGAAAAAAAAACCCACGTTTATTCTTAGTTATTCGGCTCATTTGTTCATTGTTGTGTCTAGTGGTTAGCGTATGCGGCTGCTAATCAAGAGGTCTCGGGTTCGATTCACTAGTTTCGGAGTCTGGGTGTTTTCTATGTATAATATGTATGTATTTATATCAGTTGTTTAGTACCCATAATAAGAGTTCTGCTTAGTTTGGGACTAGATGACGTTGTGTATAAGATGTGCGAAATATTTATTTTATTTATTTATTGTTATTCGGCTCATTTGTTCTTGGCGTGACGATATGTAGCTTAGAGCCTTCCTCAATAACTGAGCTATCTAACTCTTTTTCTAATCTGATCAGAGTACTTCTTGAGATAAGCGCGTTTGACCAATCATCCAAATAAAGAAGTAAGTTAATAAGTTCATTTTGTTAAGCGCCAACCCTATTCGCATTAGCACTTCCGTCTAAGTTTTAGCTCTACGAATGTGTTGTACAAGCTAAGAGCAGCACTTTGTAACAGTTTATTAGACTCTGATGACGTCATCACTTTGACATATGAAAGTAGGAACCATAAAGTATCAAATGTATTTTGTAATAAAAAACCTTATGCCCACAAAAACGCAAGAGAAGAAACTTAGCGATTGTAGAAAGAGATTCAAGGCGAAAAACTTGTACTCAGCAGAAGTTAACTTGTTACTGCCTTGTTGGTCTAGTTGTTAACGTATGCGGCTGCTGGTCAAGAGGTCTCGGGTTTGATCCCCGGGTCGGAGCAGATGTTTGTGTGATCCGCAAATATTTGTTTCGGAGTTAGTGTTTTCTATGTTTAATATGTATTTACAAAAAAAAGTATGTTTATGTATTTATTTGTTGTCTAGTACCCATAATACAAGCTCTGCTTAGTTTGAGACTAGATGTCGTCGAATGTAAGATGTCCGAGATATGTATATACTTAGTGTCCTCTCACTCTAATCTCGTAACGTCACTCACTCATTCACTCGCTGTAAAGCAACTAAATATTTGCTTGACACCGGTGTTACGCCTGACGAATGATCTCGCAAAAGAGTAAAATATAATAAAAAATTGTAAATACAATTTATACATAGAAAACACACAAACTCCGAAACAAATATCTGTAGATCGACATTTGGTCCGACACAGGATTTGAATTCGAGACTTCAAGCATACCAGTCTCATACACAAGTTCCACCTTGGCAATTAAACACCCACGAAAATTAAAAGGGATATTGTCACTCTATTCTTAATCCGTCACCACACGAACATACAACGTTAAAATCAATCTATTTTTATTCCTTGCGTCCCATATTTTTAAACCCCACCGCATTCACTATTTTTGGTTTACTTCATCAGAATTGTATCCATTTAAAACAGCAGCTTATAGCCCCTGCTGTTTATTTAGAAAGAGTTAATGATCTTGGAAGTAATAAAGTGGAAGAAGCACTGACGTCACAAGATTACTCAGACCCATCCAGATTCATCGTTAATATTTAATCTATTACTACATTGATATTAAACACATGTTTGCAGACGTCTATTCATGTTACCTGTTAAATGTAATGCTTTGAAAACCTAAAATACGTACAAAACATTTATTATTAAAAAAGAAAATTATAGATAACGGCCCACATTAGACAAGTTCTGTTTTCTAGTAATCAATATTCAAAATTATGTTAGTCGCTTTGCGAATTTAGAACAAAAAACGGTAAATGATATTCAACTAAAAATGAAGTGAAAATAAAGTAAATTCTCTTGTATTTTAAACTTGATAATAAAGTTTTAAATTGTAATTTATCTAGAATTCTAGTACTTAAGTTTTTTTTACAATTCGAAACAACACCTACATAGCAAATTCAATGACACCGAGATTTTCTTTAACTCGACTTTTGATGGAATTTAAAAAAGCGGCCAAGTGCGAGTCGGACTCGCCCATGAAGGGTTCCGTATCAGCAAGTAAGATCATATAAAAGTTCTTGTAGTCCGCTGTAACTTTGATCGATGTTTTTATAATAGAGTATTTATTTAACGAAAGGTAAATTGCGCTTTAAGATTTATGACGTATTACAAAAAACTACTTACTAGATCTCGTTCAATTTTCGTTGGTAGTTTTTCCACTTTGGAAGTGTCTCTCGCGCAAACTATTCAGTTTATAAAAAAAATAAATTAGAAACCTCAACATCATTTTTGAACACCTATCCATAGATACCCCACACGTATGGGTTTGATGAAAAAAAAAAATTTTTGAGTTTCAGTTCCAAGTATGACCAAGTAAGACCCCCAAAATTTTTTTTTTCTATTTTTGTGTGAAAATCTTAACCTTACAGATTACATCTACTTACCAAATTTCAAAAGTATAGTTCTTATAGTTATGGAAAACAGTGGCTGTGACATACGGACGGACAGACAGACAGACATGACGAATCTTTAAGGGTTCCGTTTTTTGCCATTTGGCTACGGAACCCTAAAAAGCGATAAAAATAAAACAGCCACATATCATGTTTATATATATGTCTTTACTAACATAGTATGCAACAAACAGGCTATTGGATATAAAAATACACCTCACATAAGAACATTCACCTTACTTTTTGTTTTTGCCTTCACTTCTCTTCCATATATACATAAACTACGCCAAAGTTTATACTGAACCGTTCACATTATTTTAGTAAAAAGGGGTACAAAGTGTTTACTTCACTTAAATGTATTATTAAACATCATACATATCTTTATTCACAAAGGATGTACAATGCACCGCACATAAACATGTTCCTTGCTCCAAACCCTTTTCCCAAGAATAGAAATTATTAAGATCGTATTAGGAAGTCTACTAGTGGTCGCCTGTTGGTCGAAGTTCGACCTTTATTCATTTTTTTAGCTTTCTGCACTTCTCCTCCATATAAACTTTAACTATGCTAAATTTAGCTGCTGCTGTTCGCTTAACTATCGTAAAAAGGGGTAGAAATTTTTTGCATCACAATTGACCATTTTTTAGGGTTCCGTAGCCAAATGGCAAAAAACGGAACCCTTATAGATTCGTCAAGTCTGTCTGTCTGTCTGTCTGTCTGTCCGTCCGTATGTCACAGCCAATTATTTCCGAAACTATAAGAGCTATACTGTTGAAATTTGGTCAGTCGATGTATTCTGTGAACCGCATTAAGATTTTTATATTAAAATAGAAAAAAAACAATACATTTTGGGGGTCCCCATACTTGGAACTGAAACTCAATTTTTTTTTTTCATCAAACCTATATGTGTGGGGTATCTATGGATAGGTCTTCAAAAATGATATAGAGGTTTCTAATATCATTTTTTTCTAAACTGAATAGTTTGCGCGGGAGACATTTCCAAAGTGGAAAAATGTGTGTCCCCCCCCCTCTAACTTCTAAAGTAAGAGAGTGATAAAACTAAAAAAAATATATGTTGTACATTACCATGTAAACTACCAACGAAAATAAGTTTGAACGAGATCTAGTGAGTAGTTTTTTTTTATACGTCATAAATCGTAACACGCAATATACCTTTCATCTAATCAATACACTAGTATAAAAACATCGATGAAAGTTACAACGAACTACAAGAACTTTTATATCATGTTACTTGCTGGTACGGAACCCTTCATGAGCGAGTCCGACTCGCACTTGCCGCTTTTTTAACTTCCTGTCCTCTTCTTCCACTATAAGTGTGTAAAATTTCATACTCCTCCGTTCGTGTATTTTTCGTAAAAGGGGTACAAAGTTTTATGTATCTAGATAAAGATTACTACTACGGCTGAACTTTGAATAGATGTAATTATACAAGCCGATACAAAATATAATGAAATAAGTTCCTCTAGCGTAGGTAGGTACCTCTCGTACCCGGGATTCTTTCGTTTAAGATAACAGCTCTCGAATGGTATAATCGATGTTATTATACTCAGGCGAAGGTATCTTAGCCGTAGGTGGCCCGAGGTATATCGTGGTTCCAGGAATTCCTTTCGAGGGTATACCTGGTTCCTCGACTCATAATACCCGAGACGGCGTGCGCTTTTAGTCTGTTTGAGTCCAACATAGCTACCAAGTTTTTGTATCTTTGAGGGTTTACCGCAAAGAAAAAAAAGGCGGAGGTGTCGTAAGCAGCACCAATGAAGCATATTAATTTACATTTCATCATCATCATCAGCATATCACAGTCCACTGCTGGACATAGGCCTCTTTCGTTGCACACCCATTTGATCGATTTTGGCGTCTCATCCAGCTCCTGCCAGCCATCCTGCGCAAGTCGTCACCCCACCTGGCCTGTGGGTGTCCTACACTACGTTTAACCCGCCTCAAAAACTTGACGATCAAATAACATCAAATGCCTATGTATTTATTCACTATTCTATAGTTTACTGCAATTTACCGAAAGAAGCCTCTCCAGTACTCAAATATTAATGCAGATTGTCTAAAATATGAAATTGATTTGTAATGTCAATGACCGTTATGTTCTACATGTACTTGCTTGAAAACACTGACCACTATACAGCATGTTTGTTATTGATTTTTTATTAATTACTAACTGACCCCGCACAACCTGCTTTGCATCTCCTATTGCCCGTAGCTTGATTATATAAAATGCGGAACAAAAAAGGTTATAGTGAGCCAACCTTAAAAGATCAATAAAGGGGAACGATTCTCTCATACATTGTTTTTGTAAAACTTTTTGGGATCGAATACAATGGAAGCTCTCAAAAGGAATATTTAATTTTCTTCCGTTTATGCAAAACATTATAATATAAAGCCTAAAGACTGCCTAAATAACTGGGCAATTTAATACTGAAAGAAGTTTTCAAATCGGACCAGTACTACAGTTCAACCATTCAAACAAACTCTGCCATTTTATAACATTTGTATAGATTAAAAAGAAAAAAACATATCCATAAAATATAAAAAAAGTTTTTTTCCTTAACTTGATATTTAAGAAAACTTGATCAAGTCATCTTGAAGATCAAGTTTGAAGTTGACGTTATACGATAGTGATTTTGAACCTACAAAAATGACTCTACTTTGCCTGATGGAAAGCATGAGTACAATTCAGGAGTAGGGATCAACTTCCTCATTGTGAGTGCAGCATGGTGGCTCACACCATGGCGAACCAGTGAGATCATTCGCTTCTAAATACGAAAGCATGAATGTTGTCATTTTAGGTTGCTCTTCTGTGTGAGGGTAGTACTGCCTCTGTCGAGCTGGCCCATTCGTGCTGAATCATATCAGTGAGGCTAGATTACTTAACAATGGCTTCATTAACTCAATTTGATATTATTACAATAATATAATTTATGTAAACCTGATGTAAGCAATAAACACTGGAATGCTTCGTTTCGATGGAATTCTGATAATATGCTAAAAATTAAAAAACTTCAATAATGTTTTTTTTTTCAAATGATTAACAAATAAATCAGCCTTTACAACGGCGCTTGCCATATATTATATTTTACGGTACTACGGGTCATTATCACGGCTTCGTATAAAAAACTCGTTCTTGTGCAATTTTTTGTGATCCAAGTTACGGTTTGTCGGTTTTCGCCGAGACATGTTTGCCTTTAAAACCGGTCGCGAGCCGGTGTTGTGGGAATTTTGACATTTTGGTATAAATAGGGAAAAGGAAAAATATGCACATGTATGTACCTACTCGTAAACAGCCAAACCAAACAAAAAAAACAAAACTACAAATAATAAATGAATCGGTTGGGTAGTTTCCACTAAATAGGTATTTTAGATTGTGTAGCAAACAATTTACTGTACATAGTGTATTATAGATTAGGATTTCTCCTCTGACCACGCCATTCTAGAGGGGATAGAAAGGTTAGTAGGGTCGGCTTTGGCTCGCTGGTGAACGAGACTGGTTTTCCCCTACCAACTACAGTGGAACAGCTAGTAAGTCTTCCTAGCCTTATTCCCAATATTAATTGGGGTCGGCTTCAAGTTCAACTGGTTATGCCTGAATATCAGTTTTTCCACAGAGCGACTGGCATCGGACCACCGCAACCCTAAGGGAGAACTGAAATTCGAAGGTTCAACTGGTTGTCAGTATATTTGAGGGCACTGACTTTCCAATAACGATTGCCATAGATGTTCATGGCAACCGGGACCGACGGCTTAACGTGCTCTACGAGACACGGGCGTCAATCACCGCCAAACTTCGTTACTCCAGGCTGCTTGCTATTAAGAATTCTTTCTTTCTGGAAGAAAAACCCAACAACACTTAGTCATTGGACATGGGATTTGAACCCGAGATTCCACTAGACTATCAACGCAGTAATTGATACAGCTGATAATTGTTAGTGATAAACTTTCATTGTAATAGAACGAACAAACATTACATTTCCATCATCATACCGCAGTTTGCGTGTTTCACGATGAGTTGTCTACGAAAGTAAATGTATTTTCATTGCGTAAATAGTCTGTAATAAATACACCGCATAAGGCTTCTAACGTGACGCCATTGCACACATTCTCTCGAATGATGCCATATTTCTCTTTATTATTGTGTTGGGAAAGCTTTGTTTTTCACACAAGATATTGTTGGAAGAAGAATGGATGTCGTGATAGTATTGTGAAGATACAGTACTGTCTCGGTATCAGCGTTCGGTTTTGCCAAGAAGTTTATTTTGAATAAAATTCTCCACTTGTCAATTGCTATTCTTTCGTCTTTTTATTGTTTACAGCTTTTGTTATTTTTTTATACATGCTATTATTTGCAAAAACTTGTTAACTATCCAATTAAATTCTTGTGTTGGGATATTAAATCCTTTGATCGGAGATTAAAACTGACACATGTATCAAAGAGATTTGGCTTCATTTTCATTTAATTTCAGATCAAACGCTTTAAATATTTTCGATTGTTTATTTCGAGTAAAATCAAACTGTCAAGTTTAATTTTTTTATTATTTGTACAATATATTTTAAAAAGAAATTAGCTATTACGTGTTTCGGGATCGATTCCAGGGTCGGACCAAATTATTGTGTGAGCCGCAAATGTTTATATTCGGAGTTTAGGTGTTTTCTATGTATAATATATATGTATTTACAAAATATAAATATGTTTATGTATTAGTACAAACTCTGCTTATTGTGGGACTGGATCGAGTTGTGTGTAAAATGTACGAAATACGCCAGCCTACAGATTTACTCCCTTAAGTAACTTTAATTTGCCAAAGTACTTGATGTCGTAAATGAATAATACTTTAGCGAAGTTAAGATCCTGTTTAGAATACTATGTGCAAGGAAATTGAAAAGAACTGATGATATAAGGAATAATTTAGGTTAATTTTATTAGACAAGCTGCTTCGTGGCGGTACTCACAGTTTACAACAATAACCGCTTGTAACACCCGTGAGCCTCAGTTAATATATAATAAATAAGTACGTGTCCTTCTTCAAGTAAACTAAGCAGCGGCGACAGTCAATCTTGTGAATATATTACTTAAGTAATTGTCAAACCAATAAACAGTAAATTGTCCTTACACAAATAATAACACCATATAAACTCTGATTAATCAACACAATATGTTGTTGCCATATCAACAGTTGCTCAGTCGAGGGCACCATCCCCAACTCACCCCACTGCCGACCTAGTTGTGTCCAATCATCCTTGGAAGCTTTATAATGATAGGTTAACGAGTTATATGATAATATTCTAGGGATATGCATTTGTGTGTAGTAATTGTTGCTTAGGTTATCGATTTTGTCAAGTAATGGTTTCTGAGTGGAATATTATTTGTTATAGCATTCTTTTGTAAGGTTAACTGTCTTAACAAACCTTAGAAATCAATTTAAAATACTTTTATTTATTGTAGTTCGGGTCATGGTGTACCCAGGATGAGGACAGGGCAGATCAGCTGCCCCTCCCCTTTTTTTTTCTAAGCAGAAATTCCCCGGGATACCACCAGTGGTGGTATCAGTTTAGCTAAAGCTGGGGAGCAGTTTAGCTAAAGAACAACCAATTGAACGAATTTAGGAACCTGACTAGGCCCTATCCTGTGTGGAAACAGGGTTGCCCCCTGGATTCCTCTAGGTCTTAACTGTCTATTTGAGACATGTCTATTTTACAGATTAAACTTTGCGATAAACGACTTCGAATAACGTTTCAATCATCTGCAAGTTCTGCAACTCCAACGAACCATTAAAGATACAATATTCTTTAGGGAATCGGTTCTGCACCAAAAATATGCCTCACAAATACAAACAGATATTCTCATGTCAGTGTTTCGATATCATTAAACATTTCTAGGATTAGAAAAACTCAATAACATTAATGAAGCGGGAATCGAACCCGATTCCTCTTGAAAAACAGTCACAAATAGTAACCGCTAGACCAATGAGTCAGTCCTCTATTAGATTAACATACACGTGTTTTACCTCTCTAAAAATTTACGCAATGATAATCCTAATAATGTTTCCCATATTACCACATCCAAACCGTAGGTTAGGATTTTTACCATTATCATACCATCTTTCAAAGCAAGGTTTCTACTTCGGTAAATTCAAATTACTAAAAATAATCTTGCTTAAAACCATTGTTAGTGCAAGTGTTCCGTGTGGTGACGGATTAAGAATACGAAGTGTCACCACCCCTATCCATTCCATGGGTGTCGTAAGAGGCGACTAAAGGAACAAAATAAGCATCTAACATCACTGCCAAGAGAAGGAAAACTTGAAACAAACCCTTTACCAACCCGTCTGGCTAGCGTGGTATAGTAGGCCAAAACCTCCTTTCAAAGGAGAGGTCTATGTCCAGCAGTGGACTGTTAAAGGCTGTTGATGATGATGATAGTGCAAGTGCTATTATTTACATTGCACGTCCTTTAAATCCGGAATATATCCATTTAGGTATGACTTAGGAAATAAACAAATGTGTGTGTGTGTTTCAAAACATTGTGTAGACGCGATTAACTATCTCCGGTTTATATTTATGGCGCTATTATGTATTTATACAATCAAATGGTTAAATAACCGTGTCATTGTGAGGTACTATTTAGATGTGCAATCTGCAACACTGTAACAATAATTATTTCGGTTTTTACTTATCTTTAGTGTCACGCTAAAGTCGGATTTGAGTGTGGTTAGATGTTTTGAGTTAGATTTCGTATATCATTAATGTTGTAGGTTTGTTGTATATATAAACTAAATTTTTATGTTATTCCATATCACAATTAGTCTTCACGCCTGATTTGATAATAAAATTTCATAGACGCTATTCTAAGAGAATTAAAATAGGAAAAAAGGTGTAGTCTCCGGTAATCTTACTCATTTTTTGAAAAGTAACCCTTTCCCTTTATATAATTCCAAATTTTCCCGTTAAATTTTCAAACTTGGTTGGTACGAAAGTAGTACCGGTTGAACTAGTAACCGACAACAAATAAACTTGGGAATAATGGCTTGGAAGATGAAGATGATGGTTGGTTCGAAAGTGGGAATCTCACGTCACGAATTAGGAGTAATTTATATTTGTCTAAATGTAAAGCCTAGATAGTTTTGTTATTGAACGCTAACATAGTCAAAGTGTAGTTTTAATAAAACATGTGTTTTGGATCAATATCTTGACAACGGTGATACCAATTGGTTTAGTTCTCAAGACACATTATAAAACTTATCGTTATTTTGACTTAGGATTTAATGACAAATCAAAGTTGCGATGTGTTTAGTACGACTGACGTTCTAAACTCTTGCAAAAATAAATACAAACCTTGCATATGTGTATGTCACGTATACAATATTATTGTAAATAAGATTTTCAAAGTGATCCTACTCTGCCTGATAGAAAGCGTGATATATGTATGTAAATGCAATATATATTAATGTAATATCACAGAATACATAATAGTACTCATACAGAAGACTCACTCCGAAAAGTAAATTAAAGAAATCGGGGCCCTAGGCGTCAAAAGATTAAGTTCAATTCAGATCGCACAGCGCCGAATCAACTACAATTATATTTACCTACCGTTGCGTCTCTTTCTATCGTGTAACTCTTACCTGTTCTGACGACGTCTAGTCGACCGGCATGAGCGTCCGGGCAGGCAGGCGGCCGACTATACTTAAACTGCGGAGTGACACCCCCCTGGTAATATAACTAGCTTTAGGCAGGAGCTGGATGCGAGAAGGCCAAAATCGATGAAAGTGGTGTGCAATGCGAGAGGCCTATGTCCATCCGTAGACTGAGAAAGGCTGATGATGATGATGAACTAACTTTAGCCCGCAACTCCCCCCGCGTGTATGTCGGTGTCGTGGTAAATAGTAGCCTATCTCCTTCCTCAGGCTCTAGACTTCTGTGTACCTAATTCAATTTAAATCGGTTCAGTAGTATTGGCGTGAAAATGCCGTAAACAGATGAACACAGTTACATTCGCATTCATTCGATATTAGTAAGAATACTAAGCGTAGATGATCAAAGTGGACCTGTGGAGGAACGGGTATCGCGTTCCTCCAACACAAAGGAGCCTTCGACCAGGCGAGGTGATCGTGCCTGGCGGGCTACTGCCCAACAGTTGATGTTGGGACGTTGTATATATGCCAATCGGCGCTAGAATGTCTCTTTCGCGGTTCAGGATTAGTAGTTACTCCGTATAGTTCATTCTGTATTTACTTCGTAGTTCAGTGCGTTCATTCTGTATTTAGTTCAGATGGTGCAACAGCGCCATATAGTTTCTTCGCTAGATGGCGCTGTTGTATGTTTACGTCGCGCTGTATGTGGAAGTGGCCACAGACCTGTGAGAAGACAGGTGATGCAGAGACAGAGATTTTCATTTACAAGATTATATTATATAAGTGACTGTCTCTTTAAAATTGATGAAGCATAAATTAAAAATTAAAAGTATTTAATTCAAACTTTCTTCCACAGGTTCGGCAGTAGTCAGCGTGTGTATGCGTCAGTTTGACGACGCTATATCTATAACAGTGGCAATCATCATCGTGGTGACAGTAGCATTCGTGCAGGAGTACCGCTCAGAGAAGTCACTTGAAGAGTTGAACAAACTAGTACCACCATCATGCAATTGGTAAGAATGTATAAGGTATTGAGTTTGGTAACCAGATGTGTAGTTGGTATCGTAAGAACGAGGTTCCTGTCACCGTAAGGGCCACAGAGCACACTAGCTACTTTTAGCATAGGCGATCGGCAACTAGTCCCTTTTTAGAAGCTAAATACGGCGACCGAACGCTCTACACCGCACAATTAAAAACGCCAAACGCGGAGATTGAGTCGCTTTTTAGAAGCGCGACACAGCAGCTGAACGCTATAACGCACTCCGCACACATTCGGATGCCGGTAGCATCGATTTGGCATCTGAGCAGTCGCTAAAACGAGCGTTTCCGATACCGCGATCGAACGCAGGAAATCGCTAATAGCGATGCAGCATCGATGCAGTCGCCAAATCGCCGATCGCCGATGCTAAAAGTAGCTAGTGTGCTGTGGCCCTTAATGAAAAAGAGCGGGAGTTGCAAAGCATATAAATTAGGGTCACATTTAGGGTATTTCCGAGATTCATCGAGTATTTTTTTGGAGATATAATTACAATAATGATTATTAGCAGTCCAGTTATACGGTATTAACATATCGGAGAAAGCTGCACTACGCAAAGCCTGTATCGCAGCTTTCGAATTAATGCCATTTTCAGCAAGACTTTATTCTCAAAAGTAACAAATAATTGTTCGAAACGGTGACAACCGAACGAGAATATCGATAAACGTAAATACATCATGTTGAATACGACTACATTTCTTTGAACTTCGAATAAAACTTACAAAGAAATTAGTATAATAAAAAGTTAATTATTCAAACACAGTGACAGTAGAACCTTATCGACATAATGGAACTTAATAAAGGATTAATCGACGGCAACAGTTGTGTTTTTAGGCTAGAACTTTCCGTCTATCGATCCAATAATGGACAATTTGTTAAATGGATGGCTGATTTGAAATCATAAATTATGTTACGTTATTAAAGATCGATATCCGATACATAGTAACTTTAATTTTTAAGCACTTCTGCCCCCCTTGACAAGTTGCAAAATATTTTTCGTTCAGTCTCTTATTTGATTGGCTAATGTCTCTCAGTCACGTGATCAAAACACAATACTAGCCAATCAAACATAGGAATGGAGGCTTCAACGATTTCAGAACGAACTATGTTTGAAACTTAGCTAGGCCCACTGTTTTTTTTAAATTAAAAGCTAGCATAATTATTCAGCAGCTTTGAAGTAAATTATTGTCTATGATATGCCTCCAGTATTTTAATAAAAAATAAATAAAAAATAAACCAACATACAAATCCGAACTCTTAACAATAAAAAATGTTGTACATCCTACAGTCTCCGGGAAGGCAGCATCGAACATTTCCTAGCCCGGAACCTTGTCCCTGGCGACATCGTCCACTTGAACGTCGGCGATCGTGTGCCAGCGGATCTAAGGCTTTACGACTCAGTAGATCTGGCAATAGACGAATCTTCATTTACGGGGGAGACTGAACCCGCAACCAAAAGTGTACTGCCGAATAAGGCAGCTGCAGGCAGAGTGAATAAAGATAACATCGCTTTCATGGGTACTCTCGTCAGGTGTGGTAATGCTAAGGTGAGTTTTTTTTGGGAAAAATTGCTTTTTTGATGTAGATACCATATAGCATTTGAAACGTATTTAGTAAAAAACAGTTTATTTGAAATTACATACAGACACTCTAATTTTATTAATTACCTACTAGCTGAGCCCCGCGGTGTTACCCGCATTTATTGTTGTAACTGCGGGCAAGGCCGCGGGGCGAAGCTAGTCTAAAAAAAAGTAGGCTAAGTTACTCCTTATGTCATCAGCTATCTGCCAGTGAAAGTCCAGTCGAAATCGGTCCAGCCGTTCCATAGATTACCCGGACAGACAGACAGACATTGTAAAAAATATTTTGGCGTATGTACCGTGTATACATAGATATGCATTTAGTAAAAAGCTGTTATTTTAATATTACAAACATACACTCCAATTTTTTTTATTTGTATAGATATAGGTTATCTAATAGTGAGCAACTACTACATTGCCTTAAATACCCAACCGTACTTAAAGAGGCAAAATCCTTGTGGTGACAAGGAACCCTACCCATGGTATGGGTGTCATAGGGGCGACTAAGGGGCAAACTACGTAGAACAACATCACTGCATGGAAAAGGAAAACTTCTAAATAAACCCTATAACTCATTGTCTGGCCAGCGTTATACAGTAGACCAAGTCCTTAGTAAGGAGACGCCTATATCTAGCAGTGATCTACTAGAGGCCGATGATGATAAGCAAAATAGGGTCTTTAGGCATCGTCTAAAAATGTCATAATAGGAACTCTGCTACGCTAGATAAATCGTCGATTGAAACAATCATACGGTCAGTTCACTGTGATATTTCTGACTGCCTTAATGACTGATCTTAATGACTGCCTTGTTGGTCTAGTGGTTAGCGTATGCGGCTGCTGATCAAGAGGTCTCGGGTTCGAACCCGGGTCGGACCAAATGTTTGTGTGATCCGCAAATATTTGTTTCGGAGTTTGGGTATTTTCTATGTATTTATATCAGTTGTCTATTAACCCATAATACAAGCGCTGCTTAGTTTGGGACTAGATGGCGTTGTGTGTAAGATGTCCGAAGTATTTATTATTTATTATTTCATCACTACAGAACAGCGTGAACAGGAGCCTTTGATGATGTTTCTTATTTTGAAAACAATATATTTTTCTTCATCTTTCAGGGTATTGTAGTCAGCACTGGCGAACGCTCCGAGTTCGGAGATATATTCCGAATGATGCAAGCCGAGGAAGCTCCTAAGACGCCGCTCCAGAAATCAATGGACACTTTAGGCACCCAGTTGTCTATGTACTCTTTCTGCATCATTGGCTTCATCATGGTGACTGGTTGGCTGCAGGGGAAGGCTCTACAAGACATGTTCACTATTAGCGTCAGTCTTGCTGTTGCTGCTATACCTGAAGGTAAGTTGGTAATTAAATGGATGAGAGCTGTAGTATATCCTTCTATATTGTCGGCTCACAGTAGCACGCGTCCACTCGCTATCGTCGCTAAAAATCGACTGACTCGTGTCCTCGGTACGTACTCTCGAGATGACATAATGCTTCCTTCTCATTCATTCATAGTGAACGAGTAAATGAATTACTTAGTGACACCTCATTCATTCACAGTGAACGACTGAATGAATAACACAATGACACCTCGTTCATTTACAGTGAACGAGTGAATGAATAACTCACTGACACATACACTACAAGAGCTCAGAATATGTCTGTTAGAATTACCTATTTTAAACCCCCGACGCAGAAACGTCTGTTTGTTTGTGCGTGCGTTTGTGGGTGCTTTCGTGCACGGGTGCGTGCGTGCGTACGTGTTTGCATGCGTAAATGCGTGCGTGCGTGCCTGCCTGCGTGTTTAGGGTACGAATCCCACATGGTGTGATCCACAAATTATTATTATGAGTCTGGGTGTTTTTTTTTATATCTATTTCATGTATGTTGTGGAGTTGTCTTTAGAAAAAAACATCCATACAAACATCATTCTGTTTATTGGATTAGTATTTTGAACGGTTTTGTCAGTAAGAGACCAATGGTAGAATAGACTGTCTTAAAAGTTTATTAGAACTGATTACGAGGTTTCTATTACTTTTCATTCTGTATATCTTTTGAAATAGATAGCTTTTGCAATACATAGGTATTAACGAATAAATGATAAAAATAGTAGTACCTACTGTTTTATAAATATACACTAGTAATTGTCTACGGCTCCGCGTGTATGTCCGTTATCGCGGTAAAGAGTAGCCTATTACCTTCCTCAAAAATTAAAGACTCTTCATGCCAAATTTCATCGAAATATTTGCAGCGGCTTAGCCGTGTGAAAGCTAATAATACAACAACATATTTATTTATTTATTTGGACAACCAACAAGAACATACATCTTAAAATCTAAAATACACAAAATCTAACGTAAACATGCATTGGTGCCGCCTTATTTATAGGTTGCCACAAAAGCACAAACAAGTATATTAACTAAAATAACAGAAAAATAACATATAACAACATAATATATAAAACAGAGTTACTTTCGAATTTGTAATAGTAGTATGAATTCTTATCATACAATTACTCGAGTGGAAAGTCGCGAGCTATGAGCGTGAAACTTTACACTTGTAATTTGTGTTTTTATTTTCCAACTCGTAAATTAACATAAGACGCTATGATTAAAGATAGTAGGTTGGGTTGTTAATACCGTCATTATTTCAGACATCTGAAATTTTTCGGACATTCTGTCACACAACATCATCCAGTACCAAAATAAGCAAAGCTTGCATGGGTACTAGACAACTTATTTAGATACATAAACATACTTTTTCTTTTTATCAATACAGGCATATTATATACTAGTTTCGCCCGCGGCTCCGCCCGCGTGTATGTCGGTTATCGCGGTAAAAAGTAGCCTATGTCCTTTCCCAAGTTCAGTTCTATCTTCATACCAAATTTCATTAAAATCGATTCAGTAATTTAGGCGTGAAAGCGTAAAAGACAGACTGACAGAGATACGTTCACATTTATTTATAATATTAGTAGTGATGGAAAACACCCGAACTCCGAAACAAATGTTTGCAGATCATAGAAACACTTGGTTCCGACCCGGGAAACGAACTTAAGACCTCTTGATCAGCAGCCGCATAGGTTAACCACTAGGCCAACAAGGCAGTCAAATTTTCCATTTGTACAGACACTATAGTTTATTTCTTGAATCAAGAAAGTCTATGCTTTTTTTTATTGCCCTTCATCCGTCATAACTGATAAATTAGTGAAAGGATGAAGGATGGTTGCTAGTGAAGTGACGTTAGCGCATTTGTTACTCGATTAAGAAACAACGGCTCTAAGAATACAAGAAACCTTATTGTACACTGGTTAATTACAGTATGTCGATAAAATGACCATGTATATTTGGCGGCCTTATCGAGAAAAAGTAATCTCAAAAAACGTCTTAGCTCGTATTCGTATTCACCCATCTTTCGGTCTCTTTCCACACTCCCTCTTCCTTGTTCAAATTTTAAACATTTTCTTACTGTCTCTATCACTCCTTAGGCTATCCTCATCCGTCTTCTCTTCATCATTTCACGTTTCCTTCAACTCATACTATTACGATCCTACATCTACTTTTAAGTGTTTTGCGTCGATTTACTTTCTACAATCAATAACGACTCCATTCTCTTAATACTTTGGTTTGACTACATTCCAATACATTATTATTATCAATCATCAACAGCCTTTAACAATCCACTGTTGGACATAGGTCTCTTCTTTGAAACGAGGACATTATTAATAACAAAACTCAAATAGAAAACAAAGAAAACGATGTATCGGTGGTTAGAAAACTAATGAAATCTGTATGGGAATGAAGCCCCTCAACGTCAAGTGACGTGACCATAACAAAGTAGGTATTAGTCAATAATATGAGATCATCAGATCATCGCGGGATAACGTTTACGTTTGTAAAATGTTAACTTTGCTTGGAGGACTGGTCTCAGTTTTTATTAAAGTCTTGACTCTCATAAACAAGGTCTGTGCAATACTAATTGCTGAGCAAATTATGGCAATGCTCACATATCCGTGACTATAAACTACACGTAGGTAAATAAAGTACGGTGATACTGAATTGATGACTTTAGCCTTCGTTGGCAATTTATATGTCCCCTCATACACATCTCGCTGAAGGGGTAGACAGAGTCGTAATAGACGCCCATATATCTATTGATTACTGTGATTAACCAGGCTCGTAATCGGGGCCAGGATATTGGCGTCAAACTGATATTTTTGGAGTTAGGTGTGGCGACTAGAAGGTTAGGTGTGGCGACTACACGCAGTAACTACCAATCCTGCATTGCGATATGGAAGTTCTCGCCCCGATTAGCATAAATGCAACTGCCCATCATCAGCCGTTGGGCTGCCAGACATGATCACGTATCATTCTTATGTCCAGAATGGATATTTGAATAATGAAACATAATGTAGTTGTCTGAACTACGTAATTTTAATACGATATTGTTAGCTACAGCAACTCAGAACTGTACACAGTTGTGTGTAAATGATGATTGATCCTTTGTTTTATAATGATTAAAAGTTAATTTGAAACTTTAATACAAAGTTATATTGGCTGTCAGTAGGATCTTACCTAACCTTGGCCTCTTAGAACTATTGCAGTTACAGTAATCGTTCACCTTATGTAATTTTATCTGTAATACTTTTCCCATCTAAAATCGATTGCCTTAATAGACCTCAAAAGTTATTTGACCGAATGTAAACGGAAAAATATTTCCGTCTATTACACCTTCACGGCTAAATCGCGGACCCAATTAAAATGAATTTTGGCATGAAGATACTTTGATTTTTGGGGAAGGGTGAAAATCGACATATATACGTGTTGCGATACCGGCAAACCATTGTTTAATTGTACTATATTTTACCGTAATTTGAAAGTTACTAAGTAATGCCAGTATCGATAAATATACCTGTATGCTCTTTTACAGGTCTACCAATTGTGGTGACAGTGACTCTCGCCCTAGGCGTGATGCGTATGGCTAAGAGAAACGCTATTGTCAAGAAACTACCCACTGTTGAAACTTTGGGTTGTGTTAATGTCATCTGCAGCGATAAGACAGGTAAATGAAAGTAGCCTAAGTTACTTCTTATATCAGCAGCTATATGTCAGTGGAAGTTCCATCAAAATCGGCTTAGTTTTTTGAAAGATTAGCTGGTGCAAACAATCATTCTGCATCATTTTAATGGCCTCTGGAGGCCGGGAGAATGATCTATAAACATCATCAATGCCGTCATGGTTTGGGTCACCATGCTGAATTGTCTGCACTCACAATGAGAATGGTGACCCCTACCCCTGGATTCTACTCATGCTTTCTATCAGGCGGAGTAGAGTCACTTTGGTAGTCTTAAATATAAAAGTATATAGGCACATTTAAAAAAATATATATGGAAAACTGACATTCGTCCTCCTAGCCATTATTCCCAAGTTTATTTGGGGTCGGCTACTAGTTCAACCGGTTTTACCTGAATGTCAGTTTTTCCACGGAACGACTGGCATCGGACCTCCGCAACCCTAAGGGAGAACTGAAATTCGAAGGTTGAAATAGTTGTCAGTATATTTGAGGGCACTGACTTCCCAATAACGATTGCCATAGATGTTCATGACAACCGGGACCGACGGCTTTAGGTGCTCTCCGAGGCACGGGCGTGAATCACCGCCAAACTTCCAAACTCCGGGCATCTATTAGGAATTTCCTAATAAAATCCCAAAAACACTTTTTGGCCCGACCCGGGATTTGAACCCGAGACCTCTTGATTAGCAGTCGCATACGCTAACCACTAGACCAACGAGGCAGTTTATGGGAAACTGTCATTATGAAATTAAAATATAAATTTATTTTTATATATTTGTGTAAATTATAAAAAATATAATGTATTATTGTCAGGGACCCTAACGAAGAATGAGATGACGGTGACGACAATATCCACGTCTGGTGGACACATAGCCGAGGTGACAGGCACCGGCTACAATGCTATGGGTGACATACAGTTGCGAGCTTATAAGGGACGGGATCTGGATGTAGCCAGGATGGCTGTTAATACTATGTTGGAGGTATGCGCTTACATTCTATTCATTTTTAATTTAAAAAAAAAAACATTCAAGTTTTAAAACCTGTGACGCATTGATAAATCACAATAACCAATAGGGTTTGAAGCTTTCATACGAAACTATAATTTCACAGGATCTCTTTCAGGTCTGGGGACTTCCTATTGAGGTTATACCTGGTTCATCGACTCATAGTATCCGAGACGGTGTGCGGTTTTAGTCGGTTCGAATCCAACATTGACACCAACTGGTAGTATCAGTAGGGAAAAAAAGGGGAGGGAGGGCCTAAATCGATGTGTTCAACAATTTTTCAGCGCCAAAAAATCGGACCCAAGTCAACAAAATGTTAGACGAAAGCCTGATGCTGGTTTCCAATTGTGTCTAAGTGCCGTTATGATAAAGTTATGTGCAGACTATGATCACGTATAAAAAGATGGCTGAAGTGTAAATAATTATAAATTAAAATCAGATACGATACCTTCTACTTTCCGACGTTTCGAACGGGTTATACCGCTCGTGGTCACGGGTAGACTGATGTAAGCTTAGCGTCGCCTTCGTTGTATCTACCTGCACTTTGACAGTAAAAAACATGAGTATTGACTGTACGGTTGGCCTAGTGGCTTAAGCGGTCGCCACGCCGCTTCCTACTGCGCCAAGTGTCGTGGGTTCAAATCCCACGTAGGATAACACTTTGTGTGATTCACAATTTGTTGTTTAAGTCTGGGTGTTCTTTGTGTCCGTTTCATTTATGTTTGTAAAGTCCCCCGCAACACAGGAATTTATATTCCTAATGCGGGAGTTGTCTTTAAAAAAAAAAAAGAAAAAAAAGAGTATGTGTAAAAGTAGCGAAAGTCTAGAAACAGGTATTTTCACACAAATTATGTTGTGTTGTCAGGTGGGCGTGTTGTGCAACAACGCGTCGATCCGCGACGGGACCCTGTACGGGCAGCCCACTGAAGGCGCGCTGCTGGCCTGCGCGCTCAAGCACGGCCTGCCCGACCTGCGCGACCACCACACGAGACTGCACGAGATACCCTTCAGGTCACTACCTTCTACCACTACCTTACCTTTAGTTATAGCACCACACTGCCTTGTTCGATTCCCGGCTCGGACCTAAAGTTTGTATGATCAGCAAATATTTGGAGTCTGGAGTTTGGGTGTTTTCTATGTATTTACAAAGGATATTTAAATAAATAAATATTCCGGACGAATTACACACAACATCATCTAGTCCCAAATTAAGCAGAGCTTGTGCTATGGGTACTAGACAACTGATATAAATACATAAAAATTTTTTTGTTTTGTAAACACATACATATTATACATAGAAAACACTCAAACTCCGAAACAAATATTTGCAGATCGTACAAACATTTGGTCGGACCCGGAAATCGAACCTGAGACCTCATGATCAGCAGCCGCATACGCAAACCACTCGACCAACGAGGCACTCAGATATGTTTGTGTATTTATATCAGTTGTCTAGTACCCATTGCACGAGCTTTGCTTAGTTTGAGACTAGATGATGTTTTGTTAGATGTCAAAAATTATTTATTATTACTATTTATTACACTTTTTTTTTAATTTAAGCCTACCAAAGTGGCTCTATTCAGTCTAATGGAAGTATCAGTAAAATACTTTCTACAATACATTATAGTGATGGTGACCCACACTATGGCGACCTATTTTTCTTTTCTTTTTTTTTTTCTTTTTTTTTAACAACAACTCCCGCATTAGGATTATGAATTCCTGTGTCGCGGGGGACTTTACAAACATACATGAAACGGACACAAAGAACACCCAGACTCAGAACAACAATTTGTGAAGCACACAAAGTGTTATCCCACGTGGGATTCGAACCCACGACACTTGGCGCAGTAGAGAGCGGCGTGGCGACCGCTTAAACCACTAGGCCAACCGTGCAGTCAGTCAGTTGAGATGGTTCTTTATCATTAGGCTGACCATTTGTAATTTATTTACAGTTCTGAAACAAAAATGATGGTAGTGAAATGCGCACCAAAATTTGCTGATAGCAAGCTTAAAGAGGAGGTGTTTGTAAAGGGTGCCATAGAGAAAGTGCTGCCTCTGTGTAACCAGTACATCGACAGCGCGGGTAACTACGCGCCTATGACTAAGGAGAAACAGAACGACTTCATCGCTGAAGCGTATAATATCGGCAGAATGGGTAAGTTTTCAAATATATAGTTTTGTTTTCTGGTACTGTATTATATTTTTGAAGCAGATTCAATTATATAGGCAGAAAAAAGTAGTATTTTTTTCGTGTAACGTAGTATCTTGTTCTTTTGTTATTTACTGCTCTCCTTTTGTATGACTTTCTTATTCATGTATCAATGAAATAGTTTTATCTTCTTTGCTAATATACTGTGTAATTAGCCAGTAAACATCAATAAAGTGCACCGCCAGAATAAATACCTCGGACTCGCAAAAAAAGCAATCTATCTTATCTTTCCCTATCTATACTGTCATAGACAGAATCTTGTTAAGAGCTGGAGTCTAAGCAAGGTTCAAAACCTGTGTGATAGATCCCCAGTCCTAGACCTCTGATCATTACAAAAGTATCTTATTAGCTATAACTAATATATATATTGTTACAAAAACAATGAGAGTAGTGTGTTTATGTGTATTTGTTTGAAAGAAACTCAAACTAGAGCCCTCTGAAGCGCTCATAGCCAAGTGGCATTAGGTGTTTGGAAACAATCACTGAAGGTAAGCAATAACGGTGGGGTCAGTATTTAGATGGGTGACCGTTTGTGGCGTGATATGTCCGTAATTAGTCGGGAGGAGAGAGGAGACCCGAGCTCATCATTGGGGTATTATGGGTTGTCAATGATACCCTCAGATGTAAAATAAGTGTGTTAAGTTGTAGAGTGGAGAGTGAACCGTGAGACGTATATCGGCAGGTCTCCGTATAATAGCGCTGTGCCGCGGCAAGGGCCTGGAGGCGCTGACGTTCACGGGCGTGTGCGGTGTCTGCGACCCGCCGCGCGAGGGCGTGCGGGATGCTGTGGCCACGCTGGCTCGCGCCTCTGTCGACGTCAAGATGGTCACCGGAGACGCCAGGCCTACCGCTCTCGCCGTCGGTACGTACCCCGCCACTCTATACACTATAAACACTGCACCGTATATACTATGCATTGTACACACTATGCACCATATACACACTGTACACACTATACGCTGTATACACTATGCACTATATACATACTGTACACACCATACGCTGTACACACTGTCCACACTATGCAATGTACATACGCTGTACACAATATACACTATGCAGTATATACACTATGCACTGTATACACTATGCAGTATATACACTATGCACTGTACATACATTACGCTGTACACATTATATACACTATGCACTGTACACACCGTACACATACACACTATGCACTGTACACACCGTGCACTGTACACACCGTGCACTGTACACACCGTGCACTGTACATAGTGTAAACTGTATACATTACACATTATATACTGTACACACTATGCACTTTAGACACTATGCGCTATGTACACTAAACACGGCACATTTAAGTTGCATATACAAGACGGCGTTCACTGCACATACTATACAGTGTAGATTATTGCTTGAAAAATATTGTATTTCAGCAATTATCTGCTATAAGATTAAAAATATTTGTCGTAAGCCTTACAACTTTAACCTCTTACTTTGATTCATTAAAATATATAATATGTAAAAATTTTAAACGAAAGCTTCTCAAGCTAGCAAATAATATTATCCAACACAGTGTTACTTATTTTATCAGTAGAGTTACAATTATTTTAGACAATGACCGTAAGGCTATTCTTTATTTATGGTATCATATGACAGACTATTATAAAGAAATACTATATTTGTATATATTTTATTTTATTTTGACTGCCTTGTTGGTCTAGTGGTTGGCGTATGCGGCTGCTGATCAAGAGGTCTCGGGTTCGATTCCGGGGTCAGACCAAATATTTGTGTGATCCACAAATGTTTGTTTCGGAGTCTGGGTGTTTTTCTATGTATAATATGTATGTATTTACAAAAAAAAAAGTGTATGTTTATGTATTTGTATCAGTTGTTTAGTACCCATAACACAAGCTCTGCTTACTTTGGGACTAGATGATGTTGTGTGTAAGATGTCCAAAAAATATTTATAAAATATTTATTTAATGATTTTCAGCTATACTATAGTAAGTACTTATATTGATTACTATGAACTAAAACAATTTATGTATATTTAGCTTAATTGACTGTTTCGCGACTGTTGGCTTGTGGTCTCGAGTTCGATTCCCTGGTCGAACCAAATATTTGTATGATCTGCAAATATTTGTTTCGGAGTTTGGATGTTTTATGTATTCACAAAAAAAGTATAAATGTATTAATATCAGTTGTCTAGTAACCGTAATACAAGCACTGCTTAGTTTGGGACTAGATGATGTTGTGTGTTAGATGATGTCCGACATATTTATTTAAATGTATTTAATTATATTAGAGGTGTCTTTATATCAGTAGTGGAATCTTTATATAGAAAATAGATTAAGAAGAAGGAAAGGGCATACCAGTACACCTATCTCTATCTATCTATTCTCTATCTCAACTTAAGTGCAAGGCCTCTCCTCTCAGCTTTCTGTCATTTGTTCAACATCTGAATAAGCCACGAGTCCCACTTTCTCTTTTTGCCTTGCTGTATGTATGCAAGTCTAGGCCGTTCCTCGTTTTCTCATGCCTTCTTTCTTCCCTTCCAGTATTATTTTGAATAAACTATATAGATTAATCCCACTTATTTATTTACACTACAATACTGTGATAGTCTAA
Source organism: Phragmatobia fuliginosa (assembly GCA_932526445.1). Taxonomy (NCBI): domain Eukaryota; kingdom Metazoa; phylum Arthropoda; class Insecta; order Lepidoptera; family Erebidae; genus Phragmatobia; species Phragmatobia fuliginosa. The sequence goes on from OW052071.1 coordinate 17,789,788, forward strand.
TGGTAAAAGGATATGTAATATTAAACTTTCTGCACTTTTGGGGCATGTATGTAATATTAATCAAGTGATCTTTTTTTGGCATTTTTAACCCCCCCGTCCCTCCCCCTTGGTGATACATGGTGAGGTTTAAGATTAACCCTCCCTCCTCACCTATATCATTAGTATTTTTAGTACCTATAAATAATCTTATATTTTTATATATATAAAATACAGGTATAAGTATCATCTTATTTTATTATAGAAAATTTAAGACTACAATAATAATGTTTAGAGGTAGACAGAAAGGTTGCAGATTATTTTAGGCTTAGATGAAAATAATGAAAGGAATGCGATCATTTGCCGAAAAAATTAATACACCTGATATATTACTACACCCCCTTCCATCTTGTGATATTTCGTGATTTTTTTGTGGTCCTCCCCCCCCCGTTTTGAGCCTCACGTGATTAATGGACAGACCCTTTTTTGTTTTCTGCAGTTAGATAATCAATTAATAGAAATTGAATATTTAACTGCAGGAAACTACTAATACTTCATCATACTTTTTTATTATGTTTCAGCACAAATGGTAGGATTGGATGTGTTGCATTCTCAGTCTCTATCTGGTGATCAGCTGGACTCTATGCCAGATGACGAGCTAGACAGAATTATTGATACGGTAATAATAGTTTATGTACACATATGTATGTATACATAAATAATGTTAACAATGGAACCAAAAAATTGTGAAAACTATGTTGGAAAAGAGTGTCCATGGAGTTTCTTGTCTGTTCTTCTCCATAGGATCTACGAATTGGAACAGATAATTAGCTTCACGACTGACTACTGACTGACTACTTGACGTTTCAAAAGTGTATTTGTATTGATTTATTTGAAATAAAAATAATGTACGTATAGTATTATCTGACTATAGTATAATCGATAGTTATTATTCGTTTACGTACATTACGAATAGATCATGTCAAGGTTATTTTATGAAGAGTACAGAATGCCATTAGTTACCTAACATTTAATAATTTCAGATAAGTCTTCATACGCATTACTAAAAACGTTTCTCTCATTAAAAAAAAAATAGTTTTAAAAAACTAAACAAACACTCTTTTAAACTAAAAAGTAGAAAATAATTTTAATGTAACAAAGCGTGGGGTGCTTTCTGAAAATTATTTTCTACTTTTTAGTTTAAAAGCGTGTTTGTTTAGTTTTTTAAAACTATTTTTTTAGAAAAAACACTAATTTGTTTAAACATTTTTTAGTTCTTTTTTCAAATTAGTGTATTGTCATCGGTCCTCGATAAATCTACAAAGTTTGAACGAAATCTAACCGTTTGGCCACAAAATCACACCCAAAGGAGTCGGAAACATACAGGTGAAGCTACTAAAAAGCGTGTAAAAAATTGCAATCGGTATATATTTAAGAAGTTGTAATAAAATAAGTGTTTCATTGGCTAATGTCACTCAGTCACGTGATAAAAATTAAGTATTAGCCAATGAAACAAGAGAATGGAGAAATATCATAGAGAATATAATAGAAAACGGAAAACGAGCAACTTGGCTAAAGAGCCAGATTTTAAATGATATGGAAAGCCCAGGCATTTTAAAAGTCTGCCGATTTGTTACCGCTGTTGTCGTTACTTGCCGAGTCTGTCATACTAGTACAGTTAATTTCTATTGTATGTTAATGTTGCAAAGATGATGATGACGTCAATTGTCTATACTGTCTATCACTGACAATTTCCGGCTCGATACAATTAGCCGAAGTTATCAATAGTCTCGTTTGTGATGGTTTGATCCATACTTTATACATGACATTTCACTATACTCGTATTTCTAACGTTTTTGTTCATTTTCAGGTGAGTGTCTTCTACAGAGTAACACCCAAACATAAGTTGGCCATTGTGAAGTCGCTACAAAGGGTGGGCAATATTGTGGGCATGACTGGTTAGTATCAAACTGTCCTGTACATTTAATCCTACAATTTATATCTAATTGTCACTAGTCTGTGGCCTTTATCAGTTTTCTTAGTGTGTACTTACGACATGACAAGAATTTCTTGTGAAAATCAGTGATTTTCACAAGAAATCAGTGATTTAAAACAGTCTTCGTTTATCTTTGAGTTGACTTCCATTAAAGTAAAAAAGAAAAGAATTTCCTATACGTCATCTTTATGTCCAGTACCTTAGGGTCCAATATCTTTTATTGTCAGTGAGTATCTATTAGAGATCAGTGACTGTGTATACTGAGAGAATGTGTGAATTTATTCCATATATTTTAATCGTTAGGTGACAGCTTTCGGCGTTGCGATCAGCCCGGACTGAAATCCATAGCAATCGCAATGCCAAACGCGCATACCTTCCGTTTGCAAATTGATGTGAAGTCGATTCACACTAGGCCCTCTGATACAATAACTAACCTCAAAACTACACTAGTTTTACGTAGAAACGTATCAAATATTTTCTCCGCCGTTGTAAAAAAGTCTGACCATAGACAATTCGGTTCTTTCTTTTTTATATATATTTAATTACTAGATTTCGCGCGCGGCTCCGCCCGCGTGTATGTCGGCTATCGCGGTAAAAAGTAGCCTATGTTCTTTCCCAAGTTCTGTTCTATCTTCATACCAAATTTCATCATAATCGGTACAGCGGTTTAGACGTGAAAGCGTAACAGACAGACAGACAGAGTTACTTTAGCATTTATAATATTAGTAGGGAAGTAGGGATAAGTTTTTTTAGTAAAGTCTTTTGGTTTACCAAAACGTAGCACTATTTATTGTTAATGTTGTGTACAGTTGAGACTGGATGACAGGCCTACTGTATTTTATTATACTGCCTTGTTGGTCTAGTGGTTAGCGTATGCGTCTGCTGATCAAGAGGTCTCGGGTTCGATCCCTGGATCGGTCCAAATGTTTGTGTGATCCGCAAATATTTTTTTCGGAGTCTGGGTGTTTTCTATGTATAATATGTATGTATGACAAATAAAAGTATGTATATGTATTTATATATCAGTTGTCTAGTACCCATAATACATGCTCTGCTTTGTGATGGGATGACGTTGTTTGTAAGATGTCCGAAATATTTATTTATCTGTTATCTTTACCTATTCAGTGAAATAAAATATAGGGGAAACGTTATAGTTATTGGCCCCTATACAGTTACTGGCCATTTCGACTTTCATTTTAAAAAACTAGGGACTCTTTGATTGAGGAGTAGATTTTAAAAATATATAATGGTAACAATTTTATTACTTCTCAAAAAGGTTCAACAAAATGCCGCTAGGCGATTTAGTTCTTTTGTGATTTGTGATTTCTTGACGCTGGAAGAAAAACCGGTAAGTTTGATAAAAAAATATTAAGACTACAATTTTTTTTCATAAGATTTTTTGAAAAGTAATTAACATAGTAAAGTCCCTAGAATCCTGTCAAATATACAGCAGCTAAGCATTATAATCGGATTTGAGGCATAACATGAGGATAACTTCGTCTAATCTAAAAAAACTATTGTGGCCAATAACTGTCACGATTATTTCAAAAAAATATAGTTACGGGCCCCGTAGGCCAGTTACTATATTTATCATATTCTTAAAAAGCAGCGCTTTTAATTAATGTCTTCGAATAAAATACCTATTACTAAACGGTCTATTCAATTACCATGTGTTTTAGAACTTCGTAGATAGTTATTAGCCTAGGCCAATTACTGTGTTATTCGTAATAATAGGTATTACAAAACTAGGCCAATAACTGTAATACGTTTTAATTTATTTTAACAAGGTCACAGTAACGTTTCTTTCTATTCTATCAGGTTCATGCCAAAAAATGCTAAAAATACCCCATTATACAAAAGACGCCCTTGATGAAGCACTAGAAAAAGTAAATGGTAAAACAATGTCTTTGCGAGCGGTCGAAAAAAAATATAGTATCCCAAGGGCAACTTTACAGTTCAAACTCAAAAATCCTACTTCTAGATCTCAATTTGGGCCGACACCATATTTAACAGATGAAAAAGAAGATACGATCGAAGACTCGTTAGTTAGAATGGCTCGGGAAGGGTTTTCAAGAATTCAGATGATGTCCTCGACACTGTACTAAAGTTTTTGTCTGATAATATAATCCACGTGATACTCCTTTTGTCAATAATAGACCTGGTCAGGGGTGGCTGAAAGCTTTTTTAAAACGTCACCCCAATTTAGCTCAAAGAACCAGCAAGGGAGTCACTAAAGGCAGCACTTGTGTTTCTGAAAGTGACTTAAAGAAATGGTTTCTTGAAATCAGGAATTACTTAAGCAGTGAAAACCTGTTAGAGGCAATTCGTGATCCGCAACGTGTTTTTAACGCTGATGAGACAGGGTTTCAGCTTTGTCCTTCTACTGGTCGGGTGCTTGCCGCTAAAGGTGTTCAAAAATGTTTATGCCGTGGAAAAGAGACGAACAAGCAACCGAAAGAAATTGCCCTTAAGAAGACAAGAAAAGGTAAGGCTTAGGAAAGAAGTCAAAAAACGGAAACATAAAAGTAAATCCTAACGTTGAGACTGAAACTGAAAATTTAAATGATGTTAAAGAGGGAAGTGAAAAAGAATTTAAGACTGAAAACAAAAACGATAGCTATAAATTAAAAGTATTATCAAACTTGGTGGTTAACTGTGATACATGCCGGCGTCTAGCTCTGAAAAAGGAGTCTTTACTAAGCAGTACTTGTAATAAATATTATCATCGACAGTGCGATCCCATTAAGCATCAAGAGCATATTCCAGATGATGATGAAGTTTTTGACTTCATATGCCATAAATGTTTATTGTTGATGATTCTGAACCTTCCGAAAATGAAAATCGTCATGAAGATAATATTATGTCATAACAGCATTGATATTTTTTAATATGGCTAATAACTGTATGATCTCATGGCCAATAACTGTATTAATACGGCCAATTACTGTTAATTTTACGTTTGTATTTTTGTGTTCATTTTATGCAGATAATATATTATAAAAGTGTATGTAAACAATATGAATAAATAAATACATTAATAAAGTAGCATACATACATACAGTTACTAATGTTTTACTATATCATTTATTTTTAATTCAATCTTTCAGTCTTTGGGTCGCTTAAGTGGCCAATAACTATACCGGTTCCCCTATACTGTAATTGAGATTATTTGTTTATAGGTGATGGTGTGAACGATGGTGTGGCCCTGAAACGCGCGGACATCGGTATCGCGATGGGGCGGAACGGGACCGACGTGTGCAAAGAAGCTGCTGATATGATACTCGTTGACGATGACTTTGCAACAATAATGTATGTATATGATCATACGAAGTGATGTTGTGACCATTCAACATAAAATCAATCATTCATTCATCAATCAATTTTAATGTTTAGTCTGAGCATACTTGGATTTTGAGGAAGGCGATTTTTATTATTAATTATTATATTATTTGAATTAATATTGTTATAAATATTGCGAATGTCCCGATTTATGTCGATATTTAAGCTTATCTGAACTGTTACCTTTTTTTAAATTTAAATATATAGTATATTTATAAATATAAGCAGGACCTACATACAAATATAAATAATTCTATAGTAACTTTTAATGTATTATTCTTGGTTTCAGATCGGCTATAGAAGAAGGCAAGTGCATATTCTACAACATCCGCAACTTCGTACGATTCCAACTGTCAACGTCTATCGCTGCATTGTCGCTCATCGCTCTCGCTACTCTCATGGGCATACCCAACCCGCTGAATGCTATGCAGATTCTATGGATCAATATTATTATGGATGGTGAGTGTATCCTATTTTTACGACTAAAGTCTGTATATGTCCTGGAAAGAAATCTTTACGCGCAATTGGACCGACTCTGAAGTGATACCACAGTCCTACAAATCTTGTTACAATTCATTTCATTCATCCTTGCCATCAATTTAAGGGTAGAATCTGTGGAGTCATTTGCTTGTGAATTATGAGTTGTAGGTGCTCATATATTTATTATTATTGACGCTTATAAATCGATGACAAAAGAGCATGACTCCGTGTAAGCGAGAGCGTGGAACAAGCGATAGAGAGACACAATAAGCCTTTGGCTTGTGACGTATCTTTCTCTCTTCCACTCCATTGGCCGATCTCTCCCGAGTAGAAGAGAGATAGCGACAGCACACAACCAACACGTCAACTGTTTTGTCAACCGTTTATAAAGTGAAGTGATAAGTTAATATATTCTTGTGATGTTCTCAAGTAACCTTGTTGTCCGTGTCTACAGATAAGACACTTCCAATCCAAGAGTATATCTTGTATCGGGGGAAACTTCGGACTCGAAACAACAATTTGTGGATCATACAAAGTTTTTTCGTATATGAGATTTGAAATGTATAAATCACTACGCTATCAAATGAAATCAAACTATTTTTATTTTAAATACACCAATACAACGGCACTTTTGAAACGTCAAGTAGTCAGTCGTGAAGCTGTCTGTTCCAATTCGTAGATCCTTTGGAGAAGAACAGACAAGAAACTCTATGGACACTCTTTTGCAGCATAGTATAGTGTATAGTATAGTTCATCTGTGCAGCCACAAAGTATTGAAGTTGCTGCTCATTAGCCGATAGAGATGGAAGGTGGTGTAGTAGGTAGTGATGAGTGTGTACTGTTGTGGGCAGGTCCACCAGCGCAGTCCCTGGGCGTGGAGCCAGTAGACCACTCAGTACTAAGGCGCAGACCCCGCGACACGACGCGCCGCATCATCTCCCGCGCGCTGCTGCTCAACGTGCTGCTCTCCGCAGCCATCATCATCGCCGGCACGCTCTGGGTCTTCAATAGAGAGGTTCGTCACTAACATACTCATCATCATCTTCAACAGCCTTTAACAGTCCACTGCTGGACATAGGCCTCTACTTTAAAAGGAGGTTTTGGTTTACCACGCTGGCCAGACGGGTTGGCAAAGGGTTTGTTTCAAATTTTCCTTCTCTTGGCAGTGATGTTAGCTAAGTATTTTGTTTCTTTAGAAGCCTCTTACGACACCCATGGAATGAATAGGGGTGGTGACACTTTGTATTCCTAATCCGTCACCCTATACACATACTATTTTTATTTTATACTAGCTGAGCCGCTAGCAACGCCGCGGGGCGAAGCTAGTCTAAAACAAGTAGCCTTAGTTACTCCTTATATCATCAGCTATCAGCCAGTGAAAGTCCTGTCGAAATCGGGCCAACCGTTCCAGAGATTACTCGGAACAAACAGAAAGACAAAAATTGAAAAAAAAAATATTTTGTCATATGTATCGTGTGTACATACATATGCATTAAGTAAAAAGCGGTTATTTTAATATTACATACAGACATCCCAATTTTATTAATTTGTATAGATATTAGCCTGCCAAAGCCTACTCTACCTGATGGAAAGCATAGGTAGAATGCAAAAGTAATGGTCGGCTCTTATTTAATCAATGGAAGCACGGAAATAATGGTCTGTAATCGGAACTCATATATTCTTCCTAGCCATTATTCCCAAGTTTATTTGGGGTCGGCTACTAGTTCAACCGGTTTTACCTGGATTTCAGTTTTTCCACGGAGCGATCCACGAGCACTTGAACTAGTTGCTAGTATATTTGAGGGCACTGACTTCCCAATAACGATTGCCATAGATGTTCATGACAACCGGGACCGACGGCTTTACGTGCTCTCCGAGGCACGGGCGTGAAACACCGCCAAACTTTCAAACTCCGGGCAGCTATTAGGAATTTCCTAAGAAAATCCCAAAAACACTTTTAGGCCCGACCCGGGATTTGAACCCGAGACCTTTTGATTAGCAGTCGCATACGCTAACCACTAGACCAACGAGGCAGTTAAAAAAAATACAACACCCGCTATAAAATATATCTAATTGATTTAACCAATACCTATTTGCGTTATCAATACGTACAACGTTATAAATTATATTATTACTAGCTGCGCCCCGCGGTGTTACCTGCCTATTTTCGAGGTAAAAAGTAGCCTACATATGACTCATTTTGATATTAGCCATGTAAAAACTATCATTATGGTTGCTATGCAAGTGTGTTATGCATAGCAACCTGTGAAGATTTGACAGGATATAACCAGTTTTGACATCTACGATTTATGTATTTTTATAATCACCTAGCTTTCGACCGTGCATCTCGATTATTGCAGTAAAAAGCCTATGTGTTATTCTGATATTTATGCTATATTACTGTAAAGTTTCATCTAAATCCGTTCAGTAGTTTTTGCGTGAAAGAGCAACAAACATACATACATACAAACTTTCGCGTTTATAATATTAGTAGAATATATTCCTGTATGTGTGTAAGGACAATTAGTAACTAAAAACAGTGATTTTATCTAAACATAACAAATGCGTCATATAATGGTTTGCCTTGTTTTGTTACCGTCAAACTTCACTCCGAACTAATTTACCTTTCTATGGCTATATTCATTACGGAAAACTGTCAATTTATCTCTCATACGTATATAATAAAGCAGTATAGTACATGTTAGTTTAGTGAGCTTATCTCCAGAACTGCCAGCCTGCCATATTTGACAGTCTCATTGTAAACGAAAATTAAGCTGTGAAAATATAAGCATGACAATCGAAATGGATGACCAAATTTCCACCCAAAGTGTGAGCTACAATCGTCTATCGCTTGCCAAGGCTCAAGTCGACGAAGTAGTTGACATCATGGCTGCAAACGTTGAAAAGGTATTGGAAAGAGAACAGAAGTTGTCAGACTTAGAAGATCGCTCGAACACATTGCAGAATTCAACCTATGAGTTTGCGAACAACGCAATGAGACTCAAGCGAAGGTTTTGGTGGAGAAATCTCAAGATGACATTGATCCTTGTATTCGTTGTAGTGGTGTTGTTTATTATTGCAATTTTGTTGCTGACGAGTAATGACTCGAGTCCGGTCGCTGAAGCCACTAAAGCACCTGGTATTAAGAACCAGTCGTAGTAGAAAAGTTTTATATTTGCATTCTTAATAAATATATCTGTAAGACCGTCTACTGTACTCCTTAAAAACCATAGACTCTGTGTCCATCAGGTTTCATGTTATATATTTTTTGTGTTTTAAACTCAAATGGTTTAACGAAGTTGCTAATTTCTTCAAATATCCATCTTCATCCTATTACCTGCTCCCCTACTCAAGTTGCAAACGGCATTTCGTTTTCTACTCTATTCTTATTGGCTAATATTTTGTTTTGACCACGTGACGTGAGTGACATTAGCCAATGAAACAAGAGAATGGACAATGGAAAAACGTTTACACCTTGGCTATGGAGTAGCTTCTCCATATTTTGTTGGACAATATATAGAGCCGAGGTCCTATGATCCAGAAGGTTCTCAATAGGCCGCCATCTTGTGTGTCACCATACTGAACTGTCAGCATCCACAAGAGGATGGTGATCTTAGAACTACTCATGTTTTCCATCAAGCAGCAGGGAGTCACTTTGACTTATATAAAAAAAAAAACTTAGTCTTCCATTCTCCTCAATCATGTGTTATTTAACTAATTTCCTTCCTGTTAACATCCTCTCTAACGCAGTTCATTTAACATAACTTTGATCATTTTCTCCACTTTGAATCTGTCAACTTTTAGTGCACTAAATTGTACAAACTAAGTTGGAGAAGATGTGCGGACTAGCATAAGTCACTATACCTATTAGTATACTCTGCCATTTAGTCGGCCAACTTACAATTGTATGTCTGCGGGAGCACATTATATTATATTTTTCATCTCATTTTATTCATCCCTAATACATCACGATTTTCTGTTGTTGTCATAATGAGACATCTGTCTTATTAAATTAACACAGTTTTTAAAAAGTGTAAAAAATCATTACTATTATGAATTAGTTTTCACGGCTAAACCGCTTAATCGATTTACATAATTTGTACTCCCGGTTGTCGGCATTTGGTAGAACTTCTTAAAATAAATTCTTGGAAATAATCTCGAACTTTTACTTGTATTCCACATTTTCTTTTAATTAGTGGAATTTTATTGAAGTAGTAGTGAGTTTACCTTAGAGAAGGACATGGAGGAACCGAGGATCGAACTAAGTGGCGTTCAATTGGAGAGGCCTATGTCCAGCAGTGGACTGCGATAGGCAGATGATGATGATGAAGGACATGGGATATTTTTTGTTACGGTAACCGATATACGCGCTTGGAGTCACGACTCACGATCAACAACCTAGTAATTATAATTTTTTATTTGATGTCTGCCAATTATTTGACATCTACGATTTATGTACTTTTATCATATTATATTAAATGAGTGTTAACCGACTCATTCAATAAATTAGTAAATATAAGTATCTAAACAGTCTGTATTGTTTTATTATTAATTAAATCGTTTTTATGGCCTGGAAAAATTGGGACTTATATTTTGGCGGTTATTTTTTGTGCATGTATAAATATTGCACTGTTCACATATACTAAGAACAAGAAAACCTCATTATTTCATAATTTCGTTGCTCATGTAATATACGACTTAAATATGTATAATTATATATGACGACAAATTCTATAAGGAAAATTAACTTATAAATAGTGTTCAAGAGTACCCAGCAATTAGTGTTCTAAAGATTATAAACTTTTATTTAAATAAAAAATGAAGTCAATTAAGTGTTCACTTCGATCGATTAAACTACTCAACGGGTTTTGCTTTAGTTTTCATCAATAAATTTTAATCTTTCTTTCCTCTTCATTTAAAAAGGCAACCCTGCACTAGTAATATACATCCTGTGCCTCCCAAGCATACATTTAACGGACAACACCCAGACTCAAAACAACAACTTGTACATCTGCGTATTACACGTACTATTACTTAGAGACATTCGCTAATATAAAATAAACATATTAAAAATATATAAAGTTTACTAAGTAGTATATTTAAATAAATAAAAAAAATAAAAATAAAATTCTACTTATACATTTCGATCGCAACCATAACTTTTAATTTTAGTAACGGTTAAATACATATAACTACGCATAGACTGATACTCTATCAGCTTTTGATAAGCATTAATTATTATTATAAAGTTACTGAAAATGATATGAGGGTTGATTAATATCCTCATTAAAAGTATTATATTTAGATTTGAATACTTTCATTATTTCATTTATTTTTAACCGACTTCAAAAAAAGGAGGAGGTTCTCAATTCGTCGGAATCTTTTTTTTCTTTTAATTATTTTTTATGTATGTTCAGCGATAACTTCGTCGTTTATGAACCGATTTCAAAAATTCTTTTTGCATTGGAATGGGCGTAGCTTATAGGTGGTCCCATCGTCACCATATCGAAATGGAAATCGAGGGAACTCCTCAAATATCATAGGCGTAATGTCGCGATTTGAGTACTCGAAATAGTTTTTCATTGAAGTCGGTTTCTTTTTGTTAAAATTATAATACAAGAGAATAAATACATTTCATTTAAACTAACAAATATTTTCTTGTACGATACCAGTTTATCTAATCTACAGAAATGTCTTGTTTAAAGTTAATGGTTTTCGTGTTTGTTAGAAAGAATTCTGAGAATATATAGTTTTTACCTTAAAATGTGTTATTATTATTACTACACAAAGTTATTTTTATTCAATACAAAGACTGAAATACCTTAAACGTATTAGTACGGGAACAAAAACAAACAGAAAAAACAAACTATCAGCTGATTTAGTTGCACAGTTTTCCTCGTGGAAATATTATTATCATCTAATGTGTCAATGACCGCTCTGCTCGCGCTCGACTTCTAGACGTAGACGAGACGGGGGTAGCGGGCAGAAGGCCGAACTGTTTGGCCGAAAAATCCTGCGGGGACATCTGTTTATAATTATATGTCATATTCAATTTAACGAATTTCGATAGACGTTTATTATAAAACTAGCTGACCCCGCGAACTTCGTACCGCTTAACAGTCAATTCAACGTCACTCAATTGTTTTGCCTTCTTGGAACCCCTCCACTAAAACTTAAACTTTATAGTATAGTATTAAAGTTCAAATTCACTTCTTAGTATTATTACGAATCTTTTGTATGGGAATATACAAAAGTGTTGATCAGCAGTGGACTACTAGACGATGTTCATCAAGGCGATATTACACGGATCAATTTCGGTTCAATATTGATTTCGATTCCATTGCTTCAATTGCATTGACACATCTAAAAACATTTCAATTTGATTGTCCAATGTATTTGAAAGTTAAGATTTATTATTAACTTTCAATGCAATGGAATCAATATTGACTCAAATCAATAAAAACGCGAACGGCGAACGAAGGAAGCGGACCAGTACTCGTGAATACGAACAATTTTTTGTATGAAATCAACTTACTTATTCGGAAAAGAATTGCTGTTTCATTAGGTACATAACAACATGCCTACTCGATCAAATATATCGAACAGCTGATTTTATTTTCGAGTAGGAAAGTTTGTTTCATATAAAAAGTTGTTCGTATTCACGAGTTCTGTCACCACTCAAAATATTTTTTTATTATTTAACTCATTTATTAAATAGTCACAAATTAGTGAAACACCTGAACGTACAATTTGATGCAACATCGCTAGACAAATGAACATTGAATGACTTGTTGAATGTTTTGTCTGAAAATAGGTAATGCGTGCAATGTTCAATGATTTCCATGGGATTTCTGTCAATTTGGTTGATTCGTGTAATATCGCCTTCTCAATCTGTAAAATGAAAGAGTTTGTAAAGTGTTGAAACAGTTGCTGCTCAATTCAATAAATAACAAATAGGTTAAAAAAAATAAAATTAGCTGAAAAACACGCTTACAATAGTCAGTTATAGAAATTCGAATGTTGAACCAGTTATAAGTATATTTGCCTTCCCAATACCCAATAACGATTGCTATATTCATAAAAACCGGGATCGACAACTTAACGTGCTCTCAAACGCTAGGCGAAAATCACCGCCCGTTTTCCATGGACTATGGAGAATTTCTTGCAAGAAAAACCATCACCAGTGCGTCCCGGAAATCGAATCCGATATTGAAATCGAATCGAACAGTCGCATATGCTAACGGCTACGCCAACGAGAAAATCCATTACAACACCTCAAAGACATTAGTTGATATTCCACGTTAATCTTCCTAATTTAATTCCAGATGTCAGACAACAGAATAACTCCACGAGATACCACAATGACCTTCACATGCTTCGTACTCTTCGATATGTTTAACGCATTGAGCTGCCGCTCACAGACCAAGTCGCTGTTCCAAGTGGGACTGTTCTCTAACAAGATGTTCCTCATCGCTGTTACCTTGAGCCTGGTGGGACAAATGCTGGTGATATACTTCCCACCCCTGCAGAAGGTGTTCCAGACTGAGGCACTCACTGGACATGGTAAGAATCTAAAGAACTTACTGGTCTAATTCTATTTTGTGTGTTTCTAAACATCAGGATATGATTTCTATTATTTTATTTTTAAGCCTACAGAAATGACTTTACTCCTGCCTGATGGTAAGCAAGAGTAGAATCCAGGAGTAGAGGTCACCATCCTCATTGCGTATCTGCATCATTCTCCCGGCCTCCGGAGACCGGAAGAATGATGCAGAATGATTGGGCCTGGGACTCCGCTCTCACACTCAATTGTAAATGGTTTCATTTTTGCAAGTAAAATTATGTTGTTCTTACTTTCAGATATAATATTCCTAGTATGCCTGACTTCAAGCGTGTTCATATTCAGCGAATTGAAGAAACTAATCGAGCGCACCCTCAAGAAGCGAGCCCTGGGCAAGTTCTCGGGCAAGTCCCGGGACGCGATGGAGTTCGTATGACACAAGCCGGAGGGGAAGGCGCAGTAAGTGCCAACACCCGAACGGCTCGCCGACAAGTCCCAAGTTCGTATAAAGTTCGTTTAAACGGGCCTGTCGGTAATGTAGGGCGGGGAACTCCCCTTTTTACGATTTATGACGCCAAACTCGACGAGAGTTTCAGTTAAACAGTATTTATGTGTGTGTCCTGTCCTATGTCTATTTATTGCAAATTTATTTTAAGTAAGCGGAATTAGTGAATTTATTATTATTTTTTTAACTTTTACCAGAGCGCGCTAGGATCTCGCGGTTTATGTTTTTACGTTCTTTTTTAATATTTTTTTTAGAAAATGAATTGTGAAAGTAAATGTTTGTAGTCTATGGTAGAAATAGTGTAATTAGTATTTCTAAGGTTGCATAGTTTTGATTTTATATTTCGAAATGTTGTTTTAATGGTATCAAATCTCACTGATTATTGTAATTATTTTGTATTTTGTTAAACTATGCAATCTTAGAATATAATAGGGGTATATAGTTTAATATACCACAAAAGCATTTATAAAATTTACTTTTTTTAAATGATGATATTGAATGTGAAAATTAATCATTGTCGGTGACATTATTTTTATATGATTTTTTAACTATCTCATGAGGTCTTTATTTACCTACCTACCTACAAAGTTACAATAATTTATGATATTAGTTTTCAGTAAAAATACCAAAAAAAATGTTATATAAAATAAATAATTGTTGACTTGTGTGATATATTCGAACACTTGTAGATCGGTTCGTTTAGTTATCGATACAAAAAGTTTTTTTTAAACATGTATTAAAAACAATTGTTTTTTTTTTATAGAAATTACAAGATTAAATCACTTATTCTGTACATCATTGTCACTTTATAATATTATATGTAATTCGAAATTAATGTGTTTATTTTGCTATGTAAATAGCTTAATATACTAACAAATTAACATTATAAAAAGTACCTATTCGAAATATTATACTTGTTGTACGGTAACTAACAAGTTGTATTATTTGATGTTTATGTGATAAGAATATATAGAAAACATACCGAATGTGACGGAAAGATGTGGTCGTATTTTAGAGTAAAATAATATTAGACCAAAATACAGACCCATATATTTAAATATTAGATTCGTTTCTACTGGGATCTATAGGTACTATTTTGCAGGTGAAAATGAATTTCAAAGTTGATCTAGAGGAAAAAAAATATTGTATGAGAAGTCTCACATGAATGAAATTGTGTGCTTATAACGAGTATGTTGAAGTATTCACAGTAATGTAAAATAAACTAAAATTATCGAAACTCGATCGTAAAATTCTGTAAAAATGTTTCAAAGAAAATATCATCCTCAAATATATTTTATGGAAGTCAACAATATATCGCCTATCAAATAACGATTTTGAAATGTGACCACATATTTCTGTAACATTCAACCTGAACAGCAAAGTCAGGAATCTTGCCTAGTCAAATATACGCTGGCTTTGACTTCAGATCTTTACCTGACATAGAAAAATCATATTAATGATTAATTTATTTTTCTTACAACTGACATGCATTTTAATGAAATGTAAGATTAAAAATTAAAAGCGATTATTGTATTAAAAATGTGAACTGGTTATAACACTCTGATACTTTTAATAAATTTTGTAAGTCTCATCCAAAACCCTGGGTCAGTTTATAAAATTCATCTCATCATCATCATCAGTAATTATGAACAGGTACCAATATAATTAGATCTATATCAATATCTAGGGTTGCTTATTTATTGAAGGTATTACTATTTCGAAAATGCCTGACTAAATTCATCCCATTCTTTTCAAGTAGTATGTAGTTTGACAGGTGACCTTTAGGACCACATCAAAATTGTCTTTATTATTAAAAGATAATAAATAATATTTAATATTGTGTAATACAAAATATGCTTGGAACAATATTGTAACTCAATTTTTGTGTGATATCAATTTTCTGAAAAACACAATTTCTAAAATCAAGTTACAATGTTTTTCCATGCAACTATGGATATTACACGTCTTAATAACTAGAAAAAAAACACCTAGTTGATGTAGTTTATCTCGTTTTGATATTAATACATGATTGAATAATAAAGTAAACGTATCATAACTTCTTGTATTTAAATTCATATTAATCTTTAGAAAAAAAATGCTTATTCACTACACTATATGCATTCATTGAGATCGTAGAATAAGGTATATTCAGTCATATCTTAAAACTTATAAATACTTATATCAATGTTTAGAATGAAGAATTTTAATTTCCGATATGTTGTGGGAAAGATGATTGACTGTGATGGATTATTTTAGCCCCCGAAGGATCGTACAAGGTCTAAAGAGTATTGTTGTAATCGCTTTGATTAATTATTTAGTTACTGAGAATCAGCCATACTATATAATGTAACAAACATTACATAAGAGTTGTAAACTCTAAAAAAAAAAGAAATATAGACATTATTATATGTATAACACGTACATACTAAATGTGGTCTTATATGAATCGGCATTATGCCTATATTTCTTTGCTGTTGTTTGGTTTTGATGTCACTGTAACGTTTTTGAAACTAGAAACTTATTCTGAATAGCATAAGGTCGTAATTTGCTAATACGATATCGCTAAGGTCAGCAATCGGTCTATGTTATTGTAAAATACACCTACAGTTCACTACATTACGCGGTAAGCTCGCTGTACATTGCGTATCCTTATATAGTATTGAACATGTACTGAAAAAGAGCACACCTTATCATTGTAAAATGTATCTAATTCTCATGACCTTAAAGCTTATCCTTCAGTGCTCATCGTTTAAGTAAACTACGACCTTTAGAAGAATCTGTCTATGTATTCAAATAGAGGCTAAAAGAATTGTGTATAAACAAAAAAGTTATATAAATTAAACTTTATTTCTAATAGCTATATGGTAGCTATTGCTCTGAGAGTATTATCGTATATATGTACGTTGGTGTTAGAAAGGTTATTTTCGTGATTTATTATGCAAGGAGTATAATATGTACTATGTGAAACTTCAATTTGATTGGTCTAAGAAGGTGCTTGTTTAGTGTGTGTATTATTATTTGTGACATTAATAAAAAGAAATATAAGGTAAAAATCATGGACGGAATAATGTATGTTAATTGTCAAAACGCGAGTCTTAGTCTCTTATGAAGTGAAAAATAATACAAAACATCTAATAGGAAAATGTGTATTTTTTGTCTTAAATTATGCCGAATATTTGAAAGTTTGACTTGAAAAAATGTATCAATAAATGTTTTTTTATTAGTCTCTGTATATTATAAACCAATGTATGCTCACGCACTATTTGATTCCCGTGACTTAGATATCTTCAGAGTAGTAATAATCTAGATATTGTACTTAATAAATACAGTTTTAGATATTTTACTTCCATTCACTGCAATTGGTGCACCTCTATAGTCCATTCGCTGTAAGAAAATAGTGACGCAACGATCAAGCCCCGTACATTTACCAATCAGGGTTCAATGTTTTTCTTGGAATCTGATTGATCAAGAGGTAAGGGCCTAATCTTACCACGAATGTACCATGGTAAGTTTCACTTAAATTAGTGTATTCAATGGAATTACTGCATACAAAATGGGTTACTCGTATTACTAATATAAATAATCATTTAAATGTAGTTAATTTGTATACCTTATAAAGTATTTGGGTATGCAAACTTTGTGGTGTAATATATTTTTGTCTATGGTATGAATATTTGAAGGAGTTTTGTCTATGACTATTTTGTCTCATTCTCACTTTGCTTAGCACTGAAAGAGATGCCTACTATTACATAAAGTGCTTTTAAAATATGTTATTTAAATGTGCACATTCAATTTGTGCAATTTTTAGCTCCTATTTATTAATTTTACGAATTTATGTTCTCAATTATACTAAAATAACACTTGTGTTGTTACACAGTAAGGTGGGATTCGCTTGCACGTTTGCTGCACGATGTTCCTACTCAAAAGTATTGGTATTACCATAATGTCGCTTGGACAGTAATTTAATGTGACATGTGACGTCATAATTTATGTAATTTAAATGTTGTAATTTAATTGTGAATGCTTTTTAAATATGTACTTTTAGTAATCGGCTTAAGATTGAATTTTGAATGATAAATAAACTTCTATTAGAATTGTCTAATATTTTTGGTGATTTGAACGCCCTTTTCATTTATACAAAGTGTCTCCAGCAAAGACAATTAGCAAAACCATGACTTCTGCTCATAGGAATAACTTTCCTAAAGAAACCGCATTTCCAGATCACTTCCGACTTTTACACAGGTCAGAGAAGATTGGTAGTTTTGTCAGACAAGTTGAATTTTGAATTAAAAAAAAAACTACATTGAAGAAAAAACTGTACTGTGGTCTAAATGATGATTTCGCCAATTGTTATTGCAGGATACTTTCCATATTACATGACGAATACTTCAATATTAGTCATTCAAAGATAAAGTCTATCAATTAGAAGTATGTAAAGTTTGTATGTGATCCCGAGTCATATCTGTAAGGATCTCTGATCTATTATCTTTTAGATGTCGTACTCATATCAACATGCGTCTAGCGAATCGTTTGCGGCAAACTGTCGCGTCAAATTGAATTGTTTGCCGGTCGTTGAACTGTCAATGACATCACTATTTCTAATTAAACTTTAACTTGGTTAAACATGTTGAACTATATATACAGTTCGACATGTTTAACCAAGTTAAAGTTATATAGGTACATATTTATGAACATGATGTGCGGAAGAGCAAAATCTAAGCTATGTATGCGTTATAAATTATTAAAATATTCTCTAAATCTGAAGAATATTGAAACAGTTTTTATTTTTATTTGACCTGATTTTTGTATTTTTAGTGTCAATGAATTTTATAATGCTATTTATTGATCTCTCGTGTGTATACACGGTAAAGCGTAGCCTATATTCTTTCTCAAGAATCAAAGTATCTCCATGTCAAATTTAATGTAAATCTGTGCAGCGGTTTAACCGTGAAAGTGTAACAGACAAATAGACATTTACTTTTGAATTTAATACACACTTTTCCAAATGAACAACACTTAATGTTCACACAGCGTAACATGATAGTTAAAACTTTCCGCAGTATCATCATCATCATCATCAACAGCCTTTAATAGTCCACTGCTGGACATAGGCCTCTCCTTGAAAAGAAGGTATTGGCCTACTATACCACGCTGGCCAGACGGGTATGTATAGGGTTGGTTTCAAGTTTTCCTTCTCTTTGCATTGATGTTGTCTTGCGTAGTTTATCCCTTAGTCGCCTTTTACGACACCCACGTGGGATGAACAGGGGTGGTGACACTCTGTATTCTTAATCCGTCACCACACGGACATATATCCGCAGTATAAAGGCACAAAATTTTCGCTAGACGCATGTTTATAACATAAGATATTTGATGTTTTAAAAATCTTAACCTACATGTAAATGTATTAGTAGGATTGACTCTCTGTAGTATTAAGGCACTTAGGGCATTTCGATGAGATAGTAGGTGATTATTAACGTTTTAATGTATTTGAAATTATATATATATAAATAACTAATTGATCAAAGTATTTGTAGTCTTTTATAAGATTGTTTGGGAGTGCGATCGTTGCGATTATCAACCTGGAAAAAAAAAGTGTTCCAAACTGAAATCAGTAACGCTCTCAATCTTAAACAATATTTTGTATTCTAAATACATTTCTTGAACTGTTTTCACCTCTTTGTAAAATAGTAAATTGTGAAATAAAACCAGTTAGATAGTTTTCAAAGTGTTTAGCACTGTCTCGGTTGGTCAGGGTGATGATGGAGTGTGTTATCTTTATATCAGACTTTTGGGCATAAAACATATTAACAAAGAGAACCCTGTTCTGTTTATGTCGTTTTTATTTCTATTTTCTATCATCTATAGGTAAATTTAGTGAAAAGGGACGGTAATATGTAACAAAAAGCTAGGAAAGGGTGCGGAGCTAGTGTTGTCCGTCAGTCATAAGATGATAGTAATTATGTACGAATACTACAAGTCTCGCTTAATCAATACACATTTGAATTAAATGCTAAATTACTATAAAAATACAACAAAATCACAAACAATTATAACAAAACAACAAATAATAAAAATTTCGGTGAAAAATCAGAAGTGGGATCTCTTTGGTAAGTTTAGTTTTAAAAAAGTATTGATACTTGGTTGTACTTTACTGGTTTAGAAAATGTTTGTTATGACAGTGTCAAACGCTTCCTAATAGTCAACGTGTGAACTGTTTGTATCACAGCATCTCATAAGTGTGCTATGGGAATAGCTATGTACACCCTGCAAATAAAAATAGTTCCAATGTGTGATTGTGATTTTATTCATGCTAATCCCTAGACCAGTGACTTTCACTGACTATTGTAACTTAGACTACTTTTATTTTAGGCCAGCTTCGCCCCGTGATATTATCTGTGACTGTTGTTATCAAGGTTCAATAACAACCACGGGTCACATCTACACCTGACACAAGAAATAATCATGCTCACCACACAATATGTCCTAGGTGGGAATTAAGCTCGCAATCTCTGGCTGATGTGCGAAAAAGTTGCCACTTTTGATTGGTTTAGTATTGTGTTTAAAAAAGAAATAAATGAATTAAAGGATAAACTTTAAGAAAATGCTTTTAATGAAATGCATTAAAGTACCTTAAAGGACCTCAAAGTACTCGTCAAGACAAATCGAACGAGCCCAAATTCAATAAGGTGTCGTTTCATTTCGAAGCTTCTATCGCCACCATCCATCTCCATCTCCAGCATCAGATCAACTCAATGTTGTTTTCTTCCAAAATGTTATTATCGATCGAAAACCGCAAAGTGGGTAAAAATTTAACTTGTAATATTTCATTACAGATAAAGGAACAGCTTGTAAAAGTTTACCAATTGTCCTCTCTGGCACTATTCGGCAGTGAATATTCACGAAAGTCACCTGGGGGATCGTGATAAAGGTGGGAATAAGTGTAGTAGTAGATATAAAATAATACGATAATGTCTATCAATATTTTATTGTACGTATCAAGCGTAAGTAATCACAACACTAAGATTGACTAGCAATTTGGAGTCATTGGGGCTAATACATTGCGTATTTATCTATTTAAGTAACAAATAGGTAGTTTTTAAATGCATTGGTTTAAGAAATATTAAATTAAAAAAAATATTTAGAATAAATTAAGATTCAGAATAATTAATATAAAGATCTTATAATTACTAGGCAACCGGGAAAACCGGTTTACCATCTGAGGCCTAGTGTGTTTATTTCACATCAATTTGATCGTCACGGTAAGCGCGTGCGGTGTCACGATTGGCTCACATACACACACACACACACACACACGTGCGCACACACACACACACACACACAAATCTTCGCCAATCGCAACGTCGAATGTGCGCGCCGTCAAAACAACGACGTACACGAAATTCTCACAAAAGCATTTGAGAAGCTGAGAAAATGTCTAAATGTATTTTTTTAATCAAAATCTAGAGATTGCTCTATGTTCACTTCCATTCCGTTAGTCTCCACGACTTGTAATTTTTCTATCCATGGGAGCAAAAAAACTATTTTGTAGAAGACCAATATTGATACTTCATAACGATGTTTAAAGTTCTTGATACAAATTGAGCAACATTTAAACATAACCAGAGAGCGTTATAAGGCAACTACTTTAACGTAATCGACAAGTAGCTGTGGTTGATTCCATGTGGCGAACCAAGAGTCCATATCTTCCCAGAAATGTAACATTGCCTTACTGCCGGTGTTTGTCCAAGGCTTTGTTCTGCTGCCTGAGGTCTGCACGCCGTCTGGAAATTCTGTAATGCTGCCTACAGCTACACCAAGGGTCAAATAGAACTGGAAATAGAAATTGGTATGATGAGCAAAAGAATCAACAGTAAACTAACCTGTCTGGTTGTTGACAGCTCTTTTTAGATGGTAGATGACTTCAGAAACATGTAGATAAAATTATTTCAAAAATTTGTGTCGGTCACACCCCTATACAAATATTTTTTTTGAAAGGTAAACGATAACAGAAAACTAATAAATGTTTAGAAATTACGTTTTCCAACGCAAGTCACAACAAAATGTTAGCCAATAATACAGGAGAATATAGGCTCTAGCAATAAAGAGGCTTCAACCGAAACACTTGCATCTTGGGTAAAGGCTGGGGAGTAGACGTCTATAGAATTAATCATTGATCATCTTCGGAGGATTGCGAAAATATTGTAGAGGATATTTCTTATAAAAAATAAATGCCAAAAGAAAATTTATCGATTAGAATAACTTGAACTTACATGTTCGTCAAATGGTGCCATCTTAGTGCCGGCAGCAAGGAGAGTGCGTGGCAGTTTTGAACAAGTTTGTGGGAAGCGTCCGGAGAGACCACTAGCTGAGGGTTCCACTCGCGCCCATTCTACACCATCCACCGATAGAGTAATACGTTCTGTAAAGCAAATGAACCACTATAACGTGTTTTAATTTTTGACCTTTTGTCTGAACTCAGAAAAAACCGCCGTGAATTTTTGAAGCGGGTCAATAAATTATATTGTATCCAATAAATAGCAGAGTACAAAATAGTGCTCATCTTGAAAGCAATAATTTTCTTCTATAGCGGTTTCATGTTCCAGATTATATAGCCTGTGTTACTTAGGTCGAAGTTATGATCGTTACGTTACCTGGTGCCCATCGCAAAACATATTCGTGGAAGTCATCACCCCATTGCCGGCCGTTTGCAGATGCCTTGCTCCCTAAGAGAGTGTCGTAACACTGGAGGTCCATGACCGGTCCACCGAAAAGCATCTATAATTAAATGAATATTACAATAAGCAAAGTAGCCATAGTTAAAATATTATGAAGTTAGACATTGCTTCATCGATCTTCTTTAGATTAAAAAAAAACATTTTGATATTTAAATCCAGCTAATTTGGTCGCGTAGAGAATACGTTTATTAATTGAATGGTGTTGTCTAATTGTTTTATTATAAAGAAGTTCAAATCAAAACGTTTTATTACCTTATTTGAATAGTCTGTAGTGCCGCTGGTGAGTTCTCTGTTGCCTCGAGCTGATGCTATCTTTATCACTCCAGAACTGTAATGAGTGCTTCCGTATTTATTTAAAAACGGCTCCAGCAGGATTTCTAGAATGTTTTAAGTAATTTATATTTTTTGTTTCCTGTAATCTAAGAGTAAATACGAGTATACGACTCCAAGTCCAAGGGTCTGCCAGGTGTGAACCACAATAAAACACTAGAACACTGTACGAAATGTTTAATGGGTGTGGAATCGTCCACGTAAAAATGTTCCTCGAGGTTATATATTCGTCTCGGAGACAAACATTAGCGCGATTCAGAAAATGGGGATAACGCCCTCTATCGACGCTTGACTAAAAGTATTAACAATAAATGAATTGGTACTTAGACGAAGAGCATAGGGTGAAATGTTACAAATGTAATTTGGATGTTATAGTAGTTATATACATACTTACGCTTTTATGCTTTACAGTTGGGTTCAATTAACCACAAGTTGTTACCGTTCCATGTATTTTTTTTTCTGTAAAACTACTAAAGTTCATGAACTCATAATATTTTGCTTATTACCTGTGATCAGTTTATGATATAGACACATGATTGGCCGATTACAATATCATCAACGTCATCATTAACAACCCATTATGTCCCTGCTGAGCTCGGGTCGGTGCTAGCAGGGTTAAGGCCATACGTCCCCACGTTGCCCAAGTGCCGATCGGGGACTGGAAGAGGACTGGAATGTAAAAATACGCATGTGGGGTGATAATTCTAACCTGGATAAATCCAGTCTCCCTGCGGCAGTTTAGCTCTCACATACACAGTTCCATACGTAAATGCGAAGGCTTTAGAGGTGATTCTACCGCTGACGATCGGTGGAAGAATGCTCGCGCCCCACGCATCCTTTATACAAGCTTCTGCGGGAGCTGTACATCTGGAAACAATTACAATTTTAGATCTGGAAACAAAAAACAAGAACTAATATGCACAAATAACATTTTGAAATAGTTCTTGCAGAATTAAAAAAAAAAAACAAAATAAACGCAATAGAATCGAAGTGGAAATAGCAAAACTGGAAAAGTAAAAAACGCAGGTATAATTTTCGTCATGTCAAATATAAATGTTAAGTTCGTTAAAAGTAGTCAACTGATAATTATTAGGAATGCACTCATTTAGGTGTGATTTCTTTACCATTCTATTTCTGAGTCCCGCGGTGTTAAGCTGAAGACACATTATCGGACGCGGCTGATAGCCGTGCTCTAGAGTATGAACATACACTGAGCTGTGCATACTATCGGACGTAAGTCGTGAACGTGACCTTTGACTGACCTTGAGCGTTCGGACGTCCGACAGAAATCTGGTGCAAGACTGACTGACGAGACAGTGCACACTGATCAGTCGCGGCTGATAATGTGTTTCCAGCTTTACCCGCGGGTTATTCGGTCTAAATCGCGAATAACGCTGCGTGCTAGTCTAAAAAAATTAACTTTGGTCATTAGTTTTCTGCCAGTAAAAGACAGGCAATTATATTTAAAAATTGTCTTTTTGATGTTAGTACCGTAAATACTTTGATACACATTTAGTAATCATCATCATCATCAACAGCCTTTAAGAGTCCACTGCTGGACATAGGCCTCTCCTTAGAAAGGAGGTTTTGGCCTACTATACCACGCTGTCCAGACGGGTTGGTATAGGGTTGGTTTCAAGTTTTCCTTCTCTTTGCATTGATGTTGTCTTGCGTAGTTTATCCCTTAGTCACCTTTTACGACACCCGCGGGATGAATAGGAGTGGTGACACTCTGTATTCTTAATCCGTCACCACACGGACGAATTTAGTAAATTTTTTTTATTTGATATTACAAACAGACATTCTTTATTTGTATAGATTTAGTAGATCAGTTCCGCTTACCCATTAAAGAGGTTAAGGGATCCACTATAAATAGAAGAATCAGTAAATCCTGGTAGCCTCTGTTGCAGTTTTGGTGCGATTCGAAGGTTGCCTTCAGTCACCGATATCGTTGGGTCTTGTGACAAACGTTGGTACGACACAAACGGGAACTCCTGGGGATATTAAATATAAATTGGGATATAATACTGAATAAAAGTTACATAAACATTATGGTTAATTGCTGAAAATATGCTTAATAGTTAAACTACCGGATACTGATTGGTTGACGGCAATAGGGTTCGCTTTTAATGAAATTATATTAAAATAAAGTTATGTTTAGCCCGCGTCTATGCCGGTTATCGCGGTAAAAAGTAGCCTATGTCAGGCTTTAGACTATCTGGGTACAAAATAACATTTAAATAGGTGCAGTGGTTTTTGAGATTTTCGCGCACAGACACACAAGACGCGGTGAAGGTCTTCATTTTATTATATGTAGTGATGTATTTAAAACATTACTATTTGAGTGGTATAGTCGTTTATTTAAGGTATCAAAGGTAAAATAATTAGTCAGATATAATGCGGGAAATCCCGCAACCCTACTATGTACCTACTTAAAGCAGTCCGTTGCTGTTTTTCCCCATATTTTTAAGACAAAAGTTAAAATATAATATATACTTAAATTCGACACATATGGATGTATTTTCAATATGTTTTGTTGATGATTAAAATACGTTTCTACTCATTTTAGCAAGAAATATTAAAATGGAAAAACTTTAATATCCTCGAACTTTATAAAAGTGAAAATGCACCCTACCAAAAAATAATAGATAGGCTAATAAGATCAGAATCGTCTGGTAATTAACCGAACACTAAAAAGTACTGGCACAGTTAATTAAAAGTATTTCTCAGTATACAAAGTATCATCATTTCTACGAAACCGGTATTTTTATGTTTATCACTCGTGAAAAAATCCCCGTATACAGCCTCGTCATGAACTAATTTTTTGTTTATTAAACATTCGCTATAAGATATAATCTATATTGCCTTCTTAATTATTTGTTTTTTTTATTATCTAACTGTTCTTATCATAAAATATAAACATCTGACTTTTATTTTTTCATATGGTAAGCCGGCCATCACTTCAACGTGGCTTAAAGTGCTATGATAAAATCGAACATAAAATGTTATTCTAAAATTGGAGATTCTCAAAAAGATGTCATTTCGGAATGAGCATTTTTGAGCCTAAAATGAGATAATTGGTGTGTGAATTTGGATTTAATGAAAACGTAACTGTGAAGAATACTTATATCATTCTACTTATATCAGTCAAATAAATATAATGCGTTTTAATAGGTACAGTTGCCATTTTTCTTCCAATGGTATTGATTCAATGACTAATATAATTACGACAAAGAATTCATTCACATCAATGTTTGCTGTTGTATTAATGTGACTAAAGCATAAAGCGTCAATTTTCGTTGTGTACTAACCGCTGCATACGTGACGGGATTTTACACGGACGGAACGGGACGGGAAGTTTTGCAAACATCGTTTCATACAAAATGTATAAGGAAATGCATACTTCACGGAGACACGGACGGGACGCGAACGTGGCACGCACGGGACGTGCTAAATATCGTCGCCGACGATGTTTAGCGCGTCAATAGGAATTAAAGCCAATTCTTGAAATGAAAAATCCATCTTTCCTTGTTCACTACACTAGCACGTTAGATCCGAGTCACAGTCACGGTGCGTATGCATTTACATCACGTCCCCGTTTATAACGAGGCAACCACGTCCATATTACCTCGGACGGGACGTCCGTCCGAGGTAATATCTCGTTACGTATGCAGCGGCCTTAAGTCTTCTAATGACTACCTTCTGAAGTGCAGCTTTTTCCAACTATATGTCACTGAAGTTCATGTCAAAGCACAACACGCATTATATCGTGGTATTGAAGAGTCCCTGTTTTTAGACTTTAGTTACTTTTACACATAGTCATGTTTTTGACAAACTCACATCAGTCTACCCGTGACCACGAGCGGTATAACCCGTTCGAAACGTCGAAAAGTAGAAGGTATCGTTCTTTTTTAGTTAGTTTAGTTAATCGTAAATAAGTCCAGTGTTTATTGCCAAATACATGGGTATTGGAGAATAATTTTCAAAAGATAATTTTCAATTTAAGTATTAATGCCTAAAATCTTTCCAGGACTCTAAATAACACTAACAGGTTATACCGTTGAATAGACTGGTATGTACTGCTCGATCTGCCAGATGTCTTCTCTGAATGTGTTGAAATTCTCCTCGAAGATCGTCTGTTCAGCGCATGCGACGCCACTGCGGAGTTTCGTAGCTGTTGGTCTGCAACTTGCAGGTGTAGGCACAGGGTTTGTTCCTGTACTTGTACGGGACGGATCTTCTAAAGCTAAAGAGGGAAAGTGCAAGAAAATTATATCGAAGACAAAATAATTTGAAAATTTGCACTCAAATATAATTACTCTTTTGAGAGGTCGCAACATACAACTCATTACAATAGTGCTAGCATAAGTCTTACGGGTGACATAGAAATTGTGCATTAAAAAGGTCACTTAGGGCTAGACTTTATTTAGTATCATACTAGAACTAGTACAGCAGAGAACACAAACTTACCAGAAACGGTGAAGCTCAATTTATCCTTAACATATCCGCCTCTGTTAGATACCACCACAACGTAATAATTGACTACATCGCCAACTTTTAGTTCCACGTTAGGGTCTTCGAAGGTCCATTTTCCATCTTTCGCTCTGAGAATTTCACCTGAAATGGTACCTATGTCCGATTTGCTTATCGCCCTGTTGATGTTTCCATGGAATACGAACAGGCTCACGTTTGGAGAATCTGAAACAGTTAACATTGAAGTCATGATTTTAGCTGGTTTTGTATTAGTTTAGATTAAACCTAGTCGTACCATTGTAAAATGTATGTTTATACTTTAAACCGACTGCCAAAAAGTTCTTATGCGAAATTTTAGATCTGTGTTATTCCCTCTTTTCAATTCTTAAGCAGGCCGTAGAGCTACGCCGAATAGGCTGGCTCACTACCCTCACACATAAGAGCAACCAAAAAGGATAGCATATGTGCTGACGTTTTTCGGCCTCCGGAGACCGGGAGAGTGATGCAGAAGCCTCTCACTAAGCCGCCATGGTGTGGGTCATCATGCTACATTGTCTGCACTCACAATGAGGACGATGGCCCCTACTCCTGGATTCTACTCATGCTTTCCATCAGGCAGAGTAGAGTCATTTTAATAGGCTTAAATAATTACATTAAAAAAACCCGACTTCAGTTTCACTCAAACCATTTCTTTGCGATGATAAAAAAATTATCCTTAGAAATGTGATTAATGCGAAGGTAAACTGTCTGTTTGTCGCACTTTCACGCCAAAATTACTGAAATGATTTAAATGAAATTCGGTACACAAAAGTCTAGATAGAGCCTGAAGAAGGTCATAGGCTAATTTTTACCTCATTAACCGAAAAATACGTGTGGTATATGTAGTGTAGTATATTTCCAAGGTTGTCGCATTTTCAAATTGTATTCTACACTCTAAAATTGAATGAAATATAGACTCACGGAAAAACATAAATTAAGAATTCAAAATCTTAGTTCTATTTGGACATTCTTAAAATGGTTAGTATAATTTTTAACTTTAATTGAACTTTTTTAACTTTTTGCATCGCAAAATGAAACATTGAATGTATGCAATACGGTACTATGACCCTGTTATCTCTTATCGGGCGAAATGTAGATGACCTTTTAATTGTCTAATAGTGAATTAATATAATTTTTACGGGAATTAACGCGATCACTTAATAAGGGTATTACATATCAAAAAAAAAATTCTAATAGTGAACGTTTTCGTTACACTTATAATTTGTTATTTGTAAAACTTAGTCAACGATGCTTTTACTTAATTGCTTTTTTAAGCAAAGTTAAACATTAGGTAGGCTTTGCATTAATTCGCTTATTTGATTCCTCTGGAAGAAAGTTTATTGACTTCGCTAACCTTCAAATTACATGTCCAAAAATTTAACTTGCTGTTGTATTTTTTGCCTGAATTTTGGACGTTTAATATTATATTCAAACTTTTATAAAATTTTTGATCAGTGTTTAAATCGAAGTTGGAACGTAGGTAAGCGAGATAGTTTTTTTTATTATAATAATTGAACAAATATTACATACTAGCTTTCTCCCGCGGCTCCGCCGACGTGTATGTGGGTTATCGCGGTAAAATATAGCCTATGTCCTTTCCCAAGTTCAGTTCTATCTTCATACCAAATTTCATCAAAATCGGTTAAGTGGTTTAGGCGTAAAAGCGTAACAGACAGACAGAGTTACTTTCGCATTTATTATATTAATAAGTAGGGATTTTGACCATCCTACACACAATGCCAGCTAGTCCCAAACTAAACCGAGCTTGTGTTAAGGGTACTAGACAACTGACATAAATACATATTCATACTTTGTTTTTGTAAATACATACATAATGTATCATACATAGTAGACACTCTAACTCCGAATCAAATATTTGTGGATCACACAAACATTTGGTCCGCCCCGGGAACCGGACCCGAGACCTCAAGCACAGCAGTCGCATACGTTACCACTGCGCCATCGTGGCAGTTATTAGTTATTAATTAGTAGCGACCACGGCTCGGCTGCTGTCTTTGACATTCTCGGATTTCCTCTACTTTAATACGCATATTATGACGATGTACTGATAACTGATTTTGTAATATAAACATATTTTTTAATAAAACAGTTGAGCTAACAGCTTGAGTTCTTAAATGGAGACCCCATATTTGCGCATCTATTATCCTAAAAAACGATTTTTGCCTTAATTTTCAAAACAAACTTAATACGTAGATATAAAAATAAATGTATAATAATTTAAGGTACATATATATTTGCGCATCCATTTTCGTAAAAAACCATTTTTGCATTTATTTTCAAAACAAACTTAATACGTAGATATATAAGTTATTGACAACGAACTATATTACAAGTGTGACCTCATTCATATAAAACTAACACAATACTTCTGGGAATGACTTCTTTCGGAGTTTTATATTTCAGATAAATAAATACTTCATCCAAAGATGTAATTTATCTGGATGCAAAACAGTACGTACTTTGAATTGCTCACAAAAGATATCTTTTTGAGGTCTCTTTTAAAGTCGAAATTTAAATTTAAAAAATTTAAAAAAAAAAGAATTGTTATCGTAGCATACATGAAGAAGGTAAGTGGAATAAACGAATAAGTATAATTACTTACCTGGTATTGAGGCTCTGAATCCTCTAGGCTGCAATGCTTGCACAGTAACTTGAGGCACTTGATATTGACCGTAACATATTTTTATGAACAAAAATATTATCGCTAAAACGCGCGCGCTTCTTACGGCAGACATCTTGCTACTGATATAATACGACCAACTATAAAAACATGACTATGTATTTAACTGCATTTTGTTATTACTCTTAATTCTTGAGATACATTATTATTTATTTACCGTAATCTTCGTATGTCAAATAGGTCTTCTCAGAATAAATTATCTTTATTAGTTCTGATATCGGTTTTGATGAAAGGAAAATGGACAGCATTTCGTTTTGTTCGAACGGTTCAATGACCGAGCAATTTTTGTGCATACCTACTACATATTTAATGTATGCTAATGTAGTGTTTTGGTCTAGAGATCAATTTAAAGTTATTGCTTGCGTGACCTTTCAGCAATTAACACGTACGAAACTCGTATTTGGGTAGGTATTTATTCGTGTGGCATACGGAAGGTCGTCACATTCATTCCGCGGCTGTCGTAATATCCGAAATAAGGAGCAAAGCAAACCACTTAGAACAACAGCATTACAAACTTCAGACAACCCACTGCTCGTCTGGTAGGCTAAAATCTCCTTACTATGGAGAGGTCTATGTATAGCAATGAACTTTTATTTATTTCAGACTAGCTGACCCAGCAGACTTCGTACTGCCTCAATCGATAAAAATAGAAGTCCTAAACTTTCGTATAAAATAAACTTAAAACAAACAAAAGGAATCCATAATTATTTAATTAATAACAAAATAATTCATTTTATACAGGTATTCACCTTTTAAACCTTCTTTGGACTTCCAGAAATAATTCAAGACCGAAATTAGCCAAATCGGTCCAGCCGTTCTCGAGTTTTAGCGAGACTAACGAACAGCAATTCATTTATATATATAGATAGATAATTAGTTTATGGAAGTTAGTGGAAGATCTTTACTCATATAATTTTAGCATATGGGTCATGTTTCTGTTGTATTTAACAAACCAGTGAACTTCGTTCAAAAGTAGAAGTAACAGGATATTGTACTCTGGTAACCACCAGAGGATACATTTTCCCTGCCACCATCCTTACCATCCGACCTCCTTCTGGTGGAGGCGTATGAAGTACGTATGAAGTTTAAAGTATCAATGGGTAGTGGTGATCATTTTCCATCAGAGAACTTTAATACGTACTGTCTCGGTGGCGCAGATGTATGCAACTGCTGTGCTGACGGTTTATCATCACAGTACTATCTTCTCATAGAAGACCAACCTAAAGCAGGCGCCAACCTTCGCTATGCGCTATTCGTTATGCGGGTTATTCGCGCGCATACGGCGAAGTGTGGAGAGTATATTCGTTTCGTTCACCATAAAATAGTAATAACACAAATTGTGTTTTAAATAACATAAGTATACTATTTTGCTTGTGTGTTAAATCATGTATGTGTGCATTCTATTGAGATATTTTTAATCAAATTTTTAATGTATCAGTGTACCTAGTATGTATTTATATGTATTTGTGTATATAATATATCATATTTAATATTTATATATATAAAATAATAAATCAATAAATAATAGATATATATGTAACATAATATATAATATTGCTTCTCATAAATAACACACCTGCCTTACATAATTTTGCAACACCCAAAGGTTTGGTTGGAAGAGAATGCCTGTGGCATTAAATCCGCCTTGTGCAATATGTTTGCAGGAAGTTTAAATAAATAAATAAAAATGACAATGACACATCTCTACAACACACATATTTGCCTTATTTGATGCTTATTTGGCATACCAGTTCGAAGTGTGGATGGCATGTTTGTTGTTTGCGCGCATAACTAATATTTGGGCGAATACGGCGTAGACACATAACGAATAGCGCATAACGAAGTGTGGTGCCTGCATAAAGCAGGCACCACACTTCGCTATTCGCTATTCGTTATGCGGGTTATTCGCGCGCAGACGGCGAAGTGTGGAGAGTATATTCGCCAATATTCGCTTTATTCGTTAAGCCGAATAGTGAATACGCATATCCGTCGACTTGTCGGTTTTTTGACACACTTCAAAGGACACGAATAAGGCGAATACGCGCATCGACTGCCCACACTTCGGACGGCTAGTGAAGTGCCCTGTGCATAGTGTGCATAACTAACAACCATAGACTATAAAACAGTTTTCGAAATAGATAAATCAATTAAACGATTAAAATAATCTATCATATGATCAAAATAATTAGACTTCATTTAAGTATTGTTTCTCTCAATTTAATAAAATAAAAACTGAATTAAAATAATATGTTTCGTTCGTTCGTTGACCAATAAAAATGACAATGTCCTGTGCTCATCTAACAGCCATAGACTATAAAACAGTTTTTGAAATAGAATAAATCGATTAAACGATTAAAATAATCTATCATATGATCAAATTAATTAGACTTCATTTAAGTATTGTTTCTGTAAATTTAATAAAATAAAAAGGAAATTAAAATAATATGTTTCTCTCGTTCGTATGGATTCGTTTCGTTCACCATAAAAATGACAGTGACACATCTCTACAACACTCATATTTGCCTTATTTGACATACCAGTTCGAAGTGTGGTGGCGTGTTTGTTGTTTGCGTGCATAATAAATATTCGGGCGAATACGGCGTAGACACATAACGAATAGCGAATAACGAAGTGTGGTGCCTGCTTAAGATGGTAGCATTCGTGCTGTCATATTTCGTTAGTGAGTAAGAGAGCTGAGCGGAGGTGTAAAGATACAAAAATATTGCAATAGGCCGCCATAGTGTGGTTCATCTTATTGCATCGCATGCATGCATTATACTGCATGAGTATGGTGACCGTTACTCTTGAATTCTACTCATGCTTTCTATCTGTCAGAGTAAAGTCACTTTGACAGGGTCATATACCTACCTACATACACGTTCAGTACGAGATTTCCGAAATCTGTATTTATTTATATAACATAGTTTTACTGGATTTATTTTATATACATAAATCATATTAATATAAGATCCATTATTATAACAGAATATTGTTAATTATAAACCAAGGAATCCCCGACACAGCAACATTGTAAACAAGTTCCGCTAAGCTAGAGTTACGTCACATAATTATTTTGTTTTCAACTAAAACCGATTCTCAAGAAATTCAAAGCAATAGATAATCATAAATAAGTTTTTATGAAAATGTAAAAACATGGTAAAAACATGCTTAAATTATCAAATGTTAAGAATTTTCATAAGTAAAAGATGGATGCCGAGTAAAGTTCTTAGATCACTTTGTCACCACGTAGTGGAAATAATACTTAGCCTCATATGACCTTTCCTGAAAAACTGAACAACCATCTTACTTTTGAATTCAATCCCAATTTCAATCTAATAGGAATCTAATTTTAATTTACGATTCAAATAGTTAAGTAGTGTAAAATTAAATAGTACGATAAATCAGAATTCTAAAATCGATATTGAAATTAAGAGTGAGGCTGCAGTTCTGTGAGATTTCAATTTAGGTTAGTCTTTCTTTTGTAGGCAAATATATAATCCACTTTACTTTTACTTTCACTTTTACAATGGACTAATAATAGCTAGGACTAAGTACGGAAACCGCCAAGGAAAACTAAACTAACTAAACTAATAATCCACTTTATTGGGGTCTCCCCATCAGTATTAGAAGTATTTTTTGGCATCAATACCGTATGCCTTACTAACTGTTCCCCTCGGCATCTGCCGCGTATAAAATTAACCTTTGTCCTTCCTTATAATTGAAAGCATCTCCATGCAACAGTTTCTTGAAAAATTTTCTTGCCGACAAAGCGCAACAGACAGACAGACAAAGATATGAACGTACAGATTTAAGGTAATATAAATAGGAGTGGGAAGGAATCTCAGTACAGTGCTCAATTGGAGGTGTGAGAAAGCACAACCAAGGAGTATATGTACAAGGTATTAAGACCGTAGATAGACAGATACTAAACTCTTCCTATCTATGAAAACCAACCGTGTTTAAAGACGAGTTCTTATTAAAGCATAAAACGTACTCAATAACTCGAACTGATCTTCAGGGAAATATATTTTTATGCCTTTATACTGCTTTTGTTCAAGCAAACCAAATGAGATCAAATGGTAATTAAATATACGCGACTGGCAACAGTGTCTGCTCCTCGGGACAGGATCATTAGAACTGGTTATATGATAATTTTAAGAGAATGGAACCGACTTAAAAGACAAACTATTCCGAGTACCCAAATCGCGACAATTGCACCTATGATATTTGAGGAGTTCCTTCGTTTTCCTAGGGATCCCATCATCTAATCTCGATATGGTGACGATGAGACCACCTGTAAGCTACGCTAATTCTAATGCAAAAAGATTTTTTGAAATCGATTCATAAACGACGAAATTATCGCTGAACATACATAAAAAAAAACGAATTGAGAACCTCCTCCATTTTTTTGAAGTCGGTTAAAAAGAGTGAATTTAGATAATGTATGTATTTAGAAATATAGTATCATGTTTATTAGGAATCTGATTATTAAAGCGATGTCACTTACCAATTTTTCTTACACTGTTGTTAACTATAGCACTTAAATTTGTTGTTGGAATATATACTTTAATTTCATTAGCATACAGTCAATTTTCGATGTCTCAAATCTTAGCTTTCAATGTTGTATGCACATGCATGTTCAGTGGAGTGGAATGTTGTCGTTATACGCAACGGTTAAGATTGAAAAAAATGCGTTTATGGTAATAATTGTTTGCGACTTCAGTGGACTGTTTTTTACTTTTTTGTTGTAAATACATACATATTATACATAGAAAACACCCAGACTCCAAAAGAAAAAAATGTGGATCACACAAATATATGATCCGACCCTTGATCAGCAGTCGCATACCACTAGGCAGCAAATAAGGCGATTCACACACTGGCGACGCGAACACGCGCGTATGCACGGACAGCCAATCCCGAAGCTGCTAGCCGCACGCGCTCATGCGTCGTAGCGCGTGTTCAGTGCGTTGGACCTGGCGTGTTTTCTATACTAATCGATGTACTTGCATACAATATTAAAATCTGCCACTCCGCGCTAGGCGACGGAGCGCGGTGCAGTGTGGGGCAGTCAATAATCAATTATTAGTAATTGATTGCCTTGTTGGGCTAGTGGTTAGCATTTGTGGCTGCTGATCAAGAGGTAGTAAATTTTAACGTTACATGTTTTAAAGGTTCATCACAAGAATAAATAATAAATAAGTATGAGCTAAGTTGAATAATTTACCTAATTTGGGCTTAATCAAAGTACATTTTAACAAGGGTGTGTCTCTTTTCAACTTTTATTTGGTACTGGACTAAACATAGAAAATTTACTGTTAAGAAATGAAATGAAAGTGTA
This sequence comes from Phragmatobia fuliginosa, assembly GCA_932526445.1. NCBI lineage: Eukaryota > Metazoa > Arthropoda > Insecta > Lepidoptera > Erebidae > Phragmatobia > Phragmatobia fuliginosa. The sequence goes on from OW052071.1 coordinate 17,825,267, forward strand.
TAATCCACAGATCATAGAAGTATAATCCAACATATAAACAATATAATCCAACTACAAATTTTGAGGAATTTTCGTTTCGCGATCTCAACAACAATAAATAAATAAAAACAAAATAAATATTTCGGTCATCTTACACAGAACGCCATCTGGTCCCAAACTAAGCAGAGCTTGGATTAAGAGTACTAGACAACTGATCAATATAAATACATAAACATACTTACTTTTTTTGTAAATACATACATATTATACATAGAAAACACCCAAACTCCGAAACAAATATTTGTGAATCACACAAACATTTGGTCCGACCCGGGAATCGAACCCGAGACCACACAGATCAGAATTATTTCAAATTGCTACGTAGATGTTTGAAACGACAAACTGGTTTATAGCTACAGGAAAACATAAAGAAAATAAACAACCGTTTAAAATATATTTATTTTTCAACAGGTACTTAGTCTTGAGTTCATTATTGTAGTCTCGTAGACCTGAAATCATAAATTGCTTGAATGTATTACGGTCTAAATTTCATATAGTTTTTGATAACATTATTAATTATTTTTGACCCTAAAAATGCAGGCTTGTATGATTGATTGATTTCTAAGTTTAAGTGTTTCAAAAATGTACTAAATTTCTTTATGAGAGTATTAAAATTTAATAAGAACTCGTAAATTTATTATTGTTATCACATTGGTGTGTTATCACATATCTAAAAGAAAATTTCATTATGCGGTTTCAATGAATAAGTATTACGGGGAATCCCCGTGATCTTCCAAACTTCCGCGTCGGTGTCATAAAAGGTCACAAAGATACCGTTTGGTAATCCCCGAAATAACACACAGATACGTCATAACACTAAAATTTATTTTAACCTACCTATAATGCGTAAACTCTGACATAGTCAACTTGTAGTGCGCTGGTGTCATCAAACCATGTTGGGAACCACTGGTCTTTGGCATTCCAGAAGTTTAACATAGCCTTAGAGGCTTTGTTCTGCCATGGCTTTGAATGTACATCTGGAAACTCATGCACACCACCCACGTTCAGCGCCAAAGATATATAGAACTGTGGCCAAAGAAATTAGTGTACACTATTAGTTTCAAAAGTGGAAAAAAAAAGTATAATGTCCAATTTTGTGATTCATTATGATCACACACACACACACACACACACACACACACACACACACACACACGCACGCACGCACGCACGCACGCACGCACGCACGCACGAAAGCCGGCCCGCCCGCACGCACGCACGCACGCACGCACGCACGCACGCAGTAGTAACTTGGTTATATGCATTTTTTTTGTTACATTTTGTAACAGAGCAGTATGTATACAAAATCTGTTATGCTGAACACTGTCTCTTAAGATGCAGGTAGTTCACTAGTTAAAAAGGCAGGGTTCCATTTATGAATGAATACTAGTATGTAATGTCATCATCATCATCATCAGCCTATCGCAGTCCACTGCTGGACATAGGCCTCTCCCATTGCACACCGCTCTGATCGATTTTGGTCTTAAAAATATGTATGTAATGTAAATACTTTGTGTCAATAAATATATTATTATTATATCTAAATATATAGAATTTTTATCATTCATCTGGACATTCACGCACTTTCATAAACTTATATGATTCAAATATGTCAGTCAACTTTGTCAGTCACTAGTACATATTATATTATATCTGTTATTAATTTCAAAATCTTACCATTTCATCAAATGGTGCCATAACAGTACCCTTCAACCACTGCGAGGCAGCAGGTACTAGATTCCTCCGGGCACTCTCATAGAATCCTCCGTATGGAGGTTTAATATCTCCGTATTTTTTCTCGTCAACGAACAACGAAATACCATCTAAAACGACAGAAATGTTAAAAGAGGGTACTTCGATTAACGACTAATAAATTGTACTGCCTGATGGAAAGCATGAGTAGAATCCAGGAGTAGGAACCACCACTCTCATCGTGAGGGTAAGCAATGCAGTATGATGACACATGCCATGGCGGCAGATGTTTCCTGTATTATTCTCCCGGCCTCTGGAAGCCGGGAGAATGATGCAGAATGATTGGTCCTCCGGTCTCACACTCACCAACGAAATACGATAGCGAGAAGGAATGCTGTCATTATTAGGATGGTCTTCTGTGTGGGGGTAGTACTGACCCGGTCGAGCTGGACCATTTGGGTGGCAATGAGAGTGGCTCTACTACCTTAATTAAGAACTTGGTGTTATCATGGCGATTGAAGAATTAGTTACCTGGTCTCCATTGTAGTGAGTAGTTGTGAAAATCGTTATTCCACAGGTTGAAGCCAATTTCATCTTTCAGATGGTATGATCTGTGAAAAGTCCATTTGAATTATATCAAGATGCAGAAATTGACAGTGACTGCAATAGAGTGATGAGGATCCTGATGATGTTGAGTACTCTGCTTGGGAATTACTTTTGTAGCCCTAATACATGCACTTTGACTTCCAGTTTGGAAGGGGACAGCACTGATGATGTCAGTAATTTAGCTGCTGTTTCTTTTTATCTATTTAAGTAAGAACTTTTAACTACTTTTCATTAGGAGTCTTAAGTCCTTGTAAGCCTTCAAAAAGTTCAGAATATCTTTAACAAAGATACAAGAACTGTCACTAGGTTTTTATGGATTATCCTTGATAACAGATGCTATTACACAGACGTTTCCATAAAAAACTGACCTCAAGATCTCCATTTAGTCTTTGCAAGTCATGTGCTCGTTTTCACTAACTATACATAGTCGTCCCCTTTAGGAGGCTCCTAGCTCCTAACGTGGGTAATCTAAGCATTTAAGTTTTACCTAAAGGTTGTTGAAAACGAAAATTTTACCAACGGTTACCTTACTCTCTATAATGACCACTTAAATCTAGAGGACGTTGATGAAAACGGCCAACAATGAGTTATTTTACTTTTGGATTCCAGTACCTGTAAGGCTCCGTGTCACACATAATAGGTCCTCCATACAATCTTTTAGAATACTCCACGTTTCCTTTGACGGTAGCAATACGAAGTCTTCCTGACGCGTAATTATTGACTCCGTAGATGTCGTTTAGTGGTTCTAATTGGATTTCTGGAAGAAAAGTATCCTAAGTAACAAAGAATACGAACAAACCTATGATATTTAGAAGGCTACTTATTAGAATCAAATAATTCATATTTTGATATGATAAAATCTGCTTTTATTCATAAAGAAACTACTGATTAATCTTCAGATAGAACAGCTACGTATTATTTGGAGAATTTGTGGGTAATTATAAAAATCTCCTAATTCATTCCAAATTAATCCCTAGCGTTATATTTTTAATTCCTTAATCTGGCAATTTATTACCTATAGGCATAGGATAAAAAGTAAGTAAGTGGACGCAATGTTTAAAATCTTGAAATGGTTTCTTGCCATGCTATGTAAACTTGTTGAGATGTATTTAAGTAATGAAGAATCTATAGTATTTTCTTTACCAGGATAAATCCAGTCACCAAGCGGCATCTTTGCTCTTATATCAATCCTACCATATTTAAAAGAGAACTTATTTTTGGTTGTGATCTTTGCTGTGATGATGGGAGGTAAAATGTGAGGTCCAGAAGCTTCTCGAGCACAGTCTTGCGTGCCAACTACTCCAGTGCATCTGGAACAAATTCATGGTAAGGCATGGGTTCACTTTTTGGACAGGTATTTTGCTGTCACTTAAAATTTCCTTTTCAGAAGAACTTGGATACTTCAGGTTTATCAATTTCTTCGTTCTGTGGTGTATTCAGTTAACGGTTTTATTGAAAAGTGAAATTTGTCAACCACAATTTTTGAGTAAAATAGTGAAGAAGAACAACAATTTTTTTTTACGTATTCTGTATATTAAAATACTTTGGGATTTGACATTACAATTTATTACAAATATTTAAAATTACAATTTATTTGAATCGATATAGTGTTTTTTACCTGTTAGTGATATCAAGGGTTTGCTTCACAAAGTCGTCTCCATATTTAGACTCCAAGGTTATTGGGTTGATGATAAGCATACCGTCCCTCACTCGAAGGTTTCTTTCATGAAGATAAACGTTGAAAGGATAATCCTGTGGAATTTAAGCTTTCAGTAACATTTGTGATTACAGGAGTGGGCTGTGAAAGAAGTTGGTATGAAAAAAAAATAGAATTGATAATTTCCTTTCGTCATGGCTGTCTGGGTCTCATGGGTTTATTGTATTGTAAATAAAAAGAAAAACGATAATAATAATCTTTATATTAGTTGTCTAATACCCATAATACAAGCTGTGTTTAGTTTGGGACTAGATGACCTTGTATGTAAGATGTCCGAAATATTTATTTATTTGTTCTATTGTGCGATTTTGTGTTATACAAAACCAATGACTGATTTAGTAGATTTTATTAAATTACTTCAACCTTTGGCTTACCGGTTCACCAGGAAATTTAATTTCAGGAGTCCAGATTCTTCCCTTGTCTATTTCAGAATTAAAATTATCTTCAAACAGAAGCTGCCCCTTGCAGACAAACCCGGGTACACTTACTTTTGAGACTGATAGTTCACAAGGGTATTGAAAAGCAGGTTTATTGGGAGATACAGGGGCGGGAGCAGGAGGGAGAGTCGGTTTTGCTGACTGAGGATTTACGGTAGTATGGTTAGTTGGTGCACCAGGATTCGGATTTACTGGATTACCAGCTTCGTCAACGTAACCTGAGAAAAAAAAAAAATAAGATACAATAGTAATTGGAAATAAACATTACTTGCTTTTAGGTAAGTATAGAAGAAAGGCATATCAAGTTTCAATTAAATTTCATAGCGAGCGAGTATTAACTAGTCAAGTTAATTTAGACTTAATTATGCGCACTAGGCCAGTGTGAGTACGTATGGCCTTATTTCTCTCCTGAGAGGAGACTCGAACCCAGCAGTGGGACATTATGGGGTATGATGATTCACAAACTTATCATGAAAATAAATAAATAAATGTCCCAAATTTTACCTGTAACCGTCCATTCTCCATTATCCTGCCGATATCCCAGCCCATTCTTTATGACATATGTCCAAAAGTAAATTTTATCTCCGATTTTTAATTCAGCATTTCTATCCGTGAAGGTCCACCTGCCGTTTTTTTGTTTAACAATGTCCCTTGACCATTGACCTGCTTGAAGGCCTTCCATTTCTTCGTTCAGGTTTCCATGAAAAGCAAAGAGTGAAATTCCCTCATCTGGAAACAAAAAAAGAAAATTTTTATATAGGTATGTCTGATTTGATAATAATAATCTTCAAATTTCAAACGGCAGTATCATAGAAATAATTTAATTTTTAATTGGTATACAGAGATCACATATTAAACCCTCTACAATCTGATTTTAGGGCCGCCACAGTACAGTCAACTCTCTCCTTAAAGTGACTGGCGATATTATATTTAGGAAGACCGTAAATAGAAAAAAATGACGTCAACGAAAATTTCGCAAAAATAGGGTCCATCCACTCACTAGCCGTAGATTTGAGAAAGGTTTCTTTTAGAAAAAGTATAAAATTTTAAGAGAACATCCAGAGAAATTTTCAAGGGAGAAAATTGTAACAGGACGACAACACAACTATTCTTCGCGAATACTAGCCAAGAAACTGCCCGCGGTTAATGCATAGTGCGTGTGCCCCCACTTAGTTCTATGGGTTACAAATTTTGCTACGGTTTTTTACCGCGACAATTTTGTATCATTTCACAGTTTTAAAATCAGTCGCGGGTAAAAACTGCAAGTGCGGCCGCTTGTATTCGTTTTCGTGTTCCATAAACTCACATGGTTAATAACCGCTGCGGTTTCACCGTAGTGCGGCCTAAGCCTAAGTGTTAGTATTAGTTGACTTTTCGAACACCTTTAATATCGGCAGTCTAAAATAATTTTAGCTTTTCTTAAATATCTTATCATTCCTTCTGAGGTACTGGAATGACGCGATAACGTCTTATAAATCGAAGAACCCCGGCTGCACGCACAAAATAGAGTGACTTACGGTCACGTTCCGCTTGACCCTGACCCTGACCCCGTGAAAGCTCGAGTACGGACCAAGCGATAGAGAGACACGATCGACCTAATCGTTCAGCTTGTGACGAATCTCTTCTACTCCATCGGCCGATAAGGCCAAGTAGAAGAGAGACAGCGGCAGCACACAAGCAACTAACCGACAATAAAGTGAAGTGAAAAGTTAATGTTTTCTTATCACGTAAAACCAACCCGTAAACCAACTTTACAGACAATCATTTTTTTTTAATCGTGGAAAAGAATTATATCACGACCTGATTTGGGAGCAGAAATTGGTGCATATTTGCATATAAATTTTGAGGAGTTGGGTATATCGAAAGAAATAGAGTACTACAATTTAGAAAAGTACTGTTTCCGAGGAATAATTGAGTTCTGAGAGAATAATTTCTTTGAGTAAATATAAAATAACGAATAGCACATTAATCGTTTAGGTAATTAATTAAAGATTTTGATATGTTGCATAACATCATTACTGAGTAACGTTTAAGAACCAATTAGCCAAGCAAAGTTACTCTTTTGTACTATTTCACTATATTATTATCATATTAATGTTATTGTAAGTAAATTACTAGTAAAAATATGTCGGTGCTATAATATTATCTATAAGTAAAGGCTGTGTTCATTTTAAGTGATCAGAACTACAATTGTATTTTTTTATAATGGTAACATTTTGCCGTGCCTTTGCCTACCCTTTTATATCGCGCGGTAATTCCCTCGCATTACCGCAACTGCCTATGGTCCGACATAGCCAGTTGCCAGTTGGTGGCTATGACGGACTCGAATCGACTAAAACCGCATACCGTCGAAAGGAAGTCCCCGGAACCCCGACGTACCTCGGGCCGCCTACGGCTTGTAGATGCCCCCCTCTGTGTGGGAATTTCCTTTTAAAAGTCTATGCTAAAAGTTGAATACGACATATTTTTAAGAACGGTATTCTATATTGAATACGTATTTAAATTATCAAGCAAAAAGTCTAAGAACAACAGGTTTTATTAAAAAAATACAGTCAATTTTAACCTTTGCTTTTATAAACTGCACGTAAATCAAAGTGATTACAGTAAACTTCTACTCAGACACCTCGAAGCCATCTTGTTAAGGAAAAATGTGTTCAAAAAAGCAATTAGTAGTCATGAATTAGTATTTTAGAACTAGTTGAGGAAGGCGTTGTTGATACTATGCTGTTGCTACTTTTAAGTAGAAGTTTCTCAGTTCACCTCAAAACCTAATGTTAAATAATAATAATAAAAAAATTAAATAAATATTATGAAACGATGAAATTATTAGGTTTAAAAGTAAATTATCTATACTAATAATATAAATATAAAGGGTTTCTTAAACCAAACAAATTGGTTCAACGCGTCAATCTCAAAAAGTACTGATTCGATTTAAAAAAAACTTAAAGTTATAGATAGCTCAGTTATCGAGAAAGGCTGAGGCTATGTATCATCACACAACGACGTAAAGGATCTACGATTAGTGAAAAATATTACAGAAGTTATTCCTTTTGAAAGTTCCTATTGCGTGCGTTGCGTAAACGAATAGTTTCATAAAAGCAATGTATGTATGAAAGAATTATTCCTCTTAACGGTTCTCGTTAAAAGTCCAGAGTTACCTTTTAAGTTTCTTACAATAAACTGTATAATGGTAAAAAAAAATGTTAGGTAGCGCTGTGTAACACCATGCTACGGGTGTTAGAAAACACAGACGGGTCAGCCTGGGTCAGCTGGATTAAATGATAGTGTAATTCACCTGGGATATTTATTTATTTAGAAATATATGTGTGTTTATTACCAGTCTCGTTATAACGGACTTTGATCAACATCAATCATCAACAGCCTTTAACAGTCCACTACTGGACATAGGCCTCTCCTTTGAAAGGAGGTTCTGGCCTACTATCACAGAATACATAATAGTACCAGTACAGAAGACTCACTCCGAAAAGTAAATTAAAGTAATAGATACCCTCGGTGTCAAAAGATTAAGTTCAATTCAGATCACACAGCGCCGAATCACCTACGATTATATTTACCTACAATTGCGTCTCTTTCTATCGTAACTCTTATCTGTTCTGACGATGTCTATTCGACCGACATGCCTGCCCGGGCAGGCAGCCGACTATACCTAAACTGCGGAGTGACACCCCCCTGCTTTTGTACCAGGCCAGACGGGTTTGTAAAGGGTTTGTTTCAAGTTTTCCTTCTCTTGGCAGTGATGTTAGCTGCTTATTTTGTTCCTTACGAATGAATAGGGGTGGAAACACATTGTGTTCTTAATCCGTCAACACACGACTTTTCCTAACTTGAATCAGACAGCCGTATCGGGGATGTATGAAGTTGTTATTATTATTACTATGCAACATGTACTTGTGTTTATTCAAACATATGTAAAAAAATTAACCATAGCTCTCAAGACTTGTAGGTCCCTATTTATATTATGCTCTCTCCAGCTTTTTGACCTCATAATCTTTAACCTGTAGTATTATTGTTTCTATATTAAAAAACAAAATATTTTTCTGTTATAAATACTTCATAAACTTAGTTCCATCCTCGGCTACTCGCATCCAGCTTCTGTTGGCCGTTCTGCGCAAATCATCACTCCACTTGGCCTGTGGACGTCTTACACTACGTTTGTTGAGACGTGGTATTCACTCAAATACCCGTTTACTATAACAGCTATCTGTTTTGAGGCTAATATGACCAGCCAACTGCCACTTCAGCTTGCTAAGCCTGTGGGCTATGTCAATAACATACAAGACGATTGATGCGAGTAGTCAAGGATCGAAGTAAGTGGCGTGCAATTATAGAGGCCTATGGTCTACAGTGGACTACGATAGGCTGGTGATCATGATGATGAAGTAGGCTATCAGTTTAATGTGGGATATTCGCTGGAATCGACAAGTGTTAGTGGAGACTGCGATTTGGCAAAAGTAGTGGAGGACGCTCTGAGACGACTGACTGAAATGGCTGGGAGAGGATTTAGGACCTGCCCAAGACCGGGATCGTTGGCACTCTTTTGCCTTCGTCCAGTAGTTGACGTTGAATTTTTAAGTACTAAATCCTTCTCTAGGAGTTTATAAAAGGTTAGGAAACAGTCGTATTGATTTATTGAGTACATTGCGTTAATAAAACTTTATAACATGTGATGTAGATTTTATTAGCCAGAGTTTGCAAACCAGTTTCATATTACGGATGTGTTAGAACAAGCAGCCTTCAAGATTATAGACTAAGCACTAGCTGCGCCCAGTGGCATTACCTGTGCTCTTTTTAGGGTTCCGTAGCCAAATGGCAAAAAAGGGAACCCTTATAGATTATCATCATGTCTGTCTGTCTGTCCGTCCGTATGTCACAGTCACTTTTTTCCGAAACCATTAGAACTATACTGTTGAAACTTGGTAAGTAGATGTAATCTGTGAACCGCATTAAGATTTTCACATAAAAATAGAAAAAAAACTACACGTTTTGGGGGTCCCCATACTTGGAACTGAAACTCAAAAAAATTTGTTTCATCAAACGCATACGTGTGTATCTATGGATAGGTCTTCAAAAATGTTGTTGAGGTTGCTAATTTATTTATTTTCTAAACTGAATAGTTTGCGCGAGAGACACTTCCAAAGTGGAAAAATGTGTGTAACTTCTAAAATAAGAGAGTGATAAAACCAAAAAATATATATTATACATTACCATGTAAACTACCAACAAAAATTGGTTTGAACGAGATCTAGTGAGTAGTTTTTTTTTTAATACGTCATAAATCGTAAACCGCAATTTACCTTTCATTCAATCTATACACTATTTTAAGAACTTATGAATGATGTTACTTGCTGCTACGGAACCCTTCATGGGAGAGTCCGACTCGAACTTGGCAGTGAACTATAATCAGACAGATTATAGTTTTACTTTCGTAAGCATTTAGTAAAGAGTTTTTAATTTGTTATTGCAAACGGACACTTCAATTCTATTTCCTTACGTAATAATATTTACCCATGACTAACTATTATACTACATGTGTGTCAAGCTGGAGACACATTATCGGACGCGGCTGATAGCCGTGATCTAGAGTATGAACATACACTGAGCTCGGCAAACTATCGGACGTAAGTCGTGGACCCGACCTTTGAGTGACCTTGAGCGTTCGGACGTCCGACAGAAATCTGGTACAAGACCGACTGACGAGACTGTGTACACTTATCAGTCGCGTCCGTCAGCCGCGTCCGATAATGTGTTTCCACCTTTGACTTCGGTGAAAACAATAGTATAGGGATATAAATGTGTGTGAATTGTAAATAACTTATGAACGGTCAAATCTTCTATAATGTCAGTAGAATCATCATCTTCTTATTAGCCTTATTCCCAATATTATTTGGGGTCGGCTATTATTTCAACCAGTTTTACCTGAATATCAGTTTTTCCACGGAGCAACTGGCATCGGACCTCCGCTACCCTAAGGGAGAACTGAAATTCGAAGGATGAACTAGTTGTCAGTAAATTTGAGGGCACTGACTTCCCAAATAATGATTGCCATAGATGTTCATGACAACCGGGACCGACGGCTTTACATGTTCTCCGAGGCACGGGCGTAAATCACCGCCAAACTTCCAAACTCCGGGCTGCTATTAGGAATTTTCTAAGAAAAACCCAAAATCGCTTTTTTGCCCGACCCGGGATTTGAACCCGAGACCTCTTGATTAGCAGTCGCATACGCTATCCACTAGACAAACAAGACAGTCAGACAATATCAGTAGATTCATCATAATAGGTAATTCATAATAAAAAGATGATAAAAAAAATAATTTACACAAATCGAATATGGTTTTGGACATAATGAACGGTTTTGTAATAGCGTTACATTTCGAATAAAAAATGATACAAAATAAAATAATGTACATAATACCAATGTACCATAAGACCCACAGCTGATAATAGTACGTGATGTAACTTTGAGCCTGTAGTATCTAATTATCTGAATAACAAAACCGTTGGCTTAATAATATCATATTAACATATATATTTACCTGGTATTGATACTCTCAAGCCTTTGGGCCATAAAGCTTCAAGTTTAGCAGGCGGCACATTGTAACTTAACACAAAATTGAAAACAGAAAAGAAAAACAAAATTAAAATGGAGATTCGCGCCATTTTTAGTTGCACATAATATACAGAGATTGAATTCTATATTTGAAATCTGATTTATATACCAAAGAGGTCAGTGTTTCTCGGGACCTCGCAGATAACTGACGTGTTTAATGCATAGACAAGTTTATTGCTAATGTAAATATATATTTTTTTGTTAGAGGTTATGGCCGCGTGCGGTCGATGACGTTAGATATTCAGACACTAATTCAAACAATTATTAAACTGGTTTGGAAACCGGACTTTTGAATTGTTATCTGTTTGCCGAAGTACTTTTTATAACACTAACAAAAGTTGCCCAAGTGATTACTTTTAAAGAACCTTTTCTTTTTAACCGACTTCAAAAAAAAGGAGGAGGTTCTCAATTCGTCGGAATCTTTTTTTTTGTTTTTATGTATGTTCAGCGATAATTTGGTCGTTTATGAACCGATCTCAAAAATTCTTTTTGCATTGGAATGGGCGTAGCTTACAGGTGGTCAGATCGTCACCATATCGGGATCTGATGATGGGATCCCAAGGAAATCGAGCGAACTCCTCAAATATCATAGGCACAATGTCGCGATTTGGGTACTCGGAATAGATTTTCATTGAAGTCGGTTCCTTTTTGTTAAAATTATGTTAATAGTAGTTAACAAAAGAAAAGGTTCTTTAAAAGTTTTATACTTGTAGTCGAGGATGGCACTTTCTGTACAATAACGTCATTAAATAGATTTTACTTGCTGAACAAACACCAATGGTGAGATCTATTGTATTTACATTGCAAAGGTACATTGCATAAGGAAAAATAGAAATACTGGTTTAAATCGTTTTAATTTTATATAAGTGTACTAGTTTTTGCCGGCGGCTCCAGCCTATGTCCTTTAAGGTTCAATCTATCTTTATAGAAGAATTCATACAAAACGCTTCAGCGGCTTAGCAACAACGGACACAACTACAACCAGACAAACTTTACTTTTAATTTATAAATAATCTTAGCATGGATTTATGAATTTAATTGTATTTACGGATTAACAATACAGAGTGTCACTACCCTTATTCATCCCGCGGGTGTCGTAAAAGGCGACTAAGGGATAAACTACGCAAGACAACATCAATGTAAAGAGAAGGAAAACTAGAAACCAACCCTTTTTTTTTTTTTTTTTTTACGTGCGGAAATCCCCGCGGACCGTCACCCCGTCGGGGGTTACGGCGGGGTGGTGTGTGTGCCGGACGCCGCCTAAGAGAGGGTCGTCAAACCGAGACGGTGCCCGCATCAGGAGCGGGCAGGCGCTGGAGAAGTTCAGAAGGAGATCTCACCCTGGACTTCTCCTCCTCCTAAACGGAGAAGCGCGGAGAGGGCACACTGTGTGGTTTTTAGTCGGTTCAAGTCCGACACACCACCCCGCCGTAACCCCCGGTGGGGTGACGGTCCATGATGATTTTCCACACATAAAAAAAAAAAAAAAAAAAAAAAAAAGGGGTGGTGTGTCGGACTCGAACCGACTAAAACCACACGGTGTGACCCTCTCTGCGCCTTTGTATTGGAAGGAGTCCAGGGAGGGGATTTCCTTCTGGACTGACTAGAAACCAACCCTATACCAACCCGTCTGGCCAGCGTGGTATAGTAGGCAAAAACCTCCTTTCTAAGGAGAGGCCTATGTCCAATAGTGGACTGTTAAAGGCTGTTGATGATGATGATGACATACTAGCTGGGTCCCGCGGTGTTATCCGCGTTCATTGTTGTAACAAATATAAAACAGAAACAATCGAAAACTTTTAATAAGAAACTACAAATATACTTCAATTTTATTATATGTATAGATTAAAATTGGATATTTATGATAGTAGTAGCGAGAAAAACCCGAACAAAACATACTCAAAGTTAAACTACGTAAAACCAGGTGATACCTAGGTAGATGGTACTAAGCTAATAATAATAATAATAATACATCTCTTTATTGTACACCAGAATAATAACATACAACGGTAGCTTAAACTAGAAGGTACAAGTGGCGGCCTTATCGCCCGAAGACAATCTCTTCCAGGCGATAATTTACGAAGTTAGGTTTTTGTATAGTGAGCTCGCTATTACATAACCATTTTTTTTAGTTGGCAGGAGCAGTGCCAGAATCTTTTTTTATAATCTCTTTCATATTATTCGTAAATAATATCTGAAAATTACAGGATTGTTTATTGATAGGATACTTATATGTGTTAGGGTTTACCACGTTTAATTTTTTAATAGGAGTTGAGTATTCAACCAGATATTCGATGACCTATATGAATCATTTAAAATCCTAATAGTATTAAACGCGAAAGTTTGTGAGTATGTGTGTATGTATATTTGTTCCTCTCTCACGCAAAAACTACTAAATGGATTTGGATGAAATTTTACAGTAATATAGCTTATATATCAGAATAACACATAGGCTACTTTTTTACTGCAATAATCGGGCGAAAGCTAGGTGATTATAAAAATACATAAATCGTAGATGTCAAATGTATCACTATTTATCTCCTGTCAAAACTTCACAGGTTGCTATGCATAACACACTTGCATAGCAACCATAATGATATACGCGGGTAACACCGCGGGGCGCAGCTAGTTAATAATATTTTTCTGGGGTAGGTAACGTTTGAAACGTTACTCCAGCAAAATCTGTTTTTGTCGAATAACTTTTAACCTACTACATGCACAAATTTGACTATTTGTAACAAATTACTGCTTTCTGAACACACAAATTTTCTGTAATACCTCACTTCTCTAAAGACCATTTTTTTGGTATTTTGTTTTTTTTTCCTTTCCTCTACCTCTAACGCTACTGATATAGTTCATCTTTCGAATAATAGATGTCATTTTTCAATTTTAATACCCCACATTAGGGTATACCGTAAAAGTTCTTAATGGATTTGAATCCTAAATCCATTTCTATTCTATTCCGAATCCACGTGTCATTATGAGAGCTACGGAACCCTATATTCTATGCGTATAGCCGATATTTTATTTGTAAAGAGAGAGAGATTTTTAAAAAAGACAACTCACTTTTCTATTTAAATACACGATATCAATGTTTACCGTGAACCTTCTTAAAAAGTTTTATCGCAATGAACACATCACAGGGTTGAGAGCCCTCAGCGCTCACCGTAAGTCCGCGTACGACTGTAGAGGCCATCTGAGGCCAATATTCATACATCATACAAAAAAAAGGAACACATCACAGGATTTTATTGACCATAATGACTTATTGTCAGCGGTGTTGGACTGAATAATCATTTAATGGCCTGCCTCGGTGGCGCAGTGATAGCGCATGCGACTGCTGTGCTTGAGTTCTCGGGTTCGATTCCCGGGCCGGACCAAATGTTTGTATAATCCGCAAATATTTTTTTCGGAGTCTGGGTATTTTCGGAGTGCATGTATAATATGTATGTATTTATTAAAATAAAAAAGTATGTTTATGTTTTTATATCAGTTGTCAAGTACCCATACCTAATACAAGCTTAGTTTGGGACTAAATGACGTTGTGTTTAAGATGTCCGAAATATTTATTTTTAATTATTATTTATTTATAAAAACAATTAACATAAAATAGGCATAGGCGAAAATGACATTCAGATACAGAACAAGTGATAGTGCTCAACTCACAATCATTTGTCCTTGGGAAGAAATCGAACCCCGGTCTGATACAGCAGTCAAGATCACTCGTAACTTTTTTATTAATCTACTATATAAGTCCTGCGGTTATTGTTGTAAACCGCTGGTAACGCCGTGTTAGCCTAAACAATGTTAGCCTAAGATACTCCTTATGTCAAGAGCCATATGCCAGTGAAAGTCCCGTCAAAATCAATCCAGGTGTTCCAGAGATTAGCCGGAACAAAAAGACAGACAGTATGAAAGAAAGAGTGGAAGATATACGCTCCAGAACTAAGCGGTTCGGATCTTCCTTCTTGTGCTGAGCAGTTAAAAACTGGAACTCACTGCCAGCTCATGTTTTTCTTCCAATTATGATCCCGGGTCCGTTATGCGGGGCGTGAAAAAGCAACTCACTAGGCCACCATAATGTGGGTCGTCATACTGCTTGCATTGGTACACTGGTCATACTGGTTGCACTTTTGGTTTGTACTCATGCTTTCCATCAGTCACCTTGGCAGGCGGTAAATACAAAAAAAACGTAACTGGCCTGAAATTAGGCCGAACTGTTGGATTTAGAATTAAACCTTGGGCTCAATGGACTCAACTGAACCTTAGACTCGCAACTTTATTTAATTGATTGTTGGGAAAAGGTTGTTAAATCTTACGAAAACAACAATAAATTGTTAAACTAAATTTAATCTCAAATTCATCACAGTCACATCACTTAATAAGGTTTATAGTGCAAATACTTTGATATAATCAACTTTTAAATTAGTGTTGTACCACGACGGCAGCCAAGTTGACTTTTTATTCCAGAAATCTAGGATGGCCTTTCTGCCGCGATTCTTCCATGGCTTTCCTGGCAGATCGTCTGAGAAGTCATTTACTCCACCAACACGAAGACCGAGGGATAGGTAGAACTGTAAATTAGAATATTGTTATGGAACCTTTAGAACAAATCAATCATCGGTCGTTTTCAATAACCTATCTTTAGTTCAACGTGGACTTATTCATTCCTTCATTGATAACCACGACCAATTTTCTTTCTTTTGAGCAATTTTTGCTGTCAATTACAGATCAAATAGTCTTATAAGGTAAATTCAGACCTTTTTCAAATAACCTATCTTTATTTAAAATTGGAAATAGGTTGTTAAAAGGGACTGATAAGAAAACATTAGTTCCCGTATATAATCTGTTCTGAAGGTCTTGGTAAAATTTGGAACAATAGCTATTTTATTAAACTCATGTACTCTACAATCGAAAAATTATGTATTTGTTACAGACATACGTACATTATTAAACCTTATTAGAGGCGTATTTAACCCACCTTATGGAGACTATAATTTCAGTTTTAATTACATACGAAGTGTTCAAAAAATAATAAGGCTGTTTGGAAGCATTGAATTTAGGATAGTTTTCGTCAACGTGTTTTGCTTTTCTTAAGCCTACGATAAATTTCAAAGGATTTGTCTCAATTCACTAATAATGTTTTAATGGTTTGAATACAACACCAAACCAAATCAACAAACCAACTTTAAAATTTCATAAATTTAGATCAAGTTTACGAAACTTTAAAGTTGGGTTGTGTACCGATAGATATCAAATTGAAACGCGAAATGCAACCCACTTCGAAGATCGTTATTAGAAACCTGTGGCATCTATTTTTATTAATTAAATATTTCATCAATGCAATGATAATGTACAATAGGGAAGTTTTTCAAATTCAAATTCAAAATCAAATTCTTTATTCACTTAGGATGCAATACATCTCTTGTGACAGGTCAAGATTCTACATGTACATTAATGCCATGTTCGCAAACAATAGGTAGAGCCGGAGAAAAGAACATGGCAATAAAAACTCGCGGCCACTCCTTTAAGCTTTGCAGAGACGCATGCTAAATTTAATAAGTTTTAGAAGTAGTTACCATTTGATCAAACGGTGCCATTACAGTTCCTCTTAACCAGCTGCTGGCATGTGGTACGGCATATTCTCGACCAGTTTCATAGAAGCCTACTCCTGGATCTACTTGGCCATATTTCTTGCCATCTACGAATACTTCTATTTTATCTGGAATTAAAAAGAACACTCAACTTAGTAATATGTGTCGCGAAGGACTTTACAAACATTTAAGTACATAATACGGACACCAAGTTCACCCTGACTTCGAACTACAATTTGTGGATCACACAGTGTTGTCCCATTTTGGGATTTGAACCCTTGGCGCAGTAGCGAGCGGCGTGGCATCCGCTTATACCACTAGGCCAAACGCGCAGTCAAAAGAAAAATAGTTATAAGAAAAAGAATTCTGTTCTGCATCAAGTAACTTTCTCTAAAATTATGTTCTATTTTCTTCTTATATGTGAAGCGATTTCTAAATTACAGTTTTTGTTTTTATGTATTAAGGTACCGGCTTCTTTTAGTGTGACATATATAATTTTTTAATCTAGTTTTAGGTAATCTCTAATATTTAGAACGTCGTCTTCTATACTTGATTTTAGTGAAATTTACCCAAAGTTAGCAAAAATTTCGGGAAACCGTTTTTTTTTTCTTTTTTTAGAAAATCCCCTCGGACCGTCACCCCGCCGGGGTTTTCAGTGAGTCGGACTCGAACCGACGAAAACCACACGGTGTGACTGTGTGTGTGTTTTGGAAAACTATAATAAGCATAATCTTTTGTCATAAGTTTAGCAGGATAATTTCGTGTCTGTGGTAGAAGTGTCTGTGGAAGATAAAATATCGACCACTATTGACCCAAAAAAGATTTTTTTTGGCTTGGCTAAACATGCTCTTTTATGTTCAAAATGGTTGAAAAAGAAAGATTTGCTAAAATATTTCAGGAACAGTACCTTGTCTCCATATTAAAGTGTAATTATGAAAATCATTGTTCCAACTGTCGATACCAATAGTTTCTTTCAAGAACATGGTCCTGAATGGTTCAGCGTCAGACATTACAGGGCCAGCGTACAACTTCTTTGCCTGACTAGGATTTCCTAATGCATAGGCTATCCGCATTAATCCAGATTCATAGCGAAGAGAGCCGTACACATTATCTGCTGGTTCTAGATTAATTTCTGAAATTAATAAAAAATATCTACATTTAAATACTTTTTTTCTTCTTCCAACCTAGGGATACTTAGGGATACTTCCAACCTAGGGATACTACCTACTGTGTCGCGGAGGTCTTTACTGTTTGTAAAGAAGTACTTGAAAATAACATATCGAATGTTCAGACTGAGAATAACAAGTTGTGAAATACACAAAGTGTTGTCTCATGTGGAGTTTAAACCAAAATAATCACCACATTAGAGAGCATCGAGGCACCTTTCTGTCTTGTCATAAATTTGAGAATTCTCTTGTCTATTGGCCTTCTCCTGAGAAGAGATACGAGCTAAGCAGTGGGGACATTATGGGTTCTTGATTGACTTGATTGTTATTCTTTCTGACTTCTATGCTCAATTTGTATCTTAGCTGTTTAAATAGTACTGACCTGGTATAATCCAACTGCCAGCGGGAAGCTTAGCCCTCACTTCAATTCTGCCATAAGTGAAACTGAACTTGTGGCGAGTGATGAGCTTGGGGGTTATCACCGGTGGTAGAATCTGGGCTCCAGAAGCTTCTTGCTTGCATTCTCTTGAGTCTACTTTACCGGTACATCTGTAATATAAGCAAGATCGTGTTCAGCTATAGTACGTCAATAAGCTTTGCTGTTTCATCATTGACATCACTATCAAGAGCCCCTATTTGTTTATTAGAATAGGCCTGTGTAAAAAAGGATATTGTTTGTGTGGCAAAAAAGTTGTCCAGGTGGGGCTTTTAGTTATGTAGTGATACGAAGATAATAGTTTAGATTTTAATTTTGCCAGTTTTTTTAACACGTCGGACTTTACAGCTAGAAGGTCCCAGCATTTCCGAAGACTCACTCTAGGAAGAAATGCCGAAACAAATCACAGAGGTGACTTTTCCGTCAACAATGATTAAATAATAAACTATGCGAGCACAGTATTTGGGTCACGGTTGGCCTTTTGAAGAAAGGACCATAGTTTTGAGTCAGTCAGTCCATACAGCTAGCATACGAGCCCCAGTCATCATCTTATTTATCTGATTTTGGTCAAGATTAACGACCTGAAACACGACAATACTGCTAGCAGGACAATTAGTGTCCTGCTAGCAGAGGATAATAAGCTGGTCTCGCTTTCAATTATGAATAGGTATGTAACAAAACGAATCTAAAATTATTGTATGATCTAGAGATATGTATTTCTTTCAGATTTTGGTTGTTTTATATGTATTACATGTATGTATTTACAAAAACAATATGTAAGTATTATATTAGCTTATCTAGCTTTTACAGTATAAGCTCTGCTTAGTTTTAAGCTATACTTTATTATAAAAAGTAGCCTATATACTTCTCCCAGGTCCAATCTATCTATATTTTGCAATTCATCCAAATCACTTAAGCGATTTAACGTAAAAGGCAAATTTACTTTTGAATTTTTTAAATTAATATGGAAGTGTGGATAGTATGAATAAAACTATACCTCCACGTCAAGTCCAGAGATTCCCTGACAAAACCTTCATGGTGCTGATCCTCCAGGAGTACGGGCGTTAGAACGAGTGATCCATCTTCGAACATTACTGTTTTATCAGGTAGGTAAACGTTGAATGGATAGTCCTGAGAAAGTAAATTAATAACTTACAGTACTTATTTTAATTATATAGAATACTTAGGTGAAACGATCGGTTGATCGATATGTAGGTAGAATAAATTGATGTTAAACGCATTATGAATGATATTGTTGCTCCTCTGTATTAATTATTGTGGATCAAGTTTAAAGAAATAATAATAAAAAATATTTCAGACATCTTACACACAACGCCATCTAGTCCCAAACTAAGCAGAGCTTGTATTATGGGTACTAGACAACTGATATAATTACATAAACATACTTTTTTTTGTAAATACATACATAATATACATAGAAAACATCCAAACTGCGAAACAAATATTTGTGGATTACACAAACATTTGGTCCGACCCGGGAATCGAACCCGAGACCTCATGTTGAGCAGTCGCATACTCTCCCACTGCGCCACCGAGGAATAAAATATTTTCATTTCATTTTATGTTTAACACGTTCACAGTTCTATGAGCCCACTGTGGGCTTACGTCATGTGTATGGCTTCAAGTCCGTGAGCCCACATTGGGCTCACACCTATTGAGTAACTTGTTCTGAATTTTTGAACCAGTAAGGCCTTTTGAGTTTTAGGACTTGTGACCAAGGTATTGGATGTGTGAAAACCATCAAAACAATCAAAAAAATATATAGTCACTAACTGTTTGAACTTATGAAATAGTTTAATAATATAGTATGGGGACTGTGAAGGTGTTAATAACGATGCACGGATAACGACGGCTTTAAGTGCTCACAAAAAAAAAAAAACAATAACACGACTACGTAAACACTTTTAATAATAATCCTACTAGTATAGCATAAGTCTAAATCTGAATATTTTTGAAGTAATAGCACCAAAAAGTAATTTTCGTCTTTTATTTAATCACCTAATTACCTCTTTAACAACATAACGGCCAACTGCTGGGTTTCCTCTCAGGAGAGGGAACAATCACCGAGGTTATGCAACGACGGCAGTGGGACGATTTATGTTGATACCTATTTCTTATTCGTCATCATTATCATCAATCTATCGCAGTCCACTGCTGGACATAGGCCTCTCCAATTCTAATCATTTTTGGCGTTTTTGTGTAGTTAGGCGGTGATTCACGCCCGTGTCTCGGAGAGCACTTAAAGCCGTCGGTCCCGGTTGTCATGAACATCTATGGCAATCGTTATTGGGAAGTCAGTGCCCTCAAATTTGCTGACAACTAGTTCATCCTTCGGATTTCAGTTCTCCCTTAGGGTTGCGGAGGTCCGACGCCAGTCGCTCCGTGGAAAAACTGATATTCAGGTAAAACCGGTTGAACTAGTAGCCAACCCCAAATAATATTGGGAATAAGGCTAGGAAGAAGAGAGCTAATTATCTATTCTTTTTTTTAAGAAATATAAAATCGGATAACGCTAGTAACTGACTGACAGCTTTCTTCTTTAAGGATGATAATCATTCTCCTATCTTTAGTGTTAAAATAACTTAGTTCAACATTAAGAAAAAAATCTTGAGACATTTTTTTAATGGAAGTTCATTCAAACTGAACAAAGCAAACAATAACATGTAGCCATGTGTTCCGTATCCACATTGATTGTTTCAATAGTGTTGTTTGGTTTTGAAATACAATCTCTTATTGATGTTATAATACATTTTCTGTTCCTTTCAACCAGTTCCATAGTCTATCTATAAACTGTATTTTAAGTTATCTTATACCATCATCATGAGCAGATTATCTAGTATATCCTTTGTGAGTAGACTGTAAGAAAATACTTTATATTATAATAATAAAAATTTCCTCTTACCGGTTCTTGTGGGAATTTAATCTCCGGAGTCCAGCGAGCCAGATCTTTGAGATTAGTGGTATCAAATTCTTCATTGAAAATCATCTGTCCTTGACATACGCTGCTTTTGCCTTGGACAAGCGTCCCTGAAGGCATACAGTCGGGTACAGGGTAGGTATCAGGAATAACTGGTACTTGGGTTGAGGTTGACGTCGATGGTGTAGCTACTGGCGGGTTCTTTACATCTACTGGCTTTCCTTCTTCGTCTACGTACCCTGGAGAAGTAAACAGAGTTAATTTTAAGTATATTTATTACTGGTTGTGTCTCACAGTGTTACCCGTTATTGTTGTAAATCGCTAGTAATGCCGCGGAGCGAAGCTAGTCTCGAAAAATTATCTATCTGCCAGGGAAACTCATATCAAAATTGGTACAGCTACTCCAGAGATTAGCGGAAATAAACACTAATGAAGACAGACAGTATTGTTAAAAATTGTTTTTTTATGTTCTTCTTCTTCTAGTGCCTCTTCAATCCTGAAGGTTGGCCGTCAGCTTCCTGTACTCCTCTCTGTCATTGGCCAGGCGGAACAGTTGCTCAACGGAGCTGATACCGGTCCACTCCCGGATATTTCGCAGCCACGATTTCTTCCTTGGCCCAGCGCGTCTTTTCCCTTCCACCTTGCCCATCATTATCAATTGAAGAAGCAAATATCTTTCGTGCCTGAGCACATGACCGAGGTATTCAATTTTGTTCTTTTTTTTTTGGTAAGTACCGTAAATACTTTTATATGCATTTAGTAAAAAAAACTGTTCATTTGATATTATAAACAGACGCTTCAATTTCATTAATTTATATAGATTAGACAGAAACTGTAGTATGGTAACACACTGACATTGAAACAAATAAGTTCATCAGTGCCATCTACCGAAAACACGCCAAACTATTTAGTAACTGCTAATCCTGTATCGCGTTATAAAAACATGTATGTACACAACTTTCGAATATGAACCCGAATCAATATCATCATCTTGATGTCGGCCGAGCACGTTAAGCTGTTGAATGGTAATCGTAATGGGCACCCACAGGACAGGCTTGCCTAGTATGGGGAAAATGGAAATAACCAATATGTACTTGCTTTTACTTGTTAATAAATTATTTTTATTTTTTATTATCATCCTTTTGCAGTCCTTTGGCCAGCAGTGAACTGCAATAGGCTGAAAATAATATACTCAACATTAAAGACCAAAAACGTGGACTTACCTGTGACGGTCCATTCTCCATCGTCTTGTCTATACCCTAACCCATTCTTGATTACATATGTCCAAAAATATATCTTATCCCCAATTTTGAGTTCAACATTACGGTCTCTGAACGTCCATCTTCCTTGTTTTGCTTTGGTGATATCGCGCGCCCATTGGCCAGCCTCTAGTCCTTCCATTTCTTGATTAAGGTTCCCATGAAAAGCGAAAAGTGAATAGCCATCATCTGAAAAAGAACATATTACCGTTTTAATTTTTGACAAGATAAACTAATTGAGTCAATGAAAAGATATCAAAATTTTCTACAGATTATTGGGACATAATCATTGCTCCCAAACAGATAATCTTTATCGTTTGTTTTCTCAAATGCATACTTGATCGAGTGTTCTAAACACGGAAAGGCGCGTGTTTTAAAATACCTTCATTCACCCGTGCAAAGCCTGGGGCGACTTGCTATTGTAACTTCAAAGATTGTTTGACTAAAGGGAGATCGACAGTAATGAGAATGGGAGTATTTTTTTCAAAGTGGTTCAACTCTGCCTGATGGGAAGCATGAGTAGAATCCAGGAGTGGGGGCCACCAGACTGTCTGCGATGTGTCTGTCAGTTTGTTTGTGGTGATGCCGACCCAGACTATGGCGGTTTAGTAAGATGCCTTTTCACGCCCCTCATAAAGGACCCGGGATCATAATGGGAATTAAACACGTTATTTATGAGTCGTTTATGATTCTGTGAATTTATGTCGAATCTAGGCAGGGGGGTGTCACTCCGCAGTTTAGGTATAGTCGGCCGGCTGCCTGCCGGGTCAAACACGCCGTTCGAACAGACATCGTCAGAACAGATAAGAGTTACGCGATAGAAAGAGACGCAACTGTAGGTAAATATAATCGTAGTGATTCGGCGCTGTGCGATCTGAATTGAACTTAATCTTTTGACACCGAGGGTATCTATAACTTTAATTTACTTTTCGGAGTGAGTCTTCTGTACTGGTACTATTATGTATTCTGTGATCTAGGTACCAATAAGGAACAGATAGATGGTCTTAGTGCTTATTTGTTACCTTCACAAAAACTAGCAACATTTAAATTAAGTCCAAGTTGTCAACAGAACCTGTTTTTGTGAACTGTGCACAGCTATCTAAATTGAGTGTCTGTAAAAAAATAACTCGCGTTTTTTTTTAATTGCAAAATTGAACAAAAACTATGAAATTATATTAACTTCCGTGACACGGTACTAGGGTTGCCACATAAAACTATTGGCAAGAAAAATGTGAAACATATTTAATTTCTTTTTTTTTACACTTTGATAATATAAGTTTAGTGATATTAAATATTATCCTTTTAGTGACGTAATCGAAGTATCACCACCCCTATTCGTCCCGTGGGTATCGTAAGGGCTTTCACCCACTGGCCACGCGCTCACGCGCGTGGGCGCGTGGCAGCAGATCACGCGCGCGGCGACGGTGGAGCAGATCTGCCCGTTCGAGCAGATTCTACCGCGCCTACGCGCCTGCCGGCTTTGTCGCCAAAATACTGGGCGTTGTTCAATTTCAAATATAAATGTATCCGTGTCCAGATCCATCGTGAACAAGTCCTTATAGCACGAAAACAGGCGCGATACTTCGTTCAATTTCGTATATAAATGTGTTTACTGCTGCGGCCCGCCCCGACCAAGCGCGCGGTGGCAGAATCTGCCCGCGATAAGGACTTGTTCACGATGGATCTGGACACGGATACATTTATATTTGAAATTGAACAACGCCCAGCAATTTGGCGACAAAGCCGGCAGGCGCGTAGGCGCGGTAGAATCTGCTCGAACGGGCAGATCTGCTCCACCGTCACCGCGCGCGTGATCTGCTGCCACGCGCCCACGCGCGTGAGCGCGTGGCCAGTGGGTGAAAGCCCTAAGTGAAGACTAACTGACAAACTACGTAAAACAACATCACTGCAAGAGAAGGAAAACTTTCAACCCTATAACAACCCGTCTGGCCAGCGTGGTATAGTAGATCAAAACCTTCTTTCTACGAAGAGGCCTATCAAAGGCGGTTGATAATGTACTGCAAAATTGGAATCGTTTATTAAATGTGATGTGCTTGATGTTTTGTATATTACAACCTGACCAAGTAACTAAAAGTAAATAACAAGTAAATAAAATCTAAATCGGATAATTAAATTTGACTGCCTTGTTGGTTTAGTGGTCAGCGTATGCGGCTGCTCATCAAGAGGTCTCGGGTTCGATTCTCGGGTCGGACCAAATGTTTGTGTGATCCGCAAATATTTGTTTCGGAGTTTGGGTGTTTTTCTATGTATCTATTTACAAAAAAAAGTATGTTTATGTATTTATATCAGTTGTCTACTACCCATAATACAAGCTCTGCTTAGTTTGGGATTAGATGGCGTTGTGTGTAAAATGTCCCGAAATATTTATTTATTATTTATAATAGTTAAGTATTTACTAAAGTTATCTTCTGTGGTTTTATCCCAACTTAGTTATATTCAATAGTTTCGATTTCAATAAATATTTGTTATATCTGGACGTAAAAGATCGTAACTTGACAATCTTACAACCCTATCGACTACGGATCAGAAGATTTTTTTTATAATCTGTTGTTATCACTCATCTGCAAAAAGATTATTTTTTACGGTTTCTTAGTTCGTGACTCTTATAGATTCGTCATGTCCGTCCGTCCGTCCTCGACCTACCGCCTAAACGGTTGGTGCTAGAAAGATGAAACTTTGCACCAATATGTGTTGTGATTACGTCGACAAATTGCTACAATAAAATTACGAAAAATATTTTTATTTCGGGTACCTCCGCGCTATAGGTACGTGTAAAGTGGGGATGTTTTTTTTTTCTCGCGTCTAACCCTTAGGTTAGATAGGTCTTTTAAAACATTGTGAGGTTTCTAAAACCATTTTTCGAATTAGGTGAAGGGGAAAGGTACTCCTTATTATTATTGTAGTAATAATACATAATAAGTACACAAACTATAAATGATATATTAAAATTATCAAATATTTAAATTGGTGAAAATTGTAAAACGTAAAAAATCATCAATCCTTGGTTGCTACGTCGACCAGATCTGCGCGCACTGCTCGCTCTGCCATCGGCAATCTTCGCGGGCGCTGTCGTATCTCGTCGCGCTGTATGTGGAACAGAAGTCGCCACATAGGTATCTGTTTATGAGTTATTTAACTTGAAAGCGTATTTTTTTTCTAAAAACAGTGCGTCCACCCATGGTCCACCCCCTCTAAAAGCTAAACAACTAGCTAAAAAATCATGATAGTAGCCCATATATTAAACTTTCAAGGAAAACTGTAGCGGTTTTAATTTTTAATTTTATTTTAGGAGTTATAGGAGCCTAAACTTGTAAAATGCACTCACTTGGAAAACTTCGTACAAAAATAAACTAATAATAAGTTAACATAACAGTTGTATATTGACCACGATTTGAAATCTACCTACCATTATGAGTGACTACGGAACCCTATTCTATGCGTGCCCTGACACGCACTTGGCTAATTTTTAACATATTTAGTTTAGAGACGATTCAACGCTTTTGAATACCATATTCGGTCTTTGAGTCATTGACCAGGCGAATCACTTTTTAACTTATTTGGAATTACAACTTGTTTACCGGAGAGGATCGTGACAGATATTTTTATTTTTATGTTTCGTTAATTTTTATCAGATTTTTACTTTTTTCTGATACTTATTCTTGTGGTTTCTGCGCGATTTAAATAATTCTTTTTGGTTTGAAATTGCATCTAAATAAGTTGGAGAACCATGCAAGAGGCATATTACCAACAGAGGATGTCATCATCATCAATCATCAACAGCCTTTAACAGTCCACTGCTGGACATAGGCCTCTCCTTTGAAAGGAGGTTTTGGCCTACTATACCACGCTGGCCAAACGGGTTGGTAAAGTATTTGTTTCAAGTTTTCCTTCTCTTAGCAGTGATGTTATCTGCTTATTTTGTTCCTTTAGTCGCCTCTTACGACACCCATGGAATGAACAGGGGTGGTGACACTTTGTATTCTTAATCCGTCACCACACGGACGCTTAACATGACGATTAGCGCGATAAAAAGTAAACAGATAGAAAACTCTTTATTTGTTACAGATTTACTGTAACAAATGCACGGTTGGCCTAGTGGCTTAAGTGGTCGCCACGCCGCTTCCTACTACGCCAAGTGTCGTGGGTTCAAATCCCACGTAGGACAACACTTTGTGTGATTCACAATTTGTTGTTCTGAGTCTGGGTGTTCTTTGTGTCCGTCTCATGTATGTTTGTAAAGTCCCCCGCGACACAGGAATTTATATTCCTAATGCGGGAGTTGTCTTTTTATAAACAAAAAAACAAATAAACAAACAAATATAGAACATAAATAACTTATATTTAATGTACAAAGGGAGGCCAGAGGATGTAAATATGCTGAGAAGAAGGTTGGCATGGCTTTAATTACGGAACTTTTAAATTTGTTACAATACGCATTTATTAGAATCATAGGGCTTGTATAAGACATTGTTAATCCTTTTATTTAAATACATACAAATGATAGATATCGCTCCTGAGCTTGATCACTACCCGGGAGGTCTGATAGACGTCCTGTGGAAATTTGAGAGGGAAGGAATAAAGTGTGTACCTGTCCCCCTAGCCAAGTTGCGTATATTTTATTCTATTCTCTATTCTTTTTCTCTATTTTCTTGTTTCCCACTCAGTCACGTGATTAATTCAAAAATTTTAGCCAATTAAACAAGAGAATAGAGTAATAGAATAGAGAATAGAATAGAATAAACGCAAATTGGCTAGGGGGACTGTGTTCGCGAACATATTGGTGCACTTCAATATCTCCTGCGTCAGAATCGGCTAGGAAAACATCATCTTTTAATATTATTGCATTAGTAAATTAATTTTATGTAAAGCCCGTCCACGTTATTATGAATTAAAAGTAAATAAGATGCTGCATATAATCCAAAGAGCAATTAATTTAATATGGTGATATGAATAATAATTTTATTTTAAAATGTGATAATATTCATTTTATTCAATTAAATTACGTCGTCATCATCATCATTAGCCTATCGTAGTCCACTGCTGGATATAGGCCTGGCCTGTGGGCGTCTTACACTACGCCTGTCGAGAGGCGGTCTCCACTCCAGAACTCTTCTACCCCAACGGTAGTTCTGCGGCTAATATGGCCAGCCGACTGCCACTTTGGGTTGCTAATCCGGTAGGCTATGTCGATGACATTACGTAATTACAATGCAATTATTTTTATGAACTTATACGATGCGTGAGAGGCTTCCCCATCCACGCAGACCCATTACGATTTCTTCATGACCTGGATTTGCTTGCTTAGCATACACATGCATACTACTATATTTACTGTGCAGTATGCCAAACCGTGTATTCCACAAAAGTGAATGTTTTCAATTTTTGTTTTTGACTATTAAAATAGTTAACCTCCATAAAAAAACCTTTCTAAGTGGGTGGGTGCTTACAATCAGCTGGCAAAATTTCAAATTTGCAGCCCCTAGATGAATCAGTTGCTCATTCAGAGGAAGAAATTTTGTATTATGTCATCATTCACAGTCCACAATGCCCATTGCTGGGTTCGGGGTCTCCTTTCGGGAGATCGTTAGGGCAATCGAATCAGATCGGTATCGTTAGATAGGTCTTTTAAATATATTGAGAAATTGATCAGCCATTTTTTTTTATTAAGGGATCTGTTTATGAGTATGTTTTTTTTTGTAAAAAGTGCGTCGACCTCCGTAAGTTTAACTATTAGGGGAGGCCTAAAATCTAAGAAAACGGCTGGCTAGAAAAAACTAAAAAACAAAACACGATAGTAGTCCATGTGGTGAACTTTACGGCAAAACTATAACGGCTTTGATAGCTTTGTTAGTTCAGGAGTTATAGAGGCCTTACTTGTGAAATACGCTTACTTGGAAAACTTCGCATAAAAGTAATAGAATAATAAGTAAACATACTATTTTAATTCCACTTGTCATTGTATATGACTACGGAACCCTATTCTATGCGTGGCTTGAAACGCACTTGGTCAATTTTCTAAATATAAAGTCAACCTCAAATGTTCGCGTATGAGGTAGTTAGTATCTGTATTAGACATTCGTTCTTTGTTTTGCGGTTACTTCGGTGTGTTTTCCGTTTAAAATTAGATCATACTTGTTTCCAAGTAAGCATAATTAGCGGCATTTAACCATTACTTCATGCTGATTCATGTATTCAATTTTTTTTTGTACAAAATGAAACCTTAGAAGATTAAGGTTTCATTTTGTACAAAAAAATTAGAGACTTAAGACTAACTACGACAATACTCACGTGAAAACTCGGACCGGAATTTATTTGATAAACCATTTAAAACCAATTTAAAAACTAGTCAAGATATATTTTATCGTAAACTTGTATATCTACCAGTTCATAAAATAAAAAGTGATTTAGAAGCCATTATGCCCCAGATGCTGACACCAATTTTAACGGAACTTTTAGTTGAATAAACTTATAAAACGATAATCATATTTTTGTGAAATTTAATATAAATAAATAAATATATATTTCGGACATCTGACATCATCATCTACATCGGCATTGTTTGTTGTGCATGGTTTAAACCGCTATTTTTGAAGTTTCACCCCTAAGGGGGTAATATGAGAGATGTATGGTTTTTTTATAAGTTTGACATTTTTAAGTTATAAATATTAAATCAAAAATAATCACGCTAGCGAATTCGCGTGTCATAGTATGTTTTAACATAAAAATATGTTTTTATTAAATATTTGTGGATTAGGGTTATATAGGGTATAGAAGGGTATACTTCTAATTTAAATTATGGTAATCAATCAAAATAATATCATGAGATGATAGATTAACCCACAGTTGCTGACCCCTGGCTAACGGTGACGACGATTTTCTTAAGCCAAGTACGTGGCAAAAAATATAGTTTTTACTAACTAATTTAAGATAGAAGGGTGCTATGCCAGAACGAATTATGGTAATCAATCTAAATAGTAATATGATATGTTACATTAACCCACGGTGGTTGACCCCTGGCTAACGGTAATGAAGATTTTCTTTGGTTTGTTTTATTCGTTAGTTTTTTATAGTCATTAGCAATTAGAGTCAAACTCAGACACATCTAAATACACATTCTGTCCGTATTGTACCACTGTCATTTCGTTTTTTTTATATATGAGTTTAAAAAAAAAGTATGTTTATGTATTTATATCAGTTGTTTAGTACCCATAATACAAGCTCTGCTTAATTTGGGACTAGACGATGTAGTGTGTAATATGTCCGAAATATTTATTTATTATTATAATTTTAGTATAAAAGTGTAGTTTAGTGTAATAAACTAAAAAGAACTCATTTGAAAATCATAACTTTTAATGCCTAAAGACTCCCAAAATCAGGTATAAAGTGTATTTGGCAAGTAAAATTAAAATAATTTGGTAATAAATATGTAAATTACGTATTTTCATTGTGAATGTCAGCTATTATAAACATGCTTCTTTTATTAGTTTATTTTGTATTTAGTTTTTAAATTTGAAATGATAATTTAGTGTTTTAGGTATTATTAAATACAAACACTAAATTAACATTTTAAGTTAAAAACTTTTTAAAATAGCGTGACCGTGAAGTAACAAGTTTTTTTTTTGTCGTGTTATTATATTTTACTAGCTGATGCCCGCGGCTCCGCTCGCGTTTTAGAGGTATCAAAAATAGGTGTTGGCCGATTCTCAGACCTACTGAATATGCATATAAAGTTTCATAAAGATCGGTCAAGCCGTTTCGGAAGAGTATGGGGACGAACATTGTGACTCGAGAATTTTATATACTATTCATCAAAATCTCTGATCTGAATATGAACACTACATAGTGTTCATATTCAGATCAGGTTTGTAATGAATTTACAGTAATATGATACATCATCAACAACCCCTAACCATCATAATAATAACCCACTTCTGGGCACGGGTCTCCTCTGAGGAGAGGGTTAAGGCCTTACGTCCCCACTCCAGCCGAGTGATTGTTGGGGACTGGCAAGACAACGCTGTGGCTAAGTAATCTTGCTGTTGGATGTTTTCAAGCCGTCCGAAGGTCTCCAACTATTTTTTCACATGCAATACTCGGCTGGTTGAAGTTAGAACTCATAAACATGTTGTTCAACTAAATTTTAACTGAATATTTTTAGTTTTAAAAACCATGTCTATATATTGAGATTTAGATATTTTGTAATAGAATGTGTAAGGAAACAAACCCCCTCAAGCCCTTCAAGGCCCAAACAATTTAGAATGTATACATATTCTAGACAGATAATTTAGATTAAATACAATCACGTCTGTGGTAAGCGTATGCGTCTGCTGATAAAGAAGTCTCGGGTTCGATTCCCGGGTCAGACCAAATATTTGTTTGATCCACAAGTATTTGTTTCGGAGTCTGGGTATTTTCTATGTATAATATTGTATGTATTTACAAAAAAAAAGTATTTTTATGTATTTATATCAGTTGTTTAGTACCCGTGATACAAGCTCTGCGTAGTTTGGGACTAGATGATGTTGTGTGTGAAATGTCCGAAATATTTAAAAATATTTAATATTTGTATGTCTGTCTATTATGCCTGTCTATATGTCTTAGAAAGCATGCCTAAACCTCCTTTTTAAGGAGAGGCCTATGTCCAGCAGTGGACTGTTAAAGGCTGTTGATGATGATGATGATGATGATATGTCTTAGATTCTTGAGGATGGACATAGGCTATATTTTACAGCGATGCACGAGGGCGTACCTCGGGCAAAGGCTACTTGATAATAATTAAGAGACAATGATAACATCACACTAATTATGTCACGATGAAAGGGACATAATAAGGAAAATCTCGCAATAAATGTTCGTCCGATGTGTGATATCATAGTGCAACTGTTTATCCCATATTTTAAAGATTATTGCTCATATATTACTATGATAAATATTTATGTCTATAGAATAATAAATAAATAATAAATATTTCGGACATCTTACACACAACGTCCTCTAGTCCCAAACTAAGCACAGCTTGTATTATGGGTACTAAAAAACTGATATAAATACATAAACCTATTTTTTTTTGTAAATACATATATATTATACATAGAAAAACACCCAGACTCCGAAACAAATATTTGTGGATCCAGCCAGCCATCTTGCACAAGTCATCACTCCACCTGGTCTGTGGACGTCCTACACTACGTTTGCCGAGACACGCTCTCCACTCAAGAACACGTTTACCCCAACGGTTGTCAGTTCTGCGGCTAATATGGCCAGCCCATTGCCACTTCAGCTTGCTAATCCTGTAGGCTGTGTCGATAACTTTAGTTCTCCGCCGGATTACCTCGTTTCTAATACGATCCCTTAGAGAAACGCCGAGCATAGCCCTCTCCATAGCATGCTGCGTGACTTTGAATTTGTGGACCAGCCGTGCCGTGAGTGGCCACGTTTCGGCTCCGTATGTCATGACGGGTAGGACGTACTGGTTGAAGACTTTTGTCTTCAGATAAATAGAAAATGTCTATAGAGCTAAAATATACAGAAATATTTCAGCATCATTAATGAAAATCGTTGGCATGATGCGGTTAGGAATTTGCTCGTGTAACAGGAAGAATTTATCAAATAATTAAACGACAACAATTAGATAAAAGTAATTATTTGTAACCTTGGCATTGAGATATTCGCACGTTAAAAAACATAAATGTGTATTTCCCCACGCCATTTTTCTTGGAAAATTATAACAATGTTAGTGCAAGCTGTCTTTTGAGCATTTTGCCTCATTTTGAACCGACTTCAGAAAAGAAGGAGGTTTCCTATTCAATTGTTTCATTGCAAAAAGTCTAGCCTAGCAAAAGTCTGGTCTAGCAAGGTCTAGTGGTTAGCGTATGCGACTGCTGAGTGAGAGGTCTCGGGTTCGATTCCCGGGTCGGGCCAAATGTTTGTGTGATCCGCAAATATTTGTTTCGGAGTTTGGGTGTTTTCTATGTTTAATATGTATGTATTTACAAACAAAAAAAACTACTTGATACTTGTTTGGGGACTAGATGGCGTTGTGTGTAAATTGTCGAAAAAAAATATTTATTTAAAAAAAAAACTAAATGAATCATCGTAATTAATGAACATATTTAGATTTTTTTAATTTATGAGATTGCTAGCTTTTGCCCGCGCCTATCGCTACATAACCGGAGCAGTACTAAACTCACACAGATGACCAACCTAAAATGACAGCATTCTTGCTGTTGTTTTTTGTTAGTAAGTGTGAAACCGGAGGCCCAACCATTCTGCATCATTCTGGAGAGGAGGAGGAGAATGATGCTGAAACATCTCCGTTCTTTCTCAAGAATCAGAGTATTTTAAAGACAAATTTCATCGAAATCAATGCAATGCAGTTTAGTGGGCATAGCCGCGAGGAAAAGCTAGTTTTTAATGTTTTAGATTTCCTTTTGTAGCTCATTTTAAATAAAAACCTATGTTGATTTTATCGTTCGGTACAGATGGCAACCACGATGGATAGGTATTCTTATTTATTTTGTTAATATTGTAAGGATTTTCTATGAAATGGGGAACGAAGAAATGCTTCGGAATGGTAGTACTGATAGCATATGTGACTGGCTTGCTTGAGATCTAGGATTCGATTCCCGGGTAGGACCAAATGTATGTATGAACTGCAAATGTTTGTTTCGGGGTTTGGGTGTTTTCTATCTATAATGTATTTACGCATTTCCATACCCAGTTGTGTAGCATCCAAAGTACAAGCTATACTTAGTTTGAGACTAGATTTGATTGTGTGAATGTGATAGCACATCATTATTATTTACAACTACACTATCATTTACAACTTCGCTAAAGGGACTGAACGATTCTTAAAGTACAATAAATAATCTTGATATTTCCTGTTTCGTTTGCTAATTTTCTTTGGAGGCCATTACAATATTACAGACATTGAGTTTGAGGCCGAACTCTGTTATGGCTGCTAGCCTGCCGGTTGCCTTCTTTCCTTCAGTGATAATGATTTTCATAAGGGATTATGGAAAAGTTTAAAGGAGAGGAAAATGGTAAATGTACCTTCCTACAAAAAGAAGATTAGATAACCACAAATAGATCGTCCTTAGGAAGGTAACGTTACCCTCGGTTATTGTTGACAATCTCGAGTAACGCCGTGGAGTGAAGCTAGTCTAAAAAAATAGCCTAAGGTAATCCTTATGTCATGAGCCATCTGCATGTGAAAGTCCCGTTAGAATCGGTCCAGCCGTTACAGAGACAAACATTTTATAATTCAATTTTGGATGTCAGTTCCTTCAATAAATTGATATGCCTTTAGTAAAAAACTGGTTATTTGTTATTACAAACAGACACTCCAATGTTATTTACTTGTATAGATGTCTAGATGAATAGGATACGGGCGCCCGATAAGTGTTTTTATGATGGGTACCTTTTTAATGACATTCAAAAGTGATTTATTTATAACCCCGTTTACTTGTTATATTGAGCTTCAAATTTTGAGTTATAGGTTTATATTTATTTAATTAATGTTTTTATACGATATATAATTTCTTTATACGGTAAAATCGGGGTTAGAACATGATTTTGCCCGCGGCACCGCCCGCGTGTAAGTCATCACGGTAAATATGTATACAGTGTATATGTGTACACAAAAAATATACATATATACATAAATATAATAGTGGGATTTGATAATACTTTTAAATTTCCTGTACTATATTAAAACGAATACTCTTTTTGAAGGGAGTGGGTAAATGTTGTTAAACATTAATCATTACATTCATCTTTTTGTCATTATTTTATCTGCGAGGATAACCACTTCCCATCTGCTATTGTAACTGTCAAAGAAGGTATATAAAACCACTGTTCATTAACATAATAAAGGCGATAAATTCTAGTTGTATCATAAAAGGGTAGTTTTAAACCAGTTCCTATAACCTAGACAAAATAAGTGCAGTCCTTACATGTAAACAAAGTCGTAGTCTAGATAATGACCTTTGTGATTATAAATAAGTACACAATTAAATACTAAAAGGTAAATAAATAGCTCATACCTGGTACAGATACCCTCAGTCCTTTAGGATAGATGGCCTCAAGTTTGGCATCAGGTACTTTGTATCCTCGAAGTTGGGCAGAACATGACGCGATTACCGCGAGTATATAGAGATATTTTGCCATGACGTCTACACCGGACAGCTGCTACTGTCGGACTGACGGTGGCGTTAGTAATCATAAGATGTACGCAGGAGCAATAGCGAAGAGTTGAAAATAAGCAGAGAAGACGTGTGTTTTTTTTTCTAAAAATTAGTTTTGTATTATCGGATAGAGATTGCTGATTGTCAACCTGAAAACAAATCAAAATCAACATTTTACTTTTTTTGTCAAAATGTGTTTTACAATTGAAATCGAAACATAGAATTTCAATCTTTAACAATGAAAAATAAGTTTATTATTTTCACGTGAACAACCCCTAAGATACCTTCCACCGGAAAACCAATGTTTTGTTGTCTGAAATTACATACAATTTATATTTTTTGTCTTGTGAGTTATCTACTTCAAACCTTCAGTTTTAAAAGTCGGACTTTTTTTAGTGTCTGTGCGGATATCCCCTCGGATACCACCAGTAGGTGGCTATGTCGGACTCGAACCGGCTTAAACTGTTCACCGTCACAGGTGCTAGAAGCCGTTTATCGATGTGCACCTACCTACCCTAGAAAACAAATATAAAATTCAGACCTACTATTAAACCTAAGTAAAAACCTATGTCATATTCAAAAGCATCCCACAATAAAAGTGCTGAGCTATTTAATGAATTGTGAATTAGCCGAGTGTAAGCAGTTTGTAGATCTATGGAGATGCGTTAATGACCTACAGTGGGTATGTTGTCGCGGCCATAGTACTTATCCGAACACAAACATCGGAGAATAACATATTGAAGAAGGTTGGACTTCTCATTACTGGCTCATAAAGCGTCCTTTCACCTTTCACCTATAGCATTTTATGTCCGTTGTGATACCCTGTTTAAAATACAAGTGTATGAATAGGGTTTCGAAATCACTCATAATGGCGCGTGGATTCAATATCGTATCCAATAGATAATTGTTATTCGGTTATTATTGCGTTGTTTTTGTACGAAGTTTTCCAAGTAAACGTATTTTAAAAGGTTAGGCCACTATAACTCCTCAGCTACCCGAAAGTCGAGGCCGGCCTTCAAAAATATTTACAGATAAATATAAAAAATTAATAAGTAAGTTATAATTTTGCCTTATAAGCAGATTCATGGTAAATATAATATATTTCAATACCTGACATCTGTTATTCGAAAGGGAAACTATATCAGTTGCAAGACTGTACTTATATAGTTATTTAATACTATTTTTAAATGGCTAGCCACGATACGATACTGTCTGTATTATTCAGTAGAAAGACATATTTCTTCTTGGTTTTCTATTCGGTGGGACGGTGTGTCGGACTCGAACCGACTAAAAACCACAAGCTGTGCCCTTTTTGCGCTTTTGTTTTAGGAAGAGTCCAAAGCCATATCTCCTTCTGGACTCCTTTCAGCGCCTGCCCGCTCCTGTTGCGGGCTCCGTTTCCGTTACGAAGACCCTCTCTTAGGCGGCGTCCGGCACCCCCTCGCGGCTGGCTAAACTAGTGCGGATGGAGAGAAAAACCCTTCCCGTCCACCCGCGGCCACACTCAAGGCTACATGAGGCGCTGCCAACCTCTAAACCTTATCTAAATGCTGAGTGAAGAATCACCATTAAGTGAGGTCTCTGCTCTTTTACCCACTTTTCATATACTCACTGTGAATGTATTCTTTTTGTTGTGTCATATCATAAACATTTTTAGATAATTTTTATATTTTTAATAAAAAAAAGCTAGATAACAATTCAAAATTGATTAATGTACGGTCACGAGCCAGACCATTTTAAATCCATCAAAAATGGAATAATTAACTTATCCAAATTAATGGTAATGTTCTAAGTAATTATATTAATATACTATTAGCTAAGAAGAAGATATCTTTTCAATTTAATCAACAAAAAAATAAATGTGTTATGGCGCCACTGTCCTTCCTTGATTGTTCCCTTATCGCTTCATAGAGGAAGCTACCATCGAATTAGATCTCAAAGTATTTGTTTACAAGATGGATGCGTATTGTGCAGTGTTTAACTGTGGTCGCCATTTATATACACGGCTGATATAAAATATTTAAGGAAGACTAAATTAAACCCTGGATGACACTAAGGACTTTTCTGTTTGGCCCGCAGACACATTTTGAATGTGTGAGGGCTCTGTTCTACAGATGCACTTTGGTGCATAAGGACTTGTCGGGGTTCCAGGGACTTCCATGAGGGTTACCTGGTTCCTCGACTTCGACGAGACGGCATGTGGTTTTAGACGGTTCGAGTCCGACATAGCCACCAACTGGTGGCATCCGTGATGATTTCCGCACGAAAAAAAAGGACTGTGCTGTAAAGATGCACTTCGATGCATAAGAACTTTGTACTCCAGAAATATATTCTAATGCGTAAGGGCCTTATTATTGCTTATTATCAGATGATGATTTTAATGATAACGCAGCTGGACCGTTACGCTGGATGCTGTTGGGAACGTCAGAAGAGGCCGCATGAGCAAAGCTAATACAATTATTGCAACATGCAACGGCTGTTTAAATTTTGTCAATTTTATGATTATTAAATTGTTTTTGGAAATAAATATTTTTCAGTTGTTAAACTGTTCTATTAAATAAAGTTCTCATGACCCTAAAAATATTGTTTAACGTCAGCAACTTCAATTGTTCTCAGTTCAAGGCTTTCTTTTTTTTTATTATTTTCTTTTAGTTATAACTTTAATGTAATAAACCAAACTGCAGTACATTAAATTTTATATTGTGATATATATAAACGTGTTACAACAATGCCTGGGTGCTTCTGATTCTTGAAGTAGTTCATCCGTCGAACAATAGATGTCAGTGTTCAATTTTAGTACAAGCTATCATTGTTTACATACGAACATATATATTGCATAGAAAACTTTAACCTACGAAGACCTGCAACTGTCACCGAGGACCTACGAAGATCTCCGAAGATCGACGAAGGCCCGCCACAGTTTTCCAAAACAATTTTTTGTGGTACAGCTACAACTACATGCTGTACCCATAAATCATTATTATTTGTTATGTGATCAGCACAATCACGTAACAATCACTATAAAATCCATTTTCAAGGTCCACCCTACTACTACCTACTACTTTGACTTACCAACGTTTCGAACGGGTTAAACCGCTCGTGGTCACGGGCAGACTACCCGTATCTAAAGAATTTGATTACTCTTAGATCGAGACGTTCTTGTTACCTTCATGCTCTAGTTTTCCAAGCACTAAGTGATATGTGTGTGTGTATCAAAATTTGTTTGTGTTGTGGTGCTTAAGTTATTGAAAATTTTGCTGTCATGTTTTGGACATTTCTAGGCAACCTAGCACTTCAAAATGGCTTAACGCAGAACTTCCAAAAAAATACTATAGACCTTAATTTGCTTAATTTCTTTTAATAATTTGTTTTTCATTTTTTTTGATGAACATCGATGTAATCATATAGTTGTGAAAATAAGAATAATACCTACTGTTTTGCTAGTAAACCAGTATACTTACAATCAATTAAAAAGCTGTAACATATAGCCATGGCTTATATTTTTATGATGGCTATAAATTTGGACTAAGTAACTTTATGCAATATGAAGATTACATACTTAAATATTAATAATTTTTAATATTTTATTTAAGTCATCGAATACTCAGTTCCTATAAAACAAGGAAACGTGGCAAACTCTAACTAATTTAAGTAAACTACCAATAAACAATCCTGTAAATTTCAGATACGAATTACGAATATTTTGAAAGTTAATGAAAAAAAAAGATTGATGCACTGCTCTTTTAAGCCAACTAAATTAATAGGTTACGTAAAAGCGAACAAAACATACATTAAGTTAGCTACGTAAAACCAGATAATACCTAGGTAGATACCTACTACCCCTCCTCTATTTCTTACAGAAATATGTAGTCCAGCACTGCATTTTTCAATGCTGGACTTCCAAAAATTGAAGTTAAAAGGTATTTAATAATGATAAGTAACCAATAATTAAGCCTTTTATGCAGATTCTTGCTAAATATCGATATCGCGAACTATTTAAATACAAAACTGACATCTGTTTTCTGAAAGATAAACTATGTTGTGTGTAAATATTGATGTCACAATATTACACTTAGCTATTAGTACTATTTTTGTATTGCTGTAAAACTGTCATGGTACTAAATCATTAAATTTCTTCAACAGCTTTCGTCTCATTTTTTTGTGTATTGTCCTGAATATTGTATAAATACACTATACATAATACCAGCTCTGCTTGTTTGGGACTAGATGGCGTTGGGTGTAAGAAGTCCGAAGTATTTATCAACCGTTGGGCAGTGGCCAGTGACTCACTACTGCCCACCAGGCATGATCACCTCGCCTGGTGTAGAGGATAATCCATTTGTGTTGGAGAGACATGATTTAAGTTGATTTAAGTTTATGGTGATAAAATGAATATGATAACTTTTGTTTGACTAATCAATTAATTTAAATATTGATTTAAATTAATTTATTCAATTAATTAAAGTTTTGATAATTTCATTTTTGTGTTATGAAAATGCAAAATACCTGTGCGCTATTCTTTGACAGGCGCTGGTTTTAAATAATTATTGCTCATGGACGTATAAAGAATACGTCCATGTTATTACTTGTCTTTAGACATGTATTGTCAGAAATCGAAATGTGGGTAAATGTAACAAATGTTTATCAGAGATATACACCTAGTTATTATCTGATTAATTTACGTAGTTAACTTTATCTATGTTGTCATTTACGTAACCTTTTAATTTAGTTGGCTTATAGGAGCAGTGCCACAATCTATTTTTCATGTCCTCTTCTCTGTGGGAACCGCCATATTCCCTTACTGTGATAACAGTAGCTGACCTGCTTCTGCTAGGGTGACAGAGTCCCTCATCTGTCACCCACAGGCTTACGCTTATGGAGGACGAAGATAGTTACACGATCTCCGGCGCCCGAGTCACCTGCGGTACCTACTACCCCTATTACCTACCCCTATTACTACCCCTCTATTACTTACAAGAGTATGTAGTCCGGCACTGCACTTTTCAATGCCGGACTTCCAAAAATTAGAAGTTAAAAGGTATTTAATAATGATAAGTAACCAATAGTTAAGCCTTTTAAGCAGATTCTTGCTAAATATCGATATCGCGAATTATTTAAATACAAAACCGACGTCTGTTATTCGAAAGTTAAACTATGTTGTGTGTAAACACCTATAGGTGTCGCTAAGAACTCTGTATCTGCCTGTCTGTCAGTCTGTTCAGACCCTTTAATTCGAAAATGCGTGATGGTATTGAGTTTAAATTTAAACCAGGTATACGCTAAAAATCATCGCATCAAACTTCTAAGTATACCTACTTAAAAAAAGGTACAGTCGTTTATTCAGCAAAAACGCATATTTAGACTGTCTCAAGGGTAACAAAACGTACTTTCTGTTGACCTAGACCTATGACAATTATTAAGTACCTAAGATTGCTTTAAAGAGGAAAATTAAAAACTATATACATTTGGAATTAAATCTTATAAATAGGATGTCGGTATTTATATACGGGGTCGAAATTCTAAATGGAAGCTACTAGTGTACA
Source organism: Phragmatobia fuliginosa (assembly GCA_932526445.1). Taxonomy (NCBI): domain Eukaryota; kingdom Metazoa; phylum Arthropoda; class Insecta; order Lepidoptera; family Erebidae; genus Phragmatobia; species Phragmatobia fuliginosa. Next base: position 17,865,531 of record OW052071.1, read on the forward strand.
TTACAAAACATCTTTAGTGTAGGTATTATTAAAAAACAAGTGCAAAGGCGGTAATGTGTTTTCAACAATTCAAGTTTAATAGAATTAGAAAATTATTTTAACAAAAAAAAACCTACTTCAAAAAAAAATTATTCCGAGTACCCAAATCGCGACAGGCAAGCCTATGATATTAGAGGAGTTCCCTCGATCTCTCCAGGATCATATCATCATTTCCTGATTTCCTTATCATGGGAACATAAGAGACACCAGCTTTAAAATAAAAAAGTAATATAATTATCAAAATCGGTATCTCCCAATCGAAAGTTCTAATGTAACAATCATAAAAAGAAAATGCTGTTGAATTGAGAACCTCCTCCTTTTTTGAAGTCGGTTAATATAATATATGCAAGCATTAATTAAAGAAAATACACGCGGGGACAGCATACACCTACTACATACAATTTGCTTACCAAACAACTACATCTGTCGACGTAATGATTGAGACTTTCTAATTGCAATTCCACTTGGTCTTGACTTTTTGCAGTTGAAAGTCTGCCATCAAAATCTTTTTTTTTACATAATGACTGTTAACAACACCCACGGTATTTCAATTGCAAGTAATCTAGTTCATCTTTTGCGCAACAGATGTCGCTTTGTTGTTTAAATAAGCGCTATCAAAATTTACCATGACCTTTTTATATAGAAATAAGAAGTTTAAATTGGGTAGATTATTAGTTAAATAGTTCATTCATTGTATAACAGCAATTTGTGTAGGTCTCGCATCAAGGGCTCAAAGTCCGCGATGCTGGACTGAATAACCTTTTAACTGCGTGTTTGGCCCTAGTGCTTTAGGCGGTCTGTTAAGTGTTGTGTTGTGGGTTGAAATCCCACATGGGACAACACTTTGTGAAATTCATAAATTGATGTTGTGAGTCTGGGTGTTCATTATTGGACATTTCATGTATTCTTGTAAATTGCCCCGTTACACAAGATGTATATTCCTATAGTAGAAGATGTGAAAAATACGTAGGATAAAAAGCCAAGTGTAAATTAAAGTTAAATTCAATTAATTGCATTCCTTAATGTATGACGTTTATTACGTACGTTTGTTTACATTTGGTGAACCTTGTTGGAATACGTTGTAACAAACTCATTTGCACTTTATCAGTTTTAATAGATTTTCGACACTGGTTTTAAATAATTACATTTCTTAGATTACTTATTAGTTGTTACTTTTAAATTAATATTAATAGGTTTTCCGATAGCAACTTCAAACCATTATCAATCTAAAACCTTTTTCTTTGTGATTTAAATAATCCTTTTTGTGTTTTGTTATCCTGTCAACCAATTAAAGCATTATCACTACGTCACGATTAGTCTCAAATTGTATTTCAAACAAATATTTCATACGTCCTACACGCAACGTCATCTAGTCCCAAACTAAGCAGAGCTTGTATTATGGGTACTAGACAACTAATATAAATATATAAACACACATTGGTTTACACATTTAAATACATACATATTATAAACAGAGAATACCCAACCTCCCAAACGAATATTTGCGGATCACACAAACAATTGATCGGACCCGGAAAAATCTTTATATATATAATTCTTCTGTGAGTGTGTATGTCACTGAACTTCTCTCAAACGACTGGACCGATTTTGATGAAATTTTTTGTGTGTGTTCAAGGGGATCTGGGAATGGTTTAGATTCGCAATTGGATCCGGTAGGTGGCGCTGCGATCAAGTTCTGGAATTTTAAAGTTGGGCGGTACGAAGTTCGCTGGGTCAACTAGTATTATATAAAGTGATAACATCATATATTATAATGGATTATCATCAGGGTTCCTATGTACCCATATATATATATCCTTCCTACATTTACATAAATATGTATAATCTTATGGTAATTTTGAATAGAGAAAAAAAAAAATTTTGTATGTCAACTACTTTTGCGCAATCACATTTTTAATGTGATTACAAAACATACCCAAAAAAATTGAATAAACAGAAGTCATGCTTATGCAGTAAGGCGCGAATTTCATAATTTAACATATTTGATTTTGCTAACGTAAATTAAGAAGTCTAATAAATATTAAATGTAATAATAGGGTGTACTTAGAAAAATAAATAGATATGAATGTAATTTCTCAATTTAAATTATTGTCTAAGAAGCAAACAAAGTTATGTAGAAACGTTTAATATAACAAAAGTATTTATTTTAATATTTTTATTATCTATATTTTATCTACGTATTGTGTGTCCTTCTGACGAGGCGATGATTGGAAGATATATCCAAGTATGTTCAGGTATTTATAAGCGTCAGTAGAAACTAGAAACAACACAACATAATGTGCACTTATATTTATCTAGCTTTCGCCCACGGCTCCGCTCGCGAGTACATCGGTTATCGCGGTAAAAAGTAGCCTATGTCCTTTCCCAAGTTCAGTTCTATCTTCATACCAAATTTCACCAAAATCGGTTCAGTGGTTTAGGCGTGAAAGCGTAACAGACAGACAGAGTTACTTTCGCATTTATAATATCGACACCTCCATACAATAAAATTGTAACTCATTCATTGAGATTATTGGTGAGAGTAAAATGAAAGTTCCAAATATCATAGCTATTAAAGGTTTCACTCTACAATCGTTGAAAGTGTCGTTATCCTGTCTTTATTGAGCACTATTGTCATGTACTTTAAGATTATCAAAAGAAAGTTGTTTTCATGGCTTTTCATGACTTACGTGAAAAACAATGCCTAGTGAAGTCACTTGAGCTACAGTGACAAACATTGTATGTCTGAGTTACGTTCTTTATCTTTTTACTTATTATGTTTTTTTATCTTTCCAGACAATTGTAACTCTGAGTTACAATTATATTGCATGAAAATTGTATGTAAATGTTTAATTGGTTTTCATACAAATAATTGCAAATCTCTTAAAAATCTTCTCATAATGGACATAAGTCACTTTAACAGGATTAATATCAAATAAAATATTTAATTGTAAGAATAAAACTGCAGTTTAGTGACAAAATTGATTAAAAGTTAATGAGAACAAACACTAATTAAAGTATCACATGCAGTATCATGTACCATTTATACGATTATCAAAATCCACAATATTTCTATTGTTTATCTATAGTTTATCTTTCGCGTAACAGATGTCGCTCTGTTATTTTAATAAACGCTATCAAAATTTACCATGAGCCTTTTAAATGGTTTTTAAAGGTTTAATGAAGCAGTTTAGATTCGGTACTTGTAAATAAATTATGTAAATAAATTAAATTATATATTGTATAAGAATAATTTTTGTAGGTCCGGCATCAACGGCTCAAAGTCCGCGATGCTGGACTGTATAACATTATAACTGCGCGGTTGTCTTAGCGGTTTGAGCGATCGCCACGCCGCTTTGTACTACGCCAAATGTTGTGGGTTCGAATCCCACATGTGACAATACTGCGTTATTCACAAAATGTTGTTGATCCGAGTCTGGGTGTTTATTGTAACCGTTTCAGTTATGTATGTAAAGTCCTCCGCGACACAGAATGTATTTTCCTAATGCTTTTTTATGGATATGACCGTGTTCATCTACGTATTTACCTGTTTTTGTTCTATTATATTATAACTAGCCAATACATAGTGGAGTTTTAAATTGTATCTACAGGTTGAGTTATTTCAGCGATAATTCACAATGGACTATAGTGAAGAACTTTCAGTGAAAACCCATATTGAGGGAAAATATGGTAGATACGTTTCGTTGTCTTTAGTATGTAATTATTGATCTTCCAACAGAGCTAATGTAGACGCGAGTTTAGTACTTCTAAATGCTTTAAATATTACACAATTATTGACGTCATCACTCACTCTCATCCAGGTACTGCTCTCAAAATTCCAAGCATATAGCCACAGCAAAACGAATTAACGATGCGATGTACGTGAATAGCGTGAATAGCGATGGACTTCAAAATTACCAGTATACGTTCACAAGCACTGCAAAAACTTTGCTTTTAAAGGGTTCATCTGAAAATAGTTCTATCGTGAAATTAATCAGAAAACTGCCACCTAGTGATGCACAGAGTAGTTACTTAAGTTACATTCGCAAGAGAACATGGTTGCTGCAACAACCCTTACGTTATAAGTCGTCATCATTGACCTGACCCCCTAGCCAAGTTGATTGTCTGATGTAACTCAGTCACGTGGTCAAAAGAAAATATTATCCAATCAAATAAGGTGCACGTATATATGAGCGACAGTAAAAAATAGAAATTTGATAACATAATGCGCACTTATATTTTTTAATTATTTATTAGGGACCCAGCTACCCTGACCTGCTGGGGCTGGACCTCAAAAATTAGATGTATATTTCATTGGTACTTGTTTCATAGTTTTAACTTTATGTACGTTCAGCAGTAAACTTTAATGTCGTGATTTACTTTTTATGTAATCTGACATCTAGTACAAGATTGAGGAACTAAAGTTTATTCAAGACCTAACTTTGTACTGAATCTTAAAAGTAATTTGCTGAGTACCGCGGTTGTAAACCGCAAGTAACGCCAACAGCCGTTAGGTTAGGTAGTTTTAGAAACTCCTTTGTGTGTAAGACTTGCATCATCATTGCATTATTTTATACGAAAATGTCCTACTTCACTTTAAAACTCTATTGATGGAAATAGGCTTCCAAAAAGTATTTGCTTACTACCCCTACTATATTACTTGCAAGAATATAAATTCCAGCACTACTTCTTTCAGTGCTGGACCTACCTAAATTACCAAAGTTTCAGTGAGAAGTTAATAAGTCGCTAATAATTATTCATTTTAAGCAGTTATGTAAATATTGATATCGCGTACCATTTAAATAGAAAAGCGACATCTGTTATTCGAAAGATGAACTATATAGCGTTAGAGATAATGTGGATGTTATTAATGCACTTAACTCATAATTAATATTCTTTTTGTATAGCTGTAGAACTAGAACTAACTAAAACCGCGGTACTCAGCTAATTGATTATAAGATTCCGTTTAAAGTTAGGTCTTGACTAAACTTTAGTTCCTCAATCTTGTACTAGATGTCAGATCACATAAAATGTAAATCACGACATTGAAGTTTACTGCTGGACGTTTAAATAAAATTTAGCCTACGAAGTACAGTAGACATTTTCAAAATATTCAATCAATTTTTGAGGTCCAGCCCTTAGTGTCGGGTAGATGAGACTATGAAAAATAATTGAAAAATTAGATCCTATGTTTTAATACTTGACTTTTATATATTCGGGAATACTTAAGCAACGTGTCCGATATGATATCTTGTTATGTTTATCAGTGCCAGGGTGTATATATGAAAGGAAACAGTTTCGTTGAAACTAATTTGTGTTAAAGGTTGTATCGTCAATAATTTAAAATGTCCTCATCTTTATTTTCCATTTTCACATTATCGGCTTTAAAACTGCATTACTGATAATAAGCCTCTTCGAGGGAAGGAGGTTTTGGTCTACATTGCCGCTCTGGCCTGGTGGGTTGGTTGCTACTGCCTCTACAATATTACCTATAAGGTTATAATACAGTTTTCTTTGTATAATATGACATATAAGATAAGGAAGCAAATTCTTACAAATTTAAGTAAATCATTCAGCTATAAAGCGAACTCATATAAGTGATATTTAAAACAAGAATGTAGCGAAATTGTCCTTTAACGACCTGAGCAAATTAAAAGGTTACGTAAAAGCATTGATATTTAGTACCTACATCAATACGTAAAAGCGACCGCGCCATACATTCGACTGACATCTAAAATGAATGGTATAATTTGAATATTTTGGTGGTACAGTTGCGAACAAAGAAGTTAGGTCAGAGAGTCAAAAAATTTAACTGGGTATGATTAATTTATTTTATTTAAAAAATAACTGTAGTACTTAATGTTTAGAAAAATCATAGATAGAGGCTAGCTTGTGTTTTTTGTTGTGGTGGTTTAATGTGGATGTTACAACAATCCACTTGACTAATACAATTGATACTCTTTTTGTATAGCTGTAGAACTGATACGGTACTAAAACGTTAAAATAGATGTTGTCCGTTTCTCAGACCTACCCAATATGCACACAAAATTTCATGAGAATCGGTCAAGACGTTTCGGGGGAGTTTAACTACAAACACGCGTTGTCTATGTTACTAGCTGATAAAGTTGTAATGCTCCATTATTGAAAGTATTTTTCAAATCGTTAAATTGTTCATAGGCGTTATAACGTAATCAAGTGTTATAACATCGTGTTGATTTTAAAAAATGTTACTTACGAAGAAAGTTACCAGTATACATGGCGATGACAAAGCCTAATTCTTCATCAATTTACGTATTTGCGGTCGCGGTCGGCTACTAGTTTTAACGGTTCTAAACGAATATCTCTTTATCCACGAAGTGACTGGCATCGGACCTCTGCAACCCTGAGGGCGATCTGAATTCAATAATTAAACTAGTTGTCAGTATATTCGTGGTGCTCTCAATAACTTCTCAATAACGATCGCCATAAGTATTCATGACAACCAGGATCGTCGGCTTAACATGCTTTCCGAGGCACAGTCGTGAAACACCACCTAACTTTTATACTCTGAGCTGCTATTGAGATTTTCTTCCATATCTTTTAGGTTTAGCTCACTTCAACTTTTTTTGTCCGTGTGGTGACGGATTAAGAATACAGAGTGTCACCACCCCTATTCATCCCGCGCGGGTGTCGTAAAAGGCGACTAAGGGATAAACTAAGCAAGACAACATCAATGCAAAGAGAAGGAAAACTTGAAACCAACCCTATACCAACCCGTCTGGCCAACGTGGTATAGCAGGCCAATACCTCCTTTACAAGGAGAGGCCTATGTCCAGCAGTGGACTGTTAAAGGCTGTTGATGATGATGATGATGAACTTTTTTTAAGCTAAACAAATTAGCTCACGCCGCGCTGTTTAACGTAACGCTACGACGCATACGCTGTGAGCCTGTGACTGTATAGTACATAATGTTTAGGGATGTTAAGGATATGATATTTCGAATCTGGATACGGATATGGATTTAAGAATAAAATTATATCGGTTTCGAATACTGTTACGGATATCTAATAATTTCGTGTTATACGTAAGTTTCGGATAGTATCGGTTACGGATATTAAATTAAAATAAAACATAAACAAAAATAGTATGTAATAATTTTGAGTTATGATGATGATGATTATGATAAAGTTTCAGTGAAGTAGTTTTTAACACACTTTTTACATTTTGCAGAATCCACATTAACTTACAAAACTATCGAAAGATGTCGTTTTATTTAGACTCCGGCCTTAATTGAAACTATCCGAAACTATTTGAAACTTGAGAAACGGATACGGTTACGGATATATTTTTATTTCGGATATGTATAAGTTTCGGTTACGGTTACGGAATTCCTTAACATCCCTGATAATGTTAATGCAACCTTTTTAACCTTTTGAACGCCAGAACAAAAACTCATCAACTTGCCCTCAACGCCAGACCACAAATTTAGCGCAAATACCTACGAAAAAAATAAGCATTCCAAAACTTTATCGATAACATGAATTGTATTTTTATTTTCGTCTACAATTTCAAAATATATGTCCTTATAACACTGAATTTATTTCAACATTACACTTCTTCCTACTCTAGTAATAGTTATACACTATTTACAGAGTTGTTTAATACCGTAATAACAGAATTGAGACGACAATATAATTAAATATAATAACTATAGGTACAACACTATTCTTGATCTGTTGTCTTGATATTGTGACCCTGGCGTGGACGGTACGTCATTTTTATGAATTTTGCGCTTCTCAAATAAGGATGTAGCAACGTACTATCTCGCTTATCGAGTATAATATTAACTAATAATAATTAAAGCACGTATTTTAAATTAGATTTCTATAATTCCGTTGAAGGAGATATTTAAAAAAAAAACATGATTCAAATAGGTTAAGTATATAATCAACTATATAAAAATTTACAAAATGTAAAACAGTATGTACGTTTCATCATCATCATCATCATCCTCAGCATATTTGCATCCACTGCTGGATGTATGCCTCTTGCATGGTTCTCCATTCGCTTCTGGATGCGGCGTGTCTAGTCCAGGTCGGCCCTGCCGTCTTTTTTATATCGTCCGACCACCTGGCAGCTGGTCTACCAACACTTCGACTTCCTGTTCGGGGTCGCCAGAATAAAATTTTATTGCTCCATCTATCATCCTTTCTTCGGCAGACATGTCCAGCCCATTGCCATTTCAGTTGAGCAATTCTTCTAGCTATGTCGAAGACTTTCGTGCGTTGACGAATGTCCTCGTTTCTGACCCTATCTCGCAAAGAGATACCGAGCATTGATCTCTCCATCGCTCTTTGCGCGACTTTCAGACGATGTATTAGCCCTACAGTGAGTGTCCATGTTTCGCAAGAATATGTCATAACTGGAAGAACACATTGGTTGAAGACCCTTGTCTTTAGTGTTTGTGGGATTGTCGACTTGAACACGTCCTTGAGTTTGCCGAAAGCACCCCAGCCTAGCTGTATTCGCCTGTCTATTTCAGCATCCAGTGAACCTTTCTCGATGCTAATTTTGTGTCCTAGGTAGATGTATTCCTTTACATTTTCTATCGTTATGCCATCTATAGTAATTGGTGTGACATTAGTCGAACCCATCCACTTTGTCTTATCCGGGTTCATTTTTAGGCCAACTCTCAGTGAAGCCTGACTTAGTTCTGTGAGCATTTTCCGTAAGTCTTCGGGTGTCTCTGCGAGTAGAACGATGTACGTTTATAGCCTTTAAATACTAGCTTCTATAAACCTGGCATAAAAAGTAACAAGTAGAATTTTGAAAAAAAAGCTAAGCAACTTGTGATGGACATTTTAAAACTTTTATTTATTTCATTTAAACCTCAGTAGTGTACGAAGCATTTTTTAGGGCACTGCTTATATTTTGTATCAATAACTAAGAGTCCTCTTTCTTCTTTACAAAATAACTGTCTACTTTAATTATCATTTCACGAGCACGGCTGTTAATTATTTTCTTACTCATTTTAACAGAATAAGTATAATACCAAAACTTAACAACAAAAATAAAACAGGCTAACGAAATTTTATTATAAACTTACGATATCATCTAACGTGCCCTACATCACTAGTGGTCACATATTTGTGACTCTGGCGTGTGAGGACATTCTTTTTTAAGAGTTTATTTCTTTCTTTTTAGAGTAAAATTTCTTAATATCATAAAGCAATTTAAATAGTTTTATGGAAATAGTTATCAGTTAGAGCTTCTTCTTAAGGTACTTATATAAATTTAAAGGCATAAAAGTGATGTTTAAAGGCTTTATTTCGTATTTCGGTGCACCGCTTTTTTGTCACATATTTGTGACGTTGGCGTACAGGGACAGTTTTCGCTTGTCACATATATGTGACCCTGGCGGTCAAAAGGTTAATACTCACTTAATATTCACAATACGCTCACTCTAAAGCGACATCTGTCGGCGTTTTGATGAAATCTTTCGAGAGCCATTTCACTTGGTTGTCACTTGTTATGATTGAGGGAAGATCTTCCATCAAAATCAAATCCAGTTTTGTACACTATTACGATTAGCAACATCCACATTATTTCTATTGTAAGTAATCTTGTTCATCTTTCGCGTAACAGATGTCACTGTGCTATTTATATAAGAGATATCAAAATTTACCACGAACCTTTTAAATAGGTTTAATGACGTAGTTTCAATTCGGAAATTATTTTGTACTATGATGTGCAACAATTTTTGTAGGTCCGGCATCAACGGCTCAAAGTCCACGATGCTGGACTGTATTACCTTATAACTGCTTGGCTTAGCTGTTTAAGTGGTCGCCATGCCGCTTTCTATTACGCCAAGTGTTGTGGGTTCAAATCCCACATGTGACAAAATGTTGTACTGAGTCTGGGTGTTTATTGTGTCCGTTTCATGTATGTATGTAAAGTCCCTCGTGACAGTAATTCACAGTATATATTTTCCTGATGCATTTTTTTAGACATGACCATGTTCGCCTACGTATTTAGCTGTTTTTATTCGTGTCGCTAGCCAATACATAGTTGAGTTATATTATATCCAGAAATTGAGTTATTTCATTAGATAATAATGCTCAATGGTCTAGAGTGAAGAAGTTTCAGTGAATACCCAGATTGGGGAGTAGTACCTATAGTAGATACATTTTATTGTCTTAAGAAATGATTAGTCTTCCATCTCTTCTTACGTAAACATCACACACCCTCGCTCTCTCTCCTTCTCTTCTATATTCTAAACATATAGCCACAGCAACACGAACTACCGTGCGCGATGGACTTCATAAATTGACATCTCCATACAAGGAGTTTAAAAAGGGTTCATCTGTGGATAGTTATATTATTATATATCGTGAATTAAACAGAAAACTGCATCTAGTGATGGACATCGTAGTTACTTCAGTTACATTCACAAGAGAACAAAGTTACTGCAACAGCCCTTACTACATAATTCTTCTTCATTGATCTGTGGTGGTAGACTATGTTAGTCTACACCAACAGTATTTAAATATAGACTCCGTAGGACGACACTGAGTTTCTTATATTTCACTCGTAAGTAGGTAGGTTGGTATGCGAAAGAATTAGGTTGAAATACAAATGAATAATGTTATTTGATTACTAGTTAAAGAAATTATATTATGATTGGGATTATTACATTAATTATAAGCGATAGAATAACAGTATATCTAGCAAGCTAGTATTAAACCATGCGCGACGCGTGTAGGCTCTAAGCAAGCAGAAGGCTGCAGAAGGCGTAGTGTGTAGCGAGGCGGGCGCGAGCGCAGGTCAAGGTCACGCGCCGACGAACGGCACAAATTGCGTAGGTACGACCGAACCAAACCGAACCGCCACTACTGGACTGCCTGCAGTCCAGTAGTGGCGGTTCGGTGCGAGATTAATACAAGCCACAGATCTACTTCCTAGCGTATTTACAAACGTTTTACGTTCTACAATCGCTGACCGATCTATTCTCTTGTTTGATTGGCTAACATCACTCAGTCACCTGATCAAAACAATACATAGATAGATATGTATATAAATAAGTTTTTTTTTTTGCTTTGTTGGTCTAGTGATTAGCGTATATTGTGTAATTCACAAATTTTGTTTCGAAGTCTGGGTGTATTTCTATGTATAATATGTATGTATTTACAAAAAAAGTGTGTTTATGAATTTATATCAGTTCTTTAGTACCCATAATACAAGCTCCTCCGTTTTATCCAGGGCTACCCGTAGACCCAGCGCCTCGATGCGCCCGACCACCAGGGAGACTACTGTGCTGGCCAGGTGCGCCGCCTCCTGGAAGTTAGCCCCCTGGGCTGTGACCAAAGTGTCATCGGCGTAACAAATTACGCCAAGCCCGGGGGGGAGACGCCCTCGCAGGACCCTGTCGTATCCCATGTTCCACAGGACTGGTCCTAGGACAGACCCCTGCGGAACACCGCACGACAATACCCTGCGTCTCAAGGCACCATCTCGGTCCTCGTACATAATTTACTGACAAATAATTCAACCTTCGAATTTCAGTTCTCCCTTAGGGTTGTGGAGGTCCAATGCCAGTCGCTTTGTGGAAAAACTGATATTCAGATAAAACTGGTTGAACTAGTAGGCGACCCTAAATAATATTGGGAATAAGGCTGGAAAGAAAAAGTAGATTAAAAGTTATTTGGCAAAAACAGACTTTTCTGGAGTAACTATTCATCTTTACCCCAGCAAAAACAAAATTAAGTCGTATTAGACCCAAATCGAATAAATAAACAGATCAATTTTATTACGCATTAAATGTTAGCAAACAGCAAAATGTGTTTATTGTGGTTCTTAAATTATTGAAAATTTTGCTGGGATAAAGTTTTGGATTTGCCTAGAACATGAAAATGCTGAAAGGCAGATCGCTTTTGTCTACGAGGAAATCCCCTCGGATACCATCAGTTGGTTTTTATTTTAGACTCGAACCGACCAAAGCCAAAACCGTTTAAGGTATCAATAGTCGGGGAACCAGGGGTACCCTAGAAAGTAAATCCTTGGAACCCCGACGTACCTCAGGCCATCTACCTACCCAGGGCAGGCGGGTTGGAATTGGGTTTGCTTACTTCCCCTACTATATTACTAACAAGATTATTTAGTCCGGCACCACTTCTTCCAGTGCTGGACTTACAAAAATTACTCATGAAATTCAATAAATGCAATTAGATAACTAATAAATAATAATTAAACCTTTTATGCAGATTCATTGTAAATATTGATATCGCGTATTTAAATGGAAAAGAGACATCTGTTATTCGAAAGGTAAACTATATCAGTTGAGTTAGAGATAATGCGGATGTACAACACTACATTGAAGCTGTCTTGTGCGTCTAGTGGTTAGCGTATGCGGCTGCCGATCAAAAGATCTCGGGTTCGATTCCCGGGTCGGACCATATATTTGTGTAATCTACAAATATTTGTTTCGGAGTCTGGGTGTTTTCTATGCATAATATGTATGTATTTACAAAAAACAAAAGTATTTTTATGTATGTATATCAGTTGTTTATAGTACCCATAATACAAGCTCTGCTTAGTTTGGCACTAGATGATGTTGTGTGTAAGATGTCCGAAATATTTATTTATTTATTATTATATATATAATAAATACGTTTTTGTATAGCTGTAAACTGCCATAGTACTATAACATTTCTTCAAAAGTTTTTATCTATTTTTGTATGTTATGCTGGATATTATGTAAAATTTCGTTATATTCGTTCTCATGCTTGCAACAAATTTCATAACTAGCAGGACTTCCATAGACATTTTGTTTTCTGTAACATTTAGTGGAAGCACATATTAAACTTGAGAATTGTATTTAATTTTTCTAAACATTTTTTTACAACTCCTGTATTAGGAATATTCATCCTGCGTCACGGGGGATTTTACAAAAATACATGAAATGGACATAGAATACCCAGACTCATAAACAATTTAAGAATTTCACAAAATGTTGTCCCATGTGAGATTTGAACCCACAGCACTTGGCGCAGTAGAAACCCATACTAACCGTGTAGTTAAAAGATTATACAGTCCAGCACCGTGGACTTTGAGCCGTGAAATTTGATTTGATTTTGATGGAAGAGGATTGAAATCAAGAGTGACGTGTGTTATACACCGCCACGACTTTACCTCGTAGATAAGCATCGATCTATTGATCGATGTAGGTAAGCTACAAACACAGTGCAAAAAATAATTATAAAATATAATGAATATTTTCATTATTTTTTTATTTACGGATAAATAATTTCATAGTAAGACTAACCACCTGCATTTGAAAATCAATTTTACAAAGTCGTAACTACATTTCTATTGCATGGTTGTGGATTACTAGACGATAGACGGAGCGTCGCGGCGTCGCCCAGGCGAGGTAAACCGCTGGGCCGAATTCTCACTGCAGTCGCTGTAATGACAAGCTAAACTCATTTCCCTTTCAAGTACAAGTACGTAACGTATTCAGTTTTTGAAAAAAATGATATTAGAAACCTCAATATCATTTTTGAAGACCTATCCATAGATGCCCCACACGTATGGCTTGAATGAAAAAAAAATTTTTGAGTTTCAGTTCTAAGTATGGGGACACCCAAAAATTGCTTTATTTCTATTTTAGTGTTAAAATATTAAAGCGATTCACAGAAGACATCTACTGACCAATTTTCAACAGTATAGCTCTTATAGTTTCTGAAAAAAGTGGCTGTGACATACGGACGGACAGACAGACAGACATGACGAATCTATAAGGGTTCCGTTTTTTGCAATTTGGCAACGGAATCCTAAAAATCAAGACCAAGTGGAATTGCAATTAGAAAGTCTCAATCACTACGTCGACAGATGTAGTTGTTTGGTAAGCATATTGTATGTAGTAGGTGTATGCTGTGCCCGCGTGTATCTTCTATAATTAATGCTTGCATATATTAACCCATAATTAATACTTGCATATATTAACCCATAATTAATGCTTGCATATATTAACCCATAATTAATTCTTGCATATATTAACCCATAATTAATGCTTGCATATATTAACCCATAATTAATACTTGCATATATTAACCCATAATTAAAGCTCGCATATATTAACCCATAATTAATTCTTGCATATATTAACCCATAATTAATGCTTGCATATATTAACCCACTTCAAAAAAGGAGGAGGTTCTCAATTCAACTGCATTTTCTTTTTATGTTTGTAACCTTAGAATTTTCGAGTGGGAGAAAACGATTTTGATAAATATATTACTTTTTTATTTTAAAGCTGGTGTCTCTTATGTTCCCATGATAAGGAAATCAGGAAATGATGATATGATTCTGGAGAGATCTAGGGAACTCCTCTAATATCATAGGCTTGCCTGTCGCGATTTGGGTACTCGGAATATTTTTTCTTTGAAGTAGGTTTTTTTTTGTTAAAATAATTTTCTAATTCTATAACTTGAATTGTTGAAAACACATTACCGCCTTTGCACTTGTTTTTTAATAATACACTAAAGATGTTTTGCAATGTACACTAGTAGCTTCCATTTAGAATTTCGAACCCGTATATAAATACCGACCTCCTATTTATAAGATTTAATTCCAAATGTATATAGTTTTTAATTTTCCTCTGTAAAGCAATCTTACTTAATAATTTTCATAGGTCTAGGTCAACAGAAAGTACGTTTTGTTACCCTTGAGACAGTCTAAATATGCGTTTTTGCTGAATAAACGACTGTACCATTTTTTAAGTATACTTAGAAGTTTGAATGTTTAGCGTATACCTTTTTTTTTTTTTTTTTTTTTTTTTTTTTTTTCGTGCGGAAATCCCCACGGATGCCACCAGTTGGTGACTATGTCGGACTCGAACCGACTAAAACCGCACGCCGTCTCGGGTACTATGAGTCGAGGAACCAGGTATACCCTCGAAAGGAAGTCCCTGGAACCCCGACGCACCTCGGGCCATCTGTGGCTTGCAGGCGGCCCCCTACCGTGTGAGAACTCCGATGCTCCCCTTCCGCCAAATACGAAGCGTGCGCGTGTTGTAGCGCTCGCGTTGCCACCCCGGCCTGCTTCTGCTAGGGTGACAGATGGCCTCACCTGTCACCCCCAGACTGTTTAGCGTATACCTGGTTTAAATTTAAAGTCAATACCATCACGCATTCCCGAATTAAAGTGTCTGAGCAGACTGACAGACAGACAGATACAGAGTTCTTAGCGACACCTATAGGTGTTTACACACAACATAGTTCATCTTTCGAATAACAGATGTCGGTTTTGTATTTAAATAATTCGCGATATCGATATTTAGCAAGAATCTGCTTATAAGGCTTAACTATTGGTTACTTATCATTATTAAATACCTTTTAACTTCTAATTTTTGAAAGTCCGGCATTGAAAAGTGCAGTGCCGGACTACATACTCTTGTAAGTAATAGAGGGGTAGTAATAGGGGTAGGTTATAGGGGTAGTGGGTACCGCAGGTGACTCGGGCGCCGGAGATCGTGTAACTATCTTCGTCCTCCATAAGCGTAAGCCTGTGGGTGACAGATTTATTTATTTATTTATTTATTTATTAAGTAAGGATCTCCAACAAAAGATGTACACAATAATATTACAGTAATTAAATAAAAGAGTGTTATGTCAGTGTACTCCTTCACTTACAGGAGATCACAGCAAGCAAAAAGAAAATATTTCGACCAAGCGAACAATACACATCCAAACATAAACAATCAGTAAACAAATTCAAAAACAAAGTAACATACATGCAAACGCAACAATGAGGCCTACTCCACACCACCCAGAGCTATTAAGCTCTTCTTATATGTAGACTGACTGAGACAAATATCCAAATCAGTTTTCTTAGCCAACATGTTATACTGCCTACAGAGTCTTGGTACAGCGGCCAAATGACCCAGATTAGTTTTAAAACCTGGAATGTAGAACAGACTAAAAGTATTGTGTCTGGGATGAGGGACTCTGTCACCCTAGCAGAAGCAAGCCATGCTACTGTTATCACAGTAAGGGAATATGGCGGTTCCCACAGAGAAGAGGACATGAAAAATAGATTGTGGCACTGCTCCTATAAGCCAACTAAATTAAAAGGTTACGTTAATGACAACATAGATAAAGTTAACTACGTAAATTAATTAGATAATAACAAGGTGTATATCTCTGATAAACATTAGACAAGTAATAACATGGACGTATTCTTTAAACGTTCATGAGTAATAATTATTTAAAACCAGCGCCTGTCAAAGAATAGCACACAGGTATTTTGCATTTTCATAACACAAAAATGAAATTGTCAAAACGAATCATGATATTCAATATTTAATTTAATTGATTACTCAAACAGAAGATATAATATTCATTTCATCACCATAAACTTAAATCAACTTAAATCATGTCTCTCCAACACAAATGGATTATCCTCTGACCAGGCGAGGTGATCATGCCTGGTGGGCAGTGGTGAGTCACTAGCCACTGCCCGACGGTTGATAAATACTTCGGACTTCTTACACCCAACGCCATCTAGTTCCAAACAAGCAGAGCTGGTATTATGTTTAGTGTATTTATACAATATTCAGGACAATACACCAAAAAAATGAGACGAAAGCTGTTTAAGAAATTTAATGATTTAGTACCATGACAGTTCTACAGCAATACAAAAATAGTACTAATAGCTAAGTGTAATATTGTGAAATCAATATTTACACACAACATAGTTCATCTTTCAAAAAACAGATGTCAGTTTTGTATTAAATAGTTCGCGATATCGATATTTAGCAAGAATCTGCTTAAAAGGCTTAACTATTGGTTACTTATCATTATTAAATACCTTTTAACTTCTAATTTTTGGAAGTCCAGCATTGAAAAATGCAGTGCTGGACTACATATTTCTGTAATACCAGATAATACCTAGGTATTATCTGGTAAATTTACGTAGTTAACTTTAAGTATGTTTTGTTAGCTTTAACTTAACCTTTTAATTTAGTTGGTATAAGCCAACTAAATTAAAAGGTTAAGTGCCACAATCTTTTTTTTTTCATTTACTTTCATAATATTCGTAATTCGTATCTGAAATTTACAGGATTGTTTATTGATGGTTTACTTAAATTAGTTAGAGTTTGCAACGTTTCCTTGTTTTATAGGAACTGAGTATTCGAAGACTTTAAACTATTAAAAATGAATAACATTTATCACTTTTTACACAAACAAAGTGTAATAAAAAGATCTACATTTACACTTTTTTCTCATAACCTCAAATTTTAAGTGAAAAATTCAAAAAACCAAGTTTTTGGTTTTTTATTTTTAGCTTTTACAAATAAAATTATTTTTAACGAAATTTTGTGAAAACTTAGCTTTTCATGTCCTGAATACACCGTAATTTATTTGATTTGAAATATCTATTTTTTCACCTCATTTTGACGGAATACCGAAATAAGACCCTAATTTTCAATCGAAAATTCATCCGTCAAAATATCAACTTTTTTTTAAAAAAATAGGGTGTTTTCTATTTGATGAAATCTCTACTTTCCGATGGTGTAAAAAAATATATATATTACCATAGTAAATCTTCTCAGAAAATGCAAAAAATGAAAAAACTGGAATTAGATTTTTTTTAATCCTTATTGAGATATTTATTAAAGTTTACACTTTAATCACTCGAAAAACGTAAGATTGCATGTTACAATGATAAACAAAAATATTGTAAATCGAAATATACTACTATAATTAACGAACAAATAAATAATAAAGTTAATATTTAATAAAACATCTACAATATTATGAGAAATAACTTTCCATAACTGGAATCTTCTTTAAATTATATGTGTATATGCCTCTCCCCCTTCCCGACCTCAGATCGCCTGTAATTTATTTTTCCTTTAATTTTTGTACTATTCTCCTTCTTTTACAATGGGTTTCATCCTACTATAATTTATTTTGTTTTCAAACATTATAAGATTCGTTTTGATAATTTCAAGTTTGTGTTATGAAAATGCAAAATACCTTATTTTGTTGTGTTTATATTCTTTGACAGGCGCTATTTTTAAATAATTTTTACTTGTCTTTAGACACGTATTGTCAGAAATCGAAATGTCAGTAAATGTAACAAATGTTTATCAGAGATATACGCCTAGTTTTTATCTGATTAATTTACGTAGTTAACTTTATGTATGTTTTGTTCGCATTTACGTAACCTTTTATTTTAGTTGGCTTATAGGAGCAGTGCGACAATCTATTTTTCATGCCCTCTTCTTTGTGGGAACCGCCATATTCCCTTACTGTGATTACAGTAGCTGGCCTGCTTCTACTAGGGTGACAGAGTCCCTCATCTGTCACCCACAGGCTTACGCTTATGGAGGACGAAGATAGTTACACGATCTCTGGCGCCCGAGTCACCTGCGGTACCCACTACCCCTATTACCTACCCCTATTACTACCCCCCTATTACTTACAAGAATATGTAGTCCGGCACTGCACTTTTCAATGCCGGACTTCCAAAAATTAGAAGTTAAAAGGTATTTAATAATGATAAGTAACCAATAGTTAAGCCTTATAAGCAGATTCTTGCTAAATATCGATATCGCGAATTATTTAAATACAAAACCGACATCTGTTATTCGAAAGTTAAACTATGTTGTGTGTAAACACCTATAGGTGTCACTAAGAACTCTGTATCTGCCTGTCTGTCAGTCTGTTCAGACCCTTTAATTCGGAAATGCGTGATGGTATTGAGTTTAAATTTAAACCAGGTATACGCTAAAAATCATCGCATCAAACTTCTAAGTATACCTACTTAAAAAAAGGTACAGTCGTTTATTCAGCAAAAACGCATATTTAGACTGTCTCAAGGGTAACAAAACGTACTTTCTGTTGACCTAGACCTATGACAATTATTATGTACCTACCTAAGATTGCTTTATAGAGGAAAATTAAAAACTATATACATTTGGAATTAAATCTTATAAATAGGAGGTCGGTATTTATATACGGGGTCGAAATTCTAAATGGAAGCTACTAGTGTACATTGCAAAACATCTTTAGTGTATTATTAAAAAACAAGTGCAAAGGCGGTAATGTGTTTTCAACAATTCAAGTTATAGAATTAGAAAAATAATTTAACAAAAAAAAACCTACTTCAAAGAAAAAATATTCCGAGCACCCAAATCGCGACAGGCAAGACTATGATATTAGAGGAGTTCCCTAGATCTCTCCAGAATCATATCATCATATCCTGATTTCCTTATAATGGGACTACATAAGATACACCAGCTTTAAAATAAAAAAGTAATATAATTATCAAAATCGTTTTCTTCCAATCGAAAGTTCTAAAGTTACAAACATAAAAAGAAAATGCAGTTGAATTCAGAACCTCCTCCTTTTTTGAAGTCGGTTAATATAATATATGCAAGCATTAATTAAAGAAAATACACGCGGGGACAGCATACACCTACTACATACAATTTGCTTACGAAACAACTACATCTGTCGACGTAATGATTGAGACTTTCTAATTGCAATTCCACTTGGTCTTGACTTTTTGCAGTTGAAAGTCTGCCATCAAAATCATATTTTTTACATAATTACTGTTAACAACACCCACAGTATTTCAATTGCAAGTAATCTAGTTCATCTTTTGCACAACAGATGTCGCTTTGTTGTTTAAATAAGCGCTATCAAAATTTACCATGAACTTTTTATATAGGTTTAATGAAGAAGTTTAAATTGGGTAGATTATTAGTTATATAGTTAATTCATTGTATAACAGCAATTTTTGTAGGTCTCGCATCAAGGGCTCAAAGTCCGCGATGCTGGACTGATAATCTTTTAACTGCGTGTTTGGCCCTAGTGGTTTAAGCGGTCAGTTAAGTGTTGTGTTGTGGGTTGAAATCCCACATAGGACAACACTTTGTGAAACTTACGAATTGATGTTATGAGTATGGGTGTTCAGTATTGGACATTTCATGTATTCTTGTAAAGTGCTCCGTGACACAAGATGTATATTCCTATAGCAGGAGTTGTGAAAGAAAAATACGTAGGACAAAAAGCCATGTGTAAATTAAAGTTCAATTCAATTAATTGCATTCCTTAATGTATGACGTTTAATACTTACGTTTGTTTACATTTGGTGAACCTTGTTGGAATACGTTGTAACAAACTCATTTGCACTTTATCAGTTTTAATAGATTTTCGACACTAGTTTTAAATAATTACATTTCTTAGATTACTTATTACTTTTAAATTTAATATTAATAGGTTTTCCGATAGCAACTTCAAACCGTTATCAATCTAAAACCTTTTTCTTTGTGATTTAAATAATCCTTTCTGTGTTTTGTTAACCTGTCAACAGTTATAGCATTCTCACCACGTCTCGATTATTCTAAAATTGTGTTTTGGATAAATATTTCGTACATCTTACACTCAACGTCATCTACTCCCAAAGTAAGCAGAGCTTGTATTATGGGTACTAGATAACTAATATAAATATATAAACACACATTGGTTTACACATTTAAATACATACATATTATAAACAGAGAATACCCAACCACCCAAACGAATATTTGCGGATCATACAAACAATTGATCGGACCCGGAAATATATTATATAAAGGGATAACATCACATATTATAATGGATTATCATCAGGGTTCCTATGTACCCATATGTATATCCTTACTACATTTACATAAATATTTATAATCTTATGGTTATTACGAAAAGAAAAAAAAAATTGTATGTCAACTACTTTTGCGCAATCACATTTTTCCAAGTGCGGTATCTACCTTTTCTATTCGATCTGCGCTCCTAACCAAAAGTTATCTAAACCAAAATCTCACTATAAATATTATATGTTGATTGCCTTGTTGGTCTAGTGGTTAGCGTATGCGGCTGCTGATCAATAGGTCTCGGGTTCGATTCCCGGGTCAGACCAAATATTTGTGTGATCCACAAATATCTGTTTCGGAGTCTGGGTGTTTTTCTATGTATAATATGTATGTATTTACAAAAAAAAAGTATGTTTATGTATTTATATCAGTTGTTTAGTACCCATAACACAAGCTCTGCTTACTTTGGGAGTAGATGATGTTGTGTGTAAGATGTCCAAAATATTTATTATTATTTATTATTATTTATTTATTTATGTATTACTATGGTTACATAGGACTGCACGGTTGGCCTAGTGGTTTAGCGCCAAGTATCGTGGGTTCAAATCCTACGTGGGAAAACACTTTTTGTGATTCACAAATAGTTGTTCAGAGTCTGTGTGTTCTTTTTGTCCGTTTCATGTATGTTTGTAAAGTCCCACATGACATACTTCAATTGTTGGAGCAGTAATGTGATTACAAAACATAGCCAAAAACTTCGAATAAACAGTAGTCATGCTTAAGCAGTAAGGCGCGAATTTCATAATTTAACTTAATTGATTTTGCTATCGTAAATTAAGAATTCTAATATATATTATATGTATTAATAGGGTATACTTAGAAAAATAAATAGATATGAATGTAATTTCTCAATTTAAGTTATTGTCTAAGAAGCAAACAAAGTTAAGTAGAAACGTTTAATATAACAAAAGTATTTATTTTAATATTTTTACTATCTATATTTTATCTACGTATTGTGTGTCCCTCTGACGGGGCGATGATCGGAAGATATATCCAAGTATGTTCAGGTATTTATAAGCGACAGTAGAAACTAGAAACAACACAACATAATGTGTACTTATATTTATCTAGCTTTCGCCCACGGCTCCGCTCGCGAGTACGTCGGTTATCGCGGTAAAAAGTAGCCTATGTCCTTTCCTAAGTTCAGTTCTATCTTCATACCAAATTTCATCGAAATCGGTTCAGCGGTTTAGGCGTGAAAGCGTAACAGACAGACAGACAGAGTTACTTTCGCATTTATAATATCGACACCTCCATGCAATAAAATTGTAACTAATTTATTGAGATTATTGGTGAGAGTAAAATGAAAGTTCCAAATATCATAGCTATTAAAGGTTTCACTCTACAATCGTTGAAAGTGTCGTTATCCTGTCTTTAATGAGCACTATTGTCATGTACTTTAAGATTATCAAAAAAAAGTTGTTTTCATGGCTTTTCATGACTTACGTGAAAAACAATGCCTAGTGAAGTCACTTGAGCTACAGTGACAAACATTGTATGTCTGAGTTACGTTCTTTATCTTTTTACATAATATATTTTTTTTACAATTATATTGCATTAAAATTGTATGTAAATGTTTAATTGGTTTTCATACAAATAATTGCAAATCTCTTTAAAATCTTCTCATAATGGACATAAGTCACTTTAACAGGATTAATATCAAATAAAATATTTAATTGTAAGAATAAAACTGCAGTTTAGTGAATAATTTTATTAAAAGTTAATGAGAACAAACACTTAATAAAGTATCACATGCAGTATCATGTACCATTTATACGGTTATCAAAATCCAAAATATTTCTATTGTTTATCTATAGTTTCTCTTTCGCGTAACAGATGTCGCTCTGTTATTTTAATAAACGCTATCAAAATTTACTATGAGCCTTTTAAATGGTTTTTAAAGGTTTAATGAAGCAGTTTAGATTCGGTACTTGTAAATAAATTATGTAAATAAATTAAATTATATATTGTATAAGAATAATTTTTGTAGGTCCGGCATCAACGGCTCAAAGTCCGCGATGCTGGACTGTATAACATTTGAACTGCGCGGTTGTCTCAGCGGCTTAAGCTTACTCCACGCCGCTTTGTACTTTGCCAAATATTGTGGGTTCAAATCAGACATGTGACTATACTGCGTTATTCACAAAATGTTGTTCCGAGTCTTGGTGTTCATTGTAACCGTTTCAGTTATGTATGTATAGCCCTCCGCGACACATGAGGTATTTTTCTAATGCTTTTTTATGGATATGACCATGTTCATTTACGTATTTAGCTGTTTTTGTTCGTATAACTATCCCATACATAGTTGAGTTTTAAATTATATCTACAAATTGAGTTATTTCAGCGATAATTCACAATGGACTATAGTGAAGAACTATCAGTGAAAACCTATATTGAGGGAAAATATGGTAGATACGTTTCACTGTCTTAACTCGCGTCTACATTAGCTCTGTTGGAAGATCAATAATTACATACTTAAGAGTCTTAAGTATGTAATTATTGATCTTCCAATAGAGCTAATGTAGACGCGAGACTAGTACTTCTAAATGCTTTAAATATAACACAATCATTGACGTCATCACTCACTCTCATCCAGGTACTGCTCTCAAAATTCCAAGCATATAGCCACAGCAAAACGAATTAACGATGCGATGTACGTGAATAGCGTGAATAGCGATGGACTTCAAAATTACCAGTAATACGTTCACAAGCAGTGCAAAAACTTTGCTTTTAAAGGGTTCATCTGAAAATAGTTCTATCGTGAAATTAATCAGAAAACTGCCACCTAGTGATGCACAGAGTAGTTACTTAAGTTACATTCGCAAGAAGAACATGGTTGCTGCAACAACCCTTACGTTATAAGTCGTCATCATTGACCTGACCCCCTAGTCAAGTTGATTGACTGATGTAACTCAGTCACATGGTCGCAAGAAAATATTATCCAATCAAATAAGGTGCACGTATATATGAGCGACAATAGAAAATAGAAATTTGATAACATAATGCGTACTTATATTTAATTATTTATTAGGGACCCAGCTATCCTGACCTCTAAAATTAGATGTATGTTTCATTGGTACTTGTTTTATAGTTTTAACTTTATGTACGTCCAGCAGTAAATTTTAATGTCGTGATTTACTTTTTATGTAATCTGACATCTAGTACAAGATTGAGGAACTAAAGTTTATTCAAGACCTAACTTTAAACTGAATCTTATAAGTAATTTGCTGAGTACCGCGGCTGTAAACCGCAAGTAACGCCAACAGCCGTTAGGTTAGGTAGTTAAAAAAAACAGTTTTAGAAACTCCTTTGTGTGTAAGACTTTCGTCATCATTGCATTATTCTATACGAAAATGTCCTACTTCACTTTAAAACTTTATTGATGGAAATAGGCTTCCAAAAAGTATTTGCTTGCTACCCCTACTATATTACTTGCAAGAATATAAATTCCAGCACTACTTCTTTCAGTGCTGGACCTACCTAAATTACCAAAGTTTCAGTGAGAAGTTAATAAGTCACTAATAATTATTCATTTTAAGCAGTTATGTAAATATTGATATCGCGTACCATTTAAATAGAAAAGCGACATCTGTTATTCGAAAGATGAACTATATAGCGTTAGAGATAATGTGGATGTTATTAATGCACTTAACTCTTAATTAATATTCTTTTTGTATAGCTGTAGAACTAGAACTAACTAAAACCGCGGTACTCAGCTAATTGATTATAAGATTCAGTTTAAAGCTAGGTCTTGACTAAACTTTAGTTCCTCAACCTTGTACTAGATGTCAGATCACATAAAATGTAAATCACGACATTGAAGTTTACTGCTGGACGTTTAAATAAAATTTAGCCTACGAAGTACAGTAGACATTTTCAAAAACTTTAATCAATTTTTGAGGTCCAGCCCTTAGTGTCAGTGCCAGGGTGTATATATGAAAGGAAACAGTTTCGTTGAAACTAATTTGTGTTAAAGGTTGTATCGTCAATAATTTAAAATGTCCTCATCTTTATTTTCCATTTTCACATTACTTGTATTTTACATTTTCACATACATTTAAAACTGCATTACTGGTAATAAGCCTCTTCGAGGGAAGGAGGTTTTGGTCTACATTGCCGCTCTGGCCTGGTGGGTTGGTTGCTACTGCCTCTACAATATTACTTATAAGGTTATAATACAGTCCTCGACTGCACGGTTGGCCTAGTGGCTTAAGCGGTCGCCACGCCGCTTCCTACTACGCCAAGTGTCGTGGGTTCAAATCCCACGTAGGTCAACACTTTGTGTGATTCACAATTTGTTGTTCTGAGTCTGGGTGTTCTTTGTGTCCGTTTCATGTATGTTTGTAAAGTCCCCCGCGACACAGGAATTTATATTCCTAATGCGGGAGTTGTCTTTTATAAAAAAAAAATAAAAAAAAATTATAACGTGTTGATTTTAAAAAATGTTACTTACGAAGAAAGTTACCAGTATACATGGCGATGACAAAGCCTAATTCTTCATCAATTAACGTATTTGCGGTCGCGGTCGGCTACTAGTTTTAACGGTTCTAAACGAATATCTCTTTATCCACGAAGTGACTGGCATCGGACCTCTGCAACCCTGAGGGCGATCTGAATTCAATAATTAAACTAGTTGTCAGTATATTCGTGGTGCTCTCATTCTCAATAACGATCGCCATAAGTATTCATGACAACCAGGATCGTCGGCTTAACATGCTTTCCGAGGCACAGTCGTGAAACACCACCTAACTTTTATACTCTGAGCTGCTATTGAGATTTTCTTCCATATCTTTTAGGTTTAGCTCACTCCAACTGTTTTTGAGCTAAACAAATTAGCTCACGCCGCGCTGTTTAACGTAACGCTACGACGCAGACGCTGTGACTGTATAGTACATACTGTTTAGGGATGATAAGGATATGATATTTCGAATCTGGATACGGATATGGATTTAAGAATAAAATTATATCGGTTTCGAATACTGTTACGGATATCTAATTATTTCGGATTATCCGTAAGTTTCGGATAGTTTCGGTTACGGATATTAAATTGAAGTAAAACATAAACAAAAATAGTATGTAATAATTTTGAGTTATGATGATGATGATTATGATAAAGTTTCAGTGAAGTAGTGCGTTTTCGGGAAAAGTTTTTAACACACTTTTTACATTTTGCTTCTCATATGGACATAACTCACTATAACAGGATTAATATGAAATAAAATATTTAATTGTAAGAATAAAACTGCAGTTTAGTGACAAAATTTATTAAAAGTTAATGAGAACAAACACATTTAAGTATCACATGCACTATCATGTACCATTTATACGATTATCAAAATCCAAAATATTTCTATTGTTTATCTATAGTTTCTCATTCGCGTAACAGATGTCGCTCTGTTATTTTAATAAACGCTATCAAAATTTACCATGAGCCTTTTAAATGGTTTTTAAAGGTTTAATGAAGCAGTTTAGATTCGGTACTTGTAAATAAATTATGTAAATAAATTAAATTATATATTGTATAAGAATAATTTTTGTAGGTCCGGCATCAACGGCTCAAAGTCCGCGATGCTGGACCGTATAACATTATAACTGCGCGGTTGTCTTAGCGGTTTGAGCGATCGCCACGCCGCTTTGTACTACGCCAAATGTTGTGGGTTCGAATCTCACATGTGACAATACTGCGTTATTCACAAAATGTTGTTGATCCGAGTCTGGGTGTTTATTGTAACCGTTTCAGTTATGTATGTAAAGTCCTCCGCGACACAGAATGTATTTTCCTAATGCTTTTTTATGGATATGACCGTGTTCATCTACGTATTTAGCTGTTTTTGTTCTATTATATTATAACTAGCCAATACATAGTAGAGTTTTAAATTGTATCTACGGATTGAGTTATTTCAGCGATAATTCACAATGGACTATAGTGAAGAACTTTCAGTGAAAACCCATATTGAGGGGAAATATTGTAGATACGTTTCATTGTCTTAAGTATGTAATTATTACTCTTCCAACAGAGCTAATGTAGACGCGAGACTAGTACTTCTAAATGCTTTAAATATTACACAATCATTGACGTCATCACTCACTCTCATCCAGATAATGCTCTCAAAATTCCAAGCATATAGCCACAGCAAAACGAATTAACGATGCGATGTACGTGAATAGCGTGAATAGCGATGGACTTCAAAATTACCAGTATACGTTCACAAACACTGCAAAAACTTTGCTTTTAAAGGGTTCATCTGAAAATAGTTCTATCGTGAAATTAATCAGAAAACTGCCACCTAGTGATGCACAGAGTAGTTACTTAAGTTACATTCGCAAGAGAACATGGTTGCTGCAACAACCCTTACGTTATAAGTCGTCATCATTGACCTGACCCCCTAGCCAAGTTGATTGGCTGATGTAACTCAGTCACGTGGTCAAAAGAAAATATTATCCAATCAAATAAGGTGCACGTATAAATGAGCGACAGTATAAAATAGAAATTAGTTAACATAATGCGTACTTATATTTTTTAATTATTTATTAGGGACCCAGCTACCCTGACCTGCTGGGGCTGGACCTCAAAAATTAGATGTATGTTTCAGTGGTACTTGTTTCATAGTTTTAACTTTATGTACGTCCAGCAGTAAACTTTAATGTCGCGATTTACTTTTTATGTAATCTGACATCTAGTACTAGGAACTAAAGTTTATTCAAGACCTAACTTTAAACTGAATCTTATAAGTAATTTGCTGAGTACCGCGGCTGTAAACCGCAAGTAACGCCAACAGCCGTTAGGTTAGGTAGTTAAAAAAAACAGTTTTAGAAACTCCTTTGTGTGTAAGACTTTCGTCATCATTGCATTATTTTATACGAAAATGTCCTACTTCACTTTAAAACTTTATTGATGGAAATAGGCTTCCAAAAAGTATTTGCTTGCTACCCCTACTATATTACTTGCAAGAATATAAATTCCAGCACTACTTCTTTCAGTGCTGGACCTACCTAAATTACCAAAGTTTCAGTGAGAAGTTAATAAGTCACTAATAATTATTCATTTTAAGCAGTTATGTAAATATTGATATCGCGTACCATTTAAATAGAAAAGCGACATCTGTTATTCGAAAGATGAACTATATAGCGTTAGAGATAATGTGGATGTTATTAATGCACTTAACTCTTAATTAATATTCTTTTTGTATAGCTGTAGAACTAGAACTAACTAAAACCGCGGTACTCAGCTAATTGATTATAAGATTCAGTTTAAAGCTAGGTCTTGACTAAACTTTAGTTCCTCAACCTTGTACTAGATGTCAGATCACATAAAATGTAAATCACGACATTGAAGTTTACTGCTGGACGTTTAAATAAAATTTAGCCTACGAAGTACAGTAGACATTTTCAAAAACTTTAATCAATTTTTGAGGTCCAGCCCTTAGTGTCAGTGCCAGGGTGTATATATGAAAGGAAACAGTTTCGTTGAAACTAATTTGTGTTAAAGGTTGTATCGTCAATAATTTAAAATGTCCTCATCTTTATTTTCCATTTTCACATTACTTGTATTTTACATTTTCACATACATTTAAAACTGCATTACTGGTAATAAGCCTCTTCGAGGGAAGGAGGTTTTGGTCTACATTGCCGCTCTGGCCTGGTGGGTTGGTTGCTACTGCCTCTACAATATTACTTATAAGGTTATAATACAGTCCTCGACTGCACGGTTGGCCTAGTGGCTTAAGCGGTCGCCACGCCGCTTCCTACTACGCCAAGTGTCGTGGGTTCAAATCCCACGTAGGTCAACACTTTGTGTGATTCACAATTTGTTGTTCTGAGTCTGGGTGTTCTTTGTGTCCGTTTCATGTATGTTTGTAAAGTCCCCCGCGACACAGGAATTTATATTCCTAATGCGGGAGTTGTCTTTTATAAAAAAAAAATAAAAAAAAATTATAACGTGTTGATTTTAAAAAATGTTACTTACGAAGAAAGTTACCAGTATACATGGCGATGACAAAGCCTAATTCTTCATCAATTAACGTATTTGCGGTCGCGGTCGGCTACTAGTTTTAACGGTTCTAAACGAATATCTCTTTATCCACGAAGTGACTGGCATCGGACCTCTGCAACCCTGAGGGCGATCTGAATTCAATAATTAAACTAGTTGTCAGTATATTCGTGGTGCTCTCATTCTCAATAACGATCGCCATAAGTATTCATGACAACCAGGATCGTCGGCTTAACATGCTTTCCGAGGCACAGTCGTGAAACACCACCTAACTTTTATACTCTGAGCTGCTATTGAGATTTTCTTCCATATCTTTTAGGTTTAGCTCACTCCAACTGTTTTTGAGCTAAACAAATTAGCTCACGCCGCGCTGTTTAACGTAACGCTACGACGCAGACGCTGTGACTGTATAGTACATACTGTTTAGGGATGATAAGGATATGATATTTCGAATCTGGATACGGATATGGATTTAAGAATAAAATTATATCGGTTTCGAATACTGTTACGGATATCTAATTATTTCGGATTATCCGTAAGTTTCGGATAGTTTCGGTTACGGATATTAAATTGAAGTAAAACATAAACAAAAATAGTATGTAATAATTTTGAGTTATGATGATGATGATTATGATAAAGTTTCAGTGAAGTAGTGCGTTTTCGGGAAAAGTTTTTAACACACTTTTTACATTTTGCTTCTCATATGGACATAAGTCACTATAACAGGATTAATATGAAATAAAATATTTAATTGTAAGAATAAAACTGCAGTTTAGTGACAAAATTTATTAAAAGTTAATGAGAACAAACACATTTAAGTATCACATGCACTATCATGTACCATTTATACGATTATCAAAATCCAAAATATTTCTATTGTTTATCTATAGTTTCTCATTCGCGTAACAGATGTCGCTCTGTTATTTTAATAAACGCTATCAAAATTTACCATGAGCCTTTTAAATGGTTTTTAAAGGTTTAATGAAGCAGTTTAGATTCGGTACTTGTAAATAAATTATGTAAATAAATTAAATTATATATTGTATAAGAATAATTTTTGTAGGTCCGGCATCAACGGCTCAAAGTCCGCGATGCTGGACCGTATAACATTATAACTGCGCGGTTGTCTTAGCGGTTTGAGCGATCGCCACGCCGCTTTGTACTACGCCAAATGTTGTGGGTTCGAATCTCACATGTGACAATACTGCGTTATTCACAAAATGTTGTTGATCCGAGTCTGGGTGTTTATTGTAACCGTTTCAGTTATGTATGTAAAGTCCTCCGCGACACAGAATGTATTTTCCTAATGCTTTTTTATGGATATGACCGTGTTCATCTACGTATTTAGCTGTTTTTGTTCTATTATATTATAACTAGCCAATACATAGTAGAGTTTTAAATTGTATCTACGGATTGAGTTATTTCAGCGATAATTCACAATGGACTATAGTGAAGAACTTTCAGTGAAAACCCATATTGAGGGGAAATATTGTAGATACGTTTCATTGTCTTAAGTATGTAATTATTACTCTTCCAACAGAGCTAATGTAGACGCGAGACTAGTACTTCTAAATGCTTTAAATATTACACAATCATTGACGTCATCACTCACTCTCATCCAGATAATGCTCTCAAAATTCCAAGCATATAGCCACAGCAAAACGAATTAACGATGCGATGTACGTGAATAGCGTGAATAGCGATGGACTTCAAAATTACCAGTATACGTTCACAAACACTGCAAAAACTTTGCTTTTAAAGGGTTCATCTGAAAATAGTTCTATCGTGAAATTAATCAGAAAACTGCCACCTAGTGATGCACAGAGTAGTTACTTAAGTTACATTCGCAAGAGAACATGGTTGCTGCAACAACCCTTACGTTATAAGTCGTCATCATTGACCTGACCCCCTAGCCAAGTTGATTGGCTGATGTAACTCAGTCACGTGGTCAAAAGAAAATATTATCCAATCAAATAAGGTGCACGTATAAATGAGCGACAGTATAAAATAGAAATTAGTTAACATAATGCGTACTTATATTTTTTAATTATTTATTAGGGACCCAGCTACCCTGACCTGCTGGGGCTGGACCTCAAAAATTAGATGTATGTTTCAGTGGTACTTGTTTCATAGTTTTAACTTTATGTACGTCCAGCAGTAAACTTTAATGTCGCGATTTACTTTTTATGTAATCTGACATCTAGTACTAGGAACTAAAGTTTATTCAAGACCTAACTTTAAACTGAATCTTATAAGTAATTTGCTGAGTACCGCGGCTGTAAACCGCAAGTAACGCCAACAGCCGTTAGGTTAGGTAGTTAAAAAAAACAGTTTTAGAAACTCCTTTGTGTGTAAGACTTTCGTCATCATTGCATTATTTTATACGAAAATGTCCTACTTCACTTTAAAACTTTATTGATGGAAATAGGCTTCCAAAAAGTATTTGCTTGCTACCCCTACTATATTACTTGCAAGAATATAAATTCCAGCACTACTTCTTTCAGTGCTGGACCTACCTAAATTACCAAAGTTTCAGTGAGAAGTTAATAAGTCACTAATAATTATTCATTTTAAGCAGTTATGTAAATATTGATATCGCGTACCATTTAAATAGAAAAGCGACATCTGTTATTCGAAAGATGAACTATATAGCGTTAGAGATAATGTGGATGTTATTAATGCACTTAACTCTTAATTAATATTCTTTTTGTATAGCTGTAGAACTAGAACTAACTAAAACCGCGGTACTCAGCTAATTGATTATAAGATTCAGTTTAAAGCTAGGTCTTGACTAAACTTTAGTTCCTCAACCTTGTACTAGATGTCAGATCACATAAAATGTAAATCACGACATTGAAGTTTACTGCTGGACGTTTAAATAAAATTTAGCCTACGAAGTACAGTAGACATTTTCAAAAACTTTAATCAATTTTTGAGGTCCAGCCCTTAGTGTCAGTGCCAGGGTGTATATATGAAAGGAAACAGTTTCGTTGAAACTAATTTGTGTTAAAGGTTGTATCGTCAATAATTTAAAATGTCCTCATCTTTATTTTCCATTTTCACATTACTTGTATTTTACATTTTCACATACATTTAAAACTGCATTACTGGTAATAAGCCTCTTCGAGGGAAGGAGGTTTTGGTCTACATTGCCGCTCTGGCCTGGTGGGTTGGTTGCTACTGCCTCTACAATATTACTTATAAGGTTATAATACAGTCCTCGACTGCACGGTTGGCCTAGTGGCTTAAGCGGTCGCCACGCCGCTTCCTACTACGCCAAGTGTCGTGGGTTCAAATCCCACGTAGGTCAACACTTTGTGTGATTCACAATTTGTTGTTCTGAGTCTGGGTGTTCTTTGTGTCCGTTTCATGTATGTTTGTAAAGTCCCCCGCGACACAGGAATTTATATTCCTAATGCGGGAGTTGTCTTTTATAAAAAAAAAATAAAAAAAAATTATAACGTGTTGATTTTAAAAAATGTTACTTACGAAGAAAGTTACCAGTATACATGGCGATGACAAAGCCTAATTCTTCATCAATTAACGTATTTGCGGTCGCGGTCGGCTACTAGTTTTAACGGTTCTAAACGAATATCTCTTTATCCACGAAGTGACTGGCATCGGACCTCTGCAACCCTGAGGGCGATCTGAATTCAATAATTAAACTAGTTGTCAGTATATTCGTGGTGCTCTCATTCTCAATAACGATCGCCATAAGTATTCATGACAACCAGGATCGTCGGCTTAACATGCTTTCCGAGGCACAGTCGTGAAACACCACCTAACTTTTATACTCTGAGCTGCTATTGAGATTTTCTTCCATATCTTTTAGGTTTAGCTCACTCCAACTGTTTTTGAGCTAAACAAATTAGCTCACGCCGCGCTGTTTAACGTAACGCTACGACGCAGACGCTGTGACTGTATAGTACATACTGTTTAGGGATGATAAGGATATGATATTTCGAATCTGGATACGGATATGGATTTAAGAATAAAATTATATCGGTTTCGAATACTGTTACGGATATCTACTAATTTCGGATTATCCGTAAGTTTCGGATAGTTTCGGTTACGGATATTAAATTGAAGTAAAACATAAAAAAAATAGAATGTAATAATTTTGAGTTATGATGATGATGACTATGATAAAGTTTCAGTGAAGTAGTGCGTTTTCGGGAAAAGTTTTTAACACACTTTTTACATTTTGCAGAATCCACATTAACTTTCAAAACTATCGAATGATGTCGTTTTATTTAGACTCCGGCCTTAATTGAAACTATCCGAAACTATTTGAAACTTGAGAAACGGATACGGTTACGGATATATTTTTATTTCGGATATGTTTAAGTTTCGGTTACGGTTATGGAATTCCTTAACATCCCCGATAATGTTAATGCAACCTTTTTAATACTCTCTTAATATTCACAATACGCTCACTCTAAAGCGACATCTGTCGGCGTTTTGATGAAAACTTCCGAAGTGCCACACTTGAGGGAAGATCTTCCATCAAAATCAAATCCAGTTTTGTACATTATTACGATTAGCAACATCTACATTATTTCTATTGTAAGTAATCTTGTTCATCTTTCGCGTAACAGATGTCACTGTGCTATTTATATAAGCGCTATCAAAATTGACCACGAACCTTTTATATAGGTATAATGAAGTAGTTTCAATTCGGAAATTATTTTGTACTATGACTATGATGTGCAACAATTTTTGTAGGTCCGGCATCAACGGCTCAAAGTCCACGATGCTGGATTGTATTACCTTATAACTGCTTGGCTTAGTTGTTTAAGTGGTCGCCATGCCGCTTTCTATTCCGCCAAGTGTTGTGGGTTCAAATCCCACATGTGACAAAATGTTGTACTGAGTCTGGGTGTTTATTGTGTCCGTTTCATGTATGTATGTAAAGTCCCTCGTGACAGTAATTCACAGTATATATTTTCCTGATGCATTTTTTTAGACATGACCATGTTCGCCTACGTATTTAGCTGTTTTTATTCGTGTCGCTAGCCAATACATAGTTGAGTTATATTATATCCAGAAATTGAGTTATTTCATTAGATAATAATGCTCAATGGTTTAGAGTGAATAAGTTTCAGTGAATACCCAGATTGGGGAGTAGTACCTATAGTAGATACATTTTATTGTCATAAGAAATGATTACGCTTCCATCTCTTCTTACGTCAACATCACACACCCTCGCTCTCTCTCCTTCTCTTCTATATTCTAAGCATATAGCCACAGCAACACGAACTACCGTGCGCGATGGACTTCATAAATTGACATCTCGTTACAAGGAGTGCAAAAAGGGTTCATCTGTAGATAGTTATATTATTATATATCGTGAATTAAACAGAAAACTGCATCTAGTGATCGACATCGTAGTTACTTCAGTTACATTCACAAGAGAACAAAGTTACTGCAACAGCCCTTACTACATAATTCTTCTTCATTGATCTGTGGTGGTAGACTATGTTAGTTTACACCAACGGTGTTTAAATATAGACTCCGTAGGACGACACTGAGTTTCTTATATTTCACTCGTAAGTAGGTAGGTTGGTATGCGAAAGAATTAGGTTGAAATACAAATGAATAATGTTATTCGATTACTAGTTAAAGAAATTATATTATGATTGGGATTATTACATTAATTATAAGCGATAGAATAACAGTATATCTAGCAAGGTAGTATTAAACCATGCGCGACGCGTGTAGGCTCTAAGCAAGCAGAAGGCTGCAGAAGGCGTAGTGTGTAGTGAGGCGGGCGCGGGGCGCTGTGTTCTCGGCGCGAGCGCAGGTCAAGGTCACGCGCCGATGAGCGGCACAAATTGCGTAGGTACGGCAGGCAGTCCAGTAGTGGCCGTTCGGTGCGAGATTAATACAAGCCACAGATCTACTTCCTAGCGTATTTACAAACGTTTTACGTTCTACAATCGCTGACCGATCTATTCTCTTGTTTGATTGGCTAACATCACTCAGTCACCTGATCAAAACAATACATAGGTAGATATGTATATAAATAAGTTTTTTTTTTTTGCTTTGTTGGTCTAGTGATTAGCGTATATTGTGTAATTCACAAATTTTGTTTCGAAGTCTGGGTGTATTTCTATGTATAATATGTATGTATTTCCAAAAAAAGTGTGTTTATGAATTTATATCAGTTCTTTAGTACCCATAATACAAGCTCCTCCGTTTTATCCAGGGCTACACGTAGACCCAGCGCCTCGATGCGCCCGACCACCAGGGAGACTACTGTGCTGGCCAGGCGCGCCGCCTCCTGGAAGTTAGCCCCCTGGGCTGTAACCAAAGTGTCATCGGCGAAACAAATTACGCCAAGCCCGGGGGGGAGACGCCCTCGCAGGACCCTGTCGTTCGTATCCCATGTTCCACAGGACTGGGCCTAGGACAGACCCCTGCGGAACACCGCACGACAATACCCTGCGTCTCAAGGCACCATCTCGGTCCTCGTACATAATTTACTGACAAATAGTTCAACTTTCGAATTTCAGTTCTCCCTTAAGGTTGTGGAGGTCCAATGCCAGTCGCTTTGTGGAAAAACTGATATTCAGATAAAACTGGTTGAACTAGTAGGCTACCTCAAATAATATTGGGAATAAGGCTGGAAAGAAAAAGTAGATTAAAAGTTATTTCTCAAAAACAGACTTTTCTGGAGTAACTTTTCATCTTTACCCCAGCAAAAACAAAATTAAGTCGTATTAGACCCAAATCGAATAAATAAACAGATCAATTTTATTACGCATTAAATGTTAGCAAACAGCAAAATGTGTTTATTGTGGTTCTTAAATTATTGAAAATTTTGCTGGGATAATGTTTTGGATTTGCCTAGAACATGAAAATGGCTGAAAGGCAGAACGCTTTTGTCTACGAGGAAATCCCCTCGGATACCACCAGTTGGTTTTTATGTCAGACTCGAACCGACCAAAGCCAAAACTGTTTAAGGTATCAATAGTCGGGGAACCAGGGGTACCCTAGAAAGGAAATCCTTGGAACCCCGACGTACCTCAGGCCATCTACCTACCCAGGGCAGGCGGGTTGGAATTGGGTTTGCGTACTACCCCTACTATATTACTAACTAGATTATTTAGTCCGGCGCCACTTCTTCCAGTGCTGGACTTACAAAAATTACTCATGAAATTCAATAAATGTAATTAAATAACTAATAATTAAACCTTTTAAGCAGATTCATTGTAAATATTGATATCGCGTATTTAAATGGAAAAGTGACATCTGTTATTCGAAAGATAAACTATATCAGTTGAGTTAGAGATAATGTGGATGTACAACACTACATTGAAGCTGTCTTGTTGCTTATGTGGTTAGCGTATGCGGCTGCTGATCAAAAGATCTCGGGTTCGATTCCCGGGTCGGACCATATATTTGTGTAATCTACAAATATTTGTTTCGGAGTCTGGGTGTTTTCTATGTATAATATGTATGTAGGGTAAACCACCCAATCGTTGGCACTCCTCCAATTATTGGCACTTTAGACTTTAGTTGAAAAAAACAAGGAAACTATAATCTATTCAAGTTCAGTATGCTTTAAAAAGTAAAATACTTTAATTTATCTGCTAGGAATTGTCAACATTGTTCCAATAACAAATACGGCGTATTAGAAACAACAACTGACATTTTGAGCTAGTGATTTATAGTAGTTATTTTGGTTTTTTCTTAAGGTGAGAGCTTTATTAATCATAGTATATTGCAGCTATTCGGCTTATTGATACTTTCGAAATAACTTTATATACTTAATTACACATCGTAGCAGTAGATACAAATATTATTTTTTTAATTTTTTTATCACATTTTATTTATTTCATGTGCCAACATTTGGATCAAAGAATTCATCAAAATCCTTTTATTGGCCCACAGTGCCAATAGCAAAAGCTAATTATTGGCAGTAGTGCCCATTATAGAACATGGTGTGCTAATAAACTATGTGTATGTTTTTTATTCATATAGAGTAGAAAGAGATTAAAATAAAGAATTGGTTAAATGTCAGCCATGCGAAGGGTTTTCGTAAAACTTAAAGGAGATCTTCTGAAGAGCGTATCAGAAAATTATAAAAAAAGCGGCCGATCTAACCCATTCAAAGACAGAATTCCAGGAGAAAAATGGTTTAAACTCATCTTAAAGCGGCACCCGGATATTGTTGTAAGAACTCCGGAAGCAGTAACTGCGGGAAGTGCTACCGTATCAGAAAATTATATAAAAGAATAGTTTCAGGCAATTGAAAGATATCTTAAAGATCACAGTTTATTTAAAATTCTATTAGACCCAAAAAGAGTCTTGAATGTGACGGAGCTAATTTCGTTCTTTGCGCAAAGACAGGTGTGGTCTTGGCACCAAAAGGAGCAAAAAATGTTCACGAGATCGACCACGCACCAGCTAAAAGTTCATTAGCAGTGATGTTTACTTTTGCTGCCAATGGCGAAATTATCTCATCTATTGTCATATATCCGTACAAGCGCTTGCCAAGTGAAATTGCTTCAAAGGTACCAGCAGATTGAGTATAGGCCTAAGTGACAATGGCTGGATGAAAACAGAAATTTTCTCCCGAAAGTGTTACATCCGCAGCTCGTGCGAAATCAAGTACCATTCCCGATCATTTTATTTGTAGATGGATACAAAACTCAACTCACCTACGCCGTCAGTGAGCTTTATTCCTCATTGGATATTGTGCTTATAGCACTTTATCCCAATTGCTTCAGATGTCTCAGCTTTTAGACCTCTAAAAGGTGGTTGGCAGAAGACCGTATTAGAGTGGCGGCGTGACAATCCATCTCGAGCTCTTACAAAAGTCGATTTTATACCGTTATTGCAATAGACTATTATATATACTATACTTTAACTACGTGCCAATAATTAGACTAGTAAATGCCAATATTAAGACATTCTATGCCAATAATAGGATTTCTGTAGTATTTCGGATTTAAGTGTTAAATATTTATAAAATACTATTCAATCACATAAAAATGAATATAGAAACAAATATTAAAGTATTTTCTTTGATTGTGTCCTATGTATGTTTGCAAATGAGATTTTATGGTAATTTAATTTCAGACTGACACGAAGCATACTCTTAAAGTGCCAATAATTGGGTGGTTTACCCTATTTACAAAAAACAAAAGTATTTTTATGTATTTATATCAGCTGTTTATAGTACCCATAATACAAGCTCTGCTTAGTTTGGCACTAGATGATGTTGTGTGTAAGATGTCCGAAATATTTATTTATTTATTATTATATATATAATAAATACGTTTTTGTATAGCTGTAAACTGCCATAGTACTAAAACATTTCTTCAAAAGTTTTTATCTATTTTTGTATGTTATGCTGGATATTATGTAAAATTTCGTTAAATTCATTCTCATGCTTGCAACAAATTTCATGACTAGCAGGACTTCCATAAACATTTTGTTTTCTGTAAAAAAATTTTTGAGTTTCAGTTCTAAGTATGGGGACACCCAAAATTTATTGCTTTTTTTCTATATTAGTGTAAAAATATTAAAGCGATTTACAGAATACATCTACTGACCAAGTTTCAACAGTATAGCTCTAATAGTTTCGGAAAAAAGTGGCTGTGACATACGGACGGACAGACAGACAGACAGACAGACAGACATGACGAATCTCTAAGGGTTCCGTTTTTTGCAATTTGGCAACGGAATCCTAAAAATTAAGAGCAAGTGGAATTGCAATTAGAAAGTCTCAATCACTACGCCGACAGATGTAGTTGTTTGGTAAGCATATTGTATGTAGTAGGTGTATGCTGTGCCCGTGTGTATCTTCTATAATTAATGCTTGCATATATTAACCGACTTCAAAAAAGGAGGAGGTTCTCAATTCCACTGCATTTTGATTTTATGTTTGTAGCCTTTAACAGTCCCGCAGCGGACTGTTAAAGGCTGTTGATGATGAACCTTAGAACTTTCGAGTGGGAGGAAACGATTTTGATAATTATATTACTTTTTTATTTTAAAGCTGGTGTCTCTTATGTTCCCATGATAAGGAAATCGGGAAATGATGATATGATCCTGGAGAGATCGAGGGAACTCCTCTAATATCATAGGCTTGCCTGTCGCGATTTGGGTACTCGGAATGTTTTTTCTTTGAAGTAGGTTTTTTTTGTTAAAATAATTTTCTAATTCTATAACTTGAATTGTTGAAAACAAATTACCGCCTTTGCACTTGTTTTATAATAATACCTACACTAAAGATGTTTTGCAATGTACACTAGTAGCTTTCAACAGAAAGTACGTTTTGTTACCCTTGAGAGAGTCTAAATATGCGTTTTTGCTGAATAAACGACTGTACCTTTTTTAAGTAGGATACTTTTAGAAGTTTGAATGTTTAGCGTATACCTGGTTTAAATTTAAACTCAATACCATCATGCATTCCCGAATTAAAGTGTCTGAACAGACTGACAGACAGGCAGATACAGAGTTCTTAGCGACACCTATAGGTGTTTACACACAACATAGTTTATCTTTCGAATAACAGATGTCGGTTTTGTATTTAAATAATTCGCGATATCGATATTTAGCAAGAATCTGCTTATAAGACTTAACTATTGGTTACTTTTCATTATTAAATACCTTTTAACTTCTAATTTTTGGAAGTCCGGCATTTAAAGTGCAGTGCCGGACTACATACTCTTGTAAGTAATAGAGGGGTAGTAATAGGGGTAGGTTATAGGGGTAGTGGGTACCGCAGGTGACTAGGGCGCCGGAGATCGTGTAACTATCTTCGTCCTCCATAAGTGTAAGCCTGTGGGTGACAGATGAGGGACTCTGTCACCCTAGCAGAAGCAAGCCATGCTACTGTTATCACAGTAAGGGAATATGGCGGTTCCCACAGAGAAGAGGACATGAAAAATAGATTGTGGCACTGCTCCTATAAGCCAACTAAATTAAAAGGTTACGTAAATGAGAGCAAAACATACATAAAGTTGACTACGTAAATTAATCAGATAATAACTAGGGGTATATCTCTGATAAACATTTGTTACATTTACCCACATTTCGATTTCTGACAATACATGTCTAAAGACAAGTAATAATAAATAAATAAATATAAGTTCGCATTAGTTTTTCACAATTTCTGCAAACGTTTTTCGCAATTTCTGCAATCGCTGATGCCTATATTCTCTTGTTTGATTGGCTAATGTCACTCAGTCACGTGATCAAAACGATATAATAGGGGTTAGAGTATAAAATTACCGTTTTATTGTAATAGGTACTTCGAATCGACATAGAACCTTCATGGTTTGAGATCTTTGAGTGAAACTTTTTTCAAATCGTACCTATGAGGTTCTTCTTTTAAAAAATGTTCAACATTTGATTATCGACTTTCAGTTGCTTTTTTATTCGGCTTAGACAAGAAAGATAGATGCTTCGAAAATTCGAGTGATTTTCGATTTGACCGCCGGACCTTGCTCCAACGGAGCACCATTTTTTTCGTGATTCGGACAATCTACGTGATAAAAAGTTTTCTTCCCAGTAGGCAACACAAAATGATTTCATACAGCTTGTAGAATCTAGATCTCTAGAGTCCTGTCGCAAAGGCATAAATGACCTTCCTATTAGATAGCAGCAATGTTTAGATAATAATAGTACATATTTTGATTAAATAAATATGTTAAATGAAAAAAAAAACAAATTCAACTTTTCAGTACAAATCGGCAATTATATACTTTACCCTTTACCCCTAAAATTAACCAAACAAGGTGCAGGTATTTATAAACGACAGTAGAAAATATAATAATGCGTACTTATGTGATAGCTCACCGCACTAAGTCCTCTATCCTAAGGAACTTGATATTCGAGAGCGCCTGTCGTTCCTATGCCTCCGTAGGGTCCTCGGATCTTATAATCATATTGCGAGGAGGGCCGATGATAACCTCAAAAGGTTGATGGTAACTGGCAAAATCAAGGGGAAAAGACCCTTTTTCATTTCATTTCATTTCACAATTGAGGATAGCGACGCAACTAATGCGTACATATATTTAATTTATATATTAGAGTTCCAGCTACCCGATACTCGGAACTGGACCCCAAAAATTAATTATTGAAATAGAATAAATATAATCGGTACTCTAAAGTCTAAACTTTATATACAACCAGAAGTAAACTTTAATGTCGTGATTTACTTTATATGTAATCTGACATCTAGTACAAGATTGAAGAACTAAAGCTTATTTAAGACCTAAACATAAAATACATTTTTTAAACAATCCCAATTATATATCAATATCGTTATGTTCAAGTCTCTGGTTGCGCGTGTTAGATTAGAGAAAAGATGATATTAATTATCTTTTAAAATATTAGAATATTTAGAACGAAAGGAATTTGAGTATATCAAATCAAACCAAATCAAATCATATTAAACCTTCTTTATTTCAATGTCCAGTAGTCAGTCAGTTAGTCAGTCGTGATTCTATTCGTCTGTTCCAAGGTGTAGATCCTATGGAGAAGAACAGACAAGAAACTCCATGGACACTCTTTTCCAACATATTTACATACATATTTCACATTATACACATATCCATAAATCAAACATTATAAATTATTACACAACTAGATAACATTTTAGTAAAAAGAAATACACAAAAGTGAATGGCATATACTTAGCTTTTAAATCAATATAATATCCTCAATTAATAGTAGAGAGCTCCGTACTGATCCACGTCTCGACGAGAAGTTCCCCTGTCCAGTTGGAACTACTTGGAACCCTCGCTTTTATAGGCGACGTCAAACAAGAACGACACATGTATTTTAATCAAGTACCTTCATCAAAGTACATTATTTACAGAATGTGTTTAAAGTAAAGTATTAATACAAACACATCAATATTTATATAAAATATATAGTCAAAAGTAATAATAATAACATTAACATTACAAAACAGTGTATATAGGCAACGACAACTGAGTAAAACATACGAGTATGTATTTTATCAACTACCGTCATCAAACAATATGTTCAGAATATATTTAAAGTAAACTATTGACAAACATATATCGATATTTATACAAAGTATTTAGTTATATTAATAAGTACATTTACATGAATCTATCACGCGCATCTGCGTTTATTTTGTAGAATATTTTAATCTCATCCATAATAGATTCAGCCTTATATTAATACTTAAAATGTAACTGTTTGCAGTTAAACACTTTCTATTTGATTTTTTTAAAACCTTGTAGGTAATCTCAATAACTTTGAAGTTAATGTTACTGATAAATACGAGGGAGGTTTTGGCCTACTATACCACAAAAGAAAGAAAGTAGTTTGCTTACTAGTAGACATGCGGTTACCGCTCTATACCGAGGCGGACCGCAGCGTGCGCCTTCGCCGAAATTCCCTGATTGGATTTAAAGGCAGAAGTCCTCGCCGAAGTTTATCGGCAGAAGGTTGACTTCCGGGCGGTGAGCGGCTTTTAGCCTCTAGCTGAAGAGATACTACTTGGCGAACCACCGTGTCTTGTTGTGGAGGCAGGACAGCAGCACGGGATCCTTTCCTATCGACTGACGCAGGCTCTTCACAGGCACGGTAGCTTCGTTACGTACTTGTACTGGAAAGGGAAATGAGTTTAGCTTGTCATTACAGCGACTGCAGTGAGAATTCGGCCCAGCGGTTTACCTCGCCTGGGCGACGCCGCGACGCTCCGTCTATCGTCTAGTAATCCACCACCATGCAATAGAAATGTAGTTACGACATTATAAAATTGTTTTTCAAATGCAGGTGGTTAGTCTTACTATGAAATTATTTATCCGTAAATAAAAAAATAATGAAAATATTCATTATATTATACAATTAATTATTGCACTGTGTTTGTAGCTTATCTACATCGATCAATAGATCGATGCTTATCTTTAAGGTAAAGTCGTGGCGGTGTTATAACACACGTCCCTCTTGATTTCAATCCTCTTCCATCAAAATCAAATCAAATTTCGTAAATTATTTACTATTAGCATCATCCACAATATTTCAAATTCAAATTCAAATTCAAAATTCTTTATTCACTTAGGATGCAATACATCTCTTGTGACAGGTCAAGATTCTACATGTACATTTATGCCACGTTCGCAAACAATAGGTATAGGTATTTCTATTGTAAGTAATCTAGTTTGTCTATCGCGAAACAGATGTCACTTTGCTATTGAAATAAGCGCCATCAAAATTTACCACAAACCTTTTATATAGGTTTAAGAAGTAATAACAACTCGGAAATTATTTTGTACTATGATGTACAACAATTTTTGCAGGTCCGGCATCAACGGCTCAAAGTCCACGATGCTGGACTGTATTACCTTATAACTGCGCGGTTGGCTTTCAACTGCGCCAAGTGCTGTGGGTTCAAATCTCACATGGGACAACATTTTGTGGAATTCATAAAGTGTTTATGAGTTTGGATATTCTATGTCCATTTCATTAATTTTTGTGAAATCCCCATGACACCGGATGCATATTATGTGATAGAAGATGTCCAGCATATTTTGATGGAATGTGTTCGGAACGGGAGTCTAAGAGCATCCTGTTTCGAGGCTATTTGAATGGTGTATTGTCTAATCCAATGACTAACGAAAGGAGACAGATTATTAAACTAGCTGATTCAGGTTTATATGTACACTATAATGTAGTTTTATGTCATTACATATCTGTTGTATTATTTAATGTCCATATGGGACTACATAGTCGCTCAGCGACAAAGTCCTGTTATTAATAATAAAAAAAATGCTTCTATATATATATCAGTTGTCCAGTATCAATACTACAAGTTGTGCTTAGTTTGGGACTAGATGGCGTTGTGTTTTAG
This sequence comes from Phragmatobia fuliginosa, assembly GCA_932526445.1. NCBI lineage: Eukaryota > Metazoa > Arthropoda > Insecta > Lepidoptera > Erebidae > Phragmatobia > Phragmatobia fuliginosa. The sequence continues at coordinate 17,909,085 of OW052071.1, forward strand.
ATTATTCTTACGGTACCCCACATATCTAAGTAAATGCTCTGCTTTTTAGGGTTCCGAAGCTTATGACTCGGAACCCTTATAGACTCGTCATGTCCGTCCTTCCATCTGTCCGTCCTCGACTTACCGTCCAAACAGTAAGTGCTACAAAGGTTAAACTTTGCATGAATATGTGTTGTAATTACGTCGATAAAGTGCTACAATAAAATTATGAAAAAAAAATTTATTTGCGGTACCTCCCCTACACGTAAAGTGGGGATGATTTTTTTTCTTGCGGCTACCCCATCGTATGGGGTATCATTAGTTAGGTCTTTTAAAACAATGATGGGTTTCTAAGAAGATTTTTTGATTTAGGTATACGTTTGCGAGAAATTCCACTTTAAAGGCCACTTTTTTGTAAAAACAGGGCGTCCTCCCCCCTCTAAAAGCTAAACGGCTGGCTCAAAAAATCGGGGAGAATTCGTGATGGTATTTATTGAACTTTAAAGGAAAACTTTAACGGATTAGATGATTTTGTGATACAAAATTTTTAAGCAGTGCAATATTTTTTTATTTTAGTTACCTAAATAATTCTTAATTTGCTTGCCCTATTATAATTACAAGATTATAAAATAGTAGAATTTTATTCTTCCTAGCTTTTTAGTCTAAGTCTAATCTAAATCAATTTTTCCACATCATTAATTAAATTATAGAAAGGAAAGATTTGTATGTTTGAAATGAATAAGTGTAATGACCAAAAACTATCTTTATAGGAATATACTATTAATGCCCCAACATAAAGTGTGAGGCTCAGATTGCTTTCTTTTGTAATCTGAGGTGTAGGGATGTTATAAGTTTCATCATCATCATCAGCCTATCGCAGTCCACTGCTGGACATAGGCCTCTCCAATTGCACGCCACTCAGTTCGATCCTCGGCGACTCGCATCCAGCTCCTGCCAGCCGTCTTGCGCAAATCATCACTCCACCTGGCCTGTGGACGTCCTACACTACGTTTGCCGAGACGCGGTCTCCACTCAAGAACACGTTTACCCCAGCGGTTTTTTTTTATACGTTTAAAGTGATCTATTTGTTTATATGTATGCATACATCTATCATAACTCCCAAATTGATGATTTTGAATGATTGTTTTGTCAAAAACAGACTTTATCGAGTATTCTAAGCCTGGACAGTATGCCAAGAGTATGTTATAATTTAGGTTATTTTTAAGTTAAATACCTATAAGTACTGTTACTGACTAGAGGGCGCCCAAAGAAAAAATAGATGAACTGCGTGAAAGAGGATATGGTCAGGAAAGGAATAAACAGTGAACTGACGAGTATTATAGAAGAATGGAAGAAGAAAATTCATTGCACCGACCCCAAATAAATTTGGGAAGAGGGTAGGAAGATGATGATGATGACCTATAAGTCCCTATGCGAAGCCGGTGCGGGCGGCTAGTTAATTACGAGGTTATACAGACCAGCACCGCGACTAAAAGCCGACACTACTGGACCTAAAAAAATTTGTAGGCTTATCATAAATAAGCCAACACCAATGCCAAAATATGTGGGTTATACTACAACATCAAATCTATTAAGAAGGTTTGCGGTAAATGTTGATATCGCGTATTTAATTTGAAAACTGACATCTATTATTCGAAAGATAAACTATATCAGTTACGTTAGACATAATGTGGATGCTACAAAACTGCACAGTGCACGTTCACATAAGCTACCAAATACTTCTTAAAGTAGAGGATACGATTATAAACGACTTTCACCCATCTGTGTATTGGATGAAAAGAATAATATATGTAATTTAATATATTACTTAACTAGCTGCGCCCCGCGGTGTTACCCGCGTATTTTCGTGTTAAATAGTAGCCTACATATGTGACTATCCAGAACTCATTTTTAAATTCGCCATTTACAAACTATCATTAAGGTTGTTAAGCAAGTGTGTTATGCCTAGCAACCTATGATTTTTTGACAGGAGATAAACAGTGATACATTTTGACATCTACGATTTATGTATTTTTATAATCATCTAGCTTTCGCCCGTGTATCTCGATTATTGCAGTAAAAAGTAGCCTATGTGTTATTCTGATATATATGCTATATTACTGTAGTTTCATTCAAATCCGTTAAGTAGTTTTTGCGTGAAAGAGCAACAAACATATATACACAAATACATCCTACTAATATTATAAACGCGAAAATTTTGTGAGCATGTGTGTATGTTTGTTGCTCTTTCACGCAAAAACTACTGAATGGATTTGGATGTACTTTAAAGTAATATAGCTTATATATCAGAATAACACATAGGCTAGAATAATCGAGATAAACGGGCGAAAGCTAGGTGATTATAAAAATACATTAAATCGTAGATGTCAAAATATATCACTGTTTATCTCCTGTCAAAACTTCACAGGTTGTATAGCAACCATAATGATACGCGGGTAACACCGCGGGGCGCAGCTAGTACATACATACTTACAAACTTTCGCGTTTATAATATTACTAGGATTAGTAGGAGGTATCGCAGGTGGGTTGGCTTAAAAATTTCTGGCCAAACTGTTATTAATTAAAAATGACTTTTAGCTAAATAAAATATCAACCGAAAGTATGAAGCCTATTATAATATACAAACCTTGGGTTATCTTTATTTCCTTGCATATACATATATGCCGATACTAGTTATTTTCACACATCTGTTTAATAAATAAGTTTAATATCAAAACAGGCGCTGTTTTATTGCGAATAACATGATATAGGGTTGTCTGCAAAAAGTCTTATTATGGTAACCTTCACATAACATTTTATATTTGTTTTATTTAAATCGACTTACAAATAAAAAAAAATGTGAGCCGTCACGGGACGCCTGGCAGATGTGAAACATCGCCATTATTTTGTAAAAGTAATATGCAGAAAAGAACATATTGTAATAGGAACTAAATATGTCATAATGATAAAAAAAAAAATTACTAATTATTAAAATAGTAGTCTATATGCAGTAGTGTGTACGGTGTACTGTATATATATACCATCGTATAGCGTGCCGTGGCGACGCGTCGCCAATCGCCAGGCCAGAAATCTATTTTACGTGCGCCTATAGATGTTTCACATCAATAGCAAAAATGGTCTTTAAAAAATCCAGCTTTATTTAATACATTTTAGAATAGAATAGAATAGAATAGAATAGAATAGAATAATCTTTATTGTACACCATTTCATTCAATTTACATTCAGGATTTTAACGAAAGTATGACTATGTACAAATGGCGGCCTTATCGCTAAAAAGCAATTTCTTACAGGCAACCTTGGGATGGAAAAAATAGACTTAAAAAGAACGAATTCACGGGCAGTTTCTGGTGCGAAAAATAAACAAAACAAAAATATATACACACACACATACACACATTCTATCCCCCTTCCCACACACACACACCCACACACACACCAAACCACATATATACATTTATAACAGTATAAAAGTAAATTATAAAGATAGATTGATTGTAATACACATTATTACAAGTGAATAAATACATACATAGATAGTTACACATCACATATAAATACAGTACCTACATTATCATTACAAAAAAAAATAATAGATAGAAAAAGTTTTCGGTATAAAGTGGATTAAGATGACAGATAGTGTTCTTTCACCAGTTTCTTGAAAGAAGGCAAAGATTTGGCACGCCTTATAGTCATTGGCAATGCATTCCAAAGTCGGACAGCCTGTACAGTAAACGACTTGTCATAGAACCTTGTACAGTGAGTTGGTACTGTCAGTTCCAGAGTTTCAGATGACCTCAAGGATCTTGTATGTGTGTCACTGAGGAAAACAAAGCGTTCCTTTAAATAAGTTGGAGTACACGGATGAAATAGAATACCATAAAGTATATACGGCGACTAACCACCGTAAAATGTATTATATATAGCATTATGTGTGTTTCCACTGAATCTTACAGAAAACAAAATTTATAAGGAAGTCCTGCTAGTTAAATGAAATTTGTTCAAAGCATGAGAATGAATAACGAAGAATGAATAAGAATTTTACATAATAATATTTAAAATAACATACAAAAATAGATAAAAACTTTTGAAGAAATGTTTTAGTACTATGGCAGTTTTACAGCTATACACAATACTTATTTAGTGTATTATATAATAATAAATAAATAAATATTTCGGACATCTTACACACAACATAATCTAGTCCCAAACTAAGCAGAGCTTGTATTATGGGTACTAAACAACTGATATAAATACATAAAAATACTTTTGTTTTTTGTAAATACATACATATTATACATAGAAAACACCCAGACTCCGAAACAAATATTTGTAGATTACACAAATTTATGGTCCGACCCGGGAATCGAACCCGAGATCTTTTGATCAGCAGCCGCATACGCTAACCACTAGACGCACAAGACAGCTCCAATGTAGTGTTGTACATCCACATTATCTTCAACTGATATAGTTTATCTTTCGAATAACAGATGTCACTATTCCATTTAAATACGCGATATCAATATTTACAATGAACCTGTTTAAAAGGTTTAATTAATAGTTATTTAATTACATTTATTGTATTTCATGAGTAATTTTTGTAAGTCCAGCACTGGAAGAAGTGGTGCCGGACTAAATAATCTTGTTAGTCATATAGTAGGGGAAGTAAGCAAACCCAATTCCAACCCGCCTGCCCTGGGTAGGAAGATGGCATGAGGTACGTCGGGGTTCCAAGGATTTCCTTTTGGCAGTAATTAAATTTATCTGTTTATTTATTCGATTATGGTCTGAAACGACTTAATTTTTTTTTAGCTGGGATACAGATGAAAAGTTACTCCAGAAAAGTCTGTTTTTGCCAAATAACTTTTAACCTACTTCTTCTTCCTAGCCTTATTCCCAATATTAGTTGGGGTCGCCTACTAGTTCAACCAATTTTATCTGAATATCAGTTTTTCCACAAAGCGAGTGGCCTGGATCTCCGCCCGCAACCCTAAGGGAGAACTGAAATTCGAAGGTTGACTATTTGTCAGTAAATTATGTACGAGGACCGAGATGGTGCCTTGAGACGCAGGGTATTGTCGTGCGGTGTTCCGCAGGGGTCTGTCCTAGGTCCACTCCTGTGGAACATGGGATACGACTGGGCCCTACGAGGGCGTCTCCCCCCCGGGCTTGGCGTAATTTGTTACGCGGATGACACTTTGGTCACGGCCTGGGGGCTAACTTCCAGGAGGCGGCGCGCCTGGCCACCACAGTAGTCTCCCTGGTGGTCGGGCGCATCGAGGCGCTGGGTCTACGTGTAGCCCTGGATAAAACGGAGGAGCTTGTATTATGGGTACTAAAGAAATGATATAACTTCATAAACATACTTTTTTGTAAATACATACATAATAGAAAAACACCAGACTCTGAAACAAAATTTGTGAATTACACAATATACGCTAATCACTAGACCAACAAGGCAGTAAAAAAATAAAATTTATTATTTATATACATATCTACTTACGTATTGTTTTAATCAGGTGACTGAGTGATGTTAGCCAATCAAACAAGAGAATAGATCGGTCAGCGATTGTGGAACGAAAAACGTTTGTAAATACGCCTAGCGTAGTAGTAGTGAGTAGATCAATGAAGACGAATTATGTAGTAAGGGCTGTTGCAGTAACTTTCTTCTCTTGTGAATGTTATTGAAGTAACTACGATGTCGATCACTAGATGCAGTTTTCTGTTTAATTCACGATATATAATAATATAACTATCTACAGATGAACCCTTTTTGCACTCCTTGTATGGAGATGTCAATTTATGAAGTCCATCGCACACGGTAGTTCGTGTTGCTGTGGCTATATGCTTAGAATATAGAAGAGAAGGAGAGAGAGGGGTGTGTGATGATGACGTAAGAAGAGATGGAAGAGTTTCTTAAGACAATAAAATGTGTCTACTATACTACTCCCCAATCTGGGTATTCACTGAAAGCTCTTCAATCTAGACCATTGAGCATTATTAATGAAATAACTCAATTTTTTGATATAATTTAAAACTCAACTATGTATTGACTAGTGACACTAATAAAAACAGCTAAATACGTAGGTGAGGATGGTCATGTCTAGAAAAATGCATTAGGAAAATATATACTGTAAATTACTGTCACGAGGGACTTTACATACATACATGAAACGGGCACAATAAACACCCAGACTCAGAACAACATTTTGTCACATGTGGGATTTGAACCCACTATATTTGGCGAAGTACAAAGCGGCGTGGCGATCGCTTAAGCCACTAAGACAACCGCGCAGTTAATATGTTATACAGTCCAGCATCGCGGACTTTGAGCCGTTGATGCCGGACCTACAAAAATTATTCTTATACAATATCTAATTTAAATAATTTACTTAATTTAATTACAACTACCTAATCTAAACTGCTCCATTAAATCTTTAAAAACCATTTAAAAGGCTCATGGTAAATTTTGATAGCGTTTATTAAAATAACAGAGCGACATCTGTTACGCGAAAGATAAACTATAGATATTCGGAAGTTATAGCTGAAATTTACAGGCGTGTTTGTTGATGATATACCTACTTAAATTTGTAAGAATTTGCGACGTTTTCTTGTTTTGTATGAATATAGCATTTAAAATTAATAATATTTACTAATGTCTTCATTTTATGTATAGTAACATAATCCGAATTACATTCGTTGTAAATGTAAACCATGACTACATGTTACAGCTTTTTATTTGATTGTAAGGATACTGGTTTACTAGCATAACTATTTTTTCCTGTTTTTCAAAACCATTTAATTACATCGGTGTTCATCAAATAATTTAAAAAGTAATTATTAAAAAAATTAAAGCAAATTAAGGTCTATCGATGGTATTTTTTCGTTTAGTCATTTTCAAGTTCTAGACAAGTCCAAAACTAGGTTTTTAGCTGGGGTACCGCATACCCACATTATCTTTAACGCAATGAATTAGTTTATCTTTCGAATGACAGATGTCAGTTTTCTATATAAATACGCGATATCAATATTTACAATGAGGCTCTTTATATGATTTCATTTATTAGTTATATATAAGCGTGTTCTTCATCGTGAAATAATTTTTTTGAAAGTTCATCACTGTTCAATCAATTTTTTTCTTTCTTTTTTAAAAGACAACTCCCGCATTAGGAATATAAATAAATAAATATTTGGACAACTTGAATTGAAAAATGAATTCCTGTATCGCGGGAGACTTTACAAACATACATGAAACCGACACTAAGAACACCCAGACCCAGAACAACAAATTGTAAACATTATTATTATTATTATCATAAAGTGTTATCCTAAGTGGGATTTGAACACACGACACTTGGCGCAGTAGGAAGCGGCGTGGCGACAACATAAGCCACTAGGCCAACCGTGGAGTCTAGGACTGTATAATAACCTTGTAAGCAATATTGTAGAGGCTTTTTTTTTTTTTTTTTTTTTACGTGTGGAAATCCCCGCGGACCGTCACCCCGTCGGGGGTTACGGCAGGGTGGTGTGTCGGACTCGAACCGACTAAAACCACACGGTGTGACCCTCTCTGCGCCTCTGTATTGGAAGGAGTCCAGGGAGGGGATTTCCTTCTGGACTCCAACCGGCGCCTGCCCGCACTGTTGCGGGCACCACCTCTGTCGTGTACTCTCTAATTGGGCAACGTCCGGTCACACGCGGACGCCGCCCCCTCGCGGTAATATTGTAGAGGCTGTAGCAACCATCCCGCCAGAGCGGTTTTAAAGCCGTTAATGTGAAAATGGAAATTAAAGATTAGCGCATTTTCAATAGTTGACGACGACCTTTAACACGAATTAGTTACAACTAAACTGTTTCCTTTCATATATACACCCTGGCACTGATAAACATATCAAGACATTATATCGGACACGTTGCGTAAGTATTCAGGAATATTTAAAAGTCAAGTATTAAAACATAGGATCTAATCTCAGATTATTTTTATTTTTATTTTTTATTTTTATTTTTATTTTTTTTTTTTATTTTTATTTTTTTTTTTTATATATTTTTTTTTTTTTTGGAGGTAGGTGTTAAAAAAGTAGACATATACTTGAGTCTCATAAAATTTATTTTAATTTAAAAAACTTACATTTTCTACAAAAAACTTGAAATAACAGTAAATTATAGCATTATAGTATACAACCTATGTTAGTATCAGTATATGTGGTGAATCACAAGATCTGAAGAACATCACCCACCAGCATCACACACAATCAATATGCCACAACTGCTAAACATTGAGGCCGCACAAAAGTCACTGGAGGAGAGCTTTACTAAGAGGATGGAGGAACTGGAGGCACAACTACAATCAGCGGGCAATGCTAAGGACACTGTTGCAAAGGTAGCGGAGGAGTTTCGTACCTTTAGAGAGATTATCTACAGCATGTTGGGTCTCTTGCGGAGACAGATTAGTGAGTGCTCTAAAGCTGTGGATGCCATGGAAACAAGACATCGTTGCAAATCACTCCTTTTTATGGGAGTCCCCGAGTCTGAGGGTGAGGACAGCGGTAAAATCATTGCAGATATTATTCAAAATAAACTGCAAATGAAGGGCCACTCTGCAGAAGCTTTCACTATTTGTCACAGGCTAGGGGCCCCCAAAAATGAAAATAACCGACCCATCTTGGTGAGATTCCGCAGCACTGAGTTCAGGAATTCTGTCTGGAGGATGAAAACAGCCCTTAAAGGTTCATCAGTATCACTGCGTGAGTTCCTCACTAAAGCTCGGCAGACAGCGTTCACTAAGGCGAGGCTACACTTCGGTGCCCGAGCATGTTGGACTCAGAACGGCAACATAATAGTCAAGGCACCTGATGGGACCCGCCACAAAGTTTATTCCATGGACGACCTATCGCCCTTGATCGGTAAATATCCAAGTGCTCCCGATGCAGCTGCGTCTCAAGCACGAAGTGGAGCCAAGAGGGCTGCGTCGCCTGGGTCTCATAAGAACATTATGGGCAAGGTTTAATCGATCAAGCATTATAGAAACCTATTAATCAATTCAAATTGTATTTGCAGTATTCACGTAGCTTGCTGGTCTGTGAATCAGGTAACACAACTGTTTATATTGTTCTGATATTCATCTATCATATAAACTCATAAGTTTACCCATTAACGTTCGATCCGAATTATTTCATATATATTAAGTAAATTGTAAACAAATTTCTCTCTATCTGACATCTGTCTATTGTATACAAATTTGACACTTCCAAAGTGACATTTGATCACTGATTTGATCAGCGGGCTGCGTTCGGATACGTTAAGAATTAGCTATAATGTTTCATTACACGCATCATCGTTTCATTTAAAAATTGCTATCTTTACCGTGTGCTTGTTTCATGTATAGTTTTTGTTTTTACAACTAATATTGTGAGCTGGTGGGTGGTGCAGAGAAAGACTTAACTTAGCTATTGAGAGGGTTCTTAATAAAAAATCAGTTTATAAATATTATTAGACATCATATATTTATTTAAATATTATATTCTATTTAGTATATTATATTATAGTATATTTATTTAAAGTATATTTATAATTTTATAATATCTTTCTTTTTGTAATTCTAATGATAAGTGATAGTGATGACTCTTTTAATTCTGCCTATGAATCTGCAGTTTCCACTGATGAAGATAGTTTCACCTCCATGCCTGACACATTGGGCAATCACCTGCGTAATATATTCAACAAGCAATCTAATAACCTACTCAATGTGTGTCACATAAACTCACAAAGCATACCTAGCCATTTTGCGGACTTGACAGAAGCCTTCACTGACACAAACATCCACGCTGTCCTCGTTTCCGAAAGTTGGCTCAAACCAAATCTGCCTTCCACATCCTATTCCCTACCAGGTTACGTTCTTGTCAGAAATGACCGGATCGACAGAAGAGGTGGCGGGGTAGCTATTTACGTCCACTGTTCCTTACCCTACAAAATCCTAGCATCTTCTCCATCCTCCTACAATGCTGACATTGAGCATCTCTTTCTTGAGGTCTCTGTTAGAGGAATCAAGATGGTCCTGGGTGTCGTCTATTGTCCTCCCTCTATTGATTACTTCTCCAGTCTTGAAACGGTACTGGAATCTTTAGGGTCAGAATATGCACATCATGTCATCATGGGAGATTTTAACACCGATCTTACCCTCCAGTCCCTACGATCCTATAAACTTTGTCAGATTGTCGAATCAGCTGATATGCAGATCTTACCACTTCAACCGACTCACCACAATAATCTGGGGAGAGACACATGGCTGGATTTGATAATCACGTCTGTCCCAACACTTGTCCGTAACCACGGTCAACTTGCAGCACCCGGTTTTTCCAACCATGACTTAATTTTCCTTTCCTATGCCCTGAAATCCCCTAAACCTCCCCCTAGAGTATTGCACAAGCGCTGCTTTGGTAGTTTAGATGTAGATAAGCTACGTGGCGATACTTCAAAGCTTAACTGGGATGTTGTAACCACGGCCTCTAATTTGGACGATAAGGTCGAAGCCTTCAACGCAATGATTTTTGCCTTGTACGACTCCCATGCGCCTATAAAAAAAATTAAACTCAAGAGGCCACCTGCTCCATGGATGACTGAGGAGATCCTCTCAGCTATGAGGCGAAGAGACAGGGCTTACTGTAAGCATAAAAAGGACCGCACAGATGAGAAGTGGAAATTATACAAAGGTGCCAGGAACCGCTGCAATCAGATGATACGCAATGCTAAACGCCGTCATATTCACGACAACCTTATTGGTACTTCCCCTGCCAACACCTGGAAGTTCCTTAGAACCCTAGGCATTGGTAAACAGGCGCCTGATGGCTGGTCGGGATTTGTTGGTTTGGAAGATATTAATCGCCATTTCTCCACATCCTCCCATTTGGATCACCAAACCAGAAATCTTACGGTCAGTTACTTGGCGAACCTAAATTCACCCAATAATAAGTCTTTTCAATTTGTTCCAGTCGCGCAGGGTGAGATCAAAAAGACTATCCTCTCCATCAAATCCAACGCTGTGGGTTGTGATCAGATCAGCAGGCGTATGATCATAACCATTCTCGAAGAACTTTTACCTGTAATCACACACATCATTAATTACTCCTTATACTCCGGTACCTTTCCCTCACTATGGCGTAAAGCTTACATAATTCCTTTACCCAAAATCGCAAATCCCACACTTCCTAATCACTTCAGGCCCATATCTATTCTTCCCTTCCTCTCCAAAATCCTTGAATCCTGCGTACATAAACAGCTGTCTGATTACATCCACAAAAATAATTTGCTAAGCCCATTTCAATCGGGTTTCAGGCCCGGCCATAGTACTACCACTGCTCTCCTCAAAGTGACTGGCGATATTAGAGAAGCCTTGGAGGAAACAAAGGTGACAGTTTTGGTTCTGGTTGACTTTACGAACGCCTTTAATACCGTCAGTCACGATATTCTTTTGGCCATCCTCTCCTATCTCAAGATCTCGCCTGAGGCGCTGGAATGGTTCTCAGCTTATCTTCAGGGACGCCAACAGTCCGTCCGCGTTGACGAACTCTCATCAGGATGGTGTGATGTTGACTCTGGTGTCCCTCAAGGCGGTATACTTTCTCCTTTGCTTTTCTCAATGTTTATTAATCTCCTATGTCCCGAACTTCGCAGTGCGTATCACCTGTATGCTGACGACCTACAACTGTATTCTCGGGCCAGTGTGGATGATATAACGACGGCTATTAGTAACATCAACACTGATCTTAGGACTATCGAGAGCTGGTCTGCGCGGTTCGGATTGGCGATTAACCCGACTAAGTGCCAGGCTATAGTAATTGGCAGTCGACGTTCAATGGACAGGGTCAATTTAGAAATGCTCCCTCAAATAATTTTGAATGGCACCACTATATCGGTCAGTCGAAAAGTGAAGGACTTAGGCTTGGAAATCGACTGTACTATGAGCTGGCGTGACCAAGTCGCATATGTATGCCAGAGAGTCACCGGCATCCTCAGAGCACTATATCGCTTAAGAAACTTTCTTCCCGTGAAAACTAAGACAATGCTTGTGCAATCTCTTATCTTCCCTTTGATCGACTATGGTGACGTGTGCTATTATGACCTGAATGCAGATCTTCTCAACAAATTAGATCGTCTTCTCAATAACTGCATTCGATTCATTTTTAATCTTCGTAAGTATGACCACGTTTCCAGCTTTCGTTCCCAATTAGGTTGGTTGCCGATTCGTCAACGCAGAAAAATGCGCGCACTCACTTTCCTGTATACTATCCTCAATTCCCCTTCCCCTCCTACTTATTTGAAAACACATTTACAACTGTTGTGCAGTAATCACAACCGAAATCTTCGCTCGGCTAATAATCTCCTCCTACTTTGCCCTACACACACTACTGCTTTCGTGGGTTCTTCGTTTCTTGTCCAATCTATTCACTTGTGGAATGCGCTTCCCGTCGAGGTCAGAATGGCTAGAAATCGAGACGCTTTTAAAAGGCAGATAAAGGAACTTTTATTGAGTGAATTGGTGGATTCGACGGGGTCCTAGTTTGTCAAGATTATTTTTTTGAATTTTTAATAAATATAAATGTATATGTATGTATGTGTATGATTATAGACCTATATATGTATGTTCGTGTAAGTATATTACTTATTATGTTATGTATTATATTACCTATGGTATTACTTTTAAAATGACAATAATTTATCGATTCCCCTTATGTGCACCTACCACATCTTTTCTCTGCATCGCCCAATCGGTTGACTGGCAGAGAATGCCTTAGGCATTAAGTCCGCCGATGCATGTATTTGTGCATAAAGTTAATAAATAAATAAATAAATAAATTATTAAAAGAAAGCCAGATGGAACGTGCTCGTCAAATAACATGACGCCGATTGATTATTTTAGTGTGCGTGACAGTCGCCAGAGACACTGTAGGAACACGTACATCTGTGTGCGTGTAATGATACCATACGCTGTAAAAAGTTCCCTTTTTTTGATAAACATTAAGATTGAAAAAAGGGTATTTTAATATTAAAAAACTTTAAAAATTATGGTTTTTATTTCAGTTACTGTTACATACTGTGCAAACTCTTAGCAACTTTTTATAATATTGTCGTTTTGCGTTTCGTTTCGTACAAAAATAAAGAAAATTAAGTAAACATAACAATTATATATTGGACACGATTTTAAATCTACCTATCATTATGGGTAACTACGGAAACCTATCCTATGCGTGGCCTGAGACGCACTTTGCCGATTTTTTGTTCTTTAATTTAGATAATTAATCGTTTTTTGTTTTGTTAATTGTTTGATTTGATGTTAATTTTACTAAAAAATAGATAATTTAATGGAAATAAAACTGATTCCGGAACCTGTTTTCATTTAACCATTTTTAAATATACATTTGCAATGTGGCTTACCACTATGAGTCTCACAAATGTGATCAACTGTGACAAGGACGGGGGAGGGGCAAAAAAATCATGAAATTCGTGTGACGTAATTTTTTTCATATTCTGCAGTTATACGGTAAGTACCTGGGAATCAAGTTTCGTACTATTGATCATTCTCAACCATTCAATTATGATGTGAAGCACAAGTTGCAATTTGTAGAAACATCCACAAATTGTTCCTATGTAATAATTATCAGAAATAATTGTATCTCCAAAGAATACTTTCAGATAAGGTTCGGAACCAAGTCCTAAATATAGAAATGAGGTCCACTAATGTCTGGATTAACAAGTAATTTCCCTAATTAAAGGGAAAAAAAAATTCACAAAAACTGGTATCACAGTCGAACTACGGTTGAGGTTTTGTGTTCCGACACAACATTAAAATTATCGGGTAAATAAATAGTTATAACAACTAAATAATCTGTATTTACATGTGAAAAGATATTCCATATTATTTTTTTTTGTTTCTGGGAACTATTCCTACAGTGTTTAATGATGCAAGACGGCATTTTTAAATTAAAATAAAAAATCACTCGTGACGTGTACACAATATGGCGGTTTGTCAAACACTGGCGCGAGAATGTATTCGCTTTTTAATTCATATTTGCTTTGTAGCTTCATTGTCGTGTTCTTTACGATCTATCTGGCTTTCTTTTGTAATCTGAGGATCTAATTATTCAATTAATTTTCATAGTCTCATCTACCCGGCATTTAGGGCTGGACCTCAAAAATTGATTGAAGTTTTTGAAAATGTCTACTGTACTTTATAGTCTAAATATTATTTAAACGTCCAGCAATAAACTTCATTGTCGTGATTTACATTTTATGTAATTGTAATGTATGTATATTTAGGAATAAGTGGGTAGCTATAATTATTGTTAAACTCGTACGATGGCTATGTGTCATCGGTAGTCTGTAAATAAACGTCATACCAAGAAGTATCGATTAGTATTATTCCTTAATAATATCCCTACTGATCCCTATATTCCGTAAATATAACAGTAAGCTGACATCTATTACAAGATTGAGGAACAAAAGTTTATTCAAGACCTAGCTTTAAACGGAATATTAAAATCAGCTAGCTTTTGCCCGCGGCTTCGCCCGCGTGTATGTCGGTTATCGCGGTAAAAAGTAGCCTATGTTCTTTCCCAAGTTCAGTTCTATCTTCATACCAAATTTCATCAAAATCGGTTCAGTGGTTTAGGCGTGAAAGCGTAACAGACAGACAGAGTTACTTTCGCATTTATAATATTAGTAGGGATTAGCTGAGTATCGTGGTTCTAGTTAATTCTAGTTCTACAGCTATACAAAAAGAGTATTAATTATGAGTTAAGTGCATTAATAAAATCCACAATATCTCTACCGCAACTGATGTAGTTCATCTTTCGTATAACAGATGGCATTTTTATATTTATTTATATTATTATATTGTTAGAGTCCAGAAGTGAAAAATAATAAAAATAATTATAATTCTAAACAATTTACTTTAAAGGTGTGATTCCGAACTCGGCAACAAGCAGCAGTGCTGTTGCCGCAGTGCTGCCACTAAGGTGCTGCCCAGCAGTGTTGCCTGCCGCGCTAATTCCGAGCAAGGCGGCAGTGTCGCTCGGCTCGTGGTGATGCGTTGTTGTGTATTCGTTAGTTTACATTGAGATGACAAGATGACGATTGATGACCAACTTTTATTTATAATGTTGGAAGATGATGACAAAATTGAAGCAAAAGCTTTATTAAATTACTACGATAAATTAGTATGACTGCTATATCGTTAAGGGCTATCGTTACATAATAAACTGTTCCTCTTCTGAATCAGAGAAATTCATCCTTTTGTTGTCAATTTACTTATCAACATTCACGTAGGTACTCTTGCTGTGGCGGCAGAACGCGTCACTACTGGTCTGTCGCGGCGGCAGGGCGACACTGACACTGCTGCGTGCAGCGTAGTTCGGAATCATACCTTAATTCTAAACAATTTATTTCATTAATTACAAAATAATCTTAGAAATGCAATGACAAACAACCGTTAATTAAGTAACGAATCTAAACAAATTACAGTTAGTTATACAGCAAGGTCGGTCACATAGGGCTGTACTAGCTGTTAGACAGCTTTCCTCGCACCCACCGCAATTCAGACAGTACTAACTTGTCAAAGACAGCTTTCCACGTCTGTTGACAGAGTAGTACTAATTGTCCAAAGACAATGATCCACACTCCGCGACGCATTCGTTAGAAATGCGTCCCGATACAACAGATCACTCCTATTTATACCCAAGCGCAGTGAAGTGATGGCGCCACAAAAAAATGACAACTACCGCCGTTGTGGCTTTTAATATATTATTTATTTATATTTATCAGCTAATTATAGTGATTTATTGGCTGTTGGCGTTGCTTGCGGTTTACAACCGCGGTACTCAGCAAATTACTTATAAGATTCAGTTTAAAGTTAGGTCTTGAATAAACTTTAGTTCCTCAATCTTGTACTAGATGTCAGATTACATAAAAAGTAAATCACGACATTAAAGTTTACTGCTGGACGTACATAAAGTTAAAACTATGAAACAAGTACCAATGAAACATACATATAATTTTTGAGGTCCAGCCCCTAGGTCAGGGTAGCTGGGTCCCTAATAAATAATTAAATATAAGTAAGCATTATGTTATCAAATTTCTATTTTCTATTGTCGCTCATATATACGTGCACCTTATTTGATTGGATAATATTTTCTTTTGACCACGTGACTGAGTTACATCAGTCAATCAATTTGTCTAGGGGGTCAGGTCAATGATGACGACTTATAACGTAAGGGTTGTTGCAGCAACCATGTTCTCTTGCGAATGTAACTTAAGTAACTACTCTGTGCATCACTAGGTGGCAGTTTTCTGATTAATTTCACGATAGAACTATTTTCAGATGAACCCTTTAAAAGCAAAGTTTATAATAATAATAATAAAAGTTTTTGCAGTGCTTGTGAACGTATACTGGTAATTTTGAAGTCCATAGCTATTCACGCTATTCACGTACATCGCATCGTTAATTCGTTTTGCTGTGGCTATATGCTTGGAATTTTGAGAGCAGTACCTGGATGAGAGTAAGTGATGACGTCAATGATTGTGTAATATTTATAGCATTTAGAAGTACAAGTCATGCGTCTTCATTAGCTATATTGGAAGAACAATAATTACATACTTAAGACAACGAAACGTATTTACCATATTTTCCCTCAATATGGGTTTTCACTGAAAGTAAAGAAATAACTCAATTTGTAGATACAATTTAAAACTCAACTATGTATTGAATAGTTATACGAACAAAAACAGCTAAATACGTAGATGAATACGGTCATATCCATAAAAAAGGGGCCAAGTGCGAGTCGGACTCGCCCATGAAGGGTTCCGTGATGTTACTTGCTGCAAGTAACATCATATAAAAGCTTTTGTACTTCGTTGTAACTTTCATTGATGTTTTAATAATAGTGTTTTGATTAAAAGAAATGTAAATTGCGGTTTTTGATTTATGACGTATTGAAAAAAAACTACTTACTAGATCTCGTTCAAACCAATTTTCTTTGGAAGTTTGCATGGTAATGTACATCATATATATTTTTTTTTATCATTCTCTTATTTTAGAAGTTACAGGGGGGGGGGGACACATTTTACCATTTTGGAAGTGACTCTTGCGCAAACTATTCAGTTTGGAAAAAAATGATGTTAGAAACCTCAATATCATTTTTGAAGACCTATCCATAGTACCCCACACGTATTGTTTAGATGAAAAAAATTTTTTTTAGTTTCATTTCTAAGTATGGGACTCCCAATAGTTATAGTGCTTTTTTTATATTTTGGTGTAACAATATTAATTTGGTTCACAAAATACATCTACTGACCAAGTTTCAACAGTATAGCTCTTATAGTTTCGGATAAAAGTGGCTCTATATATGGACGGACAGACAGACAGACAGACATACAGACATGACGAATCTATAAGGGTTCCGTTTTTTGCTATTTGGCAACGGAACCCTAAAAAGCATTAGGAAAATACATCCTGTGTCGCGGAGGGCTATACATACATAACTGAAACGGTTACAATGAACACCAAGACTCGGAACAACATTTTGTGAATAACGCAGTATAGTCACATGTGGGATTTGAACCCACAACATTTGGCGAAGTACAAAGCGGCGTGGCGATCGCTTAAGCCGCTAAGACAACCGCGCAGTTAATGTGTTATACAGCCCAGCATCGCGGACTTTGAGCCGTTGATGCCGGACCTACAAAAATTATTCTTATACAATACTTATTTTAATTTAATAACTTAATTTAATTATAACTACCTAGTTTATACTGCTTCAATAAACCTTTAAAAACCATTTAAAAGGCTTATAGTAAATTTTGATAGCGTTTATTAAAATAACAGAGCGACATCTGGTACGCGAAAGATAAATGTTCATGATGTACTTACCTCAACTTCAGTGAACTATTTACTATTTTCATTTGTAGTCTATAAAACAGACTATAACTACCTATGGTCTCGATAGATGGTGTTGTGCCCTCTTTTTATGTCACGCTATGGTTTGGTTACCGCGCATAGTATATAATAAGGCCGATGTAAATATTTATTTGTGAACAATTGGACCAGTGGGTGATTGAATAAATGGTATATACTCCATAGATCAAGTTGCAGTGTGGTTTTATTTTACGAACCTACTAGTAGCTCCACCCCAAGGCAATCACCCGGGTTTAGTTCATGTGAACTAATTCATTGGTCCTTCGAGCCGGATAATAGCGCGGATAGTGCTGAACTATCCTTTTTAACGGTCAGTGAGACCGTTCCGCGTACTCGCAGTGGATCGCTGCAGATAAACGGTACGCGGCTCCTCAACACAGTGACGGCGGGCAAGTTGTTGATCCAGCGAGGATTGCAAGTTGCTGATCCAGCGAGAATGACTAGTTGCCGATCCAGCGAGGATTTGACTAGTTGCTGATCCAGCGAGGATAATATGATTAGTTGGTGATCGAAGAGTGCGTCACCATCTACAGTGCCACAAGGAGCTGCCATTCAACGTGCAATAACAGGTGTGACTAGTAAGCCTGTTGTGTATACATTTACAGTGAAGTGCAAACGTGAGTACATTTAACTTTATCTTGTCGACATCAGAAAATTTGTACTTAGAAGTTTTAAAATCCTGATTGAAGAAAAAGGACTTTATTTAGTTTAAAGTTGCAGGTTAATTTTAGGACTTAGAATAATTTATAAAAAACGGGGGAACGGGGAATCCATGCCCGATCACCGCCGATAGTAAACAGTTTATTCTCAAACACTTGTAAAATTTTAAGACTTTTACCCTAGTCCTTTTCGCTGTTTCATAGTTAAAGTCAATTGTAAACAAAACTTGTTTGAATCTTTGGTTGATTTACTCCTTGTTAAATATGGAAGGCCTACTCAATATATTAAAAGACTTGCAGAAAGTAATAGACAGGGGTCTGACTAATTTTAAAAAGAGTCCCAAAGAGAGACTAACGCTCGAATTTATAGAAATCAAACAAGAATTGGGATCTTTTTAAAGAAAATTATACTAAGATTAGAGAAAAATATTCAACGCAAGAAGATGTACTTGTAGAAATATATGATAGAACCGAGGACACCTATGTCACTCATAACAGTATAATGAAATCTATGTTAAAAATTTTTAGTAACGTTAAACAAATAGACACAAGTAGTGATAGCAGTGGTTCAGTTAAAGCTAATCTCGCTAAATTGCCGAAAATTACAATACCGAATTTTAGTGGCAAGTACGCTGAATGGACGACATTTCGGGATTTGTTTGTGTCACTTGTGCATAATAACGCGGGTTTAGACAATGTGCAAAAAATGCACTATCTAAAGAGTCATCTCTCGGGTGAAGCTGAACAGTTGGTGAGGCATACTCCGGTGAGTGACTCTAACTATGTTCAGTGCTGGTCACAGTTGGAAAGACGGTATAGTAACAAAAAATACTTAGTCAATTGTATTTTAAAACGTTTCTTTGGCCAAAAACGTATGCACTTTGAGTCAGCGACTTCCTTAAAAGAAATGCTTGACACGACGAACGATTGTCTCAGTGCACTTGCAAACTTGGACGTCAATGTGACCACTTGGGATGTCATTGTTATACATATCGTATCATTCAAGCTCGATTTTGACACCCGCAAGCAATGGGAATTACATGTAAGCGGTAACGATTTGAACGAATTGCCTACTTTTAAACAATTCTCTAATTTCATTGAAACCCGTTTCCGCGCGCTAGAATGCATAGAACCAAAAAGGGCCATGGTTCCACAGATCAACAGTCCACACACTTCCAAGGCATTGGTAGCCGTGAGTTCAAGTCATGTTCGTTGCGAATACTGTTCTGAAAACCATAAAATATGTTTTTGCAAGAAATTCGTCAAACAACCTGTCAACAACAGGCGCGATTTTGTAGCAAACCATAAAATGTGTTTTAATTGTATGGGCAGTAATCACATGGCTACAAATTGTAAAAAGCAAACCAGTTGCAAACTATGCAGTAAGCGACACCATTCCTTATTGCATGTCGATGTAACACCCCAAGTAAATGATAGTTTTTCCCCTAAAGAAGCTAACGTTGACACTAATGCTTCAACTAGTGAGTCGACGGTGGTCTCTTGTTTTTCTAAAAATATGCTTATGCCTCAACAGGTGTTACTGGCCACAGCGCTAGTTAAAGCAGAGTCCAAGACGGGCGACTATCAGGTAATAATAGCGCTGATTGACCAGGGCTCTCAAGCTTGTTTTATAACAGAATCAACTGTTCAATACCTAAGACTACAAAAGATACCTGTTCGCGGAGTCGTGTCAGGGTTAGGTAGTGAATCAGTCGTTGCACGGTTTATGGTACGATTAATGATGAAGTCAAGGGTAGATCCTCAGTTCAAGTTCACTGTAAACGCCTACGTTCTTCAAAAATTAACATCGAACTTACCCGATAGACGTATAGATAGAGGTGCCTTTGATTGGTTAAACATAGCCGCAATAAATCTAGCGGATCCTCATTTCGATCAACCTAATAGGATCGACTTATTATTAGGGGCCGAAGTCTACAGTATCATTCTGAAAAATGACATGGCGAAGAGTCCATCTAACACTTTGATTGCCCAAAATACAACTCTGGGTTGGATTTTGTCTGGAGCCATAGATAGCGAATCTAAGGCCAAGGAAGATAATATTTCTAAAAACATACAGGTAATGCATGCACAATTTAGGGAAGACGATCTTCTAAAACAATTTTGGGAAATCGAAGAACAAAAAGTAGACAAAGGAAAAATACTTACACCAGAAGAACAACGTTGTGAAGAGCTTTACAAAGATACGACCAAACGAAGAGAAGACGGAAGGTACGTAGTAAAGTTGCCTTTCAAGGTTGACGAACCACCCTGCAAAGCACTATACGAGTCATTGCGTATAGTAGACGTTTTATGAAGAGAGGACAAAATAAAGGTTATTTGAAGAATAAAGAAATGGAAGAAGCACTAGATTGTTGCATAAAGGTGACACAAAAACAAACGTTTGAACAGGAATTAAAACAGATTCAGGACCTGGGTTACTTAAAACTGAAATCTTTATGCCCCTTCCTTGATCACAAGAGCGTGATGAGAGCTCAAGGTAGAATAGAAAAGGTGCCATTAGAGGAACAACTAAAGCATCCAATATTGCTGCCTAAAACTGCGCATGTTACATGTTATTCCCCCTCATGCACCCAATTTCGATGGTTTGTGGGAAGCGGGAGTCAAGTCTACCAAATTCCACCTCAAACGAGTCGTTGGTGAGTCTACTCTCACATATGAGGAACTCAGTACGTTTCTTACCCAAGTTGAGGCTTGTCTTAATTCGCGTCCTGTAAGTGTGATTAACACTGATGATCCTGGGGAACCTATGCCATTAACCCCGGGGCATTTTTTGATTGGGGAGCCCTTAGTAACTGTACCCGACTACAATCATGATAGTTCTACTATTGGTTCATTGACAAGGTGGCAATTTGTTCAAAGAATGTTGCGTTCATTCTGGAGTCGTTGGTCCCGCGAATACCTTGCGAATTTAATGAACAGATACAAATGGACAGCTAAAATTCCTGAGCCCAAAATAGGAGATATAGTCTTGATCAAAGAAGACGATTTGCCTCCAAGTCGTTGGCTGTTAGGTCGCATAGTGGAGAAACACCCCGGGCATGATAATGTCACCCGCGTGGTCACATTACGTACAAAGGGGTCTACTATTGAACGGCCCACAAACAAAATATGCATTTTGCCAGTGGGTGAATAAATGCTTATATTGCTGTTTATTATTATATTTTTCAAATGGAATTGTTAAAGTTTTAGTCACATTTATTTAATTTTTTGTCTTTTTAGTTTAAATATCTTTTGTTAAAGATACTTGTTATTGCTAGTTTAATAATTTGGCTATACATACATAACTGAAACGGTTACAATGAACACCAAGACTCGGAACAACATTTTGTGAATAACGCAGTATAGTCACATGTGGGATTTGAACCCACAACATTTGGCGAAGTACAAAGCGGCGTGGCGATCGCTTAAGCCGCTAAGACAACCGCGCAGTTAATATGTTATACAGCCCAGCATCGCGGACTTTGAGCCGTTGATGCCGGACCTACAAAAATTATTCTTATACAATACTTATTTTAATTTAATAACTTAATTTAATTATAACTACCTAGTTTATACTGCTTCAATAAACCTTTAAAAACCATTTAAAAGGCTTATAGTAAATTTTGATAGCGTTTATTAAAATAACAGAGCGACATCTGGTACGCGAAAGATAAACTATAGATAAACAATAGAAATATTGTGGATTTTGATAATCGTTTATATGTACAAAGTTTGATTGATTTTTATGAAAGACCTTCAATCAACTGTAACAAGTCAAAACCAAGGGAAATGACATTTAAGAAGTCTCAATCAGATACGCCGACAGATGTCGTTGTATAAGTTAGCATATTAGCGAGAATCCCAAAAGCGATCATAGTGGTGTGCAATGGGAGAGGCCTATGTCCAGCAGTAGACTGAGATAGCCTGATGTGGATGATGAAGCATATATAAGTAAAAATGCGTGTAAATTAATAATAATGAATATTTTTAAAAATATTCACAATATTTATAACTCAACTGATATAGTTTATCTTTCTAATAACAGATGTCACTTTTCCATTTAAATACGCGATATCAATATTTACAATGAATAGTCTTATAAGGTTTAATTATTAGTTTTTACTTGGATTTCATATTACTTGAAAGTCCAGCACTGAAAGACGTGGTGCCGTACTAAATAATCTTGTTAGTAATTTAGGTAACACCGCGGTACTCAGTTAATTGCCTATAAGATTCAGTTTAAAGTTAGGTCTTGAATAAACTTTAGTTCCTCAACCTTGTACTAGATATCAGATTACATAAAAAGTAAATCACGATATTAAAGTTTACTGCTGGACGTTCATAAAGTTTAAACTATGAAACAAGTACCAAGAAAATATACATCTAATTTTTTAGGTCCAGCCCCGAGGTCAGGGTAGCTGGGTCCCTAATAAATAATGAAATATAAGTAAGCATTATGTTATTAAATTTCTAATTTCTACTGTCGTTCATATATACGTGCACCTTATTTGATTGGATAATATTTTCTTTTGACCACGTGACTGAGTTACATCAGTCAATCAACTTGGCTAGGGGGTCAGGTCAATGATGACGACTTATAACGTAAGGGTTGTTGCAGCAACCATGTTGTCTTGCAAATGTAACTTAAGTAACTACTCTGTGCATCACTAGGTGGCAGTTTTCTGATTAATTTCACGATAGAACTATTTTCAGATGAACCCTTTAAAAGCAAAGTTTTTGCAGTGCTTGTGAACGTATACTGGTAATTTTGAAGTCCATCGATATTCACGCTATTCACGTACATCGCATCGGTAATTCGTTTTGGTGTGGCTATATGCTTGGAATTTTGAGATCAGTACCTGGATGAGAGTGAGTGATGACGTCAATGATTGTGTAATATTTAAAGTATTTAGAAGAAGCTAATGAAGACGCAAGACTTGTACGTCTTGCGTCTTCATTAGCTTTATTGGAAGATCAATAATTACATACTTAAGACAACGAAACGTATCTACCATATTTTCCCTCAATATGGGTTTTCACTGAAAGTTCTTCACTATAGTCCATTGTGAATTATCGCTGAAGTAACTCAATTTGTAGATACAATTTAAAACTCAACTATGTATGGGATAGTTATACGAATTAAAACAGGTAAATACGTCATATCCATAAAATAGCATTAGGAAAATACCTCATGTATCGCGGAGGGCTATAGGGTTACAATGAACACCACGACTCGGAACAACATTTTGTGAATAACGCAGTATAGTCACGTGAGGGATTTTAACAAAATTTGGCGAAGTACAAAGCGGCGTGGCGATCGCTTAAGGGACTTCACACACTGGCCACGCGCCCACGCGCGTATGCAGCAGATCAATGTGTTTACTGCTGCGCCTAAGCGCGTGGGGCAGAATCTGCTAGCGGCACGCGCTCACGCGCCTAGGCGCGTGAGCGTGAGCGTGAGCCCCCGCGCGCTTAGTCGGGGCGGGCCGCAGCAGTAAACACCTTTTTATACGAAATTGAACAATGCCTAGCAATTTGGGATATGAAATGCAAAGAATACAGACGACGACGACCCAATGGAGAGTAACCATTAGATCGGCGCGGGCCGCGTACAAAGCCGACAGGCGCGTAGGCGCGGTAAAATCTGCTCGAACAGGCAGATCTGCTCCACCGTCGCCGCGCGCGTGATCTGCTGCCACGCGCCAACGCGCGTGGGCGCGTGGCCAGTGTGTGAAGTCCCTAACCATTAGTTCGGCGCGGGCCGCGTACAAAGCCGACAGGCGCGTAGGCGCGGTAAAATCTGCTCGAACAGGCAGATCTGCTCCACCGTCGCCGTGCGCGTGGCCAGTGTGTGAAGTCCCTAAGCCGCTAAGACAACCGCGCAGTTAAAATGATATACAGCCCAGCATCGCGGACTTTGAGCCGTTGATGCCGGACCTACAAAAATTATTCTTATACAATACTTATTTTAATTTAATAACTTAATTTAATTACGACTACCTAGTTTATACTGCTTTAATAAACCTTTAAAAACCATTTAAAAGGCTTATAGTAAATTTTGATAGCGTTTATTAAAATAGCAGAGCGACATCTGTTACGCGAAAGATAAACTATAGATAAACAATAGAAATATTGTGGATTTTGATAATCGTATAAATGTACAAAATTGGATTGATTTTTATGAAAGACCTTCAATCAACTGTAACAAGTCAAAACCAAGGGAAATGAGCGTGCGTTACCCCAGCAAAAAAGCAAAAAAAATTGGGCCTTAGAGAGATGAGAGTATAACAGAAAATTAGTGTGCTCTAAGGAGTAATTTGTTACAAATAGCAAAATTTGTGCATGTAGTAGTTTAAAAGTTATTCGACAAAAACACTTTTTGCTGGAGTAACGTTTCAAACGTTACCCCAGCAAAAAATTTTTTTTTAAAACGTTTCAGACCCAAACGAAATACATGAATGGATAGCTTTTGTTCCGTATTAAATGTTAGCAAACAGCAAAATTTGTGTATGCTGTGGTTCTTAAGTTATTGACAATTTTGCTGGGGCAATATTTTGGGCTTGTCTAGAACTTGAAAATGGATGAATGCAGAAGTTTGAAAAAAATACCATCGATAGACCTTTATTTGCTTAAATTTGTTTAATCATTCGTTTCTAAATTGTTTGATGAACACCGATGTAATAAAATGGTTTTGAAAATCAGAAAAAAACATTTTGCTAGGAAACCAGTATCCTTACAATCAAATAAAAAGCTGTAACATATAGCCATGGTTTACATTTATAATGACTATAAATTTGGATAAAGTAACTTTAAGTAATATGAAGATATAAGTAAATATTATTAATTTTAAATGGTATATTTAAGTCATCGAATATGCAGTTCCTATAATACAAGGAAACGTGGCACACTCTAACAAATTTATGTATATCATCAACAAACAAGCCTGTAAACTTCAGCTATCAATCACGAATATTATAAAAGTTTTATGTAAAACAAGAATGTAACAACAATTTCCTATAACCCGACCAAATTAAAAGGTTACGTAAAAGCGACCGCGCCATACATTCGGCTGACATCTGAAATGAATGCTTTAATTGAATATTTTGTTGGTACAGTTACGAACAAAAAGAGTTAGGTCAGGGTGACAAAAATATTGAACTGATTATGATTAAATTTCTTTTATTTAAAATCAGTCTTATACACTCACTTAAATGTAATTAAATGTTTAGAAAAATCACAGATAGTTGGGTAATTTCAACATGTTTAGATACTAACTTAGATATTTTTTGTTGTATATGATATGATATTGTAAAAAGTACAATGAATTAAATAAATATTTACAATGTTTAGTAACATTTCTTGTAAAAATTTCCTTGTCGTTTCCTTGTAAAATGTCTTCAGTATTTTACACGCATTCTTTTTAAAATTACATTTGTTGCCTTCCTGTTGCTTCCATGGTGTCGCGGTGAATGTATCTTATATTTTTTCTCATAACATGAACAAAAAAAGGAAAAAATATAGCATACCATATGAAATTTTTTAATTTTATATTGTTTTATAAAACACCATTCCCAACTGAGTTATAGATATTTTGATTTGCATTAATTTGAATTCGAATGAAGCATTAAATTGTATGAAACAAAAAATATATAAATATAAATAACAATCTGATAAAAAAATATTCTGTTGACTGTACAAAATACCAGATACTAAGCCGTTAATTTACGAAGATATGTAAATGTATGGCGCGGTCGCTTTTACGTAACCTTTTAATTTGGTCGGGTTATAGGAGAATGTTGTTACATTCTTTTTATACATATAACTTTTATAATATTCGTAATTGATAGCTGAAATTTACAGGCTTGTTTGTTAATGATATACTTAAATTTGT
Source organism: Phragmatobia fuliginosa (assembly GCA_932526445.1). NCBI lineage: Eukaryota > Metazoa > Arthropoda > Insecta > Lepidoptera > Erebidae > Phragmatobia > Phragmatobia fuliginosa. Next base: position 17,935,597 of record OW052071.1, read on the forward strand.
TAGAGTTTGCCACGTTTCCTTGTTTATTTGGAACTGCGTATTCGATGACTTAAATGTACCATTTAAAATTAATAATATTTACTCTATCTTCATATTGCTTAAAGTTACTTATTCCAAATTTACAGTCATTATAAATGTAAGCCATGGCTACATGTTACAACTATTCATTTGATTGTAAATATACTGGTTTACTAGCAAAACTGTTTTTTTCTGATTTTCAAAACCATTTAATTACATCAGTGTCCTATAAAAAATTTAAAAACTAATGACTAAAAAAATTTAAGCAAATTAAGGTCTATCGATGGTATTTTTTTCAAACTTCTGCGTTCAGCCATTTTCGAGTTATAGACAAGTCCAAAATATTGCCCCAGCAAAATTGTTAATAACATAAGAACCAAAGCTCACACAAATTTTGCTATTTGCTAACATTTAATTGGTAACAAAAGCTATCAATTCATGTATTTCGTTTGGGTCTGAAACGATTTAAAAAAAAAAAAATTGCTGGGATAACGTTTGAAACGTTACTCCAGCAAAAAGTGTTTTTGTCGAATAACTTTTAAACTACTACATGCACAAATTTTGCTATTTGTAACAAATTACTCCTTAGAGCACACTAATTTTCTGTTATACCCTCATCTCTCTAAGGCCCAATTTTTTTTGCTTTTTTGCTGGGGTAACGCACGCGGGAAATGACATTTAGGAAGTCTCAATCTGATACGCCGACAGATGTCGTTGTATAAGTAAGCATATTAGCAAGAAGCCCAAAATCGATCATAGTGGTGTGCAATGGGAGAGGCCTATGTCCAGCAGTGGACTGAGATAGGCTGATGATGATAATGAAGCATATATGAGTAAAAAAGCGTGTAAATAAATAATAATTAATATTTTTCAAAATATTCACGATATTTTTAACTCACCTGATATAGTTTAACTTTCGAATACCGGATGTCACTTTTCCATTTAAAAACGCGAAATCAATATTTGCAATGAATAGCCATAAAAGGTTTAATTATTAGTTTTTACTTGGATTTCATATTACTGGAAGGCAAAATTTTTGAAAGTTCAGCTCTGAAAGACGTGGTGACGGACTAAATAATCTTGTTAGTAATTTAGGTAACACCGCGGTACTCAGTTAATTGCTTTTAAGATTCAGTTTAAAGTTAGGTCTTGAATAAACTTTAGTTCCTCAATCTTGTACTAGATGTCAGATTACATAAAAAGTAAATCACGACATTGAAGTTTACTGCTGGACGTACATACCTAAAGTTAAAACTATGAAACAAGTACCAATGAAACATACATATAATTTTTGAGGTCCAGCCAGGGTAGCAGGTCAGGGTAGCTGGGTCCATAATAAATAATTAAATATAAGTACGCATTATGTTATCAAATTTCTATTTTCTATTGTCGCTCATATATACGTGCACCTTATTTGATTGGATAATATTTTCTTTTGACCACGTGACTGAGTTACATTAGGCAATCTACTTGGCTAGGGGGTCAGGTCAATGATGACGACTTATAACGTAAGGGTTGTTGCAGCAACCATGTTCTCTTGCGAATGTAACTAAAGTGACTACTCTGTGGATCACTAGGTGGCAGTTTTCTGATTAATTTCACGATAGAACTATTTTCAGATGAACCCTTTAAAAGCAAAGTTTTTGCAGTGCTTGTGAAAGTATACTGGTAATTTTGAAGTCCATCGATATTCACGCTATTCACGTACATCGCATCGGTAATTCGTTTTGGTGTGGCTATATGCTTGGAATATTGAGATCAGTACCTGGATGAGATTGAGTGATGACGTCAATGATTGTGTAATATTTAAAGTATTTAGAAGAAGCTAATGAAGACGCAAGACTTGTACGTCTTGCGTCTTCATTAGCTTTATTGGAAGATCAATAATTACATACTTAAGACAACGAAACGTATCTACCATATTTTCCCTCAATATGGGTTTTCACTGAAAGTTCTTCACTATAGTCCATTGTGAATTATCGCTGAAGTAACTCAATTTGTAGATACAATTTAAAACTCAACTATGTATGGGATAGTTATACGAATTAAAACAGGTAAATACGTCATATCCATAAAATAGCATTAGGAAAATACCTCATGTATCGCGGAGGGCTATAGGGTTACAATGAACACCACGACTCGGAACAACATTTTGTGAATAACGCAGTATAGTCACGTGAGGGATTTTAACAAAATTTGGCTAAGTACAAAGCGGCGTGGCGATCGCTTAAGGGACTTCACACACTGGCCACGCGCCCACGCGCGTATGCAGCAGATCAATGTGTTTACTGCTGCGCCTAAGCGCGCGGGGCAGAATCTGCTAGCGGCACGTGCTCACGCGCCTAGGCGCGTGAGCGTGAGCGTGAGCCCCCGCGCGCTTAGTCGGGGCGGGCCGCAGCAGTAAACACCTTTTTATACGAAATTGAACAATGCCTAGCAATTTGGGATATGAAATGCAAAGAATACAGACGACGACGACCCAATGGAGAGTAACCATTAGTTCGGCGCGGGCCGCGTACAAAGCCGACAGGCGCGTAGGCGCGGTAAAATCTGCTCGAACAGGCAGATCTGCTCCACCGTCGCCGCGCGCGTGATCTGCTGCCACGCGCCAACGCGCGTGGGCGCGTGGCCAGTGTGTGAAGTCCCTAACCATTAGTTCGGCGCGGGCCGCGTACAAAGCCGACAGGCGCGTAGGCGTGGTAAAATCTGCTCGAACAGGCAGATCTGCTCCACCGTCGCCGTGCGCGTGGCCAGTGTGTGAAGTCCCTAAGCCGCTAAGACAACCGCGCAGTTAAAATGTTATACAGCCCAGCATCGCGGACTTTGAGCCGTTGATGCCGGACCTACAAAAATTATTCTTATACAATACTTATTTTAATTTATTATCTTAATTTAATTACAACTACCTAGTTTATACTGCTTCAATAAACCTTTAAAAACCATTTAAAAGGCTTATAGTCAATTTTGATAGCGTTTATTAAAATAGCAGAGCGACATCTGTTACGCGAAAGATAAACTATAGATAAACAATAGAAATATTGTGGATTTTGATAATCGTATAAATGTAGAAAATTGGATTTTTTTAATGAAAGACCTTCAATCAACTGTAACAAGTCAAAACCAAGGGAAATTACATTTAGGAAGTCTCAATCAGATACGCCAACAGGGTGTCGTTGTATAAGTAAGCCTATTAGCGAGAAGTCCAAAATCGATCATAGTGGTGTGCAATGGGAGAGGCCCAGCAGTAGACTGAGATAGGCTGATGATGATGATGAAGCATATATGAGTAAAAAAGCGTATAAATTAATAATAATGAATATTTTTCAAAATATTCACAATATTTATAACTCAACTGAAATAGTTTATCTTTCTAATAACAGATGTCACTTTTCCATTTAAATACGCGATATCAATATTTACAATGAATAGTCTTATAAGGTTTAATTATTAGTTTTTACTTGGATTTCATATTACTGGAAGGCAACATTTTTGAAAGTCCAGCACTGAAAGACGTGGTGCCGGACTAAATAATCTTGTTAGTAATTTATGTAACACCGCGGTACTCAGTTAATTGCTTATAAGATTCAGTTTAAAGTTAGGCCTTGAATAAACTTTAGTTCCTCAATCTTGTACTAGATGTCAGATTACATAAAAAGTAAATCACGATATTAAAGTTTACTGCTGAACGTACATTAAAGTCAAGTACCAATGAAACATACATCTAATTTTTGAGGTCCAGCCTCGATGTCATGGTAGCTGGGACCCTAATAAATAATTAAATTTAAGTACGCATTATGTTATCCAATTTCTATTTTCTACTGTCGCTTAAATAAACGTGCACCTTATTTGATTGGTTAATTTTTTTTTAACCACGTGACTGAGTTACATAAGTCAATCAAGTTGGCTAGGGGGTCAGGACGACTTATAACGTAAGGGTTGTTGCAGTAACCATGTTCTCTTGAGAATGTAACTAAAGTAACTACTCTGTGGATCAATGGACGGCAGTTTTGTTTAATTTTACGATAGAACTATTTTCAGTTGAACCCTTTAAAAGCGAAGTTTTTGCAGTGCTTGTAAATGTATGTATACTGGTAATTTTGAAGTCCAACTCCAACGCGCATCGGTAATTCGTTTTGCTGTGGCTATATGCTTGGAATTTTGAGAGCAGTACCTGGATGAGAGTGAGTGATGACGTCAATGATTGTGTTATATATTTTAAAGCATTTAGAAGTACAAGTCTTGCGTCTTCATTAGCTCTATTAGAAGATCAATAATTACATACTTATGACAACGAAACGTATCTACCATATTTTCCCTCAATATGGGTTTTCACTGAAAGTTCTTCACTATAGTCCATTGTGAATTATCGCTGAAATAACTCAATTTGTAGATACAATTTAAAACTCAACTATGTATGGGATAGTTATACGAACAAATACAGCTAAATACGTTGATGAACACGGTCCTATCCATAAAAAAGCATTAGGAAAATACCTCATGTGTCGCGGAGGGCTATACATACTTATCTAAAACGGTTACAATGAACACCAAGACTCGGAACAACATTTTGTGAATAACGCAGTATAGTCACATGTCTGATTTTAACCCACAATATTTGGCGAAGTACAAAGCGGCGTGGCTTAAGCTTAAGCCGCTAAGACAATCGCGCACTTAAAATGTTATACAGTCCAGCATCGCGGACTTTGAGCCGTTGATGCCGGACCTACAAAAATTATTCTTATACAATAGATGAATAACGTAACTACCTAATTTAAACTGCTTCATTAAACCTTTAAAAACCATTTAAAAGGCTCATGGTAAATTTTGATAGCGTTTATTATAATAACAGAGCGACATCTGTTACGCGAAAGATAAACTATAGATAAACAATAGAAATATTGTTGATTTTGATAATCGTATAAATGTACAATATTTGTTTTTTTTTATGAAAGACCTTCAATCAACTGTAACAAGTCAAAACCAAGGGAAATTACATTTAGGAAGTCTCAATCAGATACGCCGACAGATGTCGTTGTATAGTAAGCATATTGTGAGTAGTGTGTGTGTTAAAAAGGTTGCATTAACATCATATACTTACACAGTCACAGCGACAGAACCTTCAATCACTACTTGAATTGGATAATTGTATATCATGACTAGCTGAGGTGCTTATGCAACCTCCTCTGCGTCGGATAAGCAGCACCTTGCAGAGCACGTTAAGCCGTCGATCCCGGTTGTCATGAGTACCTATGGCAATCGTTATTGTAAGTCTTTGAGGACATCTCAAATGTACTGACAATTAGTTTAATCTTTGAATTCAGCTCGCCCTCAAGTTTTTAAAACAATTAAAAAGATACAAATTAAACCTCAACATGAATTTATTTCAGTTAAAATATATTATAGTCTTGTCGTAAATAGATGAATGACGTAAAATTATTGGAATTTGATTTAAAGATAAGGCAACACTAATAAAAAGGATTTATCTATTCCTTTCAAATTTTTTGAATATGTCGTAAAATGGAACTTGATAAAAAAAAGTTAATTATATTCGGTCTCCAAATAAAAACTTTCCCGTTGGTCTAGCGGTTGACCACCGTAAAACGTACTATATAAAGCATAAATGTCTACAATTTGTAATGAATCTTATATAAAAATTGTAATGACGAACCGAAAGTGTGAATGAGAAGAAGCGTGTAAATGAATTTAACGAATATTTTTTTAAATATTCACAGTATTTATAACTCAACTGATATAGTTCATCTTTTGAATAACGGATGTCACTTTCCCATTTAAATACGCGATATCAATATTTACAATGAGTCTGCATGAAAGGTTTAATTATTACTTGGATTTCATATTACTGGAAGGCAAAATTTTTGAATGTCCAGCACTGAAGAAGTGATACCAGACTAAATAATGTGTATTGGAAATAAGCATGTAAGCTATATTATTGTGTAGTTTCATTAAAATCTGTTCAGTAGTTTTTGCGTGAAAGAGCAACAAACATACATACTTAGGTACTCACAAACTTTCGCGTTTATATTATTAGCGTTTATAATATTAACATTCACGGCTTTTCACTTCAACTATATGCATAGTTACAATGGTCATTGTAACTCATAGATGATGACTCACTCCTGTTCGGCCAGGAGATATAACGGTGCACAAGTGTGTGCGCTTACACAGGTGTACTCTCTGCTCGCTCACTTTCATGATGTTATTTATTTATTTAATTTTATTGTACATGTTGAACAAAGGTGAACTTAATACCATGGGGCATTCCCTTTCAATCAACCTTCGGTATATCCGATGGGATGGTATTCTAACACATTTTTATCAAGGGATCTACACATTTAAACAATAACATAGTAATTATTATATCATATTGGAATCCTAAACCTTAACCTTACGGTTGTTCTTGAGGACCGCAGGTAACACCGCGAAACAAAGCAACCTAAAAATCAGTAAATTGTTTATAAGATTCAGTTTAAAGTTAGATATTGAATAAACTTTAGTTCCTCAATCTTGCACTAGATGTCAGATTACATAAAAAGTAAATCACGATATTAAAGTTTACTGCTGAACGTACATAAAGTTAAAACTATGAAACAAGTACCAATGAAACATACATATAATTTTTGAGGTCGAGCCCCTAGGTCAGGGTAGCTGGGTCCATAATAAATAATGAAATATAAGTACGCATTATGTTATCAAATTTCTATTTTCTACTGTCGCTCATATATACGTGCACCTTATTTGATTGGATAATCTTTTCTTTTGACCACGTGACTGAGTTACATCAGCCAATCAACTTGGCTAGGGGGTCAGGTCAATGATGACGACTTATAACGTAAGGGTTGTTGCAGCAACCATGTTCTCTGGCGAATGTAACTGAAGTAACTACTCTGTGGATCACTAGGTGGCAGTTTTATGATTAATTTCACGATAGAACTATTTTCAGATGAACCCTTTAAAAGCAAAGTTTTTGCAGTGCTTGTGAACGTATACTGGTAATTTTGAAGTCCATCGCTATTCACGCTATTCACGTACATCGCATCGTTAATTCGTTTTGCTGTGGCTATAAGCTTTGAATTTTGAGAGCAGTACCTGGATGAGATTGAGTGATGACGTCAATGATTGTGTAATATTTAAAGCATTTAGAAGTACAAGTCATGCGTCTTCATTAGCTATATTGGAAGAACAATAATTACATACTTAAGACAACGAAACGTATCTACCATATTTTCCCTCAATATGGGTTTTCACTGAAAGTAAAGAAATAACTCAATTTGTAGATACAATTTAAAACTCAACTATGTATTGGATAGTTAAACGAACAAAAACAGTTAAATACGTAGATGAACACGGTCATATCCATAAAAAAGCACTAGGAAAATACATCCTGTGTGGTGGAGGACTTTACATACATAACTGTAACGATTACAATGAACACCCAAACTCGGATCAACAACATTTTGTGAATAACGCAGTATTGTCACATGTGGGATTCGAACCCACAACATTTGGCGTAGTACAAAGCGGCGTGGCGATCGCTCAAACCGCTAAGACAACCGCGCAGTTATAATGTTATACAGTCCAGCATCGCGGACTTTGAGCCGTTGATGCCGGACCTACAAAAATTATTCTTATACAATATATAATTTAATTTATTTACATAATTTATTTACAACTTCCTAATCTAAACTGCTTCATTAAACCTTTAAAAACCATTTAAAAGGCTCATGGTAAATTTTGATAGCGTTTATTAACATTAACAGAGCGACATCTGTTACGCGAAAGATAAACTATAAAAAAACAGAAATATTGTGGATTATCTGTTTTTAAACTTTCGCGACTTTTACACATACTCATGTTTTTACTGTAAACGGGACTTATTCGCGATAATACTATAAAGGTTACGATATAACCCGTTCGAAACGTCGGAAAATAGAAAGTATCGTAACCTTTATAGTTATTCCTGCGTCATAATTTAATAACAATAAAATACGGAAATTATAAATAAACACTTCTGATCAGCACATTTGAGATATGTGCCGATTATCGAGCACGTAGGATTCCGGCTGTCATTTCCTTATTAATATTAAGACGTGATTATTATCGCCTTGTAGCGATAGGTTTAGACTATATAACGTAGCTGTAAGTCGGTATCACCAGCCACATATTACAATGTATTATTGAGAGTAGTTCCTGCCCAATAAACGTTAGTCACAAGATGTTCACGGTGGTTGTTATTTTCATCATCATATAAGTTCGCTATAATAGTATTATCGCGAATAAGTCCCGTTTACAGTAAAAACATGAGTATTGTGGATTATGATAATCGTAAAAATGTACAAAATTAGTATTTTTTTTTTAAAGACCTTCAATCAACTGTAACAAGTCAAAACCAAGGGAAATTACATTTAGGAAGTCTCAATCAGATACGCCGACAGATGTCGTTGTATAGTAAGCATATTGTGAGTAATGTGTGTGTTAAAAAGGTTTCCCTAAAACCCTTTGTGTAAAAATGTACAGTAAGTAAGGTATGCCAAACTATCTGGAACGGTTGGCCCGATTTCGACGGGACTTTCACTGGCAGATAGCTGATGATATAAGGAGTAACTTAGGCTTCTATTTTTAGACTAGCTTCGCCCCGCGGCGTTGCCCGCGGTTTCTACAACAAACGCGGGTAGCACCGCGGGGCTTAGCTAGTGTGTACTTTAATTAAGAAAGTAACTCTGACAGCCTGTAACGCTTTCACGAAATAAATACTAAATCAGTTTAAATGAAATTTGGTACACAGAACTGCCTCGTTGGTCTAGTGGTTAGCGTATGCGACTGCTAATCAAGAGCTCTCGGGTTCAAATCCCGGGTCGGGCCAAAAAGTGTTTTTGGGATTTTCTTAGGAAATTCCTAATAGCTGCCCGGAGTTTGGAAGTTTGGCGGTGATTCACGCCCGTGCCTCGGAGAGCACGTAAAGCCGTCGGTCCCGGTTGTCATGAACATCTATGGCAATCGTTATTGGGAAGTCAGTGCCCTCAAGTTTACTGACAACTAGTTCAACTTTCGAATTTCATTTCTCCCTTAGGGTTGCGGAGGTCCGATGCCAGTCGCTCCGTGGAAAAACTGAAATTCAGGTAAAACCGGTTGAACTAGTAGCCGACAACAAATAAACTTGGGAATAATGGCTAGGAGGATGGTACACAGAACACACTATAGCCTAAGAAAGGACATAGGCTTCTTTTTATCGCGAAAACCGAGTGCGAAAGCTAGTTCAATAAGTGCCATTTAAATTGTTACAATGTATTCTAATAAGTTTCACCAAGTTCCGATAAACGTAAGTGTTAAACGTAATAGATGGAATGCAATTAATTGAATTTTACTTTAATTTATTTTACACATGGCTTTGTCCTACGAATTTTTTTTACAACTTCTACATTATGAATATATATACTGTCAACACCCAGACTTAGAACAACATTTTGTGAATAATACAAAGTGTTGTTCCGTGTGGGTTTTGAACCCACAACACTTGGCGCAGTAGAAAACGACGTGGCGACCGCTTAAGACAACGCGCAGTTAAAAGGTTTTATACAGTCCAGCATCGCGGACTTTGAGCCGCTGATGCCGGACCTACAAAACTTGTTGTAAGTACCCACTGTTAGAAAATATCATATATGTATAACAATCCGACCAATTTCGGCCATGGCGACCACTTTGACCCCTTATAGGGCTTGGTGCTGATGCGCCCGGAGATGGCTTATATAGCCGATTTTCGTAGCAAATTCCCTTGCTCAAAGTGAGCTTACGCTCTCAAAATTATAGTGAATGGTAGCGATGGAACGGGCTTTAAGCTCATCGCGCTTGGCGTCGAGGTCAGCTAAACGCTGTTCTTAAAATTCGCGGATTCGCTTCTTCACAGTCTCGCGCCATTCCGGTCGCTGTGCTGCCAAACTCTACCAGCGAGAGGGCTCTATATTGCATGTTTTCATGTGACGCTTTAGAAAATAAATTCCGTGGTGAAACTATTTGATTAAGCCTTTATATAGGTTCGTAGTAAATTTTGATAGCGCTTATTAAAATAACAAAGCGACATCTGTTGCGCGATAGATAAACTATATATTAACAATATAAATATTGTGGATGTTGCATTAGGAACATCCACAATATTTCTTTGAAATTTGATTGCTTTTTATGAAAGACCTTCAATTAACTGTAATGCAAGCCAAAACCAAGAGAAATTACATTTAGGAAGTCTCAATCAGATACGCCGACAGATGTCGTTGTATAGTGATCGTATTGTGAGTAGTGAGTACTGAAAAGGTTTCATTAACATTATTTAACGACACGATATATATATAACGTCTTGACTGCCTTGTTGTAGTGGATAGTGTATGCGGCTGCTGATCAAGAGGTCTCGGGTTCGATTCCCGGGTCAGACCAAATGTTTGTATGATCTACAAATATTAGTTTCGGAGTTTGGGTGTTTTCTAATATGTATGTATTTACAAAAAAAAGTTTGTTTATGTATTTATATCAGTCTTCTAGTACCCATAGCACAAGCTCTGCATAATTTGGGACTAGATGATGTTGTGTGTAAGATGTCTAAAATATTTATATTTAAAAAAAATACCTATACAGTCTCAGCGACATAACTTTCAGTCATGGCTTGAATTCAAAAATTGTATTTCATGACTATCTGGGCTTCATAAGAAACCTTGTCTGCGTCTGATATTGCTAACTGTGAAACAGTCTGAACTTTGAAATATTAATATTTAGATAAAACATGTAGAAATAGTAGCCGACCATAGGTAATCTCAGGAATACTACAGGCATGGAAGATAAAATTCTATATTTAAATACAAATTGAAAAACGACATCTATGGAAACAGCTTGTCATATTAGTTATAACTAGTTGTACGATAGATGTCGCTTATAATACCGGTTGAACTAACCAATAAAATATGAAATACTATAGTAATACTATAATACTAATATCATATATTTTAGTACTATACTGTCATGTGTACACACATCTTGTCTTTTTTTATTATAGGCTGTTTTTTTAGATGTCTGTTCTCTTGAAATCAATGAATTATTTGTATCAAATTCGATTGGAGTGATGTGCAAGTCCGGAGGGGAGGACTGTCATTTCCATTGTAGTAACCTGTGCTTAGCGAGGTCGAACTCCTAAGGGTGGGCACCCTGAGGAGCCCGTCCGCCAGCATAAGGTCGGGTCGGGAGGGGTTGTCGCGGAGACAAGGTCTCGTGGCAGGCCATACCTGTCCGGCGGTCGCCGATGATAGGGCGTGAGCTCCCGCTGGTGACGGGCTTGCGAGCTGTCAGGGTTCTTTTTCTTCTTTTGATGAAGTCTTTGATATAGTCTTCAAGTCGTCATCGTAATGAACTTAATTAAAAAATAAAAAAAAGATCTCATTTAATGTTTCTACATAAACTTAAAACTTTCTACTAAATGGTGTTGCCACCTTACAAACATAAATAGTTTAGAAATTTAATATGGGTAAATAGGAAGCCAGCCATAACAGCTAAGTGGGGGACAAAATGAAGTAATAACAAGCATGCGCGACTGTCTACACGAAATAAATAAATACTCCTTAGAAATGTAACGACTTTCAGACAGGACAAAGGTGTAAATAATAATTCTTTCGTTCCTTTTCCCCGACTCTTCAGTCACAGGTGTTTATTGCCAGCGATATTTGTATTAATATTACCGAATATTATTTTTCTTCCTTTTCATCTTTATTTTTCGTTCTCTTGGTCGACGAGACAATATAATAACTGTCGATTTTGATTTACTACGCAGTCTTTTATACATTTAACAGTAGGTACTAACTAAATTGTTCAAGTGCGTGTCAGGCGCACTCTTATGGATTTAAAATTGTGTTCAATAGATAATTGTTATGTTTACTCATTATTTCTACACGAAGGTTTTCCACTAAATGCACTTTACAAGTTTGTATAAAGGCCTCTATAACTCTTGAAGTTATCTAAGCCGTTATAACTTTCCTTCAAAGTTCATCACATGGACTACTATCATCATTATCATCATCAACAGCCTTTAACAGTCCACTGCTAGATATAGGCCTCTCCTAGAAAGGAGGTTTTGGCCTACTATACCACGCTGGCCAGACGGGTTGGTAAAGGGTTTGTTTCAAGTTTTGATTCTCTTGGCAGTGATGTTAGCTGCTTATTTTGTTCCTTTAGTCGCCTCTTACGACACCCATGGAATGAATAGGACTGGTGACACTTTGCATTTTTGATCCGTCACCACACGGACTTGGACTACCATCACGTTTTTTTTCAGATTTTTGTAACCAGCCGTTCAGCTTTTAGAGGAGGGAGAGGTGCCCTGTTTTAAAAAAAAGTTGAATGACTCGCAAACGGATAGCAGAGCAACCTCTTAATGTGTTTAAAAGACCTATATAATGATATTTCACATCCCTGAAAAAATTATCTTAACATCGTCAATTTCTTCGTGATTTTAGTACTTTAAAAAAAATCATTTTAACACTGACCGTTTTTAAGATAAGTCGAGCAAAATAATATGACATGAAATAACTAAGCTGTTACGGTTCCGAGTGAACTACATAAGCCTTAAAAGTAAACTATGTAATACTAGCTGCGCCCCGCGGTGTTACCTGTGAAGTTTTGACAGGAGATAAACAGTGATACATTTACGATTTAATGTATTTTTATAATCACCTAGCTTTCGCCCGTTTATCTCGATTATTGCAGTAAAAGTAGCCTATGTGTTATTCTGATATATAAGCTATATTACTGTAAAGTTTCATCCCAATCCGTTCAGTAGTTTTTGCGCGAAAGAGGAACAAACATACACACATACATACTCACAAACTTTCGCGTTTTTAATATTAGTAGGATTCTATGTATATGTGTGTAATAAAATTTCATGCGAATCCGTTCCGTTAATTTAACAAGACTTAGTAACAAACATCTACACATCCATCCTCACAAACTTCGTTATAATATTAAAATGTATGTTCTAAACGAAGTTACATTACCCCAAATATCAATTTATCATCTTAAAGAAACGGGTCGCTGTCATATTTAATAAATTTTTATAATATATTTTTATAACTGTTTCTCGGATTCGTTTGACAAACGGATATCCGGCCGTACACGTACAAACCAGTACGACCATAAATTAAAAAAATGTAGCATTTGTCAAAATAGATTTTTCTTAGTCATCATCTTCCTAGCTTATTCCCAATATTATTTGGGGTTGGCTACTAGTTCAACCGGTTTTACCTGAATATCAGTTTTCCAAGGAGCGACTGGCATCGGACCTCCGCAACCCTAAGGGAGAACTTAAATTCGAAGGTTGAACTAGTTGTCAGTAAATTTGAGGACACTGACTTCCCAATAACGATTGCCATAGATGTTCATGACAACCGGGACAGACAGCTTTACGTGCTCTCCGAGGCACGGGCGTGAATCACCGCCAAACTTTCAAACTCCGGGTTGCTATCTATATATAACTATCCACTTGACCAACGATTTTTATTTATTTTTCTTATTATCTGACTATTTTTTTAGTGTCTGTATTAATATTAATCCCTATTTTGCTTTTATAGGTAGTTTCACACTGATTGCAACATGAACGAGGTTTGACTGGGCGGTACTGTTACTACCCTCACACAGAAGACCAACCTATAAATGACAGCCTTCGTGTTGCCGGATTTCCTTGATGAGTATGAGACCTGTGTGGGTCACAATGTTAAATTGTCTGTACTCACAATAAGGATGGTGACCCCTCACAGATTACCTCCTGGTTGGTTGGTTGGTCCTCCTGGGTGACCCCCACTCTTGGATTCGACTCATGATTGAAATGATATGAAAATAAAAAAAATGTTTTTTATTCTCGAATCTCATTTTTTTATTCTAATATCTCACTATTCATGAAACAGAGACATTAATAACATTTACAGTACTGAGCTACCATCTCAGCAAAATGCTACACGGTATCCGTGCAGCGCTGGTTTTCAGATTCCCGTCAGGCAAATATAAGAGTACCAAAGAAAAAAAATAGTTTTAAAACACTAAACAAACACGCCTTTAAACTAAAAAGTAGAAAATTATTTTAATGTAACAAAGCGTGGGGCGACGTTATTGAAATATTTTCAGAAAGCACCCCCAGTTTATAAGCGTGTTTGTTTAGTTTTTTAAAACTATTTTTTTTCTAGACTAAAAAAGACTAATTTGTTAATACAATTTTTTTTTGATTTTTTTTTCAAATAAGTGTATTGTCGTTGGTTCTCGATAAATCTACAAAGTTTGAATGAAATCTGGCAGTTTAAAGTGGGTCAAAATCGCGCCCAAAAGAGTCGGTCACAAACATACAAACAAACATACAGGTGAAGCCAATAAAAAGCGTGTAAAAATGGTTTTACTGCGTGAAAGAGAATATTGCTAGGAAAGGAGTGTGAACTGTGAGTGAACTGACGACTAACAGAGAAGAATAAAAGAATAAGACTCATTTATTCAAGAAGAGGGCAAGATGATAATGATGAGGCAGAATTGTGTCACTTTGGTATAGTAGAGTAGAGTCAATCTGCAAACGCATCAAATCAAATCAAACCATTTTTATATCAAATAAACCATTACAACGGCACTTTTGAAACGTCAAGTAGTCAGTCGTGAAGCTAATTGTCTGTTCCAATTCGTAGATCCTATGGAGAAGAACAGACAAGAAACTCCATGGACACTCTTTTCCAAGGATTTCAAGTAAGCAATATCAGGAAGCTTATAAATTACATTTTTTCCAATAAATGTATTTTTATTAGTTGCCATTCGTGCCCACTCGAGCGGTATGACGGTCACGGTGATAATATAAATTTTGGTTATCAAAGTGATAAAATAATCAATATATTACACTTATATCAGCTTTTACAGGCTTAGAAACTCGCTTATTTAATTTGTAAATTAAAATTGACTGCACACATGGCACAGTGGTTTAAGTGGTCGCTATGCCGCTTTATACTTCGCCAAGTGTTGTGGTTTTAAATCCATATCAAAAATAAAATGGAAGTGTTTGTTTTGTAATATCAAATTAATCGTTTTACTAAATGCATATGAAATTATATTCGGTACTTACATCAAGAAAATAAATAAACATACACTTTACAAGCATACATTCGATTCCCGGGTCGTACCAAATATTATTTGCGTGATTCACAAATATTTGTTTTGGAGTCTGGGTGTTTTCTATGTATAATATGTATGTATGTACAAAAAAAAAGTATGTATATGTATTTATATCAGTTGTCTAGTAACCTTATTACAAGCTCTGCATAACTTGGGACTAGATGATGTTATGTGTTAGATGTCCGAAATATTTTTTATTTTATACATTAAATGGACGAAAAAAACACAACCAGACAGAACGTTAATTTGTATATCACACAAACTTGTCCCATGTGGGACTAGTTGAGTACAACAGTGTTACCCGTGATTGTAAATCGTGAATTCGAATTACTCTTAGTGTTCTTATCCCATCACAAAATTGGTTCATCAACCCAAATAAAACTAAAATTATTTAATCTGAGTGTCTGTAAAGTGTCTTTTTTTAATAAATGCATGTCAAAGTATACGGTACAAACACCTAAAAAAGCGATTTTTAAAAATTTTGTCTGTCGCCTGTTAGTTCCGACTGATCTCTGGAACTCCTTGACCGATTTTGACGGAAGTTTGACCGTCAGAAAGTTGATGAAATAACGAGTAACTTAGGCAAGGCTTTTTTTAAATTTGCTTCGCTCCGCTTCGCCCAGCTAGTACATAAAATAACAAGAAAAATTAATGTCAGATACGAAAGCCTCACATTCCATTAACAGAACACGCACGTTTTAATTAATTTAGGGTAAGAAATAGAATAATTGAGATGTATCTATATACTTGCTGAGTCCCGCGATGTTACCGGAGGTTATTGATGTAAAATAATATAAAAGGGTAATACCACTTATTAATTACGAAATCTCAGAAATTATAACACCTACAATCTTGAAATTTGGCAGGTAGGTTCCTCATAGGGTGTAGACATTCGCTAATAACATTTTACGAAACTCTTTAGGGATCTAGAGGGGTAAAACGAGGACAGGATGTTTGAATGAAAGTCCTATGTTTTAAGTAAGACTAGAAATTTAAAACGTATACTCTATAGATGGTGTTCAAGTATACTAATAATGTATCTTTAAAAATCAACACCTTTTTGTGGGTAAAAAGGGGGTATAAGTTTGTATGGAAGTTCAATGTTATTGAAGTTAAAGTAAATTATTATTATTAAATCAAATCAAACCATTTTTATTTCAAAAATAATAATACAACGGCACTTTTGAAACGTCAAGTAGTCAGTAGTTAGTCGTAAAGCTAATTGTCTGTTCCAATTCGTAGATCCTATTGAGAAGAACAGACAAGAAACTCCATGGACACTCTTTTTCAACATAGCTTTTACAATTTCTGGTTACATTGTTTTAGGCATTTTTAATTATAGCAGAAGGTTTTTATATGGTATTTATAAATAAATAAATATTTCGGACAACGTCATCTAGTCCCAAACTAAGCAGAGATTGTATTATGGGTATTAAGCAATTATTATATATTTATATCAATTTACATACTTTTTTCTAAATACTATAGAAAAACACCCAGTCTCCGAAACAAATATTTGGGAATCGAACCCCTAGACCTCTTGATCAGCAGCCGCATACGCTAACTACTAGACCAACAACACAAGTACCTACAGGAATTATCGAACACAACCACTTAATTATAAGGAGAGATATTTTAAGCGCATACATAATTCGAAAATTTCGAATTACTCGAATTAGTCTAAAATAAGTAATTTAATTTTAGTAATACATAAACGCTAATAAGAAATATAATATTGTAATCCCAGCCACTCCTAGCCAAATTGCAAACATTTTTCGTAATCTATTCTGTTCTCTATTCTCTTGTTTCATTAGCTAACGTCACTCAGTCACCTGATCAAAACCAAATATTTGCCAATGAAACAAGAGAATAGAAAACGAAAAACGTTTGCAACCTTGCTAGGGGCTCTCTAGAATGTATCTACTTTCACATGAACCAATTTTCTTAGTTGTCAGGAGTGTCTGTCAGGAGTGTCTGTCAGGAGTGTCTGTCAAGCCGATGAACCTTTGGGCTGTACAGATACAGCGAGATTGGACTTAACGAGGTTCTGTTAAGCTGTCTAGTTCTGTGAGTCCTAATGTCTTTAGCAGAGAGTTTCACTATCTAATTACAAAGGCACAGCGAGCTTTAGGCAACTGTGTACTGTTTTGGATGTAAGTAACGTAATATTAGATACCTTTGATATTCCACTGAGTCTAAAATATCTATTAATAAAAAAGTAATTGTAACTTCAAAATATCCGTCGAGAATCTCAAAGATAAACGTGAAAGCCAGGTGCGATTAATAACAAACAATAAAAACAAGCTTACGTGAATATGTGGACACGATCATTTTATTTCATGTTTGAGTGTAATTTATGTTTAATAGGTATGTTTTTAAGAATTAATTTAGTATTCCCTAACCCAGAGAACTTTGTACCGCTTAGAATTAATAAATGGTGTTTTTTTTTTTCTTTTAAAAAGACAAGCCCCATATTAGGAATATGAATTCCTGTGTCGCGGGGGACTTTACAAACACACATGAAACGGACACAAAGAACACCCAGACTCAGAACAACAATTTGTAAATCACACAAAGTGTTATCCCACGTGGGATTCGAACCCACGACACTTGGCGCAGTAGAGAGCGGCGTGGCGACCGCTTAAACCACTAGGCCAACCGTGCAGTCTGTTTGTGTGTTTAGTTAATAGCAAAGTTTTATGAACTTTTTTACAGTAACTTAAACAAACAATTTTGACTGCCTCGGTGGCACAGAGGTGGCGTATGCGACTGCCGTTCTTGAGGTTTCGAGTTCAATTCCCGGGTCGGACCAAATATTTGTGTGATCCGCAAATATTTGTTTCTGTGTTTAACACCTAAGTACCTATTGTATTTACTAAAGCATTTACAAAAAAAGTATGATTATGTATTATTATAAGTTAACTAATACCCTTAAGACAAGCTATACTTAGTTCGGGACTAATGACGTTGTACCAAACTATTTATTAATCTGTGGTTGTACGCAAGATGTCCGAAATCATATCTAAAATCTAACAACTGTGGGTATAAATAATTAAAAAAGGTAAATAAATTATCACTTTTTATTGTGGGTAAAATAAACTGTTTTGTCCCCGCCATTTCAAAACACTGTACACAGCTGTAGTCAAGCATCGTTTTGAATGGTAGCCACTGAAAAGATTTGATACAATTGACCAAGTTCTCGTTATTACTATTTTTTTGCTTGTCTTATCGGTATTAAACAACTGATATAAGACATAAACATACTTTTTTTTTGTAAATACATACATATTATACATAGAAAACACACAGACTCCGAAACGAATATTTATGGTTTACACAAATATGGTTTCTCGAACCCAAGACCTCTTGATCAGCAGCCGCATACGCGTACCACTAGACCAACAAGGCAGTCATCTTCTATCTTTATTTATCACTTCTCAGAGCTTTTTTATGTCTTGAAAGTGACATTTTATCATAGTAATATATTTCATTTAGATGATCTCGTTATGAATTCATAGTAATCTTCTTTTTACTGCCTTTGTTTCATCTTCATTAATAAACATGAAGATTTTAAAAAGGTTATATTACAAGTGGGAGGCGCTTATAGCCCAGAAATTGGTTTTGATTATTTCTTATCACCTAGGGCACTAGTTGATAAAAAATAAATATATATTTAGGACATTTTACACACAACGCCACTAGAATAACTAGATAACTGATATAAAAACATTAACATACTTTTTTTTTGTAAATACATACATATTAAACATAGAAACACCCAAACTCCGAAACCAAATATTTGCGGATCACACAAACATTTGGTAAGACCCGGGAATCGAACCCGAGACCTCTTGATCAGCAGCTGCTTACGCTAACCACTAAACCAACAAGGCAGTCGTAACAATCAATCTCTGAGACGAAACAAGAAGAAGAAACAATCACGTAGGGTAAGCAGTGATGGCGTGGTAAGTACTCGAATGGGTAACAGGCCCATGGTACTATAGCGAACTTATGGGTCAAAGCAAATAACAGCCACGGTGTACACAATGGGAGCCATAATTTATTATTCAGGAACTCAGTCGTAGTTTATTCGTTACCACTCTCATCTTCGTCGACTACTAGTTCAACCGGTTTTACCTGAATTTCAATTTTTCCACGGAGCGAATGGCATCGGACCTCCGCAACCCTAAGAGAGAACTGAAATTCGAAGATTGAACTAGTTGTCAGTATATTTGAGGGCACTGACTTCCCAATAACGATTGCCATAGATGTTCATGACAACCGGGACCAACGGCTTTACGTGCTCTCCGAGGAACGGGCGTGAATCACCGCCAAACTTTCAAACTCCGGGTTGCTATTAGCAATTTCCTAAGAAAAACCCAAAAACACTTTTTGGCCCGACCCACTGAATTTACCACTTTAATATTACTTAATATAGTATGCTGTAGGTACTGACTTACAGCTACATTATATATCCTAAACCTATTGCTAAAATGCATGACATCACGTCTCAGTCTCAACGAAATAAAGACTGTCCGAATTCTACGAGATTGATAATAGACTCATATCTAAATTATGCCGGCCAGGCTTATCTATGGAAAAATTCTATCAATTACTTCAAATACTATATGACGTAGAAATAATACCATACGCGTCTTTGTGACGTTTAGGTTAAGCAGTCGTTATCTGAGAATAACTGTCACGTGTGGTGACGGATTAAGAATACAAAGTGTCACCACCCCTATTCATTCCATGGGTGTCGTAAGAGGCGACTAAACGAACAAAATAAGCAGCTAACATCACTGCCAAGAGAAGGAAAACTTGAAACAAACCCTTTACCAACCCGTCTGGCCAGCGTGGTATAGTAGGCCAAAACCTCTTTTCAAAGGAGAGGCCTATGTCCAACAGTGGACTGTTAAAGTCTTGTGATGATTGATGAACTGTCGCAAAGCTTAGTTAGAAGACTTCGGGCGGCTTAAAAACATCGAATGATAAGTAGGTAGTCAAAACGTTGTCTTACCAGTCCCGTACCTGACCCGTGCCCAACAGTGGGACGTTATGGGTTGATGTTGATACACATTGAAAATTATATATTGATGCGCCGATGAGAAGGTACACTTATAGAAGTGGCAATAATAAAAAGCAATTAAAACAAATTCAACGTCTCCCTAGAGAAAATGACACATTGTTTAAAATGACAGAGGGGTTGTTTAATAGAGGTGTAGCATCTTTAGGGTTGATTATTGTTTAATCAGTGTACATTTTATGCCCAGAAATGGAACTTACCAGCCCTCCTAGCCAAGTGGCAAACGTTTTTCGCTTTCTAATATATTCTCTTGTTTAGTCAGCAGCAGTTCCATTTACTATACTTTAACTCTTACTCTTACTCAACTTACTCATTCGAAATAAAAAAAAAAACAAAACATGTATTAAAATAAAAACTTTTTATATGTGGCGCATAAAAATGAGAGAGAAACCATTCATAAATACGAAAGTAACTCTATCTGCCTGTCTGTCACGCTTTGACACCAAAATAACTGAACCGCTTTTTTTTCTTTTTTTCTTTTAAAGACAACTCCCGCATTAGGAATATGAATTCCTGTGTCGCGGGGGACTTTAGAAACATACATGAAACATACACAAAGAACACCCAGACTCATAACAACAATTTGTGAATCACACAAAGTGTTATCCCACGTGGGATTCGAACCCACGACACTTGGCGCAGTAGAGAGCGGCGTGGCGACCGCTTAAACCACTTTTTTTTTTTTTTTACGTGTGGAAATCCCCGCGGACCGTCACCCCGTCGGGGGTTACGGCGGGGTGGTGTGCCGGACTCGAACCGATTAAAACCACACGGTGTGACCCTCTCTGCGCCTTTGTATTGGAAGGAGTCCAGGGAGGGGATTTCCTTCTGGACTCAACCGCTTAAACCACTACGCCAACCGTTTAAATGCAATTCGTTACACAGATAGTTTAGAGCCTGAGAAAGGACATAGGCTACTTGTTATATATAACTCTTTTAATAATCAGTCCTTTCTTTCTATCCTTATTAGACCAGTGCTTTTAATGTTTGAAAACAAAATAAATTATAGTAGGATGAAACCCATTGTAAAAGGAGAAGAATAGTACAAAAATTAAAGGAAAAATAAATTACGGGCGATCTGAGGTCGGGAAGGGGGAGAGGGGGGGGGGGGGTTTGAAGGGAAAAAAATGGCTTATCTCGATTTCCTGCAAAACTACAAGTCCTATGGAAAAAAGTTAAATAGCAAAGTTGTAAGTAATAAAAAGATCTACATCTTTTGCATTAACACTTTTTTCACATAACCTCAAATTTTATGTAAAAAATTCAAAAAACCAAGTTTTTGGTTTTTTATTTTTATCTTTTACAAATAAAATTATTTTTTAACGAAATTTTGTGAAAACTTAGCTTTTCATGTCCTGAATACACCGTAATTTATTTGATTTGAAATATCTATTTTTTCATCTCATTTTGACTGAATACCGAAAAAAATCCCTAATTTTCAATCGAAAATTCGTCCGTCAAAATATCAACTTTTTCAAAAAAAATAGGGTGTTTTCTATTCGATGAAATCTCTACTTTCCGATGGTGTAAATATATATATTACCATAGTAAATCTTCTCAGAAAATGCCAAAAATGAAAAAACTCGAATTCGATTTTTTTTAATCGTTATTGAGATATTTATTAAAATTTACACTTTAATCACTCGAAAAACGTAAGATTGCATGTTACAATGATAAACAAAAATATTGCAAATCGAAATATACTACTATAATTAACAAACAAATAAATAATAAAGTTAATATTAAATAAAACATCTACAATATTTTGAGAAAGTTGCAGAATCTTCTTTAAAGTATATGCGTATATGCCTATTTATTACTATTTTAAGATAATTTAATACCTGAGTGACCTACGAAAAATTTTGGGCCATCCAAAGTTATTTCATAGAAAATAACTCAGCCTGCACGTGTAGTTTTATATACGATGTCGTACACTGCTCTGTTTTACAGCTGCTACGAAATAGCAAGTATGTAGTAAGGCCCAGACCTGCCTAGCATACTTCTCTATGAAAAAACTTTTAATAGCCAAAAAAATTTTATAGGTCACTCAGGTATTAAATTATCTAAAAAAAGTAATAAATAGGCATATATACATATAATTTAAAGAAGATTCCATAACTTTCTCATAATATTGTAGATATTTTATTAAATATTAACTTTATTATTTATTTGTTTGTTAATTATAGTAGTATATTTCGATTTGCAATATTTTTGTTTATCATTGTAACATGCAATCTTACGTTTTTCGAGTGATTAAAGTGTAAATTTTAATAAATTTCTCAATAACGATTAAAAAAAATCGAATTCGAGTTTTTTCGTTTTTGGCATTTTCTGAGAAGATTTACTATGGTAATATATTTATATATTTTTACACCATCGGAAAGTAGAGATTTCATCGAATAGAAAACACCCTATTTTTTTAAAAAAAGTTGATAATTTGACGGATGAATTTTCGATTGAAAATTAGGGATTTTTTTCGGTATTCAGTCAAAATGAGATGAAAAAATAGATATTTCAAATCAAATAAATTACGGTGTATTCAGGACATGAAAAGCTAAGTTTTCACAAAATTTCGTTAAAAAATAATTTTATTTGTAAAAGATAAAAATAAAAAAACCAAAAACTTGGTTTTTTGAATTTTTCACATAAAATTTGAGGCTATGTGAAAAAAGTGTAAATGCAAAAGATGTAGATCTTTTTATTACCTACAACTTTGCCATTTAACTTTCTTCCATAGGACTTGTAGTTTTGCCGGAAATCGAGATAAGCCATTTTTTTCCCTTAAAACCCCTCCCTCTGCCCCTTCCCGACCTCAGATCGCCCGTTATTTATCTCCTTCAAACTTTGAGATTGCTGGCTTGGACGAAGCTAGGAACGCTTTCTTAATTGCATGCCCAGGTCAAAATTTTCCAGTTTCGCAAAATTCACAGAGGAGCTGGGACGACATATACTGCAAATTAACTTATGACAATCTTTTGAGCTGTAGTACAGGTTCGGCGCGTGCTAGGCTTTTGGCCGTGGGTGCGCATGAAGCCGGCTAACGTCAACGTGCCAAGTCTACTTGAGCCGACTGGTATTGCAAGAGACGATGGCAAGAGACCAGACGGTATGAGCTTGATTCCATGGAAGATGGGCCGGGTACTGGTATGGGATGCCACCTGTTCAGACACGCTAGCCCCTTCCCATCTACATGGAACCAACAACAGAGCTGGTGCGGCATGTGAAGCGGCTGAAAAAGCTAAAGCATCGAAATACAGGGGTCTAGGCTCCGAATATGATTTTGTCCCATTCGGTGTCGAGACCCTTGGGCCGTGGGGTCCTAGCGCTATTAAGCTTTTCAAGGAAATAGCAAAAAGATTAGTCGACATCACAGGAGACCGAAGAGCTGGCAGTTACCTCGGTCAAAGAATTAGTATAGCTATTCAAAGGGGGAACGCTGCCAGTATCTTCGGAACCATGCCTAAAGGGACTCCTTTTAACGATATATTTTAGTTATAATTTTATATTTTATTAAGGTTTTTAGTTTTAGGTTCATTGTTTTAGTTTCATTGTTTTAGTTTTAGTTTATAACCAACATTGTACATACATTTCAATAAAGTTTTTTGCCCGTAATTTATTTTTCCTTTAATTTTTGTACTATTCTCCTCCTTTTACAATGGGTTTCATCCTACTATAATTTATGTTCACTTTTTGTTATTTTAAGAGGTTTCTACCCTGGTCTATATAGTTTAATAAATTGTACATATAAATGATATTTCTCCACTATCAATGTGCTTCGAAAAGCTTATGATAATATTTCAATACGTGAATGTGTGATCCTGAAATATTTATACACCAAAATCTTCTAAGATTCTTATTTTACACATACGTCTTCAGGCACAATATTCTTTCACGTTTTTTTTTCACGTGGAAAACGTAAATTACGTTTAATAAGTCTAAAATCAACAATATGATACTAACCAGACGATTCTGCGGCAATTCAAATCACTTTATTAACAAATTTCAATGGGGTTTTACGACGTTGTAAACTACATTACCAATAATCCATTTTATTTTAAATCAAAAGGAAACTATAACGCATAGTTTTGAATCTATAAATATAGGCCAGTTTAGTGGCCTGACGAGCATGGCTCACTGATCTGCAAAGTTGCCTATTCACTGAATACACTTTGCAAGCAAAAGTATGTTTAGCACACAACCGCATAGAGGTAAAGCATCTAAATTAATTCCAAATGCGTCATAAAAGATTAAACTACAATTAATAAAAGAACACCACGCAAATTAGTACCATTTAAAAGCATTAAAGCCGTAATCCACAATGCAACAAGTAACCGCCCGCCCAGCGCGCGGGGCGGGCGGCCACTCAAAGCTTCAGTAACGTCGCGACTATGGCTACGGACGGACGTACGAAGCGCTCGCAGTCGATATGCGCTCCCGCTTCCGCGAGTATGGAAGCCCTCGCGGCTCCGATGGAGACCACGCCGGCACCTCGGCGCCGGCCTGCCGCGCGTTCCCAATCCGCCCGGATAACCGGCGGACGATCTGTGCGACATCGCCGTCAACAACAGCAACAGCAGTTGGATAGAGAGACCAGAGCTCGGTACAGTTCGGAGCCTCGCCTTGCTGAGGCTGAGACTCCACCGCAAGTGCGTCGGCAGGCTTCAGCGCGACGCCGGCCACCTCCTGGCCAGCACAATCAGCCTCGACGGTCTAACGCTTTCCTAGACGTCCCGCGCAACACACACCAGCAAGAAGCTGAGGAACCTGACGAAGACTCCTACAGGCTCCGCACGTTCAACGTCACACAGAAAGGAGGTCAGTGCTAGACGCCACGTTCGTTCACCCATGGCTATATTTACTCGAAAGTTAGTGTAACATCTTTTTTTAATTCGACTTCGAAACGGAAAAGTTGGCAGGCGGCCTGCTATGTCTTTTTGCGATGAGTTTTGAAGTGCACAGTTGGAGAAATTCCGTCTCGAACCTGATGCGGAAGAACGTTTAGTTCGGTGCGTCTGTTTTTGGGGGAAAAATGGGTTGAAAGTGTTCATAAATATATTTTTGTGTCATCGTGAATCATTTTGGGCAACGTTTATGAGGCAACTATAAATCAAGATACAAGAACGGTTGAGTTTACTTTTGAGGTAAAAATAAATCGTGAACGCATGACGTGAACACGCTAAACTACGTTACGGACGGAGTTGTACTTTTGAATACGACACAACACGAACCGAGGCGTAATCTTGGTTGTATGACAAAGGGTATCCGGCAGCTCTTTGAGTGAATCAAACTCAGCCATAATGTTGACATACGTCAAAGTGATCGCGGTTGGGTATACCTAAAGCTTTCTATTGCAATAAATCTTATTTAGCAGAGCGGTCTTCCGTGAACAAGGGAGAGTCGCAGCTGTTTAACATAATGCATATTGAATAGAAACCTCTCGAGACAACTTTCGTTTATCATTATCATCAAAGAAGACAACCTAAATTACTGGTGTTATTTCGAGATAGTAGATAAGTTCTAAAGATTTATTCACTAAACTTATGACTGCCTTGTTGGTCTAGTGGTTCGATTCCCGAATCGGACCAAATATTTGTATGATCTGCAGATATTTATTTCAAAGTTTGGGAGTTTTCTATGATATATGTATTTACAAAAAAGTGAGTGTATATGTGTTAATATCAGTTGTCTAGTACCCATAGTACAAGCTCTGCTTAGTTTGGGACTAGATAATGTTGTGTGTCAGACGTCCGAAATATTTATTATTTATTGTTAGTATTTATTTAAAAGTCATAAAGCTTACACTTATTATTTTATTAACTTTGTCTACTTTAACACATACTTTATAGACAAGACTTAAAATAGGAAAACTGCAGTTAATATTCGATAAGTTAATGTCATGAAGAAATATTTTCAGACAAAAAGTTTCATATCAAAACTTACTGTTAATGTTGTAGTTAATGATCTTGACTGTGATCCAGAGATCGTAAGTTTGATTCCCATTCCGGACAATCATGTACTCTATATCTGTTAAATAATAATAATATTTCAACCACTTGACACACCCTAAACTAACCAAAGTTTTAATTAGACAACTGATATATATGTACAATACAAACATAATTTTCTTGCAAATACGTACATATTATAGATAGAAAACTGTCTAAATCCGAAACAAATATTTGCAAAACAAATCCCGAGACTTCAAGCACAGCAATCGGATACTCTATGACTGCGCCACCGAGCATCATCAGGCATATCTATGACATCTATGTATATTAAGCATATTTATCAGCTACTTGGTAACCATAATACAGACATTGCCAACTTAATAATCACATTCGCATGAATAAACAGACAAAAAGCGAGACAGATTACCAGATGGACAGGCACTTCCGTACGCATATAGTGAAAAGCTGATAATTTGAAAATACAAACAGTTGGTCTTAAATAAGTATCCTAAGCTATTTAACATAAATATGATCAGCTTTTTGACACTAAAAGCCCCTTTAAATTCAGTTCAGCATTTCTAGAGATTAACCGTAAACAGACAGACGAAAGGCACTTTCATACGCATTTAACGAAAAGTTGTTAATTTAAAATTACAGACACTTCAATGTTAATTATTTGAATTGATTAGTTAAATGACACAAAAAAATAATTACCATCAATATTAGTTGACTTTTTATTCAACCCTACACTGTTTAGTAAGTAGATTCTTTCGAAAAGTTACATCAAGTAAACTAAAAGCCATTCCATTGTTTCAGAACTGAAAGTAATAAGTTTCTAAGTATCTCGCAGCTATTTCGACCTTTTAAAACATCTGTGTTAGTAACAGTTGGCACATAGTAGTGCTATTCGATTCGTTCTATACTCTTTTTACTATATATATTTAAACCTATCAAAGTGACTATAATCTGCCTGATGGAAAGCATGAGTAGGGTCCAGGAGTGGGGTTCACCTCATGGTGAGTGTCGACAATGCATGACATGCGTGACTCACACCATGGCGGCGTATTGAGATGTTTCTGCATAATTCTTCTGGCAGGGAGAGATGATCCTCCTACTCCTGACATGGGCCTCCAGTCTCATACTCACCAAGGCAATACGACAGCATGAATGCTGTCTTTTTTGGGTTGGTCATCTGTCTTACACGGAAGGTCTTCGGAAGTACTACACGTCGCGGTGGAGCCGGTCCATTCGTGCTGAAATCAGCGTAGCTCTACTGTCTATAGCCATATTCTAATTCTTTTGGTGTATCTTTGTCCTAGCTTTTGCACTCGGTTCTAACGTTATATAGTAGCCTTTATGTTTTTTTTGAAGTCAAAACTTCTTTAGAATCGTTGTGATTTCAAACCGGACGCAACGGAAAAACGACAGGTAAGAGACACAAATACAAAAATTGTGAGCCAGAGCGAGAGAGCAACGGTGTGTATGTATATTGCACACTGTTAAATACTTGCTTGTATTTGAGCATTTAATGTGTGTTAGTGTTTGTGAAAAGTAAATGAGCTAATACTACTGTACATTGTATGCAGCTGCGTATAACAGCTTTTTATATATATTCATCTCATTCTTTTGTCGATTTACTGAAGTTTTACTTCTATTGTGTGTGAATCGCACACACACCTTTTATATATATATATACTAGTTGACCCAGCGAACTTCGTACCGCCCAACTTTAAAATTCCAGAACTTGATCGCAGCGCCACCTACCGGGTCCAATTGCGAATCTAAACCATTCCCAGATCCCCTTGAACACACACAAAAAATTTCATCAAAATCGGTCCAGTCGTTTGAGAGAAGTTCAGTGACATATATACTCACACAAGAATTATATATATATACTAGCTGACCCGGCGAACTTCGTACCGCCTAACAGTCAATGAATGTCGTGTTACTTTTTAGCTGAACTAATTTAGGCTTTGATGAACGTAAAACAATGATACAAAATAATATATTTATATAGATAGAAACAAAAAAGTATTTTATTATGATGAATGATGATGAAAACATACATACAGAATGAGAATAAAAAAAAATTAAAAAAAAAAAATGTACTTACTTCAAACTCATGTCAGAAAAAAATGATTGAAAACTATGTTGTGCAGATTTGGAAAAAAAAAAAAAACTCGGATTAATTCATTAATAGGATTTTCATTCAAGCACTGTGGTAAACGACATTTTTTGTTTTTTGGTCAGGCGCAAGAACAAATAAAGCGGATGGTTTGCCGACACGTGAGCATGCCACGTACAATTGACCATGAGAAAAACATGCATTTTCTAGATTGAGGCCACAAATAGTCAAGGATTGGCCCTGTGATTTGTTGATCGTCATGGCGAAGGCAAGACGAATCGGGAATTGAATCCGTTTAAACTCAAAGGGCATATCCGCTGGGATCATCGGAATCCTTGGAATAAGAACTTCCTCATCTTTAAATTTTCCTTTAAGTATCGACGCGTGAATCACATTGCTCATCAGTTTTCTTATCACCAAACGCGTTCCATTACACAGTTTTGGTTGGTTTAAATTTCTAAGCATGATGACTACCGAGCCAACTTTAAGTTTTAAATTGTGCGGTGGTAAACCAGGCACATCCAAGGAGTTTAAAAATTCAGTTGGATAATTAGCGGCTTCTTCTTCGTTTGTTACACAGTCGATAGATTTGAATGAATACAGAGTACCTACGATTTGATTTTGAATTATAAAATTGAGGTCATCTACATCTTTATTTTTAGCGCCCAAAATTGCTCGCTCACTTAACCATGTAGTATTTTTGTGGTTAGCAATGATATCCGGGAATACTTTGTTGATAAGCTCGTCTTTTGATGATACGAAATTGCAAAACTTTGGAGGAAATGAAATCAAACCGCTCGATTTGTCAACACGAACACGGCCATTGCCGATAGTCAGCAATTGCTTCGAGAAATCATCAGCAGATAGATCGTTCAACAATGCAACTCTCATATTTACAGACAGTTGAAGTTTCTTTACATATCGCCACAGATTTGATGCTTTGAGGCAAGCGTTTATTTTGTCCGCAGCAGTAGATCTTGAAATGACTGGTAGTGTTTGTCGGAAATCGCCAGATAATAAAATCATTGCACCACCAAAACATCTCGAGTCATTGCGCAGATCTATTAATGTTCGGTCTAGTGCTTCCAATGCGCGTTTGTGCGCCATTGTGCATTCGTCCCATATGATGATTTTTGATGCTACTAAAACTTTGGCCATTGTGGAGTGTTTCGAAATGTTACATGTCGGTTGTTCAGTAGTTTGAAGGTTTAATGGCAATTTTAACGCTGAGTGAGCCGTACGGCATCCGTCTAACAATGTGGCCGCTATTCCAGAAGAAGCAATTGCTACCGTAATTTCGGATCTCTCACGTACAGTGGCCAAAATCAATGACATGAGGAATGTCTTCCCAGTTCCACCGGGGGCATCCAAAAAAAATAAGCCGCCATTTCCCTCATCAATTGCATTCATCAGGGTATCATAGACTCTGCTTAGGATTCAACAGAGGTACATTCGTTTGAACTGATTGGATTACTTCATGTGGATCATATTCACGTTCACGTTCCAATTCTCTATTAAATGCGTCATTCATTCCGCGATCTGGCGCTGGCATTCCTAACCTAACTAACAAACTGCCACACATGAGGTAACACATATCTTCGATCAAGAGCAAAGTCTGGTTATGGATCTCCTCATTCACCTCAAGATCGGAATTTCTTGAGCTGACGCGAATTCGATGGAAAATATCTTCTGACATGTTATCTTTGTATTTGTTCCACAGGTCACGTGGGTTCGATGGAAAGCATGTTGAAATGATGATAGCAAATAATGTGCGTATCTGACTTGGAGATGCAGAAATAATTGCTTCAGCGATTGTCGTGTCCCAATGAGTATCGTTTTCAAGCAAATTTAGCTCTTGACATGCTGCACGAAATGTGGGGCACACGATACCATTAACAGTTCGTAGTGATTCAAATGATGTTGGCCCTCGAACATGTACCAGCAACAACCGCAAATAGAAACATTCATCATTCTTCGGATGAACTGTGTAAATACGACCAAGAGCATCAGTAGAACGCATATCTGGATGACCAGGAACGGCATCGCCTTGCTCCCGAAGTTGAAATTTGTGCCAAATTGCTTCATTGCAGTTCACATATCTACCAACTTGATAGCGTGTGATTTCATCGTTGGTATTGGATGTTTGGATACCAAAAACCGCCATGTCGCTCCCTTTCGTGACATATTTGCAAATGTATTTAATTGACTTGACCGAATTGCAATACTCAACATTACAATGTGCTTTGAATGTTTTGGAAAGAAGTGGTGAATATGGAACAATCCAACTGTTGTCAACTACGAAATCTTTTCCTTTCACTTTAGTTGTGATAGTTCTACCATTATCATCGGGCGATCGACGCCGATACAATGGATAACCATCGTTGCCTGTAATGGTCTCTGCCGTCAATATTCGTGGATACCGTTTGGAACACTTGCCGTCGACCATGCACGGTGATTGTCGGTTGATAGTGCCACACGGTCCATGAATCATATTCGTAACTACAACATCATGTAGGTCTGGATCGGTTTCAGGAGCTGGAATCTCCGCACATATGATGTCATTTATTTGATCTGGCCGAATTCTTTCGATTAACCAAATCAGAATGTGAGCATGCGGTTAGGCCTCGTTTTTGCCATTCGATTGAATAATGTTTTTATTTTACTCCCACAAAGTACATGTCATATAGTAAATTTAACTTATATTATACGTTTCTGTGGGAGTCAGGAAGCCAAACTTGTTTCGCCATAAAGCAGGGAGCACAATGGCTCTGGTGGCGGGACCTATAATGGCAATTTCACTTTACCACTAAGGCAGCACAAACCAGGCGTTTCACCAGCAAACTTTAATGCTCCACAATGCTGGCAAACAACGTCCATTGGACCAATGCAAACTAAACGATGCAAGCTGTAGTGGATGGTGCAATCATACAGAAACGTTGCTCGATACAAATCAATACTTGAACCATTTCTTCTTGCACTTCGAAGATTATTCCTCTGTTCATCTGTACGATAAGCTCGACGATTTCTCGTTTCTAACCTAGCCGTTTCACAGGCTGCCTCTCTTTGCTCTTGTGTTTTTCGAATTAAGGCCCTTCTTTGCTCCATACTAACGCGGCGCTGTTCTCGTGCAATTTCTCGTACTCCATCAGATAATTGACTCGCGATATTCCGTTGCCTAATTGCATTACGGCTTCGTTGGGGAAGATTAGATCTTCTAGGACGCGGCATTGTTACTAAAATGTGCACTCGCATAAAACCACCAAATATAATAACAGTGCCTGAACTTTCGAGACATAGACAATAGCTCAAAGAGTAATAACCACTACGTATGAATAGCTTATCAAGAAAAATCATAGACAACCTATAAAAAGACATTTACACTTTTGTCAACCTGTAGATTTTTTTTCCTTAATCTTATAACCTTTACCAACTGATTTTTTATTCCTTAAATTCCGTTCCTTTCCGATGATTTTATGTTTTTACTGTAGAATAAATCTTAGGTATTATTTTCGGGAATTAAAAATTAAATAATTAATAAATAATTTTCGAAAATTAATGTCTAAAACAAACAAATATAACAGTACCTGAACTTTGTAGACATTTTACAAAAAATAAATTTCTGAACGCACACATGATGTCTTCAGAAAAAAAAAAGTTGTGACTTAAAGGTCTCAGCAACCAGGCCATAAGCTCCAAAAAAAAAAAAAAAAGTTGTCGACTTTTCATTGTTTTTAAGATGTATTCTGCTATTCGGGACGGAAACAAATCCAACAAATCAAAAACCATGGCAATCGGTCCAGCCGTTCTCGAGTTATAAGTGTTGTAACAAACACGACTTTCTTTTATATATATAGATATATATATATATATATATATATATATATATATATATATATATATAATATATATATATATATAATATATATATATATAATATATAATATTATATATATAATATATATATATATATATTATTGTAAAGTTTCATCTAGAGTAATAAATATCCATACATCCATGATCATAAAACTTTCGCTTTTGTTTGAGTAGGTTTTTGTATTTCGAACAAATTTTTATGAATGTACTTTGTGAATGAAGAGATTTCGTTGGATTTTATGGCAGTGAAAACTGTGTGAAACTCGCGATGGTTGTCACAGGCCACGGGTAACACGTGAAACTTAGGTAGTTCAAAAATAACCCAAGTAATTCCTTATTTTATCAGCTAACTGAAAGTCAATGTTCATTTAGTGAAAACTATTAATTTGAAACTACAAACAGAAGCTTTAATTTTACTTATTTGCTTTAATAAATTGATTTAAGTGATGATTTGCGCAAGACGGCTGGCAGGAGCTGGATGCGAGTAGCCGAGGATCGAACTAAGTGGCGTGCAATTGGAGAGGCCTATGTCCAGCAGTGGACTGCGATAGGCTGATGATGATGATGATGATGATGAAATTGATTTCTCTTTTCAAGTTTTTACCTTTCAATTCTATTTCAGTATCAGTTTCAATTGATAAAACAAGCTTAAAGCCACGATGTTTTTTTCAGAATATTTTTATAAAAGACTGGTTAGATATCTAATTTCGAAGAATCTGGGGAGAAATCTTTTAAAGTCCGATTGGATTTATAAGTTGTTTTGAAAAGTTTATGCTACATTAAACTTGTAAATAGCTCGTTTCAATGTGATAATACTACCTATACTATATACTATACTACTATTCAGATAGTGGTATGGTAATACTTTACAGAAAGGTCAATGACCTATTAAATTTAAATAACAAAAGCCTTCTATTCCAAACAACTAAGCCCTAAACCCAACCAAGATGGAGTTAAACCTTGAACCACTCAGGTGAAGAACATTAAGTAAAACTCTAAAAATCCCACCAGAGAAAAATTAATTTAAAAGCATATTCGTGACTTCTGACATTCAAATTAATAAATCAAAATACACAACATGAATTCCCAAAATAATTTCGAACAAAAAGGTAAAAATTTTAGAAGAAAATACTTCATCTTAATTTGGACTTGGGACTTGGGATATTGTGGGCTCATTTCTTAAGTGAAAAGGAAACGTTTCTACCTACATATACATATATGTTGGTGAGTAGAAAAGTTATTGTAGTTGAAAGTACACCTGTTGAACCTTAGACGGTAATTTTTGTAGATGAAAATCCTTTGTAATCTTCAAACCAGGGTCTGGTTTACAAGATTAATTTATCAGAGCGGTGTTAGACTGCGAAATACGGTTTAACATTACCATTGAAGCATTTATTAAACTACTAACTTTTTCCCGCGATTTCGACCATTTGTTATTTTGATGTATAACTTTAATTGCCTTGTTCATCACTTAAGGGGTTTACAAAATCCTCTCCTACGTTGTCTGCCAGTCAGTCAGTGACAAAACCGTTTTAAATAAATAAAAATAAAATTTATATTTCGGTCTTCTTACACTCAACATCATCTAGTCCCAAACTAATCATTAACATCGTTTAACAGTCTACTGCTGGACACAGTCCACTGCTGGACGTAGACCTTATAAGGAGGTATTGGCCTACTATACCACGATGGCCAAACGGGTTGGTATACGGTTGGTTTCAAGTTTTCCTTCTCTTTGCATTGATGTTGTCTTGCGTAGTTTATCCCTTAGTCGCCTTTTTCGACACCCGCAAGATGAATAGGGGTGGTGACACTCTGTATTCTTAATCCGTCACCACACGGACGAGAAAGCAGATCATACTAACATTTGGTTCGACCCGGAGATCGAACCCGAGACCTCAAGCACACCATAAGTCGCATACGCTACCAAGTGGTAGCGTATGCGACGCCTCCGAGGCAGTCAAGTATATATTGGTCTTGATTTTTTTGACATAAATAAGCGTATTTTCGAAAATTCAGTTAAGAGGTCTGCCATTTTAGCCGACGATCTCCTTAGTAATATTATAAATGCGACACTATGTCTGGTTGTCTGTCTGTTTGCCTGAGAAAGGACATAGGATACTTTTTACCATGATAACCGATATACACGGCTAAAGCCAATAGAATTATAGTTCAAATTATACACGTTGCAAAAAAAAAGGAAGAAATATAAAACGATTGAAATTCGACCAACCGTCAAACTCTGATCTGTGATAATAATATGAAAATATATCCCGAACTTATGGTATCACTTACGCTAGCTTATCTGACTTATCCATTTTCCTCATTTCAATTCATATTTTTCCTTTATTTGTGTGAAAATTATGATATCCCAAAGAAAAGGAAGAGTCGAACAGGCGGTCATCAATATAAAGAATATGTCTAAAAGCTTTACAATGTTCCGTATAGCGAAACTCACAAAAAAAATCAAATCGACAACCCATAACCCACCTACCCAATCACACAAAGTGGGGCGTAAGAAAGCATCTCACTAGGCCGCCATAATGTGGTTCGCCATACTTCTGGCATTTGCAGTGAGTATGGCGACCCCCACTTGTGGATTTTACTCATGCTTTTCATCAGGCATAGTAAAGTCATCTTGGCAGGCGTTATATAAAAAAAAAAAACTGTTGGCCTCGGGTCTCCTCTAAGGAGAGGGTTAAGGCCAGAGGTCCTTCAATAATGTTTTTAAAATGATGAGACTAAAAGAAAAAATAAAAAAGTTCTGCGCCTACTAAAATCGCAATTAGTACTGTGCAAATAATAGCACTAATTAATAAAACTTTACTGATAATTACAAATTTAATTACACGAAAGTTTAAAACGGTTTTGAAACTGTACTTAGCGATCACATTTATATGACGTAGTTATGATTAAATTGTAATATATGATGATGTTACGTACAATAATATCCATATAACATATTGACTGCCATATTGGTCTAGTGGTTAGCGTTGACGACTGCTGATCACGAGGTCTCGGGTTCAATTCCCTGGTCGGACCAAATGTTTGTATGACCTGCAAATTTTGTTTAGGAGTTTGGGTGTTTTCTATGTATAATATGTATGTATTTACAAAAAAAAGTATGTTTATGTATTTATATCAGTTATCTAGTACCCATAATACAAGCTTTGCTTAGTTTGGGACTAGATGGCGTTGTGTGTAAGATGTCCGAAATATTTATTTACTTATATCGAAACCATCCATCCACTTTGCCTGAGGTCTGTGGAAAATACAGAACTCTGGTTTTATTTATGTAGCTTATACAACATAACTAGAGAAACTAATGTCAGATACGAATGCTTCATATTCCATTAACAGAACACGCACGTCTAAATTAATTTGTGTAAGGTAAGAAATAGAATAATTGAGGTATATCTAGCTGAGTCCAGAGATTGAGTTGAGATTTACAAAAAAGGAGGTCAGAAAAATGTAAGATATTTAATGACAAGAGTTATATACGATACTTAAGAGTTAACGCATGGTCTTTTATAAAATCAAAGAATCATCATGTCATCATCACTGCTGGATCCATGGCTCACCACACCAAACAGTCCTGTGCTGCCCACATCCCATCCCACAGAGGTTTATTTTTATTTTATTGTTTAAATTTAATGTCAACCTCTTGCAAAACAAGACCAACAATTGTTTATGTTGTCTTTTTACATTAGTTGTTACATTATCTACTGAATTTACCAGGATATCATTGTTGGTTTGAACTCTGTAAAAAACAGATAATTATCCTTTTCTATTTCTATTAATCTCCATTTTAATCATTCCTTTAGTTGGTCAGAGTTAAAAACCTCTACACGAATTTGATAAAATCCGAGTTCTTTTACATAACTGTTATTCCACACCTACTATCACGTCTCATTACTGTACCTTAAGGAATTCTATACCGCTGTCTTAAAAATAAATATCTAACCAGTCGCCTGCAGCAAAACTTGTCACAGAATGAAGTATAGAATAAGTTTTCCGAGTTTCAACTTTGTCCTTTTACAAAAATAGCATTCATAAATAATTAATTGCTGAAAATTAATATAAAACAATAACTTTATTGTTTCTAAACACCTTAATAATAATTAAACTAACTTTTCATTTAATTGTCCAAACTGACTGAACTCCGAATACCGAATTAAGCCGACCAATAACTCCCAATCAAGTTTTCAACCTCTTCGGAATATTTTAATTTAATTTATGATCGCTCCTGAAATCGGTAAAGTTCATGATCCAATTATGTAGGATAAAGGGAAAATTATGGGTTCGAATTTGATGAGAGGACACAAGTATTTTGGACAAGTCATTTCCCTCCGAGCCACAAAGTTAGGTCTACATAATGTTTCGTTTGCTCTTTATATGTTAATAATTATTTAAATTTGTTAATTGATAGCTCACGTTAAGTTGTCGGTCCCGATTGACGGCAATCGTTATAAGGAAGTCGGTGTATTAAATATACTGACAACTAGTTCTACCTTTGAATTTTAGTTCTCCCTCAGGGTTGCGGAGGTCTGATACCAGTCGCTCCGTGGAAAAAATGATATTCACGTAAAATTGGTTGAACTAGTAGCCGACCCCAAAAAATCTAGGAAAGAGAAGAAATATAGCTCATATGCAATCTATAAGGTGTAAATTGTATCTTTCTTTATAAAAAGTTTTTTGGTTTAGTAGTTAGTAGTTAGTCGTTTCCAACCTAGGACATAAATTTGTGTGACGAGCAGGATGATTTTGCTCCTACATGCAGGTATAATTTATTTACGGTTTACGTATTTATTAAGAAATCTATAAGTATTTATACGTAAATCAGCAGTTTTCCGACATCTGCCTTGCTCGGAATTACCATGTGAGATTTTCGAGACTATTTTATGAAAATTTTAAAGTTAATCTCCATTCTCTAAAATTAGTTTCGAAAGTGTTATATGGGATTCAATATTTTGTAGCTTATACGACAATGATTAAAATTGCGTGAATGTTATAAAGTTACGAACTGTTATTGACTGCCTTGATGGCGCTGTGCTTGACGTTTTGGGTTCAAATCTTGGTGCGGACCAAATGTAACTATGATCTACAAATCTACAGATTGTCTTTGTATAATATGTATGTATTTACAAATGTTCCACTACCG
The DNA here is from genome assembly GCA_932526445.1 of Phragmatobia fuliginosa. Lineage (NCBI taxonomy): Eukaryota > Metazoa > Arthropoda > Insecta > Lepidoptera > Erebidae > Phragmatobia > Phragmatobia fuliginosa. The sequence goes on from OW052071.1 coordinate 17,972,994, forward strand.
GAGTCCGGTCTTCTCTCATGGGAGGGTTCAGGCCATACGTCCGTACGTTGGCCAAGTGCGGGTTCGGGACTAGTTCACACTATTGAAATGAAATATATGAAATGCTAGATTACTTCATACAGTGTCCTCATCGTTACAGTATACAATCAAAGACGCCAATCATTGTGAGATTAAAATATGAATCTGCGGGATTGCTACCATGTACCTTTTCGTTAGTGAGTGTCCGATATTTCGGCGATGTTGGAAGGGCCATGATCACGGAGTAACTGAAGATCTTGCGGAAGGGATGTTATTGATAGACATATCGGTCTACCCTCTTTCGCAGTCTTTTACTACGGTCGCCCCCGGTACCACTGTTCACCAACTCACTATTCACTCGTAACTGTTCTCGACACACAACACTAACAGTATCTGATCGCGAAACTATATTTTGTTGATTACGCCGGTTTTTTGCACATTCGAATCACAGGATTCCAGACATTTGACAATTTTTTTTTATAAATAAAAATAAAAAATATAATTAAAAATTGTCAAATATAATTTTTAATTTCATATTTTAATGTTACTGACCATGAAAGTTTTAAACAATAAATCATTGTGAGATTGTGAGATGGACTGCACGTTTAGCCTAGAGGTTTAAGCGGTCGCCACGCCGCTTCCTACTGCGCCATGTGTCGTGGGTTCAAATCCTACGTGGGATAACACTTTGTGTGATTCACAAATTGTTGTTCTGAGTCTGGGTGTTCTTTGTGTCCGTTTCATGTACGTTCGTAAAGTCCCCCGTGACACAAGAATTTATATTCTAATTGCGGGAGTTGTCTTTTAACAAATAGATATTGATAACCTTGCAATGGACAGCAATAAAAATAATTAATAATGTTTATACATTTAAAAATAAACGAATACTTAAAATCCGCTTATCGAGTCAACAAAACACATTAAATATGGTACACATTATTTATTATTTATGGCTATCCACTCAATCACGTGAAAGCCATTCATTAAAGGTATGTAGTCACATAAAATGGAATATATTATTCACTGTTCAAACATGGCACTGAAAATTCGGTTCACGTTTTAACAAAGTGTAAGCCTACTCAAATTGAAACTGTCAGGTGGAGGTCATTAGTGAAAAAAAAAGTTATTTCAAATGTCACTTTTATAAAACGTTTTTGACATTAGGATTAAACATATATTTTTATTAAAAAGTTTTTATACATTTTTATACAATAAAATAGACAAAACCCCATATTTAAAAGTCACATGTTTACAAAAGAAATGAATTTAACTTTGAGTATAAATAACTTATAAAATAAGCAAACATTATATACTATTTTAAATTACTTTAGTATAGCAAAATATTGTTTTAAGCAAGCAAGTGAAATAATATTCTTTTCCTTATTTCTTTTTTAATTGACTTTTTCATTCACTGACTCTTAAAAGGTGGAATGTAATGGTCTGAGGTTTATAAAGTCATCCAAGTGTAAATTGGATTTTTACTCCTAAGGTCCTCCCTTGGATAAATAAGTGCCGACCGCAAATCTCTTGTGATTTGATTTGATTTACCTGATTTTTTAAGGATTTTTTTTATTAAGAGAGGTGACAAATAATGTCATGTATAGTGCCTGTATAACCACATTGGAAGTTCTGAAATACATATATAACATCATAACATCCATATATAACTCTGTTAAAGTACAGGTGAAAGAGATATTTTGATTATTCAATAAAGATAGATAAAGGACAGGTTAATTTTCTTCACGAAAACCAACAAAGTTAGGCGGAGCAACGGAAAATGCTGATCATAGATATGTTGTTAGTGTTTATGCTGAATAGAATTCATTCATTTTTGTCTATGCTTAAATTTCCTTCCTTAATTATATGATAGTTAAGTTCCCAGTCATTGTGTTCATACACTTGACTGCCTTGTTGATCTAGTGGTTAGCGTATGCGGCTGCTGATCATGAGGTCTCGGGTACGATTCCCGAGTTGGATCAAATTTATTTGTGTGATCCACAAATATTTGTTTCGGAGTCTGGGTGTTTTTCTATGTATAATATGTATGTATTTACAAAAAAAAGTATGTTTATGTATTTATATGAGTTATCTAGTACCCATAATACACGCTCTGCTTAGTTTGGGACTAGATGATGTTGTGTGTAAGATGTCCGAAATATTTATTTTATTTATTTATTTTACTTTTCTTAATTTTATTTAGACTAGATTTTATTTAGAATAGGCCAATCGTCCTCTGCTCTTGTATCGGTTGATTTTCATGCTTAAACTTTCATCTGTGAGTGTTAAGTGTTATAATGTATTAATAAGCTAATCTTCTGTTTCCGAAATACCGCAGTACTACTTCATCAAGTGTTTCAGTGACAGCTGAATGATGGATGGCTATACACAGACTTTTATACACCTCACTTTATACTATGCCCATTCGTTTATTTCCTTCTTTACTGTGCCACTTTGTGATATTGAGCTTGAAATAACCGTTATTTTTTTATATATACCAAACGTGCTAATCTTCCACTCTGTCTGATGGAAAACGTGGTTAGAATCAAAATGGTGGTCACCATTCTCATTGTGAGATCACACAATGCAGCATGGTGACCCACACTATAGCGGCCTAGTGACATGGTTCTGTATGATTAGGCCTTCGGTCTCGTACTCACCAACGAAAAACAATAGCACAAATGCTGTTATTTTTATTCAAGGTTGGTCTTCGATGCTAGGGTAATCCTTCCTTGGTCGAGTGGCTCTACTGTCTTTAAAAAATAATCCTACTAATATTATAAACACGAAAGTTTGTGATTATGTACTGTTAGTGGCTCTTTCACGCAAATACTACTGAAGGGATTTCTATGAAACTTCACAATAAATTAGCTTTCATATCAGAATAATACAGAGGCTACTATTTACCGCCATGATGAACCTACACGCGAGCGGAGCCGATGGCAAAAGCTAGTTACAGTTAAGAATACGGAGTGTCACTATCCTTATTCATTCTCCAGGTTTTGTTAGATCAGATTTAAGGAGTATACTATGATTGTGTATAATATGATAATGTAATACATATTTATTGTTGGTAAAATACTCTCTTCTACCCTCCCCCACCTCGGGTATATTTGTTCCAATGTATATTTATTACACGAAAAATATTTTCATCTACAAAAGGACACTACAACAAAAAATCAACAAGCAAAGTTTTTGTAAGAATAAATTCAATTTGTCTTCAGAATATATAAACAAGTCTAAATATCAAAATTTTCAATATAATAAACAATTATGAATAAATCATAGTAAATAAACTATCGTAAATAAACACAACTGCCCATGTAGGATGATAATTTATAACAAGTTCAATGATTCAGAAGCACCTAATTTGAGCGCCATAGCGCGGGCTACCATACTTCATTGTCGGCATTCGCATTGAGTATGGTGAGCCCTACTACCTCCTGCTACTACCTCGCATACATGATAAGTATGTGTCACTCAGTTATTCATTCACTCGCTCATTGAATGAATGAGAAGAATGCATTATGTTATCACTAGTGCACATGCGTTTGTGACACAGTTTAGTCGACCTCGACTGTTAACGACGATAGCGAGTGGGCGCGTGCTCACAGACGCATGCGCCCACTCGCTATCGTATATATATGAATACACAGACAATAAACAATGATATACTACACCTATTCTTACTATTAGGTCACTCATCAGCTCGTTTGACTTATAAAATCATTTTTTTAACATTAACTAGTATTCCGGGAACCTCCAGACGTTTTCACTAACCTGGTCTACAAATACCCTCATTAAGAAAAATGACCAAATACATAGTTTGCAACTTCTAATAATCAATACTCCAATTTGTGCCAGTTCAAATCTAACCTTTCCAATAGTCCCAATAAACTACCCTTACATTTAAATTAAGTACAACCCTACCACGTCACCAGGAATTTCACAAGTCACTACCTCCTTTAAAGACGGTGATGTTCAACCAATGTAATCGGTCGGCTGTGTAATGTCAATTGAACTAAATAATAGAATTGCGAAATACGAATTCCTGCAAACTTCAATAGGAACCCTTTGTAACAATGCTGACATTTGATGTGTATGCTTAAAAGGGATAAGGTTCAGAATTCAATGGCTCTTGTAAATAAGTATCTTACACAAAAGATAGATCCGAAATAATTTATTCAGAGACACTTTCTCACATAAATGGATAGCAGTTTGAGGTTTTTTTTATCCATTAATTCTAAAATTTGTCCGCATTTGACTGCAGTTTTAAGAAGGTTGTGTGTATATGACGTAGTGGATTAGGTGGTCGCTTTCTACTGCAATGAGTACGATGGGTTTGATTCTGACATCGGACTACATTTTTTCTTTTCCTTAGTCTTTATTATTACAAGATTATTTGGGGTCGGCTACTAGTTCAACTGGATTTACCTCAGTATGAGTTTTTACTATGAGCGACTGGCATTGGACCTCCACAACCCTGAGGACAAACTAAAATTCGAATGTTGAACTAGTTGTCAGTATAATTATTTGAGGGCACTGACTTCTCATAACGATTGCCGTAAATATTTATAGCAACTTGATTTGTGTGTGATCCACAAATCAAGAAGCACGTCTAAAAGTTGTCCTCTTTAAACCCCTAAATTTAACTTCAAATTTAATTTACATGTATACAAAACGATCGAAGATTGTTCTCAACTTTTAAATTAATGTAATCACTTTAAAACTTTTCGTATATTCACTTTAATATTCATTACATGAAAAGATGCAATATAGCCTCTTGCTGGGATAGTTTGGCAGCACAGCGACCGGAATGGCGCGAGATTGTGAAGAAGCGAATCCGCAATTTTAGCTGACCTCGACGCCAAGCGCGATGAGCTTGAAGCCCGTCCACTCGACGCCATTAACTATAATTATTAGAGCGGTAAGCTCACTTGCCCACTTTGAGCAAGGGAGTTTGCTGCGAAAATCGGCTATATAAGCCATCTCCGGGAGCATCAGCGCCAAGCCCTATAAGGGGTCGAAGTGGTCGCCATGGCCGGAATCGGTTGGATTATTATTCTTTAATCTCTATTTACCTAGTATTAGGGCGGTATAATGTTTTATATAGTAATGGGTTTGAACTTATTTTTTTATGACCGAGTGTCTGTCCGACTCATAATGAATATCATAAGTTTTAGGAAAACGGAGGTCTAAGGTTGCAGTAACTCAAATGATTCAGAGTCGTACTCGTATTTTTGACCTATGCTTGTTCTTCTTTCTGCTTCTTCTTTTCTTCGTGTTCTTTATGGTGTACTAGTTTAATGACTTCACTCACGGAATAGTATTAGCCCATGTCCTTGCGCAAATAAACCATGCCAAATTTCATTAAAACCGGTGCAGCAGTTTAGCTTTAAAAGAGTTAGAGAGAGACAGACTTACTTTTGAATTTAATAATAATATTAGTATGGAACAATAGTGTTTCGGATACTTGACATGACACACGACGAAATCTAGCCCCAAAATTTTTATTTTTACTTATTTTTAATTCCAAAACAAACATCTTTACAATCGTAGATGTAGTTTACTTATAATAGCAAATAAGATATAACCAAGCAGAAAGGGTACTATGGGTACAGGACAACTATTATAAATACATAAATTATACGTAGACAACAACATAACTACAAAACAAATATTTGCAATTAATACAAACATTTGCTCCAACCCGGGCAGCGAACGTGAAACCTCAGCCGAGAAACCATAAACCGCAGAACCGATTTGGATGGATTTCGGTATAGAGGTAGATTCAACCTTGGATAAGGACAAAGGTAACAGCAAAAACTAGTATTACATAAAATTCAACTAAAACGCTCTAAACACCTAAAGAAATGAAATCATTTTCTCCAACCTTCAAGTAAGGCCAATAGATTTAAATTTATGGGTTATACTTACACATTTTTATCACGACGCAGCTTGGAGGGTCCCCCAGGATCTTATAAAGTCACAGTTACGGTTCCACGACTTTCTGTTATAAAAGAATCCATTTGATAATTACAGACTGAAACTGCCCTTCACTTGAGCACTCATAAAGTATTTCATTCAGGCGTTTCATTTTGTATTTGTTAACCGACTTCAAAAAAAAGGAGGAGGTTCTCCAATTCGTCGGATTTTTTTTTTTTTTTTATGTATGGTCAGCGATAATTTCGTCGTTTATGAACCGATTTCAAAAATTCTTTTTGCATTGGAATGGGCGTAGCTCTGATCTGATGATGGGATCCCAAGGAAATCGAGGGAACTCCTCAAATATCATAGGCACAATTGTCGCGATTTGGGTACTCGGAATAGTTTTTCATTGAAGTCGGTTCCTTTTTGTTAAAATTATTGATATCAGTATATCTAGGCGATTGCATATTACTATGTAAATTAAATCACATGCAAGGAGGTTATTAATGCGATTCATTTCATTACAATTTAGCGGACTTCAATGGTCTGGTTTAATAATAGATAACTCTTTATTTGCACACCATATTATAGAGTAACATGAAAAATTTACAAACTAATGATTACAATTTTTATAACGTTTATATTTATCATTTAGTGGTTTCGTTAATTTCTAGTGTCTTTTTTAGGTGAATCTAACAATACCTTAAATGCTTAAGCATATGAAGGCTTATATGCTACAGAAATTATCAAAAAAAATTATGAATAACAATTATCAATTCAAGTTAGAAGAGCTACGCTGATTTTAGCACGAATGAACCCTCACACAGGAGACCAAACTAAAATGATAGCAGTCCTGTCGTATTTCCCAATGATAAGGAAGGGCACTAGGGAATCACCATGTTGCATTGTTCACTCACCTAACAAGCTAGGAATGCTTTCCATCAGACATAGTAGAGTCACTTTGGTATCCATAAATATATGAAATAAAAATATCATCTTCCGAGCCTTTATTCCCAAGTTTATTTGGGGTCGGCTACTAGTTCAACCGGTTTTACCTGAATTTCAGTTTTTCCACGGAGCGACTGGCATCGGACCTCCGCAACCCTAAGGGAGAACTGAAATTCGAAGATTGAACTAGTTGTCAGTATATTTGAGGGCACTGACTTCCCAATAACGATTGCCATAGATGTTCATGACAACCGGGACCGACGGCTTTACGTGCTCTCCGAGGCACGGGCGTGAATCACCGCCAAACTTCCAAACTCCGGGCTGCTATTAGGAATTTCCTAAGAAAAACCCAAAAACACTTTTTGGCCCGACCCGGGATTTGAACCCGAGACCTCTTGATTAGCAGTCGCATACGCTAACCACTAGACCAACGAGGCAGTAAAATATATTACCATTAATTCATACACACACCCGGAAAATGCAACCTTTCTTTTGGTTATTTGAATAAAAATAAACACATAGTATTAAGGCAGAATGTGCATAATACATCTAATTCGAACCACAAATACCTTGAAACGAAGAAAATACTTCATCATAGTTTAACTCGACCCTTTATTTATTATGACATAAATATCAAGTTGCCATTCAAATAGTTGAGTATAATATCGATATGAAATCATCCCCAATACAAACACTTCAACTGTTGATTGCAGGGGTTCACTTAAGTGCTAGTTGCAAGCACATTCATGTTACATAACGTATATCTACATTCACAAATAAATAAATAAATATGTACTGTAAATATTTTTTTTGGACATCTTACACACAACGACATCTTGTCCCAAACTAAGCAGACCTTGTAATAAGGGTAGTAAACAACTGATATAAATACATATCCACACTTTTTTTGTGAATATATAGATGCTATAAGGTACCTGCGGGTATTAAGGCCTGTCGGGCAATAAGGCCTATGTGACAAAAAACGTACGAAATACAGTAATTGACGATCAAGGTTACACTCACACAAGCTCAGAGCATATACAAGTCGCTGCGAAGTGACAGACGAACGCTTGCACTTCTCCCTCCGCCAGTGTCGTCGAAATCATTCAGCGGTGCGGTCACGCGGCACGAATTATAAAAATTGGCTCCAGTAAAACGTAAGTTATTTTGAAAATACCATATTTACAAACCTGCATTGTCTGTCCGTTTATTAATTAATTAATACTTGTCCCTAGGTTACAGTATTAAAGGGCTTGTAGTTGTAAAAAAATTATAATTATTTTTTTCCATAACGACGTGGTTGGCGGATATTAAGGCCTATAAAATTTTACTATAGGCCTTATTATACTCCCAATTTTTTAAACTGCTAAATAAGTAGGAGCGTGTTTTTAAAACGTTTGTTGGTGAGTAGTTTGTACGTAGTTACACATTTTCTATTTATTTATCATTGTTTTCAGTGCTTACGGTCACGATGCCTCCCAAACGGGCATTGTGCTCAAAAGACGATCTGATCGCAGCTGTTAGAGCAGTACAAAGAGGAACTTTGAGTACGTACAAGGCTGCAGAGAGATAAAGGTTCCTAGAAGAACACTCAGAAATCATCTGCAGTCTAGCAGTTTAAAGAAAAGTTTGGGACGTAAACCTATATTTTATGATGAGGAGGAAGCTCAACTTTACTGATGATAAACTGGTAGAAAAGAAAAAAAGAAGTTTAAAAAGACTTTAAATCCTAAGAAAGCTAAAATCGTATCTGAAAAAAAGTCTACTACCATCAAAAGTAAATCACAAAAACTAGTGTTGGTACTGCCATGTCTGCAAAGAAGATAGAATGGACGATACAATGAGGCAATGCTCGCGATGCTCCAAGTGGACCCACTGTGTGTCGGTTTGACCGAAGAAGGTACTGATGACTTTCAATGTCCTGATGGATGGGAACAAAGGCAATTTATTTAATTTTATAAGACCAGTATGCTTCCTATTGCTTTATGTTAATGATTTTGATTTGAAGAATACCAATTTACGTAGTATAAGTTGATTTTTGGATAGTTAAAAGTATAGGCCTTATTACCCTACCCTAGTTTAATAAGGCCTACAGATTACGTTTTAAAAAAAGTTATATATTGTTTTGGTTTTAAGCAAGAGAAGCTATTTTTCGTTTAAACTCTGTAGTAATTTAAGTAAGTGACTGAGTAATAATAAAACTTGTTGATTATGTTGGATATTTTTCATTTTATTACAAATTTCCCTTAGCTAGGCCTTAATACCCGCAGGTACCTTACATAGAAAAACACCCAGACTCCGAAATAAATATTTGGTCTGACCCGGGAATCGAACCCGAGACCTCTTGATCATCAGCCGCATACGCTAACCACTAGATTAACAATGCAGTCAATATTACATCAAATATTATTATAATTTGGTTTGTATATGTTCCTTGAAAAGCTCAACAGCGATTATTTTTTAGCATACTGCACTCTTCCTCCATATAAACTTAGCTGTGCCAAATTTCTTTAAAAGAGGTACCAAGTTTTTGATTAACGTATTATTATATAGACTACTTACTGACTCCCCGGCTTAGCTCGTATCCGATTCATCATTTATTAACTAAGGTTATAAAAAAAGTAACATTCTTTTTTCAGACTAAACTAAAACACAAAATTTCGTAAGAATCGATCACGCCGTTTCGGGGGAGTATGGCAACTAATATTCTGACAATAGAATTTTATATATAACTAGCTGATGCCCGCGGCTCCACTCGCGTACTATGGGTAGGAAAAATAAATAGTAGCCGATTCTCAGACTTATTGAATATGCATAAAAAAATTCATAAGAATCGGTCAAGCCGTTTCGGAGGAGTATGGGAACGAACATTGTCACACGAGAATTTTATCTTTAAGAATATATATATATATATATATAGAAAGTTGCACCTTTTTATTCCTGACTTTACCTTAACTTTGGTGTACAGTTTGTATCGTAAGTTAGCTGCAAAAAATATGTAGAAACGAGGGTTATCTCCCTCCAACACAAAAGGAGGATCATCCATCTAGGTGAGGTGATCGTGCCGTGATCGATCGCGGCTTAGAAATTGATATTAGAAAATTGCACGCGGGATAACAGTTATTTCCTAGCTCGGTACCTCGATCGTATTAATATTTTATATATGTATATGGAAGAATACGATTTTTTTTTACATCGCTTAGGTGTACCAAGAAAATCCGTAAGCATTCTTAATTAGACCGTTAACTATATAGTTCTTGCGATCTCAATTCGGTCCTAAAATCTATATCAAGAATGTTAGGGTGTCATTGATTGGTTGTTACACATTCACAACATACATTATTGGTCAATTCAAAATTTTCCTAATATACATGACCAAAAATACAACATAAACTTAAAGCGAGCGAACGCCGAGAAAAGGCAGTTTTACGGAATCAAGTAACCGAAAATTTCTCCTATCAAACGGAGCGATGACATTTATCGATCCCCTTAAGTGAATAGGAGCAAACAATTCTCCTGGTAAACATGTGCTTATACAAATAAGAAAACTGCTAAGATTCTCAGAAATACTTATCTAGTTTTAATAAGTAGAGAATATTTAAAAGTGTGGATTATGAAACTAATAGGATGGTATTTGAATAAACGAAAATGAAGAACGTGGCTTTCTACGTTTTCAGTGTGATATGCAATTTACTTACTGTTATAGTTTTTTAGTATTTATTTTCAAAATTAATATTCAAAAAAGAGCCCAAAGAAATACGAGTACCTTAGTCTACGTGAAATGCATTATTTATTTAGGACAATGCTTTGGATCTTTTGTCTAAAAAACATTCTAAAACTAACAAGAGCGAAAGATGATGTCATCATCTGGCTGTGTCTTTACCTATCCATTTCTAAATGATGGAGCTTTGCCATAAGAAATCAGACAAACAAAATCAGAGCTATTGTTGCAAATCTTCGGATGGTTATAACAATATTAAACAAATTGTTTAGACAAATTCTGAAATAACCATTGACTAATATTTCTAACGTTATATTATGCCATACACAAATATGATATTCTTAAAGAATGTTTCATAATAAATGTTATTTACACTTAAATCCGATTGACAGTAGACTAAACAAATATTTCCAAGAATTGCATTCTGATATAAACAGTCTGATATTTAAAAATATGACAGAAGATTGGAGGAATAATACTCGTGTAAACGTTCGTTTTCGATAACGACTTTTGTATGTTTCAAGTTCCAAAGCTGGATTATTAAATTAATTATTATTATTATAAATCCTACTAATATTATAAACGCGAAAGTTTGTGAGTATGTGTATGTATGTTTGTTGTTCTTTGACGCAAAAACTACTGAACAGCTTTGGATGAAACTATACAGTAATATACCTTATATATCAGAATAACACATAGGCTACTTTTTACTGCAATAATCGAGATAAACGCGCGAAAGCTAGGTGATTATAAAAATACATTAAATCGTAGATGTCAAAATGTATCACTGTTTACCTCCTGTCAAAACTTCACAGATTGCATAGCAACCATAATGTTACGCGGGTAACACCGCGGGGCGTAGTTAGTTACACATATATATCATGTAACAATAAATGTATTCGAATTGATTTTATGCTTTTGTTTACAAAAATGGACAGTTTTCTCCACATATTACTAGGTCTTACTATGTTCATAAAAAATCTAAGAAAAAATTTAGGAACGAACAAATTTTGTTTGTGCAAAACATGTACACCGAATAAAATCACTTTAAATGTCATAGGGTCGTCTTTTGCAAAAAAACAGTTGATTCATTACATCAAATAATGTAAAGCACGCTAAAATGCAGGTGTGAAGAAATATCAACCATCCATTTCCATTTTAATATTAGTTCCAAGCATCCTATGGCCTACATTCACTCACTCCTACAAGTTATATATTCTCTAATGTCCCATAGGTCAATAGATATACGTGTTCTAATATATGTGGTGTGACAATTGAGTGTCGCATGTCAGCCGTTTTAATTTCCGGCATATTTCCTCTAGCAATGCCATTTTCTATTACTTCTAAAATACAAGTTCTAGCGGTTTGCTTGCAAGATCGAGGCCAATGATATAAAATTTAATCCTACCAAGTAAATTAACACCGAATGAAGTTAAAGTCGTTATTTTTGGTTAAATACATTAGATGTATACTTGAAAACGTCATTTGCGATGACATGGTTTATTAACCGACTTTGAAAAAGGAGGAGGTTCTCAATTTTAATAATATTTTTTTATTAAAAATCTCTCATGTGGTCCCATGATAAGAAAATCAGAATGTAATGAGAGGATCCTGAAAAAATCGAGGGATATCCGCAAATATCATAAAAGCATGCCTGTCGCGTTTTGGGTACTCGGAATAATTTTTCTTTGAACACGGTTTTTTTGTTCAAATTATTATAGGCTGCTGTTAAGTGTAATTTAGATTTTTCCATGCTTGAGCTTATTAGATTTAATCGTCATCACCAAACACTACCACCTATAGTCCATTGCTGGATAAAGGCTTGAACGTAGTAAAAAGGTTTTGGAATACTTCACTACAGCCAGCCGAGTTGTTAAAAGGTATTTTCCAAGTTTTCCTCCTCTTTGTAGTGAAATAGATGGAGGATGAGGAGTGTGGGGTGCTGGATGTTTTCTTAATCTTAGTTCTTAGTCTTTCTTAGTCATAGTTCTCAGACAATAAATTCGAAATGACACGCTTCGAGAATTGGAGAAACTGTTTTCACAATATTGATAAATCAGCATACTAAAATCTAAGAAGGTCATGTTTCGACATGCGCTAGAGTAGATACTGAATTGGTAATAGCTGTCAGCGGATGGATATAAACTTCCTAAGTCCAGGATGGTCTCCGGGTAGAGTATCTTTGGGAAAAGCTTTCCATCAACAGAGGATGGAAACAGGCTAAAAAAGTTGTTAAAATAGACATCAATAAAAAAACAATAACCAACATAGGTAAAAGTAATTCATCAACTAATGACAGGGATACTAAGTCTTTAGAACCTAATGACACCTGTCACGATAGTGTCAAATCAAGTTGACAGTATAGATTATATTTTTGAAAATTTATGTGGGTTCGTTAAACACCATGTATCATTATCTTTTTAGGGATATTTTCCTTGTTCGACGGTATGCGTACGAGTATGTACCTGGATATTTACTGTTTTATTTTTGTATTAGATTGCCAAAGTGACTCCACTCTACCTGATGGAAAGCATGATTAGAATCTAGGAGTAGGGGTCACCACCCTTAGTGTGATGGTAGGGAATGCAGCATGATGACCCTTAACATGGAGGCCTGGTCAGATGTATCTGCATCATTTTCCCGGCTCCCGGAAGCCGGGAGCATTATAGGTATAATGCTCCCGATTATCGTCAATCATAAACTCTATGAACACCATCGTTGATTGGCATTGTGGCGTCGATTAGGGAGAGTTGTAGGAACATATAATCACAAGATCTGGATCCTCTTCACCGTAATATGCAATTAGATGGCCATCTGGGTGATTTTGAACTGGATGGAAGGCACATGAATAAATGTTTCATTTTGTTCTCAAATCCAAATTAATTGTAATATTAAAAGTTAGTTAAATTATTTGTTTTCATTAACTTAAAGGCTTTAAATTGCTCCGAACAATTTTTTTTTTGAAACGTTAACTTTTGGAAACCTGGCGTTGACAGTTTAATAATTTATTAATTTGACAAATTTCCATTTGAGAAACGATTAAAAAAGGTTAACAATTCATTTTGGAGTCAACCTATGTCACTGGACATCGTTTAAACTGTCAACCTCAATCATAAAGTTGGTTCACAGTTCGAAACACGTTTCATTTTTTGCTCACTATTCGGTGTTTCATTTAATTCTGTTGAACATTTGTTTTTTTAACCCTTGTTTTTATTGCAAACAGACTACAAAAGCACTCATTTGTTAAAATGTTTGTATTTTTTTTGTAGACGTCGAGTTGGACCAATCATGTTGGAGTGTTTGTTTGTGAACTATGGTTGAGTACTTTTGTACACTTTATTGTCAGTTCCGCAAATAAGTGTCCTCACTATAAATCTATCCAAACAAATAAATTTTTATTATCTGTTTCTAATATCAAATGAATAGTTTTTACTAAATGCATTAGAAAGAAAATCCGATACTTAAAGCAATTATTAAGACTGTTTGTCTATCTCTCTCTCTCTCTCTCTGCCTCTCTACTTGTTTGTTCTGGCTAATGGAATGGCTTTGTAACAGAAGGACCGATTTTGATGTGACTTTGATCCAGGCAAGTAGTCTTCAGGTGATTATTTTTATAGACTATCTGTGCTATGAGGCCTTACTCGCCTTACCCTTATTAACAATAATAACTGCGGGGCTCTGCTAATACATCTATCATATTTATCGTAACTTACAAATGGGATATATCTCGTTCAAGGCGACAGTGTTACTTGCAATACGAGGTTGGAATATTTTTTAAGCATTATGAAGAGCTCAGTGTCTAAGGCTATATATGAACGTTGTATGGTAGTACCTTCTATCTACGTTTCCACTATTCTTATGAAATTATAATGCCTAATATTGACATCATAAAAGTAAAACATGAAATTTCACTTGTTGAAATTATTAACAGTCTCCTAAAATAGGTTTTGATAATCCAAAACCATGCAAAACGATACACGCGGTACCATTGCGAAGACGGTAAAATTTCAAACCGGTAATTTTAATACCGTCTGTCCGTCGATGTGAAACAGCGTAGCAAAGTTAGTCTAAAAAAACTTAATGTAAGTTACTCCTTATGTCAGCCATCTGCCAGTAATCCAAATGCCAAAATCGGCACAGCCGTTTCAGAGATTCTCCGGCACAAACAGACAGACAGCCAGACAAAAATTATAAAAATTGTATTATAAGGACCACTATCACGAATTTTTCCAGATTTTTTGAACCAGCCGTTTAGCTTTTTGAGGTGGGGGGGACGTCCTATTTTTACAAAAAAATGCCCTTTAAAGTGGATTATCTCGCAAACAGAAACCTAAATCAAAAAATCGTCTTGGAAACCCTTTATTGTTTTGGAAAGCCCTATCTAATGATACCCCACACGATGGGATAGCCGCGATAAAAAAAAAATCATCCCCACTTTACGTGTAGGGGAGGTGCCCCAAATAAAAATATTTTTCATTATTTTATTGTAGCACTTTGTCGACGTAGTTACAACACATATTCATGCAAAGTTTCATCTTTCTAGTACTTACCGGTTCGACGGTAAGTCGAGGACGGACGGACAGACGGACATGACGAATCTATAAGGGTTCCGAGTGATATACTTCGGAACCCTAAAAAAGTATCCGCTATTAAATCTAGACGACAAATGCATTGATGAATCAGTAAATTAGAGCAATTATCGTTACTAAAATTATCAAGGCGAAGTTTTATAAAATTTGATATTTATAAACTTTGTTTGTTTCCGTGTCTATCTGTTTGTAGTACTATCACGTCAAATTACTTAATGATTTAAATGAAATTTAGTAAACAAAGAGTCTAGAACTTGAGAAAGATTATAGGCTACTTTTTACCGCGATAAGCAACATACTCGCGGACGAGTCGAGGGCAAAAGTTGGTACAAATACATTTTAATTCAACTTACAATTTTGTATTTCATTACTACAACTATTGCATGTATATTCCAAATTTGAATTATTGCACGTCACAAATGCAGAATGCAGTAAATTCAAACACAAACATAAACATTCGGACGGCGCCTCGTTCCTTCACTTTACGGTACAGTGACTCATTTAATGAAGTCATTTTTGGAGTGACTGACGTACGGAGTAGCCTTGACAATGTATTGGCTAACGTTTGTATAATGGTAGTTTAATTATGACTTGAAGCACTTATATCCAAGTGACCTCCAGTGACTGGAAACAAACACCGAGGGTAAGTACGGACAACGCGATCATTGCATAGCAGTGAAGTTTAGTTGGAGGTCTTTGGGTGCCTTGCTAGTTCGTAAGCAGCACTCGGCCAACGTGAGGAGGTATGTCCTTAATTCTCTCCTGAGAAGAGACTCGAGATTAGCAGTGAGAAGTTATGGGTTGTTGTTGAACTATGACTTATGGATTTAAGAAAACTATTATGAATACTATTTTAATTTTTGGATTCTAATCTCATAACTCACACTAAAAAAGCAAGAATATATTTCGACTGGACTGGCCTGTGCATGTGGACATAAGACGATAGTCGTAACAATGTTATATGGTGTACTCCTATCCGATTTATGGACCGACACAACCACAAACGGTGTCCACGTCGACGGGTGCAAAGTAAATAAAGTTATCTACAAAATTATGATTTTTAGTTTATTGTACAATCGTTTTAATAAAACAATTCTTTACAATATGACATTTTTCTTTTTGGAAATATCACATTATTTCAAGAAATTTTCGTACGTAAAAAAAGTCAACTACGTATGTTCTTTCAAACACTACGAAGTAAATACGACCAAGTAACGTTGGCTGCATTTACACGGGGCCGCGGGACTTTCCCCGTGCATACACAAAAGGACATCAGTCAGTTAACATGCGCTACGTCGGCTTGATTAGATTTTTGTTATTATTTATGTTAAATGAGGTTTTGTGTCTGATATCTGTGATATTTCGAGGGTTTGTTGTAGTCTTCATTTGAATTAGTAAAATCAATGAAGAACGACGGCAACTGTTGAAGCAATTAAGTAGAACAGGAAAATAAGTTACTATCATGAAAACAGAAGATCTAATAAAACTCACAAAATTAAGTGATAATCGTGAAACTGCTGGTGTGAATTAATTTTGTTTAGTAAATATTCAAAGTTGTAAATGTGAAATTCTTAGATTTGTTGTTTGTAGAATAATAAATCTATAAGAGAGGTCATATTTTAAAATACCGACGCATAAACGACCATCTGCCACCTGAATCATTTTACTTCGCTATCATCGTAAATGTTACAATTTACTTCGGTTAATTTTGTGGAAAATGAAGTACCTACCTAGTTGTAAGGTGTTTTTCAAGATTGTTAGGGTTAAATAGTCCTTACAAAGAACCCTTATAGTTTCACCATATTAGTTTGTCTATCCGCAGCTTAGCTTAGAGACGTTTGTTTCGACAAATGTCTGGAACGGCGAGAACGATTTTGATGGGACTTTCACTGATATAAGGAGTAATTTAGGCTACTTTTTTAGACTAGCTTCGTCCCGCGGCATTACCCGCAGTACGACAATAACCACGAGTAACACCGCGGAGTTATGCTAGTATAAAATATAAAAAGAAAACATAACTACACGCAAAATGGAGATGATTTTGTTTCTCGTCTAGGTCGTCTATATTATATCGTTGGAGAGGTATTTCAAAAATGTACAGGGTAGTTATAGGACATTATTTTATTCAGTTCTCCGTTTACGAAATATTAAACTTTAAAGTGCAAATGTTTGTAGAGTCAAAAACTATCACGGCTAAGTTACTTGAGAGGCGGACTTGTGCTTAACCACTGAAAGAGAATGACCACTGAAAATGATTCAAAACGCAACTTCAGTGTAACTTATAAACTGCCCGTTGGCTTAAGACAAATCTAGCCCTAGAAGTGTAAAAGTTTGCAAAATAATCATTTGTCCATCCATTGTCCACAACAACAAATTTGTCCATCAGTCACCAATTGATATAGAGCGCTTTGGATAAATATGATTAAAATACTGGGAACCGTTCAAAGGAGTTAAGATAACAAAAAAAAAAAAAACACAGCGGCTGTAATCGAAGGTGTCTGTAATCACGTAAAATCTTTTCAGCCTGTGGAGTCCCGTTATATAAGAAAAGACTCAAATAAACTTTACTTATCCGGTGGCTTGAACTTCTCAATTATGTTCAAATTATATCAAGCATGGACAGAGGAAAATAATGTTTCAAAAGGGTTTAATCAACACATGAAAAATAAAGATGTTGCAAGGTCTCTAAAGAAACAGGATAAAAATCAAGCAACTGCACATCCTGACAGTTTTTTTATCTACGCCTCATGGAGAAACAAATTTATTTTATTCCCCCTGTTAGCCCTAGTTTCAGGCCACATGTAACATATTCCTTTTTAAGACCAATGGGTCTTAAAGCTCTTTACATGTTATACACTTTTTATGTTTAAAATGTAAAATTAAAGAAAGTTTATAATAAAATGAACTTGCTTCTCCCTGAGGCGTAGATAAAATAAATTGAAAGTCGAAAGTAGCTGAAGTTACACTATCAGGATGTGCAGTTGCTTGGATTTTATCCTGTTTCTGTAGAGACGTTGCAACATCTTTAATTTTTCATGTGTTGATTAAACCCTTTTGAAACATTAATTTTCTCTGTCCATGCTTAATATAATTTGAACATAATTGAGAAGTTCAAGCCACCGGATAAGTAAAGTTTATCTGAGTCTTTTCTTATATAACGAGACTCCACAGGCTGAAAAATTTTTACGTGATTACAGACACCTTCGATTACAGCCGCTGTGTTTATCTTATTTTTGTTATCTCAACTCCTTTGAACGGTTTCAAGTATTTTTATTATATTTATCCAAAGCGCTCTATATAAATTGGTTACTGATGGACAAATTTGTTGTTGTGGACAATGGATGAACAAATGATTGTTTTGCAAACTTTAACACTTCTAGGGCTAGATTTGTCTCAAGCCAACGGGCAGTGTATAAGTTACACTGAAGTTGCGTTTTGAATCATTTTCAGTGGTCATTCTCTTTCAGTGGTTAAGCACAAGTCGGCCTCGCAAGTAACTTAGCTGTGATAGCTTTTGACTCTACAAACATTTGCACTTGAAATGCAATTGCAACTGATGATGATGGTTTCTAAATACAACGATTTGATAAAACTTTGTGAGCAAAATTTAATACTTCCTTTACTTTAGGTATCACGAATTTTCTTTTATGAATCACGAAACTATGGAGAACGAGATTAATTTATTGTTACTTTTTTTATTATGTATCGATAATAATATATAATTAAATAGCTACGTAAGTTTAAATGGCGATTCAGGTTTTGGTTAATCATCACATAAAATGAGTTATATATTTTGTTATCTGTAATTATTGTTTGACAGGCTAAAGTAAGTAAAATATGTGTATTTTTTTAATCTAAATGTTATTACGTAATTTCTATTATTTTCAAACGTAATTGGAAAAAAAATATCCTAATAAAAAAAAAATAACCAAGTTATAATATTTCATTTGACCGCATTGTGTGTCATTTATTACTTTAGAAATACGACGCATAAAAAGCTATCTACATTATTATGTTCTGTAATAGATCTATTATTAATTAAAGGTTGTTGGGTAGTATTTATCATTAAAATTAAATGTTTCAATAAAATCTAAAGTCCCTCGTATATACGACCAACTGGCAGTTGACACAATTAGTATTATTTATAATACAATGTAGATGCGAACAACTGCAAAATTTCGTGAAATAACAAGAAATTCTTGAAATAAATATCATATATAAATGTGTAAGAGTGTAAAGATGTTTTAATAAAATTTTCAGAAAAATCGATTCATTAATTTAAAAAAAAACATACTTTTTAGATCTTTTCGCTCTCCTGTAAAGTAGCTATTTTGCAGATAACTCTTTTTACTTTGCACCCGTCGACGTATTCTATCAGATTTTCTGAACGTCATGGGAGAAATCAGGCGCAGGACCGTCGGTATACGTGATCTCAGAGACAAATTAGTTACGACCTAAACTCCGGGCATTTCTATCAGCAAAAAAATCAATATGACCTGATTCAGGATTTGGATCTGAGGCTTTTTGATCGACAGTCGCATACGTTAACCTCGAGGCCAACGAATCAATATCGACCAAATAATTTCCCTGAATGAAGGCAATTTTATATTTCCATAAACACACTTGTAGAAGTTTTTTATCGTCAAAGGAAAACACTTACTAAACTCATTATAACTTCTCACAGAACTCATGTGTAAGGCAATCTTAAAAAATCAGCTAAATAGTATGTTCATATACAGCCATTTTCGGTTGCCTTTTTTTTGTAAACCCGGGGACCGTTGGGTAATACTGTGGTAATAAGTTGTATGACTGCAAAGGACTTTTCGCTTAGAATATTCCAAGTTTTTAATCGTAACTTTGAAGAGGTGTTTTGTGAGTTTTTTGTTTTTAAAAACTTTGTGACTGGCACATCATATTTATTTTTAATATATGGTTTTATGAAACTGTGTTCTTTGGGGATTTTGTCAAGTTTGGAATCCAAACGGGACCTTTGAACTTAATCAAAAGCCTTCCAGCTACTATCATAGCAGTAGTGTGATTTAAAGGACGCTAAAGATTGCTTTATTTCTTAAAGGTTTACATCAGATCATCTCACTCGCTTGGTGAACAGAAATAAAAGATGATCAGTATCGATCAAGCTGGACCTATTTGTGAACCATTATCATCATCATCATTTCAACAGTGTTTAGCAGTCTACAACTGGACATAGGCCGCTCTTTAAAAAAATAAGACTGGCCATGTACCATGCTGTTTCAACTTTTTCTTGTCTATACAGAGATGTATTACTGCGTTGTTTGCTGCCTTAGTTGCATCTTAAGATTCCCATGGGCGAGTTTAGTTACTATATGCATACTGACACTCCGTTTCCATAATCTCTTACCACACAAACACAGATACATATTTCATATAATCAATATATTTAAAACTGTTCCGCTACTGACTGAGAGACAACGCATAACCGAAATTACTTAGTTCGGGAAGCTTACATTTGGTTTGTCTGTCCCTTGAGGAGCGTAGGCGAGTACTACGAGAGAATTTTGGAACATTTAACCGCTAAAGAACGTGAAAAAGGCAAACAGAGTTACAAACCAGAACACCACGTAGGCGAAGCTACGGGCAAAAGCTAGTATCTCATAACACTTCTCCTATCGATCAGTAAACGGATAGGCCATAACTGAATGCAGACAATTACCCAAAGAATGTTTGCATAGCTATGAGCATCTACAAGATGGTTATTGCAAACAACCGCTAAATCACAAAGCTAAGAACGCTTATATCAAGGAAGATAAGCTAATAATCCTTGTTACCGTAAGTTCGTATTTCGTCTTATCTGTAAAATGTTCCATTAAGTACGACGTTGACAATATTTTGCAGCCAAATCCCTCTGTTACGGCCCCCATATTCCAAACGATGGAAGTAATGACTTGTTCCAAGCATGTTTATGGGTATTTTAAGATGAGATGGGAATAAGTTATATTTTTGACGATTAATCTTAGAAACTTGTGTAATTGGATTAAAATTTCGGATTTCACTTTGCCGCTTGTTTGTAGATTAATTTTACTTATGGTAAGTTAGACTTATTTAATTTCCATCAACCGATTGTTTCAAATATCATTTGCTCGTTGACACAAAATAGTTTATTGCTGCATGGAATTTGGTTAACCGGATTGACAGCAAATCTATGAATAAATAGATATTGATTATCCATTACTTCATTTAAATCTATATTTATAAAAATAGGCCAATTGCGTGTCGTGCCACGCAAAGAATAGGGTTCTCTAGTTACCCATAATGGCTTTCGTCGTGTCCAATAGATGATTGTTATGTTTACTTCTTATTTCATTATTTTTGTACGAAGATTTCAAAGTAAGCGTATTTTACAAGTTAGGCCTCTATAACTCATTTTTCTTTAAAGTTCATTAAATGAACTACCATCATGAATTTTTTCAGGTTTTTCGAGCCAGCCGTTTAGCTTTTAGAGGGGGGGAGGGGTGGTTTTAGAAAAAAAACACCCTTTAAAGTTGAATAACTCACAAACAGATACCCAATTCAAAACATCGTCCTATTAAACTCAATTAAAAAAAAAACCTATTTAATGATGACCCTACACGGTGTGGTGGACGCGAGAAAAAAAACATCCCCATTTTACGAATAGGGGAGGCATCTCAAATAAAAATATTTTTTATGATTTTATTGTAGCACTTTGTCGACATAATAGAAACACATAATCATGCAAAGTTTCATCTTTCTAACACTAACCGTTTGGACGGTAAATCGGGGCCGGACGGATGGACGGACGGACATGACGAATCTATAAGGGTTCCGAGTCATGAACTATGCAACCCTAAAAACCTCGTATAACAGGTTTGTCGTAGAAACCACAGAATACATAATAGTACCAGCACAGAAGACTCACTCCGAAAAGTAAATTAAAGTTATAGATACCCTCGGTGTCAAAAGATTAAGTTCAATTCAGATCGCACAGCGCCGAATCACTACGATTCTATTTACCTACAATTGCGTCTCTTTCTATCGTGTAACTCTGAACTGTTCTGACGATGTCTGTTCGACCGGCGTGTCTGACCCGGCAGGCAGCCGGCCGACTATACCTAAACTGCGGAGTGACACCCCCCTGTAGAAACGAAACGGCTTTACCGATTATTATAAAAAAATTCGGGGATTTTTGATAGGCCTGAAATTTGATCTTGGGCATTTTTTATATATTGATGTCATCTTTCATAAGTATTAATTTTCCAAACTTTTACTTTAAGATTTGGACTAAAAAAATACTCACACCTCTAAATTTTCAACTTTCTAAATATAACTACAAATTGCTCTGAAAAATTAAGCTTTATAAACTACAAAACACGCCCATACATCTTGTCATTTTTAATATCCTTCAGAAGTGCATTATACAGTGATTTTAAGGCAATCCGGGAAGGCAATCTAAAAGGGATCAGTATGCCGTGACCGGGTGAACCACTCCATCGTGACGGGATAGATGTGGGCTCCTAGCGATAATGAAGGCTGTTTTGATCACACATTCAATTATGACAATCAATTACGGAATAGTAAATTTTGGTTAAAATCGTTTTGATTTATGACTTTAAATTTATTTATACTGCTTCATGCGACTGCTGTGTGTCTCGGGTTCAAACCCTGGGTAAGACCAGTGTTTTTATGATCTACACATATTACTTTCGGAGTTTAGGTGTTTTCCTATGTCTCTCAATCTAGCTTTCATAGTACAAACTCTGTTTAATTTGAGGCTAGATGGCGTTTGTGTGTTATATGTTCTAAATATTTATTAATTACTAGCTGACCCCGCGAACTTCGCACCGCCTAACAGTCGATTCAACGTCACTCAATTGTTTTGCCTTCTCGGGATCCCTCCACTAAAACTTAAACTTTATAGTATTCTATTAAAGTTTAAATTGACTTTTAAGTTATATTACAAATCTTTTGTATGGGAATATAGAAAAGTGTTGTTTTTAGACTTTTTCAGTCAATTTTTTAAATTTTTCTCTCCGTAAGATTCATCCTCGTACTTCAAGGAGTATCGGTTCAGCTGTTCTCGAGATTTGCACTTAGCAACACATTCAGCGATTCATTTTTATATTAAAGAGTAAGACTAGAAATGCCGATAGATGTCTTTAAAAGAAAAAAAGCTTTTTCGACTTTTAGTTGAATTTTACCAAAGAACCTTAAATGGTTTCTATTATATTCTCTGAAGGTCGTAAATCTTCAATTCCACACAGGGCTCGTGTCGATCGCTTTGTTCGTATTCAGGAAAAAAACTCACGGCTTCTACTGCAGCTAAATTGGCGAAGTCAAATAAAAGTGTCTGACGCCATGGATAAATATTACGTGTTGGGAATAGCCGCCGACAATTGATATTGCCTATAGTGTGGTGACCAAGTTAATTGGACAAACAGTGGAATGTTACAAAATACTTAAAAAATACAAAAAACAACGTCGATCAATATTTTGGTTTAATCGTCCTATCCTTCATAACATTGATGTTTAGAATTGAAGTGATTTTAATTAAAGCTTTTTAATTCTTGATTTGTAAAAATCTATTTCTTTAAGTAACCTTCAAATATGCTTTACTGAGCACTTAGATAAATTTGAGCGATACTATCCTGGTTTAATTCTCATTTTAATACTTTTGGGCGCTAGATGCGTTATTAATCTTGTCAAATCTAAAATAACTTGTCCATCAAACGCGTATGTCACGAAACTATATATCTTAGTTAAACGAGTCCCTTTATTCAATAAATCTATGAAACATATAAATAAATATGACGTCAAAAAGTTTTAAAATAAACAGATCATAAAAATTATGATATTCATATAATCCATATCATATCTTATACTAAAACTATTCCAGAAAACCGACAACAGCCGACCTCAGCTTAACCCAATCTCGTGTACACTGAGGATTCCAGTTGGGACCGCTATCTAAATAAAAGAGAAATAAGTCAACAACTTTATAACAAATGTTTTATTCACGACCCTCAATAAATATTCGGAAATATCCATCAAATATTAGTTCGGTCCGCTTTTGACTTTGAAATCATGGTTACCGTATTATGTGTGTGTGGGTTTGTGAGGGGTGCGTTTGTGTGCGTTTTGCGAATAGGTTTTGTGATTAAACTGTTAGTTCTTCTCTTTTTGTATTAGAATCGAGTTTGTGACGTCATACACGCAACTGGAGTGAAAATTTTGTAAACGATACTATGATAAATATTCTTTAGACAAAACTTTAAACTGTATATTAATACGTGAAGAAACGGTTCTGCTCTCTCTTCCCATGCCGAGCAGTCAAAACTTGGAACTCACTATCAGCATACATATTTCTTTCCCACTTCGACAACGGTTTTTTTATACATTTCAACCTAGCCAAGTAACTCTACTCTGCCTGTTGGAAAGCATGAGTAGAATCCAGGAGTAAAGGTCACCATCCTCATTGTGAGAGTAGGCAATGCAGCATGGTGATCCATACGATGGCGGCCTGGTCAGTTCTTAATACATCATCCTGAGAGAATGATGCAGAATGATTAGGCCTCCGGTCTCATACTGACCAACGAAATATGATAGCAAGAATGTTGTCAATGGTCTTCTATGTGAGGGTAGTACTGCTCCGGTTGAGCCAGCCCATTCGTGCTGTATTCAGCGTGGCTTTACTACTTTCTCTTTCTGGATCTTTTAATCGTGGTGTGAAAAAATATCTCAATAGGCCACTCTGGTGTGGCTGACATCATTTGCAATGTAAAATATGGCAGCTTGCTTTCATAAAATATAATTATTTTAAACTATCGCGGTAATAATACTGTTTTGTGCATTAAAATCATTTAAATTATATGAAAATTGTTTATAGAAGACAGTATTTATTTAACATTGTGATTGCGAGCGCTTGGTGCGGCGTTCAATGGAAATCGTTTTCATAATCATATATACATATTATTCCATTAATTCATTTTCCGTAAGCATTTCAGTTATGATGTACCGTTAGTAAAAAAAAAGCAAAACAATTATTATTTATTTTTCATGAGTTATAAATAAATAATACAATCTCTGCTTAGTTTGGGACTTGATGGTATTGTGTATAAGAAAGATGTCTGAAATATTATTTTTTATATATTTAATAAAAACATTTTTTTTGGTCTTGTTCCAGGTAAATGTCACGAAAATGATTTAATGTTGTAAGTAATTACATGGCATATTTCTAAATATAAAATAAATCAATAAATACATCCAAGTACACAATAAATCCTGTTGGGAAGCGAACTCACGATCTCCAGGGTAGCAGTCAGTATTACTTACAACTAGACTTCACTCTTTTTGGTGATGGGGGAAAAATTCCTACAGATCTCTGAAAGTTCGGAAACTCAGGAACGTACAGTATAATATATCCGGAAGACCTCATAAAACAGCAACTTTAACATA
Organism: Phragmatobia fuliginosa; assembly: GCA_932526445.1. Taxonomy (NCBI): domain Eukaryota; kingdom Metazoa; phylum Arthropoda; class Insecta; order Lepidoptera; family Erebidae; genus Phragmatobia; species Phragmatobia fuliginosa. Next base: position 17,998,644 of record OW052071.1, read on the forward strand.
GTGTTATATTAATTCTCAAAACAAAGAATGAGTTAACACTAGTGAAATCATCGCTGAAACAAATATTTATCGGCTTTTATTCAATTGGCAAACAACGGCGCAGTAGATAGTTAAATTAGGCTTCCCATCAGATTGCGGTGAGCTTCTGTTTGTTTTCCGATTTAACTGGTTTACAACAGTTTTACTAATTAGATAGGTTGAATGTGAAACTTTGTTTTTTCTTTATTTTTTTAATGCTGTGTAAACGTTTTATGTACATTGAAGTGAAATATTGCGGAACTAAAAGTGTTAACAGGTGACATGAAGTCTTACGATGATGATTTTGACATCATATTTTATTTTTATCAATGAGCCTACCAAAGTGACTCAGTTCTGCCTGATGGAAAGCATGAGCAGAATTCAAGAGCAGTGGTAAGTAGTGGTAACAAAATATATGTAGATAACAGGAAAGTATGGAAAAACATGATTTCGTTAGGATTAGATGACAACATCATAGGTACTAGACAACAGATATAAATACATAAACATACTCTTTTTGTAAACACATACATATTATACATAGCAAACACGCAGACTCCGAAACAAATATTTGCGGATCACACAGACATGTGAACCGAACCAGAATCGAACCCGAGACCTCTTGATCAGCAGCCGTTTACGCTAACCACTAGACCTATCAGAGTCTAAAACTCTACAGATTACTTTATCAACCATATTATGCTTCATGAAAAACCCAAAATGTCCCACTGCTGGGCTCGAGTCCCCACTCAAGAGGGGTTTATGCTTGAAGACTGAAAAATTGAACATAATATATTAAAAATAAATTTATTTGCTATCTGTACATTATACAACGACCGCATTATTTCAAACAAATTAATAACACTCGTGTTAATATAGGTAGATTTTTGTTTTATTCGTCCTCTACGGTTTATTTCACATAAACAAGAAAGAAATATGCTGAGCATTTGTTCGTATTGTTAGAAGTATTTACGGATGTCGCCTGTTGTTAGAAGTATTTCGTCATCAATAACATTATTATAGAACATTGGACTTTAAAAGCTGGTAATCTAAATTCAACTCTATTTCCTTGTAGGTAATGTTAAATATACATGTAAGTCTAGAAAAAACACAAACGCGGCTGAGGGAACTTTTATGAGATGTTTGCATTCCTTTTACAAGACGTTTAAGCTTAACTGTGGATATTAAAAGTCGGCCTAATCCTTAATCTTTTGGTAAAATATACCTTTTGCTACAAAGGATTTGGTTGGTTTTGGCATAACAGTAATCGTTGAGTACAATGACTTGTAATTGAAAATACCTAAGACATAAAACAGGAAGTTATGTTGTTATCTATGACGTATCTAATGATGGTGAACTTTGATGAAATCGTCATCATCATCATCATCTTCTTCTAGCCTTCTTTCGAATCATCACAAAAATCTTTTAATATACTCCAACTATCTTTTCTTCAGCCCTGGATCTACGATTGTTTTCGAACCGGAGCTTAAACCATGTAAGTCGCGACCCCTCCCTTCAACGTTTGAGAAAAACTGCCAATGAGTAGCATTTTTGTGATACTACGTTTTGAGTTAATAAATCACTTAGTATGTGTTCAAAAACTATCTGGGCATATGGAAATAGAAAAGTTTGTTTTTCAAACATATTATACTAGCTTTCGCCCGCGGCTCCGCCCGCGTGTATGTCGGTTATCGCCGTAAAAAGTAGGCCATGTCCTTTCCCTAGTTTCAGTTTCATCTTCATACCAAATTTTATGAAAATCGGTTCAGTGGTTTAGGCGTGAAAGCGTAACAGACAGACGGACAGAATTACTTTCGCATTTATAATATTAAATAGGGATTAAGATTCCATTACTTGATACAAACCTTTGAGATTGTAGAAAAAGAGGCTTCATTAGTTCGATATTTTGAATTCTTGTCTCAAGGACTTGAAGGGTATGCCCCCCCTTAGATCCGGGGCTGCTTTTCTTTATTTGTTTTCTACTCTTATTTATAATAACTTTTATTTACATAGTCTATAGTAGTGTTTTTGACATAGGTCTTTTAAAACGAATGTAGGGTCTTTCAGTCTTCGCCGTAGGTAACCATTTCGTTCCGTCTAATTTATTGGTCGTCAGCCCATCTTTCTGCCATCATTCTAACTTACTAAAAACCAGCTGAGCCCCGCGATGTTACCCGCGTTTGTTGTTCTAACCGTGGGCAACGCCGCGGGGCGAAACTAGTTTAAAAAAAGTAGCCTATGTTACTCCTTATATCATCAGCTATCTGCCAGTTAAAGTCCCGTCGAAATCAGTTCAGCCGTTTCAGAGATTACCCGGAACAAACAGACAGACAGACAGACAGACAAAAATTGTAAAAAGAAATATTTAATATTTTTATATTACAAACAGACTTAAACTCCAATTTTGACTAGTGCACGGTTGGCCTAGTGGCTTAAGCGGTCACCACGCCGCTTCCTACTATGCCAAGTGTCGTGGGTTCAAATCCCACGTAGGACAACACTTTGTGTGATCCACAATTTGTTGTTCTGAGTCTGGGTGTTCTTTGTGTCCGTTTCATGTATGTTTGTAAAGTCCCCCGCGACACAGGAATTTATATTCCTAATGCCCGCGACACAGGAATTTATATTCCTAATGCGGGAGTTGTCTTTTAAAAAAAAAAAAAAGAAAAAAACAATTTTTGTATAGATGTATAGATATGGTATAAGAATATTTAAAATGTAATTTTCCCTTGCCTTATCTACCTTACATACTGAAATATAATAAAGTTTTTTTAAAGTTAATTTTGTCATTCATAAAGCTTGGCCTCCGTTCATGAAAAGCCTTATAAAATAACTCGCAGATTCTGTTGGATATTTCCACGTGTTTTAATATATTAATTGTGGCTCCATCCTTTCAAGAACCCTTTTAGGGGATTATGATCTTAACAATATTATCTAAATGGGTAGCTCGGGGAAGACCCGTGAAATACGAAATTATGCTTTGTTCGTTATTCTGACGCTTGATTAGATTGCACTAGAGAGTGTTGCCAGTTGAATTATTAAATATATATTTCCATTTCGTTTTTATTTATGCTGAGTAAATTACTGGGGTTAATTGAGCAATAATTTATCTTTTTCCTTCAGTATTTACTGTTTACTTTCATTTGAGTTTGGGTGTTTTCTATGTGTATAATAAGTATGTATTTACAAAAAAGTATATATGTATTTATATCAGTTGTCTAGTCTATTGTACAAGCTCTGCTTAGTTTGGGACTAGATGATGTTGTTTGTCAGAAGTTCGAAATATTATTATTTGACATAAAAAAACGATTTTCTGAAGTGTATAGTACATACTATTCCTTTCTCTTTAATTTAGTGAAAAGCTGTTAGTTTGTAATTATAATCAGACAGTTTAATTTTATTTATTTGCATGTATTAGAAAAATAGAGAGAACGATCAGTATTGGTGAATACCCATAAGTAGGGCAATTTGAAGCTAATTATCTTTGCACAGTTGTCGGACAGTCAAGGTCGCAATAATTAGAGGCTACCAAAGACCCCTGTGGACTCTTAAGTTGTAAAATAAGCATCTTTATTCTCGACAGAATGTCGTTTTCTTAATTAATTATTTCGACAATTTGAGACCATTATTATTGTTGAGTCTATTCTTCCGTTTTAATTATTTTTTTGGAAAAATCGTTATAAGTAGGAGAAAAATTGAAACTAAAAGAACCTTTTTTATTATTCTTTCATCTTTAGAAATCAATTACCTGCAGTAGTACCTACAGTTTATTTGATACCTGGTTGGTTCTACACTGGTTGAGGTAAAGTCGATGATTTGTGTATTTTCACAATTTAATAAAGTTTTTTTTTAATATTCATCAGATGTTAGCCTTTCATTTCAGTTTTCATTTAGTCTTAATGCGTTGGATTTTGGGAACAAAAGCATGTTAGTAAAAATATTTCGGACATCTTATACACAACTCCATCTTACACAAAAACTGAGCAGAGTTTGTATTAGGGGTAAAAGACAACTGAAATAAATACGTAGTACTTTTTTTTAAGTAAATACAAACATGTTATACATAGAAAACACTCAAACTCCAAAACACATGTTTGCGGATTACACAAACATTTGGTCAAACCCGGGAATTAAACCCGCGATCTCAAGCACAGCAGTTGCACACGTTACCACTGCGCTACCGAAAATAAATATAAATATTTAAGTAAGATAAATGCGAATAAATTGGTTACGAAATAAACTCACTCCCAACCTTTTTATCTGAGTACTAAGATAAAAATATAATGTCTTATTTAATATGTAAATAATCTAAATTGAAACAGAGAGGCATTTCGTCCACAAATCCTGCTACACATGCCAAATCTCTTTGAATTTACCCCAAAGCTCGTTCATCTAAGTGTGTTACGTTTGCTCTGAATCTTTTAAGGTGTGCAAATTTACTTACATATGTAATGTGTAAGTGGAAGATTTTCAAAATACATGATACTTTGAAAATATGTTTATACTAGCTTTAGCCAGCGGCTCCGCCCGCGTGTATGTCGGTTATCGCGGTAAAAAGTAGCTTAAGTCCTTTCTCAGGTTCTAAATTATTTGAGTACGAAAATTCATCATCGGTTTAGGCGTGAAATCGTAACAGACAGACAGAGTTACTTTCGCATTTATAATATAAGTAGGGATTAAATTTGATTTTGTGAATACCTTTTATTAAATAAATGACATTCAGATTAAGGTGAATGATGGAAAGCATGAGTAGAATCCAAGAGAAAGGATCAATATTCTTATTGTGAGTATAGAGAATGCAGTATGCTGACCCACCATTCTGCATCATTCGTCCTCCGGTCTCACACTCACCAACAAAAAACGAATGCTGTCGTTTTCAGAATGGTCTTCGTTGTTATATTACGGCCCTGGTCGAGCCACCTCGTTCGATTAGAAATCTAGTACGGCTGTGGAAGAGCCAAGCTGATTCTACTACATAGTACTTCTGTAGAGTATGTAGTAGAAAATATCTTCTTCTTGTTCCTCTCCAATTACTTGAGGTTGAACATCAGCCTTGAAAACCTCGCTTTATTCCATGGCGAAGTGAAAGAGTTCCGCGGCGCTCTTGATTCCGGTTCACTTTGTTCTTCGGATGTTTCGGAGCCACGATTTTTTCCTACGGCCTACTCGACGTTGCCCCGCAATTTTTTGGTAGAATCAGCCATGATAAAGTAGAAAATAAATATTATTTATGCGGAGCGCATGGTTTAAATATGACATTTTCCTTTAGTATTCTTATTTTTTGCGTTTCAGCTATATACCATCATTTTCTTAGCCTTTACTATTTATCAAATCCATATTTATCCAAGTTTATTTGTCGGTCGGCTTTAGTTCAACCGGACCGACCTGAATAAATAATAATAATAAATATTTTGAACATCTTACACACAACATCATCTAGTCCCAAACTAAGCAGAGCTTGTATTATAGGTACTAAACAACTGATATAAATACATAAACATACTTTATTTTGAAAATACATACATATTATACATAGAAAAACATCCAGACTCCGAAATAAATATTTGTGAATGACATAAATATTTAGTCCGACCCGGGAATCGAACCCGAGACCTCTTGATCCACGTGGTTCGTCTCGTAGACCCCAGCCGGGTCTCGGGGTAACTTCTCCAGGCCTACAGCCTGTCTCAGTGGTCTTCCGCGCCGCCTGTCAATACAGACGGGTCACTGGGTTAGGCCCGTGTGGGCCTCTGGTAGTTCCGGAGTGTCAGTCCGGTAGGGGAGCGTAGCTAGCGAGGCCATCCCTCGGGATGGCCAACTTGCTTGGTACGTCCTTGGGTCTTGTTTAGTGTCACCACTTCTGCGCTTAGCGAGGTCGAGCTCCAAGGGATAATGACCCCGAGGAGCGCCCGTCAGCTAGCATCAGTCCGGTGTTGGGGATGGTCCGATAGATGTTGGGCATGGTCAGGTTGGGTTTACCACGGAGGTGAGGTCTCGCGGCAGGCCATGTCGGTCTGGCGGGCGCCGATGATAGGGCGCAAGCTCCCGCAGGTGACGGGCTTGCGAGCCGTCGGCACGCACGAAGATGTTTGAGCTCAGGCGTCTCACAAAATCGTCCAAGGTCTCCACCCCCAGATCCCTAGAGATAGTTCTGTTCCGTACAAAACGAGGGGCGTTGGCAAGAGTGCGTAATGTAAGCGACTGCTGCGCTCGCAACCGACTACGATTCGTTTCGGAAACAAGCGCGAACCAGGCCGGGGCACTGTAAGTAAGTCTGGTGCGAATGTAAGTCTTGTAAACACCAAGCTTTGCACGGAGCGGCAGTCGGGAAGATAGTACGGGCCACAGTAGGGAACGTGCGGCACGAACCTGGGCAATAACGTTATTTACATGGGGCTTCATGGAGAGGGTGCGGTCGATGGTCACGCCGAGGTATTTCACCGTCGCGGACCACTCGATATTCTGCCCCATGAGCTTCAGTTGTGGTAATGTAATGCTTCCTATGGAGATAGCCTGAGTCTTCGCCACGTTGACCGTCAGCCTCCAGTCCTCCAGCCAGCTGGGAAGTGCGTCTAGAGTATGTTGCATCTTGGCAACAGCGTTGGTACCACTTTGTGACGTGGTGATGTAGGCCGTGTCGTCGGCGTACAGCGCTAGCTTTACGCCGTCGGTGACGGGGATATCGTCTGTGTACCAAGAATAGCACACTGGAGAGAGGCAACTTCCCTGTGGCACACCGGCACAGATGGGTCGTTCCGTGGACACGGCGCTTTCAACCGCCACTTGAAAGCGCCTGTCTTGCAAAAAGGTGGCCACAATCTTCACTACTCGACGAGGAGTAGCAGATGTGGACAGCTTGTACAGCAGGCCGGGGTGCCAAACGCGATCAAACGCCTTCTCCATATCGAGGAAGACTGCGACAACTCGCTCTCGCTTATTACGCGCAACTGCGATATCGTGCAGTATCCTCGCGAGCTGATGTGTCGTGGAGTGTTCGGGACGAAATCCGAACTGTTCATCGCGTGGCTGGAGGTATGGCGTCATATGCAGCAGTAGTAGTTTCTCGAATAATTTCGATGTTGACGAGAGGAGCGTGATGGGGCGATAGCTTCCCGGTAAGAGGATGTTCTTCCCCGGCTTGGGCAACATGATGACTCTGCCAAGTCGCCATGAGGTGGGAAAATGCCCAGTGCGAAGGATGCCATTAAAGAGTCGCGTCAACGTCGCGATTGCTCGCGGGGGTAGGTGACGCAAGGCTTCACTGGTGACCCGGTCGGGACCGGGGGCTTTTCGGAGGGGCATTTGGCGAATCATCCGCTGAATTTGACCGGGGGAGAATACGATGGGGTCCTCAGTCGGGGCTATCGGTTGTGTGAAGTATAAGTCAAGCTTCCTCTCGACCTCGGCTACGTGTTGCATGTTACAGGCAGGGTTTGGTCGGAACTGTGCTTCCAAAAAGTCGGCGAACATCTCCGCTCGGTCCTCGGCACGGTAACGTGGGGTTCCGTCACCGGCCAGCAAGGGCCTAATTGGAGCAGGCTTCCCTGAAAGTTGTCGACATAGGCGGTGTATGCCCGACCAGTCGTCACTGGCTCGCTCGATGGTGCGTTGCCATGATTCCGATGCATTTGTTGCCAACGCGACAGATATCTTCGCAGCCAGAGCATTGAGCTGGGATTTAATGGTCGGGCATCGAGTGGACTGCCACTGCCGGCGCAATTTCCTCTTCCTCTCGATCAATAGCAGGATATGGGCGGGGAGTTGGAAAGGTTTCCTTAGTTTAGTGGCGTCGAGCTTCGAGTCTCGAAGCGCGGTCTGTAGGGCTGCGTTGAGATCCGTCGTCAGTTGCTCAACGTCTTCAGGTGTTTCCACTGGGAAGGAGGGCGAGAAGTCTGCCATATGCTTCGCAAAGACTCGCCAATCCTGGAGTGATCGAGGTGGTAGCTGAAATGTTTGTGGGATGTCATCTAGAGTCAAACACACCGGTTGGTGGTCTGAAATGAGATGGTCGTCCAGGACGTCAAGATTCACAGCCGCATCGATGTTGCGGGTGACAGCTAAATCTATGACGTCTGGTGTATGGGCCACGCAGTACGGATAGTGTGTCGGGACCTCTGGTCCAAGTACCTGGTACGCGTTCCGGTCTGCATCGTCTAAAAGGCGGCGGCCTTCTGGACATATGGTATTGGAGTTCCACGCCGTGTGTTTTGCATTAAAATCACCGGCGATTATGGTGGGCAACGGCGAGTCCAGCAGGATGTGGATATCTGATATTGCGAAGCGCTGCCCCGGTGGCCTGTAAAATGCGAACACACGGGTGGGCTGGCTTCCGATGCAGACCTCTACGCCCAGGGCGTACGCAGATTGCAATATTGGTACTGGTAGCGCTTGGTGGACGACTCTTCTCTTGACCAGGACTGCTAATCCCCTATAAGCGGTCCCTCTTGGCGAGCGTTGGTCCTCCCGGTAGACATAATATCCCCCAATTTTGAATTTGTCTACTGGTCTAAGGTGTGTCTCGTTCAGCAGGGCTATGTCGACTTGCCGATTTGCCAACAGCTGTTTCAATAGCCTGGTCTTCTCTAGTGACATCCCGTCGGCGTTCCAGAATAAAATGTGCAGTCTATGTGATTCCAGATTTGCATAGTTCTGTAAGGCATTCGAGGATCAGTGGGACGGGATCCCGCTTCTCCAGTAGCGCTACCAGCACTTTCTGTAGCGTGCTGATTACACTGGTGAGTCTGGTATCCAGGTCTACCACTACCGGCTTTGGAGCCAGTTTCGGTTGATCTGTCCGCTTCGCCTTCGTCCCCGCTGATGGGGCAGCGACCACGGTGACCTCCTGGATGTCTTTGCTAAGGTCATTTTTCTGCACGGCCTCCGTCTTGCTCTTCTTGTGTCGTCTCTTGCGACGCGCGGTCTCTTGTGGTGGATTGGCTGCTGCCATGAGTGATGTAGGAGCGTTGCCATCCTCCACGTTGGTAGGCTTCAGTGTAGGTTCTGATACGACTGTTAGTGTGCGTGCAATAGTTCCAGCCTTCCGGTTTCGATTTTCCCGCTTGAATACAGGACAGGCAGCACTATTTGCAGTATGGGCTCCTCCGCAGTTTGCACATGTAGGCGGATCTTCCAAGGAACGAGGGCAATCTCACCTCTTGATCAGCAGTCGCATACGCCAACCACTAGACCAACAAGGCAGTCGCACCAGTTTTTAAACAGAGCGAGTGGCATTAGACCTCCGCAAACGTGAAGGCGAACTCAATTCGAAGGTTGAACTAGTTGTTGCTTTGTGTCCAGATGGTGTAATAGCATGTTCCCTGGACCACTCCTATTTCAGGCGAAACAAGGCACACCGTGTGGTTTTAGTCGGTTCTATTCCGACCCACCGCCCACCCGCAAACCCCAGCGCGGTGACGGCCCGAAGGCGTTTCCACGCCAAAAAAAAAAATTGTCGCTCTGTATAAAAACCTGTAAAAACTAACATTCAGTTAAGATCAGTTGAAATAGTATTCGACTCCAAATAATCTTAAGAACCTTGTTCCTAAAGCTAGGTAGTTAGGAAGAAGTTCATTTTTCTATTCACAATGTACGTTTAGAATAAGTATATAACATTTTTCAGTTAAACAAACATTTATTTATGTTATAACATTCCCATTAATACTTTCACAAGATAGTATATAGGACTTATTATATACAAGTATATATACAATGCAGTATGGAAGTTTATCTTCAAATACCTCAGTTCATTTGAGCTTAGTAAAGACAGCGAGGCCGGAGGCAGACTAGCCTTGTTCTAAGCATCTCTTATTTGTTCTTTTAGTTTTATTTCTGAGCTAACACTTTTTCCTATTCGCAACAATGAATCAGCTATAAAGGCAAGTAACAATTGCAGAAGAATGTGAGCATATTTTAAGCTTAGGTAAATAATTGTAAAAATTATTAGTTTTGGACCATTAGTGTTTGGGGTAAACGGAAGACCGCGTCTCGGTAAACGTATGGTGGGACGGCTACAGGCCAGGATGATTATTTGCGCAAGACGGTTCGCAGGAGCTGGAAGCGAGTAGCCGAGTATCTGTGGATTCTCATGTGTTATGATACGCTAATGCGCTGATAAGGTTACTATTAATACTGACTAGTAAGTTAACTAATGGATTCGATTCCTATCGATAAGATATAATTGTCTAATGAGCAAAATCTTTTGTTCTACCTCTGAATTCAATAATTCTATTAAAATCTAAATGTGCTTAAAAGTATTTAGGTATGTATATAACTAGTTTGGTTACCATTGTGTACATAAGCTCTGCTTAGTGTGACACGTTACTAATTCTTATTATTTTTGTTATTAATTAAATGCAAAATTTAGTAGGTTTTGTTACTTACATTTTCTATCACATTAGTATAAGAGCAAAGCAATCATAATAAATAAAGAATTAATACAGTGGTATCCTAACATTTTGAAAACGAATGTAATGTGTTTACCCTTTATGCTTAAATTACTAAGCATATATCTTTCACATATGAAAAGCTACATTCAGCGACTTACACTAACTTCATTTTATTACAAATACCGAGAAACATGCGAGAGGAGACGCGGACGAAAGCAAGTCCTTAGTAAAGAGGAAAGTTTGCGAAGATAAAACTAAAAAGGAAATGGCGTTTATAGACATCAGGTGGTAAAACGTCTCGAGTAAGACGTATTCTGTAGCTGTGGGTGGTGACACCGCACGTGAGCTTGTTCAACACGTGTTCAAGAATCTATTTCCAGTAGCAACATGACTCCGATACGGGCGTCGAATAGTTTACTTACAATTATGATTGCTTATACGAGATTAGAAACAATTATCTCGCTAATGTCGACAACAATTCGTATGTTTGTGCCCCGATTAACGCAATCAAAGTCGATAACTTTAAATCGTCTTCGCCAGAAAATACATTTCTAGACGGTCAACATATATGCTGTAAAGTAATATCATAATTTTTATACGTACCTCATAAGCAAATGTCTTATAACTCTAAAATCCTAGCTTAAATTTAAAAAAATCTTTCAATCGCGACAAATGTAACACTAAAATTTACTTTTATTGCCCACATCGGGTTTATCCGAGGCAATAAAAAGTTCACTGAACTAGTCACCGAAGTTACTTTGAAAATCGTCTTTACGATAGTGACGTGACAATAGGGTCTTATTCGTATTTATGAGAGTTCGCGTGCGACCCTAAAATGAAATCTATTTATTTCGAACTAGCGCTTCGCAGTGGCTCATTATAGATGCTATCTATATATCTATTCAAATAAAATGGAAGTATCTGTTTGTAATTTTAAATGAATAGGTCTTTACTAAATGCTGATGTTCATACGGTACCTTACATCATCATCAACAACCCATAACATCTCAATATGTATATGAAAATCTAGTGTATGTTAAGAAAAATATACATTTATTCACAAAGTTTAGCGACATTCATAATATAAACACTAGAAATAAAGATAAACTCGTGTTGCCAACGACTAGACTACAAAAAGTAAGCAAGTCTTTTCGATGTCAGGGTGTGAGATTCTACAATAAGATTCTAAGCAAATTTCAAGAATTAAGTATTAACAAATTTAAGTCCGTAATTAAACAAAAACTGTGTGATAAAGCTTACTACACAGTTAGTGATTATTTAAATGACAAATTTGCTTGGGATTGATGCTGCTCGCTTGTTTATTTTTTCGTTGAAATTGAATTGTATTATATAGTATTTTTTTTTGCTTTTTTTTTGTGTAAGTTTGTAAATATGAGTATAGTGTAGGCTTGTAATGTTAGTTTATATTTTAGTAATTTTCTGGTGGTTTTGAGTGTTTCCACGGCCTACTCAAGTGTCCTGCTGGCGGCAGTGTCGTGTTCCGGGTTGTGGATCCTGACCACATCGGTTAGGCTACACGATGGCTGGGGCCCGTATGCCGTCTGTATGGACAGGTCGACTCGAAACTATGGTCCTTTCTTCAAAAGGCCAACCCAGACCCTATGCTGCACTCACATAGTTCTCTTTAATGTTGTACACGGACTTAAAAACAAAAACAAAAAAAAGACACCTCTGTGGTTTGTTTCGGCGTTTCTTCCCAGAGTGAGTCGTAGGAAATGCCGGCGCCTTCTAGCTATAAGTCCGACTTGTAAAAATGTCCCAAAAGATTTACTTACAGAAATAAATATCATTTATCATTTATCATCCCACTGCTCGGCTCGGGTCTCCTCTCAGGAGAGGGTTAAGGCCATACGTCCCCACGCTGGCTGAGTGCGAACGGGTTGAGGACTAGCAAGACACGTTGTGGCTACACAATCTTAACGTTGGATGTTTTTAAACCAGCCGAAGGCCTCCAACTAAGCTTCACGACTGCTGTCTTAAGACAACAACCGGGACCGACTGATTAACGTGACCTCCGAATCACGGCCTCCAATCATATAATATCTATACAAGTAATATAATGGAAGAATCTACCTGTAATTTAAAATGAAAAGGTTTTTACTAAATGCCGATGTTCATACGGAACTTACATCAAATGAGGAATTTTTGAAACGACTGTACCGATATAGATGGGACTTTCACTGACAGATAGCTGATGACATACCAGGCTAGGGAGTAAGTTAGGTTTGATGTTGTAGACTAGCTTTGCTCCGCGGCACTACTTGCGATTCAAAACACCCCGAGACTCAGCTACCCTTATACCATCATCTCCAGTTCATAATAGACCAAGTTCAGCTCAATTTTTGATCTAACGACCGTATGTTATATAAAAAGACATGAAATATTTACTTAAACACTAGCTGATGTCCGCGGCTCCGCTTACGATTCATCCTTAATTAACTAATAATAATAGTTTACTTACTATTCGCAGACTTACTGAATTAATAAAAAGATCGTTTAAATTGTTTCGGAGAGCGGCAACTGTGACACCAGAAATTTATAATGACCTGGCGAACTTCGTACCGTCCAAGTTTGAAATCCCAGAACTTGATTACAGCGCCACCTCATCAATAGCCTTTAACAGCCCACTGCTGGACATAGGCCTCTCCTTAGAAAGGAGGTACTGGCCTACTATACCACGCTGGCCAAACGGGTTGGTATAGGGTTGGTTTCAAGTTTTCCTTCTCTTTGCATTGATGTTGTCTTGCGTAGTTTATCCCTTAGTCGCCTTTATTTAGGATGAAAAGGGGTGGTGACATTCTGTATTCTTAATCCGTCACGACACGGACAGCAGCGCCACCTACCGGGTCCAATTTCAAATATAAATAATTCTTGAACACACTTCAATACACACAAAAAAATACATCAAAATCGGTCCAGCCGTTAAGAAGGAGTTCAATGACACACACACGAACATAAGAACTATATATTTAAAGAAATATAAATCGAGATATTAAAAGCATGAAATATTTTTACTGTCGACGTCTAAATATATCTCAAAGACATTCTTTCCCGTTTTCATTCAAATGAAATTGAATGTAGTGTAGGGGAGGAATCAGGTCAGTGAACCCATCTCTTCTAATGCATTACCGCAGAACGATCTTTTGCCGAAGAAGGGATACCTATGTATAAAATTTTTGTGTCTCAATATCAGTTGCCAAACTCCTCCGAAACAGCTTTATCGATTCTTATGGAATTTTGTACGTGTATTTTGAGAATAGGACGTTAACTATTATTTATATCCCTTGGTTATTAAGGATGTAACAGACGCGAGTGGAGCCGCAGGAAATCAGTTAGTAATGTATATATATTTATATCATTAACGTATGTATGTATTTATATTTCGGGAGTGCTCATAGGTAAGTGAATTTAGGTGATTGAAAACAATCAGCGACTGTAAGCAACTACGGCGCGGTCAGTGCCTAGATGGGTGACCGTTTCTAGCATATGTTATTTTTATGTGATACTAGCTGACCCGGCAGACTTCGTACTGCCTCAATCGATAAATAGAAGACCTAAATTTTGTATAAAATAAAAACTAAGAAAAGGAATCCATCATTTAATAAAAAATGCAATTCATTTTCATATATTCACCTTTTATATCTTCTCTGGACTTCCACAAATAATTCAACACCATAATTAGCCAAATCGGTCCAGCTGTTCTCGAGTTTTAGCGAGACTAACAAACAGCAATTCATTTTTATATATATAGATTTATTTTATCAAATAAAAGAAAGAAAATATTGTTATTCTTTTCTAGTTTTTTATGTTTGTTGTATAATTTTGTTTTCGGACATCTGACATTCAACGCCATCTATTCCAAACTACTATGAGTATTATACAACTGATTTTTCTTGGAATCATTTTTCTTGGAAATACACACATAGTAGGTATACATAGAAAACACCCAAAGTTCGAAAGAAATATTTGCAGATTATACAAACATTTAATCTGACCTGAGAATTGAACCCGAGACCTGAATGTGAAAAGAACGAATGAACAAAATAACTAGCATTTCTATAGTAAGACATATTGAACTTTTGTAGTTTCTGTTTTACTGTAAACGGAACTTTTTCGCGATAAAATTAAAAAGGTTACGATACCTTTAACTTTCCGACGTTTCGCACGGGTTATACCGCTCGTGGTCACGGGTAGACTGATGTGAGTTTAGCGTCGCCTTCGTGATCTTTGGTTGTATCTGCCTTCTGTAACATCTGCACGCCTTGCTTCATCTTTCCGATAGGGACTGCACCTGCTTAAGACTGGATTCCACGATGTTGATAGTCTGTATCCGTCTTCTCGGTAGAATTTTTCATGTATCTTGATTTCAACAACAAATGCATTCATTTGTTGTTGAAAAAACCGTCGTATTGTGTAGCTCAATCCAGTGGTTCGTTCCTGATTCCAGCAGGTGCTCTGCGATAGCGTAATTCCTGTCATCGGATATGTTGAAACGTATAAAGCGTATAAAATATTATGCCCAGATTAAACCAAGTGTAACTCATTGAATAAGTTAATGATATCATACTTTTTAGGGTTCCGTAGCCAAATGGCAAAAAACGGAACCCTTATAGATTCGTCAAGTCTGTCTGTCTGTCTGTCTGTCTGTCTGTCCGTCCGTATGTCACAGCCAATTATTTCCGAAAATATAAGAGCTATACTGTTGAAATTTGGTCAGTAGATGTATACTGTGAACCGCATTAAGATTTTTACATAAAAATACTTGGAACTGAAACTCAAAAATTTTTTTTTCATCATACCTATACGTGTGGTGTATCTATGAATAGGTGTTCAAAAATGATGTTCAGGTTTCTAATATCATTTTTTTCTAAA
Source organism: Phragmatobia fuliginosa (assembly GCA_932526445.1). Lineage (NCBI taxonomy): Eukaryota > Metazoa > Arthropoda > Insecta > Lepidoptera > Erebidae > Phragmatobia > Phragmatobia fuliginosa. The sequence goes on from OW052071.1 coordinate 18,013,940, forward strand.
CTGAATAGTTTGCGCGAGAGACACTTCCAAAGTGGAAAAATAAGAGTCCCCCCCCCTCTAACTTCTAAAATAAGAGAATGATAAAACTAAAAAAAATATATGTTGTACATTACCATGCAAACTACCAACGAAAATTGGTTTGAACGAGCTCTAGTGAGTAGTTTTTTTTTAATACGTCAAAAAATCGTAAAACGCAATTTACCTTTCATCCAATCAATACACTAGTATAAAAACATCGATGAAAGTTACAACGAACTACAAGAACTTTTATATGTTGTTACTTGCTGATACGGAACCCTTCATGGGCGAGTCCGACTCGCACTTGACCTTTTTTATTAGACCATGGCATGAGTCCGGTCAAACTGACCCAATTGTGACATTTGTGCAAATGTCAAGGTCATAGGGAGACGTTGGTTTCGGTCGATATTATGGAGTTGGGTTTGAACCCCACCGATCATTTTTAAAGGTTAATTATTCCATAAGAAGTGAAACAGTAGAAATAATAATTTATGTTTTATGTTGGCCTCTGAGCCAACTACGCAACTACTATCAGAACGAGTCTTCTTAGATGTGCTTCAAAAGGCCAAGCTCTAGTCTAACTTACTGACCAGACTCTTCGCACACATCCTATCATCAATAACTTGTAACGTCTCACAGCTGGGCTTGGTTCTCCTCTCAGGAATGTCACGCAGTGGCTGGCTAAGTGTGGGGTTGGAGACTGGCGAAACAACATTGTGGCTACGTAATCTTGACATTGGATGTTCTTAAGCCGCCCAAGCCTCCAACTAAGCTTCACGATTGTTGTACTATGATCACATCCAGGTCTGACTCCTTAAGCTAAGCTAAGCTAAGCTAAGCTTTGGATCACGGAGACGCTCATAGTATCACGATATTAACGATCACCCTTGGTGATTGTTCCTAATCATTGGTCATTAATCAAAACTGGGTCTTAAGCCACATCCTTTGTTATTTATATTTTACATGTGTTTTAATTTTAACTGTACGAAGGGTATTATAGTGTTATAAGAGGTCGCGACGCTGTTTACTATTGTGTTGTGTGTTAAGGGTTCAAAGATGGGACAACTCTTTGTATGATGATAAAAATAAAACAAATTTTATAACGAAATCAGCGTGCTAAAGCCAGACTGTCAATCTAAGTTTTGCACCATCTAGACAGTCCTATTTACAATATTACTAAAATTTGTTTTAGAACTACGATTTGCCCTGGATTTGACTTCTTATTATTATTTCGATTAGACTCTTCTGTCATTGCCACTATTCGAGTGAAATCGTAATTTACAATCTCCTACGGATTGGCATGATTAAAAACCAATAATAAGCGTACAATTGACCCTATTTTGTCAAGGTAATTGGCTCTCAATCCTTAATTGGGGTCTCCTTGGAGCTTTTGCCGTTTTAAATCGAATTCAAAATTAAATTACTTAATTTGAAAGGCTTTTGAATTCTGAAATGTCATTGTACTGGTGTTAATGCATATCGAATTTGATTTTAAATTCCATTTTGTTTTTTTCGAAAAGGCTCTGCACCCATTTATTTACTCAGCTCTTATTTATTTATTTATTTATTTATTAAATAAATAAATAAATAAGAGCTGTTTTTTTCGAAAAGGCTCTGCACCCATTTATTTACTCAGCTCTTATCTGGTATTCAGTGTGGCTGTTTAAAGTGACGTATCAAATTTGTTATGGTTTGCACTGTTTTTTTACAGCATAGGGGTAAAAGATCAGAGGGCTTAACTAAGGGTCGCTACCGACGCATATCGATACACTTCCAATACAATAGAGCATTGAACGTCTTTGAAGTGCAGACTTCTAAATTGGGGCGGCCTGTTGTAGAATTTTTCATATGTGTTTGATGTGACGTCATTACTTTTATCCCAAATTGAATAAAAGGTAAAAAATCACACTTACATGAGTCGGCTACAAACAAACAAGCATACAGATGAAGTTAGTAAAAAAATAATGATAAATTAATCATTCACAAGATCGAAACCCTAAACAAGCCAAACAGGCGTGTAGAGTGGAGGGGAGTGGGCAAAGTCTTTTTAGATACAAACGAGTTTGTCATTTGGGGGGGGGGATTCTTCACACACATACACATACACATTTTAGACTCACATACAAAAACAACAGCCCGTCACTATGAACTCACACATCATCATCATCATCATCAGCCCATCGCAGTCCAATCGAAGTAACTAAGAGTATCCAAAATATTAATTTACTAAGAAAGGAATGTATTTAGAGTACAATTTCGTATCACGACTAAGATAGAATATGTCTTTTCAAAATTTATAAAGAGGCTTTAAGCTTCTACTAATGCCTCAGTAAGCAGTAACACGTAGAACCATTAATTTCTATAAGATTGCCTCAAGATTAGGCCGGTACAACGTTGATTAATATTTTGGACCTTCAGTTTTAATCGTCTCATGAAGTATTATATTGAGAATGCTCACTTATTTTTATGGTAAAAAGATTTACAAAGACATGGTATTTAGATATGATATTTATTTTTTGCTGCCTTGTTGGTCTAGTGGTAAGCGTATGCAGCTGCTGATCAAGAAATTTCGGATTCGATTCACGGGTCGGACCAAATATTTGTGTGATCCACAAATATGTGTTTCGAAGTCTGGGTGTTTTCTATGTATAATAACTATGTATGTATTTATAAAAAAAGTATGTTGTTTATGTATTTATTTAAGTTGTCTAGTACCCTTAATACATAATACAAGTTTGGAGCTAGATGATTGTCTTCTTCCTAGCCTTATTCCCAATATTATTCGGGGTCGACTACTAGTTCAACCGGTTTTACCTGAATGTCAGTTTTTCTACGGAGCCACTGGCATCGGACCTCCGGAACCCTGAGGGAGAACTGAAAATCGAAGGGTTAACTAGTTGTCAGTATATTTGAGGGCACTGACTTCCCAATAACGACTGCCATAGATGTTCATGACAACCGGGACCAAATGCTTGACGTGCTCTCAGAGGCACTCTCTTTAGACCCGACCCGAGATTTGAACCCGAGACCTCTTGATTAACAGTCGCATGCGCTAACCACTAGGCCAACGAGGCAGTCAGATATCTGGTATTTAGTTAAGATATTTATTTATTAAAGTGATCTTCATCAACAGCCTTTAACAGTCCACTGCTGGACATAGGCCTCTCCTTGAAAAGGAGGTTTTGGCCTACTATACCACGCTGGCCAGACGGGTTGGTATAGGGTTGGTTTCAAGTTTTCCTTCTCTTTACATCGATGTTTTCTTGCGTAGTTTCTCCCTTAGTCGCCTCTTACGACACCCGTGGGATGAATAGGGGTGGTGACACTTGTATTCTTAATCCGTCACCACACGGATTTTACGTGATTCTAATTGATTAACAACATTATTAGTAGATTTTAGGGTACAATAGTAAGTGTGTTTATTACAGTTTAATGTTCATTATATAAACATACACAAAAAGTTGGATTTCTATAAAAAATACCGTTTTATCAACAGTCCACTTTATTATTATTTCTTTCAAGTCGATTTTGCTCGAAGTACCAAATGTACTTCTTTCACTGATTTTATAATATGTACACTAGATATACTAGTTAATTTAAACTTATAATAACACTAAATTTCCAAACAAATTTAAACAATTAATTATATCACAACGAACGTTAAAATACTGACAGGGAGTATTAGAACGGCCGTTGGCCTGTAAAATTTATAATTTGCCTAATTTCTTACAATGTCGGCAGAAGCGTAACCATTAATCAAACCTGTCATGTTAGGTGTACAAGCTAGGAGACCTTGAAAATAATTACGGAAATACAAACTGTCAGAAAAACTTCCTTAAAATATAATTTCTGGTTACTATCCTACTAATATTATATCTTATAAACGCGAAAGTTTGTGAGTATGTATGTATGAATGTATGTATGTGAGTATGTTTGTTGCTCTTTCACGCAAAAACTTTGATATATGAGGAAGATATAAGCTACGCTTTATCATAATAACGGAATTCCGTTTTTTATATATGGGCTGGGATATATTTGGGCTGAAATTCATCTGTTCGGAAGCTACGATGCCACAGTTGACACACACATACACACACACACACACACACACGCGCGCGCACACAAACACATACAGACACACGACACACACGCACACACACACACTTATAAAACCCCGTCGTTTTCACGTCGAGGGCTAAAAATCACTTATAATAAAATATACCCACGTACATATTTGTGGTCGTGTACTTAAGGTTTTATAGTTGAACAAAAGCAAGCCTTAAAAAGCTTTCAGTCATGGTCACTTTGTTTTCAAAAAGGGTTATCCTGATAGTACCTTGCATTCAAGTTAACTTCGTATATAAAAATAAAATTTTGTATATCAGGGAATTATTACAATACGAGTTTCTGTAACGGGGGATATTTCGGATTTGCACTGAAAGGATTACTGACAGAGGCTTATTAACGAAAATCGGATGTATTTTTAAAACTGTGTATTTTAAGAAACGACGTAACCCAAGATCAACTCAATTAATTGACTCTAGTACCACCAACCTATTTTTTGATACGGTTTCTTTCATCAAAATGAAAAAAGAAACTTTTAAGATTAGTTCATTTTTAAGAGAAAAAAGAACTAGCCCAAGTCGTCTTGTAGTCTATAGTAGAAATTAACAATTAATACAGAGGTCCGAATTTCAGTGTTTGTTTAAAAAACTAAACAGAATTTTCCACTGTTTTGATAATATTACAAAAATAAACCGTTAACGGTTGGCACCCTAATTGATTGTTATCATTCGTATCATGTAAATTAAAAGAAAACACTCAGATAGGAATGAATTACGATTTCGCTTTTCTGGCTTTTGATGAAAATTAGGTTGTGGACACACTTGGATTCTCAGAAAATATAAATTGGGCCGAGAAAAAGAAGCCTTAGGAAAAACTGATATTTATGTATCCAACATTGTTGGGATTATGATAACCATCGTTCGACATTTTGAAGTGATATATCTGTACATTCTATGTCGCGGAGAACAAACAAAGAAAACCCAGACTTAGAACTACAATTTATGGATTATATAAAGTGTTATCCCATGTAGGATTTGAACTCACAAGACTTGGCGTAGTAGAAAGAGGCATGGCAACAAGAGCAACTGTGCAGTCAATTCATTCATATTTATGTGCAATTGAATTAACAGTTACTATATCCTCCTAGCTATTATTCCCAATTTTATTTTGGGGTCGGCTACTAGTCCAACCGGTTTTACCTGAATTTCAGTTTTTCCACGGAGCGACTGGCATCGGACCTTAGGGTTCTAAGGGAGAACTGAAATTCGAAGGTTGAACTAGTTGTCAGTATATTTGAGGGCATTGACTTCCCAATAACGATTGCCATATATGTTCATGACAACCGGGACCGACAGCTTTACGTGCTCTCCGAGGCACGGGCGTGAATCACCGCCAAACTTCCAAACTCCGGGCTACTATTAGGAATTTCCTAAGAAAATTCCAAAATCACTTTTTGGCCCGACCCGGGATTTGAACCCGAGACCTCTTGATTAGCAGTCGCATACGCTAAAAACTAGACCAACGAGGCGGTTTGAATTAAAAGTGTTACTATTTTGTAATAATAATTTTTCTAGTACAATATTAACAGGTAGTAGAGCCATGCTGATTTCTGCTCGGCTCGACGGGGCAGTACTACCATCACATTAACTCTCGTATAATGCAGACAACGCAGTGCGGTGGTACTGCATTGTTTGCATTCACAATGAGGATGGTGACTCCTTAGTTCCTTACTCCTGGATTCTACTTATGCTTTCCATCAGGCTGGCTTGTAATTTTAGTAGGCCTAAATATATATAAAATAAACTTAACGCCCACACAATTACAAACAGATCCTCTACTGAATCTGTTGAAATTGTACAGATTAAATCTTTTTCTCTCAGTGTCTAAGTACCTTAATAATTTTAATTGCTTTTTCTTTGCAGTTGATGTCTTTAGAATGGCCGTGGTGAGGTACTTAACGCCCTACTTAGCACCAGTGCTGCCATATTACAAGCACTTAATATTTCTCCGACATTTTCACTCTTTGTTTTCTATTGTCTGAAAAAATTATAAATCGTAGGCTAGAAAATATGCACACGGGGTTTATAGAAGGCTACTTCACCAAAAAAGCAATAAATAAATAAATGAATATTTTGCACATCTGACACACAATATCATCTAGTCCCAAGCTAAGCAGAGCTTGTGTTATGGGTATTAGACAACTGATATAAATACATAAACATACTTTTTTTTTGTAAATACATACATATTATACATAGAAAACACCCAGACTCCGAAACAAATATTTGTGAATCACACAAATAATATTTGGTCCGACCCGGGAATCGAATCCGAGACCTCTTGATAAGCAGCCGCATACGCTAACCACTAGACCAACGAGGCAGTCAATGTTTTAATTTTTATGTCTGTCTGTTTGTGCCGTCTAATCTCTAAAACATTACTACTAATTTTGACAGGATTTTACCCACAGATGGCTACTATGGATGGCTATGGATAAGGCTTAGAATTTTTTTAGACTAGTTTTGCTCCGTGGCGTTACTCGCGATTAACAACAATAACTGCCGCCGGACTCCACTAGTCTTAAAGAGAATACGATAACAAAACGTAGTCTACAAAGCTGTGCGTATGTCCAATATATTCGTAATATAAAAATGACGTAAATTTTAATATAAATCTGTCTTCAGCGGCTTCTGACGCAAGAAGAAAATTTTCCGATGTTTTAAAAGCTTCAAATAGGAAGATAAACTGCATTTGTTGAGGTGTTTCGATGTCAGTATCAATTTGAATCATTGCTATAATTTCTAAGAACGTTTTATATGTATCAAAATGTATTTGTAAGTAGAGAACGAGCCAGGAAACCTAAAAAATGGTACTATGTATTAGTTTATGCATGATTAATGTTTTGTGTAGGATGCTATTTTTAGTCTATTTATTTTGTTTTTAGCTCGAAAACAACATCAATATTAAAGGCTAAGAACATACTGCATACTTCACAGAATGCAAATAGACTGCACACATACACACACACACACGCACGCACACACACAGACACAAACATGCATGCTAAATATTAAAGGTGTGTTACTTTTACTTTTCACGTTGAGCAAACGCAGATGTAAACACTAAGGAGAGTCCTGGAGATTTGTCACACAAGTTTGGAACCTACTACAAACTCCAGTTCTCACTAAGGTGTAGTATACTATAAGTATGTTCTTAGCCTTTATTATTACCAAAACTATTTGGGGTCGGCTACTAGTTCAACCGACTTTATCTAAATACCAGTTTTTTCACGGATCGACTGGCGTCAGACTTTTGCAATCCTGAGATAGAACTGAATCCAAATTATACTCACTTTTACTTCTATTCCACTATTTAGATAGTATCTTAACAAGTTCCACCAAATGCCGCTATTCGAGAGTATACATTGTAACTACACTCGGTTCCAAAAATTACGGGTCAGTCACAAAAATTGAAATACCTCCAGAACTGTAAAAGCTAGATCAATGAAATAAAAAACAGAATAAAGACTTTTTAGTTGCGCTTCTAATAGCATATTATTTAAACTGGTTGATGAAAAAAACTTCATTAGAAAAACAAAATTTAAAAAAATGACTATTTTTAAAAACAAAATTTTTGTTTCATGTCATTATGGATGCTTTCCATTTCTATTCTGTCACAAAAAAAATTATCGTGAACGTCTTCCACGTGCATAATTATTATTCTGTGAGGTGAAGCATGGCAGTCACGCTAGAGGAATGTACCAGAATCCTAACTTTTTTGGAACTTGGGCGGAGCCAGCGTGAAACAGCCAGAAACATTGGTGTATCTTTGTCGACTGTTCAGCGGGTAGTCCAGCGGTACCAAGAGACCGGATCACACCTTAGAAGACCAGGAAATGGCAGACCAAGATGCACAACGGCCAGGGAAGACAAACAACTGGTGGCTACAATGCTCCGAAATCGTTTTCAAACTGCTGTTGGTCTAAAAACTCACTTTATTCGCTTTGGAGGTGGCAATTTAAGCGCTCAAACAGTAAGAAGACGTCTTGCTGAAGCAAATTTGAAACCATTGAGGCCCGCAAATGGCCCCAAACTGGAACGGGGACATCGAATTGCAAGACAGAGATACGTGCGCGAACACCTAAACTGGACACTAGACGATTGGTCTAGGGTTATGTTCACGGACGAGTCTAAATTCATGCTTTATAAGCATGATGGTAGGCAGTTGGTGTACAGAAGACCAGGGGAGCGCTTCCATCAAGCGTGTGTGGAGGAAAAAGTGGCGTACGGTGGAGGCTCCGTACAAGTTTGGGCTGGGATTTCTGCTGAGGCCCGCACCGAGCTGGTGCTCATTCAAAATGGAACTCTAAATGCAGAGAGGTACGTGGAAGAGATCCTCAATGAACATGTAGGTCCTTTCATGGCCAGGATGGACCGGCATGGCATATTAATGCATGATAATGCGCGTCCCCATACCGCCAGAATTGTACATGACTACCTTGAAGAGGTCGGTATCGAACTCATGCAGTGGCCAGCGCGAAGCCCGGACTTAAACCCCATCGAGCACGCCTGGGACGAGCTTCAGAGATGCGTGAAAGGTCGAAACCCCCACCAATCACGCTTCCCGAGCTCATACAAGCACTGGTGGAGGAATGGGAAGGTATTCCTCAGCACCGGCTCCGAAATTTGGTGTACAGCATGCCTAATCGCCTGGAAGCTGTCAGAAGAGCTCGTGGAGGCAATACAAAGTATTAAATGAAGAAAGTGATGAAAAACAGCAAAAAAACAATCATAAAAAAAATGTAATCTTAAGAAAAATATGACTACTTTAGTTTTTTTTTAATTTAAGATTAATATTGTGGGTGTAACTAAGTTTTATTTTATTTTTTATCTGTATAATTAAATTCTCAATTGAACAGTCTTCGTTTCATTAGGATGGCATACGTAGTTCGGGAGATATTCGGGTTTATGTGACTGACCCGTTATTTTTGGAACCGGCTTTAGTTGTTGGTTTTAAGGGGCACCACTGACTTATCCAATAACGATCATCATTAATAACACAATATATTATTGCATTCTTGAAATTAAATTCACTTGTACCTTTAGTCTACCACTAGCTTTAGCCCGTGGTTACGCCCGCTTGTAGATCTGTCATGGCGGTTAATAGTAGCCTATGTATTATTCCGATATGTAAGCTATATTATTGTCTAGTTTCATCAAAATCCATTCAGTAGTTTTTGCGTGAAAGAGAAAGAAACATACATACATACTCACAAACTTTTTTTATGAGCGTAAAATATTTTTTACCTGACCGGTTTAGTCTTTTGAAATTATCAAAGGTTACTATGCCGTAAAGCGAAAGCGGTCAGCTAAAAATTGCTAAGTTCATTAAATAGTGGAACAAAAGTAGTATGTAGTGAGTTTTCAAGAATGTATTTTACAAAATTCACCATGTTCTGACAATCGTGATTATAAATTATACAATACTAGCTTTTGCCCGCGGCTCCGCCCGCGTGTATGTCGGTTATCGCGGTAAAAAGTAGCCTATGGCCTTTCCTAAGTTCAGGTCTATCTTCATACCAAATTTCATCAAAATCGGTTCAGTGGTTTAGGCGTGAAAGCGTAACAGACAGACAGACAGTCAGAGTTACTTTCGCATTTATAATATTATCAACAGCATTTAACAGTCCACTGCTGGACATAGGCCTCTCCTTAGAAAGGAGGTTTTGGCCTACTGTATTTATAATATTAGTAGGGATTATTAATTGGTATGATAGTTTTCAGCAGCGTATAAATGATGAAGTACATATATGTATATGTACATATATTTTATTTTATTCGCCGTTTCAATGCTATAACAATGAAAAATCCTACAAAGTATATAACACTAAAAATATTTCTACGTACCAAAATAACTTAAGCCCGAGATTTTCATCATAAAATCTCCAACAGTGTAGTGCTTATAACAAAGTTAATGTTTGACTAAAGTTCAAAATTTTCTCTAGCTCAGATTTAGTACATAGCTTGGGATTTTGTTGTAGAAGTATACATTTTGGCATGAAATTGAACTAATAATTTCTGAAGCCTAGACATTTGCGTCACTAAGTTTGTTATTGTTTACAGCAATAACGCTATTGTACGTCATTATTTTAAAATGGTTTTGATTATTAAACAACTTTTATTATTGGCATATTGTTCAAAGATTTTTAAAATTATTTAAACAAGACCAGGCCTTTTAGGTTGATCATTCAATACCGTATCTTTTCGCAGATGATTTGAAACTGACTCGTAAAATTATGAATGAATAAGATATAAGCTTACTTCAAGCTGATTTGAATAATTTAAACCAATGGTGTTTCGATAATAAAATGAATTTAAACAGTACTAAGTGTTACCACATCAAATTTACAAGAAAACACAACAAAATCTCATCCGAGTACCGCATTAGAGAAGACAAATTAAAAGAAGTAACTACTATCAGAGATTTAGGTATATATTTGGACAGTCAACTCAACTTCATACATCATTATGATAAGATAACCAACTCAGCATTTCGGGCCTTAGGTTTTGTACTGCGGTCCTCGAGGGAATTTAAAAAGCCATTCACCTCTATAATTTTATACAACAGTTACGTACGAAGTCATCTGGAATACTGCAGCACGGTATGGAACCCAATCTACCAAATACACAGCAACAAAATAGAACAAGTCCAAAAGAGACTAGTTCGACATCTAACTTTTCGTTTTGGCGTATCCTAAGTATATAAATTCTTAACGCCAATTCTTTTCCCCTTATAAATAGATGTGGCTGCTGAAAAAATACATCTATAAATATATGGACTTATATTTAACTCCCTTGGTCTAGGTATTACGCGTAACTAATTGAGTCGATTTCACTATTTTTTATATATGATATAACATTCTTCGATAAATGGGCTATGCAACATCATACTAAGACTAATAAGGGCGTCCATTAATAAAAAAAATGTTGCAAAAGCCTTAAAAAAATATTCCTTTGGGAAGACGCAGATGTGGGTTAGCAAGTCAGAAGTAAATATTATATGTATATTATTAGTGAAACCTAGCAAACAAATGCGTTCACCGCGTGTCAAAAGTACTCATCATCATCATCAACAGCCTCTAACAGTCCACTGCTGGACATTGTCCTCTCCTTTGAAAGGAGGTTTTGGCCTACTATACAAAAGTACTCTTAATGACAGAAATACAACTCACACTATTAGAAGATTGTTTGGTTTGACTTCAAAAACAGTAATATGAGTGCACACGCAAGCAAAACCTTAATTTATGTCGGATATTTCAGTTCCATTGTTTCGGAATACAGACTTGTGTTTATTCGGCGTTTCCTTCAAAACTACCGCTTCTGAACTGTAAGCATTGGCTATACTGAAAGTTTGTTTGCCTAAGAAATGAACGGATCTGTACCCAAAGATTGTGAATTCGCCGCATTGCGGTATGCGAAGGAAACATATAAATTAGCACTGATAATTTGATACCGAAATGCTGACATAAGAAAACGAAATTTTTTGCAACATATATTGTGCAAGAAAAAGGTTCTTTCCCGTAATAGGGCTACGCTTCGTCGCACAATATCGAATAGTATCGAATCGTGGATAGTATTTGAAGTCCAATACTTTGCATATTATAAAATAATATTTTTTCGGGCGTCTAACACACAACGCCATCTATTCCAAAACTAAGCAGAGCTATGGGACAGCAGACAAGTGATATAGTTACACAGGGAATAAACAAACTGATTGTAGCTCATACAAATAGTTGGTTCGACCCGGATTTCAAACACTATCAGTGCATCATCGAAGTAGTAGTAGTTGACGAGGCAAACAATATCACCATTGTACCGTAAGTGCAAATGATAAGGAACTTTGATAAGGAGTCACTGTGACGTCAATTTCATTGCCATATCTTTTATCTCACACAGTTTTTTGGTGTTCTTGTCAAGGACTGATAAGGCTTTAACTACAATAATGGTGCTGTAATCGATTTGGTTTATTTTTAATGGCCAATTAGCGCATTGACTTCGAGCGGCATACTTTTGTGCTCTACCATTTCTTTTGAAATGTAGACAAATGGGTTACTGAGTTTTTTACCATTTGTAAGTTCTATCATAAGATAATATCCCACTACTGGACTAGGGACTCCTCCAAGAGGGTTCAGGCCGTACGACCGCACGCTGACTAAATTCTTCTTGGGGACTAGCGAGCCAACGTATTGCTGTTCGTAATTTCTATAATTCAGCATTGAAAAAAGCGTTTATTCAGATGGAACTATGAAATGGAAATATTATGAACATTAGGTAAATAAAAGCTCCTTAACCATACGATACCAGCCCCTTATACATTACGCCTTACATCAGTCATGATAATGCGTAGTGTTGGTTTATAAAAGGTGTGCCATTTTCATCAATTTTCAAAGTGTCAATTACGTGTGTATTTCTGGGATTTGCGACTAGTATCGTACTCAATCGTGGTTCTGGTTGTCTAGTTGTAAAACCACCTCTTTGTTGCCAAAAGGCTTTTAACGTAACAGGAAAAATATTTTTTTTTTTTTTTTTTTAAGACAACTCCCGCATTAGGAATATAAATTCCTGTGTCCCGGGGGACTTTACAAACATACATGAAACGGACACAAAGAACACCCAGACTCAGAATAACAAATTGTGAATCACACAAAGTGTTGTCCAACGTGGGATTTGAACCCACGACACTTGGCGTAGAAGGAAGCGGCGAGGCGACAGCTTAAGCCACTAGGCCAACCGTGCAGTGAATGTTTTTAGTGTGTATGGTTCTACGAGTATGTAGTAAGATAAAGTTCAAATATGATCAAATATCTCGGAAATATCTAAATGTGTTATACGCATACCTACTTATTATCTTCTCATAATATTTTTATTTAAGTACAATGAACTTTATTATGACTAACTTAAACTTCAAATTTCTGTACGAATGCTACAATATTTTCTTGTCAATAGCTCTACAGATCTACATCAAACTTTGAACTCTCAGTGTCATAACACGCCTCAATATTGAGGAAACTTTTAATTGTCTTCGTCAGAGTACACTCGAAGCTCTAATTATATCTCACAAAACTTTGTTAATGTTGTTTTAATTAAGTTGGAGCTAAATGACGCTATAAGAAATGACTTAGTATGGTGGAGCATTAATTGGGGTTTAGCTTTAGTAACTAAAGCCATATTAGTAGGCTTAAGTTGCTGAACATAAGCCCACAAGGTAGACCGGGGCAGTACTACCCTCACACAGAAGACCATCCTCATAATGACAGAATTATTGCTGTTGTATTTCGTTGGTGAGTCTGAGACCGGAGGTCTAATCATTCTGCATAACTCAAAATACTCTCACCCGCCCGCCATGTTCAGTCCATGCTTCATGGCCTACACTCATATTGAGGATAGTGACCCCTACTCCTGGATTCTACTCATGCTTTCCGTCAGGCAGAGTAGAATCACTTTTGTAGGCTTAAATATATATATAAAAAAAATGGCCAAGTACGTGTCAGGCCACGCACAGGAAAGGGTTCCTCAGTCATCCATAATTGTACGAGGATTTAAAATCGTATCCAATAAATAATTGTTATGTTTATGAGCTGGATGCGAGTAGCCGAGGATCGAACTAAGTGGCGTGCAATTGGAGAGGCTTATGTCCAGCAGTGGACTGCGATAGGCTGATGATGATGATGAATGTTTACGTATTTGTATTTTACAAGTGAGTGAGCGTGAGCGTGAGCGCATTTTACAAGTTAAGCCTCTATAACTCCTGAACTAACAAAGTCATCTAATCCGTTAAAGTTTTCCTTCAAAGTTCATTAGATGGACCACCATCACAAATTTTCCCAAGTTTTTTGAGCCAGCCGTTTAGCTTTTAGAGGGGAGGGGGACGCCCTGTTTTTTACAAAAAAGTGCCATTTAAAGTGAAATATCTCGCAAATGGATACCTAAATCAATCAAATCTTTTTGGAAACCCTTTATTGTTTTTAAAAGACCTATCTAATGATACCCCACACGATGGGGTAGCCGCGAGAAAAAAAAACATCCCCACTTTATGTGTAGGGGAGGTACCCCAAATAAAATTATTTTTCATAATTTTATTGTAGCACTTTGCCGACGTAATTACAACACGTATTCATGCAAAGTTTCATCTTTCTAGCACTTACCGAAATCCCAGACCTTGATCGTAGTGCTACCTACCGGGTCTAATTGCAAATCTAAACCATTCTCGAACCTACTTGAACACACACAAAAAATTTCATCAAAATCGGTACAGCCGTTTAGAAGGAGTTTAATTACAACGAAAAGTGGCATTGATTTTTGTATATATAGATATTATATCAAGACTTTTCTCTTGCAACTCATTACAAACTAACATTTAAGTTGTTAAGTTTTTTGATGTAGTCCACTTATTCGTGATAAAATTATTTAAAGAGGTTAAATTCGAAACATGAGTATGTGCAAAAGTCCCACACACATTCAGGAAAAATAATTAATTCCCAACTAATTTGTCGTGGAAACTAAACACGTGTTTGATTATCACATTACGCCAGCTAAAGGCTACGCATTAAGGTTTTGGTGTCTGTAATTCCTTCTAAGAAGGCTTTAATAGCGATAGTTTGGTTTGACTTATCAGTCAATCGCTATTTCACGTGTTTATCTTTGTATATTTATTAAATATAGACATACTAAAATCATTTTAGTTGTTACTTATTCTTATCAGAATTTGGCAAAAGAAATGGAATCAAAGTTTGGTTTACTTTTTTGTGATGCTCTGTGTTTAGTATCCACGATAATTTAGTTGGGAATAAGTATTATTTTTCGTAAATGTCTATCTCAAAATTAGAAGAAAGTGTTGAGCTACCGATTGCCAAGATAAGAGTTTAGTGTTAGTATGACACTTTACTGAATGCGAATTTTTGCATTTTTCGTTTATAAAATATTCGTATGTAGGTATTTTTTTGTTAAATTTATTATTGTTATTACTATAAAAACAATCAGTGCGTCTTCAGGGTTTCGGAGGTCCGATGCCATACGCTCTGAGGAAAAACTTATATTCAGGTAAAACCGGTTGAACTAGTAATCGACCCCAAACAAATTTTGGTAATAATAAGGATTAATAAGATGAAGACATTGAATTTAACTATGTAGCTTTAAAATTTCATAAATTATGGTAAGCTATATTTTTGGAAAAAATATTTCAAAAGGAAAAACATGCTATGGTTTTCTACAATAAAATTAACCTTCCCGAAATACCAGACATTTGAACACACACGAAGGGTAGTTAATCACTCGAGCGAAGGGCCCCGACCCTTTTGGGCACAGGGGGTACTTACTTAAGAGGGCCCTGGAAATTTGTGGCTATTGGTTACAGTATAACATTGATGTCGTTAAATATAATTGGGATATTTGGAACATATGTTTGGGTTGAGCCTCTTTAGTAGATACATATTTACATTGTTTACTGCCTTGTTGGTCTAGTGGTTAGTGTATGCTGATCAAGAGGTCTCGGTTCGATCCCGGGGCAAATATTTTTTTCGGAGTTTGGGTGCTTTCTTGTATGTACAAAGAAAAAATATATATTTATTTATATCAGTTGCCTATTACAAGTACTAGTACAAGCTCTGCTTACTTTGGGACTAGTTGATGTTATGTGTCATGCAGGCACCACACTTCGTTATGCGCTATTCGTTATGTGTCTACGCCGTATACGCTCAAATATTAGTTATGCGCGCAAACAACAAACATGCCATCCACACTTCAAACTGGTATGCGCAATAAGCATCAAATAAGGCAAATATGTGTGTTGTAGAGATGTGTCATTGTCATTTTTATGGTGAACGAAACGAATATACTCTTCACACTTCGCCGTATGTGCGCGAATAACCCGCATAACGAATAGCGCATAGCGAAGTGTGGTGCCTGCTTCAGATGTCCGAAATATTTATTTATATAATTTACTCTTAGGTAACATCTATGTGTATAAAATTTATTCAATACAAATAAAATATATAATGCGGGAGTTGTCTTTTTAAAAAAAAAAAAAACTGTTATTTTGAAACAACACCTTTTACTAAACGTATACCTACACCAAAATTTGTACGAATCTTATCTCTAGAATGGTTGCGCCGATTTTGACGGGACTTTCACTGACAGATAGCTAATAACAAAAAAAATAACTTCGACTACTTGATCAGCTTCGTGACGTTACAAGAACAACTGCGGGTAACACCGCGGGTACAGCTAGTCGAATAACAAAAATGAAAGATATTGTTCACGACCAAAACAATTTATGTAGTACAAGTAAGTTTGTGTCATGTATCGATAGATGGCGTTGTACCATTTGTCTGCATCGCGCTAGTGTCCCCTTTCGCGCAGTAGTTTAAGTTACTTTGTATTTTATAAATTTACGCTACTTAAGCTAGATCAGATTACAGTTGTGGTTTCATTTTTCGAACCCTTCTAGTAAATCATTATAGGTCAACCAGGTCATATTTACGCCAGTCGTAACAATAATGATATTAAAAGAATTTGGCCTTTCATCTTCACCTATTGCAAAGTGTTTTTGATATTTAAATATTTCCAAATATTAAAAAAAAAATTGTCTGTCTTCTACGGTCTCCATTCAACTCTAGTCAACCGACTGTCCCTAAAAATCTTGGTGAAAATGATTCATTGTTCCCAATGGCCGGGTTGTTATCAAACAAAAGGCAAAATATATATTAATCTTTTCGGGCCTGCCACTTTTGTCCTACAATATAAAGCTCGCACAAAGCAAACACACAAAGAAAGTATATTTTTTGATGTTTCATGTATTACTAGCTACTTTTATAATTTGCGAGTTATGCCGTAGACCGTAGGTTATCTAAAAAAATTGCCGAAGTTACTTACGGTGTCATCATTCACATTGAAAGTCTCGTCAAAATATGTCAGGCCGTTTTGGAGATGAGCCAGGACAAAATGACAGACAATTTTTTTTTTAAAATAGCAAAATAGGTCATGCCGTTTTGGAGCTTAGCCGAGCCAAACGGACAGAGAAAAATTAAAAAAAATGATTTTCTGATGTAAGTACCGTAGGTATGTCCTTTGATATGCATTTAGTAAAAATGTTCATTTGATATTAAAAACAGACAATTTAATTTTATTTATTTGTATAGATTCAGGTAGGTATTTTGATTTCAGTATTAGTTTTTTTATTGATGACCTAGAATTCGTTATTTTCATTCCCACAAGACAAATGATTTTGTAATAGGCACGGATTTATTGACATC
The DNA here is from genome assembly GCA_932526445.1 of Phragmatobia fuliginosa. NCBI lineage: Eukaryota > Metazoa > Arthropoda > Insecta > Lepidoptera > Erebidae > Phragmatobia > Phragmatobia fuliginosa. Next base: position 18,031,332 of record OW052071.1, read on the forward strand.
GATTAAGTATTTATAAAGCACTAGCTTTCGCCCGCGGCTCCGCCCGCGTGTATGTCGGTTATCACGTTAAAAAGTAGCCTATGTCCTTTCCCAAGTTCAGTTCTATCTTCATATCCAAATTTCATCAAAACCGGTTCAGTGGTTTAGGCGTGAAAGCGTAACAGACACACAGACAGACAGAGTTACATAAATCCAGACTGTGACAACAATTAAACAAGAAATTGATATATACAGCAACAATTATTTTTTTTATTTGATGCCTACCAATGTGACTCCACTCCGCCTGATGGTAAGCATGAATGGAATCCAAGAGTGGGGGCCACCACACTGCCCGCGATGCAGGAAGTATGGTGATGCTGACCAAAAACTATGGCGGCCTTGTGAGATGCATTTTCACACCCCTGTTAAAGAACCCGGATATTAGATATTTGATATATATAA